>OZ021729.1:85719565-87157565 GCA_963978545.1 Linyphia triangularis | reverse complement strand
TATTGAATATAGTTTTAAAAAAGTGATTGAAGAACAAAACAAATTTCAAAACCTCAACTTTAAATCTTTTTAAATGCAGTTGCCATCTTAAAATCCTAAATAATAAGGAATACCGTATTTTGAATAAGAAGTGGTTTATGAATGAAAAATGCATTGCAAATTTCATACCAAATCATTAATTTGAGCTATTTTGGTTTTTATAGACAATTTGAAAAATCATATTATGATTCAATTGTATTTGGAACCAGAGAATTATTCCAAGGCAATGCAGAAGGCCCTTGACAATGAATATTATATGTAAGTTTTTTTTTTGTTTTTTTTTTAAATAATTTGATTACTTTTTAACCATTAATTGTCAAGTGTTTTACATAATGTTTATTAAATGTGAATTAACTGAAGCAGTGATTTAAATATTATCGACTTCAGTTTTTTAGAAGGAGAAATACTTTATAAATAGTACATTTAAAATAATTTAACTGCAAAATGTCATGAGGAAATCTGTTTATGTAATTATCTAAATATCTAACTTATATTTTAATAAAACTAATTGTTGATTATCTATTATTAGAAATCTGTATTTTATCAAAAAAATATTTTTTTTTATATATATTCAGTAAAGCTTGTTACTAAATTATTAATTAAAATATTCATAAAGTAGCAACTAAAATGTGAATGACTTTTTAATTATATTTTAAGCGTACTTAATTTATCTAAAATTTGAAAAACTAATTAGGAGTAACTTTATGTTCAATCTATTTAAAAAACTATTGACAAAAAAAGTTATATTTGATTTAATTTGATATTAAACAACCAAATATACTTTTATTATTATTTTCAAGTGCAACACCATTATTGCAGAAAATAACCATAAAGTAACAACTAAATAAATATTACGCTTGTAAAGTATAATCAAAATGCACATGTAGTATCAGATTGAAGTTGAGTAGAAATAGACTGAATATAAAGTTATTTCCAATTTAAATTAACTATCATTACATTTAATTAAAACTACTACCAAAAATAATTTACTATTAATTTACTATTTTTAAACTATTGCTTAAAATAATCACAAAGTAACAACTAGAATTTGAATTACTTACTATCTTTATTTTAAGCAAATATTTATTTAATTAATCTAATATATGAAGAGTTTACTTGGGAATAACTTTACGTTAAATATACTTAAAAAAAATTATATTCATCTTCAATTCGATATTTAATTATCAAATAGTTGCAATTATCAAAATTGCAATTTAAATACTTATTCTAAACATTTGAAAGAGTATTTTATGTTGCATTTAGGAAACAAATTCGAAAGAGAATATTCGATCAAAAAAATAATGAAAAATTATCATTCCATATATATTTATTTTCAGGTGGTCAAAAGTGGTTGAACCTTAAACTGCGCAATATGCGTCAGGAAAAAATAGCTCAACATGACATTTCATATGGAACCGAAGAAAGAACTTGTGAGTTATGCAACCACTTGTTTCAACAGTCTCATAAAAATTACCTGCAATGCACATATTATACGAGAAGTTCAATGGAAATTATAACCATACATCAAGACGATATTCCGCAATTATTTGTTTTCTAAAGATACTTTTTATTATTTGTGAATTGTTGTTCAATGTACAAGATGGAACCATCTGGAAACATTCTTTTAGTTCAATTCCAATGATTACTTCAGGATTTGCAGACTCGATATTCCAAACTGGGAATGCAGCAAGTGACCCTACGGTGCTACACCAGAATGGCAAGTGTGAGGTCGAATTAAAACAAAATTCGCAGACCTTTGGAAATGCCAAGAGCTATGATAAACCGGTGGTCAGTAATTGAACCACTGTTTGATATGGGAAGAATCGATGTAATCGACATTCCAGACTGGAAATTCTGCCAGCTACCCTGTGTGCTGTGCCAAGATGACGTGCATTTGCCGTCTCATCAACAAATGAGGATATGCAGTCCTCGTTGAAATGCCAGGTGAAGTGACCCCTGGTCAACAAGTGAACCAACTTCTGCGAAAGTGCCGAAGGAAATGGATAAGAAAGTGACATTCCAGTTTGAAAATGGAGCCTTTAATATTCGCTGCATTGTAAATTTTTACGTAACAACATATTTGCCGAATATTAGTAAATCCAAAGTAAAATCTATCATTGTGATTGAATTGTTGTTGGAATTTAAACTAATTAATGTATTTTTGTAGTATTTGTTTTATCTACCAATAAAAATTTTGAGTTCCCTATGTCTTCATGCTTCAGTCTTGTTTGTCGTTATATGTCTTCAGAGTGGTCTTTGAGTAGTATTTTATGTTAAACAGCATATATAACTAGCCCAACAGCAAAATCAACTGTGTTTACGTAAAAGTAAAAATAAATAAAGTCTACCATCATCTTGAAGCCATCAAACATCCATAAAATGAAATAGAAGAGAAATTTGTTTTCTTTTTTTAAATTAAAATAAAGTTGATGAAGATGTTTATGCAATTAGGCTATAATTTTATAAACTTCTTTTTTATTTGGTTTACAAATAGCTTCTGGAAATTTAAAAATTTCGCTTGATGTTGACTTTTCAAAAAGTTTTGGTTTTTTTTAATTTTTTTTTTAAAGTTTAAAAAAAAAATTTAAGTTTTTACTTCTTATAAGTTATCCAGGAGTTAGAGATCAGTGCTCTGTCCCTAACTCTACAGACTTTTCAATGGAAAATACCTGGTCTCTTCAATGGGCCGATCTATATCAATGACAACCAAAATCACGCCGAAATCAGCTCTTTTTACTGCAATTCACCCGAAATTTGATCATTGAGAGCTATTGATAAATAAAAACTACAATTTTAACTAAGTCAACATTTCCGAATGTTTAAAATCCATTTAGAGAGGGTCTGTTGAATGAATTAGTCGTTTGAAAGACGATTAATTACAGTTTGATTGAAATACAGTCTCAGATTACCATTGACATCGATGCTTTACAACCCTGCTTTTTGCCCATTCGGAATATTATAGAGCCGGTTTTCAACCCTCTTCAGGTGCTTTTTTGGTAAACAGTACAAATACGGATACAGTTAACACAATCCACTTAAACTGACCACTTACTTGTACCCATCTCCTGTTTATTTCTTCAAAAACTTACCTCAAGAAATGCACGATGGTTTCCATTATTTCTTTGTTGTTCAGCTTGAAACCTGATGTTGAAGACAATACCATTTCATTTGTTCTAACTTCAGTAGATTAAAGTTAGCATCATTGCAGCTAAAAGTGTAAAAATTTTTATAAGGCGACTATTTTAATGCATTATGTGAAAAATTCTAAATTAATGGAACTTTTTTTTAAACACATTTAAGCTCTTTTTTAAATTGACTTTAATCGACATTCTAGTGTGTCGATAAATTTTTCTGTTGTGAAGCAAGTGGAAACTGGCAAGTTATTATTTCTCAAAAGTTTTAAATATTTTTTAAAGCATTGTGGACAATACTGCGATGGAAGAGAAATAGTTATGCCACAATAATACGTTTCAGGCCCTATCGAAATTAAGATCACAATTGAATTTTATGGGCCTTTATTAAAAGTTGAAGGAACTAGTATTCTCAAACAAATAAGTGCTTCTACTGTGTCCGTAAGACGCATGCGCATTTATGATTGTTTACAGGAATTACTCAATCTAAAATACACCACAGTTAGATATTGTAATGTATTTCCGAAAGATATAAGAATCCTCAGGTTTCCTCAATGTGTTTGAGTCGCGATTTTTCTCTTTTCTATAGTGCAAGAAACAAAAATACGAAAAATAGAAAACAAACGGTTGGTTGGTTGTATTTAGATTATCTGGCGCAGTCAGCAACACGAGGGCTATAATGCGCCGAAATATTTCGTCATTAGACAAGCCAACATACATTTACAATCACCCATGCCTAACACGGGACTCGAACCAGCAAGTCTAGAAGCCAGCTGGCTAACCACTATACCGTTTGGTCGGCGAAGAAAACAAACGACCAAGATATATTATACAAAATTGGATTTAAAAAAATGTCTTTCATAATTTATGGAGAAATGGGTTGATTTGTACGCTAATCACAATGACGGCTAATCAGGCCCGAACCTACATCTTAACGTGGATTACAAACCACAACGAACGTCCATGCCTAACCATGATTCGAACCCGGTACCCTTAGTCATGCGAGGCCAGAGCGCTAACTCAACAGCCATCAAGTGAGCGAAATACCTTCCAGGAAGTCTTTCAATAGGAATTATTTCAAGCTACAATGTATATCACAACGTATTGTAGTAAAGTAAGTAACCTGAAATGAAAGAGATATTTTTAAAATTCAACTGGATTAAAAAACTAGATGATCGACAGATTCTCATATCATCAGAAAACGCGGAAAATAATCTTAATTGATTCAAGATGCTTTGCTATTAAAAGCAACAAAATATAAAATGATATACAATAGTGTTTAATGAAACTTTGTTGATGACTAATGTATTTGAATACTATTTGTAACTAAGAGCTCTTAAGAGCTTTACAATGTTGCACATGAACATACAGTTGGTAAAAAGAGTATCCGCACGGAAGCCAAAGTTACAAATAAATTAGCATAATTTCTAATCTTTTGCTTCGTTTCTTCAGTCACTACTGGAATATGTTTAATTTGATTCTTTAAAATAAGTATATAATCAATGTATGTTTTTACAATACGCAGCAAGTATTTAAATTGAAATATATAGGAGATGTTGCTAAGTGCCATGCAAAAAAAGTTTCCGTACGCCATATGAAAATTAATTCTGACATCTACCACAAGAGACTTGCAGTAAATTTTCAAAACAGAAGTGTACGCAAGTGTCATGAAGACAAGATAGAAACAATTGTTTAATTTTAGCTTGTAGCTGATTGCCTTAAAATGGAGTTCCTAAATATATTCGTGGTTGGGTGGTTGTATTCAGATTATCTGGTGCCGTCAGCAACACGAGGGCTATAATGCGCCGAAACATTCGTCATTAGACAAGCCAACATACATTTACAAACACCCATGCCAACACGGGACTCGAACCCGCAACCTCGCGGTCTAGAAGCTAGCACGCTAACCACTATACCGTTTGGTCGGCAAAATATATTCGTGAGTTGGCGATTCAGTTATGAAATGATGGATTATCTATAAAAAAAAATTGACGGAATATTTAATATATTGAAGTCTATAGTACAATATATTATTGAAAGACACCGATAAGCTTCAAACTTTTGAGGATAGAGATCAATCCGGAAAATCTTCAAAGCTAAAACGCTTGCATAAAAGAAATATCGTATATCAAGTTAGTCCGCGAATAAGTGTACCGTAAGTCGCACATGGCTTAAAATATGATAAAAACATTGAAGTGACATCTCAAACGGTGAGAAATGTTATTGAAAAAGCAGGTATGAATGGACTTGCAGCCCTTGAGAAACCTTATATAAGTACATGTAACAGAAAAAAGCGCATCGATTTTGCAAAGTTTCCTTTAGTGATGAATTAAAATTAAATATCCAAGGGTCAGATAATCGAGTGATGGTCAGGAGAAAACAAAATTAACAAAGGTTAACTTATAATTTATGTGGAACTGTCACACACGGTGAAGGAGGCTGGTTGTTTTCAGATTATCTGGCGCTATCAGCAGCATGAGGGCTATAATGCGCCGAAAAATTCGTCATTAAACAAGCCAACATACATTTACAAACACCCATGCCAAACACGGGACTCGAACCCGCAACCTCGCGGTCTAGAAGCTAGCACGCTAACCACTATACCGTTTGGTCGTCACGGTGAAGGAGGCGTTATGGTTTGGGGGTGTATGAGAGCAGATGCTGTCGATAATTTAAGTTAAGTAGAAGGAAATAAGCATAGGTATGTGTATCTTGAAATTCCAACTTAAAATGTCTTAACCAGTGCACATAATTTGTCAATTGGGATTTGTCTTCAATGTTTTTATCAAATCTTAAGCCATGATCGACTTGAGGTGCACTTATTCGCCGATTGTTTTGAACCTTACAACAGGATATTTATTTTATGCAAGCTTTTTAGCTTTGAAGATCTTCCGGATCAAACTCTATTCTCAAAAGTTTGAAGCTCACGGTGTCTTTCAATAATATATAGTACTATAGACTTCAATATATTGAAGATTTCGACAATTTTTTTCATAGATAATCCAACATTTCACAATTGAATCACCAACTCACTAATAGGTTTAGGAACTCCATTTTAAGACAATCAGCAACAAACTAAAATCAAACAATTGCTGCTATAATGTCTTCATGACACTTGCATGCACTTCAGTTTTTAAAATGTACTGCAAGTCTGTAGTGGTAGAAGTAAGAATTAATTTTCATACGGCGTACGGAAACTTTTTTTGCATGGCACTTAGCAACATCTCCTAAATATTTCAAATTCCAATACTTCCTGCGTTTTGTAAAAGCAGACATTTATTATAAACGTATTTTAAAGAATCAAATTAAACATATTTTAGTATTTACTGAAGATATGAAGCAAAAGATGAGAAATTATGCAAATTTATTTGTAACTTTGGCTTCCATACGGAGACTTTTCTTACCCACTGTATATATGTGAACTGATTAGTTAGCATTCAAAATCATTCAAAGCATTACTGAAACACTTAATACACATAAAAGCAAAACGTTTAAATAAAGGTAACTGCTTTCTTTTTATCGTAAACTCTGTTTTAAAAATATGCCTAAAAGTTACGCTTTAATAGTAGATTTTGTTGTCGAACACGTTACTTAGAATTGAATAACAAATAATACTGTACTAACTTTGCGGTGTTAGAATCGTTAGGTTCCACTTCTTTCCGTGTTCAAGTTCGATCAGCATTCAAAACTTCCGACATTTTAAAGATGTAAACAAACTATGTTCTTACCGTTTATTTGGCGTAAAATTATCGTCGCCAATGTAAACAAAATGATAAAGATCTGCGCATGCTTCGAATCAAGTCCTTAACCTTTGGTAAGGCGCGCGACCTTTTGTCTCGCGATTAGTCGAGTGGGGGGAGGGGGGGGGGGGGGGGGCAAATGTCTCCCAAATTCATATTTTCGTGCATACCATTAAATTCGTGACCAATATCAAAGTAAGTGGGTAGTACAGAATAAAGTAAAAATTAAAAAAATATTTTTAAAATAACACTTGAAAAAAAAAAAAACTGCAAGAAGGCTTTGATGATAGACTGCTATCTATTGAGAAATTGATTGTGGGGGACATTTGTCAACCACTTGACTAACTAAGGGTTAATGCTGACTTTTTCACTGGTCTCTAACTGTAACTGCTGGATAACTCATAAGCGATTTCTGCTCTGCAAGCAATCCAATTGCCCAATTATCCAGTTTCCCGTCTGATTCTGTGTAATACGTTGCCCATGGTTGCCAACAGCACTAACAAAATTGATGCATAGCTGTATATCCTATTGTGATCTCTGTTTTTTTCCCCTTCAGGTTCACGGCAGTAACCCACTGTCTACTACTTTTGGATATCTTATAAGCAGTTTCTGCCCTGTAAGCAGATAAAGACCCCCATCTATTATACGTAATATGTTGCCCATGGTTACAAACACATTCCAACTAGTTTGAGGGGAAGTTGCTAATATAGCCCTAAGGTGATTGTTTAGACCTTCTATACGTATGCACTATCGTGAAGTTATCGTAAGAGATTAGCACGTTATTTGCAATGTCTTTGCAGACTGAAATGGAACTTGGGACAAAGTGGTGCCACTTACACATCAGTAGTTTTTCTTTTTTAGATTTTCCAGCTATCTGATGGCCGTAAGTTGTCTTTATTTGTAGCATGCAGGAATACTCAGATATCCTCCTCATTAATTTCTCATTACAATTTCGAAAATTAATCAAAGTTCGAAAAGGAGGGTTTCAAAAGTTATTTACATTTGGAGCCTCTAAGGCACGTCCGCTCTAAATTCGGTTGTTTTCAGATTATCTGGTGACGTCAGCAACACGAGGGCTATAATGCGCCGAAACATTCTTCAACATACATTTACAAACACCTATGCCTTACAGGGGACTCGAATCCGCAACCTCGCGGTCTAGAAGTTAGCACTCTAAATACTATACCGTTTGGTCGGCGCTCCAAATTCGAATGAAATTTCATTCCTTCTGATTGAGTGGCACTTAGCCATCTGGTGGAGCTTAGGATCCCCACAATCAGGTCCAACCACTCCTTAAAGAAAGGATCAGCAAAAATGTTGCCGAGAAGTCGAGTTAAGATTATGGAGCGAAATTAATGACCCTACATTTGTATTCATTGAATTAAACCCAAGTAGTAGTATGACGTGATAAATGACGGCATCTGAAGGTCATAAAATTCGTCTCTGTTGTCTATTTTGAAAACAATATCTGGACGTCATTAATGAAGTTAAAAATGACGTGATTCAATGACGCCCGAATCACTATGTCAATGTTAAGATGACGTTTTCAATGCCTTAATATTAACGTCACCCAAATGGCCACCTGAGCGGCAATTAAAGCCGCTTTATCGCTAAATTCTAGAATTCAAAGTACTAGTTCTAGATAGACACCAATTTGTAAACTTATACAAAGGTATACATTTATTATATACATCATAGAGATTTAAATAAAAGTAAAACAACAATTTTTATATTCAAAAACACTTTATTAAAACTCATCAAGTAAATAGCAATAATGAAAAATATGTTTATAAGAAAACAATCGACAACACAAAATTATATACAATTATCGTGGTCTTAACTTATTATTATACATAGACATTTCAGAGAGAAATTTTAGAATCGGAGAGGGTATTCTTGTTAAAAATTCTTAGTGGACTTAACTCAGTTTTGATTTCTTCACACATAGATGATTTTCCGAATTAAGACCAGAAAATGTCTACTGAGAAATAACTTTATTATAGAATTTTCAAATGTGCATTTTCGTCTTTTCATGACAGTCATTTTGTGAGTTTGTGCTTACTGTTGACATGATTTTGCAAACTCGTAGGCAAGGACCACACAAAATAACTATCTCGTAAAGGTAAAAGCACATATTTGGAAGCTATATAATTGAAAGGTATTTCCATGTATACAGTATCAAAACATTTACCAGAAACATGTTGATCGTTGAAGATAAAAATGGATATTTATAAAATGTCTTTTGTTTTGTAAATTTGGTCCCATAACAGTAAAGATTACTTTCTTTCACTAGCAAATTGGTCACTCGAACAACATCCTGTGTTAAGCAGTAACTGTCTGCTGCACTTCGTGATGAAACTGAAATGGTGTATAACTTCGGAAGACCAACTCTCTTGTATTGTTTTCCATTGAAGTTAGAAGGAACTGGGGCAGTATTTCTACCTGGCATTTAGATTTTGTTTGAATAACAGGTAGTTTGTCGCCCTCTCCCAATCGCCTACAAATCTGTTCAAAGGGCTCATTGCCTGATCTTATTTGACTTTTTATAGTGCCTAAAAAAAATCTTTAAAAAAAGCGGAAATGTTATCTAAACTACCAAAATTTTTTGCATCCTCTACCAGATGGATAAGGACATGTATATTGTAAGCCATAAAAGATTTGCTGTATAGCTAGGTTGAATGGTTGTCAAACTCTCTAAGAAAATTATTTGCAAGATCATAGAATTCTGCTAGGATAGAGGAGCTCAAGATCCGGATTGCACAATGCAACAACAGAAAGAGTTCATAAATAGCAGCTTTAACTAAATTTAACAACACTACAGGTCAAGCACAAAGAAGAAAAGTTAGCAATGCAGTGCCTTTCCACCTGCCTAACTCACCCAACCCCCGAGGCTTTCGTACGAATTCAATAGGAAAAAGAGATTTTGAGGCAAGCAAACGACAACTTTAAACTTAAATAGTCTTGCTATCTAACTTTAGAGGAACCTTTACCATTAACCCAAAAATTAAGCAATTTTCATAATTACGCCTAAGTACAACAACATGCATGTAGTCTAAGGGGAAATCTGCAATCACATCAATTTTAAGTGTAGAAAAGGTTGATATCCCTCTATGGTGTGATCGATCAGCTTTAAATGACTTCTCATCTCGCTTTTTGGCTCATTTAACGCTGCAGTGCGACCTTCCCCAATCCATAACATGTATACTTATCACTACATGCATCTCCACCATGACCTTTTATGCATTTCAGATATGCACGAGCATCACAAATTATAGAATGAAGTTTGATGTTTAGTTACTTGTCATCAAAGATAAAATCAAACTCCATTAACTGTCCCAATTCCAAAATTAAACTATTTAGGAAATTTTCAATTGGATCTGCTTTTGAAGTGCCGTAAAAAATCCTTACTACAAAAAGGAGTATTAACAGTACAATTGGTTACCAATAAAAGAATGCGCCAAAATCGTACTCGGGAACTTTTGAAAAGAGCAAGGCAATCTGTATTAAATTGTAAATAAAGAATACCATCTGGTTGAATGCAATTTCTTGTAAAAAAATTCCCAACTGCCTCTTCAATGGCAAAATAGCAAAATTTCCCACTATGTAATGTGTACAGTACACAAAAAAATCCGAACGATGGCTATATCTTGTATTCTAATTAATGAAATAGCAAAAGTCAAGTACCGTTGTAAATTGGAGAAGGTCTTTATTGATTGTGTATATATACATATATCATGAGAGGTTATCTACATATTAAAACTAAACCAAACTTTAAAAAGTTCAAAGGCAAACCCATAATATTATACCATATTTAGATTTAGAATTAAAAAAAAACCCGTCTAAATACCAAAATTTCATAATTTTTCAATGAGTGGTTAGTAAATTAAACAATGTTAAAAAAAAAAAAAAAAAAAAAAAAAAAAAATGATAAATTTAATGTTAAAAAGAAAATTTGTTTTTTTGGCAATAAATTCTTATATAGTTAATATATTTTAGCAATTTTTATTTCAAAGGATAGCTTGTTTAAGGCCAAACCAAAATAACATGCAACTTTTGTATTAAACAGTTTTTTATTAATTAATTAATAAAACAAGTTTTAGATTTTTTTATATAGAAAGATTTTTTTTTTTTTTGCTTCTATTAGATTATCATGGTCGAAAACCGCTCCAAAATTTTTGTCATTCCATTTTAACTTTTGGTTTTTGATATTTTAGCAAAACTGTAAAAAAGTTCACTTTAAAGAACCGTGGTATAGATTACGTCCTGATGTATGCAAAACGTTCGATTCAGTCCGCTATTAAGGTATCCCTCAAGATTCGCCAAAACATTTTTGCTCATAAGTGACGTGTTTCTCATGATAATGAACTGAAATTTGGTATCTAGGGTAAACAAGGTATTCTAAATTGAATGAAAATATAAAAAATAAGGGTTCGTATTGAAAATTTGAAAGATAGAGTTAAATTTACTTAGTATACAGCCCCCTAAGAAAAAGAATTGCATTAGATATATAGAAAATCTTAAACCATTTTGGTACAAGCCGCAAGATTCTACAATAATTGGAACCTAAAGTATAGCCATCCTACGTTTTTTTTTCTTTTTTTTTTTTTTCTCGTTTTTTTTTTTTTTTTCGTACTGTACGAAATGTTGACATTAAAGATTTTTTTTAAACTATGTATGGTTGGTTCGGGGCAAATTAGGATGATCTGAATCCAAAAAAAGCATGGTTAGGAATTTTTTTTAAAAAATGTAATCAACATTTCTGTAAAAGCATATGTCAGTTTGTGCAAAAATACAATATATACCAGGAAAAAAAATTCAAAGCAAAATATTGAGTAGATCCTGAGAAAAAGGTACATTGGTGTGAAAAAAAACAGCGTTTAAAGTACAAAACAAACGGGGTTTTTTTTTTCAGTGATGTTATTGTTTCAAAAAAATATTTCGGATGAGCGCATTTCCCATCAAATTAAACCATTTTGTAGATAACATTTAAAATATTGTGATGTGCGAAAAACTTCAAAATGGATTCCGAGAAAAAAATTTGCCTTTCGACCCCTCTTAACTTATAATGTACGCTACATGTGAGCAATTCGCATATTCCTTCTAATAAAACCTCCCTAGATCCTTGCCTGGTTATAGTGTGCACATAATCTCAAACATATATCAGTCTTGTCTATATCAAATATACGCCTTCTCCCCAGTATATATACCAAGATCCGTGCATGACATTCATCTTACACATGCATCAGCCTTGCCGTACCAAATATACGAAGTGTCTATATATTGTCGATATCTACAATGGTCAACAGTGGTGGTGGGGAGTCGGTGGAAGGCATCTACTATGTTGTGCCTTCTTCAATATGTACGCAAGCCCCACTATTCAACTATGCACCTCCCTTCTTAGAAAACCGCCTTCCCTAACATTCCCCCCTTTCTTAAGTGGTGACTTGTCCGGTGGCCGAGAGGATCAGGGGACGAGATGTCCGGAATCCCGAAAAATTTAACAATCAAGTAGGAAATACGGAATCTCAAAATAAATTGTCGCTTCAATAGTTTTTTCTTTTTCAGTTTAATAATTTTATTCTTTAGTTTGGCCAATGATCGTGAAATCAATTTCAAAAGTTAATGTTTTGCAAAATGTCTGGAATTCCGTAGCAATTTGCATTTCATTTCCATGTTCTACACGTTGTTACCATCAGTTATGTATAAAATCCGACATTCTACAGCAGCGGTTCCCAACCTCTTAGGTTGTGCTGACATAATATTTTATAAGAAAAACTTTGCGGCCCACTAACTAACAGAATACGTGCGTACATTCGATAGTTTTTTTGCAGACTTTTGATTTACAGGAGATTTCAATGTAATATCGTAATTACTTAAGTTTTGTTACAAAATCACATATTTGTCACGAAAATCACATAGAGGTTGCAAACACCACATAGAAGTCACACAATTCCTAAAGTAATATCTCGTAACATCACAAAGTTACATCATGCAAAATGAAATAAAACGGACGTTTAACTAATTATAATAACGGGAGATTAGTTACCGAAATCGCATATTTGTCACGAAAATAACCCAAGATCGCATATAAGTTACAAAGCGATATCGCAGCGACAAGGCTTTCGTTGAGAAAATCTCATAAATCACATCGATGTTGCCAAAATCACTAAGATCAGATACTGATCATAATGTGATATCGCAGCGATAAGGCTTTAGTTGCGAGAATCGCATAAATCACATCGATGTCGCCAAAATCAATGAGATCACATACTGATCACAATGTGATATTGCAGTGACGTGAGATTCGTTGATAAAATACCATATTCGTCACATAAATCACAATTTCGTCGCATAAATCACATAGATGTCACCAAAATCACATAGAGATCAAACTGTGATACCGCAAAACCCACAAAAATAACATAAATGTCAAAATGCGATATCCCTGTGAATCTCTGCAATATCGCAAAATTACGTCGCATATCACACACATGTCACATAATGACTCATTTGTGATTTTCGTTGTAAAATTATTTTGGGATATCACTGGATGTCGCTGCGATATCACAAAGTAACATCACAACTTCGTCACAGTGTGATGTCGCTGCGATATCACATGCAAGTTGTAAGTGATTTGAACTTTTGCGACATCGCTGTGATATTCCATGCAAGTCGCATTGTGACCAGTGGTGTAATGTAAAATAAAAAGGTGTGGGAACGCTATGTCGCCGTCGTTACAAGCGTATTTTTTTTTCTGTGTATGGGGGGGGGGGGAGATGGAAACTTTAAATAGTTTTATAAATATTACTTTAATAATCTCAAAACAGGTACCGTGCACCTCAAAAATTAAAATATATATATATATATATATTGTGCGTTTCGACTTATTCTTTTATTCAAATAAATTTTTAAAACTATTAAGTTATATGGATTTTTAAACAATTTGCTTTGCACAACCCAATTTAAAAGATTATTTAGCACTTTATAAATGGATTATAAGACATTTTCAAACATATTATTGACGCAAATTTCAAAACAGATTTTTTACAACAATTTTCCAAAATGTCAGAGATGCCTTATATGCAATGGGTTCGGATAAATTCCAAGATTCTGTAGATCCTCGAAACTGTTTACAAAATGAATTAAAAATATTGCGATTGTTGCAGATGCCGATTGAGAGTTTTATGGCTTTTCTCCTTCTCAAAAAGAAAATGTAGAGAAGTTCCTCTTGCTTGTGATGGACCCTTCCTTCCCTTTTCTGAATTTGCTCCATTAATAAAATAATTGAAAAATTAAAATCCATCAGTTGATTCCAAATTTCTTGATAAAATATTAAATTAGTGTACCATCTCAATCAACTCTATATGCTATATTTCAATGTAGACTTATTACTTGCCAAACGTATAGATTTGCTTGGGACATTCCTGTTTTGTTTTTTAATCTTATCCAGTTCGATTTTGTCATTTCGACAGTGGTGACAATAAAAGTCAAAAGTGGGTATGAATCGGAGGAAAAAGCAAACTGCAAAATATATATTGTTGCGTGGACGGGTTCGAAAGATTTGAAGCCAAAACAGATCAAAACTTGCAGAAATTTATTCCAATATAACTCTTCACAGATTCCTTTACAACTCCAGAACTTTTCGTTCTAGTAGACTCAATACAGCTCTATACACAACAATAGAGCACAAACAGCAGTTAAACTTGACATACAACTGCTAAATCACCGCAAAAGACAATGCAATACAGTTCACTTTCGGAACTCTCTGAATGCTCTCTGAGAGACAGCTAACTCAGTATCTCAACTCAGTAATTTCAGTCAACTAATGGACTCAGCTAACTCACTGACTCAACTAAACTCCCCGCTCACTTGGCCGGTCTTATATAGGAAATCCGAATCTTCGCGAAACTTCCAGAGTTAGAAATTTGGAGAATTTTCCAGATCGTAGTCGAAAAGTCCTATACATGTACATGGGGACCGAAAATGTCGCCAAATGGTCGCCAAGTATGGCAACATTTGGCGATACAAATTAGTCTCCTTAACCGCTCTATCTCGCTAATGTGGCGAGATTGCTATTACCATAATGTTAAATGCCCTGCTTCTTGTAAAACTCGCTTCCCAGCGTTATCTCTGTAAAACTCGTTATCAAGCATTAAGACACATATTGCAGGGAAGCCAAATAACGAACTCTTGCACTGCCTTATGCGAAGTGTACATAAATTTATCTTTTTACATAATTAACACTACGAAATATTTACAAATATACAAAAATTCGTAACAATATGATATTGCCATCAAAATCACTAGATTTTAAAAAAGGTCGGGGACAACTTCCGCTCCTTACCGCCGTCACTGTATTTAGGGTTGATTTTTTTTTTTTTTTTAACTCGGGGGAAAATGTTTTTTTTTAGGAACTGCTGCTACATTTTTGGACTAAACTCTAAAATAACGGTAAAAGTAAAAGCTTTCCCATTCTCAAACCGAAAAGCAATTTAATTTTGCATTTTAAAGTACATCTGAATTACTTTCCTACTTCTTCACAGCCCAATTTCGATGTATTATACCCATTTACAAAACTATTAGCAGTTTTATATTAAGGGAAATCAAATATGCAGGACCGGCCTAAGAGTAAAATGATATGTGTGCAAAAATGAGTTTTGTCGCCCCTTACAATGAAAATGGGTCTAGAAAACCTTTCAAAAATGGTATAGATGCTTTATATGGTATGTGAGCAAATTATTAAAATTTTAGAGTTTTTTGCACTAAATAACATTATTTTAAGTCAGGTTTTATTAAGGAACCCTCGGGATACTATTTTTTTTTTAATAAAATATGTAAATTGTGATAAAATTAATTTCATAGGAATTTAACAAAATACATATTATTAAAATTACTGATTTTTGCAACTCATTACTTTTTTATAGTAGTCCTCTGCTTTTAGCGCAAGCCTTGGTTCCCTTTCGCAATCCTGAGTTATAAAAGGCTGCAATTCGGCTAATAGACAGTTCGGCAGTTCTGTCAAAACAACGTAGCGGAGCGCTTGAAGCCAGTCTCTTTACTGTACTTTCAAGCAACATTTTATCTGTTGAGCTAAACATATTCAAATTCACAAACAAACAAACACACAAAAGCGAAGTTAATATAATGGATTTAAAAATCAATACTGTTTTGAACATTTTTCGTATTCAAACAAGTTATCAGTTTGATTTTCCCAATATCTGGCAATAAAATGAATATTTCCCAATATCTGGCAATAAAATAAATATTTCCCAATATCTGACAAAATATAAAAATGCTTAATTCCGCAATCTCAAAATACCTTAAAAGCTAATACAAAATATCAACTTGATCTTAACTATCTGGATTTTTAAAACCAACCACTTTGTGTCTTCCTCTGAAACGGATTCATTTCTTAGGTACGGTGAGAGCTTAACAAATAATTTATTAAATCGTTGTTATAAAAAAAAAAAAAAAAAAAAAAAAAAAAAACGTTACATAACTTTTGTTGATAAATCGGTTCGAGTTTCCGTTAAAATTAGAGGAGGAGAAACATTCTTCAAGGAAAGGGCGCAATGATCTGTATGTGCTAGGCCACAGTTTTGTTCTTTAAAAGTGTAGATAATTGTCGTGAATTTGTGTACCGAAATTTTTGTCCATATATATGACGAACTATACAAATTTGACTTCTGGAATTCATCCACTATTACAGATCATTCTTTGAAGAGGATAATTGCCATTGAATGAATCTTAGCTAGACTTAAACATATGTTAGTTAATTTCTAATGAAGGAGAAATGGCCTTGTGTGGTTTGCTACGTCTCTTTCAAGTGTTTTACAAAAACTAGAACTTGCTTGATCAGCTCTGAAGTTGTGGATTGCAGACGAAATCAAAGTTCTCAAGAAATAATTTTTTCGTTTACTTACTTGGCTTTTCGTTTAGTATCACATAAAGAGAAAAAAAAAAACAAATTAAAAAAAAAAAAAAAAAATTAGATGAGGGAACGCCGTTCCGCCTTCTAAAAAGGTAAAGGATCGCCGTTCCCACGCGTTCCCGCTCCACTGCACCCCTGATTGTGACTGTGATCTTTGTGACGAAAAATTCGTTGCAGTGACGTAACTGGGACAAAGTTGGTTAGTAGGGTACTTTCTAAAAATTTCAATCAAAAGTTTTAAACGGTTTATTCAGAATCGTTTAATATTTCAAGTTTTGAAAAAGTTTAATTTGAAAATGCAATATTCTTCCCCGGATAGTGTTATGTTCTCTTGTTTGTTTCAAATAACTCTGGGAATTTTTGTTGTATGAGCAACATTTATATATCAAAAATGAAAGGGAGAAATCGATGGGGGGAAAAAAATAAAACCAAAAACTCGAGATTTTTTTTTAATTTTAAAGGTATTGTGTCCCCTAGAGACCTTTTTGGTTTATTAAATATCCTTTTCAAATCTTTTAAGGTTAACCACTTATCTATTAAAAAGAACCAAATCGATCCTTTTTGATCTCCCTTACATCTTAATCACAACATTTTCAGTACACATTAGGAGGCCAAAATACTGCTTCAAAGTCTTTGAAATTCTGTATTATAAAAAAAAAAAAAAAAAAACGATAATAACGAAGGCAAACTAAGAAATGGCATTTTAAATACTGATATTTCACAATATCTTCCTTAGTCAAAAGAATAGCGACGACCTACCTGCTAAGTTTAATTATTCAATTTAATTTTTTTAAAACTTAACTTTTATTTTACATTAAGCGGAATGGGGCTCCATCTATGCTGCTGTAAGGGATAAAAAGTTTTAATGTTGAGGTAATGTCAAGTAAACAACTAATAATAACCATTCTTAGTAGTTAGGTATTATATTTTGTATGTGGTCTGAT
Organism: Linyphia triangularis; assembly: GCA_963978545.1. Classification (NCBI taxonomy): domain Eukaryota; kingdom Metazoa; phylum Arthropoda; class Arachnida; order Araneae; family Linyphiidae; genus Linyphia; species Linyphia triangularis. Next base: position 87,139,780 of record OZ021729.1, on the reverse strand, counting down.
TATTTTTCTCACTTCGTCTTTTGAAGAAAAATCTTAAATGACTAAAAACTTGTATCCCCTCTATTTCAGATGGTATCCACCTTAGAAAAAAAAATGATCACAAAGGCAAGAAAACTATGATTTCAAAAGAAGAGTTCTACACCAATCTCTCTAAAAACATTCGCGAGTATCTTGAATTCGGATGCCGGACATCTCATCCCTCGGACATCTCGCCACCGGACAAGTCACCACCAAAAAGGTGCGGATCGAGGGTGTTGTGGGGAGAACGATTTTCTTACGAGGAACTGTCGAAGCTGAATGGTGGGACTTGCGTACGTAATCAAGAAGGCACAACATTGAAGTTATCTTTTAACCCCCACTCCCAGCTGAAGATTGTTGGTGTTATTTAAATATTAACGAAATATTTTATTACAGTTTTATTAAATTAATGTTAATTCAAGGTATTAAAATTTTTAATAATATATGAGTTATTAAAATATGGAATTGTTATATTTCGGATTTTTTTTTTTTTTTTTTCTTTCTTGACGTATAGATGTTTTTTTTTTTTTTTTTTTTTTTTTTTTTTTTTTTTTTTTTTTTTGAATAAAGAGATTTGATAGTATCAAGAATATAAAGACATTTCGTACATTTGATGCGATGCAGGGTAACACTGATGTGTCAGATGGTTGTCTGGCGCGGATCTAGAGATATATATTAGGAGAGACAGAGGAGCGTGTTGCATATGGAGAAAGTTTTTATTAATATCTTTAATAAGTAATAAGTTAACAAAGTATGGAGTTTGTATATTTCGGATATATTTTTTCTTTCTTTTTTTTGACTTAGATGAAAGGAGATTTAATAGTATCGAGAATATATAGACACATCATGTATTAGATATGATAAAGGGTAAGACTGATGTCTCACAGGTGACTGTCAGGCGCGGATCTAGAGAGGCGAAGGTGCGCGTTGCATACATATGGGGAAAGTTTTTATTAATATCTGTATTAAGTAATTAAAATATGGAATTGTTATACTTCGGATTTTCTTTTTCTTTCTTGACGTATAGACGTCTCTTTTTGACAAAAGAGATTTGATAGTATCGAGAATATAAAGACATTTCGTACATTTGATACGATGCAGGGTAACACTGATGTGTCAGATGGTTGTCAGGCGCGGATCTAGAGATATATATTAGGAGAGGAGGGGGTGCATGTTGCGTACATATGGAGAAAGTTTTTATTAATATCTTTAATAAGTTATTAAAATATGGAATTGTTATATTTCGGATTTTTTTTTTTTTCTAGACGTATAGATGTTTCTTTTTGACGAAAGAGATTTGATAGTATCGAGAATATAAAGACATTTCGTACATTTGATATGATGCTGGGTAAGAGTGATGTGTCAGATGGTTGTCAGGCGCGGATCTAGAGATATATATTAGGAGAGGTGGGGGTGCGCGTAGCGTACATATGGGGAAAGTTTTTATTAATATCTGTAATAAGTCATTAAGTTATGGAATTTTTATACTCCGGATATTTCTTTTTCTTTTTGGAACGTAGATGCAAAGACATTTAATACTATCGAGAATATATAGATACGAGTGAGTTATAACACTTCGTATATCTGATATGATGAGAAGCAAGTTGATGTATGTGTAAGATGATTGTCAGGGGCGGATCTAGAGATGTATTATAGGGGAGGGGGTGCGTATTGCGTACATATGGGGAACGTTTGTATTTATATTTTTTATTATAATTAGTATTTAAATTATAAAAAATTTATATTTCGAAGATTCTTTCCCCTTTTTGACTTAGAGGAAAAGACATTTTATAGTATCGAGAATATATAGACATGAGTGAGTTATGACACTTCAAGGATCTAGTGAGGTATAACCAGGCAAGGATCTAGGGAGGATTTATTAGGAAGAATATGCGAGCTGCTCACGGGAATTAAAAAATGGTGATGCACTAACTTTTACAAGCCTATCATCGATTTTAAATTAGGTATTGCATAACTCCAACAGGATTCAATCGTGAGACTAATTGCATGCTAGGAACACAACATGGTCAGTAAGAGCTTTGAAATGTTTACCGTCGACGACGATTTCTCGCCAACGCGGTATGTTGAAAAAATTATAAATTGTTTTTGGTATTCGATGACATGGCTTAAAATCGCAATGAGGAAAGGTTACGGCGTTTTCATACTATAATGAGAATATTTAGCCATTTTCATTTCAACACTTTCAATTCCTTCTATTTTCAGCCTAGTTGATGGCTGTGTTGTTGACGCTCTTGCATGCCATAGGTTAACGCAAAAGCTCATGCAATGTGTTTGAAAGAGTACAAAACCCTTTTCCTCCCAGTCATTCCAACACCTCCTCGGGCACAACCTTTAACGAAATTCCTTTTATTGTAACTGGTGTGAAGTTCAGCACAGTTAAACATACAAAGCGGGTACTGAAAAAGAGTTGTCCGACAATGGACAACCCATTGTATCTTAAGTAACCTGACTAAAATGGGTTTTTCAAATATAATTCATACATCTGCTTCTGTTCTTAGTTTTTGACTTTTAAAGGATTTTGTCAGATTTTAAACAAAAATAAAAGACAGAAATACTAAATATAAAAATAGCAATTTTAAAAAATGAAATATTTATAAGATTTTATTCTGGCATGTTTATACGGATATGTTGGTACTTATAATGAACAACAGGTCTTCAACTAAAACTAAAGTTGTATTGATAAACAGTTTTATTTCCATTTAATACAAATTTCTTTATCTACCCACTCAATCTTCAGTGATGTGATTCTACATATATCTACAGTAAATGTAAGACTTCCAAAGACTTAAGTTAACATTTCTTAATTACTAGAATAAATTCTTCCAGCCCCACATCTTAGATTACTTTATCATCATTGTAAGTTTTAATAACTAGAATTTGACAGAAAAATTAAAATGTTTTTCTATGCTTCTGTATAAACTTCTCAATAAATAATTATGTTATGAAAGCTGAGTCTACTGTTTCATAGTATTATTACACTGATGATTATATTATTTATCCTTTTGCATGAATTACACATGAAATGGTTCTATATAGATATTTAAAAATATAGTTCCTACTTGTAAGTGTTTCAATTTTAGAGACTCCATGTTCAATGGAAAGTTCTAAAAAATATTTCTAAACCTTTAGTCTTTGCACACACTTCTTAGAAAGTCGATCTTTAATGGCTCCTAATCCGACATTTTGAACTTTTAATGTTACTGCAATATACTTGAAGGTAATATCGTCAAAAGTTATTCTCCACTCCTTTCGTTGTATAAATAATTATTTATTTAAATTTGCTTTATTTAACTTTATATATTTTGTGTTAATCAATCTCTTCCATTTGATAGTCAAATCTGAATTGGAACAGCATTTTTTATAATCTAATTATTTCTAATTTTATATTCTAATAAAAAATCCAACTACAAAGTAGATTTTACAACATTAATAGTTCATTGTCGCCCGACAATGGACACCACTGCACAGAAAATGTGGTTTTCTTTTCTCAGAAAAAAACTCATTTGTTTTTCCACATGTTTTCGTACATGTCCATCAACTTAACCCTAAAGATACAAAATAGCAGTGACTACCTCTCCTTGGTAGAGAGTAGTTCCTGAAAATCATTTACCCTCATCAGGGATTCTTTTGTATTCCCCCCCCCCCCCCACCCCCCACTCTATTAGCTGCAGGCACATACAGCTTGACATTTTATTCCGAAGCCCTTGTGTGAAAAAGAAAGACCCAATTCAAACACGATAGTCTATCAATTAACACCATGGGGGGGGGGGGGGGACTGGCGCCAAATTCTCGATCTACCTTTTCACTTACAGCTGAAGGGATTTATTCAACAGTAAGAAGATGTACAAGATGGATATTCGCACAAGATAGTGTGAAAATAAAGAATAATAAATAAAAAAAAAAGTCGAATGAGCAAATGCACATAATATGCATAACGAAGTTATGCATATTACTCAAAGTGAAGTTATGCAGTTACTATAATTAAGTTATGCATTTTGCTCAAATAGTAGCACAATTATGGAGTAGAGAATAGATTAAAAAAAAAGGGAGAAAAAAAAATACGCCAGATACTTTTTTAAACTGAAACTTTCAACCTTTAAAAATAATGCATAATTAAATGCTAAAAAGTCTATTGAAAGTAATTTATATTACTTGTAAAAAACATTTAGGCTGCAAATGGAAACTCTCCAAACCCTCCCTTCTGAAATAAATATTTAAATCTTTTTTCCGTGATAATGAAAACGCACAAGATCTGTCTAGTGAGGCTAAAATATTTCTTAAATTAGGAAAAATAAATATTTTATGGTGTAAAAAATGGCAACTTTTGGATGCGCGAAGTATATATATATATTTTTTTTTAAATATAACTTTAAATTCATATTAGGTAAAAGAAATGGTCAATTGTTTGAAATAGAGAGTTTATTTGCATTTGGTGAAATTTTTATATAAATTTATTGCATGTTTACTCTGAAAAGTGTATCTAACCAAAGGTTGCCTTATAATAATTTTAAAATTCAAAGTCTCAAATATAGACATAATACATAAAGTATAAATAAAATTTAAAAAAATTATCAGAGTAATAATCATAATAAATATGTTATTATTAACTATGTCAAAAAATAAATTAAAAATATTGCATTTTAAATAATTTAGAGCTATAGGAAGTTGTATAAAAATACGATTGATCTGGTTATCTAGGACTTTTGTCTCCCCTTAAATGCTTGCTTAAGTTATTATTTTTTAAATTTTAACTTTCAAAATCCATCTTTTACAGCAGTTATATATTTTTTAGTAGGTAAAAATCTGAATTTCATAACTGTTTAATTTAATAATAAAGATATAAACACACTTTTTAGGCAATGAAAAATCTAGTAATATTATTTTTAAATACACTTCCATTTGACAATCATTCTTCATGCTTGTATCTTCATTTAAATTTCTAGATAAAATAGCCTTTTCTCACATTTTCATAAAGTAACCATGAAAAAATAAAATTCATAAAATGTACCATTTAGAAATTAATTTCTTAACCAATTTATATTATTGAGTTTATATTATTTAATCATTCGAAAAATTATGGGGACTACTGTAAATAATGATTCATAATACTGAAATATTTTATGTTCGTGATGTGTTTTTGTATTAAAAAATGAACTTTTGTGAAATAAATTAGTTTTATTTTTCAATGATTCAACAGCATTTTTTTTTCGATCTGTGACTAACGTATGCAGAAGCAGCATCTAATGATGTATTCTTCACTTAGTCACTTTTAGTTAATAACTAAAAACTTTCTTAATATTATATGCTGTTATTAAAGTTATTTAAATTTCAAAACACTTACCGTTAGGAAAAAAAAAGGAAATTTATCTTTGCAGTTTTAATAAGTTAATATTGATTGAGTACTTAATTAACTCATATTAATTTTGTGTTAGTGTTATCTGAAAAAAAAGAGAAAAAAACAGGAGGTTGGTTTTTATGCTTAACTATCTATTTTTATGCACAATGACTGCTCATCAAGCGACGACTACAGCTTAACGTAGAATCCAAGCCAAAAAGAGCATATGTGCCTAACTTATGATTCGAACTCGACACCTTTGGCATGCAAAGCCAGAACGCTAACAATACAGCCATCAACTAAGCTTAAAACCGAAGGAATTGAAAGGGTTGAAATGAAAATGGCTAAATATTCCATAACTCGCTATAGTATGAAAACGCAGTAACCTTTCCTCATTACGATTTTAAATCTTGTCGAATACCAAAAAAAATTTTCGTCGTCGATGATGACACTTTCAAAGCTTTTATTCACAACATTGTGTGCCTAGCATGCAATTAGCCTCACGATTGAATCCCATAGGTGTTATGCAATTTCTACTTTAAAATCGATGATAGACGTGTACGTTAGTGCTACACCATTTCTAAAAATTCTTAATGGGGGTCGGAAGGCTTTATCTAGTCCATCTTAAAAAGGCCTTTTTTATGTACCTTTTTCTCGGAAATTACTCGTAGCATCAGCTTAAGATTTTGTACAGCCAATATTAAAACACTTTGACACAGACTAAGATATCCTCTTGTGAAAAAAAAAAAGTTTTGTTTAGGATTTATGATGTTTTGTAATTTTTTAATAAAATTTTCCAAAAAAAAACAAACTTGGTTAGGATTTTTTTTAAAAAAATCTAATCAACATTTCTGTAAAAGCATATGTCTGTTTGTGCAAAAATACAATATGTACCAGGAAAAAAAATTCAAAGCAAAATATTGAGTAGATCCTGAGAAAAAGGTACATTGGTATGAAAAAACTGCATTTTGAGAAAACAGCGTTTAAAGTACAAAGCAGACGGGTTTTTTTCAGTAATGTTATTGTTTCAAAAAAATATATTTAAAAATACTTCGGATGAGCGCATTGCCCACCAAGTTAAACCATTTTGTGGATAACATTTCAAATATTGTGATGTGCTAAAAACTTCAAAATGGGTTAAGAGAAAAAAAATTGCCTTCCGACCCCTATTAACTTATAATGTACGCTACATGTGATCAATTAGCATATTTCTTCTAATCAAAACTCCCTAGATTCTTGCCTGGTTATAGTGTGCACATAATCTTAAACATGCATCAGTCTTGTCTATATCAAATATACGAAGTGGCATAACTCACTCATGTCCATATGTTTTCGATACTATTAAATGTTTTTTCATCCACGTCAAAAAAAGAAGGAAAAAAGTCAGAAATACAAAAACTCCATATTTTAATAACTCATTACTTATAAGAGATATTAATAAAAACTTTCCACACATGCACTCAACACGAACCCGCGTCTCCTAAAATATATTTCTAGATCCTCGCCTTACAATCATCTGACACATACATCAGTCTTATCTGGCATCATATCAAATATATACGAAGTGTTTATATATTTTCGATACTATTTTCTTTCATTTACGTCAAAAAGGGGAAAAAAATAAAATCGAAGTATAAAAACTCCATATTTTAATAACTCATTACTTATTAAAGATATTAATAAAAACTTTCCTCATGTGTACACAACGAGCATCCCCGCGTCTCCTAATATATATCTCTAGATCCGCGCCTGACAATTATCTGACACATCAGTCTTACCCTGCATCATGTCTTATATTCGAAATGTCTATATATTCTCGATACTATTAAATTTCTTTCGTCAGAAAGAAATGTCTCTAAGCAACAACAAAAAAAAAAAAAAAAATGATAAATTTAATGTTAAAAAGAACATTTGTTTTTTTGGCAATAAATTCTTATATAGTTAATATATTTTAGCAATTTTTATTTCAAAGGATAGCTTGTTTAAGGCCAAACCAAAATAACATGCAACTTTTGTATTAAACAGTTTTTTATTAATTAATTAATAAAACAAGTTTTAGATTTTTTTATATAGAAAGATTTTTTTTTTTTTTTGCTTCTATTAGATTATCATGGTCGAAAACCGCTCCAAAATTTTTGTCATTCCATTTTAACTTTTGGTTTTTGATATTTTAGCAAAACTGTAAAAAAGTTCACTTTAAAGGACCGTGGTATAGATTACGTCCTGATGTATGCAAAACGTTCGATTCAGTCCGCTATTAAGGTATCCCTCAAGATTCGCCAAAACATTTTTGCTCATAAGTGACGTGTTTCTCATGATAATGAACTGAAATTTGGTATCTAGGGTAAACAAGGTATTCTAAATTGAATGAAAATATAAAAAATAAGGGTTCGTATTGAAAATTTGAAAGATAGAGTTAAATTTACTTAGTATACAGCCCCCTAAGAAAAAGAATTGCATTAGATATATAGAAAATCTTAAACCATTTTGGTACAAGCCGCAAGATTCTACAATAATTGGAACCTAAAGTATAGCCATCCTACGTTTTTTTTTTCTTTTTTTTTTCCTCGTTTTTTTTTTTTTTTTTTTCGTACTGTACGAAATGTTGACATTAAAGATTTTTTTTAAACTATGTATGGTTGGTTCGGGGCAAATTAGGATGATCTGAATCCAAAAAAAGCATGGTTAGGAATTTTTTTTAAAAAATGTAATCAACATTTCTGTAAAAGCATATGTCTGTTTGTGCAAAAATACAATATATACCAGGAAAAAAAATTCAAAGCAAAATATTGAGTAGATCCTGAGAAAAAGGTACATTGGTGTGAAAAAAAACAGCATTTAAAGTACAAAACAAACGGGGTTTTTTTTTTCAGTGATGTTATTGTTTCAAAAAAATATTTCGGATGAGCGCATTTCCCATCAAGTTAAACCATTTTGTAGATAACATTTAAAATATTGTGATGTGCGAAAAACTTCAAAATGGATTCCGAGAAAAAAATTTGCCTTCCGACCCCTCTTAACTTATAATGTACGCTACATGTGAGCAATTCGCATATTCCTTCTAATAAAACCTCCCTAGAACCTTGCCTGGTTATAGTGTGCACATAATCTCAAACATATATCAGTCTTGTCTATATCAAATATACGCCTTCTCCCCAGTATATATACCAAGATCCGTGCATGACATTCATCTTACACATGCATCAGCCTTGCCGTACCAAATATACGAAGTGTCTATATATTGTCGATATCTACAATGGTCAACAGTGGTGGTGGGGAGTCGGTGGAAGGCATCTACTATGTTGTGCCTTCTTCAATATGTACGCAAGCCCCACTATTCAACTATGCACCTCCCTTCTTAGAAAACCGCCTTCCCTAACATTCCCCCCTTTCTTAAGTGGTGACTTGTCCGGTGGCCGAGATGATCAGGGGACGAGATGTCCGGAATCCCGAAAAATTTAACAATCAAGTAGGAAATACGGAATCTCAAAATAAATTGTCGCTTCAATAGTTTTTTTCTTTTTCAGTTTAATAATTTTATTCTTTAGTTTGGCCAATGATCGTGAAATCAATTTCAAAAGTTAATGTTTTGCAAAATGTCTGGAATTCCGTAGCAATTTGCATTTCATTTCCATGTTCTACACGTTGTTACCATCAGTTATGTATAAAATCCGACATTCTACAGCAGCGGTTCCCAACCTTTTAGGTTGTGCTGACATAATATTTTATAAGAAAAACTTTGCGGCCCACTAACTAACAGAATACGTGCGTACATTCGATAGTTTTTTTGCAGACTTTTGATTTACAGGAGATTTCAATGTAATATCGTAATTACTTAAGTTTTGTTACAAAATCACATATTTGTCACGAAAATCACATAGAGGTTGCAAACACCACATAGAAGTCACGCAATTCCTAAAGTAATATCTCGTAACATCACAAAGTTACATCATGCAAAATGAAATAAAACGGACGTTTAACTAATTATAATAACGGGAGATTAGTTACCGAAATCGCATATTTGTCACGAAAATAACCCAAGATCGCATATAAGTTACAAAGCGATATCGCAGCGACAAGGCTTTCGTTGAGAAAATCTCATAAATCACATCGATGTTGCCAAAATCACTAAGATCACATACTGATCATAATGTGATATCGCAGCGATAAGGCTTTAGTTGCGAAAATCGCATAAATCACAAAATAATTTTTATTCATACATATACAGAATCCTATAAATATCCTAGACTGTATTGTAATGAATTTTTCCACTGAGGCAATGATGGCACAGTTTTCACGGTTTAAAAATTATTTATTCTCTCTTCAGAAAACTTACAAAATTTATTCACAGGCAACAGTTTAATTACTCTCAAGCTTCAACACAAGCTTCAACAAAAATAACTTTGAATTCAGCGATTATACAAGCTCACTCCAATAGGTAAACAAAGCGATCAGCTTTCAACGAAATCCGAAGTCAATCTGAAAACTTTCCCGTTCTCCAGTCTTTTATATACAAGCGCGTGAGACATTCTCGAAATTTCCAGCCAATTCATAGAAAAGAAATATCTCGAAACTTCTCGACTGCTTTAGGTGTTGCCACCTTTTTCTAACTTGTATAATCGCTATTAATTAATAAATAAAATAAGATAAAAATAAATTACAATAGAATTTTGAAATAATACGTCACTATTTACAATATATACAGACAATTTGTGCAACATTTCCCCCTTCTTAAAGACTGCACGTCCCGTGCAGTGAAGTCCTTAAGAGGAAAGGCAATTCAATCACTTCTACTATAATATGGGGCTAGTCTATTGTTATGTACAACTCTAGGTTTACAGGAGGGTGTCCGTTGAATCCTTACCACGACGTCGTTGATCTTCTTAAGGACCATATATGGCCCTTCCCAGTTCGTCTGGAGCTTAGGGGAGAGTCCTTTCCGACGTTTAGGATTCCATAACCACACCTTGTCACCTTCCTGGAATGAACGTTCCGTGGCCTTGGCATCGTAGCGGACCTTCATGCGCTCTGTCATGATGTTGATTCTTTCTCTGGCGAACCGATGTACGGCTTCCAAACGTGCCTGGAGATCATCTAGATACTGGACAGGCGAGGAAGGGGTGTCCAGTGGTCGTCCAAAGAGGATGTCGCAGGGTAGTCTAAGGTCTCTTCCGAAAATCATTTGAGATGGTGTATATCCGGTGGTCTCGTGAGTAGCACTTCTGTAGGCCAAAAGGAACAATGGAAGTTTCTGATCCCAATCTTGCTGGTTCTTGGAAACAAACAAGGAGAGATGATTCAGAATCGTTCTATTAAATCGTTCAACCATTCCATCGGATTGTGGGTGCAGGGGAGTTGTACGAGTCTTTTCCATGTCGAGCAAGTCACACAGCCCAGTGAAGACGGCAGAGTTGAAGTTCGTCCCCTGATCGGAATGTATCAGCAGGGGTACGCCAAATCGGGAGATCCAATTCCGTACGAGGACTTCTGCTACGGTTGTGGCTTCCTGGTCCGGAATCGCGTATGCTTCTGGCCACTTGCTAAAGTAGTCCATGACAACTAGGATGTATTTGTTGCCATTAGTTGTGTGAGGTAGGGGGCCTAAGACGTCCAAAGCAATTCTTTCGAATGGTGTTCCTACGTTGTAACGTTGCAACTTTCCACGAGTTCGGGTCTTCGGTCCCTTCCGCGAATTGCATGCATCACAGGACTTGCACCACTTCTCCACGTCGGATTTTGCTTTGTCCCAGAAGAATCTCTCCCTGACTTTCTGAAGAGTTTTTGTGACACCAAAATGTCCTCCAGTAGAACTGCTGTGAAGTTCCTCTAGAACGTTCGTAACTCTAGAACTTGGAAGGATTAATTGCCACCGGAAGCTTTTGCCATCATCGGACTCCCATCGACGGTAGAGTACTCCATTCTTCAAGTGCAAAGAGTCCCACATAGCCCAATATCTCTTCATTGTTGGACTATAGCATACAATTTCCTGCCAACTGGGTTTTCCGGTAGCCGCTTCCAGGAATTCAATGAGAGGTTTCAAGTCCTGATCTTCGACCTGACTTTTGCGGACATTCTGATCACTCCAAGGATCCACGTCTGAAGTAGTTGACTTGGAAGTTATTTTCCGAACGGCCGATGTGTTAACCCCAAACTTAGACTCGGCATTGGAACAAAATCGACAGTTCTCCGGACATGGTCTTCTAGAAAGAGCGTCTGCATTCCCATGGAACGTTCCTTTTCTGTGATGGATATCCATGTCGTATTCCTGCAGGCGCTGAATCCACCTTGCTATTAGTCCCTCTGTATTCTTGAAATTCAGCAACCAAGTCAGAGACGCATGATCAGTTCTTAAAAGGAATTTTCGGCCGTACAAGTAATGATGAAAGTGCTCAACGGCTTTTACTATTGCCAGTAACTCCTTTCTTGTGACGCAGTAGTTCCGCTCGGATCTTGACAGGCTCTTACTAAAATAAGCGATGACTTTCTCCTGTCCTTCAATTTCCTGGGAAAGAACGGCGCCCACTCCCTCATTGCTGGCATCTGTATCCAAAATAAAGTCCTTGTTAACATCGGGAAAAGCCAAAACAGGTGCGGATGTTAAAGCGTTCTTCAGTTGATTGAAGGAGTCGTCACAGTCGGCAGTCCATAGGAACTTCTGCTTGCTCTCTATTAGTCGATGCAAGGGTCTGGCGATCTTGGAGAAACCTTTCACGAATTTACGGTAATACGTGCACAGGCCTAGGAAGCTTCGCAATTGATGAACGTCTTGCGGTCGAGACCAAATTTGCACAGCGTGGATCTTGGCTGGATCTGTGCTTACTCCATCGGATGAGATGATGTGTCCGAGATAACTGACTTTCCGCCTAAAGAGCTTACATTTTGATGGGCTAAGTTTCAAGTGGGCTTCTCTAAGCTTCAAGAACACGTTCTTCACATTTTGCAAGTGTTGATCAAAACTCCACCCGGTGATAATGATATCGTCCAAATATACCAGACAGGTCTCGTAGGAAAGTCCTCTAAGCACAGTCTCCATTAGTCGCTCGAACGTAGCCGGTGCATTGCACAAGCCAAACGGCATAACTTGAAACTGCCATAATCCTTGGCCGGTAGTGAAGGCAGTCTTCTCCCGATCGTCGGGATGTATCTCCACTTGCCAGTATCCACTCTTCAAATCCAAAGTCGAAAACCACTGGTTCCCCGATAGAGTGTCCAAAGTGTCATCGATTCTTGGCAGAGGGTAGCTGTCCTTTTTCGTAATTTCGTTCAGCTTCCAGTAATCCACACAAAACCTGGTGGAACCATCCTTCTTTCGAACGAGTACGATTGGAGAGGCCCATGGACTTGAGGAGGGTTCGATAACTCTATTATCTTCCATTTCATGTAACAATCTCCCGACCTCCTCTTGTTTAGCGAAAGGAAGTCTTCGAGGATGTTGTTTAATAGGTAAATGGGTCCCAGTATCGATTCGATGTTGAGTAAGCTCTGTTCTTCCTACATCTTTCGATGACATGGAGAAAATGTCTTGAAATTCTTTTATAAGGTTTCCGACAATCTTCTCTTGCCTTCTTTCCAACCGAGAGTCTTCGAGAAGCTGGTCCACTAAATCCGCGGGTGGTGCGGTCGGAAGCTCCTTCGATCCTCGTTCGATGCTTGTAACAGGAGTGCAAGTGGCAATTTCTTCTCCTTTCTTGATAACTCTCTTAGAATCACCGATGTTGGCCATTCTCACATGCACCACCTCTTGAGAGAGATCCACAAGCGTCGCTCCTACTACCACTACTTTCGGGACGCTATTCGATGATGGGAAGTCCGTTACTCCAAATCGGAAGGCCTTCGGGAGCTCTGTTGAACCTTTTACAACCAAATCTGTCATGGAGGGGATGGTGATGTCTTCAAGAGCTACTATTCGATATGCACACGGCTCTTCCGAGTCCAAACCGAACAATGGAACTTCTTCTTTCCCCGTTTGAAGCTCGCCTTTCTCGAAATTCAAAGCAATTCCATTTCTCTTTAAAAAGTCCAATCCAAGAATACATGGGTCAATAATTTCAGCGACGTAAACGGTGTGAGCGTAGGTGTGAAATCCAAAAGAGATGTTGACATTTAATTTCCCATGCACAGAAATTTTGTCACCAGTCACAGTCTGTAGTGAAACTGAAGGCGCCGTGTAAAGAGGTTGGCTGTCCAGGCGCCGGGCTACATCCGTCCGTAAGATGGTTACATTTGCCCCTGAGTCAACTATTAGACGACAGGGAGTTCCATTGATCTTGCCCTCCACGAATAAACCATGGTTTCCTCCTTGAAGGGATGAGATGTGATAGAGGCTGAGTGGGGCACCACCTGCTCTACACGGCGATCTCCGAATCGCGAGATAGCCGCTCTTTAGTTTAACTGCTGAGGCTCGGACGAGGGTCTGTCCCCTCTCCTGTCCAATTCAGGGCAATCACGTCTGAAATGTCCTTCCCGGTTGCAGAGCCAACAAACCACTCTAGTTTTTCGATCCCTCGAGCCAGGAATATTTCTCATAATTCGCTCCATCTTGTTTTCCAATTCTTGAAGCTTCTTCGTGAAGAGTTCAGAGGAATCGTCTGCCAATGTTCCACGTACGAAACGCCGATCTTTTCTAGAAGCTTGCTGTGCGGCTTCTACTCTCATGGCATAGACGAGGGTTGACTTCAGATCTTTGCTGTCTGACATCCTGGTAGCTTGCTGTATATCGGGATCTTTGATGGCATCCACGAAATATTGAAGAGACAGATTATCTCGTACGTCCGAGGGACAGTCTGGGAAGGCGAGGAGCGACAGTCTTTCTACATCCGATGCCAATTCTTGAAGAGTTTCATTGGCCTTCTGCTGTCTCACTTTCAATTGCAGTCTGTTGTAATCCTTTAGATGCTGCTCCCCAAACCTTAACTCCAACGCACTTGCCAGCGCCACGAATTCTCCCCGCTTCTCTTCAGGTAGTGTCTGTAAAATGTCGGCAGCTTCACCTCGAAGAGATGCTGCGAGATGGAATGCTTTCGAAGTATCGTCTCAACCATTCGCAGAAGCAATAATTTCAAACTGCGTTTGATAAACGCGCCAAGACGACCTCCCATCAAAAGTGGCTACTTTGATGTTGGAACGTGGCGTACTGAAGGGAGTGGAAACATTATCCCATTTAGGCGTTGCAACGGTCATAGCTTTTCCCGTTTCAATTTTCCTTAGCCTTTCTTCAACAGCGTCATTAAACTTTTCCTGCTCTTCTTTCATGGTGGAAACCTTTTCTCCCAAGCAGTCAAAACTCTCACTGATTTCTTTTCTTACTTCACTCAGAACCTCTTCTTTTACCGACTGTAGAACACTTGTAGTAGTCTCTATTATCGTAGATTCCACCATTGTAGCCAGTTCGGATTGCATTTCTTCTTTAATCCCAATTATAGCAGCTGATGTGGATTCTTGGCTGGCGGCGATTGCGGCGGCGAGTTCGGCATTTGTCGTTTCTTGACGGGCTTGACCAGCGGCGATTGTAGCGGCGAGTTCGGCATTTGTCGTTTCTTGACGGGCTTGACCAGCGGCGATTGTAGCGGCGGTTGATTCTTGTCCGGCTTTTATTCCAACAATCATTTCCATTAATTGTTTCATTTGGTCTTCCATCATTCCTCTAGTTGTCGGCATTCAAAATTACGAGACCCCACTTCTGACACCACTGTTATGAATTTTTCCACTGAGGCAATGATGGCACAGTTTTCACGGTTTAAAAATTATTTATTCTCTCTTCAGAAAACTCACAAAATTTATTCACAGGCAACAGTTTAATTACTCTCAAGCTTCAACACAAGCTTCAACAAAAATAACTTCGAATTCAGCGATTATACAAGCTCACTCCAATAGGTAAACAAAGCGATCAGCTTTCAACGAAATCCGAAGTCAATCTGAAAACTTTCCCGTTCTCCAGTCTTTTATATACAAGCGCGTGAGACATTCTCGAAATTTCCAGCCAATTCATAGAAAAGAAATATCTCGAAACTTCTCGACTGCTTTAGGTGTTGCCACCTTTTTCTAACTTGTATAATCGCTATTAATTAATAAATAAAATAAGATAAAAATAAATTACAATAGAATTTTGAAATAATACGTCACTATTTACAATATATACAGACAATTTGTGCAACAGTATGTACTTGAAGCTAGTTGAATGTCATAAGACTGTTTTCAAATTGAATTCAAGTTGAAACGGACTTGAGCGTTCTTCCAGCTCATATAATATGTGATTCAAGAAAAGAATTTTGGGTTGTGACACTTTTGTAGCAAGGGTGCGATAGAATATCGTGAAACATGAAATTTTAGATGTTTCAGTAGTAATGCATTTACTACGAATTTTGTCAACGTCACTTAAGGAACACAGAGCAAATAAGTTTCTGTAGTCGTAAATAATTTAGAGTAAAAGCGAAAAATATTTAATGAACTAAATATTCCCTGGTAAATACTGCGTTGGATCTTGTTTGTTGTGATCGATTTCGAGCAACGATCAGCAGGGGCAGTCGAAGCAAATTTTTAACTATAAGTGAAGACAATTTTGGCGCCCCCTCTTCCTTACCGATCTTACTTAAAAAAAAAAAAAAAAAACCTCTTATATAAATGTTACCACCTCTAATTTTTAGAATTCAGAATCCAATAATTTTTAAAGATTAAATTTTTAAAATTAAATACAAATATGCAAACTATTTTTTAGATGTTAAAATTATTAAAAATATGTATTGAAAATTTAAGTACCATGAGATTATATAAGTAAGAAATATTTTGAATATTTAAATATGTTCATGTCCCATAAAGTAAGATAAATAATTATTAGTCGTCAAAAATGGGACGCAATTAAAATTTAAACATGCATTTAAAAATTAAATCGAAATTTTCAATTAAGTTATTAAATTCTTAGACATGATTTCCACAATTACTAGTGTATATCCAACACTTTTTTATTTTTCAATAAAGTAAATAAGAATAATTCCCACTTTGTTTATTTCTTAATATATTAAATTATTCTTGATTTATTGAGTAAAACTACAAAATCCATTGAAAAGTCGTTTCTTTTATTAAAAATCGATGGTTTGATTTTGGATATTAAATGTAAATATAATAAATTTTAATTATTAAATAATCCTCATTGCCTCTCCACTAAAAAGTGTTTTAAAACTTTTATTCAGTAAATAACATTCAAAATAAAATATGTATATTACAAAAGATAAAATGCTGCTGTATTATTTTTATTCGGTTAATTAATTGGGCATTTAAGCAAATATCTAAGCACAAAATACTTCATTATCAGATCAATTAGCAATTACAAATAGATATACAATAATAAATATTATGTTAAATACTATTTTTCAAACTTCATTGGTTTATGAAAAATTTAGCTAGTTCCAAATAAAACATTTTATTCCATGAAAAAGCTAAAAAATTGCATTAAAAATAAGTCCGTTTTTAAAAAAATAAATGACGAAATAGTAAAAAATTGATTTACACTAATTATAAAGTGAGCCATTTAATTTCAGAATCAACTATGTGCAAATAAAATTCAAAATTGAAAAAAGCCATAGTTTTATTTTAAAACTTCTCATTTACAACTTTAACCTAAACTAATTTTGATAAAAACAAATTATTTAGTAGTATTTCACAATTGGGCTACTCTCTTTGCTATTCAAGTTTTTTCAACATTTCACTTGTAGAGAAAGAAGGTTGGGGGGGGAAAAAACGATATCATGATTTTAGCTTACAGAAGAGAACTAAGATAAATTTGCTCAGTTCAGATACAAGAACGATGTGGATCCATGGAAGGAAAGGAGTTTCCAACATTTTGTAGTCTAGAAGGAATGCCATTGGCCTCTAGGCAGAGGGCACCGGGGAGAAATGACAAAAGGGTCATTCCACGTCAGATCGACCAGGCCATGACACCCACCCCCTCCGATTTTGATGAAATTTGGTGTAAACCTTCTAATTATGGTTATTAAGAAGAATCTCAAATATTTTTTGGATATTCCTATTGGTTAAAATTTTACAGCCCTTTAAAATTTGTGATTTTAGGAAAATTTCGATTTCTGAAATTTTTGAAAAAAAAGACATGTGTTAGGAAAATAATTTTTTTCTCAATAACTACTGAATATATCTTTACGAATTTTTTTTCCCAATACCATGAAACTATAACAAATCCATAAAAAAATATCAAATCGTTCCAAGTTTGTATAAAATTTCACAAAAAATTAATAAATTGTTCTAACTCGTTTTTTTTCTGCAAAAAACGTGTTTTTTTGTAATTAAAAAAACTCAAAATACGTCATTCAGAAATTAATTTTTTTGTACAAGAAAAGTTTTGCAAGAACATATATTACCTTTCTAAAAAATAAACTCGGTGGGACCCGACCTTTTTATAGTAAAATTTTTCACTTTTGTCAATTTTTCTGAAAAAAAACGTGTTTTCTTAAATTTCAATTTGAAGCATGAAAATATTACTAAGTCTAAAGATGATACACATGTAAAGAACTCTTAATATATATACTATCTTAATAATTAACAAAAAAAATTGAATTTAACAACCTTATATTTTTAAATTGCAAATTTTTCGTAGTAAATTTGGTTTTTAAGAATTGAAATGTTCATCACAAGGGTCTGACTTATCCTAAAATAATAAGACACTAAAATTATTATGAGAAGATTTACTTTTTGATAAGTTAAAATAATAGTTTTTCCACACTTTTGGTTGAAATTTTGTAAGTTTGCCAAAAGAATTAGAAAAATTTCGTTTCTTGAAATCTCTGAACTTTCAATATAAATGTAATTCCTTGCAATTGAATATTTTAAAAAAGTATATAAAAAATAATAAACATATATATAATTGCTTTATATTCATATGAAAACTAAATGATTGTGGGAAAATTGTATTTTGCAATGATCAGAATTAATGCTAGCTTCATTCATTTTACAAATAATTACTATAATATGCCGTTTAGAAAAACAACTTTAATCATAGTTTAATAACTAATCAATTAAACTTATGTTTGACATTTTACAGTTAACAAAAAACTTGTTTTTGACATTTTAAAGTTAACAAAGAAATGCCTGGTTCATTAACTGTTTGAGAATGTTGAAATATTTAATTTAAAAAAAAAGCCCCCCCCCCCCCGCTCCCCTCTTTCTCCTTCCTTCCGCTCAAAAGCAATAAATATTCTCTACTCAAACGTTGGCCGTGACATTTATTGCTCGCGTACCGATGGTACCGGCCCGACAAAAGTCAGCCCTTTTTTACCTTTGACTTGAAACTTACCAGTAGAAAGAGTAAAACAGAAGTATCCATTAAAAATGACATTTAAGTATTTATTCATTAGCGCTATGAAGAGTAAAGTTTAGTTTCCTCCAAAATTGAACATATTAGCAGTAGAGGTATAATTTAGATAATAAGAAAATGTTTTCCGTTGAAGAGTTCTTAAAGCATAAAACCATAATTAATTTACAAAAATTAAACTCAAAACTTGCAAATATTTAATTTAACTATCCTACTTAAAAAATTCTTACAAGATGTATTTCAGGGCGCTCAAAAATAAATTGCAAAGTTTGCATTATATGGATCACTGGATTATTAAAAAAATTTCGATTACACGAAGAGAAAATTGTGAAAAATTTTTGACAAATTTCCAAAATTTCAACCACAAGGGTAAAATACCATTACATTTTACTTTTCAAAAAGTAAATTTAAAACAATAATTTTAGTGTCTTATTACTTTAGGATTAGTGAGAACCTTATGATGAACATTTAAATTCATAAAAACAAAATGTACTACGAAAAATTTGCAATTTAAAAATATAAGGTTGTGAAATTCATTTTTTTTGTTAATTATTAAGATAGTACATATATTAAGAGTTCTTTACATGTGTATCATCTTTAGACTTAGTAATATTTTCATGCTTCAAATTGAAATTTAAGAAAACACGTTTTTTTTTCAGAAAAATTGACAAAAGTGAAAAATTTTACTATAAAAAGGTCGGGTCCCACCGAGTTTATTTTTTAGAAAGATAATATATGTTCTTGCAAAACTTTTCATGTACAAAAAAATTAATTTCTGAATGACGTATTTTGAGTTTTTTTAATTACAAAAAAACACGTTTTTTGCAGAAAAAAAACGAGTTAGAACAATTTATTAATTTATTGTGAAATTTTATACAAACTTGGAACGATTTGATATTTTTTTATGGATTTGTTATAGTTTCATGGTATTGGGAAAAAAAATTCGTAAAGATATATTCAGTAGTTATTGAGAAAAAAATTATTTTCCTAACACATGTCTTTTTTTTCGAAAATTTCAGAAATCGAAATTTTCCTAAAATCCCAAACTTTAAAGGGCTGTAAAATTTTAACCAATAGGAATATCCAAAAAATATTTGAGATTCTTCTTAATAACCATAAATAGAAGGTTCACACCAAATTTCATCAAAATCGGAAGGGGTGGGTGTCGAAATCCATTTTTTCTGGTCGATTTGACGTGGAATGACCCAAAAGTCATTCTAGGAATTTTCCTCTCTATCGCAATTAACGACCCCCCTTCCACTTGAGCGTCGTAACATGCTTTTTTGTTACAGACGTTGTCGCCAACTCACATTGTCAATCTGACGTATTGGTACAAATCCCGCACAAGAAGGCAACTTCAAAGAGCTGATGAATGGTTACACAAATGGTTAGATGCTTTTGATCCCGGCCAGACAGTCCTTACAACCTCTGGAGGTCAAGGAGATAAGATCGGTATTTTTTGTGTTGGTTTCTCCTGCCTTAGAAATGAAATACGTTTTACAACTACACACAATTTTGCGACTGAAAGGGGAATATAGTTGGGGCAGCATTCTTCAAAATGGAATCAGCATTGGAGCATTGAGTTGGTTGGTTGTTTTCAGATTATCTGGCGCAACACCAGGGCTATAATGCGCCGAAACATTCGTCATTAGACAAGCCAACATACATTTACAAACACCCATGCCTAACATGGGACTCGAACTCGCAGTCTAGAAGCTAGCACGCTAACCACTACACCGTTTGGTCGGCATTGGAGCATTGAGAATTTTCAGTAAAGATACACAGTTTAAAGGGGATGAAAAAAGATTGATTGAGACAAAAGACAAAGGAAATTTTTCTATTGTAGTTTTATAACGATTCCTCTAATAAGCCTTTAGTTTTTATGCCATCTATTTTTAACAAGAGATGCGTGTTTTTATTTGACTGACAAAAAATTACACGAACTCGTTATGGAACTTATTAAATCGTTCATTAAGAGTATACTTGCCCATTTTTAGAAATTAAAAACTGTCAACAGGTGACAAAAATATACATTATTTCTTTTCATTGTATAATTGTTTGAAAAATATCAGTTGTAAAATATTAAAGTGATATAAAAAAGCAACTCATTTGCTGTGAAACTTATTTAAATTTTTATTGCTTTTGGTGGTTAGCAATAGCAGTTAAAATAGTAGTAAGAACATTTATTATATGAATCACAATAGAAATATGTATAAGTAAATCAATTGTAACATATTTCTTTACACGTCACCGCTATTTAATATCACCACACTCTACTTAATACACTTTTCAGCCGTCAAAAGTTTTCCTACGAGATTATTTCGTGTTTTATCAAATTCATTTATCTCTAATAGTTTACATTTTAATACTCCTCGTGTTTTTTAAAAAGTGACAGTACAAACATTCACACTGCAATTATAAAGCAAACCATATTAAAATTCATTTTCAGATTAAAGCTTGTTAGGTGTTCGTTTCGATTTTAAAAGGATGCAATTTTGCTTTATAGAATAGTTGAGGATGTAGCGAATGGTTTTGGAGAAGAATAATGCCTCGTTTTGTTTCGTAAAGAGAGTAGCAAGACAGTGCTGCTAAAAATATCAACAATAAAAAAATTAATTGTTTACAATATAAAATTATTTTTTTATATCAATTTTTAAATCTATTTTTAAGTATTGGCCTAAATTGTAAAATTATTACTATATTTTAAAATATGCTTTAAAAACCTAGCTTGACTTCTTAATATAACAATGCAATTTAGCAATTCTACAATGATTTAAACCCTATTAGGATTTTTGTTCGAATTTGACAGCCTGAGAAAAAAAAATCATTAAACTTTAATCACTAAACTTATAGAAGGGAGATTTATTTAAATAAGACTGAAAGAGTTTATTTTCAATTTGTTAAATGACTGAGTAACTGAGTTAAAATAAAATCATAAAAAAACTTATCTTATAACGTTTCACCCCACCCAAATTCACGAAATTTCCCCAGAATAAGTGCATTTCTGTTTTCTTTTCACGACACGAGCACGACGTGGTTGGTTGGTTGTATTCAGATTATCTGGCGCCGTCAGCAACACGAGGGCTATAATGCGCCGAAACATTCGTCATTAGACAAGCCAACATACATTTACAAACATCCATGCCTAACACGGGACTCGAACCCGCAACCTCGCAGTCTAGAAGCTAGCACGCTAACCACTATACCGTTTGGTCGGCCGAGCACGACGTGATTTTAGAGACGGAGATAGACCCGAGGTTGATAGATTTAGAAGATGTGTCTTTCTGTTACCATCAGATCAAAAGCGAATTTTGAGGTGGTAAAGAAAATCAAATTTCTTACCAACATGTTACAGGGGCGCTTATTTCGTATTGGAAAGGGGAGGGGGGGGGGGCTTTTCTTTCGAGGGAGGGGCACGTTCGTTCACAGGACACATTTAATGAATTAATCCTGAAAAGTTTATTTTCAATTTCAAAAGTGACTGAGTTAAAAAAAAAAAAATTAACTGATCTTTTGGTGCCCCTCCCAAATTTACGAAATTTCTCCACAATCTTTTTTCTTTTCACGGTATGACACGATAGTAGAGACAAATATAGAACTGAGGTAGGTAAATTTCAAAGATGTATCTCTCTGGTATTACCACTTTGTCAGCGAATATTTGAGGCGGTAAAGAAAAATCAAATTTCTTACCAATACCGTAAAGTGGCGCTTTTTTTTCATTTTAGAAGGGAGGGGGGGGGGCTTTTCTTTGGAAGGAGGGGCGTGTTTGTTCACTGGGAACATTTAATGAATTAATCCTGAAAACATTTATTTTCAATTTCAAAACTGAATGAGTTAAAAAAATAACGTTGAACTGATCTTTTGGCGTCCCTTCCAAATTTACGAAATCCCCAAAGAATCTTTTCCCTTTTTCACGACATGACACGATAGTAAGAAACAAACATCGAACTGAGGTAGACAAATTTCAAAGATGTATCTTTCTGGTATCACCACATCGCCAGCTAATTTCGAAGTGGTAAACAGAAATCACATTTTTACTGTTATGGTACAAGGGCGTTTTTTTCATTTTGGGAGGGGGGAGAGGGCGCTTTTCTATGAAGGAAAGGGGTGGGGGCATTTTTGAGGGGACACATTTATTGATTTCATCCTGAAAATGTTTATTTTCAATTTTAAAAATAATTGAGTAAAAAAAAAATCATACGGTACTTATATTTTGGCGCCCCTCCCAAATTTGGTAAATTTGGCGCCCCAAGCTAAAGCTTGATAGGATTGCACCTTTGACCGCCCCTGACGATCAGTTATGGTTGCAGTGATCTGAGGTTGACTCAATTTTTCGTGAAACCTCCGCCGTTGTTGTTTTTCGTTGGTGGAGGTTGAACAAAATGTGGTGCAGCAGACTGCCTTTCTTGAAGTTGCACCAAAATTTGTTTCAACGTTGAACTGAAATTTTTAACAGTGAATAATAATGAAATAAATTACCGAAATTACCGGCATTTGCTGTCGAAATTTTTCAGTAATTTCAGTAGTCATATACTTACCGATTATCGGTAATGCAATCCCTAGGCACAATATCGCTTTGTTCTTAGAAAAGACTCGTTAAAAAAATTGGGTGAAAAGCATGGGACGTTCCGAATGTGCGGCATTGGGACAAATATTGCTGCAGAAATTTAAGTATGTATGACAATTGCTCACTCGGACAATCTTTTGGGGGCCCCAAGCAAGTGGGGCCCTAAGCTACAGCTTGTCTAGCTTATACGTAAATCCTGCACTGACTACCCGAGGAAAACTGCGCTGTAGCAATTAAGTTACATCTACAACTAAGCCTTATGGTTATCAAATCGCAAGAATTCTGCCGTTCAATAGGAAGTTACAACGCGCGCATTCCTAGTGAAACACCCACCAAAGAAAGTGTTGCCACTCGAACGAAAGGAAGCTAGTGCGTTTGAGTTCGATCATCGTGATATGTGCTACAACGTTTCTCACCAGTGTGCCGTATGGGTCGTGTTAAAATATCGCGTGCCCAAATTTCGAGATATGTAAATGTGGAACTGCATAAAAGCCACCGCAGGAAACCAGATTCTTCAGATGCCATCGGTCTGATGCCCCAGCAGTCGCTTCAAGCCTTCCTTTAAAAGCGATGCTGGTTGAACTGAATTAAATTGACCGTTAATTGTAAATAGTTGTATATAAACTTGTAAATATAAAATTTAAGATTTAATTAAATTTCAAGAATTAATTTAAACCTTTAGTAACTTTATTATGTAGCCGTCCTTTTAGCTAATGTTTCTTAGAGCGTCAATCTTTGGGCAAAACGAGCGCCAGCCGGGCCCGCCTAAGAGACTTGTTTTTCCGCACTGTCACTGACATTATCGTCCCATCAAACATCTTAGCTTGAAATGCAGCAGCAGAAACCAGATTCGCAAGTTTCTCGCAAATCACGCTAACCTGTACGGAATATGGCAATAGTCTACAAACGCTAACTATTTGGCAGAAACCTCACGATAACCATAGAAACTGTAAAAACCCTTAACGTCTTAGATGTTGTTGAGTGTTTTGATCGGACTGGTTTTGAGGCATTTTCTTTTCTTAATTTTTAAATAACTACATTTTTTAAAAGAACTTTTGTTTAAATATTTGGAATCGGAAAGAAATTCTTCAAAATTAAAAAATAATTTCACTCCGTTTTTAAAACATGTGGGAATTGTCCATTGTTGCTTTCATGCAATTACCAGTATTTGCTCCGGTATGGTGGCAGCTATCACCGATATTTACATCCCAAGAATGGAAATTTTCAACTAGATTCAAGCCGTTTTAATACATGTTGTATGATGAAGGGGTAAAAGTGAAAGAGGCCAATTAAATGGACAGCAGGTTTATTCGTGCATTAGATAGAAATAGGTTCTTAAACCCAAACTAGGAGCGGCGACTTCCACGTCCGTTCACCTCCACTCCTCCGATCATTCTCTCTCTCTGGCGACGAAGTCGCCGCTAGGGGATTACATTAGCAGCGCCCTCTACATCACACTGGGGATAACACTCGGCCATCTTGATTGAGGAGGACCGCCGACTCATTGATATATACTAAACATGTAAATAAAGATATTGAAAAATACAGCACAATAATAAAATTTAAACAACATTAATGTCTTGAAGATCACAATGTGTAGTTCTTAAAAATTTAAAGTCTGTGGAAAAAGTTCTTGCACCATGAAAAGTTTATAGAAAGGGGGAAAAAAAAGTCTCTCCTTAAAAAGTTTGTGTGAAAGAAAGAGAAAAAAAAAATCTTCTTTCAAAAGTCCATAAAAAGAAAAAAAAGTATCTTCTTTAAAAAGTTTGTATGATGGAAAAAAAAGTATCTCCTTTCAAAAGTTCATAAAAAGAAAAAAAAAAGTCTCTTCACTCAAAAGTTCATAAAAAGAAAAAAAAGTCTCTTCTGTAAAAAGTTCTTGTAGAAGAAAATTGAAGAAACTTAAGTATCTTCCCAGCACTTCATCATAAAGATTAATATTTTAGCTACTAAAAGTTCACGAAAAACAATCTGCATAAATCTTTGAATAGCAGACGGTGAGTTGCATAAGTCATAAGTACTCTCGGAAATTATTCCATCGATGTATTTTGGCTTGAAGATTGGAGTTTCAACTGGTAGGAAAAGCTTCATTTGAAAATTTGTACTTTCTATTTTCTTTGGTTTGTAAATCTTGACCTTATTCACAACAGTATTCCGTAAATTATCGTCGTTAATGTGCAAGAAATCCGCTTCGTTTAAACTCACGCTATCCCCAATTGTAAACAGAAAATAATTCTCTTCTGTTTGTTTCCATGCTCCACGTGTTTCAATTTGTTTACATTCTGGACCATGTGCTTCTGCTGGTTGGCTTTTTTCTAAGTCTTCTGTTACAACACACACTTCATCGAGATCTTCCAATGATCGCTCATCTTTTCTCATGGGGACATTAAGCCCCGCCCCCATCAACGAAGAACTTATTTTTTCCGTTGGGTTATCCTTTGTATGACCTTGACACGTGTCATTTTGCGTTTCAGGAATCGGAAGGATTTGCGAAGTATTTAAAATTTCGTTATTTCTTTCAGCTGGAAAAGTGATATATTCCTCCTTTTTTAAAGCAACATAGCATTTTTTTCCCGTGTGGATTTCGAATGGGTTTCCAATCGGAAGTGGAACTAGCGTTTTTATGCTTTCGTTAACATTAGTTGGTGTTATTGAGTTAGCACAAATAATATCAGAGGGTTCTGCATTTACTGGAATTTGGATTTTGTTCTTTAAATGAGCTAGTTTAATTTTAGCATCTAACTGTGCAAGTTTAATTTTTTCGATTTCATTCTTAATTTTTTCGATTTCTTTTTGCTTTTCGTTCTTATCATCTTCGATTTGCTTTAGTTTTTCATTAGCCTCTTGGGTTTTTCTATCCTCCTCTTGGGTTTTTCTTTCCTCTACAACTGTTGTTATTAAATCTTTAACGAAATCTGGATCTTCAACGAAAATTTCACTTTTTTCAATTAAGTTTTTTAATTTTAGAATTGTGGCACCATCCGGTACAACGATATCTAACTCAGCGGCGACAAATACGAGATCTTGCTTTCTGATGTTTCTAAACATAATTAATAATAAGATGGATCCTACCTGCGTTTCTTGATTTTACTTCGCTTTTGGAGCTGTATCCGTTTTATGTTGTTGCTCTTTCGAAGAGTACTCGTTGCTTCTGGTTTCTGGTTCGTAGTAGTTGGTCGATGTGGAATAACTTTGCTGACTTCGTATAACTTCTGCTTGACGGCTGAAGTTGGTCGATGTGGAATAACTTTGCTGACTTCGTAGAACTTTTGCTTGACGGCTGAAGTGGGACTTGTTCGGCGAAGCGACAGTGTTGTGGTTGCAGGTTCGAGTTGGCTCAGGATTCTGTATTCTTGCTGGCTATGTGGAATAACGATGTTAGCTTCGTTGAACTTCTGCTTGACGGCTGAAGTGGGACTTGTTCGGCGAAGCGACAGTGTTGTAGTTGTAGGTTCGATTTGGCTCAGGATTCTGGATTCTTGCTGGCTATGTGGAATAACGATGTTAGCTTCGTTGAACTTCTGCTTGATGGCTGAAGTGGGACTTGTTCGGCGAAGCGACAGTGTTGTAGTTGTAGGTTCGATTTGGCTCAGGATTCTGGATTCTTGCTGGCTATGTGGAATAACGATGTTAGCTTCGTTGAACTTCTGCTTGACGGCTGAAGTGGGACTTGTTCGGCGAAGCGACAGTGTTGTGGTTGCAGGTTCGAGTTGGCTCAGGATTCTGTATTCTTGCTGGCTATGTGGAATAACGATGTTAGCTTCGTTGAACTTCTGCTTGACGGCTGAAGTGGGACTTGTTCGGCGAAGCGACAGTGTTGTAGTTGTAGGTTCGATTTGGCTCAGGATTCTGGATTCTTGCTGGCTATGTGGAATAACGATGTTAGCTTCGTTGAACTTCTGCTTGACGGCTGAAGTGGGACTTGTTCGGCGAAGCGAGTGTTATGCAGTTGTATAATGACGACGCTGGTTGAAGAGTTTTCCTTTTATTTGTAGATTCCACTGGTGGTCGCTGACTGCTGCGGTAATTCGTGAAGAGGATTTTGGTTTGACCTCTGGATGCGTAGAAGTAAAGTTTTTTTTTTTTCGTGAAGAGGATTTTGCTTTGACCTCTGGATGCGTAGAAGTAAAGGTTTTTTTTTTTTCGTGAAGAGGATTTTGCTTTGACCTCTGGATGCGTAGAAGTAAAGGTTTTTTTTTTTCGTGAAGAGGATTTTGGTTTGACCTCTGGATGAGTGGAAGTGCAGTTTTTTAAATATTTTTTTCCTCGCATTCTCGCGGGTAAAAAGCACGGTTGTATGATCGCGGGTAAAAAGCACGGCGAGCCATGTTGTATGGTCGCGGGTAAAAAGCACGGCGAGCCCCCATGTTGTATGATGAAGGGGTAAAAGTGAAAGAGGCCAATTAAATGGACAGCAGGTTTATTCGTGCATTAGATAGAAATAGGTTCTTAAACCCAAACTAGGAGCGGCGACTTTCACGTCCGTTCACCTCCACTCCTCCGATCATTCTCTCTCTCTGGCGACGAAGTCGCCGCTAGGGGATTACATTAGCAGCGCCCTCTACATCACACTGGGGATAACATACATTAACCATGTTAACCGTATAGGAAATTTCAAATCCTTAATTTTCGAAATTTTACCTTCTTTATGTGCCTAGGATCATTAGAATCCTCACCCGAATTCAATCTGATCATTAATTTGCTTAAAAATTGGTATTTAAGTACTCAAATTAAAAATAATGCAAAGTATAAAAAAAAAAAAAAAAAAAAAAAAAAAAACAGTTTAAAAACAGTTTCTGAGCGCTTTTGTTTCAAAATTTCAAGCTGACATTTTCCAATTGAAAAATGATTTTTTGGCCAAATATTGAACTAAGTTGAATTTATAAAGTGTTTTTCAATATAAAATCACAATTTGGATGCATTTGACCAAAATGAAATTTTCCGTTCAAATACACTAAAACCAAAAATTTCACGAATTTCGAAAAATTAAATTTCTGATTTAAGGAAAAATTCCAAAAATTTTAATTAAAATTTGGATCAAGAATCACTATATAACATATTTCCAACCCAAAATCAAAATTTGAAAGCATTTGAGCCGATGTCGAGAAAAGCAAATTTCACATATTGAAAATACGTGGGAGACGATATTCAATGAATTATTGTTCAAAAAGTAAAAAGCTCACATTTTTTTCTTTTGCTGAAATTGAAGCTTTTATGTTGGAGAATTTCCATTTCCAAATTTAAAACATAAAAAAAATGCGAAGTGGGTTAAAGTTTGGTCCAAACAGTGCAGATTCAGAGTTTTTCATTTCAATTTTCCCCAAGTTAATCCTAAGCGGAATTTCAAACTTTACAATTTTCGAAATTTTACAATCTTTTTGCACCTTGTGTCATAGAAATCATCACAAGAATCGATATCCACCATCAAATCGTCATTAAAATAACATTTTACAACTCAACATCCAGTTAGTGCAAAAAAAAAGTGTTCAAATCCCATTGGAAATAAATTACCCATGTTAATCTTAAGGGAAATTTCAAGCACTCAATTTTAAAAATTGTACTCTTTTTGCGCCTAGGATCATAAATATCATCAACCGTATCCTTTCTGATCATCAATTTGCTTATAAATTGATATTTTAGCACTCAAGATCAAAATAATGCAAAGTACAAGAAACGGCTTAAAAACAAATTCTAAACGCAATCGTTTCAAAATTTCAAGCCGACATTTTTTAATTGAAAAATGATTTTTTGCCAAATACTAACCAAGTTGAATTTATAGAGTGTTTTTCAATATAAAATCACAATTTGTATCCAATTGACCAAAATGAAATTTTCCATTCAAATACACTAGAAATAAAAAAATTTCACGAAATTCAAAAAACTTAATTTCTGATTTTAAGAAAAATTTTAAAAAAATTTGAACCAAGAATCACTATGTAAAATATTTTCAACCCAAAATAAAAATTTCAAAGCATTTAAGCCAATAACTAGAAAAGCAAATTTCATTATTTAATGAATTCCATATTTAATGAATTATTGTTCAAAAAGAAAAAACCTCATATTGTTTTCCATTGGCGAAATTGAAGCTTTTATATAGGAGAATCTCCATTTCGAAATTTATAACAAAATAAATTTTTAAGTGGGCATAAGATTGGTCCAAACAGTTTCTAAACGCTTTCGTTTAAAAAATTTCAAACGGTAATTTTCCAATTGAAAAATGAGTTTTCTGCAAATATTGAACCCAGAAGAATTTATAAAAATACAATTTCGATCAATTTAACCAAAATGAAATTTTCCGTTCAATATACTCAAAACCTAAAAATTTAAAGATTTGCGAAAAATTAAATTAAATTAAAAGAAATTTGATTGAAATTTGGACCAAGAATTAATACATAACATATTTCCAACCCAAAATCAAAATTTGAAAGCATTTAATCCAATGTCGAGAAAAGCAAATTTCATCTATTGAAAATACATGGGGGACGATATTGAATGAATAATTGTTCAAAAAGTAAAAACCTCAAATTTTTTTCCTTCGCTGAAATTGAAGCTTTTATATAGGAGAATCTCCATTTCAAAATTTATAACACAAAAAAAATGTGAAGTGTGTCAAAGATTGGTCCAAAAGAGTGCTGATTTAAAGTTTTTCATTTCAGTTTTTCCCATGTTAATCGTTAGGGAAATTTCAAACTTTTCAGTTTTCAATCTTTTTGGGCCTAGTGTCATAGAAATCATCACCGGAATCGATTTCCACAATAAAATCTTCATTAAAATGAGAGTTTACAACTAAAAATCCAGTAATTGCTAAAAAAGGTTCATTTCCCATTGGAAATACATTAACCATTTTACACAATTGGGAATATCAAATCCTTAATTTTCGAAATTTTAACTTTTTTATGTGCCTAGGATCATAAAAATTTTCACCCAAATCCAATCTGATCATTAATTTACTTAAAAATTGGTATTTTAGCACAACAATTAAAAATAATGCAAAGTACAAAAAACGGTTTAAAAAATGTTTCTGAGAGCTTTCGTTTCAAAATTTCAAGCTGACATTTTCCAATTGAAAAATAATTTTTGGCCAAATATTGAACTAAGTTGAATTTATAAATTGTTTTTCAAAATAACATCACAATTTGGATCCATTTGATCACAAATTTCGAAAAATTAAATTTCTGATTTAAAGAAAAATTAAGAAAATTTTTAATTAAAATTTGGACCAAGAATTACTATATAACATATTTCCAACCCAAAATCAAAATTTGAAAGCATTTAAGCCAATGTCGAGAAAAGCAAATTTCACCTATTGAAAATACATGGGGGACGATATTGAATGAATAATTGTTCAAAAAGTAAAAACCTCAAATTTTTTTCCTTCGCTGAAATTGAAGGTTTTATATAGGAGAATCTCCATTTCCAAATTTATAACATAAAAAAAATGCGAAGTAGGTGAAAAGGTTGGTAAAAATCAGTGCAGTTTAAATGGTTTTCATTTTCAATTTTCCCCATGTTAATTGTATGGGAAATTTCGAATTTTTCAATTTTCACAATCTTTTTGCACCTTGTGTCATAAAAATCATCACCCCAATCAATTTCCACAATCAAATTGTCATTATAACTACATTTTACTGCTCTAAATCTAGCTATTGCAAAGAAATTGTGCATTTCCCATTGGAAATACATAATCTATGTAAATCCTAAGGGAAATGTCAAATTCCCAATTTTCAGAATTTACATTCTTTTTGCGCCTAGGATCATGAAAATCATAACCTGAAATCATTTTGATTATCAATTTGTTTATAAAATGGTATTTTACACTCGAAATCGAAATAACGCAAAGTACAAAATGGATTTAAAACAATTTCTGAGCGCTTTCTTTTCAAAATTTCACTTGTCATTTTCTTACCGAAAAATTATTTTTTTGCCAGATTTTGAACTTAGGTGAATTTACAAAGTGTTTTTCGATAAAAAAAATACAATTTGGATCCATTTGACCAAAATGAAATTTTTCATTCAAATTATACTCAAAACCTAAAAATTTAACGATTTGCGAAAAAATGAATTTGTGATTTTAAGAAAATTTTTAAAAAACTTCATTTAAAATTTGGATCAAGATTTACTACGTAACATGTTTCCCATCCAAAATCCAAATTTGAAAGCATTTGAGCCAATGTCCAGAAATGCAAATTTCACCTATTGAAAATACATGGGGGACGATATTGAATGAATAATTGTTCAAAAAGTAAAAACCTCAAATTTTTTTCCTTTGCTGAAATTGAAGGTTTTATATAGGAGAATCTCCATTTCCAAATTTATAACATAAAAAAAATGCGAAGTAGGTGAAAAGGTTGGTCTAAATCAGTGCAGTTTAAATGGTTTTCATTTTCAATTTTCCCCATGTTAATTGTATGGGAAATTTCAAATTTTTCAATTTTCACAATCTTTTTGCACCTTGTGTCATAAAAATCATCACCCCAATCAATTTCCACAATCAAATTGTCATTATAACTACATTTTACTGCTCAAAATCTAGTTACTGCAAAACAATTGTGCATTTCCCATTGGAAATACATAAGAAATTTCTATAAGAAATTCCTATAAGAAATGTCAAATTCCCAATTTTCAAATTTTACTTCCATTTTGAGCCTAGGATCATAAAAGTCATAACCTGAAATAATTCTGATCATCAATTTGCTTATAAAATGGTATTTTACACTCGAAATCGAAATAATGCAAAGTACAAAAAACGGCTTTAAAACAGTTTATGAGCGCTTTCTTTTCAAAATTTCAACTTGTCATTTTCTTACCGAAAAATGTTTTTTTGGCCAGATTTTGAGCTTAGTTGAATTTATGAAGCGTATTTCGATAAAAAAAAATTCAATTTGGATCCATTTGACCAAAATGAAATTTCGGTCAAAACCTAAAAATTTAACGATTTTCGAAAAACTGAATTTGTGATTTTAAGAAAAGTTTTAAAAAATTTATTTAAAATTTGGATCAAGAATTACTACATAACATGTTTCCAACCCAAAATCTTAATTTGAAAGCATTTGAGCCAATGTCGAGAAATGCAAATTTCACCTATTGAAGATACATGGGGGACGATATTCAATGAATTATTCTTCAAAAAGTAAAAATTTAAATTTTTTTTCCTTTAGTGAAATTGAAGGAGAATCTCTATTTCCAAATTTATAACTTAAAAAAAATGCGAAGTTGGTCAAAGGTTGGTCCAAAGAAGTGCAGTTTCAAAGTTTTTCATTTTCTATTTTCCCCATAATAATCGTATGAGAAATTTCAAACTTTTTAAGTTTCGAAAATTTACATTGTTTTTGCGCCTAGAATCAAAAAAAATTAGCAACCGAATTGATTCTTGTTATCAATTTGCCTAAAAATTGGTATTTTACACTCAAAATCAAAATAATGCAAAGTACAAAAAAACGTTTTAAAAACAGTTTTGAGCGTATTTGTTTCGAAATTTCAAGCTGACATTTTCCAACTGAAAAATTAATTTTTGGCTAAATATTGAACTAAGTTGAATTTATAGAGTGTTTTTCAATATAAAAACACAATTTGGATCCATTTGACCAACAGGAAATTTTCCGATTAAATACACTCGAAACAAAAAATTTCACGATTATCGAAAAATTGAATTTCTGATTTTAAGATAAATTAAAATTTGACCAAGAATTACTATATAACATATTTCCAACCCAAAATCAAAATATGAAAGCATTTAAGCCAATGTCGAGGAAAGCAAATTTCTCCTATTGAAAATACATAGGGGACGATATTCAATGAATTATTCTTCAAAAAGATAAAACCTCAAATAATTTTCCTTTGGTGAAATTGAAGGTTTTATATAGGAGAATCCCCATTCCCAATTTTATAACATAAAAAAAAAAATGTGAATTGGGTCAAAGGTTGATCCAAAACAGTGAATTTTCTAAGTTTTTCATTTCAATTTTCAAACTGAGAAATTTCAAAATTTTCTACTCTTTTTGCGCCTAGTGTCATCGAAATCATCACTCAGATCGATTTCTACACAAAAATCGTCATTAAAATGACAATTTACTACTCAAAATCCAGTTATTACAACAACAAAAAGTGCATTTCCAATTGGAAATACATTACCCATGTTAATTTTAAGCGAAAATTCAAATTCTCAATTTTTGAAATTTTACCTTCTTTTTGCACCTAGGACCATAAAATTCATCACCCGAATCCATTCCTATTATCAATTTGCTTAAAAATTGGTATTTTAGCAATCAAAATCAAAATTATGCAAAGTACAAAAAACAGCTTCCGAGCATTTCGTTTTGAAATATCAAGTTTTCAATATAAAAATGATTTTTTGGCCAAATATTCAACTAAGTTGTATCTTTAAAGTGATTTTCAATATAAAAACACAATTTGGATCCATTTGACCAACAGGAAATTTTCCGTTCAAATACACTCGAAACAAAAAATTTCATGAATATCGAAAAATTGAATTTCTGATTTCAAGATAAATTAAAATTTGGACCAACAATTACTATAAAACATATTTCTAACACAAAACCAAAATTTGAAAGCATTTAAACCAATGTCGAGAAAAGCAAATTTCACTTATTGAAAATACATAGGGGACGATATTCAATGAATTACTGTTCAAAAAGAGAAAACCTCAAATATTTTCTTTTATGCTGAAATTGAAGCTTTTATACAGGAGAATCTCCATTTCCAAATTTATAACATCAAAAAAATGCGAAGTGGGTCAAAGGTTGGTCCAAAGTTTTTCATTTTCTATTTTCCCCATATTAATCGTATGGGAAATTTCAAACTTTTCAATTTTCGAAGTTTTACAATCATTTTGCGCCTAGTGCCATAAAAATCATCACCCGAATTGATTCTGATTAGCAGTTTGCTCAAAAATTGGTATTTTAGCACTCAAAATCAAAATAATGCAAAGTACAAAAAACTTCTTAAAAACAGTTTTTGAGCGCTTTCTTTTCAAAATTTCAAGCTGTAATTTTCCAATTGAAAAATGAATTTTCGGCCAAATATTGAACTAAGTTGAATTTATAAAGTGTTTTTCAATATAAAAACACAATTTGGTACCACTAAAATCAGACTTCAACTCTTTCCTTGTCACTTACAAGCTGTGGTACGCTTTTGTAGGAGAGAGAAGACAAAATGTGGTTGGCGCTGATGCCAAAGACGTTAGGACGACTGCTTTTTTTTAAAGATCCATACTGCACGACTTTTCCACAAAAGTTTCCTTCAAAGTGCATTCAGAGAAAAAGGTGAACCAAATGAATAAAACCACGGTTTTTTTTTTTTAAAATGCAAGAAATAACGTTAGTACCCATTTTACAGAAAAATCATTGTTTTAACAAAAAAAAAATTACTTTTGAGTATTTTTATCTATTAAAAATGCATAGAACAGTGTTTCCCTTCACTGCACATTTCAAACAATTGCTTTTGAAATATGTAACATTTAGAAATTTTTAAAAAATAGTTGTTTTTTTTGTATTTTCTTTAAACTTTGAGGTGAATGCACGATCGGAAGATATTATTATTAATTTTTTTTTTTTTTACCATTTTCGTTTCAAAGATTAATTTTATTTATTTTTTCGAACCACCCTGATAAATCTGCGAACCCCAAGAATCTACATACGACCGGACTTAAAAAGTTAGTGGCGATTATTGATTGATTAGATGGTTTCAGCCCAAACGATCATTTTTGCAGAATATCGGGGTTTTGCAAGACACACAAATGGGTTTTCAGTTTCTCATATTCACCTTTTTCAGTTATTTTGACAAATCCGCCGAAATGAAAATGGGTTTCATCGGAGAACAATAACAGTCATCAAGTTTACTCCCACAGCAATCAATTTTGTAAACTGATGTATTTATACCTTCCCTATCACTTATCTCACTGTTATGTCATTCAAAGTTAGGGATTATTTTTCAGAAAGACCTTGTATGATTGGATTCATAATAAAACAAAGAAAATTACGTGCGTTTCGATATCAATGGTTGAGCTCTAAAATTTAAACCTTGAAGGTTTGTGAGGGTGTTCAGAGCAGAACGCCAGTATAACCTTTCATCATTAATACGTACAAATATAAGTTTATAAAATCACTAATAGTAAAAATTGACAACACAATTTCGATAGTAAATGAGCAAGCTTAGGATGAAACAGTAAAAGTGTAGTGAAGAATGGGCCCCTTAATTTCTATCAAAATGGGGCTGCAAAGGTAGAATGAAAGGGGGACATCTATTCCAAGTTTTATCTATTATATTTTTGGCTACGATTGCGTCGGATAAAGCAAAAATGCCGCAAAAGGTCTAATTTTACTGTCCTCTAGGAGAACTTCATAGTTTATGTTAGCTTGTAAATTGGAGCTGGCACACTTGGCGTTTTTATAGAAGCTAATATTCAATTTCGCCAAGTGAATGATGATTAATGAATTCATTTTTCAGATCTCTGTGAATTGCGTAGGTAACTATCGTTGCTCCAACCATTTCCCTTATAAAGCTTAAATTAATATCATTGGAAGTTTGCATTAGTACGCTGGGGGTTTTTTTTAGACAAAAAGTGGTTGCTAACGACTGCTGAAATTCGGCTTAAAATGTATAATCAAAACATTGAAATGTTAAGAAAAGAGTTTGATGATTCTGATAACTCATAGAAAATAAAAAATATTCATGTCTTCAACACTGAATGTTGAAGTCAACTTGAATAACTTAGTAGTTAGAGGTGTCTAAAAGACGGAAATGATTTTCAGCAATCTTGATTTCGCCTAACTTTTTATAAGTTCTATTATCCAAAAGTTCTTTTCCCAACTATTATTAAATGTAATAAAAATAACATAATTACTAGAAAATAAATTAAAATTATACAAAATTGCTTTTGAATGGATGGAAATCAATGGGTTGAAATAAAAACAAAATATAAAAAGTTGTCATAAATTAAGACAAAATATACAATGCAATGATTTACAAAACTTGCATACTGCAGTTTTCCTAAGGAATCACAATCGGGAATTTGTAATAAAATCTAGTTTTCAAGTGAGTCGAATTATTATTGAAATGCACTAATAGATTGTTCTATAATCAAGTAATGTTCTGCATGCAACAAAAATATTACATACCAAAGCAAAAGTGCATGCCTCTCATTTCTTCAAATCGCTTTCAAAATATTAAAATTCTTGCCTTAACTATGAGGTCAGTTTTTTTTTCTCTCAAAATGGCGTCGAAATGAGCGATATCGTAAAAGTATGGTCTTCAAAGGTATTTTACTCTATTGTTGCAAGATAACAATTTGATATTGCAACAACACTGAATCTTCCGAAACCAAGAATGATCCCATAGAACTGATTGTATAAAATCGTTCCAAGAATGCATTTGCAATATGAAAGTACATAACAGTAAAGGCTTTTCAAGACTAGGTGCGCTTGCACAAAAGTTATTTTTCGAAATCGGTCTTGCAGAGTTTGAATTAACCTTCGGTAAATGATTTTTAATGTAGTCTTTTTCCTCTAGCACTGAAACGAGTTTTTGAAAATCAAAAATTCGAGTAATTTTGATGGAATTACATTTTGAAATCAGTACTGATGTAGAAAGGAAAAGCTCCTTAAGAAAAAGTACTAGAGTCTAGTATGTTTGTCTTTTTAGTACAGTAATCAACTACGAGTTTAACTAAAGCTTTTAGTTGCACTTCATACAATTGCCCGCAATGGAGGACCAATATTTAAACACACGAAGGAAACTTCCGATTTTGTACATTAGGAGACGCCATCATTTTCAATAGTAAATAAACGGGATATGGTACCCAAAATATTTTCAGAAATTGCACCACTAAAATTTAAACTATAGTAATTTTACAATGTGTTGATGGTAAGTAAACATAATTTAACCTACAAAAATATTTTGAATTAATAATTTTTGATTAATTTAATTTTTTAAAATGTTTTCCAACTTTCTTCTACAATTTTTTAATTATGAAATTTTTACAATTCTATTCGTATTATAACTTTTAACAATAGTATGGATTTGAAGATGCAAAAGTTTATAAATACTTTGACACTAAAAACAGGAGAAAAAACACGTTTTTTTTATCAAATTTTTCTTTTAAAAACTAAACATAGCACACACCTTATTCCATACTTACTTTTGATTATCAGATGTAAATAAATACGCTCTAAAAATTTCCTAATCCTAACTAAATTTAGAAAAAAAAGCCTTAGGGACACTCCAACAGTTTTTTTTAGTTCGTTATTTTTCAGTTAAAGATTTCTTTTTCAGCTTTGATAGCATGAGAGGGTTTAGAAAATACAATATAACTTTTTATCTATCAAAGGTACAAGCAATGGCGGATCCAGCCAGGGGGCGCGCATCCCCTCCTCAGGTGGAGTCTTTTTTTACAATTTACAGAAATAAATAATAATAAAAATATTTTTTTTCCAATATGTTCACGCAACAGTTATATTTTAACCTTCATCTAATTTCCGAAAAAAGCAACAAAAAAAAGCTTATTTTTGTACCAAGGTTCTATTTATAGCCTTCTCTCTTCCCATTCAAACGGATGTTGGAAGACTACGACAATTAAAAATAAAAAATTGGTCCGTTCATGAAACTTTGCAAAAACGTTTTATTTGTCATGAGTATAAAGAAACAAAGGAGTTCATAAAAATATCTAGCATAGAAGGGTGTTTTTTGAGGAGTGGGAGGTGGGAGTTTTTTTAAATTGAAAAGTAATTTTGGTATAACATGGGCATTTCACCTTACGCTAAGATAGCGAGTCAGAAATGTGACGAAAAAGGGGGAGGGGGTGTCTATCAATGGATACGGATTATCTTGAAGTATATTTCTAGAACACAGCAGATTTTTTTTTTTTTTTAAATATTTGATTTCATCCTGGCTAAGGCACAGGTGTTGCGCCCCCCCCCCCTTAGGAAAATCCTAGATCCGCCACTGGGTACAAGTATAAATTTTGGCACAGATATTCCCCACATTATGGGATAAAAATTGACATTTTCATTTTTTGGGTACCATGTCCCCTTAAGCGTATGCCTAGAGTACGTGCTGCCATCTACCGCAGTTGTAGATTACTTATTCACTACCACTCGAGTTAAAAATTAAATTTTTGCAACAGGTCTCTTAAGAAAAAACTTTCTTTCCAATTTATTTTCTAAATGTATAGGAAGACGGGTACAAAGGAAAAAAAGGTATATTTAGTCTTTCCAACTCGGAACAGGGTGACCAATAATTCAGGGAAAAAAGATTGCCATACATAATATTAAATCGAACACGTACTTAAAAAAGACATACCAATTTTTAAAAAATTGCTTTGGTTGCAATGAAGTTGAAATTATACCGTTCATACATAAAACTTCCAACGATTACCGCCACAATCCTCCTGGTAAATGGCGCAAAAATACTGTTGAACGGAGACGCGTGCAAAGAACAAATAAAATTTCCCCGATTCTCAAGAAATTTAAAAAAGTTCCTAGACATTTCCAGGTTCTGTGGCCAGTTCGATAAGAAATCTAGCGATTCGAGCCGCTAATTAATTCTCCAAGAGGACTTGGTAATCATCAAACTTTTTTCTTAATTAGACCTTTAAAATTATAATTTTTACATGCTTGGAAACCAAGAAAAAAATTAAATTTTATTTCAAAAAAGTTAATCAAATTTCAATTTTTTTTTATTTTACATTCCATTTTTATATATTATTCCATACTGTAACTATTTAGGCATCGAATTTAGATTAAGTAAAATAGTTTTCTAAAAAAAACAATCGATACTATGCAAAAAAGCGTAAAATAGGTATTTTTCCAACATTTTAAATTTGTGATAAAAAACAACAACTTATATTTAAAAATCAATGGCTATTTTTGTCATATTATATAGATTAAAAATGTCACACAGAAAAATTCGAGTCATTTCATTTCTATTAGTGTTGCAGTTTTAATTTCTTAAAAATCCGAAATGGGAAAACAAAAGCGTTCGAAATATTGAAGGGGCTATATAGCAGTTATGCTAAATTCTCCATAAAAAATATTAAATTTTATGGAAAAGCTCAAAAACTTGCTAGAGAAAGGTTTCAAAGATTATAATTAAAAAAAAAAAAAAATATTTGAAAACGATGGGTACAAAGTCCACTTAAGCTTTTTAAGAGCGAAATTAAGGGCTTTGTATTTTATAAATATATCTTCACAATCCTAGTAGAATTTTTTTTCATGCACTAGGGTTCGAAAAAATTGCATAGTCAAAGGAGTCGAAATAGACAACTTGAGGGACTGTAAAGCAGAGTCCAATTGACAACTTTTGATAACAATACGATTTAAAGTTTAAATTCTATGAAAAGTATTTTTTTTTTTCGTTTACTAACCTCTAGAATAAAGATATCACCATTCATTTAAAAAAAAAAAAAAAAAAAAACGGACCCTCATTTACAATCAGAAATCCGCTTTAGGGATGTGCTACTATCTACAGGAAAAATTAGAATACTCCAAGGCCGATCTGAATTTAAGCGAAAATGAACTCATTGCTGCAACTTTTTTTCTTTAATTCACTTCGCAATTTGATGGCGAATTTCAAGTGCACAAACTTTTAATATGAAGCTAGAATACTAATTGGAGTTCTTAATGTGAAATTATGGCAAATTATTTTTTTTTACTAAAAATGCATAATTCTTGATGCAAATTAACAATATACTGCTTTAATGAAGAAATGTGGCGCAACATGAACATTAATAATGTTCCCACAGACGTGCTGTCATCTATCGAATTTATCTTACTCTAAACCATAATAATAAATCAGACTTACCGAATTCCAAGTGTTATGTAAAATTTGCAGTTAAATTCGGAAAATATATATTTCCGTAAACCATTTGCGATGTGATCTGAAATATCATTTTCCAGTTGAAAAGCGAACCGCCCAAATCTGCTTTCAGTTCCTATCCAGAAACTAGGCCAAATTCAAGCCTAGCCTAGTTCCCATCCACAGGACTGCCACTAACTTGAAGCTTTGGAAACAGGCCCGTAGCCAGCCAAAGTTTGTAGGACGGGCAAAAATTTTCCCAGGAGGGGCAGACATATAAATTATTCAATTGGTTTTCGATTAATTTTTACAATTGATTACAAGTAAAAGAGTATTTATCAGAGCACCTTTATGAAGTACATATACTAAAATATATATATATAAAAAAAAAAAAAAAAAAAACATTGTTAATGTATTTTTGATGTATTGTTATTTTTTTAAATTCTTTTAAAGAGTCTACACCAGAAATTTTTTTGATAAAAACAAAACTTTCAATTTAAATTTTTTTAAAGTATATTTAATACAATTCTATTCCTTTAAAATATTCTATGCTTGTCCATCTCTTAATTTTTCACACATTTCAACTTAAGAATATCTACTTTAAAAATAACTACAAATATAAAAATTAGTACAAGTTACTTTTACATAAAAAGTTTTTTCGAAGTTCTATTCTTACATTTCTATTTAAAAATATATATTGTTAAACAAATTACATTTTCCTATCATTGGTTTTGTGGAACAGCTACATAACTCTTTAACAAACTTGCCATTTAAGAAATTCTTTCAGCATTAAAAAGTTATTTACATTTATATATATATTACTAATAGAATTGCATTTTCCTTTATTTTCTCCTATCATTTTTAATACTCTGAAAAATTTATCAGAAACTATTATAATATAAAAACACTTTTTCTATTTCTTGCATACATTATTAATTATAATATAAAATAATAGAAATTCATTTTCCTATTCTTGGTCTTATATTAAACATTTTGAAACTTTAAAATACATAGCATAAAAAAATCTAAAATAAAATGATAAATGTTAGTATAACTGCAATTTCCTATCTTTACACATATTAAACAATTTCAAAACTCTTATCTCTACTTCAAATGCAAAAACACTAGATTTGCCATCCTTCCGTGGCCCATTGACATTCTTTGGGGACGATTTATGGCCGTCAAAGTGGAAAAGGTAGATTCGCAAGTTGCTGTACTACAACCGAAGGTATCTACAGCAGCAAAAAGTTCGTTTCTATTCAATCATAGGTATAAAGGTTCACAAGTAAAAACAAACGATTGGGATAAAATTTTCCAGGACGGGCGAAGATTTTTACAGGTCGGGCAATGCCCGACCTCGCCCCGCTCTGGCCTGTTTGGAAATGGTTGCTTTAGTAGCCTCACTTTACATAACTTTTAATAAGATCGGAATAAAACAATAGATTTATATAAAACACGAAAACCCAGAAACATTCTTTTTTCGATTCAAAATAGTGTCTAAAACATTACATCCCATACGGTAAAAGGCATGTGTCTTGGGGGGGTGGTATCATATTTATATACTACGATGGAAGTTGGCAACTCAACCTTACTCCCAGACAGCACCTAAGCAAAAAAAAAAAAGCTAAACTTCACGCAAAAGCGACGGTAAAAATCGATTGGCAAAACAAGATAACTTTTTTTAAACTTCCGAAGTCAAACAACTTTTTTCAGAAAAACAATACTAGAAAAACACTGTACTATATATTGGCAATGACAATCGAATTTCATTAAGGCCAGTTTTTAAAATTTTAACAGAATTGGCAAAACAAAATTCATACATGTGATTAGTCAAGCAAAAAATTAGCTGAAATATTTTTCGTCATTTTACAGTATAATACACAAAAACATATATTAGCGCACAAAATTCAATACAAATTTTAGTTAAATTTTGGATATAAGATTGATTTCAATTATTAACTCTACAACAACCACGTCTCATTGTGATTGACACGCACACAATAATTAAATAAAGACAACTGTGTTCATGTATTAATCATAACTGAAAAATTTAACTTGACTTAAATGTTTTTGTACACATTCAGAAATTATAATACAGGGTGTCCAGCAAAATTTCTAATAAAAATTCAAGCATCATCAAAAAACGTTCAAGGACCCCTCTTGCGACCAATTATCCCCATATTTTCCAGTATAAAAGTATACCCCACTTAGTAGTGTGCTGAACTAATTTTAGAAATTAGAAAAATTGTATGAAAATAAGAAATGGCTTATCAGAAAAGAATTGGGTTGTTATATTGAAAATAGGAAGAGAGGATTTTTTAAAGGCTCAAACTTGAGACTGAGAAAAAAAAAAGATACAAGATAGTTTACCAAGTCATAAATATGAAGGTCTAAATCTAAGCAGACAAAAAACACAGGTAATGTTACTAGGTGTACACTTTAATAGTTTGTGCTAAGCATCAGCCGCATTGGAACAAACAGCTTCATTTTGAGTGTAAGATTCGAATGTGGTAGGATAGTTTGAGACTTATGACTTTTTTTTTTCAAGCAAACATTTCTCTGTAATTTGGCAACTTTTGCAGTTCTTTCTTTCAGTTTCCTTTGGCACTAGCTTTTTCTTTGAAAACAATTGCTTGTCACTAACATTTCTGTTGATAAGTACTAAGGGAGGGAGATTCTACAAGACCATAATACAGTACCCAAGCAAAAAATTTCAAATTTCCACAGTTGAAAAAGCCAATTTTAAACAATTATATAAAAAAATGCTTTAACTTTTTAACTATTATTAATGGCTCTAGATGAAAATATAATTTTTTTTATTTTTTTTTATATGATAAAATACATTATTTTATATATTATAGCAGTTAAAATTGCAATTATAAATAAGGATATACAGTAAAATTGGACAATTGGGTCGAATTTTTTGCCCAAAATTAAATTAAAATCTTAGTAATTCTGTATATATTCAAATCAAAAGGCAAAACTGATCTTCACACAAACACTAATCACGGGCATAGCGGCTATCACATCACCGGAAACCTAGGCGAATGACACCTAAAGAGGTCAGCAAATTTCGCAAAATCTACTATTAAAACGGCTTAGTCGAAAATTACCATTACTCCAAAGTAAATATCGGCGATAGCGGCCACCGCATCGGCGAAAATCCGAGTAATTACATTAAAGCAACAATCGGAAAAAATTAACACCACAACAACGTAAATTTCGACGATATTGCCCGACGTTAGCAGCGTAAATTTATGTAAATACAGACCTTAAGTCAGCGCAACGCTCAGCGAAACTAAGTACCATACACCAACGTAAATAATGGCGATAGAGATTGGTAATCTGTAGAAAAATTGGAGGTTTAGGAAGGAGGGTTAGGAATTACATCGGAGGTTTGAGGAAGTCTGAACG
The DNA here is from genome assembly GCA_963978545.1 of Linyphia triangularis. NCBI lineage: Eukaryota > Metazoa > Arthropoda > Arachnida > Araneae > Linyphiidae > Linyphia > Linyphia triangularis. Next base: position 87,096,298 of record OZ021729.1, on the reverse strand, counting down.
GACATAAGATCCATGGCTGTCAGATTTGCTAGCAAGCTCAATAAGATTGTAATGTAGATTTGTATCGATCTCAAGAATAATCGAAATTTTAATAAGAAAAGAGCGGAAATCCGAATTTCAGACAAAATTTATCATCATGCAACAACGTAATTCTCAGCGATAGCGTCCGCCATAATCACGGGAAAACGGCCATTTCATCACCGTAACATTCAGCAAAATGTCCATCGCATATCAACGTAAATAATGCACATAGAAGCTATGTTATTAAAGAAAAATTCTGAGGAAAAGTATTCATTCCATCGGTGGTTACTCCCAGTTTAAACGTGTGCAGATTTCGTGTTTGTCAGGAAATTCCATCGATCTCCCGCATTTTCGGTCAAAAATCTTCGAATAGAACCATGTTTAAAGAGAACATTTCTGAGGGAAGGAGAAACTACTTTCGATCCGCGAGATCAATGGGAAAATTGTGGAAAAACGCCGATATAAGAAGACTTTTTCCGATACTGAAGAGGAGTGAAAATTTCTGAATTCAACCGGAAATTCCAACATTAATACGAATTTCAAGCATAATCCACGATTTTCCCGAGATGCAAAAAATTCAAGTATATTTCCCAACTACTGGACACCCTGTAATAATAGTTAAATACAGAAAAAGTCCGATTATCTGGCATTCAAGATTCAATCCACTGGAATTTTTAAAAAATCAAATTGGTGAGAATACCTTTTTCGCAAAAAAAAAAAAAAAACACGGTGATAAATTGCCAAATTTTATACTTTTTATAATTTAGTTTGAGACTGAATTTGAATAGGATATATATTATAAACATTTTAAGGGAATGAAGGACGAAAGCAGACTTTTCAATACGATTTCCGAAAAAAAAAATTTGAATACATCCATTTTCAAAATTGACACAAGTTTTTCAGTGGATGATGGATAATTTTGATGCAATTCGCGGATTTCCGCAAATTCGCGGATGAATCACATGTATGAAGACCACGTGACAAAGGCAACAGCATCGAAAACCGGTTTAACTATTCTTTAACCAAGTTAGTTCAGACTAAAACAAGTCATGAACTACAGTGGAAAAAGGACAGTGGGAAACGAGCGCACTGGGCATTCTTTTTATGAAAAAAGAAGGCCTTGACACATTAGTTGAAATAAATAAAACATTTTAGGGAATGAAGGAAAAGGCTGACTTTTCAAAACGATTTCTGAATATTTTTTAAAACTTATCTAATCTAATTCCAAAATTTTAGCGGATAACGGGATTTTCAGCCGATGATGAATTCGCGGATTTCCGCTAATTCACGTAAAAAAATTCGTGGAAGAATCACATGTATGAAAATTCCCTTATGTACATCTCTGTCGATGTTATCATTTAAAAAAAAAATAATGGCCAATTTAAAAATATATACATTTGACTATTTAGAATAACATTTACTTATCATTGTATAATTGCAAAAAAATATAAATTTGGGCTAAAAATCAAAACAAGCATTTTTAGAGCATGAAAAAAAATGGAAAACATCAAGAAAAAAATACAAAATTCACATAAACCAATTTACAAACTACACCCATACATGCTAACTTCAAGGAAAAGCAAAACTAATACAATATATTTCTTTTTAATTTAAAAAATAACAAAAAAACATGTTATTTTCTTTAATATATGTCATAGGCTGTATCCTGTTTATAACATAAATTTTAAACAGTATCCTAAATATTTACTAAACTTGGGCATGCATGAGCATGTAACTTAAATAATCAGCATTTTGCTTTCAGTCACAAATTTCAGTAGGTACATATATTTCACGAAAAATTATGTGTTTTGGATTTTGAAGTTGAGAAAAGATAAATAACACATAATGCATGAAAGAAAGATTGATTCTTGAGATTAACAGCATCTTATAAAAATTAATTACTCATAGATATATAGAAATAAAATTTTGTACAACAAAAATACTATCTTAAATCACAAAAATCGTTTCAGCAAAAAAATATATTCATATAAAAAAATAAATTTCATAAACCATGACAAGCACAGCATTTGGCAAGGGGGGGGGGGGGGGGAAATGCAAGGACTTTTTTAAAAAAATTCCATGACCCTTTGCCTGAATATATGCAATAGAGCATTCATTTTTTTTTATTTTTTTTTAAATTTTTTGGAAGGGGAGGAGGATGCTTTAATTCTTTGTTTGATTTCTATTAAACAAATAAATAAAAAACACATATCACTTTCATTTAATGTCAAAATTAAAGTAAAATCAAGTACAGGATCTAACCCATTTTGCTTATGAATGCCTATACATTTGTTGCACATCTATAACACAGTGTTGTAAAGGGTTAATAAAAAAGAAAAAATATGATGGATCCAATTTGAAATATTAAGGAATTTAGGGTTCCAATACATTCTATTGACAAAAAACACAAGACAAGAAGAAAAATTATCATGTCTGTAAAGGATGCACCGAGAGAAGAAAAAGTTCGGAGACTTCGTACACCCAAATCGGCCATCTATAAAAACTATATAAATATCGTAAACTATATATATATCAACTATAAAAACTATATATATATATGGTGTGACACGATCGGGAAAGATGTCCGCACCCACATGGGGTACGCGAGAAGGGAAACTCGAAAATTTCAAAATTCCTTGATTAAAGAGTAATTTTATTGTTATTCATAAATTTGGCAACATTGAAATTATAATCATTTTGCATCGATTGACCTACATGGCGTAATAGTTCATCACACCGGCTCAAATCTCGGACAAAACGTCCAATAGCCTCAGTACTGTTTATACTGATAGCACTTTCATCCTGAGTTCAGGGCAAATTTATTTTTGGAGTAAATAAAGCGAAATAATTTGATATTTGAGAATATATATGCTGTTCCTTGCACGGCGAAACATAAAACATTGGAACCTAACAGGTAGGCGAAAGTGACCGCGGTTGCCGTCAAATCACCATTTCGACAAAATTGTTAGTACCTTATTACCTATTTTATTTTTTCGTCCTACTATCGGAGAGTATCCAATTTCTAAAAAAGAAATAGTCGCCTGAGCCCAAAAACAGTTGAAGGTTTTGTTCAAAATAGTCGTTTTGGGCCCTTTTTTCATTGAAATAGTTGCCATACGCGCCTTGTCACTAAAATAGTCGCTTTAGTAGCCTTTTTAGTGGCCTGTGGCAGCCATGCATCCAGAAATCGTAAGCCAAAAAGTTAAAGTAATAATTGTATGCTCAACGAACGATTTCGTCTATTCACAATAACAGCTAATTAGGCCGGGACCTCAATCTTAACGTGGATTCCGTTCCACAACGAACATTCTTGTCTAACCTAAAGGATTCGAACAGGGCACCTTCAGCATGCAAGGTCAGGTGTGCGCTATCCACACAACCTTAAGTTAATTATTAAATTATGCGATATACAATGACAAATTTATAAAGTTTATCGAAAATTGTTTAAATATCAGAAACTGGAATTTTGCTTAAAACAGATTTAATCTATATCTAATGCATTTTTTTTTTTAGTGAAAATAGTTAAGTGTGTACGATTTGGAGGAACGCTTTTCAACAATAGTTTGAAAATGGAAAATAATGACACTAAAATCCTGATACTTTTATTTCCAGCATGCCATACTATTAAATATAAAACAAGACGACTAGGATGCTAGCGTAACAGACTTATGATTGGATGATCCCGAGTTCAGTCCTCGGCAGATGCTAACGATCAGAGAGTACAATGGAGGTTAATGCATATTAAATCAGTTGTGGTCCCAATGTCCTCTCGTTGGTGGGGTGGGGCTAGAGAGAGGTTATATGTAAGATCGAAATCTCAAGTCCTTAATTTTGAGCATCTAATAAGCGGCCGAAACAGACAGTCGGGACTTCCAAACCATTCCCGCATCTAGTTTTTGGGAATCAGGGAAGTGAAGATTGGCTTCTGAAAGAAAATATACTCAGTCAAGTCAGTATGAATTCAAAAAATACTGTCACATACAGAGATTTTTAGCATAAGATACATTTGGATTATTACTTTTGAAAATATGGCTATTTTCACTTTTCACGGTGGCCACAAAATTCAGGAGAAAATTTTCCCTGATAAATTTGTAGAAGATTCCCTAATTTTTGTTCCAATTTTCTCCGATACACAGCACCAAAATACAGATGAAGGGGGAACCTTCAGAGGAAAGTAAATTTCCCTGATTTTCGTGAAATTTTATAAAGTTTCCTGACATTTTCCCCGATTTTTTCCAGAACCAGAAAGCTCCTTGACGTTTCTCTGATTTCCAGGTTCTGTCGCCACTCTGCTTTTTTAGGGGGGTGTTTTCAGAATTTCAGCTTCAACACTGTAATTGCAGGAATGCGAAATTTGTTGAAGGGAGGGGGAGGGGAACAGTTCTCCGACACGAGCCTCTTTTCTTTCCCATATTTAGAAATGTATCTTTTATAATTCTCCATAATTTTGTCGAAAGAAAAGTAAGAAACCAAAGGTACTGGTACCAGTTGGTGCAATGGACAATCCCGCATATTTTAAAAACGAGTGAAATTAGCACATATTTATGAAAAATTTCTTTGATTCCAAATATTTAAACAAAAGTTCTTTAAAAAAATTAGTTATTTAAATATTAAGAAAAGAAAATGCTACAACAAAAATGCTACAAACATTGCAAAAAATCTAAAAAAATTTACAGGAGTACCAATTTCAAAAATAGCCGGTATGACAATGTGAAAAGAATAGAGTTGCGAGGTAAAAGAAAACATATCTCAACATTGTTCTTCGTTCTTGCAAAATAAAACACATCCATCCGGTCCAATCAAAAAGAAACATGCCCAAATTGCAATGTATGCTAAATACTAACCCATTTTCCTAACAAAATTTGTTATCGATTTTAATACAAAATGAAATACATATAGAAATTTTACGTGTGAGGTGAAAAACTAAACAACTTTTTTTTGTTTGTGTACTCCCAGCAAATTTTTTAAGTGTATTTAATTGCATAGCAGAAAAACCACTCTCGTAAGGATAAAAGAATGATTCTAACCAGCCATTTGTCTCTTAACGAAATAAAAAATAGTCTTGGATAAAAAAAATATATCATGCTACATTATATGCAGACGAATAACCAAATCAGAACTCTTTAAAAAAAAGATAATAATAAACTCGTAAGCTTTTACTGAAACAGTGTTGCAAACAAGCAAGACATCAATGGGCAAAACAACACAAGAACAGTAGCTCACAAAAGTTTAGAGACAATGTTTTTCTACCCTAACTTTTTATGTAAGCAAAATTTCTTAATGATGTCAAATAGATATTTGTAACTTTAGTCATCCTACATGGTGATCAACTAATGATATGTGTGTGAAAGTTTGTAATAAAAATTTGAAATGTTGAAAGCAGAAGTTTTGAGACGATTTAATAAAATTCAGTTTTTAATATATGACTTAAATACATGCGATATTGTCAGACACACAAGGGCTAGCTCAGAGGAATTCTACACGGAATAAGTGGGTTCGTACCCTTTCCTGGCTTTTGAATTGCATTTTCGTTACTTCATTTCTATACGAGCTGAATGCAAATGACTTCATAATTTGATACATTTGAGCAAATGCGCAAATTATCTTTACCAAGAGATGCTCCCAGAATGCCACGATCTTCCAAGATCAGGCAACCCAAGAAAAACGACTCAACGTCAAGACCAATAATCCCAAATTAGTCGGGTATGAATCTATAAGAATATAGCCATCGAATATGGACTCGCAATGAGTAAGGACACCAATCCCAAATTAGTCGGGTATGAATCTATAAGAATATAGCCATCGAATATGGACTCGCAATGAGTAAGGACACCACAAGACCCCAGAAGCAGAATAATATATAATGTTCTGCAACGGGATTTTTGACAGTTACAAATGTTCTGCAGACATTTTTTCAAAATTTCCAGTAGGGGAGAGTTCCCCAAAACGGGATAGGCGGGCAAAACTGGGATATTGAGCCTCGGATCTTGACTGGTAGTGCTATTTCGCGGGAGAAAGGCTAAACTGGTTCCCGACAGCCATGACAGCATTATCAGTTGATCTCTCAACTCTAGCCACTTGTTTCGCAAAGAAATATTTTTTCAAAGTTTTCAAGTAAGATTTTTACTTACTTTGTACTTTTTTCGACTGCAGAACTATAATTGTGCTTCTCCGTCCTTCGGAACAATTCCGGTAAGTACTGTGTTTTGTTCATAGCTCTTTTAACAACAATTTCATGTATTTAAATATTGCTAGTGAATGACGGTTCAGGGGTCAGCCATTTATGTTGTCAAAAGCATCACGGTCGGGCAAAACGGGACACTTTTGGGGTGCCCAAAACGGGATACAATTTTGATGTGTCCCGTTTTACACGACCATTTCCATTAATGTTTTGGCAATGTGTTTAAGTTATTTATTGAAATAAGTAATGAATTAAAATATGTATAATCAATTACAACAATTTATTTTAATTTTAAATAATTATATTTTCGAAATAAAATAATTTACTTTACTTTTGGGGTACAAATAATTGGCCTGATTTATGTACAAAATTTAGTTATAGGTTAAAACTGTAAGTCAGAAAAATATTTTGACCAAAAATTTAAGTTTTAAATTCAAAAAAGTTGAGTTTTTTTTTTTAAATATTTTTTATGGGGGAGGCATATACAGAGATAAAACAGAGATCAGCCAAAACATTGGTTAGTTAAAACCGTTCAGGTCGCCCTATTCATAGGCCTACTTTCATATTATGTAATGCACTTTAGGTTAAGTTTATGTACGCGATGTGTAGCACAAAACATATACGGTTTTATGTTCAAGATCACTGTTTATTCATTTCGTATTGCTTCAAGGACACTGGTACAATTTTTTCATAAATAATCCAAAAAGTTAGTTATGCGAACAAATCGAGTTCCCGAATATTTCGAGTAAATGATCACAGCGTATGCCAAGTTTTTAAGTACATAAATAGGACATTAGCATACCTTCCAATACTTGATAGTACAATTTATTTAGGAGGAAAACATGTCTTCTTTAACTTAGTAAAAACACTTAAAGTTGAACCAACTGTTTGCAAACTCAAGAAATTTATGCTATCCCATTGAAATATTGCATTAATTTATATAGAATATAAATAGATTACTCTACTAAAATAATAAAATAAATTAGAAATTATAAAAAAATTTCATATAAAAATGTAATTTCCATTAAATGTCTAATCCAGGTTTTCAAATACTGTATGTAGTTCTATTTTGACAAAACAAATAATGCTATAGGTAATTTATAAGTCGAAATGAATATAATTATAATTTAATTTATTTTTTAGCAATTTCTTTAGCTCAAATTTCTGAAGAATTACCTCTATTATGATGTACAAACTCTAAATAATAATATTTCCCGATATATCTGGAAATTTATGATACTTTTAAAGATATTTTCAGTTATTTTAAAATCATGGTACAATTCCCAAGCAAAGAAATCTGAACACTCAAAAACAATGAAAACCAGCAAAAAAAAAATTAGACAAAAGCACCTCCCTACTGTTAATTACTCTCAAATTACCATTATCTTTTTTTTTAATCTAGGATGCTAATGAAGTAGAACGTCGATTATTAAAATATTGTTCGATCAAAACATCGGTTATCCAAACCTTACTGAATATTTTTTAAAAATCCTTTATGATGTTAACTTCATTCATGTTTGTCGATGGGAGCAGAATCTTCGAGGCTTCATTAACCCCCCCTTGCGTCATCAATCTTTGGCGGCTGTTACTATCACTAAAAGGTCAACCTGGACCTGATGGTTAATACAAATAAAGAGTTCTTAAGGACCCTTCAAATTAAAATGAATGAGTTCAGAAGGACTTTTTAGAGATTTGTGGGAATCTAGTTTTCTACATGAATGTAAAAAAAATTTAATTAACGATAACTATTGTAACAAATGAAATAATTGAAATCCTCACCTTGTGGCCACTGGATCCTCTTCGGATTCCTCCTCCATTGGCAAATCAAAGCTACAAGAAGGAAGAATCGATATAAATTGCTTTGAATGAAATTTTACATAATCAAGGTAAGACATTCAAACCCCTTTAACCCTTAAGTGGAAGTCCTAGTAAAGATAATTTCCTATACTCGCTGTGTTACAATCTTCTAGCCCAGTGCATTTAGAAACTACTTCCTATAAAACCTTGAAAATAGGATGAGTTAAGCACGAAAATGATCACTTAATGAAATGACATAAATTGAACAAATGAAATGAAAATTAAAAACAGCAATAAACAAAACCAGGTGGAGCCACTCCACATGCATTAAAGTAAGGATTTCAAATATAAAATATATTAGATGCTATTTTAGAGTTTTTAATTTATGTTATTCCATTAAGTGATCATTTTCGTACTTACTCACCAAATATCAAGGTTTTATAGAAAGCAGTTTCTAACAGCACTGGGCACACAGTTGTAACACAGCGAGTATAGGAAATTATCTTTACTATAGGAAATTATCTTTACTAGGACTTCCTCTTTACCCTAAAAAATACATCAGAGCCTTATTTCCTAAAAGGCCTGTGAGGCCCGTGCCCAGGGCCCAAATTGCATGAAAAATTCGGAATTATTATGTAATTGTGAATATTTTGTTCAGAGATTACATTTGATCAATGCCATAACACATTAAAATATATTTTCATAACTCTTATTAGTGGTACTCTTCCGTTTTCCGAGCGCAAGTGATAAATTGCCAAATAATGTAGAATTTCGCCAAATTTCTTCTTATAACCATAAGGGGAAAGTTCGTTTGAGTCCAGATGCTCTATTCTTTGAACTCATTTTCAAAACAAAGCATGTTTTCCTTCCATTTGCTTCGCTTGGCAACATTTGCGACCGGAAAACTGAAGAGTACCCTCTTAGTTATTACAATAATTAATTTAATTAAGACGGTAATAGACCATAATCGAATTGTCATTATGCTAAGAGGGGAGGAAATATATTTTGGAGTAAACACTCAGTTTAGAAGTTTTGCCTAAGTTCACAATATCTGACACCAGCTGCTGTTTTGAATAACAACTCGTAAAACCTAGTTACGGGGACTTTTGACATTAATATAATTTTCAAACTTATAAGGTCTTTGTAAACGAGGATACTCTTTGGCTATACGCATCTGGTTCCCACCGGTTATATATACAATTTTAGGTTTTATGGATTTCTGTTATGTAACTTAACAAAGAGTTTCTGGGCTGATTTTGGGGGACATTTTATCTGCTGGACAGAGGAATGTTTCTCGGGATTCACTTGGGAACACCTGCGATTTTGAGGTCATAGCTCGGCCAGCTGTTAGTTATTGTCTTCTATCTCAGAGTTCAGTCATGCTTGGGTTGTATTGCGGATATGAGTTAACTTATGGCAAACGCAAAGTACTATCACTATATAAGATACTTACAGTCAAAGTGAATTAGTAATTACTAGTAATTTACACGAAAAGAAGCACTCCAGCAATTAGTAAGTAAATAACATCAACAATTTTCGGTGGGTGAGGGGGGGGGGGGACATCTATGTTGGGCGTACAGTAATATATTTTCTAAATCGGGTGCTGATCTGCATCAACATACACAACATACATTGTTATCAACATACACTTAAGTTTAATTCAAAACTTTTCGAGCAGATTATCAATATTAAAGTTGTGATTAGTCCTGAACTATATCTTTAGGCGGAAGGATCCATCGTATAGAGGCTCAAGTTATGTTGTCCCGAGGTCAGTACAGTTTTTGTTCAGGGGATTGAATGATCAGGATTTGATCATCCAAATGCATACATGTTTCCAAGTCAACATCTTATCATGAAAAATGCACTTCTTAATATACCAGGGCAAACTTATAAGAAAATTATATATTTTAGAGCAGTGATTCTCAACCACTGTGCCGCGGCACTTTTGTATGCCGCCAAAAAAGTTTACGCAAAAAAGTTTTTAAGTAAAGTTTTACGACCAAATATAAATGAAATCATTAAAAAACATCAAGCTCAAATTTCTCCATTAAAAGTATTCTTATTATTCATTTGTAATTAATCCCTTAACCCCTTGGGTACAGATTTATTTGGAAAAATTCTTGCGTTTTGAACGTTTGGTTCAGAACAATAAAGGAACTTTAAAGGAATACAGCCAAAAAAAATTTTTTTTTTAAAGTATAGGTAAACCAACCTATGTTTGACTTAACCAATCATGGCTCTTGTGACATTAAAATCTATCCAATCAAACTAGTTTGAATGACGAATTAGGTTCGTCATTATTAACGTGCAAATCAAATGCATGACGAATCTCAGTCGTCAAATGTACCCAAAGGGTTAATAAACGTACTGTTGTTTTTGTAGTACATATTATATTATTTTGTTTTACATTCCAAATTATTATCATTAACTATTTTACACAGTGTACTATAGGTAAGTAAACAACTTTTAAACTTATCTTGTTCTTTGTGTGCCACCAAATTTTGAAATCGTTAAAAGTATGCGGCAAAAAAAAAAAAAAAAAAAAGTTGAGAATCACTGTTTTAGAGCTTAAACTACCAAAAAATAGAGGAAATTCCTACCGGCCCGAGGCTTGTGCCGCCACCTGATCCCGGAGGATTTGCATCTCATTCTTCAGCTTTTCATTCTAAAATGAATCATAAAAAAAAAGAACTTTAGGGAAATAGTTTCTAATGTGGTGGTCTCGTGTACAAATGACAAACACAACACTCCACATTTCTGGCAACTTACTGCTGCACAGCAATCAACCTCTGGCGACTCACTGCCACACGCAACTCCCACGCAAGCAATGAGTGGAAATTTCCCCGATTTTCGTGAAATTTTAAATTGGTTCCATGACATTTCCCTGATTTTTTCCAGAATCAGAAAGCTCCCTGATTTCCAGGATCTGTGGCCACTCTGTGATAAATGACAACACAGCAATGCAATGTAAATTCAATTTTTTTTTTTTTTTTTTTTTCAGCTTGCATCACAGTGATCTTCCATGTAAACAGTGGAAACAGTTAATTCTAAGTTTTTAACAAGTTACTAAATCAGTTTTCTCCAAGATGGCACAACCATTGAATCAGAAACAAATTCTTAATTAAAAAAGAATTTGCATTTGTATTTATATTTTTAAATTTAATTAGTTTTATTCTAATTTTTCAATTAATGATTCAAATAATTAAGATTCAAAATAATCAGTAACTTACTTCCGCAGTCAGTTCCCGCACTTTTCTGGCTGCTGCTGCTATTTCCACTTCACTATCCTAGAGAAGCAAAGAAAACAAGCCTGGTAAGTTAAAAGTTCCTAAATATGTCATTCAAAAGTGTAACAGATTTTCCAAAAGTATGAGGACATGCTGAAATTATTATCATATTTAAGTAGTTTATCTTTCTACTATATTTCAGGACAGCAATACTTGAGCCTTTAGTATACGCTTTACGAATGATCCTTCCGCGTCAAGATATAGTTCCGGTCAAATCACAGCCAATCAGGGCTTAGTAAAACCGGTTCACTCATCGTTGTAGCGTATTCAGTGAGCTCAAGTAAACTTGTCTCAATGTATAGTAGAGTGGATGTGTTATATATAGTTACTCTTGCACTTGCAGCTATAGTTAAAGTTGTTGTGGCTTGCGATACTCTTTTTATTTAACTGACGCCTCCATTCTGAATAGTTAACCACACAAATCAAACAAAACTTGGATTGCAGTAGTAACTTCACTAATATATATCGCTTTTACACGCATTTATTTTGGCAGATATCAAGCATCTACAATTTGGCAACATTACAAATTCTCCAGGTAAATGTCACCAAAATACGGATGAACGGTGAAACGTTCAAAAGAAATAAAATTTCTCCGATTTTCGTGAAATTTTTAAAAAGTTCCCTGATTTTTTCCAGAATCAGAAAGATCCCTGACATTTTCCTGATTTCCAGGTTCTGTGTGGCCACTCTGTTAAAGGTATAAAGGTTTTATTCCACAATCCAATGTGTAAATATTAACCAACTGCAACTCTAATTTATTTTACATTATAAAATATAGAAACTATTTTTTGAGTCCTAAAGAGACTCTCAAACATGGCGTCCATCTTGAATTTTATATCGTTATTTAACAACATAGATGTATTTTGTACTGTCAAAAAGGTATTTTGTTTCCAAAAAGTTTCTCAACCGCCAACTAGTTGTAAAGAACACTGAAACGTCATTACTATGAAAAGTTAAGATAGCGATGCAGATGCCATCTTGAATTTTTAGTTTTTACCTAACACAGATCCGAGTAGGGAAAATAGTATTGAAACTCTTCATTTGACCTATCACGTGGTAGGACAGTTTTTGTATAAATTTCTTACTACAATAGTGTGTGGTGCAGGCATTAAATATGGCTTAAGATAGAAATAATACCTCTAAAGAATTTGCAGGGGACGCAGTGAATTTTTTAAAGTAGGAATTTTAGGGATAGTTCCAAAAATGTCAGGAACATTTTTTCACCTACTATGTTCAAATGTAGTGAGCGGGTTGGTGGTACACCTACCATTAAGGTTTTCATCAAAATCGCTTAAGGTTGAAATTATGTTTTTCACCAAGTGTTCTAATAGTCTCCACCTTCGAAATTTTAGTAGAAAGGTGGTAAAAGCATGAAAAGTGGAAAAACGAGTGTCTTTAACACAGAGCTCACTGTCCTTGAGCATCGCCCATCAACTATTATTTTTTTTTTCCTGTTTCACATACAAGTAATGGGAATGTAATGTTCATAATAACGCTAATCAAGATGGAGATCTTGGCATGTGTAAAAGTTATAGCCAAAAATATTGCCAAACGGGCCATTTTTATTTAAATGAGGAAAAATATAAAAACGGAAAATAACAACAAATTTTAATGCAATGACCGATATTGTACAGTAATTGAAAGTTGTGCGATGTTCCACACCCATAGTTCACACTAGAGCAAGAAAGTTATTCTCCCGCACTACTAACAAAAAAAAAGTGCTACTTTTGTCACAATTTTTTTATTCAAAATAACTGAAAAAAAGTTTAATTTTTTTGCATGTTTTATTATTAAAAAAATGTTTTAAAATATTGATCCTACCTTCGAGCGCTCTTTGAAGCGGTCCTTTTCTTCTCTGAGCTCTTCAACGCGCAGGAACACTTCTTCAGAGATGGGGCTAGAAAAAGAAACATTACAGTTATACTACAGCATAACGCAGGCTTCATAACGAGTTTCATATACAGGCTTATCCAAAAAGGAGTGTTTCCTTCCTTTAAATATTGAATATCCAGAGTGATTGCACGCAGGAGAAAAAAAAAAAAAAGAAGAAAAAAAAAGGGAAAAAAAGGGGAGGGAAAAGGTAAGGAAACGTAAGAATAAAATCCATAAAAACAAAGTTTTCATTATAATTCCTTTATAAAAATAGCCATTTTCTATATTCATTTACAAATCACCGTTTCTGTTGCCAGCGTGCGCTTGGTGTTGGCATCTAAATTTTAAATATCAAAAACATTTCTATCTGCAATATGTGCAGCAAACAACGGTTCAAAATTTATTGATTAAAAATGAAAGCGAATTTATGCACTGGCATCCTTTTAAACATCTTTTATTTATTCTGATTAAAAACAATTTTATTATTTATTAAAATAATTTTTTGGCAACAGGAAAGAGTTTCGGTTAAATGCTCTTTCAGCGCGATTGGATGACGGCAAATTGGTTTATTAGTATTTCGTAAAAGCGTCCTTTTAGTGACAGTGGCAATGTTTTTATAGATACACAACCTAAAAACTTTAAAAAAAAAAAATTTTACTTGAATTCCACCACTCTCCAAAGAAAAAAGAAAATAATAATATTTAATCCAGAACTGGTTGAAGAAGTTATTGATAATTATTCAATCACATTGTTTTCTTGGTTTCTGATTGCAGGGGTCAAAGTGACAAAATAAGAATATATAGGATTTTTTTAAAAAAAATATAGGACAATTTAAAACAAATAACTGCACACAGTTGCTACTGAACTTAAAAATGTAACTCGTTATACATTTAAATAGGCGTTATATTGTATTTAAGAGAATGAAAACACACCTTTAAAAAAAGAAATCGCCTGATTCTGAACATGCCATCCGTTATTGTCTCAATATTCCATCCCTAAATGAAGTTTTATTAATTACATTATTTGCAATCTTGAGTCTTTTGCTTCCAGCATCTATAACTGCTTGAACTGCTCCAATTTCTTTAAATATTTTTTTTTTATCTCTGTTTGCAGTTTTTTTTTTTTTGTTGGTTCAGATTTATTGTTCAGTGTCGGTTGGATTAGCGGCAAAAATTGGGAGATTTAGCGCCGAACCGGAGACTTGGTTTTCCGGAAACCCTAGCGACCGTTTGGATTTGACAACACAACGTATTGACGTCATTTTAAATTTTAACGACTTTTATGAAAAAGTTTGCTTGATTTAAAAACCCCTCCCACAGAAATTTTCTGGTTGTGCCCCTGTTCCAGAAAAAGCAACAGATTGATGAGCTGATGTTGAAATACTAGTATGCAAAATCTGTGAGTACAGCCAAATCTACTATACAAATCTCTCAAGGGTTCAGGCAAATAACAAATCAACAACTTACTTTGTTCTTTTCCAGGTAACCTTTCGTCACATTCCGAACGATCACAGCAAATTCACCGTTTAGGTGCTTCCTTCCTGGTGCCGGTCAGAATAGTCTCTACAGATGCATTTCAATTGTAAGATCCTCATTGTCTCCCGTGTCCTGAACTGATTGTGTTTCCTGTTAGAGTTGAGCTTTTGGTGCCTCCTTCCTAATGGCAGTCATCAAACCCTCTATAGATGCAATAGAATTGGAAGATCACCATTATTTTCCGTTTTCTGAACTGTGTTTCCAGAGCTCATTAGAACTGACTGTAGTTCCTGCCAGAGCTGAGCTTTTGGTGCCTCCTTCCTAACGGTGGTCATCACTCTCTAAAGGTGACTTGCAATTGGAAGATCATCACCTTCTGTTTCCTCAGGGTTCCCACTCAAAACACAGAATGAAAATCCATGACTTTTCAAT
The DNA here is from genome assembly GCA_963978545.1 of Linyphia triangularis. NCBI lineage: Eukaryota > Metazoa > Arthropoda > Arachnida > Araneae > Linyphiidae > Linyphia > Linyphia triangularis. The sequence goes on along the minus strand of OZ021729.1, from coordinate 87,081,233 downwards.
GACTTTTAAGGGCCATTGAAAATTTGTTTTCAGGCATCATGTCTATATATATATTTTTAATAAAGTATATTCTGCTAAAAAAGTTATAAGTTGGTGAATGCATAACACAAATATGACGGTGCAGATAAGTGGCGGTCACTCGGGAATAGCAAGTCCAAGTTGTATTCTTATAAATTTTGCAGTTGGACACACAACATCGGCATAAATTAAGAACTTTTAAGGACTTCTTAGCATATTCAAGGACTTTTAAGCACCTCTAAGCATTTCCAAGCTCTTTCAAGGCCTTGAAAATAATTTCTAAAATATTAAGCACTTTTAATGACTTTCAATTACCGTAGGAACCCTGTTCCTGAACTACTGTTTTTCCTGAGTTCATTAGAACTGTGTTTCCTGCTAGAGCTGAGCTCATTACAAACATCTACCTTCTACTTTGGTTTTACTAGCACAGCTTCCAGCGATGCAACCGTTGATGCCTCCTTAGATGGCTTCTTGGGGAATTGTTTTGTTCTTGTGGTCATCCTTGGGAGCACAAATTCTCTTCTCCAGGTCAGTGTCTTGGATGTTATTAACGCCATATTGTCCTGATATATTGCCCGGATATCCGTGGAATTCACCTCCCACGATGGTCACCAATCACGTTACCAGCAGAAACCCTAAGTCCTAGGTTCAACTGAAACAAAAAAGATGCCATTTTATATAAAAAAAAACTACTTAACCATAAGTTAAATGTTTTATGGAAAAAATTCAAAATTCAGCCAAACTAAATATGAACTGCCATCCACATTTATGCGCCTTTTGAGGAATTCCTAGCAAGGCTCAATCCCTATACTAGCTGTGTTACAATCTCCTAACCCAGTGCATTTAGAAACTATTTTCTATAAAACCTTGACATCTGGCGAGTAGGTAAGAAACAGATCACTTCATGAAATGACATGAATTGTTTTCATTTAATGCCTATTTATTAATTAAAATAGCGTAAGACAACACCAGATGGAGCCACAGCATATGCATTGATGTAAAGTTTCCAAATATAAAATATATTAGACGTTATTTTCCAAGTGTTTAATTTATGTTATTTCATTAGGTAATAACTTTCGTTCCTACTCACCAAATGTCTAGCCAAATCTTTTCTATAAAGTGGTTTTTAAATGCACTGGGCTAAAAGATTGTAACATAGCGAGTATAGGGAATGATCCTTACTAGCATTTCCTCCTAATACGAAAGGACAAATTATTGGACTGGGACAATCACTGTTTCAGAAACACCGTTTCTACAAGTTAAAGGACATTTGAAACTGTTTACTGCAGAATGGGATTGATTACGTCGGTTTACTAAAAGTGTGTGCTAAATAAAAACGTTGTATACATTTATTATCTGTGTATCACAAGAAAGGCTCAAATCACTTTGTCTAGCCTTGTCTGTTGATGTGGATGAGACTAGCTCTCTAATTTCCACCGAAGATTCTAGGAGAAAGATATACCAGGGGGCTCAATGAGTTTGCTAGAAAAATACTTTAGGTAGGAATTTCAAGGATAGTTCCAAAAATTTCAGGAACATTTTAGGGATAATTCTTAAAATTTCAGGGATATTTCTTTTGAATCTGATATAGGCTCCTAACACAGGCAAATTCTTTCCAAAGCTTGTTAACTGACAAAAACTGCCAATAGTCAAAAAATTAAACAAAAAAAAAAGTAATATCAGTTACATAATTAAACAAATGCATTATTTTAGCTAATATGCGAATTTAATTAATCCCACTTTTCTCAGCTGGAGGAATACAGAGGATTTTCGGAGGTATTGGAGAAAATCGGGTCAAAGGCGCGACTAACCAAGGGTTGACTATGCACTTCTTCATCATTAAGCAAGTGTTTTTGTTTTCAACGTTACTTTAAATTAACCGTAAGAATAGTTAGTCAAGCTGAAATGAAAAAAATTACTAAATGATCTCAAGTTCTAATAAGTAATTTACTCGTATTAAAAAGCAGAGAACGTGTATAGCATTCCAATGACATTTATTTAAAAATTGCTTTGTAGTTTTAAAGATTAACAAAATGGGGAAATAGTATTTTGTTTACATGTAATGGACCACCTAGACAGCTGTTTATTAACATTTTCTATTTTTTCAACCAACTCGGTATTTCCTATATATGAAAACCTTACATTAATTACATTTTTCACATGAAATCCTTAAACATTAAGAAACTATACCAGTTCAAATGGCCACAAAACTTTTCCAGAAGTCTAGACGCCCAGATAGAATAGAAAATGTATGTTAGAGAGGTATATAATATGCCAACTTTTTCAAAATAGTTTAGACGGTGATGAAAAGTTTAAATATTTCCGTAACATTAAAACTTCTAACGGTTACCACCACAATTCTCCGGGTAAATGGGGCCAAAATACGGTGAACAGGAAAAGAATGATAGAAAATTTTCTTGATTTTCGTGAAGTTTTAAAAAAATCCCTGACCAGGATGGCCACAAAATTCAGGAAAAAAGTTCTTTGATAATTTCTGACATATTTCGGAAAAAATTCCCCGATTTTAAGGCCAACTTTTTTTTAAATTTCACCATTTTTTCCAGATATGTAGACATTCTAATACAACATGGATAAATAGCCAATATTTAAAAAAAAAAAAAAAAAGTCTTGGCGTTAATTAAAAGTTTAAACTATTCCGTAACCCCCCCCCCCCCTTCCCCCATTAAACTTCTGGTAATTCTCTCATCCGCCAGAATACGGATGAACCGAAAACATGCTTGATATAGTAAAAAAATGTCCTTGATCCCGATTTTTTACAGAAAAACGGAATGTAAAGCTCCCCGACATTTCCAGGTTCTGTAGCCACTCTGTACTTATTCTAAACCCACTAAAATTCGGCTCTGTGACCTACAGTTTGGGAAATGCTGGTGTATATATCACCACATAAAAAATAAACTTATGGGGACACGGTCCATACCACTTATACATTTATTTTTATTATTGAATTTTTTAATTAAAAATTTTATGGTCCTTATTTGAATGTATATGAATGAACAATATTTCACACAAAAAAAATTAAATTCTTTTTCATATTTTAAAAAAAATTAAAAAAGCTATGGCTTTTTTAAATACTAAAAGAAAATTTAAAAGATTTTGTAAAAAATTCTTTGAATTATATTATACAAGAATTGGCATTAAAATCTGGAATACTCATAGTAATTAAATACAATATAAATGTTTATTCCCAATAACACACATTTTTTTTTATATAAATCTGCAAACATTTTACTTTAGTGTTAAAAAAATGAAAAGTACAACATATATTGTTATTTAGAATGCCAATTTGTAAAATAGACATATCTTACAACATGCTTTAAAAATTTCAGAATTCTCCTTTGATTAGTTGGTTGGTTTTCAGATTATCTGGCGCCGTCAGCAACACAAGGGCTATAATGTGCCGAAACATTCGTCATTAGACAAGCCAACATACATTTATAAACACCCATGCCTAACACGGGACCCGAACCTGCAATTATTTTATAACTTTTAAGGTAAATTGTATATTATCATTTCGGATGTAATTTTCTAATAACCTGGACATTCTTTATCTTGCAATTTAGATTTCTTTTATTTAGTTTTTGCAACAAACAATAAATGGTTTATAAAAACCAAGTTCATTCAAAGAAGTTATAAATAATCGAAACAATTTGACGTAATTAAACTAATAAGTTAAATTATTATAACTAATGAAACTTTAAAAGTATTGAAAACTATTATAAAACTAATTATTGAAAATAATTATTAAATATAAATATTTAAATAATAAAATATACTGTTAATTACAATTAATTACTTTTTTGAATTATTTTATTATTAACTATAACTACAAATATTTGATTACTGATTATATTGAAAATTTGGGCCGGCATAAATCTAAAATCACAGGGCCGATATTGCTTCCCAGTGCGCCCCTGTCTGAATACCTTAATAAAACCTATAAAAATCGAAGGTGTCCCCCCCCCCCCCCCCACCTTCAAAAACCTTGTGAAACTTTATAAATACCTCAAGATTTGAAACTTTTATTAGGATTTACAAAATAAAACCATAATATGCCCCCTTCCTTTAATGTTGGTATGAAAAGATATTCACTTGAATACCTTAATAAACCTCTAATCTTTGGAGGCTTTCGTCAGAAACCTCGTAAAATTTTAAAATTACCTAGAGCTTCGCAGGAATTTTTAGGTTTCTAGAAATAAAACCTTAAAAATACCTCTAGTTAGATATTTTCCCATGAGGTATTTCCAGGTAAAATCTCAAAAATACTTTTAAATACCTTGAATACCTTGTTTAAACCTACAAAATACGTTTTACTTTAGTGAGCGATGTGTGAATAATCAACTTACTTCCCGGATCGCAGCTGCCCAGGGAAGCCCCAGGACACTGTGTTTGGAATATCTGGATTAAGGATGTAATCCAGTGCCCTCGGAGACCTTGCGAGGTGTGCTAATGGGTCCGCAGGGGTGGTGCCACCAACACTGAACTCGGCTCTGCTGGTAACAGATTCCGAGGTGAAATCGAGATTGCTTGGTCGGTTGCTTGGGAAAGAGCAAGGATCCCTCAATTTTGCCACACTGGGATGCATCGGCCGTGTGGGAGGCTGTTGCACACTCTCTCTAATCAAGAAAAAAGGTTTTGTAAACAACAACAATTGCATAGTATTTGCCAAGCAATAATTGCATAGTGGTTCATACAACTTTTGAAAAGTAAACAAAAATAAAAATAAGTAGTTATTAACTGCTGTGGTTGGGTGGTTTGATAATTTTGCACAAGGGTAACACGTGGTCCATACAATACTGCGCCAAGCAAATGAGTGAACATCAATTTAAAATTTAACAAAGTTAAAAATTAAGAAAAAAATTAATACAAAGACCAAAGAGGAAATATTTTAGGGGGTGGAAGCATTTCACAAAAAAATGACTCTCGATCTGTCAGACCGCATGCAGCAGTTAAAGGTTAAGGGCATTTAAAAGAACCTTTTTAAATTTAAGTACCTCTTACAGAGTTCCCCCTGAAAACACAGAATGAATATCAAAGACTTTTCAAGAACTTTTAATAACCTAAATAATATTTTTTAAGGACCGTCGAAAATTTATTATCATGTATCAGGTTACTTGGTTGTTTTCAGATTATTTGGTGCCGTCAGCAACACAAGGGTTATAATGCGCCGAAACATTCGTCATTTGACAAGCCAACATACATTTACAAACACCTATGCCTTACACGGGACTCGAACCCGCAACTTCGCTTCATGTATCAGGTCTTTAATGAGTGACTTTGATGCTGCTTGGCTCAAGAATATTAACCCTTTGCACTCGAGGCCTTTTTCGGGCGGAGGTACCAAGGTTGGTTGGTTGTTTTCAGATTATTGTGTTTTCACAAATTATGTGGCAACCTAGGTAGTTTTGCTGTTCAATTTCTGATTTTCATACACTTTTAAACATTTTGGAAAGCTCATTTCTAGCAGTGACCATATCCAGGAACCTTCAACAATCTGCAAATATGCAATTATCACTTACTCTTCCTCCTCGCTGGAGCTGACAATCCTCTGTCTTTTCCAGGCGCTTCAGGGCTGGCAGGAGCAGAGCTGGCTGGAGAAACATAAAGAGTAAATCAATATGAGGTCCAAAAAATAACAATCTTTGAAAAATCAGCAACATACAAACTGAAATGTGCTTTCCACGGTAAAGATAGAGAAATGCCAATTGGTGCAAACTAAAACCGATTTTGAAAACCCCCAACTTTCTACTATTAATTACTCTCAAATTCCCGACTTTTTTAAATCTAGGATCAAAATACAGTAGAACATTGATTATGAAAATCAGCCAAAACATTGGTTAGTTAAAACCGTTCAGGTCGCCCTATTCATAGGCCTACTTTCATATTATGTAATGCACTTTAGGTTAAGTTTATGTACGCGATGTGTAGCACAAAACATATACGGTTTTATGTTCAAGATCACTGTTTATTCATTTCGTATTGCTTCAAGGACACTGGTACAATTTTTTCATAAATAATCCAAAAAGTTAGTTATGCGAACAAATCGAGTTCCCGAATATTTCGAGTAAATGATCACAGCGTATGCCAAGTTTTTAAGTACATAAACAGGACATTAGCATACCTTCCAATACTTGATAGTACAATTTATTTAGGAGGAAAACATGTCTTCTTTAATTTAGTAAAAACACTTAAAGTTGAACCAACTGTTTGCAAACTCAAGAAATTTATGCTATCCCATTGAAATATTGCATTAATTTATATAGAATATAAATATATTACTCTACTAAAATAATAAAATAAATTAGAAATTATAAAAAAATTTCACATAAAAATGTAATTTCCATTAAATGTCTAATCCAGGTTTTCAAATACTGTACGTAGTTCTATTTTGACAAAACAAATAATGCTATAGGTAATTTATAAGTCGAAATGAATATAATTATAATTTAATTTATTTTTTAGCAATTTCTTTAGCTCAAATTTCTGAAGAATTACCTCTATTATGATGTACAAACTCTAAATAATAATATTTCCCGATATATCTGGAAATTTATGATACTTTTAAAGATATTTTCAGTTATTTTAAAATCATGGTACAATTCCCAAGCAAAGAAATCTGAACACTCAAAAACAATGAAAACCAGCAAAAAAATAAAAAATAGACAAAAGCACCTCCCTACTGTTAATTACTCTCAAATTACCATTATCTTTTTTTTTAATCTAGGATGCTAATGAAGTAGAACGTCGATTATTAAAATATTGTTCGATCAAAACATCGGTTATCCAAACCTTACTGAATTTTTTTTAAAAATCCATTATGATGTTAACTTCATTCATGTTTGTCGATGGGAGCAGAATCTTCGAGGCTTCATTAACCCCCCCTTGCGTCATCAATCTTTGGCGGCTGTTACCATCAGTTTTCTACATGAATGTAAAAAAAATTTAATTAACGATAACTATTGTAACAAATGAAATAATTGAAATCCTCACCTTGTGGCCGCTGGATCCTCTTCGGATTCCTCCTCCATTGGCAAATCAAAGCTACAAGAAGGAAGAATCGATATAAATTGCTTTGAATGAAATTTTACATAATCAAGGTAAGACATTCAAACCCCTTTAACCCTTAAGTGGAAGTCCTAGTAAAGATAATTTAATTAATAATTGATAATTCAGTAAATATTGAGGTTTATGACAAAAGACAGGATTTTAATTTTGAAGTTATTTGTCTTTCAAATTTTTATAGCAATTTAAATTTCAAGATTTTTAGAAATATTTATTATATACAACAAAATAAAATTGAGAGTATTTGCAATAATGCTACGGACTTTAATTTGGCTTTTGGGATTTTTAGGGACAATTTGAGGAAATATGGATTTACTAAATATTTTTGAATTTTCACCTTTTTGAAATTTTTTTCTTTGGTTTCTGATTCCATTCTTCGGTCGATATTGAAATCCAGTTTAATAGCCCTAACTGGTCTAAATATTTGATTTTTAAATTGTTTCATTTTTTTCGTGGATAATAGATGGCAGTGCAGTTTTAAATGTTTTATGTGGGGCAATTTTAGGAGTTATGTTTTTCAATACTTAAAACTCTTGGTGCTGGACTGGGTTCATTTCGAATCAACGTGGGCATTAAACTTTGTAAGACAGCGATTTTGTTAAGTTTTACAAGGTACATTTCATTTTAGTATTTGCGAATATTTTTTACTTCTTGTCTATCCGGCTGGATGCGTAGGTGCTTGAATGTGATATATCAATGGCATTTTAGAAATGCATTCATTGAAATCCCAGCTGGATTCAAGCCCCCTGATCAGTTGGATTTCAAATATTTTTAAGATTCATATTTTAATTTCTGTTTTTAAGCTGTTTAAGGTGTAACTTTGTGCTCTTAATTTTTATTATATTTACAGGATTACTCAATAATGTTTTATCGACCCAATAAATAATTTTAATGAATTAGCAGTTTGTGTACATTTTTATGAATTAGCAGGCAATTGAATTGTGTAAGAAATAAAACAAAGTATTCACGCCAAGTAAATAAAGAAAAAAATTGACATGTTGCATCTACAGAAGTTTGTAACTGCGCTACCTATTTTTTTTAGTAAGATTTCTCTAATGTTGGGTAAAATTAATGTTATAATGCATAATAAACTTTTGGAACAAAAGTAAAACATTAACTTTTTCAATTTTTTCATATTTGTAAAAATTAAATCTGAATTTTAGCTTTATAAAACATATCCAACTCGTCCCTAGCATAAGGGATAGGACATTTTTCTTGCTATTTTAATTTACCTATAAAAATAATATATTATTAATTACCATCATATTTATATTTTTCAAGTGAGTTAAAATGTTTGAATATGTTATTCTTAATGTTTCAATTCTGTAACCGTAGAAAATGATATACAGGAAATATTTTTGTAAAAAAGTCCCATCCCTCTCTATTATCCCCTATCTGAAATGGTATTATATCCCCTATCCGAGTTGAAGTTGTGACGTCACTAAAGCTATGGTCTGGCTCGATCAACTAAAGAGGGAAGGAGCGGTTTCACGATGGCCTCGATTGGGATCATGAGCATATAGTTTAAAATTTGATGTAAATAGAATGACCTTGACTTTTATATTTGATGGAAATGTCATATTGAAAATGATTATCTGTACAAATACACTTACAGATAGAGCAAGAAAAATGGAAAACATTGTGTCAAGTAAAATGTCATAGATTACAAATTAGGTCAACAACTAATTAAAAAGGTAATTATCACATTAAACAGGGGTCAAAGTGACAAAATAAGAATATATAGGATTTTTTCAAAAAAAATATAGGACAATATAAAACATCAAATAAATGCACACAGTTGCTATTGAACTTCAAAATTAATTCGTTATACATTTATATACTCGTTATAATGAATTTAAGAGAATAGAAAACGCACCTTTAAAAAAAAGAAATCGCCTGATCCTGAATACGTGATCCGTTATTACCTCAATATTCCATCCCTAATTCAAGTTTTATTAATTACATTATTTGCAATCATGAGTCTTTTGCTTCCAGCATTTTTAACTGTTCCAATTTCTTTAAGTATTTTCTTTTTATCCCTGTTTGCAGTCATTTGTTGATTCAGATTTACTGTTCAGTGTCGGCTGGATTGGCGGCGAAAAGTCGGAGAAATATCGCTGAATGTGGCGAACCTGGTACTTGGACTTAAAGCAACCCTAGTGATCGTTTGGATTTGACAACACAACGTATTGACGTAATTTTCAATTTTGGCGACTTTTAAGAAAAAATCGTGGCTAATATTCCGAATCCAGTACGAATTCTGCGCCAAGGCGATTTTCGCCAAAAAATGGCAGCCCTGCAATTTTTTAAGAGCAATATAACTAACTGCCTATGGTTGCCATAATTAGGAGTGGTTTGATGTAAACAATTCGTGGCGCAGAATCCGTACAGGATTCGGAATAAAAAAAATCGGAATAAAAAAATCGCCATCCGACATCATACAGTAAATCTTAACCCTTTTGTTTCCTTCATCAATTATTGACTGAGCACTCAAAATGTTCTTTAGTAGTCCTGCAAGTTAATCCCAAGTTGTTTTTATCCGTTTTTCCAGAGGCAGAGTTTTGTTGTTGCATCTCTCTCTCTACATTATGGCCAATTAATTTATTACGTTGGAGGAGAAATCAGATCAGAAATTCAAGACCGATTGTTATGGAAATGTTCACATGTTTACAACTCCCGCCGGTCCAGTAGAGTTGAGTTGTAGGTTATGCAGCACGTGACGTCACAAGAGATAAAACGCCGCAGTTACAAACATCGTTTTTGTCAGGTCTTTTTCTCCTACGATCGCGCCAAAGAATCCGAAATATTAAAAAATTGCAACAAACGGCGCCGTTATTACGAATTCGAAGAAAATATAGATCGAATCAATGTAGAAATATAGGATATATAGGACAATTGTAAAATATAGGACAATATAGGACGTTTTTACCGATTTTTAAAAAAATATAGGATTTATAGGACATATAGGACGTCTGCGACCCCTGCATTAAAGCATCAATAATGTGACCAACAAATTACACCATTTAACGCATTACAAAAAATATATTTTACAAGAAAAAGTTACTTTTAAAAACGTATTAATATACCAGAGATCCAAACTACAGCCATCTGATCAGTGAAGAATCATTTGGCAAAGATCTTCAAAAAATATTCCCCTGAATATCAATTTATTTCCAAAATTAATTGGTGATAGTACCAAATTATCTATATTTTTAAACTCAAATTAAACCAAACTTTACAGGTATAAAATTTTGGCGACAGTTGGAGGCACGATTTCTGGAAAAGATGGTCAAAATATTATAACCAAAGTTGGTCCTAGCAGGTGGTTTAATAGCACTTTAAAACGGTTAGTATGTGTACTATCCAATAAAATACACAGCTTGTTGATATACGATAACATCTGCAAATTTATGTAATTCCAATATCTCTTTTTCAGTTTTATGAATTTAAGAAATATCATAATAATAATAACCACAAGAATATATCGTTAATTTTTAAAAGTTCAGGAGGAGATACTTGCACATTGCAATGAGCAGAATCATAAAACAAATAACTTTACAGAATCAATATTATTTTATAGCTAATTATTGATATGATTTCAAAATAATTCAAACTGACTTATCTTGACTCTCTGTATCGATTCAAGGACATTTGTTCGTTAACACACAAATAGTGCAGTCACAATCTGTTTCTATTTGCTTCAAATATAGTTCTGCTTGGATACAGAAGAAATGAACCCTGAACTTTGTTTTAAATTAGCAAATATTGAGCCAAATGCAGTGTAGCACAAGTGTCGAAGCACATTATAGAAGCGGATACTTGTTTGAACAACAAGAGTACTTTTTATATTATATTTATTTTACCACCATTCAAATTAATATAGGTGTGCTTGAGGACGAATAGGGAATGACGTCATAAACTAATAGTTCAACAGTGACATCATAGAATGGAGCTTTAAATGGAAATCGTTGAACATTTTAAGTATCTTATTAGTTCGTCACAAGAATTAGGGACAGAATTCCAATCTTGGTGAACGAACATCGTGTTTATTGTGGGCTTGTTGCATAGAGGTTATCAATGCTTACACATCACAACCGGCTAACCAGCTTATGGTGAATGAAACATACATTTACACATACCAAACCTAAACAACACACACAACAAAACCAGAACCACACAAAAAAATCATAATCACTCATAAAATAACTGGTATGTACACACATATACAAAAACAACAACCGCACACGTAGATATGACAAAAACCAGAACAAACAACCACACAAAACCACATGCAGGGTGGCCGCAAAATCCAGGAAAAAAAGTTCCGTGATAGATTTCTAAGAAATTCCATGATTTTACGGCTAACTTTTTTGTACCATAACTTTTCCAAATGTGTGGACATTTTGATGAAATAGACCATGTAGGCTAAAGATAGGTAAAATGCCAATTTTGAAAAATTAGTTTTGGCAGTAATGAAAGTTTAAATTATTCCGCAACATTACACTTATAATGGCTTACCACAACAAATCTCCACGTAAATAGCACCAAAATATGGATGAACGTGACTTCAACAATACAAAATTTCCCTGATTTTCATGAAATTTAAAAAAGTTTGCCAAAATACAGATGAACGGGGAAATGTACCTTCAGCAAGAAAATTTCCCCGATTTATATGAAATTTTAAAGAATTCCTCGTAATTTCTCAGAATCAGAAAACTACCTGACATTTCTCCAATTCCCAGGTTCTGTGGTTACTCTGACATGCAAAGACGACAAACTAACACACTCAACAAAGCCAGAAACATAATAGAAGCAATGATAAACTTACGCATCAAGAACACAAACAAAAACAAGCTTTATACTTGATTATAAGAAGAGGAAATTTCATTTTGTAAATGTCAATAATGAAATGGCACTAGGACTACACAACCGATAATTGAGGATAGTTTAAGCACTTTTCAATCTGTTTGACACAAACAAAATTAACTTTTACAATGTTTTTTTTTTTTTTTTTTTTTTTTAGAGTTTGTTACAAATTTAAAAGTTTCAACTCTTCACTTAAAAAATTCAAATTTTCTTCACAAGTTAAACTCAATGAATATTGTTTTAGTGTCTTAACTTCTCTACCTATGCCTTTCCATACGACATGGTTATAATTGCATCAGACCGTTTCTGCATGTGGCCCTATTTATATAGGATCAAGGCGTTCAAATGACAAAAATTAAGCATATGCCTCATTAACTTCAGTGTCTGAGTCTTGTTCGCAATCTTTTACAAGTTCATAATACACATGCGTGCAAGAAGGTGAATAATGCATGTAAGCAGGCTCATAAGAGTTGATTATTATCCGATTTTGGCTATTTCGTACTCATTAGAGGAAAAGACACAGTGTTTGATACAAGTTAGAAAAAGTTTCAAGAGGCAGTTCTTTGGATACACATAAAGCCCCGATAGGTAAAGAGAACCTGTAACTAAATAATAGGAAACTTTGATAATTAAACATTACACAAAAACAGTAATGTTACAAGTAATAAGGTGAAAACTGTTACCCAATTCAGTGAGGTTTGTCTAGAGTTACTCCCCAGGCATTGTACTCCAGAGATAGCTACTGTTGGATGGCACTAACACAGGAAAGAAACCTCTTCAACAAAAGCCATGAAAAGACGGGACGATCGCTGGGCCACAAGAACCTGCTTTAAATGAAAAGAAACCTTGATCACAAAGTCACATACAAGACAAGTACAACAAATAGATGAAACGGAACCTCGAATGTCATGTTACAAAGGGTTCCAGTGAATTTTCTAAAAAAATTAGGTATGAATTTTAGGGCAATTCCAAATATTATTGGGATAATTCTTTTAAAGCTGACATAATTTTCAAAAAAATTCATTGACAATTAAAATTTCATAAAAGATTCTTCCTCTGGTGAAATATCGGAGTTTTTTTACTGGTTTTGAAGGAAAATCGTGGAAATTTTGAGGTTTTAAAAAAAATTTAGGAGTTATAGAAAAATTTGAATACAATTTTAGGGAGAAACAAAAAATTTAACGAATATTAGGAATTGAAAGGCGAATGTGTCACCTAATATAGCATGATGAAACAGGGGTCTATCCAGGTTTTTTTTAAAGGGTCCTATTTTTGTGAAAAAATATTAATTTTGAGAAAAATTTCCAATTTTATATGGTTTGGCATCCATGACGTCACTTCCTTAAAACCAACATGTGGGCAAGTAATTGGTCCGTTTTCAAACTGAAAATGTTATGAAGGTTTCGTTTTTTGGAATTTTGTGAAAGGTCAGTTTGTTGGACACGGAATTTTGTGAAGGGTCCTTTTGTTGATTATGGAATTTTGTGAAGGGTCCGTTTTTAGGACATGGAATTTTGTGAAGAGTCCTTAAAAGGACCCATATTTTCTTCTGTATAGACCCCAGTGAAACTATTTCAACTTCAATTGCATTAACTTCTTAATGGAGAAGTGAACTCGCTCTCTGATTCTATCATGAACATAATAGAATAAAGGAAACGCAACACAGTACAAATAAAAAAAAACTTAAAATTTCAAATGCAACAAAATTAAAGAACTATCAGCATGACCCCATGTTGCGAATACCCGGCATTATGTATAGGTCCCAGCTTTTGTTGCTTCGTGAACCAGGCTCACTTCACTTCATAAAAGGTTCCATTCCACACACACCCAAGACCACTTAGCTTGTTAGAAGTAACTTATTATCATTAACTTATTAGAACAACCTAAAACGTCGATAAGAGGACATTCCACGTACAAACAGATTTTATAGGTAAATTTCAAGATAAAATGAATACTTTTCTTCGGTTTTAAGTCATAATGGTTAGTTTGATATGTATGGCAAACAGGTGAAAGATTGAGAAGGTTTCCTAAGTTAATACTCATTAACTTTCTATGAAGAAAAATATTTCTGCAACATTTCCCAATGCCCTAACTCAAAAAATAAAAGAAATTTCATTCCCTCAGAACTTTTATACAATTCGTAGAAAAAATCAACTATTGCACTTATATTACAACGATTTAACAAACCAAATATAAAAGTATTTATGTGATTTCAAAATCGGACCATTTTTCAATGTGTGATAACCTTTTCCCAGATTTTCTATCTAATGCATAATCATATTTAGTATGAAAGAGGGACTTTCTTGTCTACTCAGGGGTTTCAAATATTTAAAATTAACATTAATGGTATATTCAGAGATGAGACTGATCAGAGAGCAAAGAGGAGGAAATTCAAAAGTTTGTTAAAAAAGTTTGCAAATGGAATATACAAAAAAGTATGCGGGAAAGATGATTAAACAATTTTAAAGATAAAATTAAATTTCTTATACTATATAATAATTACATTTTCAATATTAGAAGTTTCTGAAAAAATCTGTGAGGAAAGGGGAGCTAAGAGAGAAAATCTTTTGTTTTGACTCGTGGAAAATTATACTTTTTGTAGGAAAAACTGGTTGACACTGGACAAGATTTTTTTTTTTTTTTTATTTCTTGCCCAATGACCAGTTACTTAAATTTTAATTACATAATCATATTTAATTTGTAGGAGGATTTCTCTTCTCCTCTCAAGAATTACAACCACTTAATATTAATGAAATATATATAAACATTGATGGTACAGTGGAGAAGATTTTTTTTTTTTTGATTTCTTGCCCAATGACCAGTTACTTAAATTTTAATTACATAATCATATTTAATTTGTAGGAGGATTTCTCTTCTCTCAAGAATTACAATCACTTAATATTAATGAAATATATATTAACATTGATGGTACATTGGACAAGATTTTTTTTTTTGATTTCTTGCCCCATGACCAGTTACTTAAATTTTAATTACATAATCATATTTAATTTGTGGGAGGATTTCTCTTCTCTCAAGAATTACAATCACTTAATATTAATGAAATATATATTAACATTGATGGTACATTGGACAAGATTTTTTTTTTGATTTCTTGCCCCATGACCAGTTACTTAAATTTTAAATACATAATCATATTTAATTTGTAGGAAGATTTCTCTTCTCTCAAGAATTACAATAACTTAATATTAATGAAATATATATTAACATTGATGGTACATTGGACAAGATTTTTTTTTTGATTTTTTGCCCCATGACCAGTTACTTAAATTTTAATTACATAATCATATTTAATTTGTGGGAGGATTTCTCTTCTCTCAAGAATTACAATCACTTAATATTAATGAAATATATATTAACATTGATGGACATTGGACAAGATTTTTTTTTTTGATTTCTTGCCCAATGACCAGTTACTTAAATTTTAATTACATAATCATATTTAATTTGTGGGAGGATTTCTCTTCTCTCAAGAATTACAATCACTTAATATTAATGAAATATATATTAACATTGATGGACATTGGACAAGATTTTTTTTTTTGATTTCTTGCCCAATGACCAGTTACTTAAATTTTAATTACATAATCATATTTAATTTGTAGGAAGATTTCTCTTCTCTCAAGAATTACAATCACTTAATATTAATGAAATATATATTAACATTGATGGTACATTGGACAAGATTTTTTTTTTGATTTCTTGCCCCATGACCAGTTACTTAAATTTTAATTACATAATCATATTTAATTTGTGGGAGGATTTCTCTTCTCTCAAGAATTACAATCACTTAATATTAATGAAATATATATTAACATTGATGGACATTGGACAAGATTTTTTTTTTTGATTTCTTGCCCAATGACCAGTTACTTAAATTTTAATTACATAATCATATTTAATTTGTAGGAAGATTTCTCTTCTCTCAAGAATTACAATCACTTAATATTAATGAAATATATATTAACATTGATGGTACATTGGACAAGATTTTTTTTTTTGATTTCTTGCCCCATGACCAGTTACTTAAATTTTAATTACATAATCATATTTAATTTGTGGGAGGATTTCTCTTCTCTCAAGAATTACAATCACTTAATATTAATGAAATATATATTAACATTGATGGACATTGGACAAGATTTTTTTTTTTTTTGATTTCTTGCCCAATGACCAGTTACTTAAATTTTAATTACATAATCATATTTAATTTGTAGGAAGATTTCTCTTCTCTCAAGAATTACAATCACTTAATATTAATGAAATATATATTAACATTGATGGTACATTGGACAAGATTTTTTTTTTGATTTCTTGTGTCATGACCAGTTACTTAAATTTTAATTACATAATCATATTTAATTTGTGGGAGGATTTCTCTTCTCTCAAGAATTACAATCACTTAATATTAATGAAATATATATTAACATTGATGGACATTGGACAAGATTTTTTTTTTTGATTTCTTGCCCAATGACCAGTTACTTAAATTTTAATTACATAATCATATTTAATTTGTAGGAGGATTTCTCTTCTCTCAAAAATTACAATCACTTAATATTAATGAAATATATATTAACATTGATGGTACATTGGACAAGAATTTTTTTTTGATTTCCTGCCCAATGACCAGTTACTTAAATTTTAATTACATAATCATATTTAATTTGTAGGAGGATTTCTCTTCTCTCAAGAATTACAATCACTTAATATTAATGAAATATATATTAACATTGATGGACATTGGACAAGATTTTTTTTTTTGATTTCTTGCCCAATGACCAGTTACTTAAATTTTAATGACATAATCACATTTAATTTGTAGGAGGATTTCTCTTCCCTCAAAAATTACAATCACTTAATATTAATGAAATATATATTAACATTGATGGTACATTGGACAAGAATTTTTTTTTGATTTCCTGCCCAATGACCATCAGTTACTTAAATTTTAATTACATAATCATATTTAATTTGTAGGAGGATTTCTCTTCTCTCAAGAATTACAATCGCTTAATATTAATGAAATATATATTAACATTGAAGGTACATTGGACAAGATTTTTTTTTTTTTTGATTTCTTGCCCAATGACGAGTTACTTAAATTTTAATTACATAATCATATTTAATTTGTAGGAGGATTTCTCTTCTCTCAAGAATTACAATCACTTAATATTAATGAAATATATATTAACATTGATGGTACATTGGACAAGAATTTTTTTTTTTGATTTCCTGCCCAATGACCAGTTACTTAAATTTTAATTACATAATCATATTTAATTTGTAGGAGGATTTCTCTTCTCTCAAGAATTACAATCACTTAATATTAATGAAATATATATTAACATTGAAGGTACATTGGACAAGATTTTTTTTTTTTGATTTCCTGCCCAATGACCAGTTACTTAAATTTTAATTACATAATCATATTTAATTTGTAGGAGGATTTCTCTTCTCTCAAGAATTACAATCACTTATTATTAATGAAATATATATTAACATTGATGGTATATTGGACAAGATTTTTTTTTTTTTTTGATTTCTTGCCCAATGACCAGTTACTTAAATTTTAATTACATAATCATATTTAATTTGTAGGAGGATTTCTCTTCTCTCAAGAATTACAATCACTTAATATTAATGAAATATATATTAACATTGATGGACATTGGACAAGATTTTTTTTTTTGATTTCTTGCCCAATGACCAGTTACTTAAATTTTAATTACATAATCATATTTAATTTGTAGGAGGATTTCTCTTCTCTCAAGAATTACAATCGCTTAATATTAATGAAATATATATTAACATTGAAGGTACATTGGACAAGATTTTTTTTTTTTTGATTTCTTGCCCAATGACGAGTTACTTAAATTTTAATTACATAATCATATTTAATTTGTAGGAGGATTTCTCTTCTCTCAAGAATTACAATCACTTAATATTAATGAAATATATATTAACATTGATGGTACATTGGACAAGAATTTTTTTTTTGATTTCCTGCCCAATGACCAGTTACTTAAATTTTAATTACATAATCATATTTAATTTGTAGGAGGATTTGTCTTCTCCTCTCCAAGATTTACAATCACTTAATATTAATGAAATATATATTAACATTGATGGTATATTGGACAAGATTTTTTTTGCTTCTCTCATGTTTCAAAATACATGAAATTTACAGATGGAAAAGAGGGAACTGACAAATAATATATTGCAAATATTTAGTACAAAAAACTATTTAACATATATTGTATTGTAATTGATTAATTTTTTAAATACTAATTAGCAGTCGACTGAAACTAATATATATGCATACCACTCTACTGCAGTTTGTCTCCAGAAGCTACTCCCCGTACCACAAAAGTACAACTTTCGCTACTGGTACTAGATCGTTTGCAATGGGTGTGCATAAAATAAGAAAGATTCTTTATTAAAAACATTAATAAAGAACTGTTGATATTGACACTCCCCCATGCATTCCGTCTCCAAAAGCTACTCCCCGTACCATAAAAGTACAACTTTCACTGCTGGTACTAGACCGTTTGCAATAGGTTTGTGTAAAATAAGTACAACTAGTAGGTGCTGACACCAGGTTAGAATTAGTTTAAGATTTAAAAAAGCCAAAAATAATAAATATCATGCAAAATGAAAAATCTCACTTTTTTTCAATATTAATGCAACTTTCTATTGATGTTATTTTCTAATAATAGTTGTACATTAAATTAATTATATTAAACAAAATTTATATTCTCTATTAAAATAAATACTAAATTTGAAATTTTAGGAAAAGTACATAGTTTAAAGACAACTAGTTGTGCATTTAAAATACAAATTGTAACAAAAATATGCTTTTTAAAAACAGTAATATTAACACATTAACAATATCCAATAAATTGCAGGACTAAGTGGAGGAATAGGGTGTATATCATGGATTAACTTTTGAGATATTAGTTCTCAAACGTTTTCCCTTTAATACTCATTTATAAATACTACCCTTCTTCATAAAGTATTTTAGAAACCCAGAATACGAGTGAAGAAGTTTTTCTAAAACACTATTTTTACGTATTGCAAAAACTCAAGATTTTTTTTTTTAATATATAATTTAAATACTCCCTTCCTCCATTTAACCCTCCAATTGACAAAAACCACACAGCAAAGCAACTGCTTAAAAACTCAGACAGCAATATTGTCAAACTACCCGAAATTATCCCCAACCCCCCACTGAAGCACAAAGAGAAAGGGTGAGGGCGTCTAAACCAGACGCGTCGTGATTGGGCACCCAGACAGGCCACAGGTACACTGATTTGCAAGGCTCTGGACAGGCGGACGACCCTGGAGGAATCCGTCTCTGGAAGCAGAAACCCCCACCTGCCATGTCAGGCGTCGCTCAAAAGACAGACCAACACAACAGACCACGGACTGAAATAGAAGGAGATATAAAGGCCCCAGGTCCAGAGATAACCTCCTTCAGTCTGTTTATACTGGGGCCTAGTCCATGAACTGATTTCGTGTTGTCTGCTGTCCGGCCGACAATACTGCCCTCTTAAGGACAAACGTCGTATCTGCAATTGGATTTAATATGGGTGATCCATAGAAAAGCCAACTGCAAATATGAGGTTTATCCTTAAGAGGGTAGCATAGGAGGCATTACACTAACTGCTCTCCTCTTTCCACCCAGTCTCTTCTTAGCTTTCTATCCCTGCTACTAATAACTATCTAAAATTTTGAACAATTGATCTAACAACGAAAAAAAAAAGAGGCCCTAGCATCAAAACTGACTTAAAAAAAACTTTCCTGGTCATTACTTGCTTTGTTGTGTGACTTTTGCTTACAATTGATAAAAAATTTACAAATAAATATTTGCAACATTCAGGACCAATACTTAAAATATAATTTAAATACTTAAAAAACAATGATATAATAGCTTTTCCTTTGGAAGATGCAGCATTGTCGATGACCTTTTCTCTTGCGTTGAACCTACGTGTGCTTTGGAAATATGCAAAAAGTACATTTTTTGTGACAAACATATCTAAGAACTTGGTAATGTTCAGAAGATTTTTTAAAGTTTATTTAATAAATCAAGTGATTACATTATATATTTAATCTTTGAAAATTTCATTAATTATTTTTTGATTTATAATAGCTTTCATAACTATTTTATTTAAATATTTAAATTAATTTTGAAATACATCTTGAAAGATTACCTAATTAAAAAAAAATTATCAGAAGAAAAGAACCTATATTTTCTTTTATTGATTATGAATATAATTTTTCTACACTATTAAGTTTAGTAAATTTAAATTAAGTTTATTTTATTGTTTTCGAAAATATTTAACATTACTGTGAAGATATTTTAGGTTTAAAGTCCCAAGTTATCACACACACAAAAAATGCCAGAAAATGATCACCGAACATACATCCAATCCCTTATACAATATATTAACTAGAATTGTAAAATGCATCCAAGTTTTAATGGAGGTTTCTTTTTCTCTTTCCTGTATGGTAACAAAAAATATTTTACCAGCCTTCAGTAAGATTTTGGAGAGCATGGGGGGGGGGGGGGGACTGTTGAAATAAAAGGGGGGGAAATATCACAAGAATTAGTCACGACACTAACGCAATTTTTAACAGGTTCGAAACGTTGATTGCCTTGGAAACCAAATAAAAACCAAAGCATATTATACTCCAAATTTGATACAGATTTATTAAAATCCGAGTCCCCTCACATTGCATCAATAATTATAAAATAAAGTCTTTCCCTTTATAAAAGCTACTTAAAACAGGTGTACAGCTATGAAATTTTCAACAAACATAAGTAGTTTTGGTCTTCACTTTTTAAAAACTGAATTTTTAAATTTAACTTTTTAATACATTTTTTTTACAAAGCAACTTTTAATCAGTTTACAGCTCTGAAATCTTCAACATAAATAATTTTGGCCTTCCAATTGGATTTTAGCAAATACTGTTAAAATATCCTCAGAGGTAAGAGGTATTGTTTTATTGTATTAACGGGGGATATTGTTTTATTTATCAACATGGGTAAGGGTTTACACAGCAATTAAACTTTCAACGAGTGAAGCGAGCTTATGCTTGGGCAGTGATGAACCTTTCAATGAGTGAAGCAGGCCTGTGATTATGTAACAATGAATTCTTCAACGAACAAAGTGAGCCAGTGCTTATGTGCCAATTAACTTTTTAGTGAGCAAAGTGAGCTGTTTGTGTAGCAGGGAACCATTCAGCAAGCAAAGCTAGCCTGATCAATAAGTGCCAAAAGTTGGGACTTGGACACCAATGGCAGGTCTCCACAGTATGAGGCAATGCAGCTAGTAATGCATATAACACTCTACAGTCACATACTCTCGCAGTATTACTTTACAGTCATATTTTGAAGCGCAAAGCTTGTATAAAATTGAAATTCTACTTATCCTGGTCAGTAGTCTCCGATTCTTGTGACCTTCAAATTCAAAGAAGAGCCTCTGCCAACTTGTGTAGCTCATTATCTGAAGAAAGAGAAATTCATGCATATCAACTTAGTTACGAGCTTTACTTGAAAAAAATCTGTGAATCATACATTTCATTGTCAATCATACATTCATACTATTCAGGTAATGAAGAAAGGTTGCGATAATGATACTTGCATTTACGTTAGATGCTGAAAAAAAACTAGTTACAAAAATGAACGCAGGTAGAAGTAAAGCAGGACACAGTAAGAAGTAACTCATTATTTCCAAAATCTATAAAATCTACTTCTAGGTTGATCATATACTCATTCCCCTCCATATAGCCATTTTGATAAACAATGAATAAAATGGCCAAGCAGAATTACGTATTAAAAATATTATTAACAAAACTTTATAATAAAAGTCTTTATATGGGCGCCTATTAAATTCGTTATATGGGTGCCTATTAAATCCTTTATATGCATTATAAATTTGCATTATATATTGCAACTTTTATGTGCAATTGTAACTCAAACAATTTTCAGCTCAGATTAAGTTTTCATAGTATCTCACCATTACATAGAAAATCACCAAGCCGTATCATTAATTATATTTTTTCCTTACCACAAAAACTTGATAGAATGCATTGTCATCGACGAGTCTATCTGTCAAGTTTCAGATCTAATGGATAAATGCAAGTTGGTTAATTAGCCCCTCCAAAGATTTACAAACACAAAATCGAAGTTAATATAAAGGACTTAAGATACTTGAAATTTTTAGCTAAAAACCAACCCTCAATTCTGAACATTCAAGTCCATTTTATACTAAAATAAAGAAAAGTAAAAAAAAATAAAAAAAATTATTCTTAATATATGTATGTTTCATATTTTCTGCCAAGAGCTGCATACAACACCAGCTTATAAATAACTTATCATTTCAGTGTTTAAGCTGGGGTACAAATTTTCTTCAGCAAAAAAGCTGAGATCACAATTTTTATTTTAGCAAAGTGCTTACGAGTTCTATTTCTTGTTAATACATTTAAAACACTTATTATAAAATCATTATTAACTTTACATATAAAGCTATTTTATACCAGAGTTCATCTTTTCGAGGGGCGGCGCACCTTAACTGCCCTTTTTTTATAAAAATAGCGCTTTTCCTGCCATTTCTCAGAAAAAATTTCATCCTGAAAGAATTCGAAAAACTTTTGGTTTTTCCCTCCCAACAGTACGCAATATGTGGATCACCCTTACTGAAATCTGTTGGAGATGTGTTCTTCGGTATTCTAATTTTATAGCGTCCTGCATGACGTAATAACATTGCTGTGGAGCTACTGTAAGCAAATGTATAAATTTGTGTGTCTGGGTGTTTTTTCTTCTGCTTGTGCTTTGCCAATGCTTATGTTCTCACCTTAGGATGAATAAAGAATATTCACCTGTTAATGTTTCGTGCTCTTTTTCGAATAGGATTGATAGGGTCTCTTGTTAGTACGTAGCTAACATTAAATGGTAGCAGAGCGTTGGTTCTATTGATCTTGTTCGGGAAAGGAGCCGTGGTTCAAGTGGTTTAAGAGGATTTAATTCGAGGAAACATGGCAAGCACAGAGTTTTCAGAAAGTGTGTTGAACTTTCAAAAGTTAAATAAAGACAATTTCAAGAGTTGGAAATTCAACATGAAAATGTACTTGTTGAGTCAAGGACTTTTTGGTTTCATTGACGATACAGAGCCAGAACCTGCAGCGGGAGCTTCAGAGGCAAAGCGGCGTACTTACAAAACTCGGCAAGCGAAGGCACTATCAATAATATACCTGAGTATTGAGGAAGAACTTAAGTCCTTGGTAATGGAAGAGGAAACTCAAGTCACAGTCTGGAAAGAAATATCTGATGTATTCCAGCCGACTACCAGTGCAAGAATTCCAGCATCAAGAAAAGAGTTTATGAGCGTGAAGTTTACCCCACCGGAAATGATGACCATGTATGCCGGACGTTTGTTTGGAGCTGCAAAAGATTTAGAACTTGCTGGGGAAATTATTTCTGATGATGAAATTGCCTACCAATTACTGTATCAACTGCCTGATAATTATGACAACGTTGTAATGCAATTGTATCAGCTATCTGATGAAAAGTTCACATCACAAGCTGTACGACAAGCCCTTATCGCTGAGTATGACAGACTACAACACAAGAACACTTCAAGTCAAATGGGTACCAGTGCATTTTCGTCAACTAGAGCAAACTATAAGAAACGACAGAATGCGTCTACAAAGCCAAAAAAGGAGACAAGAACTTGTTACGGTTGTGGGATTGTCGGACACTTATTGAGAAATTGCTGGAAAACCAGGAAAAGGACATCAAGGAAGATGTCAGAAGAGCACAATTCCAAAAATAATACAGCGGAAGCTTTCTTCTCATCGGCAATGATTTCTGGACAAACTCAATCAGATTGAATATTAGACACAGCAGCCACTGACCATTTTTGTAATGACCAATCCTTTTTTACAGACTTTCATCCTATGACGAACAGTCAAGCAACAATTGCTGAAGGAACGACTGAAATTTGTGGTATAGGTAATATTAATTTGAGTATTAACGACAAGAATTGTAAAGTAAGTCTTCCATTGAGAAATGTATATTTTGTCCCTGGAATGAGTAGAAATTTAATTTCTGGTCGATTAATTGATGATAATGGTTACAGTGCTTTTTTGAAAAATGGTTAAGTAATTTTAAGAAATCCTAGAAATGAAAATTCCTTAACTATACCATTAATTGATAAATTTTATACAGTTAAAGCAAATGTCATTAAAGAAAATCAAATCGAAGCTCATGTACTTAATAGAAATAATATTATGGTTTGGCATGCCAGGTTTGGACATTTAAATTCCACAGCATTACGGGAATTTTCTAAAACTAAGCTACAAATGTTTCTTTTAAAGGACAAAATCAAATTTACAGTACTGAAGTATTTGAACTTGTTCACATGGACTGCACTAGTGGGTCTTGCACTAGTTAATTCACTTGGTAATTCTAGGTATTTTTTAAGTATCATTGACGATTTTTCGAGGTTTGCAGAAATTTATTTCATAAAAACTAAGAATGAAGCTTTTGACTGTTTCAAATAATATCAAGCAGAATATGAAAGACAAACAGGTAAGAGAATAAAGCGGATTCGATTCGATAATGGGTTAGAATTTTGCGCAGGATATTTCGAAACTTATCTAAAGACCCAAGGAATAAAATACGAAAGAACCAATATTCACAGTGCTCAAATGAACGGGACAGCTGATCGTTATAATAGATTATTAATAGAGGGTACTCGAGCTATAATGACCCAGGCTAAACTACCCAAGAAGTTATGGGCCGAAATTGTATATGCTTTCAATTATTTAAGAAACAGGTTCCCACATAAGAAATTAAAAGGAAAAGCCCCATTAAATGTCTGGTTGAGCAGGAAGTTTTTTGTTAGACA
The DNA here is from genome assembly GCA_963978545.1 of Linyphia triangularis. Classification (NCBI taxonomy): domain Eukaryota; kingdom Metazoa; phylum Arthropoda; class Arachnida; order Araneae; family Linyphiidae; genus Linyphia; species Linyphia triangularis. Next base: position 87,056,337 of record OZ021729.1, on the reverse strand, counting down.
TTTAAAAATTATAGGAACAGTAGCGTATATTCATATCCCTAAGCAGCAGAGATAAATTGGATAGAAACGCTAATCGTGGTATTTTAGTAGGTTAAGCCAAAAATACTAAAGGGTATAGGATTTGGTTACCGGATAAAAATAAAATCATAGAAACTAAGCATGTTAAATTCGATGAACTAATTTGGGGTAATTATATTTCTAACGAGAAAATAAGAATGGAAAATTTAGTTAGAATACACGAAAGTAGTGTAAGCGATTCGGAGGAAATCGAACTAAATGTGGTTCCAAAGGCCGAATCGGAACATAAACCTGATAGCAAACCAACAAAAGGGGTTAAAGATTGGAAACGAGTCGAAAGAATTCGTAAAAACGGTTATTTCCCCAACTATCCTCAAAGGTCTGAATGTCTGAGAAATTTAAACGACACAAAGAAATATTGTGAAAAAGTTGGAATGGATTTTAATCCAACTGATTTTGATTTTAAACCTAAAACCTTAACTCGGATTTAAATGTAAACACCTCGAATAAAAAATATTCGGATAGCAAAACTAGCGATTTAAAGGATGCATGTTCAGAGTCAGATGCAGAAGCTCATTGCATAGAAAGAGTTATTCCAAAATCCTTTAAGGAATCTCAAAGGTTACCAGAAAAAGGTGAATGGTTAAATACCATGCAAGAGATTAATACGCTAAACGAGAGGGATGTTTATGATTTAATACCTAGACCACCAGGAGTTAAAATTCTTGGTACAAAGTGGGTTTATAGTCTAAAAAGGGACACTGAAGGAAAGGTTAAAAGATTTAAAGCTAGGTTGGTTGTAAAAGGGTATAATCAAGTTGAAGGTCTTGATTTTTCTAAAACATTTTCACCTGTCATATGTTTTTCCTTAGTGCGTTTATTTATGGTGTTGTTGGTAGTTATAAATGGGTGGACTCATTGTCACCTAGACATTAAATGTGCATTTTTATACGGAAAATTAAATGAAGATATTTATGTTCAACAGCCAGAAGGTTTCTTAGTGAACACGGGGCATGTTATGAAATTAAAGAAGTCACTATACAGACTTCGTCAATCAAACAATCAATGGTTTGAAGAATTAAATCTATCACTTTTGGAACTGGGTTTTAATAAAATTTTGAATTGTAATTGTGCACACATTTTTGATTCTAAAATATTAGTTTTTATTTATGTTGATGACTTGGCTGAATTTGCGGAGAATGAGACGTTAATGAAAAAGGCTATAAATTTAATGAACTCTAAATTCGATATTAAAGATTTAGCAAAAAAGCATAGCTTTGTCAAGCATAGAATCAGAGTTTATTTCTTTGTCAGAGACTGTCAAGGAACTCTTATGGTTACATGCGAATTTAATTAAACCCACTTTTCTCAGCTGGAGGAATACCGAGGAATTTCGGGGGTATTGGAGAAAATCGGGTCAAAGGCGCGACTAACCAAGGGTTGACTATGCACTTCTTCATCATTAAGCAAATGTTTTTGTTTTCAACGTTACTTTAAATTAACCGTAAGAATAGTTAGTCAAGCTGAAATGAAAAAAATTACTAAATGATCTCAAGTTCTAATAAGTAATTTACTCTTATTAAAAAGCAGAGAACGTGTATAGCATTCCAATAACATTTATTTAAAAATTGCTTTGTAGTTTTAAAGATTAACAAAATGGGGAAATAGTATTTTGTTTACATGTAATGGACCACCTAGACAGCTGTTTATTAACATTTTCTATTTTTTCAACCAACTCGGTATTTCCTATATATGAAAACCTTACATTAATTACATTTTTCACATGAAATCCTTAAACATTAAGAAACTATACCAGTTCAGATGGCCACAAAACTTTTCCAGAAGTCTAGACGCCAAGATAGAATAGAAAATGTATGTTAGAGAGGTATATAATATGCCAACTTTTTCAAAATAGTTTAGACGGTGATGAAAAGTTTAAATATTTCCGTAACATTAAAACTTCTAACGGTTACCACCACAATTATCCGGGTAAATGGGGCCAAAATACGGTAAACAGGAAAAGAATGATAGAAAATTTTCTTGATTTTCGTGAAGTTTTAAAAAAATCCCTGACCAGGATGGCCACTAAATTCAGGAAAAAAAGTTCTTAGATAATTTCTGACATATTTCGGAAAAAATTCCCCGATTTTAAGGCCAACTTCTTTTTAAATTTCACCATTTTTTCCAGATGTGTAGACATTCTAATTAAATAGAACATGGATGCCAATATTTAAAAAAAAAAAGTCTTGGCGTTAATTAAAAGTTTAAACTATTCCGTAACACCCCCCCCCCCCATTAAACTTATGCGAACAAATCGAGTTCCCGAATATTTCGAGTAAATGATCACAGCGTATGCCAAGTTTTTAAGTACATAAATAGGACATTAGCATACCTTCCAATACTTGATAGTACAATTTATTTAGGAGGAAAACATGTCTTCTTTAATTTAGTAAAAACACTTAAAGTTGAACCAACTGTTTGCAAACTCAAGAAATTTATGCTATCCCATTGAAATATTGCATTAATTTATATAGAATATAAATAGATTACTCTACTAAAATAATAAAATAAATTAGAAATTATAAAAAAATTTCATATAAAAATGTAATTTCCATTAAATGTCTAATCCAGGTTTTCAAATACTGTATGTAGTTCTATTTTGACAAAACAAATAATGCTATAGGTAATTTATAAGTCGAAATGAATATAATTATAATTTAATTTATTTTTTAGCAATTTCTTTAGCTCAAATTTCTGAAGAATTACCTCTATTATGATGTACAAACTCTAAATAATAATATTTCCCGATATATCTGGAAATTTATGATACTTTTAAAGATATTTTCAGTTATTTTAAAATCATGGTACAATTCCCAAGCAAAGAAATCTGAACACTCAAAAACAATGAAAACCAGCAAAAAAAAAATTAGACAAAAGCACCTCCCTACTGTTAATTACTCTCAAATTACCATTATCTTTTTTTTTAATCTAGGATGCTAATGAAGTAGAACGTCGATTATTAAAATATTGTTCGATCAAAACATCGGTTATCCAAACCTTACTGAATTTTTTTTAAAAATCCTTTATGATGTTAACTTCATTCATGTTTGTCGATGGGAGCAGAATCTTCGAGGCTTCATTAACCCCCCCTTGCGTCATCAATCTTTGGCGGCTGTTACCATCACTAAAAGGTCAACCTGGACCCGATGGTTAATACAAATAAAGAGTTCTTAAGGACCCTTCAAATTAAAATGAATGAGTTCAGAAGGACTTTTTAGAGATTTGTGGGAATCTAGTTTTCTACATGAATGTAAAAAAAATTTAATTAACGATAACTATTGTAACAAATGAAATAATTGAAATCCTCACCTTGTGGCCGCTGGATCCTCTTCGGATTCCTCCTCCATTGGCAAATCAAAGCTACAAGAAGGAAGAATCGATATAAATTGCTTTGAATGAAATTTTACATAATCAAGGTAAGACATTCAAACCCCTTTAACCCTTAAGTGGAAGTCCTAGTAAAGATAATTTCCTATACTCGCTGTGTTACAATCTTCTAGCCCAGTGCATTTAGAAACTACTTCCTATAAAACCTTGAAAATAGGATGAGTTAAGCACGAAAATGATCACTTAATGAAATGACATAAATTGAACAAATGAAATGAAAATTAAAAACAGCAATAAACAAAACCAGGTGGAGCCACTCCACATGCGTTAAAGTAAGGATTTCAAATATAAAATATATTAGATGCTATTTTAGAGTTTTTAATTTATGTTATTCCATTAAGTGATCATTTTCGTACTTACTCACCAAATATCAAGGTTTTATAGAAAGCAGTTTCTAACAGCACTGGGCACACAGTTGTAACACAGCGAGTATAGGAAATTATATTTACTATAGGAAATTATCTTTACTAGGACTTCCTCTTTACCCTAAAAAATACATCAGAGCCTTATTTCCTAAAAGGCCTGTGAGGCCCGTGCCCAGGGCCCAAATTGCATGAAAAATTCGGAATTATTATGTAATTGTGAATATTTTGTTCAGAGATTACATTTGATCAATGCCATAACACATTAAAATATATTTTCATAACTCTTATTAGTGGTACTCTTCCGTTTTCCGAGCGCAAGTGATAAATTGCCAAATAATGTAGAATTTCGCCAAATTTCTTCTTATAACCATAAGGGGAAAGTTCGTTTGAGTCCAGATGCTCTATTCTTTGAACTCATTTTCAAAACAAAGCATGTTTTCCTTCCATTTGCTTCGCTTGGCAACATTTGCGACCGGAAAACTGAAGAGTACCCTCTTAGTTATTACAATAATTAATTTAATTAAGACGGTAATAGACCATAATCGAATTGTCATTATGCTAAGAGGGGAGGAAATATATTTTGGAGTAAACACTCAGTTTAGAAGTTTTGCCTAAGTTCACAATATCTGACACCAGCTGCTGTTTTGAATAACAACTCGTAAAACCTAGTTACGGGGACTTTTGACATTAATATAATTTTCAAACTTATAAGGTCTTTGTAAACGAGGATACTCTTTGGCTATACGCATCTGGTTCCCACCGGTTATATATACAATTTTAGGTTTTATGGATTTCTGTTATGTAACTTAACAAAGAGTTTCTGGGCTGATTTTGGGGGACATTTTATCTGCTGGACAGAGGAATGTTTCTCGGGATTCACTTGGGAACACCTGCGATTTTGAGGTCATAGCTCGGCCAGCTGTTAGTTATTGTCTTCTATCTCAGAGTTCAGTCATGCTTGGGTTGTATTGCGGATATGAGTTAACTTATGGCAAACGCAAAGTACTATCACTATATAAGATACTTACAGTCAAAGTGAATTAGTAATTACTAGTAATTTACACGAAAAGAAGCACTCCAGCAATTAGTAAGTAAATAACATCAACAATTTTCGGTGGGTGAGGGGGGGGGGGGGACATCTTCTATGTTGGGCGTACAGTAATATATTTTCTAAATCGGGTGCTGATCTGCATCGTATGTTTAAAACCTCCTATCTCTTTTTATAGCAACCTTTGTATTGTGATTTTTTTTTTTTTAACAAAACTATTTGATTGTTTTCACTCGCAACTAGAATCTTTGACAGTTTTATTTCTTTATCTCTGACAATTTTCTTTGTTGGCAAGCTATCCGAGTACAGTTTCATTTCGATGGATGTTAAGAATTCTGATTATTTATACAAAATGTAATTAAAAAAAAAAAAAAAATTGTTTTCGGATAGAAACAAGGTAAGAGTAACGAAGAACTGATCTTTTTGAACTGATTAATTTACACAAGAAAATTGTAGATGTACAAAATACATCAATCGCTGGTGTCAGAATACACTGAGCTCACTGACTACGCTACAATAATGGGTGTGAACAGGTTTTGCTACATCCTGACGATGATGGGCCAATTTGTTAAAACTCTTTAAGAGTATCCGTGGTTATAAAATTAAAATATTAATCAAAATTCAAACTTAAAATGGCTTATTTTCTTGTTGTTATCAACATACACTTAAGTTTAATTCAAAACTTTTCGAGCAGATTATCAATATTAAAGTTGTGATTAGTCCTGAACTATATCTTTAGGCGGAAGGATCCATCGTATAGAGGCTCAAGTTATGTTGTCCCGAGGTCAGTACAGTTTTTGTTCAGGGGATTGAATGATCAGGATTTGATCATCCAAATGCATACATGTTTCCAAGTCAACATCTTATCATGAAAAATGCACTTCTTAATATACCAGGGCAAACTTATAAGAAAATTATATATTTTAGAGCAGTGATTCTCAACCACTGTGCCGCGGCACTTTTGTATGCCGCCAAAAAAGTTTACGCAAAAAAGTTTTTAAGTAAAGTTTTACGACCAAATATAAATGAAATCATTAAAAAACATCAAGCTCAAATTTCTCCATTAAAAGTATTCTTATTATTCATTTGTAATTAATCCCTTAACCCCTTGGGTACAGATTTATTTGGAAAAATTCTTGCGTTTTGAACGTTTGGTTCAGAACAATAAAGGAACTTTAAAGGAATACAGCCAAAAAAAATTTTTTTTTTAAAGTATAGGTAAACCAACCTATGTTTGACTTAACCAATCATGGCTCTTGTGACATTAAAATCTATCCAATCAAACTAGTTTGAATGACGAATTAGGTTCGTCATTATTAACGTGCAAATCAAGTGCATGACGAATCTCAGTCGTCAAATGTACCCAAAGGGTTAATAAACGTACTGTTGTTTTTGTAGTACATATTATATTATTTTGTTTTACATTCCAAATTATTATCATTAACTATTTTACACAGTGTACTATAGGTAAGTAAACAACTTTTAAACTTATCTTGTTCTTTGTGTGCCACCAAATTTTGAAATCGTTAAAAGTATGCGGCAAAAAAAAAAAAAAAAAAGTTGAGAATCACTGTTTTAGAGCTTAAACTACCAAAAAATAGAGGAAATTCCTACCGGCCCGAGGCTTGTGCCGCCACCTGATCCCGGAGGATTTGCATCTCATTCTTCAGCTTTTCATTCTAAAATGAATCATAAAAAAAAAGAACTTTAGGGAAATAGTTTCTAATGTGGTGGTCTCGTGTACAAATGACAAACACAACACTCCACATTTCTGGCAACTTACTGCTGCACAGCAATCAACCTCTGGCGACTCACTGTCACACGCAACTCCCACGCAAGCAATGAGTGGAAATTTCCCCGATTTTCGTGAAATTTTAAATTGGTTCCATGACATTTCCCTGATTTTTTCCAGAATCAGAAAGCTCCCTGATTTCCAGGATCTGTGGCCACTCTGTGATAAATGACAACACAGCAATGCAATGTAAATTCAATTTTTTTTTTTTTTTTTTTTTCAGCTTGCATCACAGTGATCTTCCATGTAAACAGTGGAAACAGTTAATTCTAAGTTTTTAACAAGTTACTAAATCAGTTTTCTCCAAGATGGCACAACCATTGAATCAGAAACAAATTCTTAATTAAAAAAGAATTTGCATTTGTATTTATATTTTTAAATTTAATTAGTTTTATTCTAATTTTTCAATTAATGATTCAAATAATTAAGATTCAAAATAATCAGTAACTTACTTCCGCAGTCAGTTCCCGCACTTTTCTGGCTGCTGCTGCTAATTCCACTTCACTATCCTAGAGAAGCAAAGAAAACAAGCCTGGTAAGTTAAAAGTTCCTAAATATGTCATTCAAAAGTGTAACAGATTTTCCAAAAGTATGAGGACATGCTGAAATTATTATCATATTTAAGTAGTTTATCTTTCTACTATATTTCAGGACAGCAATACTTGAGCCTTTAGTATACGCTTTAGGAATGATCCTTCCGCGTCAAGATATAGTTCCGGTCAAATCACAGCCAATCAGGGCTTAGTAAAACCGGTTCACTCATCGTTGTAGCGTATTCAGTGAGCTCAAGTAAACTTGTCTCAATGTATAGTAGAGTGGATGTGTTATATATAGTTACTCTTGCACTTGCAGCTATAGTTAAAGTTGTTGTGGCTTGCGATACTCTTTTTATTTAACTGACGCCTCCATTCTGAATAGTTAACCACACAAATCAAACAAAACTTGGATTGCAGTAGTAACTTCACTAATATATATCGCTTTTACACGCATTTATTTTGGCAGATATCAAGCATCTACAATTTGGCAACATTACAAATTCTCCAGGTAAATGTCACCAAAATACGGATGAACGGTGAAACGTTCAAAAGAAATAAAAATTCTCCGATTTTCGTGAAATTTTTAAAAAGTTCCCTGATTTTTTCCAGAATCAGAAAGATCCCTGACATTTTCCTGATTTCCAGGTTCTGTGTGGCCACTCTGTTAAAGGTATAAAGGTTTTATTCCACAATCCAATGTGTAAATATTAACCAACTGCAACTCTAATTTATTTTACATTATAAAATATAGAAACTATTTTTTGAGTCCTAAAGAGACTCTCAAACATGGCGTCCATCTTGAATTTTATATCGTTATTTAACAACATAGATGTATTTTGTACTGTCAAAAAGGTATTTTGTTTCCAAAAAGTTTCTCAACCGCCAACTAGTTGTAAAGAACACTGAAACGTCATTACTATGAAAAGTTAAGATAGCGATGCAGATGCCATCTTGAATTTTTAGTTTTTACCTAACACAGATCCGAGTAGGGAAAATAGTATTGAAACTCTTCATTTGACCTATCACGTGGTAGGACAGTTTTTGTATAAATTTCTTACTACAATAGTGTGTGGTGCAGGCATTAAATATGGCTTAAGATAGAAATAATACCTCTAAAGAATTTGCAGGGGACGCAGTGAATTTTCTAAAGTAGGAATTTTAGGGATAGTTCCAAAAATGTCAGGAACATTTTTTCACCTACTATGTTCAAATGTAGTGAGCGGGTTGGTGGTACACCTACCATTAAGGTTTTCATCAAAATCGCTTAAGGTTGAAATTATGTTTTTCACCAAGTGTTCTAATAGTCTCCACCTTCGAAATTTTAGTAGAAAGGTGGTAAAAGCATGAAAAGTGGAAAAATGAGTGTCTTTAACACAGAGCTCACTGTCCTTGAGCATCGCCCATCAACTATTATTTTTTTTTCCTGTTTCACATACAAGTAATGGGAATGTAATGTTCATAATAACGCTAATCAAGATGGAGATCTTGGCATGTGTAAAAGTTATAGCCAAAAATATTGCCAAACGGGCCATTTTTATTTAAATGAGGAAAAATATAAAAACGGAAAATAACAACAAATTTTAATGCAATGACCGATATTGTACAGTAATTGAAAGTTGTGCGATGTTCCACACCCATAGTTCACACTAGAGCAAGAAAGTTATTCTCCCGCACTACTAACAAAAAAAAAGTGCTACTTTCGTCACAATTTTTTTATTCAAAATAACTGAAAAAAAGTTTAATTTTTTTGCATGTTTTATTATTAAAAAAATGTTTTAAAATATTGATCCTACCTTCAAGCGCTCTTTGAAGCGGTCCTTTTCTTCTCTGAGCTCTTCAACGCGCAGGAACACTTCTTCAGAGATGGGGCTAGAAAAAGAAACATTACAGTTATACCACAGCATAACGCAGGCTTCATAACGAGTTTCATATACAGGCTTATCCAAAAAGGAGTGTTTCCTTCCTTTAAATATTGAATATCCAGAGTGATTGCACGCAGGAGAAAAAAAAAAAAAAAAAAAAAAAAAAAAGGAAAAAAAAGGGGAGGGAAAAGGTAAGGAAACGTAAGAATAAAATCCATAAAAACAAAGTTTTCATTATAATTCCTTTATAAAAATAGCCATTTTCTATATTCATTTACAAATCACCGTTTCTGTTGCCAGCGTGCGCTTGGTGTTGGCATCTAAATTTTAAATATCAAAAACATTTCTATCTGCAATATGTGCAGCAAACAACGGTTCAAAATTTATTGATTAAAAATGAAAGCGAATTTATGCACTGGCATCCTTTTAAACATCTTTTATTTATTCTGATTAAAAACAATTTTATTATTTATTAAAATAATTTTTTGGCAACAGGAAAGAGTTTCGGTTAAATGCTCTTTCAGCGCGATTGGATGACGGCAAATTGGTTTATTAGTATTTCGTAAAAGCGTTCTTTTAGTGACAGTGGCAATGTTTTTATAGATACACAACCTAAAAACTTTAAAAAAAAAAAATTTTACTTGAATTCCACCACCCTCCAAAGAAAAAAGAAAATAATAATATTTAATCCAGAACTGGTTGAAGAAGTTATTGATAATTATTCAATCACATTGTTTTCTTGGTTTCCGATTGCAGGGGTCAAAGTGACAAAATAAGAATATATAGGATTTTTTTAAAAAAAATATAGGACAATTTAAAACAAATAACTGCACACAGTTGCTACTGAACTTAAAAATGTAACTCGTTATACATTTAAATAGGCGTTATATTGTATTTAAGAGAATGAAAACAAACCTTTAAAAAAAGAAATCGCCTGATTCTGAACATGCCATCCGTTATTGTCTCAATATTCCATCCCTAAATGAAGTTTTATTAATTACATTATTTGCAATCTTGAGTCTTTTGCTTCCAGCATCTATAACTGCTTGAACTGCTCCAATTTCTTTAAATATTTTTTTTTTTATCTCTGTTTGCAGTTTTTTTTTTTTTGTTGGTTCAGATTTATTGTTCAGTGTCGGTTGGATTAGCGGCAAAAATTGGGAGATTTAGCGCCGAACCGGAGACTTGGTTTTCCGGAAACCCTAGCGACCGTTTGGATTTGACAACACAACGTATTGACGTCATTTTAAATTTTAACGACTTTTATGAAAAAGTTTGCTTGATTTAAAAACCCCTCCCACAGAAATTTTCTGGTTGTGCCCCTGTTCCAGAAAAAGCAACAGATTGATGAGCTGATGTTGAAATACTAGTATGCAAAATCTGTGAGTACAGCCAAATCTACTATACAAATCTCTCAAGGGTTCAGGCAAATAACAAATCAACAACTTACTTTGTTCTTTTCCAGGTAACCTTTCGTCACATTCCGAACGATCACAGCAAATTCACCGTTTAGGTGCTTCCTTCCTGGTGCCGGTCAGAATAGTCTCTACAGATGCATTTCAATTGTAAGATCCTCATTGTCTCCCGTGTCCTGAACTGATTGTGTTTCCTGTTAGAGTTGAGCTTTTGGTGCCTCCTTCCTAATGGCAGTCATCAAACCCTCTATAGATGCAATAGAATTGGAAGATCACCATTATTTTCCGTTTTCTGAACTGTGTTTCCAGAGCTCATTAGAACTGACTGTAGTTCCTGCCAGAGCTGAGCTTTTGGTGCCTCCTTCCTAACGGTGGTCATCACTCTCTAAAGGTGACTTGCAATTGGAAGATCATCACCTTCTGTTTCCTCAGGGTTCCCACTCAAAACACAGAATGAAAATCCATGACTTTTCAATGACTTTTAAGGGCCATTGAAAATTTGTTTTCAGGCATCATGTCTATATATATATTTTTAATAAAGTATATTCTGCTAAAAAAGTTATAAGTTGGTGAATGCATAACACAAATATGACGGTGCAGATAAGTGGCGGTCACTCGGGAATAGCAAGTCCAAGTTGTATTCTTATAAATTTTGCAGTTGGACACACAACATCGGCATAAATTAAGAACTTTTAAGGACTTCTTAGCATATTCAAGGACTTTTAAGCACCTCTAAGCATTTCCAAGCTCTTTCAAGGCCTTGAAAATAATTTCTAAAATATTAAGCACTTTTAATGACTTTCAATTACCGTAGGAACCCTGTTCCTGAACTACTGTTTTTCCTGAGTTCATTAGAACTGTGTTTCCTGCTAGAGCTGAGCTCATTACAAACATCTACCTTCTACTTTGGTTTTACTAGCACAGCTTCCAGCGATGCAACCGTTGATGCCTCCTTAGATGGCTTCTTGGGGAATTGTTTTGTTCTTGTGGTCATCCTTGGGAGCACAAATTCTCTTCTCCAGGTCAGTGTCTTGGATGTTATTAACGCCATATTGTCCTGATATATTGCCCGGATATCCGTGGAATTCACCTCCCACGATGTCACCAATCACGTTACCAGCAGAAACCCTAAGTCCTAGGTTCAACTGAAACAAAAAAGATGCCATTTTATATAAAAAAAAACTACTTAACCATAAGTTAAATGTTTTATGGAAAAAATTCAAAATTCAGCCAAACTAAATATGAACTGCCATCCACATTTATGCGCCTTTTGAGGAATTCCTAGCAAGGCTCAATCCCTATACTAGCTGTGTTACAATCTCCTAACCCAGTGCATTTAGAAACTATTTTCTATAAAACCTTGACATCTGGCGAGTAGGTAAGAAACAGATCACTTCATGAAATGACATGAATTGTTTTCATTTAATGCCTATTTATTAATTAAAATAGCGTAAGACAACACCAGATGGAGCCACAGCATATGCATTGATGTAAAGTTTCCAAATATAAAATATATTAGACGTTATTTTCCAAGTGTTTAATTTATGTTATTTCATTAGGTAATAACTTTCGTTCCTACTCGCCAAATGTCTAGCCAAATCTTTTCTATAAAGTGGTTTTTAAATGCACTGGGCTAAAAGATTGTAACATAGCGAGTATAGGGAATGATCCTTACTAGCATTTCCTCCTAATACGAAAGGACAAATTATTGGACTGGGACAATCACTGTTTCAGAAACACCGTTTCTACAAGTTAAAGGACATTTGAAACTGTTTACTGCAGAATGGGATTGATTACGTCGGTTTACTAAAAGTGTGTGCTAAATAAAAACGTTGTATACATTTATTATCTGTGTATCACAAGAAAGGCTCAAATCACTTTGTCTAGCCTTGTCTGTTGATGTGGATGAGACTAGCTCTCTAATTTCCACCGAAGATTCTAGGAGAAAGATATACCAGGGGGCTCAATGAGTTTGCTAGAAAAATACTTTAGGTAGGAATTTCAAGGATAGTTCCAAAAATTTCAGGAACATTTTAGGGATAATTCTTAAAATTTCAGGGATATTTCTTTTGAATCTGATATAGGCTCCTAACACAGGCAAATTCTTTCCAAAGCTTGTTAACTGACAAAAACTGCCAATAGTCAAAAAATTAAACAAAAAAAAAAAGTAATATCAGTTACATAATTAAACAAATGCATTATTTTAGCTAATATGCGAATTTAATTAATCCCACTTTTCTCAGCTGGAGGAATACAGAGGATTTTCGGAGGTATTGGAGAAAATCGGGTCAAAGGCGCGACTAACCAAGGGTTGACTATGCACTTCTTCATCATTAAGCAAGTGTTTTTGTTTTCAACGTTACTTTAAATTAACCGTAAGAATAGTTAGTCAAGCTGAAATGAAAAAAATTACTAAATGATCTCAAGTTCTAATAAGTAATTTACTCGTATTAAAAAGCAGAGAACGTGTATAGCATTCCAATGACATTTATTTAAAAATTGCTTTGTAGTTTTAAAGATTAACAAAATGGGGAAATAGTATTTTGTTTACATGTAATGGACCACCTAGACAGCTGTTTATTAACATTTTCTATTTTTTCAACCAACTCGGTATTTCCTATATATGAAAACCTTACATTAATTACATTTTTCACATGAAATCCTTAAACATTAAGAAACTATACCAGTTCAAATGGCCACAAAACTTTTCCAGAAGTCTAGACGCCGAGATAGAATAGAAAATGTATGTTAGAGAGGTATATAATATGCCAACTTTTTCAAAATAGTTTAGACGGTGATGAAAAGTTTAAATATTTCCGTAACATTAAAACTTCTAACGGTTACCACCACAATTCTCCGGGTAAATGGGGCCAAAATACGGTGAACAGGAAAAGAATGATAGAAAATTTTCTTGATTTTCGTGAAGTTTTAAAAAAATCCCTGACCAGGATGGCCACAAAATTCAGGAAAAAAAGTTCTTTGATAATTTCTGACATATTTCGGAAAAAATTCCCCGATTTTAAGGCCAACTTTTTTTTAAATTTCACCATTTTTTCCAGATATGTAGACATTCTAATACAACATGGATAAATAGCCAATATTTAAAAAAAAAAAAAAAAAGTCTTGGCGTTAATTAAAAGTTTAAACTATTCCGTAACCCCCCCCCCCCCTTCCCCCATTAAACTTCTGGTAATTCTCTCATCCGCCAAAATACGGATGAACGGGAAAACATGCTTGATATAGTAAAAAAATGTCCTTGATCCCGATTTTTTACAGAAAAACGGAATGTAAAGCTCCCCGACATTTCCAGGTTCTGTAGCCACTCTGTACTTATTCTAAACCCACTAAAATTCGGCTCTGTGACCTACAGTTTGGGAAATGCTGGTGTATATATCACCACATAAAAAATAAACTTATGGGGACACGGTCCATACCACTTATACATTTATTTTTATTATTGAATTTTTTAATTAAAAATTTTATGGTCCTTATTTGAATGTATATGAATGAACAATATTTCACACAAAAAAAATTAAATTCTTTTTCATATTTTAAAAAAAATTAAAAAAGCTATGGCTTTTTTAAATACTAAAAGAAAATTTAAAAGATTTTGTAAAAAATTCTTTGAATTATATTATACAAGAATTGGCATTAAAATCTGGAATACTCATAGTAATTAAATACAATATAAATGTTTATTCCCAATAACACACATTTTTTTTTATATAAATCTGCAAACATTTTACTTTAGTGTTAAAAAAATGAAAAGTACAACATATATTGTTATTTAGAATGCCAATTTGTAAAATAGACATATCTTACAACATGCTTTAAAAATTTCAGAATTCTCCTTTGATTAGTTGGTTGGTTTTCAGATTATCTGGCGCCGTCAGCAACACAAGGGCTATAATGTGCCGAAACATTCATCATTAGACAAGCCAACATACATTTATAAACACCCATGCCTAACACGGGACCCGAACCTGCAATTATTTTATAACTTTTAAGGTAAATTGTATATTATCATTTCGGATGTAATTTTCTAATAACCTGGACATTCTTTATCTTGCAATTTAGATTTCTTTTATTTAGTTTTTGCAACAAACAATAAATGGTTTATAAAAACCAAGTTCATTCAAAGAAGTTATAAATAATCGAAACAATTTGACGTAATTAAACTAATAAGTTAAATTATTATAACTAATGAAACTTTAAAAGTATTGAAAACTATTATAAAACTAATTATTGAAAATAATTATTAAATATAAATATTTAAATAATAAAATATACTGTTAATTACAATTAATTACTTTTTTGAATTATTTTATTATTAACTATAACTACAAATATTTGATTACTGATTATATTGAAAATTTGGGCCGGCATAAATCTAAAATCACAGGGCCGATATTGCTTCCCAGTGCGCCCCTGTCTGAATACCTTAATAAAACCTATAAAAATCGAAGGTGTCCCCCCCCCCCCACCTTCAAAAACCTTGTGAAACTTTATAAATACCTCAAGATTTGAAACTTTTATTAGGATTTACAAAATAAAACCATAATATGCCCCCTTCCTTTAATGTTGGTATGAAAAGATATTCACTTGAATACCTTAATAAACCTCTAATCTTTGGAGGCTTTCGTCAGAAACCTCGTAAAATTTTAAAATTACCTAGAGCTTCGCAGGAATTTTTAGGTTTCTAGAAATAAAACCTTAAAAATACCTCTAGTTAGATATTTTCCCATGAGGTATTTCCAGGTAAAATCTCAAAAATACTTTTAAATACCTTGTTTAAACCTACAAAATACGTTTTACTTTAGTGAGCGATGTGTGAATAATCAACTTACTTCCCTGATCGCAGCTGCCCAGGGAAGCCCCAGGACACTGTGTTTGGAATATCTGGATTAAGGATGTAATCCAGTGCCCTCGGAGACCTTGCGAGGTGTGCTAATGGGTCCGCAGGGGTGGTGCCACCAACACTGAACTCGGCTCTGCTGGTAACAGATTCCGAGGTGAAATCGAGATTGCTTGGTCGGTTGCTTGGGAAAGAGCAAGGATCCCTCAATTTTGCCACACTGGGATGCATCGGCCGTGTGGGAGGCTGTTGCACACTCTCTCTAATCAAGAAAAAAGGTTTTGTAAACAACAACAATTGCATAGTATTTGCCAAGCAATAATTGCATAGTGGTTCATACAACTTTTGAAAAGTAAACAAAAATAAAAATAAGTAGTTATTAACTGCTGTGGTTGGGTGGTTTGATAATTTTGCACAAGGGTAACACGTGGTCCATACAATACTGCGCCAAGCAAATGAGTGAACATCAATTTAAAATTTAACAAAGTTAAAAATTAAGAAAAAAATTAATACAAAGACCAAAGAGGAAATATTTTAGGGGGTGGAAGCATTTCACAAAAAAATGACTCTCGATCTGTCAGACCGCATGCAGCAGTTAAAGGTTAAGGGCATTTAAAAGAACCTTTTTAAATTTAAGTACCTCTTACAGAGTTCCCCCTGAAAACACAGAATGAATATCAAAGACTTTTCAAGAACTTTTAATAACCTAAATAATATTTTTTAAGGACCGTCGAAAATTTATTATCATGTATCAGGTTACTTGGTTGTTTTCAGATTATTTGGTGCCGTCAGCAACACAAGGGTTATAATGCGCCGAAACATTCGTCATTTGACAAGCCAACATACATTTACAAACACCTATGCCTTACACGGGACTCGAACCCGCAACTTCGCTTCATGTATCAGGTCTTTAATGAGTGACTTTGATGCTGCTTGGCTCAAGAATATTAACCCTTTGCACTCGAGGCCTTTTTCGGGCGGAGGTACCAAGGTTGGTTGGTTGTTTTCAGATTATTGTGTTTTCACAAATTATGTGGCAACCTAGGTAGTTTTGCTGTTCAATTTCTGATTTTCATACACTTTTAAACATTTTGGAAAGCTCATTTCTAGCAGTGACCATATCCAGGAACCTTCAACAATCTGCAAATATGCAATTATCACTTACTCTTCCTCCTCGCTGGAGCTGACAATCCTCTGTCTTTTCCAGGCGCTTCAGGGCTGGCAGGAGCAGAGCTGGCTGGAGAAACATAAAGAGTAAATCAATATGAGGTCCAAAAAATAACAATCTTTGAAAAATCAGCAACATACAAACTGAAATGTGCTTTCCACGGTAAAGATAGAGAAATGCCAATTGGTGCAAACTAAAACCGATTTTGAAAACCCCCAACTTTCTACTATTAATTACTCTCAAATTCCCGACTTTTTTAAATCTAGGATCAAAATACAGTAGAACATTGATTATGAAAATCAGCCAAAACATTGGTTAGTTAAAACCGTTCAGGTCGCCCTATTCATAGGCCTACTTTCATATTATGTAATGCACTTTAGGTTAAGTTTATGTACGCGATGTGTAGCACAAAACATATACGGTTTTATGTTCAAGATCACTGTTTATTCATTTCGTATTGCTTCAAGGACACTGGTACAATTTTTTCATAAATAATCCAAAAAGTTAGTTATGCGAACAAATCGAGTTCCCGAATATTTCGAGTAAATGATCACAGCGTATGCCAAGTTTTTAAGTACATAAACAGGACATTAGCATACCTTCCAATACTTGATAGTACAATTTATTTAGGAGGAAAACATGTCTTCTTTAATTTAGTAAAAACACTTAAAGTTGAACCAACTGTTTGCAAACTCAAGAAATTTATGCTATCCCATTGAAATATTGCATTAATTTATATAGAATATAAATATATTACTCTACTAAAATAATAAAATAAATTAGAAATTATAAAAAAATTTCACATAAAAATGTAATTTCCATTAAATGTCTAATCCAGGTTTTCAAATACTGTACGTAGTTCTATTTTGACAAAACAAATAATGCTATAGGTAATTTATAAGTCGAAATGAATATAATTATAATTTAATTTATTTTTTAGCAATTTCTTTAGCTCAAATTTCTGAAGAATTACCTCTATTATGATGTACAAACTCTAAATAATAATATTTCCCGATATATCTGGAAATTTATGATACTTTTAAAGATATTTTCAGTTATTTTAAAATCATGGTACAATTCCCAAGCAAAGAAATCTGAACACTCAAAAACAATGAAAACCAGCAAAAAAATAAAAAATAGACAAAAGCACCTCCCTACTGTTAATTACTCTCAAATTACCATTATCTTTTTTTTTAATCTAGGATGCTAATGAAGTAGAACGTCGATTATTAAAATATTGTTCGATCAAAACATCGGTTATCCAAACCTTACTGAATTTTTTTTAAAAATCCATTATGATGTTAACTTCATTCATGTTTGTCGATGGGAGCAGAATCTTCGAGGCTTCATTAACCCCCCCTTGCGTCATCAATCTTTGGCGGCTGTTACCATCAGTTTTCTACATGAATGTAAAAAAAATTTAATTAACGATAACTATTGTAACAAATGAAATAATTGAAATCCTCACCTTGTGGCCGCTGGATCCTCTTCGGATTCCTCCTCCATTGGCAAATCAAAGCTACAAGAAGGAAGAATCGATATAAATTGCTTTGAATGAAATTTTACATAATCAAGGTAAGACATTCAAACCCCTTTAACCCTTAAGTGGAAGTCCTAGTAAAGATAATTTAATTAATAATTGATAATTCAGTAAATATTGAGGTTTATGACAAAAGACAGGATTTTAATTTTGAAGTTATTTGTCTTTCAAATTTTTATAGCAATTTAAATTTCAAGATTTTTAGAAATATTTATTATATACAACAAAATAAAATTGAGAGTATTTGCAATAATGCTACGGACTTTAATTTGGCTTTTGGGATTTTTAGGGACAATTTGAGGAAATATGGATTTACTAAATATTTTTGAATTTTCACCTTTTTGAAATTTTTTTCTTTGGTTTCTGATTCCATTCTTCGGTCGATATTGAAATCCAGTTTAATAGCCCTAACTGGTCTAAATATTTGATTTTTAAATTGTTTCATTTTTTTCGTGGATAATAGATGGCAGTGCAGTTTTAAATGTTTTATGTGGGGCAATTTTAGGAGTTATGTTTTTCAATACTTAAAACTCTTGGTGCTGGACTGGGTTCATTTCGAATCAACGTGGGCATTAAACTTTGTAAGACAGCGATTTTGTTAAGTTTTACAAGGTACATTTCATTTTAGTATTTGCGAATATTTTTTACTTCTTGTCTATCCGGCTGGATGCGTAGGTGCTTGAATGTGATATATCAATGGCATTTTAGAAACGCATTCATTGAAATCCCAGCTGGATTCAAGCCCCCTGATCAGTTGGATTTCAAATATTTTTAAGATTCATATTTTAATTTCTGTTTTTAAGCTGTTTAAGGTGTAACTTTGTGCTCTTAATTTTTATTATATTTACAGGATTACTCAATAATGTTTTATCGACCCAATAAATAATTTTAATGAATTAGCAGTTTGTGTACATTTTTATGAATTAGCAGGCAATTGAATTGTGTAAGAAATAAAACAAAGTATTCACGCCAAGTAAATAAAGAAAAAAATTGACATGTTGCATCTACAGAAGTTTGTAACTGCGCTACCTATTTTTTTTAGTAAGATTTCTCTAATGTTGGGTAAAATTAATGTTATAATGCATAATAAACTTTTGGAACAAAAGTAAAACATTAACTTTTTCAATTTTTTCATATTTGTAAAAATTAAATCTGAATTTTAGCTTTATAAAACATATCCAACTCGTCCCTAGCATAAGGGATAGGACATTTTTCTTGCTATTTTAATTTACCTATAAAAATAATATATTATTAATTACCATCATATTTATATTTTTCAAGTGAGTTAAAATGTTTGAATATGTTATTCTTAATGTTTCAATTCTGTAACCGTAGAAAATGATATACAGGAAATATTTTTGTAAAAAAGTCCCATCCCTCTCTATTATCCCCTATCTGAAATGGTATTATATCCCCTATCCGAGTTGAAGTTGTGACGTCACTAAAGCTATGGTCTGGCTCGATCAACTAAAGAGGGAAGGAGCGGTTTCACGATGGCCTCGATTGGGATCATGAGCATATAGTTTAAAATTTGATGTAAATAGAATGACCTTGACTTTTATATTTGATGGAAATGTCATATTGAAAATGATTATCTGTACAAATACACTTACAGATAGAGCAAGAAAAATGGAAAACATTGTGTCAAGTAAAATGTCATAGATTACAAATTAGGTCAACAACTAATTAAAAAGGTAATTATCACATTAAAGCATCAATAATGTGACCAACAAATTACACCATTTAACGCATTACAAAAAATATATTTTACAAGAAAAAGTTACTTTTAAAAACGTATTAATATACCAGAGATCCAAACTACAGCCATCTGATCAGTGAAGAATCATTTGGCAAAGATCTTCAAAAAATATTCCCCTGAATATCAATTTATTTCCAAAATTAATTGGTGATAGTACCAAATTATCTATATTTTTAAACTCAAATTAAACCAAACTTTACAGGTATAAAATTTTGGCGACAGTTGGAGGCACGATTTCTGGAAAAGATGGTCAAAATATTATAACCAAAGTTGGTCCTAGCAGGTGGTTTAATAGCACTTTAAAACGGTTAGTATGTGTACTATCCAATAAAATACACAGCTTGTTGATATACGATAACATCTGCAAATTTATGTAATTCCAATATCTCTTTTTCAGTTTTATGAATTTAAGAAATATCATAATAATAATAACCACAAGAATATATCGTTAATTTTTAAAAGTTCAGGAGGAGATACTTGCACATTGCAATGAGCAGAATCATAAAACAAATAACTTTACAGAATCAATATTATTTTATAGCTAATTATTGATATGATTTCAAAATAATTCAAACTGACTTATCTTGACTCTCTGTATCGATTCAAGGACATTTGTTCGTTAACACACAAATAGTGCAGTCACAATCTGTTTCTATTTGCTTCAAATATAGTTCTGCTTGGATACAGAAGAAATGAACCCTGAACTTTGTTTTAAATTAGCAAATATTGAGCCAAATGCAGTGTAGCACAAGTGTCGAAGCACATTATAGAAGCGGATACTTGTTTGAACAACAAGAGTACTTTTTATATTATATTTATTTTACCACCATTCAAATTAATATAGGTGTGCTTGAGGACGAATAGGGAATGACGTCATAAACTAATAGTTCAACAGTGACATCATAGAATGGAGCTTTAAATGGAAATCGTTGAACATTTTAAGTATCTTATTAGTTCGTCACAAGAATTAGGGACAGAATTCCAATCTTGGTGAACGAACATCGTGTTTATTGTGGGCTTGTTGCATAGAGGTTATCAATGCTTACACATCACAACCGGCTAACCAGCTTATGGTGAATGAAACATACATTTACACATACCAAACCTAAACAACACACACAACAAAACCAGAACCACACAAAAAAATCATAATCACTCATAAAATAACTGGTATGTACACACATATACAAAAACAACAACCGCACACGTAGATATGACAAAAACCAGAACAAACAACCACACAAAACCACATGCAGGGTGGCCGCAAAATCCAGGAAAAAAAGTTCCGTGATAGATTTCTAAGAAATTCCATGATTTTACGGCTAACTTTTTTGTACCATAACTTTTCCAAATGTGTGGACATTTTGATGAAATAGACCATGTAGGCTAAAGATAGGTAAAATGCCAATTTTGAAAAATTAGTTTTGGCAGTAATGAAAGTTTAAATTATTCCGCAACATTACACTTATAATGGCTTACCACAACAAATCTCCACGTAAATAGCACCAAAATATGGATGAACGTGACTTCAACAATACAAAATTTCCCTGATTTTCATGAAATTTAAAAAAGTTTGCCAAAATACAGATGAACGGGGAAATGTACCTTCAGCAAGAAAATTTCCCCGATTTATATGAAATTTTAAAGAATTCCTCGTAATTTCTCAGAATCAGAAAACTACCTGACATTTCTCCAATTCCCAGGTTCTGTGGTTACTCTGACATGCAAAGACGACAAACTAACACACTCAACAAAGCCAGAAACATAATAGAAGCAATGATAAACTTACGCATCAAGAACACAAACAAAAACAAGCTTTATACTTGATTATAAGAAGAGGAAATTTCATTTTGTAAATGTCAATAATGAAATGGCACTAGGACTACACAACCGATAATTGAGGATAGTTTAAGCACTTTTCAATCTGTTTGACACAAACAAAATTAACTTTTACAATGTTTTTTTTTTTTTTTTTTTTTTTTTAGAGTTTGTTACAAATTTAAAAGTTTCAACTCTTCACTTAAAAAATTCAAATTTTCTTCACAAGTTAAACTCAATGAATATTGTTTTAGTGTCTTAACTTCTCTACCTATGCCTTTCCATACGACATGGTTATAATTGCATCAGACCGTTTCTGCATGTGGCCCTATTTATATAGGATCAAGGCGTTCAAATGACAAAAATTAAGCATATGCCTCATTAACTTCAGTGTCTGAGTCTTGTTCGCAATCTTTTACAAGTTCATAATACACATGCGTGCAAGAAGGTGAATAATGCATGTAAGCAGGCTCATAAGAGTTGATTATTATCCGATTTTGGCTATTTCGTACTCATTAGAGGAAAAGACACAGTGTTTGATACAAGTTAGAAAAAGTTTCAAGAGGCAGTTCTTTGGATACACATAAAGCCCCGATAGGTAAAGAGAACCTGTAACTAAATAATAGGAAACTTTGATAATTAAACATTACACAAAAACAGTAATGTTACAAGTAATAAGGTGAAAACTGTTACCCAATTCAGTGAGGTTTGTCTAGAGTTACTCCCCAGGCATTGTACTCCAGAGATAGCTACTGTTGGATGGCACTAACACAGGAAAGAAACCTCTTCAACAAAAGCCATGAAAAGACGGGACGATCGCTGGGCCACAAGAACCTGCTTTAAATGAAAAGAAACCTTGATCACAAAGTCACATACAAGACAAGTACAACAAATAGATGAAACGGAACCTCGAATGTCATGTTACAAAGGGTTCCAGTGAATTTTCTAAAAAAATTAGGTATGAATTTTAGGGCAATTCCAAATATTATTGGGATAATTCTTTTAAAGCTGACATAATTTTCAAAAAAATTCATTGACAATTAAAATTTCATAAAAGATTCTTCCTCTGGTGAAATATCGGAGTTTTTTTACTGGTTTTGAAGGAAAATCGTGGAAATTTTGAGGTTTTAAAAAAAATTTAGGAGTTATAGAAAAATTTGAATACAATTTTAGGGAGAAACAAAAAATTTAACGAATATTAGGAATTGAAAGGCGAATGTGTCACCTAATATAGCATGATGAAACAGGGGTCTATCCAGGTTTTTTTTAAAGGGTCCTATTTTTGTGAAAAAATATTAATTTTGAGAAAAATTTCCAATTTTATATGGTTTGGCATCCATGACGTCACTTCCTTAAAACCAACATGTGGGCAAGTAATTGGTCCGTTTTCAAACTGAAAATGTTATGAAGGTTTCGTTTTTTGGAATTTTGTGAAAGGTCAGTTTGTTGGACACGGAATTTTGTGAAGGGTCCTTTTGTTGATTATGGAATTTTGTGAAGGGTCCGTTTTTAGGACATGGAATTTTGTGAAGAGTCCTTAAAAGGACCCATATTTTCTTCTGTATAGACCCCAGTGAAACTATTTCAACTTCAATTGCATTAACTTCTTAATGGAGAAGTGAACTCGCTCTCTGATTCTATCATGAACATAATAGAATAAAGGAAACGCAACACAGTACAAATAAAAAAAAACTTAAAATTTCAAATGCAACAAAATTAAAGAACTATCAGCATGACCCCATGTTGCGAATACCCGGCATTATGTATAGGTCCCAGCTTTTGTTGCTTCGTGAACCAGGCTCACTTCACTTCATAAAAGGTTCCATTCCACACACACCCAAGACCACTTAGCTTGTTAGAAGTAACTTATTATCATTAACTTATTAGAACAACCTAAAACGTCGATAAGAGGACATTCCACGTACAAACAGATTTTATAGGTAAATTTCAAGATAAAATGAATACTTTTCTTCGGTTTTAAGTCATAATGGTTAGTTTGATATGTATGGCAAACAGGTGAAAGATTGAGAAGGTTTCCTAAGTTAATACTCATTAACTTTCTATGAAGAAAAATATTTCTGCAACATTTCCCAATGCCCTAACTCAAAAAATAAAAGAAATTTCATTCCCTCAGAACTTTTATACAATTCGTAGAAAAAATCAACTATTGCACTTATATTACAACGATTTAACAAACCAAATATAAAAGTATTTATGTGATTTCAAAATCGGACCATTTTTCAATGTGTGATAACCTTTTCCCAGATTTTCTATCTAATGCATAATCATATTTAGTATGAAAGAGGGACTTTCTTGTCTACTCAGGGGTTTCAAATATTTAAAATTAACATTAATGGTATATTCAGAGATGAGACTGATCAGAGAGCAAAGAGGAGGAAATTCAAAAGTTTGTTAAAAAAGTTTGCAAATGGAATATACAAAAAAGTATGCGGGAAAGATGATTAAACAATTTTAAAGATAAAATTAAATTTCTTATACTATATAATAATTACATTTTCAATATTAGAAGTTTCTGAAAAAATCTGTGAGGAAAGGGGAGCTAAGAGAGAAAATCTTTTGTTTTGACTCGTGGAAAATTATACTTTTTGTAGGAAAAACTGGTTGACACTGGACAAGATTTTTTTTTTTTTTTTTATTTCTTGCCCAATGACCAGTTACTTAAATTTTAATTACATAATCATATTTAATTTGTAGGAGGATTTCTCTTCTCCTCTCAAGAATTACAACCACTTAATATTAATGAAATATATATAAACATTGATGGTACAGTGGAGAAGATTTTTTTTTTTTGATTTCTTGCCCAATGACCAGTTACTTAAATTTTAATTACATAATCATATTTAATTTGTAGGAGGATTTCTCTTCTCCTCTCAAGAATTACAATCACTTAATATTAATGAAATATATATAAACATTGATGGTACAGTGGACAAGATTTTTTTTTTTTTGATTTCTTGCCCAATGACCAGTTACTTAAATTTTAATTACATAATCATATTTAATTTGTAGGAGGATTTCTCTTCTCTCAAGAATTACAATCACTTAATATTAATGAAATATATATTAACATTGATGGTACATTGGACAAGATTTTTTTTTTTGATTTCTTGCCCCATGACCAGTTACTTAAATTTTAATTACATAATCATATTTAATTTGTGGGAGGATTTCTCTTCTCTCAAGAATTACAATCACTTAATATTAATGAAATATATATTAACATTGATGGTACATTGGACAAGATTTTTTTTTTGATTTCTTGCCCCATGACCAGTTACTTAAATTTTAAATACATAATCATATTTAATTTGTAGGAAGATTTCTCTTCTCTCAAGAATTACAATCACTTAATATTAATGAAATATATATTAACATTGATGGTACATTGGACAAGATTTTTTTTTTGATTTTTTGCCCCATGACCAGTTACTTAAATTTTAATTACATAATCATATTTAATTTGTGGGAGGATTTCTCTTCTCTCAAGAATTACAATCACTTAATATTAATGAAATATATATTAACATTGATGGACATTGGACAAGATTTTTTTTTTTGATTTCTTGCCCAATGACCAGTTACTTAAATTTTAATTACATAATCATATTTAATTTGTGGGAGGATTTCTCTTCTCTCAAGAATTACAATCACTTAATATTAATGAAATATATATTAACATTGATGGACATTGGACAAGATTTTTTTTTTTGATTTCTTGCCCAATGACCAGTTACTTAAATTTTAATTACATAATCATATTTAATTTGTAGGAAGATTTCTCTTCTCTCAAGAATTACAATCACTTAATATTAATGAAATATATATTAACATTGATGGTACATTGGACAAGATTTTTTTTTTGATTTCTTGCCCCATGACCAGTTACTTAAATTTTAATTACATAATCATATTTAATTTGTGGGAGGATTTCTCTTCTCTCAAGAATTACAATCACTTAATATTAATGAAATATATATTAACATTGATGGACATTGGACAAGATTTTTTTTTTTGATTTCTTGCCCAATGACCAGTTACTTAAATTTTAATTACATAATCATATTTAATTTGTAGGAAGATTTCTCTTCTCTCAAGAATTACAATCACTTAATATTAATGAAATATATATTAACATTGATGGTACATTGGACAAGATTTTTTTTTTTGATTTCTTGCCCCATGACCAGTTACTTAAATTTTAATTACATAATCATATTTAATTTGTGGGAGGATTTCTCTTCTCTCAAGAATTACAATCACTTAATATTAATGAAATATATATTAACATTGATGGACATTGGACAAGATTTTTTTTTTTTTGATTTCTTGCCCAATGACCAGTTACTTAAATTTTAATTACATAATCATATTTAATTTGTAGGAAGATTTCTCTTCTCTCAAGAATTACAATCACTTAATATTAATGAAATATATATTAACATTGATGGTACATTGGACAAGATTTTTTTTTTGATTTCTTGTGTCATGACCAGTTACTTAAATTTTAATTACATAATCATATTTAATTTGTGGGAGGATTTCTCTTCTCTCAAGAATTACAATCACTTAATATTAATGAAATATATATTAACATTGATGGACATTGGACAAGATTTTTTTTTTTGATTTCTTGCCCAATGACCAGTTACTTAAATTTTAATTACATAATCATATTTAATTTGTAGGAGGATTTCTCTTCTCTCAAAAATTACAATCACTTAATATTAATGAAATATATATTAACATTGATGGTACATTGGACAAGAATTTTTTTTTGATTTCCTGCCCAATGACCAGTTACTTAAATTTTAATTACATAATCATATTTAATTTGTAGGAGGATTTCTCTTCTCTCAAGAATTACAATCACTTAATATTAATGAAATATATATTAACATTGATGGACATTGGACAAGATTTTTTTTTTTTGATTTCTTGCCCAATGACCAGTTACTTAAATTTTAATGACATAATCACATTTAATTTGTAGGAGGATTTCTCTTCCCTCAAAAATTACAATCACTTAATATTAATGAAATATATATTAACATTGATGGTACATTGGACAAGAATTTTTTTTTGATTTCCTGCCCAATGACCATCAGTTACTTAAATTTTAATTACATAATCATATTTAATTTGTAGGAGGATTTCTCTTCTCTCAAGAATTACAATCGCTTAATATTAATGAAATATATATTAACATTGAAGGTACATTGGACAAGATTTTTTTTTTTTTTGATTTCTTGCCCAATGACGAGTTACTTAAATTTTAATTACATAATCATATTTAATTTGTAGGAGGATTTCTCTTCTCTCAAGAATTACAATCACTTAATATTAATGAAATATATATTAACATTGATGGTACATTGGACAAGAATTTTTTTTTTTTGATTTCCTGCCCAATGACCAGTTACTTAAATTTTAATTACATAATCATATTTAATTTGTAGGAGGATTTCTCTTCTCTCAAGAATTACAATCACTTAATATTAATGAAATATATATTAACATTGAAGGTACATTGGACAAGATTTTTTTTTTTTGATTTCCTGCCCAATGACCAGTTACTTAAATTTTAATTACATAATCATATTTAATTTGTAGGAGGATTTCTCTTCTCTCAAGAATTACAATCACTTATTATTAATGAAATATATATTAACATTGATGGTATATTGGACAAGATTTTTTTTTTTTTTTGATTTCTTGCCCAATGACCAGTTACTTAAATTTTAATTACATAATCATATTTAATTTGTAGGAGGATTTCTCTTCTCTCAAGAATTACAATCACTTAATATTAATGAAATATATATTAACATTGATGGACATTGGAAAAGATTTTTTTTTTTGATTTCTTGCCCAATGACCAGTTACTTAAATTTTAATTACATAATCATATTTAATTTGTAGGAGGATTTCTCTTCTCTCAAGAATTACAATCGCTTAATATTAATGAAATATATATTAACATTGAAGGTACATTGGACAAGATTTTTTTTTTTTGATTTCTTGCCCAATGACGAGTTACTTAAATTTTAATTACATAATCATATTTAATTTGTAGGAGGATTTCTCTTCTCTCAAGAATTACAATCACTTAATATTAATGAAATATATATTAACATTGATGGTACATTGGACAAGAATTTTTTTTTTGATTTCCTGCCCAATGACCAGTTACTTAAATTTTAATTACATAATCATATTTAATTTGTAGGAGGATTTGTCTTCTCCTCTCCAAGATTTACAATCACTTAATATTAATGAAATATATATTAACATTGATGGTATATTGGACAAGATTTTTTTTGCTTCTCTCATGTTTCAAAATACATGAAATTTACAGATGGAAAAGAGGGAACTGACAAATAATATATTGCAAATATTTAGTACAAAAAACTATTTAACATATATTGTATTGTAATTGATTAATTTTTTAAATACTAATTAGCAGTCGACTGAAACTAATATATATGCATACCACTCTACTGCAGTTTGTCTCCAGAAGCTACTCCCCGTACCACAAAAGTACAACTTTCGCTACTGGTACTAGATCGTTTGCAATGGGTGTGCATAAAATAAGAAAGATTCTTTATTAAAAACATTAATAAAGAACTGTTGATATTGACACTCCCCCATGCATTCCGTCTCCAAAAGCTACTCCCCGTACCATAAAAGTACAACTTTCACTGCTGGTACTAGACCGTTTGCAATAGGTTTGTGTAAAATAAGTACAACTAGTAGGTGCTGACACCAGGTTAGAATTAGTTTAAGATTTAAAAAAGCCAAAAATAATAAATATCATGCAAAATGAAAAATCTCACTTTTTTTCAATATTAATGCAACTTTCTATTGATGTTATTTTCTAATAATAGTTGTACATTAAATTAATTATATTAAACAAAATTTATATTCTCTATTAAAATAAATACTAAATTTGAAATTTTAGGAAAAGTACATAGTTTAAAGACAACTAGTTGTGCATTTAAAATACAAATTGTAACAAAAATATGCTTTTTAAAAACAGTAATATTAACACATTAACAATATCCAATAAATTGCAGGACTAAGTGGAGGAATAGGGTGTATATCATGGATTAACTTTTGAGATATTAGTTCTCAAACGTTTTCCCTTTAATACTCATTTATAAATACTACCCTTCTTCATAAAGTATTTTAGAAACCCAGAATACGAGTGAAGAAGTTTTTCTAAAACACTATTTTTACGTATTGCAAAAACTCAAGATTTTTTTTTTTAATATATAATTTAAATACTCCCTTCCTCCATTTAACCCTCCAATTGACAAAAACCACACAGCAAAGCAACTGCTTAAAAACTCAGACAGCAATATTGTCAAACTACCCGAAATTATCCCCAACCCCCCACTGAAGCACAAAGAGAAAGGGTGAGGGCGTCTAAACCAGACGCGTCGTGATTGGGCACCCAGACAGGCCACAGGTACACTGATTTGCAAGGCTCTGGACAGGCGGACGACCCTGGAGGAATCCGTCTCTGGAAGCAGAAACCCCCACCTGCCATGTCAGGCGTCGCTCAAAAGACAGACCAACACAACAGACCACGGACTGAAATAGAAGGAGATATAAAGGCCCCAGGTCCAGAGATAACCTCCTTCAGTCTGTTTATACTGGGGCCTAGTCCATGAACTGATTTCGTGTTGTCTGCTGTCCGGCCGACAATACTGCCCTCTTAAGGACAAACGTCGTATCTGCAATTGGATTTAATATGGGTGATCCATAGAAAAGCCAACTGCAAATATGAGGTTTATCCTTAAGAGGGTAGCATAGGAGGCATTACACTAACTGCTCTCCTCTTTCCACCCAGTCTCTTCTTAGCTTTCTATCCCTGCTACTAATAACTATCTAAAATTTTGAACAATTGATCTAACAACGAAAAAAAAAAGAGGCCCTAGCATCAAAACTGACTTAAAAAAAACTTTCCTGGTCATTACTTGCTTTGTTGTGTGACTTTTGCTTACAATTGATAAAAAATTTACAAATAAATATTTGCAACATTCAGGACCAATACTTAAAATATAATTTAAATACTTAAAAAACAATGATATAATAGCTTTTCCTTTGGAAGATGCAGCATTGTCGATGACCTTTTCTCTTGCGTTGAACCTACGTGTGCTTTGGAAATATGCAAAAAGTACATTTTTTGTGACAAACATATCTAAGAACTTGGTAATGTTCAGAAGATTTTTTAAAGTTTATTTAATAAATCAAGTGATTACATTATATATTTAATCTTTGAAAATTTCATTAATTATTTTTTGATTTATAATAGCTTTCATAACTATTTTATTTAAATATTTAAATTAATTTTGAAATACATCTTGAAAGATTACCTAATTAAAAAAAAATTATCAGAAGAAAAGAACCTATATTTTCTTTTATTGATTATGAATATAATTTTTCTACACTATTAAGTTTAGTAAATTTAAATTAAGTTTATTTTATTGTTTTCGAAAATATTTAACATTACTGTGAAGATATTTTAGGTTTAAAGTCCCAAGTTATCACACACACAAAAAATGCCAGAAAATGATCACCGAACATACATCCAATCCCTTATACAATATATTAACTAGAATTGTAAAATGCATCCAAGTTTTAATGGAGGTTTCTTTTTCTCTTTCCTGTATGGTAACAAAAAATATTTTACCAGCCTTCAGTAAGATTTTGGAGAGCAGGGGGGGGGGGGGGGGGACTGTTGAAATAAAAGGGGGGGAAATATCACAAGAATTAGTCACGACACTAACGCAATTTTTAACAGGTTCGAAACGTTGATTGCCTTGGAAACCAAATAAAAACCAAAGCATATTATACTCCAAATTTGATACAGATTTATTAAAATCCGAGTCCCCTCACATTGCATCAATAATTATAAAATAAAGTCTTTCCCTTTATAAAAGCTACTTAAAACAGGTGTACAGCTATGAAATTTTCAACAAACATAAGTAGTTTTGGTCTTCACTTTTTAAAAACTGAATTTTTAAATTTAACTTTTTAATACATTTTTTTTACAAAGCAACTTTTAATCAGTTTACAGCTCTGAAATCTTCAACATAAATAATTTTGGCCTTCCAATTGGATTTTAGCAAATACTGTTAAAATATCCTCAGAGGTAAGAGGTATTGTTTTATTGTATTAACGGGGGATATTGTTTTATTTATCAACATGGGTAAGGGTTTACACAGCAATTAAACTTTCAACGAGTGAAGCGAGCTTATGCTTGGGCAGTGATGAACCTTTCAATGAGTGAAGCAGGCCTGTGATTATGTAACAATGAATTCTTCAACGAACAAAGTGAGCCAGTGCTTATGTGCCAATTAACTTTTTAGTGAGCAAAGTGAGCTGTTTGTGTAGCAGGGAACCATTCAGCAAGCAAAGCTAGCCTGATCAATAAGTGCCAAAAGTTGGGACTTGGACACCAATGGCAGGTCTCCACAGTATGAGGCAATGCAGCTAGTAATGCATATAACACTCTACAGTCACATACTCTCGCAGTATTACTTTACAGTCATATTTTGAAGCGCAAAGCTTGTATAAAATTGAAATTCTACTTATCCTGGTCAGTAGTCTCCGATTCTTGTGACCTTCAAATTCAAAGAAGAGCCTCTGCCAACTTGTGTAGCTCATTATCTGAAGAAAGAGAAATTCATGCATATCAACTTAGTTACGAGCTTTACTTGAAAAAAATCTGTGAATCATACATTTCATTGTCAATCATACATTCATACTATTCAGGTAATGAAGAAAGGTTGCGATAATGATACTTGCATTTACGTTAGATGCTGAAAAAAAACTAGTTACAAAAATGAACGCAGGTAGAAGTAAAGCAGGACACAGTAAGAAGTAACTCATTATTTCCAAAATCTATAAAATCTACTTCTAGGTTGATCATATACTCATTCCCCTCCATATAGCCATTTTGATAAACAATGAATAAAATGGCCAAGCAGAATTACGTATTAAAAATATTATTAACAAAACTTTATAATAAAAGTCTTTATATGGGCGCCTATTAAATTCGTTATATGGGTGCCTATTAAATCCTTTATATGCATTATAAATTTGCATTATATATTGCAACTTTTATGTGCAATTGTAACTCAAACAATTTTCAGCTCAGATTAAGTTTTCATAGTATCTCACCATTACATAGAAAATCACCAAGCCGTATCATTAATTATATTTTTTCCTTACCACAAAAACTTGATAGAATGCATTGTCATCGACGAGTCTATCTGTCAAGTTTCAGATCTAATGGATAAATGCAAGTTGGTTAATTAGCCCCTCCAAAGATTTACAAACACAAAATCGAAGTTAATATAAAGGACTTAAGATACTTGAAATTTTTAGCTAAAAACCAACCCTCAATTCTGAACATTCAAGTCCATTTTATACTAAAATAAAGAAAAGTAAAAAAAAATAAAAAAAATTATTCTTAATATATGTATGTTTCATATTTTCTGCCAAGAGCTGCATACAACACCAGCTTATAAATAACTTATCATTTCAGTGTTTAAGCTGGGGTACAAATTTTCTTCAGCAAAAAAGCTGAGATCACAATTTTTATTTTAGCAAAGTGCTTACGAGTTCTATTTCTTGTTAATACATTTAAAACACTTATTATAAAATCATTATTAACTTTACATATAAAGCTATTTTATACCAGAGTTCATCTTTTCGAGGGGCGGCGCACCTTAACTGCCCTTTTTTTATAAAAATAGCGCTTTTCCTGCCATTTCTCAGAAAAAATTTCATCCTGAAAGAATTCGAAAAACTTTTGGTTTTTCCCTCCCAACAGTACGCAATATGTGGATCACCCTTACTGAAATCTGTTGGAGATGTGTTCTTCGGTATTCTAATTTTATAGCGTCCTGCATGACGTAATAACATTGCTGTGGAGCTACTGTAAGCAAATGTATAAATTTGTGTGTCTGGGTGTTTTTTCTTCTGCTTGTGCTTTGCCAATGCTTATGTTCTCACCTTAGGATGAATAAAGAATATTCACCTGTTAATGTTTCGTGCTCTTTTTCGAATAGGATTGATAGGGTCTCTTGTTAGTACGTAGCTAACATTAAATGGTAGCAGAGCGTTGGTTCTATTGATCTTGTTCGGGAAAGGAGCCGTGGTTCAAGTGGTTTAAGAGGATTTAATTCGAGGAAACATGGCAAGCACAGAGTTTTCAGAAAGTGTGTTGAACTTTCAAAAGTTAAATAAAGACAATTTCAAGAGTTGGAAATTCAACATGAAAATGTACTTGTTGAGTCAAGGACTTTTTGGTTTCATTGACGATACAGAGCCAGAACCTGCAGCGGGAGCTTCAGAGGCAAAGCGGCGTACTTACAAAACTCGGCAAGCGAAGGCACTATCAATAATATACCTGAGTATTGAGGAAGAACTTAAGTCCTTGGTAATGGAAGAGGAAACTCAAGTCACAGTCTGGAAAGAAATATCTGATGTATTCCAGCCGACTACCAGTGCAAGAATTCCAGCATCAAGAAAAGAGTTTATGAGCGTGAAGTTTACCCCACCGGAAATGATGACCATGTATGCCGGACGTTTGTTTGGAGCTGCAAAAGATTTAGAACTTGCTGGGGAAATTATTTCTGATGATGAAATTGCCTACCAATTACTGTATCAACTGCCTGATAATTATGACAACGTTGTAATGCAATTGTATCAGCTATCTGATGAAAAGTTCACATCACAAGCTGTACGACAAGCCCTTATCGCTGAGTATGACAGACTACAACACAAGAACACTTCAAGTCAAATGGGTACCAGTGCATTTTCGTCAACTAGAGCAAACTATAAGAAACGACAGAATGCGTCTACAAAGCCAAAAAAGGAGACAAGAACTTGTTACGGTTGTGGGATTGTCGGACACTTATTGAGAAATTGCTGGAAAACCAGGAAAAGGACATCAAGGAAGATGTCAGAAGAGCACAATTCCAAAAATAATACAGCGGAAGCTTTCTTCTCATCGGCAATGATTTCTGGACAAACTCAATCAGATTGAATATTAGACACAGCAGCCACTGACCATTTTTGTAATGACCAATCCTTTTTTACAGACTTTCATCCTATGACGAACAGTCAAGCAACAATTGCTGAAGGAACGACTGAAATTTGTGGTATAGGTAATATTAATTTGAGTATTAACGACAAGAATTGTAAAGTAAGTCTTCCATTGAGAAATGTATATTTTGTCCCTGGAATGAGTAGAAATTTAATTTCTGGTCGATTAATTGATGATAATGGTTACAGTGCTTTTTTGAAAAATGGTTAAGTAATTTTAAGAAATCCTAGAAATGAAAATTCCTTAACTATACCATTAATTGATAAATTTTATACAGTTAAAGCAAATGTCATTAAAGAAAATCAAATCGAAGCTCATGTACTTAATAGAAATAATATTATGGTTTGGCATGCCAGGTTTGGACATTTAAATTCCACAGCATTACGGGAATTTTCTAAAACTAAGCTACAAATGTTTCTTTTAAAGGACAAAATCAAATTTACAGTACTGAAGTATTTGAACTTGTTCACATGGACTGCACTAGTGGGTCTTGCACTAGTTAATTCACTTGGTAATTCTAGGTATTTTTTAAGTATCATTGACGATTTTTCGAGGTTTGCAGAAATTTATTTCATAAAAACTAAGAATGAAGCTTTTGACTGTTTCAAATAATATCAAGCAGAATATGAAAGACAAACAGGTAAGAGAATAAAGCGGATTCGATTCGATAATGGGTTAGAATTTTGCGCAGGATATTTCGAAACTTATCTAAAGACCCAAGGAATAAAATACGAAAGAACCAATATTCACAGTGCTCAAATGAACGGGACAGCTGATCGTTATAATAGATTATTAATAGAGGGTACTCGAGCTATAATGACCCAGGCTAAACTACCCAAGAAGTTATGGGCCGAAATTGTATATGCTTTCAATTATTTAAGAAACAGGTTCCCACATAAGAAATTAAAAGGAAAAGCCCCATTAAATGTCTGGTTGAGCAGGAAGTTTTTTGTTAGACATTTAAAAATTATAGGAACAGTAGCGTATATTCATATCCCTAAGCAGCAGAGATAAATTGGATAGAAACGCTAATCGTGGTATTTTAGTAGGTTAAGCCAAAAATACTAAAGGGTATAGGATTTGGTTACCGGATAAAAATAAAATCATAGAAACTAAGCATGTTAAATTCGATGAACTAATTTGGGGTAATTATATTTCTAACGAGAAAATAAGAATGGAAAATTTAGTTAGAATACACGAAAGTAGTGTAAGCGATTCGGAGGAAATCGAACTAAATGTGGTTCCAAAGGCCGAATCGGAACATAAACCTGATAGCAAACCAACAAAAGGGGTTAAAGATTGGAAACGAGTCGAAAGAATTCGTAAAAACGGTTATTTCCCCAACTATCCTCAAAGGTCTGAATGTCTGAGAAATTTAAACGACACAAAGAAATATTGTGAAAAAGTTGGAATGGATTTTAATCCAACTGATTTTGATTTTAAACCTAAAACCTTAACTCGGATTTAAATGTAAACACCTCGAATAAAAAATATTCGGATAGCAAAACTAGCGATTTAAAGGATGCATGTTCAGAGTCAGATGCAGAAGCTCATTGCATAGAAAGAGTTATTCCAAAATCCTTTAAGGAATCTCAAAGGTTACCAGAAAAAGGTGAATGGTTAAATACCATGCAAGAGATTAATACGCTAAACGAGAGGGATGTTTATGATTTAATACCTAGACCACCAGGAGTTAAAATTCTTGGTACAAAGTGGGTTTATAGTCTAAAAAGGGACACTGAAGGAAAGGTTAAAAGATTTAAAGCTAGGTTGGTTGTAAAAGGGTATAATCAAGTTGAAGGTCTTGATTTTTCTAAAACATTTTCACCTGTCATATGTTTTTCCTTAGTGCGTTTATTTATGGTGTTGTTGGTAGTTATAAATGGGTGGACTCATTGTCACCTAGACATTAAATGTGCATTTTTATACGGAAAATTAAATGAAGATATTTATGTTCAACAGCCAGAAGGTTTCTTAGTGAACACGGGGCATGTTATGAAATTAAAGAAGTCACTATACAGACTTCGTCAATCAAACAATCAATGGTTTGAAGAATTAAATCTATCACTTTTGGAACTGGGTTTTAATAAAATTTTGAATTGTAATTGTGCACACATTTTTGATTCTAAAATATTAGTTTTTATTTATGTTGATGACTTGGCTGAATTTGCGGAGAATGAGACGTTAATGAAAAAGGCTATAAATTTAATGAACTCTAAATTCGATATTAAAGATTTAGCAAAAAAGCATAGCTTTGTCAAGCATAGAATCAGAGTTTATTTCTTTGTCAGAGACTGTCAAGGAACTCTTATGGTTACATGCGAATTTAATTAAACCCACTTTTCTCAGCTGGAGGAATACCGAGGAATTTCGGGGGTATTGGAGAAAATCGGGTCAAAGGCGCGACTAACCAAGGGTTGACTATGCACTTCTTCATCATTAAGCAAATGTTTTTGTTTTCAACGTTACTTTAAATTAACCGTAAGAATAGTTAGTCAAGCTGAAATGAAAAAAATTACTAAATGATCTCAAGTTCTAATAAGTAATTTACTCTTATTAAAAAGCAGAGAACGTGTATAGCATTCCAATAACATTTATTTAAAAATTGCTTTGTAGTTTTAAAGATTAACAAAATGGGGAAATAGTATTTTGTTTACATGTAATGGACCACCTAGACAGCTGTTTATTAACATTTTCTATTTTTTCAACCAACTCGGTATTTCCTATATATGAAAACCTTACATTAATTACATTTTTCACATGAAATCCTTAAACATTAAGAAACTATACCAGTTCAGATGGCCACAAAACTTTTCCAGAAGTCTAGACGCCAAGATAGAATAGAAAATGTATGTTAGAGAGGTATATAATATGCCAACTTTTTCAAAATAGTTTAGACGGTGATGAAAAGTTTAAATATTTCCGTAACATTAAAACTTCTAACGGTTACCACCACAATTATCCGGGTAAATGGGGCCAAAATACGGTAAACAGGAAAAGAATGATAGAAAATTTTCTTGATTTTCGTGAAGTTTTAAAAAAATCCCTGACCAGGATGGCCACTAAATTCAGGAAAAAAAGTTCTTAGATAATTTCTGACATATTTCGGAAAAAATTCCCCGATTTTAAGGCCAACTTCTTTTTAAATTTCACCATTTTTTCCAGATGTGTAGACATTCTAATTAAATAGAACATGGATGCCAATATTTAAAAAAAAAAAGTCTTGGCGTTAATTAAAAGTTTAAACTATTCCGTAACACCCCCCCCCCCATTAAACTTATGCGAACAAATCGAGTTCCCGAATATTTCGAGTAAATGATCACAGCGTATGCCAAGTTTTTAAGTACATAAATAGGACATTAGCATACCTTCCAATACTTGATAGTACAATTTATTTAGGAGGAAAACATGTCTTCTTTAACTTAGTAAAAACACTTAAAGTTGAACCAACTGTTTGCAAACTCAAGAAATTTATGCTATCCCATTGAAATATTGCATTAATTTATATAGAATATAAATAGATTACTCTACTAAAATAATAAAATAAATTAGAAATTATAAAAAAATTTCATATAAAAATGTAATTTCCATTAAATGTCTAATCCAGGTTTTCAAATACTGTATGTAGTTCTATTTTGACAAAACAAATAATGCTATAGGTAATTTATAAGTCGAAATGAATATAATTATAATTTAATTTATTTTTTAGCAATTTCTTTAGCTCAAATTTCTGAAGAATTACCTCTATTATGATGTACAAACTCTAAATAATAATATTTCCCGATATATCTGGAAATTTATGATACTTTTAAAGATATTTTCAGTTATTTTAAAATCATGGTACAATTCCCAAGCAAAGAAATCTGAACACTCAAAAACAATGAAAACCAGCAAAAAAAAAATTAGACAAAAGCACCTCCCTACTGTTAATTACTCTCAAATTACCATTATCTTTTTTTTTAATCTAGGATGCTAATGAAGTAGAACGTCGATTATTAAAATATTGTTCGATCAAAACATCGGTTATCCAAACCTTACTGAATTTTTTTTAAAAATCCTTTATGATGTTAACTTCATTCATGTTTGTCGATGGGAGCAGAATCTTCGAGGCTTCATTAACCCCCCCTTGCGTCATCAATCTTTGGCGGCTGTTACCATCACTAAAAGGTCAACCTGGACCCGATGGTTAATACAAATAAAGAGTTCTTAAGGACCCTTCAAATTAAAATGAATGAGTTCAGAAGGACTTTTTAGAGATTTGTGGGAATCTAGTTTTCTACATGAATGTAAAAAAAATTTAATTAACGATAACTATTGTAACAAATGAAATAATTGAAATCCTCACCTTGTGGCCGCTGGATCCTCTTCGGATTCCTCCTCCATTGGCAAATCAAAGCTACAAGAAGGAAGAATCGATATAAATTGCTTTGAATGAAATTTTACATAATCAAGGTAAGACATTCAAACCCCTTTAACCCTTAAGTGGAAGTCCTAGTAAAGATAATTTCCTATACTCGCTGTGTTACAATCTTCTAGCCCAGTGCATTTAGAAACTACTTCCTATAAAACCTTGAAAATAGGATGAGTTAAGCACGAAAATGATCACTTAACGAAATGACATAAATTGAACAAATGAAATGAAAATTAAAAACAGCAATAAACAAAACCAGGTGGAGCCACTCCACATGCGTTAAAGTAAGGATTTCAAATATAAAATATATTAGATGCTATTTTAGAGTTTTTAATTTATGTTATTCCATTAAGTGATCATTTTCGTACTTACTCACCAAATATCAAGGTTTTATAGAAAGCAGTTTCTAACAGCACTGGGCACACAGTTGTAACACAGCGAGTATAGGAAATTATATTTACTATAGGAAATTATCTTTACTAGGACTTCCTCTTTACCCTAAAAAATACATCAGAGCCTTATTTCCTAAAAGGCCTGTGAGGCCCGTGCCCAGGGCCCAAATTGCATGAAAAATTCGGAATTATTATGTAATTGTGAATATTTTGTTCAGAGATTACATTTGATCAATGCCATAACACATTAAAATATATTTTCATAACTCTTATTAGTGGTACTCTTCCGTTTTCCGAGCGCAAGTGATAAATTGCCAAATA
This sequence comes from Linyphia triangularis, assembly GCA_963978545.1. Classification (NCBI taxonomy): domain Eukaryota; kingdom Metazoa; phylum Arthropoda; class Arachnida; order Araneae; family Linyphiidae; genus Linyphia; species Linyphia triangularis. The sequence continues at coordinate 87,017,448 of OZ021729.1, read as the reverse complement.
ATGTAGAATTTCGCCAAATTTCTTCTTATAACCATAAGGGGAAAGTTCGTTTGAGTCCAGATGCTCTATTCTTTGAACTCATTTTCAAAACAAAGCATGTTTTCCTTCCATTTGCTTCGCTTGGCAACATTTGCGACCGGAAAACTGAAGAGTACCCTCTTAGTTATTACAATAATTAATTTAATTAAGACGGTAATAGACCATAATCGAATTGTCATTATGCTAAGAGGGGAGGAAATATATTTTGGAGTAAACACTCAGTTTAGAAGTTTTGCCTAAGTTCACAATATCTGACACCAGCTGCTGTTTTGAATAACAACTCGTAAAACCTAGTTACGGGGACTTTTGACATTAATATAATTTTCAAACTTATAAGGTCTTTGTAAACGAGGATACTCTTTGGCTATACGCATCTGGTTCCCACCGGTTATATATACAATTTTAGGTTTTATGGATTTCTGTTATGTAACTTAACAAAGAGTTTCTGGGCTGATTTTGGGGGACATTTTATCTGCTGGACAGAGGAATGTTTCTCGGGATTCACTTGGGAACACCTGCGATTTTGAGGTCATAGCTCGGCCAGCTGTTAGTTATTGTCTTCTATCTCAGAGTTCAGTCATGCTTGGGTTGTATTGCGGATATGAGTTAACTTATGGCAAACGCAAAGTACTATCACTATATAAGATACTTACAGTCAAAGTGAATTAGTAATTACTAGTAATTTACACGAAAAGAAGCACTCCAGCAATTAGTAAGTAAATAACATCAACAATTTTCGGTGGGTGAGGGGGGGGGGGGGACATCTTCTATGTTGGGCGTACAGTAATATATTTTCTAAATCGGGTGCTGATCTGCATCGTATGTTTAAAACCTCCTATCTCTTTTTATAGCAACCTTTGTATTGTGATTTTTTTTTTAACAAAACTATTTTATCGTTTTCACTCGCAACTAGAATCTTTGACAGTTTTATTTCTTTATCTCTGACAATTTTCTTTGTTGGCAAGCTATCCGAGTACAGTTTCATTTCGGTGGATGTTAAGAATTCTGATTATTTATACAAAATGTAATTTTAAAAAAAAACTTGTTTTCGGATAGAAACAAGGCAAGAGTAACGAAGAACTGATCTTTTTGAACTGATTAATTTACACAAGAAAATTGTAGATGTACAAAATACATCAATCGCTGGTGTCAGAATACACTGAGCTCATTGACTACGCTACAATAATGGGTGTGAACAGGTTTTGCTACATCCTGACGATGATGGGCCAATTCGTTAAAACTCTTTAAGAGTATCCGTGGTTATAAAATTAAAATATTAATCAAAATTCAAACTTAAAATGGCTTATTTTCTTGTTGTTATCAACATACACTTAAGTTTAATTCAAAACTTTTCGAGCAGATTATCAATATTAAAGTTGTGATTAGTCCTGAACTATATCTTTAGGCGGAAGGATCCATCGTATAGAGGCTCAAGTTATGTTGTCCCGAGGTCAGTCCAGTTTTTGTTCAGGGGATTGAATGATCAGGATTTGATCGTCCAAATGCATACATGTTTCCAAGTCAACATCTTATCATGAAAAATGCACTTCTTAATATACCAGGGCAAACTTATAAGAAAATTATATATTTTAGAGCAGTGATTCTCAACCACTGTGCCGCGGCACTTTTGTATGCCGCCAAAAAAGTTTACGCAAAAAAGTTTTTAAGTAAAGTTTTACGACCAAATATAAATGAAATCATTAAAAAACATCAAGCTCAAATTTCTCCATTAAAAGTATTCTTATTATTCATTTGTAATTAATCCTTTAACCCCTTGGGTACAGATTTATTTGGAAAAATTCTTGCGTTTTGAACGTTTGGTTCAGAACAATAAAGGAACTTTAAAGGAATACAGCCAAAAAAAATTTTTTTTTTAAAGTATAGGTAAACCAACCTATGTTTGACTTAACCAATCATGGCTCTTGTGACATTAAAATCTATCCAATCAAACTAGTTTGAATGACGAATTAGGTTCGTCATTATTAACGTGCAAATCAAGTGCATGACGAATCTCAGCCGTCAAATGTACCCAAAGGGTTAATAAACGTACTGTTGTTTTTGTAGTACATATTATATTATTTTGTTTTACATTCCAAATTATTATCATTAACTATTTTACACAGTGTACTATAGGTAAGTAAACAACTTTTAAACTTATCTTGTTCTTTGTGTGCCGCCAAATTTTGAAATCGTTAAAAGTATGCGGCAAAAAAAAAAAAAAAAGGTTGAGAATCACTGTTTTAGAGCTTAAACTACCAAAAAATAGAGGAAATTCCTACCGGCCCGAGGCTTGTGCCGCCACCTGATCCCGGAGGATTTGCATCTCATTCTTCAGCTTTTTATTCTAAAATGAATCATAAAAAAAAAAGAACTTTAGGGAAATAGTTTCTAATGTGGTGGTCTCGTGTACAAATGACAAACACAACACCTAGGCACCAGTGATCACTTTTGCCTGGTGGTTAGCGGGTCTAGGAGTTCCGGGTTCGACTTGTCGTCGCTACATTGGCGACCCGAATATTCTACTGCACGACTTGCACACCATCCACACTCCACATTTCTGGCAACTTACTGCTGCACAGCAATCAACCTTTGGCGACTCACTGCCACACGCAACTCCCACGCAAGTAATGAGTGGAAATTTCCCCGATTTTCGTGAAATTTTAAATTGGTTCCATGACATTTCCCTGATATTTTCCAGAATCAGAAAGCTCCCTGACATTTCCCTGATTTCCAGGATCTGTGGCCACTCTGTGATAAATGACAACACAGCAATGCAATGTAAATTCAATTTTTTTTTTTTTTCAGCTTGCATCACAGTGATCTTCCATGTAAACAGTGGAAACACAGTTAATTCTAAGTTTTTAACAAGTTACTAAATCAGTTTTCTCCAAGATGGCACAACCATTGAATCAGAAACAAATTCTTAATTAAAAAAGAATTTGCATTTGTATTTATATTTTTAAATTTAATTAGTTTTATTCTAATTTTTCAATTAATGATTCAAATAATTAAGATTCAAAATAATCAGTAACTTACTTCCGCAGTCAGTTCCCGCACTTTTCTGGCTGCTGCTGCTAATTCCACTTCACTATCCTAGAGAAGCAAAGAAAACAAGCCTGGTAAGTTAAAAGTTCCTAAATATGTCATTCAAAAGTGTAACAGATTTTCCAAAAGTATGAGGACATGCTGAAATTATTATCATATTTAAGTAGTTTATCTTTCTACTATATTTCAGGACAGCAATACTTGAGCCTTTAGTATACGCTTTAGGAATGATCCTTCCGCGTCAAGATATAGTTCCGGTCAAATCACAGCCAATCAGGGCTTAGTAAAACCGGTTCACTCATCGTTGTAGCGTATTCAGTGAGCTCAAGTAAACTTGTCTCAATGTATAGTAGAGTGGATGTGTTATATATAGTTACTCTTGCACTTGCAGCTATAGTTAAAGTTGTTGTGGCTTGCGATACTCTTTTTACAGGGCTGCCACTGACTGTAAGCTTTGAAAATAGTTGCTTTAGTAGCCTCAAATGTTAAACATAGTAGCCAAAATAGTAGTCTCAGACACTGAAAATAGTAGTCTCAGACGTTGAAAATAGTAGCCTCACTTTTCATAGCAACGATTATTTTTTCAAGCCGGTAAAGACCTTCCTCTGGTTTTAAAGGTTTTAAGTTATCATCAAGATCGGAATAAAACTGTTGATTTACATAAACACAAAAACCCAGAGACACTCTTCTTTCAATTCAAAATAGTGTCTAATACATAACACCCATACGGTAAAAAGCATGTGTCTTGGGGGAGGCACTATCGTATTTACATAACTGCGATGGAAGTTGGCAACTCAACCTTACTCCCAGACAGCACCTAAGCAAAAAAAGCTAAACTTCACGCAAAAGCGATGGTAAAAATTGATTGGCCAATACAAGATATATATATATATTTTTTTTAATTTCCAAAGTCAAACAACTTTGGCAGAAAAACAAGTTTTATGTTTAAACAATTATACTATATAATGACAATGACAGGCGAATTTAATTAAGGCCAGTTTTTAATTTTTTTAACAGGATAGCTACAGAATTTGAGAAACAAACTTCCCCAACATTTCTCTAATTTCCAGAAAATTCCCTGATGTGCATCTCTGTCGACGTTATCATTAAAAAAACGAAGAAAATATGACCAGTTTAAAAATATATAAATTTGAATATTTACAATTATATTTACTTATCAAAGTGTAATTGCACCAAAATATAAATTTAGGCTAAAAATCAAAACAAGCATCTTTAGAGTATGAAAAAAATGGAAAACATTAATAAAAAAAAAAAATACAAAATTCACATAAACCAATTTACAAACTACACCCATACCCCCTTGCTAACTTCAAGGAAAAGAAACCAGTACAATACTTTTCTTTTTAATTTAAAAATAACAAAAATAAAACATGTTATTTTTTAAAAAATTCCATGACCCTTTGCTTGAATGTATGCAGTAGCGCATTCAGATTTTTAAATTTTTGGAGGGGGAGGAGGATGTTTCAATTCTATGTTTGATTTGTATCAAACATATAAATCAAAAACACATATCTCTTTCAGTTAATTACGTTTAATAAAATGTCAAAATTAAAGTACAAAAAAAAAAAATCAAGTACAGGATCTAACCCTTTTTGCTTATTAATGCCTATAGATTTGTTGCACATCTATAACAGGCTGTAAAGGGTTAATAAAAACAAAAAGATATGATGGAATCAATTTGAAATATAAAGTAATTTAGGGCTCTAATATATTTCATTGACAAAAAACACAAGACAAGAAGAAAACAATCATATCTGTAAAGAATGCACACAGATTTAAGTTTGAAGATTTTTTTAACAATAATGCGCTGGCGGTCGCGAAGCTATAAGATAACCAAAAATCTAACAGAAATAATGTGTAAATAATTGTTCCAAGAATTACAATGATCTCAGAAAATAAAAAGAAAAAAATGGGGATATGAACATGCGGTTGTGGGCCGAGGAGGTGATGGCCAGTTTGGCTCAGCTGCCGAGAGTAGAAAAAGGTCGGAAACTTCATACCCCCAAATCGGCCAACTAGCCAGGTATGACTTTTACGAAAAAGCACATGAAAAAAAACACCTGTATTTAATTCAACGCACCAGGCATCCACTTCTTGTGTTGTCTTCTTGACCAACCACCAGGTCCAACTTTTTGCGAGCCGGGATAAATGTCCGCACGGGAATGCGAGAAAGGAAACTAAAAAATTTCAAAATTCCCTGACTAAAGAGTAATTTTACGAAATACCTTGACATTTACCTGAAATCCCGGTTCTGTCGCCACCCTGTTTAAGCTACATTCAAAGTAATTAAATTGCCTCAAAATTTAAATCATTTTATTATTTATAAATTTAGCTACAACATTGAAATTCTAACATTCTGCATCGATTGACCTACACGGCGAAATCATTCATCACATCAGCACCAATCTCGGACATAACGTCTATATAACATCAATACTGTCCATACTGATAGCACTTTCTTCCGGCGTTCACCACAAATTAATTTTTGTTAAGTAAATAAAGCGAAATAATTTGATATTTCAGTATATAAGTATATAACAGTGTATGCTCTAGCGCCTTGCAGAGCAAAATATAAAACATAGGAACCTAACAGGCAGGCGAAAATGACCATGGTTGCCGTCAAAAACAACTCTCTCGCGTGAGCGATTACTATCGTCGGACTAACAAAATAACCTCTGTACCCGCGAATATATTTCGGTAGTATTTGCTCTCTCTTCTTCCCCCCCCCCCCCTCTCCTTAAAAAAATCACCGTTTTGAGAAGATTGTTAATAACTTAATGCCGATTTATTTTCGTGCTACTATCGGACAGTATCCAATTTCTTAAAAAATAGTCGCCTCAGCCAAAAAATAGTTGAAGGTTTTGTTAAAAATAGTCGTTTTGGGCCCTTTTTTCATTGAAATAGTTGCCATAGTTGCCTGGCCACTAAAATAGTTTTAGTAGCCTTTTTAGTCGCCTGTGGCAGCCCTGTTTTTATTTAACTGACGCCTCCATTCTGAATAGTTAACCACACAAATCAAACAAAACTTGGATTGCAGTAGTAACTTCACTAATATATATCGCTTTTACACGCATTTATTTTGGCAGATATCAAGCATCTACAATTTGGCAACATTACAAATTCTCCAAAATACGGATGAACGGTGAAACGTTCAAAAGAAATAAAACTTCTCCGATTTTCGTGAAATTTTTAAAAAGTTCCCTGATTTTTTCCAGAATCAGAAAGATCCCTGACATTTTCTTGATTTCCAGGTTCTGTGTGGCCACTCTGTTAAAGGTATAAAGGTTTTATTCCACAATCCAATGTGTAAATATTAACCAACTGCAACTCTAATTTATTTTACATTATAAAATATAGAAACTATTTTTTGAGTCCTAAAGAGACTCTCAAACATGGCGTCCATCTTGAATTTTATATCGTTATTTAACAACATAGATGTATTTTGTACTGTCAAAAAGGTATTTTGTTTCCAAAAAGTTTCTCAACCGCCAACTAGTTGTAAAGAACACTGAAACGTCATTACTATGAAAAGTTAAGATAGCGATGCAGATGCCATCTTGAATTTTTAGTTTTTACCTAACACAGATCCGAGTAGGGAAAATAGTATTGAAACTCTTCATTTGACCTATCACGTGGTAGGACAGTTTTTGTATAAATTTCTTACTACAATAGTGTGTGGTGCAGGCATTAAATATGGCTTAAGATAGAAATAATACCTCTAAAGAATTTGCAGGGGACGCAGTGAATTTTCTAAAGTAGGAATTTTAGGGATAGTTCCAAAAATGTCAGGAACATTTTTTCACCTACTATGTTCATATGTAGTGAGCGGGTTGGTGGTACACCTACCATTAAGGTTTTCATCAAAATCGCTTAAGGTTGAAATTATGTTTTTCACCAAGTGTTCTAATAGTCTCCACCTTCGAAATTTTAGTAGAAAGGTGGCAAAAGCATGAAAAGTGGAAAAACGAGTGTCTTTAACACAGAGCTCACTGTCCTTGAGCATCGCCCATCAACTATTTTTTTTTCCTGTTTCACATACAAGTAATGGGAATGTAATGTTCATAATAACGCTAATCAAGATGGAGATCTTGGCATGTGTAAAAGTTATAGCCAAAAATATTGCCAAACGGGCCATTTTTATTTAAATGAGGAAAAATATAAAAACGGAAAATAACAACAAATTTTAATGCAATGACCGATATTGTACAGTAATTGAAAGTTGTGCGATGTTCCACACCCATAGTTCACACTAGAGCAAGAAAGTTATTCTCCCGCACTACTAGCAAAAAAAAAGTGCTACTTTCGCCTCGATTTTTTTATTCAAAATAACTGAAAAAAAAGTTTCATTTTTTTGCATGTTTTGTTATTAAAAAAATGTTTTAAAATATTGATCATACCTTCGAGCGCTCTTTGAAGCGGTCCTTTTCTTCTCTGAGCTCTTCAACGCGCAGGAACACTTCTTCAGAGATGGGGCTAGAAAAAGAAACATTACAGTTATACTACAGCATAACGCAGGCTTCATAACGAGTTTCATATACAGGCTTATCCAAAAAGGAGTGTTTCCTTCCTTTAAATATTGAATATCCAGAGTGATTTGCACGCAGAAGAAAAAAAAAGGGGAGGGAAAATGTAAGGAAACGTAAGAATAAAATCCATAAAAACAAAGTTTTCATTATAATTCCTTTATAAAAATAGCCAATTTCTATATTCATTTACAAATCACCGTTTCTGTTGCCAGCGTGCGCTTGGTGTTGGCATCTAAATTTTAAATATCAAAAACATTTCTATCAGCAATATGTGCAGCAAACAACGGTTCAAAATTTATTGATTAAAAATGAAAGCGAATTTATGCACTGGCATCCTTTTAAACATCTTTTATTTATTCTGATTAAAAACAATTTTATTCTTTATTAAAATAATTTTTTGGCAACAGGAAAAAGTTTCGGTTAAATGCTCTTTCAGAGCGATTGGATGACGGCAAATTGGTTTATTAGTATTCCGTAAAAGCGTCCTTTTAGTGACAGTGGCTTTTAGTGATACACAACCTGAAAACTTAAAAAAATTTTACTCGAGTTCCACCACCCTCCAAAGAAAAAAAGAAAATAATAATAATAATAATTTAATCTAGATCTGGTTGAAGAAGCTATTGATAATTATTCAATCACGTTTTCTTGGTTTCCGATTGCAGGGGTCAAAGTGACAAAATAAGAATATTTAGGATTTTTTAAAAAAAAATATAGGACAATTTAAAACATCAAATAACTGCACACAGTTGCTACTAAACTTAAAAATTTAACTCGTTATACATTTATATAGGCGTTATATTGTATTTAAGAGAATGAAAACACACCTTTAAAAAAAGAAATCGCCTGATTCTGAACATGTCATCCGTTACTGTCTCAATATTCCATCCCTAAATGAAGTTTTATTAATTACATTATTTGCAATCTTGAGTCTTTTGCTTCCAGCATCTATAACTGCTTGAACTGCTCCAATTTCTTTAAATATTTTCTTTTTATCTCTGTTTGCAGTCTTTTGTTGGTTCAGATTTATTGTTCAGTGTAGGTTGGATTAGCGGCGAAAATTGGGAGATTTAGCGCCGAACCAGGGACTTGGTTTTCCGGAAACCCTAGCGACCGTTTGTATTTGACAACACAACGTATTGACGTCATTTTAAATTTTAACGACTTTTATGAAAAAGTTGGCTTGATTTAAAAACCACTCCCACACCTCTTCCAGAAAAAGCAACAGATTGATGAGCTGATGTTGAAATACTAGTATGCAAAATCTGTGAGTACAGCCAAATCTACTACACAAATCTCTCAAGGGTTCAGGCAAATAACAAACCAACAACTTACTTTGTTCTTTTCCAGGTAACCTTTCGTCACATTACAAACGATCACAGCAAATTCACCGTTTAGGTGCCTCCTTCCTGGTGCCGGTCAGAATAGTCTCTACAGACGCATTTCAATTGCAAGATCCTCATTTTCTTCTGTGTCCTGTACTGTGTTTCCTGTTAGAGTTGAGCTTTTGGTGCCTCCTTCCTAATGGCAGTCATCATACCCTCTATAGATGCAATAGAATTGGAAGATCACCATTATCTTCTGTTTTCTGAACTGTGTTTCCAGAGCTGACAGTAGTTCCTGCCAGAGCTGAGCTTTTGGTGCCTCCTTCCTAATGGCGGTCATCACTCTCTAAAGGTGACTTGCAATTGGGAGATCATCACCTTCTGTTTCCTCAGGGTTCCCACTCAAATCACAGAATGAAAATCCATGACTTTTCAATGACTTTTAAGGGCCATTGAAAATTTGTTTTCAGGCATCATGTCTATATATATATTTTTAATAAAGTATATTCTGCTAAAATAGTTATAAGTTGGTGAATGCATAACACAAATATGACGGTGCAGATAAGTGGCGGTCACTCGGGAATAGCAAGTCCAAGTTGTATTCTTATAAATTTTGCAGTTGGACACACAACATCGGCATAAATTAAGAACTTTTAAGGACTTCTTAGCATATTCAAGGACTTTTAAGCACCTCTAAGCATTTCCAAGCTCTTTCAAGGCCTTGAAAATAATTTCTAAAATATTAAGCACTTTTAATGACTTTCAATTACCGTAGGAACCCTGTTCCTGAATTACTGTTTTTCCTGAGTTCATTAGAACTGTGTTTCCTTCTAGAGCTGAGCTCATTACAAACATCTACCTTCTACTTTGGTTTTACTAGCACAGCTTCCAGCGATGCAACCGTTGATGCCTCCTTAGATGGCTTCTTGGGGAATTGTTTTGTTCTTGTGGTCATCCTTGGGAGCACAAATTCTCTTCTCCAGGTCAGTGTCTTGGATGTTATTAACGCCATATTGTCCTGATATATTGCCCGGATATCCGTGGAATTCACCTCCCACGATGGTCACCAATCACGTTACCAACAGAAACCCTAAGTCCTAGGTTCAACTGAAACAAAAACGATGCCATTTTATATATATAAAAAAAAACTACTTAATCATAAGTTAAATGTTTTATGAAAAAAATTCAAAATTCAGCCAAACTAAATATGAACTGCCATCCACATTTATGTGCCTTTTGAGGAATTCCTAGCAAGGCTCATTCCCTATACTAGCTGTGTTACAATCTCCTAACCCAGTGCATTTAGAAACTATTTTCTATAAAACCTTGACATCTGGCGAGTAGGTAAGAAACAGATCACTTCATGAAATGACATGAATTGTTTTCATATAATGCCTATTTATTAATTAAAATAGCATAAGACAACACCAGATGGAGCCACAGCATATGCATTGACTTAAAGTTTCCAAATATATATAATATATTAGACGTTATTTTGGAGTTTTTAATTTCATGAAATAATAATTTTCGTTCCTACTCACCAAACGTCTAGCCAAATCTTTTCTATAAAGTGGTTTTTAAATGCACTGGGCTAAAAGATTGTAACATAGCGAGTATAGGGAATGATCCTTACTAGCACTTCCTCCTAATACGAAAGGACAAATTATTGGACTGGGACAATCACTGTTTCAGAAACACCGTTTCTACAAGTTAAAGGACATTTGAAACTGTTTACTGCAGAATGGGATTGATTACGTCGGTTTACTAAAAGAGTGTGCTAAATAAAAACATTGTATACATTTATTATCTGTGTATCACAAGAAAGGCTCAAATCACTTTGTCTAGCCTTGTCTGTTGCTGTGGATGAGACTAGCTCTCTAATTTCCACCGAAGATTCTAGGAGGAAGATATACCAGGGGGCTCAGTGAGTTTGCTAGAAAAATACTTAAGGTAGGAATTTTAAGGATAGTTCCAAAAATTTCAGGAACATTTTAGGGATAATTCTTAATTTCAGGGATATTTCTTTTGAATCCGATATAGGCTCCTAACACAGGCAAATTCTTTCCAAAGCTTGTTAACTGACAAGAACTGCCAATAGTCAAAAAATTAAACAAAAAAAAAAGTAACATCAGTTACATAATTAAACAAATATATTATTTTAGCTAACATGAGAATTTAATTAAACCCACTTTTCTCGTCTGTAGGAATATCAGATTATTTTATTTATTTTTTTTGCGGAATTTAGAGGGAAATCATGGAACTTTTGAGATTTTTTTTAAAAATTAGGAATTATCAAAAAATGCAAGGACAATTTTAGGAATTTTAGAGACAAAAAACAATTTAAAGAAAACTAGGAATTTTGGGCGAATGCGACACTTGGAACCTGAATTCTGTTTCAAAGGAAATAGATGCTACATTGGTTAATCTAAGCATCACCTCATGCTATAGCCAGAGTTCATCCTAGAAATGAAAAAGGGCAGGGTGCTATTTTCCAAAAAAAGGGCACTTCTTGTTTACAAGGGCACTTTTATGGCAAATTGCAGAAATACGCGTTTTCTGCCACAATTTCAATATTGTTATACTTTTCTACCACGATAAATAATTTTCAATATTCTGAAGAAGAAAAAATAACAATGCAGAAACTTAAAAGATATCAAAATACTGATAAAATACTTAAGTCCTGATTCTGCTGGAATGAGACTGAGAAAATTATTAAAATTAAAGTGCAATATACACAGTTAAATTGTCATCAAACAGTAATTTTTATAAGAATATCAATTTATAATACAGTAAAATTAAGATAAGAATGTTTTAGTATAATGAAAATGTGTTAAGATAAGAACTTTTCACTCTTTCAAAATTTTCTAAAGTTTGAATGAATCAACCTTAAACTTTATCTCTTAGTTTTGCTATTGTCAGATAGAGAATAGAGTTTCTCCAAATTTAACATTATTCATTATGGGATATCACAAGGAGTATTCCGACTAAAGAACTTGGACTATGTCCTGAAATTTTGCATTTTTTTTTATTTTCAAAATCGGATCAAATTTACCGTCAAAACGGCGATTTTTTTTGCCGTGCATGCCGCTATTATGTAAGCTATAATAGAGTTTTATTTTTTTAAAATTCGGAAATAATCTGGGATTTAGTTTGCATTCCTGTTATGTTTAATTTTAAATATGAAACGGATGTTTAGAAATTAATTGGTAACAGGCAAATTACCGAAAACACCCCCTAAATTTAACAGGAGGACATCGCGATTACGTGTGTCCAAACAGAAATATTCTTTTTAAATTCTTAGTGTAAACATTTGATAGTTATAAACCTTTAACTAAGTTATTCAAGTCTTTCAAATTCCTTTCTTCACTATTTTGAAGGAGGCATGATAAAAATCCAGCGAAATGCACTTAATCAAAACACGTACGAAACGACCATCGGAGTTTACTAATGTGCATTTGGGAAATTGTAAGACGTAGCCCTACAATCCACCTACTAATGAAGTACATTATATAGACATCTACTCAATGGTTTCAATCCCTGATAAATACGTTGCGCGTTTGAACATGAATGCGCATGCGCGACAGCCGATTTCAGTAGGAGTGATCCACACATTGTGTTGGGAGGGAAAAAAACTGTTGGGAGGGAAAAAAACGAAAGTTTTTCGAATTCTTTCAGGATGACATTTTTTTCTGAAAAAGGGCAAGAAGGGCGCTATTTTTATAGAAAAAGGGCAGACAGGGCGCGCCGCCCCTCGAAAAATGCCTAGGATGAACTCTGCTATAGCTACAAACTTAGTGTTTGGTGTGCACAATGAATCATACACTGATCGCCTTTATTGCTATAAGAGAATAATCAAGATACCATTATATTCAATTTATATTAAACCCAACGATATATTAGTAGGAAAGAATTATCAGAAAGGAACTATACCTTCAGCAAAAAGTGTCCTCTCTTCCATGGAAAGGAACATCCTTAGGTGTGAAAGATCCAATTCTGTCTCAAAAGAACTGAAAATTCATTGTAACTTGAATAATTATTAATAAATTTAACTTATAAAAAAACTATAAACATAAAACTACAAATAAAACTTATAAAATTGAATATATATAGTTTCTGAAGATATTACTAATCACAATATATGTACAATTAAAGCCAAAATTTGAAATTTAAATATTGAAACAAAAACTAGATTTTTGAACAACCAAATACGCATTAATCACACACAACAACCACCACATTCATTCACACACAACGGCCACCACAATCACACACACAACGACCACCACAATCACACACAACGACCACCACATTCACACACACAACGACCACCACATTCACACACACAACGACCACCACATTCTTCACACACACACAACGACCACCACATTCTTCACACACACACAACGACCACCACTATCACACACACAACGACCACCACTATCACACACACAACGACCACCACTATCACACACACAACGACCACCACAATCCTCACACAACGACCACCACATTCACACACACAACGACCACCACATTCACACACACAACGACCACCACAATCACACACACACAACGACCACCACAATCACACACAACGACCACCACATTCACACAACGACCACCACATTCACACACACAACGACCACCACAATCACACACACAACGGCCACCACAATCCACACAACGACTACCACATTCCTCACACACACACAACGACCACCACTATCACACACACAACGACCACCACTATCACACACACAACGACCACCACTATCACACACACAACGACCACTTCAATCAGGGTGGCCACAAAATTCAAGAAAAAAGTTCCCTGATAATGCTCTGATTTCCCTGACAGATTTCTAAAAAATTCCATGATTTTATGCAAACTTTTTCCGAAATTTCCCCAATTTTCTTAGGTTTTCCAGATGTCTAGACACTGATATTCTAGTGACTAGAACATATATTCTAAAGAGATAATATGCAATTTTTAAAAAAATTGTTTTGCTGGTAATGGAAAGTTTAAATTATTACGTAACATAAAACTTCTAATGCAGGGATGAGTTTGGTAAAAAATCAAAAAGCTGAACACAAAAATCGAAAAATTTTATGCGTGAAACACATTTGAAGTTATATTTAAAAAAAAATTATGTTTTTCCATGCGCATTTATAACACTGCGCCATCTATGTCCATCCGTGAGCAAAAATGGCTTAAAATAGCGGCACCTAGACGTAGGGATAAACTTTGTGCAGTCATCAGGCATGGTATAGCTCCAAAGAGGATTTAAAAAAAAAAAATTAAATCCGTTTTCTAAATTTTTAAGCTACAAGTGTTAAAAATCTTAAAATCTAGATTTTTATTCATATCATTAAGCTTGTTTAATAAAATAAAAAGCTACAAACAATTGCAGTTAAAATAACAGTGTTAAACACAGATTATTTAGAAAAATTACAATTGGGACTAATTTTCAGAATATTTTTATACAAAATTATATAAAAATTTGAGTAATTCTGCATAAATTAGAATCAAACGGCAAAATTTAACCTTAACCAGGCACTAATCACGAATATGGCGGCTATCGCATTAACGGAAGTCAAGATGAATGGCAACAATTCGGTGTTGAAAATCTCGGTATTGTATTAGCGTAAACCTCAGCGAAAATGACCATCAATCTAACAAAAGTACTATAGGCAATGTCACTTACAATACCGGCAAAAATCTAGGTATCGGCAAAAACGAACATCACAACAACGTGCATATCGGCGATAGCGTCCACAATATCAACACAAATCTCGGTAATATCGATCTTTTCTTGGTAATACTAGTGCAAATTTCGGTATCATCGGATGTTACTACAGTATGGCTTTCGACGAAAATTACTCTCACGTCAGCAGAAATATCAAACTTAGAACCAAATATACAGGGGCAACTCTCACGAATAGCGCTAATGTATTGGCGTAACTCTTGACGAAAATTACAATCATAACAACTTAAATCTCGGCATAAAATCTAGGGATCGGCAAAAACGAACATCACAACAACGTGCATATCGGCGATAGCGTCCACATTATTAGCACAAATCTCATCGCACATCATCAATAATGCACATCAACGAGAGCGCAGTTCATCACGGTAATATCGACATTCTTTCGGTAACATCGGTGCAAATCTCAGATTTTACAACAAGGTAGCACTCAGCGAAAATGACTATCAAATAAACGTAAATATCAGAATTAGCGCCGAATATACAGGAACAATTCTCAGCAATAGTGCTGTTGCATTGGCATAATACTCCGCGAAAATGAAAACCACAACAACTTAAATCCCAGCGATAACGCACGTCATAGCCACACAAATCTCAGCAGAGTGGACATAGCACATCAACGTAACGATTAGCGAAAACGAGCTTCACATACCAACGTACGTTTAGACGTTCTACAACGATAATTCCGTGGATGTCAGACTTGAAAGCAAGCACATTATTCGTATACGTTAATAGCGTGAATTAGTATGAAGGAAATTACACAAAAGGATCAAATTTTGGAGCAGTTGAAAAAGTCTAAAATGCGAGTTTAAGTGCCAACCTAACAAAAAAAAAATGCATTCCAGTAGATTTTTGTATTTGGAGCAGGATTGCCGTAGGTTTTCCACTCTTCCCGATCGGGAGGAAGGGAAGCTGCTTCGCGATTCAGCCTTAGAGAAAAGGTTATTTTTCTGTGGGATAGAAAAATCGTGAAAAAACGATTTTTTTCCAAGAAAATTAGAAAAGCGGAACTTTCTTTGAAAAAGCGGAATTATTTTTTTTCTAAAAAATTAAAAAAGCGGAATTCCGCCACATGGCGGAAGAAACTCATGCCTGCTAATGGCTTACCACTACATATCTTCATGTAAATAGCGCCAAAATATGGATGAACATGCCTTAAACAATACAAAATTTCCCTGATTTTCATGAAATTTAAAAAGTTCCCTGACATTTTCCTAATTTTTTCCAGAATCAGAAAGCTCCCTGACTTTCAGGTTTTCCCGGTTCTGTGGCCACTCTGACAATTAACAACCCATGCATACACTTCAATCATGCACATACTTTACCTCTCATACCATTCATTACATTACCTAAGCACCAATATCAAGTTATAATTATTATTATTATTATTTTATTTTCTTATTCATTTTCTTTCTTGGTGTTGAAACTAAGCGAATTTTGCTGGAAGAGAAAACATGAGAAAGGTAATAAAAATCATTTTTAAAATGTAAATTCATCATAAACAAAAGCCTTCATGAACACTTGCATACAATAGGAGTAACAATAAGTAAACTTTCAAAACAAAGTGAAATTTTTTGCGTACCAACATTAACAAGTAAAATGCTATAGATCACAAATTAGGTCAAACAGGCAATATTAAATTTTTAATTAACACATTGAAGCATTTAAGTGTGCGACAAAAAATTACACAATTTAGCGTAATACAAAAAGTAGAAGTGTTTCGATTATATTAAAAAAAAAAAAAAAAAACGTTATCCAAACTTGTAAAATATTGTGAAGATATAGTTTTGCAAAGTTATTTTCAAATTTTATAAATTTCCTACCGAATGGATATTTCGAAAAGAAATTGTTTATGGTTAGTTATATTGTACTGTTACTGTACCGTCTTGTTTATGCATGCTTAGCAAGCCTAGATAATTTTTAAGTAAAATTTTCAGTTGTATTTTATCTGCAACAAAACTATTTCACTCGAGATTTAGCGCATTGACAGCCAAAAGAAAGAAGGGAAAAAAAGGAGGGGGGGCGGGGGGAACTCATTAAACAGACCTGGTCAATAGACCTCAAGCTAAAAAGCTTAACTTCATGCAAAAGGGATATTTAGGGGAGATATTTACGGGTTTGCTTTTTGACAAGCACACATCTGTTAAATAAGTCCTCCTATATAACTGTGTACTTATTTTTTCATTTGATATAATTAATTTAAAATACTTACGTTGGAACAGTGTGTCACCCCTCAACTGCCAGGATTCCATTTTTGTAGGGGCACAAGTGTCCGTGCCCTCACCACCAAGAAGGCAATCACAAGAGAGGAAGCAAAAGAAAGCAAGGGAAAAAGTTAGAGAAAAGAGTCACTAGGGTACCTCGGGATTGTGACACCCGTGTTTACTTAAAGAAAGTAAACCCCCTGAGGGATCGAGAAGATCGATGCACATAATAAAAAAGGAAATACAAATGTCTCAACATTTGCAGTTCTAAATAACACTGTTAATGGAAGAATTAAAGCTGGTGGAAGTATTGTGTATAAGAAAATGGTCATAACACTCATTCACACTGACACAACAGTCCCCTCCCTACAACATGAGAATACGCTTCTTGTATGAATGTGAATAAACTTCTTAGGCAAATATTTTTACTTTTTAGTGAAAAGGAAATAACAAGAAATAATAACTTACACATTGAATGCCTCAAGAGCACTGAATAGGAAGAAAAAGTGATTTTATCTATTGCTATTCTTAAGATTATTCTAATTCTCATGCATAAATATTTTTTTTAATTCGTAAAATTGTGAGTGGCGATAACTTTTTTAGTCAACCTTGTCAGATACTTGTAATTTTGTATCATGCAAAATGGTGGTAATTTAACTATTCAAGAAACTTAAATAACTGTTTGACCTAGTTTGCGAACCATATAAAGAATAATAACTTACCTTGCATGACTCGCAAAAGAGCTAAATACTTTTGGGAGTAAATATCATTAGAACATCTTAAGGCATTTTCATTATTACACCAACGTGAAAATTCAAATCATTCCATCTGCTCGAAAATCAAGCCACCAATTTTTTTTTTTATTCTAAATTTCAAATGTTGACTTTAGTGCTGCCCATTTCACACCTCTCAATACTCTGATAATTTGTTCACGAACATCCAAACAAACTGAAAGCCAGCAAGAAAAAAAAAAATTTACACACTTCAAAAATCTTCCTACGTAATTATGCTCAAACAACGTCGTTGACGAAGAATTGCAACATCTATCGTGATTTTGGTGACGAGAGTGACATAAGTTGATATAGATGATTAGTTGATATTATTAAGAAGAAGTCCTAGTAAGGATCGTTCCCTATACTCTATATGAAACAATCTCCTAACCCAGTGCATTTAGAAACTACCTCCTTGACATTTGGTACGAAAACGATCTCTTCTCGAAATGATAAATTAAAAACTCAAAAATAGCGTCTAATAATATTTATTTTATATTTGAAAACCTTACGTCAATTCAATTCGTACAGTGACTCCGCTTGGTTTGGCGAGTTGCTATTTTAATTTATAATACATTAAATTAAAATAATTTATGTCATTTTACTAAGTGATCATTTTCGTACCTACTCACCAAATTTCAAGGTTTCATTGAGGAGTAGGTTCTAAATGCACCGGCTAGAAGAATGTAACATAGCAAATATAGAGACTGATCCTTACTAGGACCTCCTCTTAAATTAAATGCAGGATTGTCAGTGGCTGTTCAGCTTTGAAAACAGTTGCTTTAGTAGTCTCCTACGTTAAAAAATTGTAACCAAAAACGTTCTCATTTTTCGTAACTTAATTTCTTCAATCCTTTTTTAATTTCTTTAATAACATAACAGGTTACATAACTGGAATAAATTGAGAAATGCATTTTAAAATATTTTCCAGATTCTTCAATTGAATAAAACAGATGGTGCAGTTCTCAAGCAAAAAAATCTTAACTTCACGAGGAAGCCAACGAAAAACTAAAGCATTTTATATTTATCAAAGTTCTACTGCAAAAAAAATATTACTATCACACTATTTAAATTGTAAAAAAAATTAATGTCTCATAACTAGACATTTTTATTGACTTTCTATAAAAATATAATTTATTATGAATGTTTATGAATTTAAATATAACTATCAGCAATTTAAATAATTTTAACAGCATTAGCCTCATAATTAAGTGCTTCACAAAAGTACAGGTCCGTCATAACTTACATTTATTTTGCAATTCTCAAACGCAAAAGCAATTTTTGCTTGCCCGATAGCCCCATCAAAGAAAAAAATTACGAAAACTGATTGGTGCATTTTGATTGGTTTAACAACGTGCATTATGAAAATTCGTGAAAAACCCATTCACCAGTAGCACATATATACAGGTCCAGTGCATATTTCTCTCGCAAATCCGTAGGTGGTCAACACCGATTTGGTTTATTTTGTAATTCCTATAATGCCAAGAGGCTTAAAATTGACGGATTGGGAGAAAGGAATAATTGAGGCGCATAATCACTCAGGCAAAGGTGTAGAGATATTGCAAATGCGATTGGAAGATCTCATAAAGTTGTTGGAAATTTCTTGCGTAAAAAATCTGAGTATGGCAAGAAAAAACGTTCTGGACGTTATTCACTACTTTCCGAGAGAGACAAACTAATAATTTTGAAAAAAGCTTCTAATTCGATGGTCTCAGCACGTGAAATATGAGTGCAACCTTAATGTTTCTTCTGAGACTGTTAAGACGTGTTATAAAAACTTGTCCACGCATAGTTAGCGCAAAATTGAAGAAGGCATCTCATCTGACCAGTAAACACAAGGTTAAAAGGCTACAATTTGCCCGAAAAAACATGGACAGAGATAGAGGCAAGGTATGATTTCCATTTCTTTTTCTATCCTTCAATAAATATCACCTCTTTATCAAATTTATCCTTATTTTCATTTAAATATATTTAGGTCATCTTCAGTGACGAGAAATTTTTTAAACTGGACGGCCCGTATAGGTTCAATTTCTACTGGCATGACCTCAGAAAGGAGAAGAAATACTTCTCAAAGAGGAATTTTGGAGGAGTTACTGTATGGTCTGGGAAGTCATTATTGCCCGATTAATTGTCTCATTGGATTTCGTGTCATCTAAAAGGCATATCAAATCATGCTTAAAAAAAAATCTTTTGCCATATTTACGTCGATTTCGACGAAATCGTCCTATCTTCCAATAAGATAATGCAGCAGTACATGTCAGTAAAAGCACGAAGCAATGGTTGTCTAGTAACAAAGTGAATGCAATCGATTGGCCAGAATGCTCACCTGACTGCAATCAAATTGAACATGTTTGTGGCCTTCTTGTGCGCAAAAATTTATGCAAATAATAGGATTTACCAATCGATTGCTCAATTAAAGCAAACTATTAAAAGTGTATGGGAGAATTTGGACAAAAATATATTTAAAATCCTCGTCGATAGCATGAAAGACAGAATTTTTGCTGCAATTCGAAAAAATGGTGGCCCCAATTAATTAATAAAACTACGTGGACCTATAATTATGAGGAAGGTGAAGTGATTTTTTTATGCAATTGTAAACAAAATATGTATTTGTATAGGGCATTCTACCTGCATTTCATTTGATTTTGAGTTGTTTTCGTATATAGTTACCTTCAATAATTTCAGGATACGATTTTCTGAAATAGACCTATAGTTTTGTGGAGCACTTTATTTTTATTTACTTTTATTTTGAGAATTCTTATCAATTAGATCTTTTTAAATTCGTAGTCGCAAAGGCAAGAGCTAAAGACATTATTAGGCAAAGGAAAAAAAGATTAAAAGTAGATGGAAAAGTCAGCTAAAGAAATCGCAAAGATTGTGAAAGATTCTTGCGTAGTATTTATAGAGTTTTATCGTCCAAAACTAAATGGAAGTGAAAAAGACATGCTGGAAGAACTCTAAATGGAGAAAATTGCAGCCGGTCGGTTAGGGCCATTGGTCCGGTTAGGGCTATTGGTCTGTAGTTGTTAGGATTTTGTAGGTCTTTCTTTAGGATTCAAGATGGAAACAACATTTTTGGAAATGTTTGTTCATGCCAAATCCTGTTAAGAAAATTGAGAAGAGAGGATAAAGGTGATTTACTGAGAAGATTCAACATGTTCTGACGTATAAATTCACGACCAGCTGATGTTGGATGACATTCAAGTTATACATTTTTTAATTCATTAAGAATACAATTAATATTGTAATCTTCAAAGCATATAAGAGAGTAACTGGAGACTCAATAATGTTATGCCTAACAAATCTTCAACCATTATCAAGATACGATCTCCAAGAGAATTTTTTGCTTTGACCTTTGGCTGTCTTAAAATCTGTGCTGAACAACGAAATATTTTTCCAAGCTTTTATCTGTTATTTTAAATTTAGTTCAACATTTTTCGTTCCACTAAGACTTCAGACAGTTGATGAATTGGGAGCTGCTGTGCTTGCAGCCTTTATAATCGTATTTTGGGTTATATTTACTGTAAAACACAACCAATTGGCTTAACAAACTATAGTCGAACAAGGGCGGAGGGAGGTTCATTTTAAGTTATGCAAATAAAAAAGTTGTCAGTATTGCTACACTGAAATCCCAGAAGAAACGGAGATAAAACTGTATAAGGTCTAAGCAGTGGAAGGTCCGGGTAAGTTGGTGAAAGTTGAAGTATTTCTTCCGTGAGGCTATGGTATGAAACTGCTCAATATGTATTCCACTTGAGTTTGTATTTCTGCTACCATATAATATTGTGTCCATTCGTGTCGCCAAGAATGATAAGTGGAGTTGGAAGCTGGTGAATTAAATCCATTTCAAGTATTTCCTTGTAATGCAATACCTTTTTTATTTTTGTGTATATTGTGGGAGTTAAGGACGTTTCTTGTAGATCGAGACAAACTGGATGGTATCATCAATCAAGGTTTTGATATCACCAATATGGGTTCGACATCTGTGACAATTCCTATAGAAAAGTAACTTGGCGAGTTAGCTGTTCTTTTCCATTTTATACGTTTTCGTAGGTTCTTTTACTGCACTTGAAGGATTTTTCCCTTTTTTAAAAGATCTTCAATAACAGAGGAGCCATCATCAATCAAGTTGATGTTTCAGGAAATTGAAATTTTCAACTTTATTCCGACTTTTTCCTTAATCGATCAACTTTTTTTCAAAGATTCTGCAGATTTTGTTTTTTACTTGCGTATACGACTTCTTGGATGTAATTCTTTGTGAGGCATCACTGGTGTGAAGTTAGTCTAATTGTCCCTGCAACGACGGAGGAAGGAAAAGAAAGCAAGTGAAAAGAAAAGGAGGATAGGTCACTAGGGTACCTCGGGGTTGTGAAACCCGTGTTCACTTAAAGAAAGTAAACCCCTTGAGGCGCCGAGAAAATCGATGTATATATTAAAAATGGCAACAATCTGAAATATCTGGCACAAATTGCCTCAACTTTTGCTGTTTAAAAAAAAAAAACATAGTTAATATAATTATTAATTGTTTATATAAAATGTGAAAGCTGTACACGTTCATAAGAAACAAAATTTTCTTTTTTTTTCCAGTAGAACTTTAAATGCTTTAATACCAATTTTTTTTATGGTTGAATTTAATATGTTGCTTTAAGAGTTGTAATTTTTTTACTGTGTCTACAGTTTTGACTCTTAAAATAATTGTTAAGTAGCTGTTTTAGTCGCCACTGGTAGTCCCTGTAAATGCTCAATTTCAAGAAATTAAGTGGATAAAAACTTAATTGTTTAAAAATCAAATAAAAGATTGAAAACAAATTGTCTTTATATATAAAACTGTACTTAAGTTGCTGATTTACACAATTGTGAAAACTGGACTGAGGGCACTTCATCACCAGAATCACAGCTGACAATTCATCAACAATATCACAATATCAATTGAGTATAATTACATGGACATTTTCTATTATACAAGTCAATTTTTTTTCCTTGCCGACAAGAAAGAAAACCAAGCGTCGCCTTTTTGCATTAGAATAGGAAATTAAACAGCTGACGAGAACTTTTCCCGCATGCTTCGCGGCAGAGTCAATGCAACGCATATCGAACTGAGGTCAATTCATCAGGTCATTGTGCATTTCCCGACTCGGCCCCAGAAACACCTTGCCATTTCCAATGCAACATTTTTCTGATGTCAGCACGGGCGGAACTCTGCGTCAAAATGATCTGTACGCAGATTTCGAAGGATAAGAAAGGAAGGGAGCAATTTCGGGTGACTCCGGACAAACCCCGAGGTGCGATTTGGAATTCGGGGGGATTCGGGGAGCAAGGGATGAGAAGATCTCGAGTGCTTTCATCTATGACATAGGAGTGGTATCCGATTCCAAAATGTCGAGAAAGAAAGCTTCCAAGTTCTTCCCCATCTTGACGCTTGCTTGTTGTATGGCTCTAACTAATTGGCTCATGTGAAGTAAAACTATTTGATGTGTGAATCAATGACTAATTTAAACATTCGATTTTTACAAAATCTATTAACGATATTAGGTAAAATTGGATGCTGGTTTTGCTACTGGTGTTAATTAAGGCTGCTATTTTGGTGTTAATTTTTATTTTCAGATTCCACTGTATCTACGTTTCGGGATGCGAAGTCCCCATTCCTGCCCACTAAAACCTCCAAGACAGCGGTTCCAACACATGGGCCGCAAATAGCCGTGGACGCTGGTCTAGAATTAACAGCAAATTAAACACAATTAAGTTCCTTTATTTTTTTTATTGTTTAATCTTTCTTGTACAGTATGTTTTAATACTGAAGCACGCACATACACGCGCATATTCTATAAGCTATTATGCCTCAAAGTCTTTTTACAAAATAGGTGGTCCGCACAACTACAAAAGTTAAGTCATCAAAGACAAAGTCTACTCAAGGAACAATCGTGATGACCTTTATTCCTCAATAACCGCTGATATTGCTACTGTGACCACGGAAAGGTTGCATGGCTGAAAGTGGACAACCACTTAAATTTCCTCAGGGTTACTAAGGGAGATCACATTGAAGTGCACTGATTTTTTTTTCCTAAAAACTTTGGGAGTTCTGGTACCTAATTTTATATTTTTCTTATTCTTTTTAACTCTCCTATCCAAATTAGGGACATTAGCTTCGAACACCCAGTAGTAATAAGAGACGTTGCTGCTCACAGATATTGTGCTCCAAGTGTCCAAAAACTTAATATTAGCGAGGTTTCCAAGGGTAAAGAAAATAAGGACGGTAGAAACGGCGGATATTATTCTGCACTACCATTTTTGTGTTGACTTGAAGGAATATTTCTTTGGTATATGAATGAATACATATTGTTCGAGTGGAAAGGATTTGTTACGACTCATTTGAGGGTAAAATATTCACTGCAATATTAAAATATATAAAAAAATAATAATAATAAAAAAAAAAAAAATTTAAATATCCCAAACTCAATTTGTGTCCAAATCAATTGTATTAGACATGTACAGCAGCTCCACTGCATTTGACAAGATTATGTTAATTTGAGATTTTGTATCAAACTTGATAATAACAGTACAATGTCAATAACAGCGAGAATTTTCTCTTCTGTAACATAATAATAGATATGAATGAGTTTTGGGGATTGACAGGTTGGTTGTGTGGGTTTTAGTGGCACAAGAGCCTATATTTGGCTAAGCTGCATCATGGGGATTGACAAGAATAAAATAGTTGGCAAGAGTCTACTCTACTCTACTCCTCCTACTGCAGTTATATACACTTGAAACAGCTTAACGTAGGTAGAGTAAGTCTTCTTTTAAATATATCTATCCATGTAAACAGGACTTTGAACTGTTTTTATTTTATCCTTTCTGTGAGCCAAGTAGCTAGAGCCAGACAATCTGAACAGATACCTTTCGATTTTGCTGGGTTTCATTCTTCCGGCTGAACACAAATAGTACACAACTTTGCTTTAGCTTTACCCTAATATTTACAGAAATAAATAATTCCCTCATCAGGGTGGCCAGAAAATTCAGAAAATTCAGAAAAAAAGTTTCCCGAATGTGCCCCGATAGATTTATAAAAAAAAATTCCCGATTTTGGTGATAATGAAAAGTTTAAATTATTCCGTAGCACTAAACTTCTAACGATTTCCTACCACAATTTTCTGGAGGAGGGGAGGGGAACGGCGCGAAAATACGGATGAACAGGGAAACCTAACTACAGAACAAAGAAAATTTCTCCGATTTGTGAAATCTAAAAAAAAAATCCCTTACATTTTCCACAATCAGAAAGCTCCCTGGTATTTCCAGGTTATGAGACCACTCTGCTCGTGCAACCCGCTCTCCCCAAATGATGTTCCCTAACCTAGACGAGCACGCCCCGCTTAAAAGGAACATTAGCACCCGACTATTTACTTAATAGTAACACTGCATCATTCTTACTTGAACATGGACAAATATTATCACATTGGTTATTCGGTAAAAATCTTGCATGTTATGCTAGTTTTCTGCAGAGCAAAAACGCTATCTGAGCCTTTTAACTGAAAACCCGAACAAATTCTGCTACAGAAGATATCAGTGAGATATAATGTAGGACAGCGAATCTACTTTTAGCAGTTACCAATTATTTTTCACCGAGATCTAGGTTACCACTGTACTGAATTGTATTCCTTATACTGTACTGCATTGTTGTTGCCACTGTACTGCACTGCATTGTTATGTTGTAAGCTAATCATCATAAACCAGTAGCGTGTTATCACAAGCCACAATTTAACTTAAAATAAAATATAACCTTAGCCTCATTTTGACAGTGAAAGCACGCAAGTGTAGAAGAACCTGAATTAATAAAAAAGCATAAGAGTTTCAATAATCGGAATTATGACAGACCATTATGTAGGGGATTTTCTGAAATGGTTAGCAACGAATAGGCTCAGCAACCCGACAAAAAGCAGTCAAAAATTGAAATGACTCTTAGTTTTTAAAAAAATCAAAAAGGACATTATGGAAGTACTTTATAAAAAATATAAAAACATTTTAAAAAAAGAGTTCCCTAGATAGAGTGTAATCAGACTATGTCCTAGATGTTTATTTTGTAAAAAGTCACTGGTCCTACTTTATCTTCTCCATGAATAACTAAGGCAAGATGGGGAGAGAACCGAAACAAGCAAAATGTTGGGTTTTAATAATATAGGGTTATCTAACTTCTGGAAAAGTAAAATTCAGTTAAGACCAAATCTGAAAATAAGTAAATAATCCTAGTCCTTATTCTTTCACCACTTTCGAAACAGTTTTTTAAAAGTTAGATGTACTTGCTGCAACTAAACAGTATAATATAGTAAGCTCAAAGCAAGTTGAAGGAAACGACTTGTCTATGAACTATTGAGATCGAAATTTAATGTATAAAATTGTTGATCCCATATAGCATGTATAATCATTTCAACTGATTTGTTCAGTACTTTCCATAAATATTCATGGTTAATCAATTAACACTCTGGGATAATTATGCAAGTTTCTCAATTAATTTCTGAATTCAAAGAGAGATTGTGTTAATTTTTCCACCCACAATCACACTTAATTTTTTGTGCTGTAATTAAATAGAAAGTTATCGCTAGAGAATATAGCTGAAAAATTAAAAGTTATTTTTATGGAAAGTAAAATAATTTTTAACTGAAATACTTCAGTTTTGAAAAAGTGGCATACTATACAAACTGCATCTTTCGAAAAAATGACGCGATCCGACAATAGATACAACCTAATGATATTTCATTTATAAGTAAGATATACAGTAACTACAGAAAAATATTTGTGCCCAGGGGATAGTGGTTAGATGAATTGACAGGGGAAAAAATGTAATACATAATTTGATGTCTTCGTATGTTTCAATCAAATAGGCTTCGAGTATTATCAAATGAATCTTGATAATGTCAAGTAAAATTTTGGCAACAAATATGCTTTCGATTTGCAAGAGAAATATCGGAAGATACATTTTCCGAAACATTAACAGGTGATGTAGCATGTAGCTGAAGTATTTAAATGAGTGCCCAAACAGATAAATGAACAAAATAGATTGACTCAAGTTAAAACAAGCTCACGTCAACAGGCTAATAACTGTAAAATTTTTAATTTTTTTTAATTGGGAGCAAGACAAATATTTGCCGACCCTAAACAATGCCCATAGTGAAAGCCACCCTGAAGCACGGTAGAGAAGGAAATGCGCAAAAAAAATTGCTAATGGATTTAATTCTAACTTTTAATTAAATGTGTGTATGTATATTTATATGAATATATTTTTAAATGTGCAAAAATACATTTTTACTTATTAATAAGGATTTTAAATTACTTTATTAAATTTTGTTCTAATTTTTTATTGCATGTAATACGTCCATTTCAGAATACTTATGCTTTTACTTGAAATTTATAGTGAAAAAAAAAGTGTGCAAACATTTTAACATCCAAGATTTTTAAAAAAGATAAAATGCAGAAAGTGGTATTTTATTATGTGTGCATTTTATATTGTGTATTTTTAGAATTTTATTTGGATATTTAGTATTTTGGGGGTATCGTAGAACGCAATTTTGTCTTTAATAAATTAAATTTTGTGTAGGCTTCGTTGCCAGATGCCTAACTGTATACATCCCCAATTTTGATGTGTTAATATTTACCAACAATATAGTTGAATAAACAAATTATCGATATATATATTTTTTTTATATATATATCTGAAGTTGCACTCATACATCATTCAAAAATAAAGATGGTAGCTAAAAGTAAAGATAATACGGTTACTTCACTAAAGTATTTCATGTCTCAACACATTAAAAAAAAAAAAAAAAACTAATACAAACTCTTGCAAAAAGCAAAACAGATTCCCAGAAATGGCGTTGATATAATTTTAAGCATCAGCACTTGGAAAAAACAGTTTACTAAAGTTAATTGTCACATTAAATGTTAGTTACTCAATAAAAAAAAAAAAAAAAAAATCCTAGATACCATGCGAAAAAAAAATTGTAATAATTAAGGGGCCCACACCAAACGAAACACCTCTCTTCACAAATAAGACAGCCATCTGTGGTTGATGGTTATCTGGGAGAGTTCAGGAAAGTGGTGCTTTAGATTTTAAATCAGTGTATTTAGGCAATTTTTTCAATTACAGGGGGTGCAGTGAGATTTCTATATAAAAAAAAAAACTTGAATGGGAATTTTAGGGATATTTTTAATTTTAAATTTGATATTAGTTCCCAACACAGCTATATTCTTTCCAAATCTTGTTTCAAATTAATACTTCAAAAGAGAAAAAAAGTGTCAACTTTTAAACCAATATTTATGAATTTAAGTACAATTTAAAATAATTTTGTCAATAATGAAAGATAAATAACTTTTTTTTTCTAAAGACTAAATCAATATACCAGAAAAAGCACGGACATAGCGGATTTTGCATCAGCGAAAATGACGACTACAAAGTAAATCTCGCGATAGCATTCACCATACCAACATAATAATCTCAGAAATAGCGGCTATTACATCAGAGTAAACCTCAAAAACAAAGGGGAAAAAACAGAAAATCTTAACCACCTCAGGGAAATTAAAGGGGTTTTGAAGGAAAATCAATTTTTTAGGGGCGTTTCATTTTTAATTTTCTTTTTCAGGAATTACCAAAACAATTATGGAATAATTTTCCACTACCATTTCTTTTACACAATACCACTGCTAATTAAACCAGTATGCTATTATACCAGTTGGATCAACACGGTAAAAGGTTTCGGGTTTTAACGCAATCAAGCTCTTCACAGCAGCGGGTTTCTCTCATTGCCATATTATGTCTATATTGCATCTGCATCAGCCACCAGATTTCTTTAAATTGTTCTCCTAAAATTCGTTTAAAAATATTTAAGTCCAGTGGCGGGGGTTCGCAGTCTCACATTCAACAAATACTCTACATTATATTAACTATTTTTTTTCTACAACTTGAAATCAATTATTACTTTAAAAAAACTTTTCGTAGTGTAATTTTTTTATTTTTTTTACTTTCATACATCAAATAAAATTGGTAAAAAAATTAAATATTAATTTGTGTATTCTAAAAAATTTTCTTCAAATGCGGCTGGATTGAGGGAGTTACACCTTTTCCATTTTCTTTTCAGTTTGCATAATTTTACTGTCCAAATTGTTCTATTTCATCATTTGCAATTTTCTTTTTCACATTTGTTTAAGTTCAGCTGCAGCCACTGTTTCGGAAAAGTATCCAAGGAAAGTTTTTAAAAAATGCAAAAAATTTAAATTTTTAAAGAATTTTGCATACAATAGCAGTTAAAATTATAATTTTAAACAAGGATATACAGTAAAATTGGACATTTGGGGACAATTTCTTGCCCAAAATTAAATAAAAACTCTAATAATTCTGCACCGACTCGAACCAAACTGTTCCGTTTGAATTCTGTTTTAAATTCTTTGTTAGCTGTTGAAAAACATGAACTTAAAAGGAACTTTTTCGAATAAGACACTACCGTAATTGTCGATTACTGAAAATAAAAAAAATAAAAATATGGAAATCCGCCGAAATACTTAAAACTTCCACTTATGATCGAAAGTTTGGGGAAGTCTGAACGTACGCAGGTTCCGTGGTAGTCAGACTTGCAAGTAAACTCAATAAAATAGTAATGTAGATCTAAGGAATGATCGAAATTTCAGCCAAATAAGAACTGAAATCTGTGTTTCAGTAGAACTGTGCCATGTCTGACAGGTGCAATCGTTGAAATAGTGTCAGAGACTATTATATCATAACACCCTGCGAAAATGATAACACAATAACGCAATTCACAGCGATAGTGCCCGCCATTATCACGAAAATAACGGCCATTTTATCGCCGTAGCGCTCAGAAAAATGACCATCGCATACAAACGTAAATAATACTGATAAAGGCTAATAACATTAGAGGAAAATGAGGGGGGAAAGGTAATCATTCCAATCAGTGATTTGGGGTGATCCGAACGGATGCAGTTAAGTGATTGTCAGGAAATTTTAATGCGAGAAGTTGAGGTCGGTCTTGTGGCTCGAATTTTTGCCGTTTTTATTTTTTTAACATTTTCTAATTTTTTTTGTAAATAGTTTTTGGTATTTTACTAGCGGTATTAAAATTAGCGAAATAATTACTAGGTCCATAAAAACATAAATTAAAGCTAATTCCGACACTTGGACTGGTCTACAGGCAGGGATGTAGTAGGTGCGGTAAGACGTACCGATACCTTTTTGAGAGCTGAAACGGCGAACTGACACTTTTCGAAACTAATTAATAATAACTCATTAACCCTTATGCATGTATTGTGATAAAAGTTATTGAGAATATAATTAAAAAATTCCAGCAATAGTTTGGGTTATCGCCACGATTGGAAAGCTTGGGTAGCGGCAAACATTTTTTTAGCACTACATCCATGTGTGTGTTACAAAACTGTTTTTGATCTTTTACACTTTTTTATAACTTACAGCAGCGTCATATTCCTTATACTTACACTAAAGTTCGTTATTGTATTTTTATTATTTACCAATATATTTCAGAGAAAATCTCACCCCCCCCCCCTTTTTTTTCAGTAAGGGGAAGTGGGGGATCCAGTTTGAATTTGAGATGCCTCTTTAGTGTGTTTCATATTGTTAATTAAATTATCTATTGATAACAAAATTATGTTGCCGTTCTCACATCTTTAATTTCAATTTGATACAATTTGTATGAACTGTATTAGAAGAAAAATTATAAGAATCAAAAAAAGATTCATTTTGAAAATAAACTATTGCAAGATGTAATTTATAAAGTAAAAAAAAAAATTAAATTTGCTTTCAAGAATTAATGATCATTTCGTGTGTTACTAACTAAAACCTTAGATTTGTATGTTATGATGATACATGAAATTTAAACTGGAAGTTAATACTATTAATGCACATTTTACAAGTGCTAGTTATAATTCATACAGAATAATTCTTACAACTATTGTTGCGAGTTATCTCAAGGTTGAGATTACAGTGTTGTGTATGAGTGATTGTCAAATTGCAATTAATTATATTACAACAAAAAAAAAGGGACTTAACCTCAAAATGACATCTGTCAAATTCACAAATTATGTAAAATATTGCTCACTCTGTTCCCGTAAAACCGAATATATTTTTACCAAACGTCGAAATTCTACAATTTATCTCAATATTTAATTTGGTGAGAAGGTCAGTTTAAAAAAGACACCTTCAAATTTACTTTACTAATCCTTCGCGCTTGAGCGGCGCCTCTCAGGCACCACATGATTGGATGCCGCAACTCGAGAGGACCACTAGGTTTGATGCGGAAATCCGATGCAAAGCCAATGACTGTTTAGTTTCTATGAAGCGGACAGAACCAAAAATGCAACGAAACTTTGAGTTGGTGGTACCTTCGCTCGAAAAAGGCCTTGAGTACAAAGGGTTAAATGTTTCGAATGAATGCGTCCAAATACTGTGGTTGGTTGGTTAAGTGGTTTTTTATAGCACAAGAGCCAATGTTGGCTATGCTGCGCCACCAAATACTGTGGAAAATTACTCTGGTTGGAACTATCGCATCACGGCATTTCTATTTATTAAATTTATGAATTGCGTTTTCTAACAGCAGAGATTTTTTTAAGTAGGAGTTTCGTTACAAAATAAGGGTATCTTGTTATAAGAAAAATTAAGAGAGAAAAAAGAAAACATTGATTCAGAATGAATAATTTTTATCTTTAGAAGTATTTATACTACATAGAAGCTCAAAATTTAATTGAACATTAAAAATTCGTTTTTCGAACGATTGAAAAGAAAATTGGGGGGGGGGGGGGCTTTAATTGCTTAGAATTTTTTTTTTTTTTAAAAAGACGAAGTCGAATAAATTACAACAAATTCTGAGACTAAGATTAAACAACCTACAAATGTTTCTCTAGAATGCTGGCTTAATACGAATTGTCCATACATCTTCAACAACACTATACCCTTAAAAATACAAAATCGTGTCACTTTTTTTTTAATTTAACAGCTTACATATTATATATTTTTCATTTAAAGCATTTAATTAAAAAGCTTACTTAATATACATTTTTCATTTAAAGCAATGTCAAATTTGATTATTAGACAATTTCTTCACATTTAATCCACTATTTCATAAAAATCATGGAAAATATCTGTATAAAGAAAAGTTATAAAAATTAAAGGAAGTTATTTCGCAAATAAACAGTGTTCAAATAAATATCACTCAGTTCCTCAGCTATGTGTTCAGCTGATAAAGATTAGAAATAAAGACTGAACTATCAGCTTGATTACTACATTTAAAATACCTTAAGTTGATCTCAACATTACACATACTTGTTTGTTTTTTAACTTTGCCTTGATAAAAGATAAAAACAACTCAGAATTTTATTAAATTAGTTTGTCCTTAAATTATTTGTTTTCCCCAACTAAACTTATTTTTGCCTCGAATCCCGAACATTCAAATTTGTTTCCCAAATTTAAGTTTTAAATATTTCCTATAAATTTATGAGCTAGACAACTCTTCTATTGCCTTCACCATTACTATCAGAGAAAGCAAACCTTCAAATTTAAACTTCAAACACAAAGTATTTCACACTACAAATAAAGCCACTGGGCGTGTTAAAAAAGCATAAATATCATAATAATTTTTTTATATTTGCCTCAACTCAATTTTTTAATCGTAGGTAACTAATTGCTGTAATCAGTTGATAAGTGCAAGTTAATAAGGACTGGATGATCAGAATTCGTCAAATGCTATTTATTTAAAAAGGACTGAATACTTTTTTATTGCAACCGAAACTTATATTTTAATTGTAACTAAGTAAACTATAATCATTTAATAAGGACTGGATGATCAGAATTCGACAAATGCAATTAATTTAAAAATGACTCAAAACTATTTTATTGCAACCCCAACTCATTTTTTTAATTGTAGCTAAGTGAATCAGTTGATAAGTTAATAAGGACTGGATGATCAGAATTAAACAAGTTTTCATAGTTTAAAAACGACTAAAAATGGCCTTAACAATGCTGATTTCAAAAATTCAAGGCCCCGTATTTTTTCTCAACACCATAAACACAAAATTAAACATAGTTTAAGTGCGGAACAGGACAGCTCAACAAATGGTGAACAACGATGAATGAAGTATCATAGAATAAAAATAAAACAGTAAGAGAACAGAAAAAACTGTTAAAATGTGTTGTAACAAGTGCTATTTATTTAAAAAATGAATTTGAAAATGGCCTTAATTATGCTAGTTTCCAAAATTCAAGGCCCCCTTGTTTTTTCTCAACACCAAAAACACAAAATTAGGCAGTTAAAGTGGAGAAAGTTCAACAACTGGTAAACAACGGTCAATGAAATATCATAGGACAGATATAAAACTGTGGAACTTTTAAGATTTATTACCAATTGCATCTATAGAGTAAAGAAAACAATTTTAACCCCCTAACTAATTGTGACGAAGTTGGGAGTTTTTTCCTATAAGGACTTTTCAGACTGCATCAACGATTGAATGTGCAATAACCCCAAATGATGAAGGTCCATAGCACGAACATACACAAAGAAAATAAAGTTTTTAACTATTTATCCAATTGATCGGGATGGACGCAGTGATTTTCAAATTAAAACAAAGATTACCATAAAAACAAATCTTTTAATATAAATTCTTTATATGCATTGCCAATGTCTTACATTCATTAACACAACGTTGTTTCTTTTGCAACATATGCTTGGTTTTAATACTTAAAATTAGATGCAAACACACAATATAGGTAAAATATGCAGTAAATTACTTTTTAAATTTGATTTCATTAAAAACAAATGCGAATTTATGCACTCTCATCCAGATATCTTTTATTTATTCCGATTAAAACATATTTTATTATTTATTAAAAATATTTTGGTAACAGGAAAGAGTTAATTCAATGATCGGTTAAATGCTATTTCAGTGCGATCAGATGACGGCAAGTTGTTCATTAGTATTCCGTAAAAGCGACCTTTTAGTGACAGTCGCAGACTTCGAAATTTGATAAAAATGAATTGTCGTCGAGTCTATCTGCCAAGTTTCAGACCGATTGGGTGACGTCAATGGGGTTAGTTAGGTTGTCGCAGATTTGCCTGCCATCGACAAACATGCACACAAAATCGAAGTTAATGTAAAGGATTTAACCCTTTGTGCTCGAGAGGCGCCTCATGATTGGATGTTGCAACTTAAGAGGACCACTACGTTTGATGCGAAAATTCGATGCAAGACAATGACTGTATTTAGTTTCTTTGTAGCGGATCTGATACCACGAACCGAACAAAAAGTTTCGAGTTGCTGGTGCGCAAAGAATGCCTCGAGGGCAAAGGGTTAAAAATGACTAGAAAGAAGGGCTTCACTTTCAGAGAGAATCAACAACACTACACACCACAACCTCAATTAATGAAATATCATAGGATGAAAATAACTGAAATAAGATGAAATAACTGCTTTGACTTGTTGACATTTGTATGCTAGAGCAATGAACATTTCATTCCTTTTATTTGCAATTTTAATGTGCGATATTAGATTTTTTTTTTTTCCCCTTTCAATAATAAAAAAATTATTTGCCATATCATAGAGCATATTTTAAATGATTTTTTTATTTTATTTTTTATTAATACTCATTTAAAAAAAATCACATTTCTGGAAATCTGCCTTAATATTAACGTTTTCTAATTAAATAAAAATCTGTTTACTCTTGCCATGCACGATCAAAAAGAAAATTTTATAGAAAAAAAATTAATAAAAGCTTCTAAAAGAAGATTATAGTATTGCATACTTAAGATATTATACATTAGAGCAGCGGTACCCAATTCATGGGCTGCGACCCACTTATGGGTCGCGAGTGTGGTACGGGCCGTGGACCTTGGTCGACAATCTAAGGCAAGATAAATATTATAGGAGATTCAGGGGTAGAGAACAATCGAATCACTCGATGGTTAGCAACAATTGGTAAACTGTTTGGTAACCTTTGAAAACGATCACAGGGGGGGGGAAAATGAATATCTTCAATTCAAGCGACAATTGAACTAACCATGTGACCACTCTAAATTCGTTTTTTAAAAACGACGTCATTGGTCCCGTTCTGGATAAATATTCAGTATCTAGCAATTGACAAAATTACACTGATACGCTTTTCGACAACCTATCTATGTGAACAAGCCTTTTCAACTTCACTCTTTTTGAAAAATACAGGAACAAATTGAATGTTGTGAGTGATTTGAGGGTAAAACTATCCAGTTCAGATATTGACTCTCATGAAAGACAAACAATGACAAAAATCCCATTTTAGCTATCTTGTAGTTGTGACAACAAAGGTGAATGCAATGAAATTCCTTTCTTTATAAAGAATATTTCATTATTTTTGTGGAGTATGTTTTGTTTTTTTTAACTACTGACACGAACATATTCTATTAGTTAAAAAACCTGAAACCCTTTTCTCTTTTTCTTTTTACAAAATAGGTGGTCCACACAACTTAATAGGCAAGAACCTCTGCATTAGAGAAAATGCTACAAATGCAACAAGTTAACCAACTGGATGGAAGACAAGTTAAAAGGTTGTAAAATATAAAATATGTTGAATGAAATAGAAGTTTGTTTTAAAACTTAGTGACAATCAGTTTTGCTTGCAACTTTGTTTCTCATTACTTAGTGGCATTTTTTGTGACTTTCTTCAAAGCTTATAAAATAAATTAATAAAACCAGTTTTGCTTCTAGTTGAAATTATTGTAGTTAAACGAATGGTCAGCAAAGCGAGCTTCATGGGCTGATTTCAGGTATGCTAAAGTTAGAGATAATATGATAAAATTGAAATAGAAGCCTATAAAATTAATATTAGAAACAGTTGACATTACATTGTTTATTGTGGCTAATAATCTCAAAATTCATACAATTTTACAAGTAGCTGAATTTGTAAAGGGGAATATGGTTTCAAAGTTCGAATTAAATAATTCACAGAATTAAAAAAAAAACTCGATCAATGAATAAAGCTTGTAGTACTATCATTACTACAAGCAACATTAGAAATTTACCGCAAATAAAAAAAAAATTATGAAAACAGTAACTAGAGTAGAGGTGAGGACACTTTTTTTTACAGGATTCATTACAAATTACTGAGAAGAATCTTAATCACAAATCAATTGTACTATCTATTGCTTTCAGGACTTTTTTTACGTAGACTCATTTAGAGATAAACATTAACCTCAAAAGATGGGCAAGTAATTAAAGCATGAAAATAAGATTGCCAAAAGGCTTCGATTTATTGGTGATTGTGCAAAAGAGTAATAAAAAATCCATGCCTCTTTATTTCTAAGGAAAGTATGTTTACTTTTAAAGAAAGCAAGATAACCGTTCAATATGGATTATTCTCAGGGTTGTTTGCAAAAACCTAAGAACTCCCCTTAGCGAGAAGACAATATTTTAATTTTAGTACAGAGGGTTACTGAAAGTCATTTAGGCACTGGTATTATGGAAGATGCATAGCTTTTTCATTCCTGATAAAGAAATAGTAATTCCTATGGCAATAAATTCTTGAGACTTATTATTTACTCTAATGAGGATTACCAATTAATCTTCAACCACAGTGGTGTATGGGTCAAAATCACTCTGGAAAATACATTCGTAATACTAACTGCTAAGGATTCATTATTAATACAGTTTATTAACTTAAACAGGCAATTATCATTCAAATATGATACAGTGCAACAATTTTATTTGCTAAGTTAAATTGGGTTTTACAGCGTAATGATCATAAGACAACCAAGCTGTGAAAGTAAACACTATTCATAAATCAAGTTTAAAATTAAGCAAAAATGCATGAAGTGAGTAAACCAACAAAAGAAAAAAAGAGGTTTTGAAACGTTAAAAAAAACTTTACATGATAATGATGCTAAACTACGATAAATGGCAAGATAAGTTATGTAATAAATAACTTGTCAGATGTACACAACAATACAGAGGTGAAAACAGTCCAAATATTAAAAAAAAAAGAGGATATATACACAGCGTAGACTACAAAAGTAGCCAAATATATATATATTTGTGCACTAATGTGTTTACAGTGGTGCAGCTAATTCCAATGGAGATTTAGGCAAGTTTAGTCTGATAAAGCCTTATAAAGTCCAGTAAAAATAATAAAATTACAGATAAAGCAGATCTCAGAAAAAAGCACTAATCCGTGTAAACGCGGAGGATTTTCACCCGACAATATTAAGTTAAATGAAGAGAAGAAGTGAAGTCCAAAGTAACTAAGACAGACAGTAAGTACAATACTCAACGATCAAGTGTCCATTTATTTTTTTAAATTTTGGGGGCCATTTCTATGATGGAAATATCACATAATGTGACGCGCCATCATATAAATTTGATAAAGTAACAAGGCATGTACTTGTAGAAACTTTTAACACAATAGTCAAGAACTACATCGACCCATTAAAATAATTGGAGATGGTTTTAATTACACATGACACAAATGCCGTCATAAAATAGATCTCGAAAAAGCCCTGGACAAAATTAGAAACAGTTCACCCATGAAGTAGTTATTGCAACAAGAAATAACATGTTTAACAGAAGTAACACAAAAAGTGGTTTAAAAAAAAAAAATAATACTGAAGGTAGGAAAGTTGTTCAAACAATTAGATATAGTTTCTTTCTATCCTTTGTATAAACAATAATCGTAATTTTGATATTAATAATCAAATGGACATTAAGAGAAAAATTGAGCATTATCAATTATTTGATTAAAAAATTTTAAGAATATTCGCAAAATCATTTTAAGTAAATAAAATCAGTTATTCAAGTATAATATTGAATTCATTTGCATCTATCTCAATAAAAACTTGCAATTGAAGGAAAAAGTTTGCCAAAATAAAATAGAATAACAACCACCAATCAGAATGAAGACGTAAAAAATTTCTGCTTGCGCTTATTCTACATTCCATCCTCAACAATTTCTTAATATCTTGTTCTTTCAAATAGCATTCTCATTTAACCAAAATCCATCGAATAACTTTTTTTAAATAAAAACTTGATTGCATCAATCATTTTAGTTGAGAAAAGTTGCTCATTTAAATTTAAATCAGAGTGATAAGCATACAAAAAAAATCTTTTTTTTTATTTTACAAATCACGAAACAAATCTTTGATTTGACACTAATTCACTCAAATTACTTAAAAATTATAATTTCGGGGGGAAAAAAAGGAAAAAAAAACCCTTCCAGGTTAAAAATGTATTACTTAAAAAGAACGAGTATGTAAAAAAAAATGAGGGCACACCGGTTGTTTCAAAATGTGAGGAATACTTTCAGTCCCTGTTTTAGTCAATATTTAATGAATAGCTATAAAAATCCAATTTTTCGCAAATCTCGAATAACCGAAATGATACGTGCAAAGGGAACATGTGTCAAAATAAAAACTATTTACAAAAGAGAATGGATTACACACACAAGCAACAAACAAAAATTAAAGGGTCTACACATATATACCATTTATGATCAAAGTATCCTGTTCATTTCACAATAGTTTTCAGGGATTGATTGGTTGAAGTTTAACGGTGCAAGGACAACATGTAGACTACACAGCGCCAACCAATGGTTGGTGTTAAAATGACGTTGTCTGGCAATATTAAAAGACAGGTAGTGGGTTTTTTTTGGAAACCTTTTAAATAAACTTACATTTGACATGGGACAGTAAATGGACCCTATTTTATCCCATGCTAACAGAGAAAAATGTGACTAGCATGAGATTTTAAAAGAGGTGTCCCAAAACTTTATTCTTGAGATTAGATAACATTGTAAACTGTTCAAAATAAAGAAATAAATCATACTGATAGGGCAAATTTGATAGTTAAGTTTTGTTGGTACTCAAGTTAAGGAAAATATGAGCAATTTACAGTACAACATGTATGACGAGATGTAACGACTGCAAAATTTACCTTAAAGATACCATAAGGCCAATGTTGTCCTAAGTAATGCTAATACCATTAAGAACACCATTTTTCCTTTCATGAGAATAATACCCTGTTTTTAAGGTGATTGAAAACTAATCAAAAGATGTAGCGCAATTTAGGGACAAAACACGTATTAAGAAATAAAAAAAATTCAAAAACAGAATTTTTAAAAAGGGAACAGTTCTTTGCTAATATGGATGAAACTGATTTGTGGGGGTTTCTTGAAGCAGAATTTACGAATTGGAGAAGTTTGCAACAATTGTCTTAGGAAGAACATTCCTATGTAATAATTATGAGAGCCAAGAAAAGATTTCTTGTGTATCCTTCTGGTTAACAAAGAACAAGTTAAGGATATTAGGAAAAAAAATATACAAAAACAGAATTTTTAAAAGAGGGAACAGTTATTAACGAATTTGGATGAAAGAAATTTTTTTGGGGGAGGAGGGTTCCTTGGAGCAAAATTTATGAATCTACAATCATCTTAGGAAGAACGTTCCTATGTAATAAATATGCGATCCATGAAAAGATTTCTCGTGTCAATCCTTCTGGTAAAAAAATACAAAAACAGAATTTTAAAAAAGGGAATAGTTCTTAGCCAATTTGGATAAAATTGATTTTTTTGGGGCTCCTTGGAGTAGAATTTACAAATAGAAGCAGTTTGCAACAATCATATTAGGAAGAACATATGCAAAGAATGTGCGATCCATGAAAAGATTTATTGTGTCTATCCTTCTGGTTAACGGAGAACATGCCGATGAAGTTTAACATGTTCTCTCTTCCTATTTATCGAGCAATGCCTTCAGCAGAAACTTTGAAAGCAGTGGGTTATTGACGAAAAACATAATTGCGATGGATGCATTTTTAAAAATATTGCAGTTGAAATATACCTTTCCTTATGAAATTGAAGTTATCAAAATTGAAGTGTTTACCATTTGAGTAATATCATTACTAAAAGATACTAAAATAAAATATTATTCATTTTTACTTTTAACTTTTACTATGGTTTGTATTTCCAAGATGTTACTCTAATAAAGTTATCTTTTCTCGCCAACTCTGTCGCAGATTTCAAGTTTATGCGACACTGAAAATTCCTTTCGTATGCTAAGAAACACTAACGATGTAACTTTGTTGAAAGTGTGTAAAAAGCTTTTAAATCATTCAATTGTTCTACAACGATACCTTAATGGGGGGGGGAACGAATGCTCTAATGGAATAGCTTCTTCCTAAAAGATATTTGATTGTTCGTAATTTTATTTTACAATTCAACTCGAAAAAAAATCCCCTTCCGTGTTTCGAAAGAAGTCGCCGAGTTCTCTTTCAAGAGGGCTTGTGGAAAAATTCTAAATACTCTGAGTCGACAAAATGCTCAAAATATTGAAGTTCACTAAAAAACTAGCCATTTTTAACAAATGTAAGAAATTGTAAGGGATGTAAAAATAATAAGTATATTTCAAGGTCCTTTTAGAACGTTCAGCACAAGATTATATGGTATCTAAGAATCGTAGTAACCCTTAAACTGATGGAACACAGTGATCACACTTATGTTAAGCACCAATAGAGAAGATTTCAACATTATATACAGCAGCACATAATCAACGTATTTGATATTAGTCTGAGAGGGGAAGGGGCCATACCTAGGCACAATCGCACCTTTATGAATTTTATAGGGCTGCCACCTATTGTTCAGACAACACAACTCTTTAGGAGCTTGATGTGTTTAAAAATGCTTATTTAGTCAATATTTTAAACCACACTGATGCAGCAGTACAAAATTGATAACTAATCGAATAAATCACCACACACACAATTGCACTTTCAAAATCTGAAATTAAGAAGCTTAAAGCGAAATTGTAAATTACTTTTTTTGAAAAACAGATTAAAATAGCCATCTATAATTACCACTATAAAGATGAAAGGGGGGGGGGGGGGAGCCAGTTATTTGATATGGAGATACTTTTCCAATACAAAACAATTTTTCAACATTGTATAAATAACACTATTTTCCTTGAAAAATTAAATATTTTTATCCTTAAGTTAAAGGTTTAAATAATACTTCCTAAGGGTTCACAAATTTAAAAAAAGTTTTCTAATGCTTTGAATTAATGTTGGTTTGTTTTGAAAACTCAAATAATCATGACCAATAACAGTTGAATGTGTCGAATATGCCTAATAAAAGACCTTGCAAGCATGCATTGGGTAAGTGACAGTTCTATAAGGAAAATCACTTTCGGTCTGTTTATAAAGTAGGTTGGTTGGTTCACTCAGCGACCTATTTTTATGCACAGTAACGGCTAATCAGGCCGGGACCTACAGCTTAAAGTGGATTCCGAACCACAACTAACATCCATGCCTAATCCGGGATTGAACCCGGCACCTTTGCCATGCGAAGCCAGAGCGCTAACCCCACAGCCATCAGGTGGTCATCTGTTTATTTAGATTTTAGTGATAAATAGCGGCACCTATAGTGACAAATAATGCATAGCCCATCCATGATCTTAAGACTAAAAAGAGTAGTCTAAAAATATTAAATTTAATAAATGATCAGAGTGCTACA
Source organism: Linyphia triangularis (assembly GCA_963978545.1). NCBI lineage: Eukaryota > Metazoa > Arthropoda > Arachnida > Araneae > Linyphiidae > Linyphia > Linyphia triangularis. Next base: position 86,976,235 of record OZ021729.1, on the reverse strand, counting down.
AAAAGCATAATTTTTCGACCTATCATTTAAAAAGGGAAGTTTTTATCTTTTAAAATTGCGTTATTTTGCTCTTCCATTATTCAACGTTCATACACCTTTTGAAAAGTAGTACATAAGTAGTAATGACGAACAACCTTAAATTTAAAAAATGATCAGAGTGCTACAAAAAGCATAATTTTTCGACCTATCATTTAAAAAGGGAAGTTTTTATCTTTTAAAATTGCGTTATTTTGCTCTTCCATTATTCAACGTTCATACACCTTTTGAAAAGTAGTACATAAGTAGTAATGACGAACAACCTTAAACAACTTTAAAATACAATTTAATTTCTAACAAGTGGGGCTACCTTTTTCTATGTCTAATGGGTCATCCAAACATTGAGAAACAAAAATCGCAATTGGAATTTGTTATTTTTGGGCCCCAAGATGAAAACTAAAGGACTTTAATGGCCCTTTTCTATAAGACTTGCCAAAAATTAGTATGACTTTTAAGGACCGGGCGAACCCTGTTATTGTTACGATAATTCCTCCTGCTCAAGCCTTTTATTTAATACCAATCCACATTAAAAATAAATTTTGGTGACTGGAAAATAACCAGAGAAAAATGTGAACGATCACTATGTGTATTTGACATTTTCCGCCAGAATGGGGATTCCTTCTTTATGATTATTAAGAAGTTCTAGAGGTTAAATTTTCATTTACTGTAAAACAACCACAAAAGCACAAGATGTGTGAAAAGTCAAACACGACAAAAGCAGAACAAACGTGAGGCAAATATGGACTGCAGAAACGTTTTAAATCGCTAATTATTCCTGCCGTAAACTAGAGTAGTGTTTGTTCTCAATTCAATAACAAATATATATCACTGGACAATAAGCCAAAGTGATAATATAGTGAACGCTCTAAATATAAACTTTTGAACTTGGTCAAAATAACGTTCTTTTACAAGTTATAGTTTGACTCGTTATAGTTTGACTCAGGCTGGATAGCGGAGAGGTCAACCGATTTTGACCAGTTGCTAAGAGTAGAAAAAAGTAGGAATCGTCTTATCATGAGCAAATAGAACGACAAAGATATAACAATAATATATTGAACGTCTTAATGTATAGCTTCTTATTGGATGTAAACTCACTTATGCAGCTTGCTTGGATGTAATATAAATGTTGAAAATAATTCTTTGAATGCAAGTTTAAAAAAATATTTTAAAATGGGTGTGATTAGCAAAATAAGAATTATTAAAAAAAATCATAAAATCTTGTAGGTCAGCATTGGGTAATTTTTTTTCTGTAAAAAGGGGTGGTCAAAAAAAATAATTCCAAAACGCATATCTGCCAATATACGATATCGCCCTTCATTATTAATTTCGAAGCTCATTTATGCTTTTGTCTGGAGCAAGAGAGATTTCATTTCGTTGGACATTTAATGGTTCATTTAAATGGACATTCATTTCGTTGACGCTGCTCGGCACTCTCCAATTTAAATGATTGGCAACCCTATATATCATTCCAGAAATGTACTTTGTTTCAATCACAAGCAGTCATGGATGGCTCTCTTTTTCGATTTTACCGCTTCAGATAGCCTGAATTCAATAGGCAAACTGTTGGCTATTAATAGACCCATTCTTCAATTAAATATTGAATTTGGTGAAATAAACTATCAAAAAAACAACTCTTATACAGTCCATAGTTCTTTCGAACCAGATTCCTCGAACATAATGGAATATAAAAAAACATAAAAATGAACTAAACTGGGTAATCATCAGACAAATCCAGTCTAAAACTCAATCCCCAATGCAAAGCATGCTGCTATTTTTACAGAAGGCCTCTAATCATAAGCGTTTATGCTTTTACATCAGAGACCACTTCTACTTATTGATTAACGCTGCTTTATAAAAATTATTTTAAAAACTGCAAAAAATACTTGAATTTATCATGAGTTCTTAAAAGTTAACTGTTGTGTGTAGTTCAAATATTCTAAATGGCAAATTGTGTATTGAACTTTTAGGATATAAATTTTGCTGTCTAATTTTATCTCTCTTAGGACGTAAAACTTGAAACGGTCATTGTAACTGCAATGGCCACACTAAGAAGCTGCTAATAAATACTGATACTTAGAATTTTCCATATTTATTCGATTTTGGAAACCATCAAAAGACTAAGGACTGAAGTTTAGGAAACACTTATGCTACTTACACCGATGATCTTTCGAAAAATAAAAATGGCTTTCTAAATTGGGAAATGTACAAGATAAATACACTAAATTAAACCATTAACATTAATAGTTAAGATCTGAATATTATATTTTACGAATTTTTTTCTTAGACCAAAAATAAAAATTGCAGGCTATCTAATCATATACTTTGAATGAAAGGGAAGTGAGTAGGGAAAACTACAACCACACCATCTGTACAATGCAGAACGAAAACTTTTAGAGCTTTTGAAACTTAAGGGGCTTATACACGAGACGAGTAAAAGGGTGAGTAGGACCTTAACAGTAAAATTGACCATGGATTTCTATGGCGAATTTTACTGTTAAGGTCCTACTCACCGTTTTACTCGCATCGTGTAAAAGCCCCTTTAGAGAGATGCGACTCAATTTCATGCCACGTCCATGAATTCATGTTAATTGACAATACCAATGTGGATATACTAGAAAGAATTCCAAGGAAGGGTTCAATCATCTGAACGACAGAAGGAAAAAAAAAATTCCAACTCCAAATACTATTCTTGATTAATATTAGTTGAGTTAAGATTTTTTTTCTCCACAACAATAAGAATATTTTACATCCATCATATTATGGACACCTGAAACAAAGAAATTTAATTCTGCAAATGGGCTTGGAGGATAGGTTTGCCTATCCCGAAACCCAAAGGTATTTTAAGTCCTTTAAAAAAAAATTGCAACTTTGATACAATTTTTCGAAACTTAAGGAGCCTAGTGAAAATGATGTCAAATACAAAACTTTAAAATACATACATAAAGTATTATGCGCTTGGATTTATAAATCTAACTACAATGTCCCAAGAAAAAACAATAATTTTGCAAAAACTTGCACGTTTTAAGTTGTCACCATTTTTTTTTTTTTTTTTTTTTTAACAGAAGTTATTTACTTAGCCCCCCAGAGTGAATTAAATAAAAATATTCAATAACGAAATTATAAATTTTCAAAAAGGAAAATGTAAAATAAAAACATTGTTTTAACTTAAGAGAGCAGCTTATTACTTTTGTGATTTAAACAATAAAAAAAATGACTATACATTCAAAAATATTAAAAAAAAAGATATTGTAAAACAAAAACATTGTTTTAACTTAAGAGAGCAGCTTATTACTTTTGTGATTTAAACAATAAAAAAAATGACTATACATTCAAAAATATTAAAAAAAAAGATATTGTAAAACAAAGCAATATTAGATGACAAAGAATACAGATAAGTAATACTTTGAGGGCAAAAAGTATACAGTTTTTATGCCCAAAAAGATTCCAATAAATCAAGCAACTACCTAAATAAAAATTATTGCATAACTATTATTGAAACAAATTCTTCTGGCTTCATTCTAAAAAGAATTTAAATACTTTTTTAATTTGCATCCCAGTGGCTAATTTAAAAATATTACAATATTTTCTTAACAGATTTATTCCACAAGATTAAATTAAAATTAAGTTTTTAATTGGAGTTCGATTTTAAAATGTCAAAATCAAGTATTTTATAAAAAAAATTATAATTTCATTAAATATTGTTTAAAAAAAGAACTCAATTAAAATTAATTTCAAGATACTCAAAATGTATCCTTATAATAAAAAAAAGTTAATATGATTTTACTTAGTATTTTTTAACTAGTAATATTTATTTAACACACTTACTATTAACCAATTAAGAACTATTAAGATTTAATATATTTCAATTTGAAATAATTTTTAATCATTTAATATCAAAAAATTATATAAATGTAAAAAAATTAAATGAAAACCAGAGCTTAAATATTAAATTAAAAAGTACAGAATACTAAAGACTTTAAATTTAGACTATTTGTGAATTAGCATTTCAATGTAATATTTAATTGGACAAATATGTTAATACAGAAAAAAAAACTACTTAAACTTCTTAATATTAAATGTTAATATAAAAGAGTAGGTGAAAAATACAAATGCATTTTGAAGATATCTTAATACAACCAACTTAAAATCATAGACTTGACTCATTCTATAATGCAATGTTTAAAGTTTTGAAATAATTCAAGTATAATACAAAAAAACCTTTAGCTGTTAAAAATCACTGTAAATTTAGACTTAATGATAAAGCAGGAAGTGACTTTATCCTGTCTATGTTGGTGTAGAGAGATAATGGTCCTTCATAGTTCAAACATGTGATAATAAGAAAATGCAAAGCTCATGAGCATGTACTAGTTATAGCCATCTGATCATTGCAGTAAGTCATTGCACATTTTATAGTATTGAAATTCATCGTGGATAAAACTTTTTGCGATAAATCAGAAGAATATTTGACCCGTTAATGTTGAAGTGGAGAGATAATGTTTTTTCATAGTTCAAACATGATAATAAGAAAAAGCAATGTTCACAGGCATTTACGAGTTAAGAATGACGCACACGTTTTTCTCTCTCTCACTAATTTTTTTCAATGGAGTTATCTTCTCACTCTGACACAAGTAAGATGATTTCCAGAAAACTGTCCAGGCTTTCTTTGAGACAGTTACCTCGAGTGGGGGCAAAGTTGTTTTCTCTCTGCCTAAGACTGGTTTTTAATGGAGTTCTTGTGTCACTCTGATGCCAAGAAGATGATTTGCAGAACACTGTCCGAGCTTTCTTTGAGATGAGCACCTTGAGTTGTGAAAAGTTGCTTTTTTTTCTTTTCTTTTTTTTCTTCTTTCTGTGTACATTCTCTGCTTAAGACTGGTTTTCAACAGACTTATGGTGTCACTTTGATACCAGAGAGATGATTTCCAGAACACTGTCCAGGCTCCAGCCATTCTTTGAGACAGGTACTTCCAACAGTGCAGTGTTTCTTCTTTTTTTTCCTTCTCTGCACATTTTCTGCCTGACACTGGTTTTCAATGGAGTTTTAAAGTCACTCTGATGCTCAGGGAGATGATTTTTTGAAATCTGTCCAGGCTCCAGGCATTCTTTGAGACAGGTACCTTCAATGGTGCAGTGTTGATTTTTTTCTTCTCTGTACATTTTTTACCTGACACTGGTTTTCAATGTAGTTTTAAAGTCACTCTGATGCTCAGGCAGATGATTTCCAGAAAACTGCCCAGGCTCCAAGCATTCTTCGAGACAGGTACCTTCAACAGTGCAGTGTTTCTTCTTTTTTTTTCTTCTCTGCACATTTTCTGCCTGACACTGGTTTTCAATGGAGTTCTATTGTTTTTCTGATGCCCAGGGAGGTGAATTTCAGAAAACTGTTCAGGCTCCAAGCATTCTTCGAGACAGGTACCTTCAACAGTGCAATGTTTCTTTTTTTTTTTTCTTCTCTGCACATTTTCTGCCTGACACTGGTTTTCAATGGAGTTCTATTGTTACTCTGATACCCAGGGAGGTGAATATCAGAAAACTGTTCAGGCTCCAAGCATTCTTCGAGACAGGTACCTTCAACAGTGCAGTGTTTCTTCTTTTTTTTTCTTCTCTGCACATTTTCTGCCTGACACTGGTTTTCAATGGAGTTCTATTGTTACTCTGATGCCCAGGGAGATGAATTTCAGAAAACTGTTCAGGCTACAGGCATTCTTCGAGACTGACCTTCAACGGTGCAATGATTCTTCTTTTTTTTTCTTCTCTGCACATTTTCTGCCTGACACTGATTTTCAATGGAGTTTTAAAGTCACTGATGCTCAGGGAGATGATTTTTTGAAATCTGTCCAGGCTCCAGGCATTCTTTGAGACAGGTATCTTTAATGGTGCAGTGTTGTTTTTTTTTTGTTTTTTTTCCTTCTCTGCACATTTTCTGCCTGACACTGGTTTTCAATGGAGTTCTATTGTTTTTCCGATGCCCAGGGAGGTGAATTTCAGAAAACTGTTCAGGCTCCAAGCATTCTTCGAGACAGGTACCTTCAACAGTGCAGTGTTTCTTTTTTTTTTTTTCTTCTCTGCACATTTTCTGAATGACACTGGTTTTCAATGGAGTTCTATTGTTTTTCTGATGCCCAGGGAGGTGAATTTCAGAAAACTGTTCAGACTCCAGGCATTCTTCGAGACTGACCTTCAACGGTGCAATGTTTCTTCTTTTTTTTCCCTTCTCTGCACATTTTCTGCCTGACACTGGTTTTCAATGGAGTTTTAAAGTCACTCTGATGCTCAGGGAGATGATTTTTTGAAATCTGTCCAGGCTCCAGGCATTCTTTGAGACAGGTACCTTCAATGGTGCAGTGTTTTTTTTCTTCTCTGTACATTTTTTACCTGACACTGGTTTTCAATGTAGTTTTAAAGTCACTCTGATGCTCAGGCAGATGATTTCCAGAAAACTGCCAGGCTCCAAGCATTCTTCGAGACAGGTAACTTCAACAGTGCAGTGTTTCTTCTTTTTTTTTCTTCTCTGCACATTTTCTGCCTGACACTGGTTTTCAATGGAGTTCTATTGTTTTTCTGATGCCCAGGGAGGTGAATTTCAGAAAACTGTTCAGGCTCCAAGCATTCTTCGAGACAGGTACCTTCAACAGTGCAATGTTTCTTTTTTTTTTTTTTTTCTTCTCTGCACATTTTCTGCCTGACACTGGTTTTCAATGGAGTTTTAAAGTCACTCTGATGCTCAGGGAGATGATTTTTTGAAATCTGTCCAGGCTCCAGGAATTCTTTGAGACAGGCACCTTCAATGGTGCAGTGTTGTTTTTTTGTTGTTTTTTTTCTTCTCTGCACATTTTCTGCCTGACACTGGTTTTCAATGGAGTTCTATTGTTACTCTGATACCCAGGGAGGTGAATATCAGAAAACTGTTCAGGCTCCAAGCATTCTTCGAGACAGGTACCTTCAACAGTGCAGTGTTTCTTCTTTTTTTTTCTTCTCTGCACATTTTCTGCCTGACATTGGTTTTCAATGGAGTTCTATTGTTACTCTGATGCCCAGGGAGGATAATATCAGAAAACTGTTCAGGCTCCAAGCATTCTTCGAGACAGGTACCTTCAACAGTGCGGTGTTTCTTCTTTTTTTTTTCTTCTCTGCACATTTTCTGCCTGACACTGGTTTTCAATGGAGTTCTATTGTTTTTCTGATGCCCAGGGAGGTGAATTTAAGAAAACTGTTCAGACTCCAGGCATTCTTCGAGACTGACCTTCAACGGTGCAATGTTTCTTCTCTTTTTTCCCCTTCTCCGCACATTTTCTGCCTGACACTGGTTTTCAATGGAGTTTTAAAGTCACTGATGCTCAGGGAGATGATTTTTTGAAATCTGTCCAGGCTCCAGGCATTCTTTAAGACAGGTACCTTCAATGGTGCAGTGTTGTTTTTTTTCTTCTCTGTACATTTTTTACCTGACACTGGTTTTCAATGTAGTTTTAAAGTCACTCTGATGCTCAGGCAGATGATTTCCAGAAAACTGCCAGGCTCCAAGCATTCTTCGAGACAGGTACCTTCAACAGTGCAGTGTTTCTTCTTTTTTTTTCTTCTCTGCACATTTTCTGCCTGACACTGGTTTTCAATGGAGTTCTATTGTTTTTCTGATGCCCAGGGAGGTGAATTTCAGAAAACTGTTCAGGCTCCAAGCATTCTTCGAGACAGGTACCTTCAACAGTGCAATGTTTCTTTTTTTTTTTCTTCTCTGCACATTTTCTGCCTGACACTGGTTTTCAATGGAGTTCTATTGTTACTCTGATACCCAGGGAGGTGAATATCAGAAAACTGTTCAGGCTCCAAGCATTCTTCGAGACAGGTACCTTCAACAGTGCAGTGTTTCTTCTTTTTTTTTCTTCTCTGCACATTTTCTGCCTGACACTGGTTTTCAATGGAGTTCTATTGTTACTCTGATACCCAGGGAGGTGAATATCAGAAAACTGTTCAGGCTCCAAGCATTCTTCGAGACAGGTACCTTCAACAGTGCAGTGTTTCTTCTTTTTTTTTTCTTCTCTGCACATTTTCTGCCTGACACTGGTTTTCAATGGAGTTCTATTGTTACTCTGATACCCAGGGAGGTGAATTTCAGAAAACTGTTCAGGCTCCAGGCATTCTTCGAGACTGACCTTCAACGGTGCAGTGTTACTTTTTTTTCTTTCTTCTCTGCACATTTTCTGCCTGACACTGATTTTCAATGGAGTTTTAAAGTCACTCTGATGCTCAGGGAGATGATTTTTTGAAATCTGTCCAGGCTCCAGGCATTCTTTGAGACAGGTATCTTTAATGGTGCAGTGTTGTTGTTGTTTTTTGTTGTTTTTTTTTCTTCTCTGCAATTTTCTGCCTGACACTGGTTTTCAATGGAGTTCTATTGTTACTCTGATACCCAGGGAGGTGAATATCAGAAAACTGTTCAGGCTCCAAGCATTCTTCGAGACAGGTACCTTCAACAGTGCAGTGTTTCTTCTTTTTTTTTCTTCTCTGCACATTTTCTGCCTGACAATGGTTTTCAATGGAGTTCTATTGTTACTCTGATGCCCAGGGAGGATAATATCAGAAAACTGTTCAGGCTCCAAGCATTCTTCGAGACAGGTACCTTCAACAGTGCGGTGTTTCTTCTTTTTTTTTTCTTCTCTGCACATTTTCTGCCTGACACTGGTTTTCAATGGAGTTTTAAAGTCACTCTGATGCTCAAGCAGATGATTTCCAGAAAACTGCCAGGCTCCAAGCATTCTTCGAGACAGGTACCTTCAACAGTGCAGTGTTTCTTCTTTTTTTTTCTTCTCTGCACATTTTCTGCCTGACACTGGTTTTCAATGGAGTTCTATTGTTTTTCTGATGCCCAGGGAGGTGAATTTAAGAAAACTGTTCAGGCTCCAAGCATTCTTCGAGACAGGTACCTTCAACAGTGCAATGTTTCTTTTTTTTTTTTTCTTCTCTGCACATTTTCTGCCTGACACTGGTTTTCAATGGAGTTTTAAAGTCACTCTGATGCTCAGGGAAATGATTTTTTGAAATCTGTCCAGGCTCCAGGCATTCTTTGAGACAGGTACCTTCAATGGTGCAGTGTTGTTTTTTTGTTGTTTTTTTTCTTCTCTGCACATTTTCTGCCTGACACTGGTTTTCAATGGAGTTCTATTGTTACTCTGATACCCAGGGAGGTGAATATCAGAAAACTGTTCAGGCTCCAAGCATTCTTCGAGACAGGTACCTTCAACAGTGCAGTGTTTCTTCTTTTTTTTTCTTCTCTGCACATTTTCTGCCTGACACTGGTTTTCAATGGAGTTCTATTGTTACTCTGATACCCAGGGAGGTGAATTTCAGAAAACTGTTCAGGCTCCAGGCATTCTTCGAGACTGACCTTCAACGGTGCAGTGTTACTTTTTTTTCTTTCTTCTCTGCACATTTTCTGCCTGACACTGATTTTCAATGGAGTTCTATTGTTTTTCTGATGCCCAGGGAGGTGAATTTCAGAAAACTGTTCAGGCTCCAAGCATTCTTCGAGACTGACCTTCAACGGTGCAGTGTTTCTTCTTTTTTTTTCTTCTCTGCACATTTTCTGCCTGACATTGGTTTTCAATGGAGTTCTATTGTTACTCTGATGCCCAGGGAGGATAATATCAGAAAACTGTTCAGGCTCCAAGCATTCTTCGAGACAGGTACCTTCAACAGTGCGGTGTTTCTTCTTTTTTTTTTCTTCTCTGCACATTTTCTGCCTGACACTGGTTTTCAATGGAGTTCTATTGTTTTTCTGATGCCCAGGGAGGTGAATTTCAGAAAACTGTTCAGGCTCCAAGCATTCTTCGAGACTGACCTTCAACGGTGCAATGATTCTTCTTTTTTTTTCTTCTCTGCACATTTTCTGCCTGACACTGATTTTCAATGGAGTTTTAAAGTCACTGATGCTCAGGGAGATGATTTTTTGAAATCTGTCCAGGCTCCAGGCATTCTTTGAGACAGGTATCTTTAATGGTGCAGTGTTGTTGTTGTTGTTGTTTTTTTTTTTTTTCTTCTCTGCACATTTTCTGCCTGACACTGGTTTTCAATGGAGTTCTATTGTTTTTCCGATGCCCAGGGAGGTGAATTTCAGAAAACTGTTCAGGCTCCAAGCATTCTTCGAGACAGGTACCTTCAACAGTGCAGTGTTTCTTTTTTTTTTTTCTTCTCTGCACATTTTCTGAATGACACTGGTTTTCAATGGAGTTCTATTGTTTTTCTGATGCCCAGGGAGGTGAATTTCAGAAAACTGTTCAGACTCCAGGCATTCTTCGAGACTGACCTTCAACGGTGCAATGTTTCTTCTTTTTTTTCCCCTTCTCCGCACATTTTCTGCCTGACACTGGTTTTCAATGGAGTTTTAAAGTCACTCTGATGCTCAGGGAGATGATTTTTTGAAATCTGTCCAGGCTCCAGGCATTCTTTAAGACAGGTACCTTCAATGGTGCAGTGTTGTTTTTTTCTTCTCTGTACATTTTTTACCTGACACTGGTTTTCAATGTAGTTTTAAAGTCACTCTGATGCTCAGGCAGATGATTTCCAGAAAACTGCCAGGCTCCAAGCATTCTTCGAGACAGGTACCTTCAACAGTGCAGTGTTTCTTCTTTTTTTTTCTTCTCTGCACATTTTCTGCCTGACACTGGTTTTCAATGGAGTTCTATTGTTTTTCTGATGCCCAGGGAGGTGAATTTCAGAAAACTGTTCAGGCTCCAAGCATTCTTCGAGACAGGTACCTTCAACGGTGCAATGTTTCTTTTTTTTTTTCTTCTCTGCATATTTTCTGCCTGACACTGGATTTCAATGGAGATTTAAAACAAGTACCTCCAACAGTGCAGTGTCTTTTTGTCTTTTTTTTTTTTCTTCTTCTCTGCACATTATCTACCTGACACTGTTTTTCAATGGAGTTTTTAAGTCATTCTGATGCTCAGGGAGATGATTTTTTGAAAACTGTCCAGGCTCCAGGCATTCATTGAGACAAGTACCTCCAACGGTGCAGGTTTTTTTTTTCCTTTTCTTTTTTTTCCTTCTCTGCACATTCTCTGCCTATCACTGGTTTTCAATTGAGTTCTTGTGTCACTGATGCCAGGGAGACACTGGTTTTCAATGCATTTCTTATATCACTGATGCCTGGGATATGATTTCCAGAAAACTGCCCAGACAGTCTTCGAGACAGGTAGCTTGAGTGAGTCAAAATGTGACACAAAATGTCATGCACATGGTACACAGTCCTTGCAACAATTAGAACTGTTCAGTTGCAAACGTTCTGCAAAATGGCAATTGATGATAAACTGGGGATTAATGTGGTTAGATTACAAGATTCAGTATCATGTGGAATCTTTCAAAAAAGTTTGTTTTTAACTCGGCAAACAGTTTTACAGCAGTAGGTAGTTATTGAATGTACTAACCTTTTGGAAAGTTCTCTCAATGCATTTTTGTATAATAGAGTTCAATCAGGTCAATAAACAAAGGCCGCTTTTATCTTAACTTTCAGCACCATCAAAGCCAGTGACCATCACTATCCCGGTTCGGCGACACAGAATAAATTGGAGGATGTCAATCTCATAGAATGGTATGCCTCCTTGCGATCAAGCAGACCTAAAAATGACTAAGTGGTCTGCCCTGCTTTTATGAATATCAGTTTTTTTTTTTTTTTTTTTTTTTTTTAATATCAGTTCTTGGTGTTTCTTTTCAATGCAGACTGTTCCACCAATACATTTTGATTAGCTACTCTACGGAGGAAATGTTTAATGGTTTCCTTAAATATTGACACAGAAATTGCAAAATGATGTTTGATATTTTCACACCAATTGCTAAGAGTTATTTCTTGTTACTGTTTTAGTTTTTTGTATTTTGGAGGTTTGAGATGCTTTGCATTTGAGTAGAAGAGGAAATTTTCCACCTTAGTGGCATTTTTTTCGTGACATCTGATATGCGGTAGTTGTACCAGTACCAGCCAGAATGGTTCTTGTGGCAAGAACGTCTCTTTGATTTGTGAGCAGATCCCAGGACATTGGAGCGATTCTTGGGAACTTGATATACATGTTTATTCCTAAATGCTCCACATAGACTTCAGGCTTGGTAAAATGATGATTCTGCAGCCTGTTGTCACAGAATCCACCTAGAACTGAAGTTTCATAGTGATGTTGCCAAAAAACAATTAGCAAACTGGAGATACATCTACATATTAAGACTTTGCCATGTGTTGTAGTGGTGGAAGTGTTCGTGTGCATGTGAAATGGCAATCGAAGGGTTCAAAATTGATGTTGAACGTAGTCAGATAAGGTGATTCACTGTAGAGAGAAATCTTCCAAAAAGAGGGGTTGCTTGGAAAACACTTTTACAACAGTAATTCGATCGAAAATGTACTTTTCTTTTGGCAATGGATGCAGTTTTCTCAATACATTTTTATTGGGTTGAATTCAATCAGTTCTACATAAATACCGCCATTTCCATAACTTTTTAACCCAATTACAGCAGGTGACTATCACTGTCGGTTTGATAGAATCACTTTGAACATCAGTTCTCTGTGTTTGACTTCACTGCACCAGACTGTTGCACCAACACTTTTTTTTTAGTTCTTAATCGACGAAGTATTAGAAATGTTTGACAATTTCTTTCAAAATCAAACACACAGAAAGCATAATGATGTTGTATTTTCATACAATTTGCCAAGTCCTTCCTTGTTGTTGTTTTAGTTTATCGTAGCATGAAGGTTCAAGATGTTTCATTCAAATGAAGGGGTTTTTTTCGTGACACCCGATGTAGCTGGTGAACTCATCTCTCAGTAGTTATTCAAGCGAATTTGTTCACAATTCCTCACAATTGACATTTGTTAACAAGTTTCAGAATTGAAATGTTCCATTGTGGTACTCGTTACAGAAAAGAACAAGTTCTAAAGCAAAATTAGTCAATATTTATAGTTTGTAGCTAGCTATTCAATCAAGTATTCTCAACAGTATGGTATTTCAAACTGAATATCAAAAGTTGTACGAGTCTCTAATTTATCTCTCCACTTTCCAACATGCTCTTCTACTATTATAGTAAAACAGTAATTTACAAAACAATATTGTAATTATCAGTTAGCACTTGGTTAAATTGAACTAGAAGCACATTAGTTAGCACACACAAATTAAATAGTCATGTCTCAAATTAAATAAGAATAATAAAAGCCCAAATAAGTATGCAAACTCATAAATAGGCTAGTTTTGAAATGAATTCATAAAATTAACTACGTTTTTATATACAATGGTATAAAAACAATGTAAAAAGAAAGGTAAATAAAATCATTTAAATATAATAGTTATTATATTTAGTGGACAGTGATCTTTATATTAGATTCCACAAATTTATCAGATTAATTTATTAGAATGGTATGTATAAATTAAGGATGAATAAAAATATCACTTTCTTAAAATTTTTAACTTATTATTGCATTAATAAAAATTATCTTTAAATTAATGTTATTACTCTTGAAATTAAAAAATCATATTCTTGTTTAAAAATTTCAACTTGTGGTAAAGAAAAAATAAATAATTTTAAAATGAATAAAAAATTTAAAAATTAAAATGAATAAAAAAATTTAAAAATTGAAATGAATAAAAATTTAAAAAAATTAAATTAATAAAAATTTAAAAAAATAAAAATTAATAAAAATTAAAAAAAATAAAAATTAATAAAAATTAAAAAAAATAAAAATTAATAAAAATTTAAAAAAATAAAAATTAATAAAAAATTTGAATTAAATTTTAATTATACTTTACAATACATTACAGAAAATGCTTTGAATTTTTAATATGAAACTTTATACAACTCTGAGTATAAAAATTTGACACAAATCAAATAGTATCTACAATAAAAAAGAATACATATTATACACAAAAATAATAAGCTGCCACTCATTATAGGTGGATTGTACCAAGCTAAGAGTTAATGCTGTACTTTGTTTCAGATATCCATACTACAAATGAAGTTCTTTTTTACTAAGGTTTAATTTGCTCATGGAAATACAAGGTACTGATGGATTAAAAATTTCGCGCTTGACACATAGAAATAAAATAACACCTTTGCGAATGAAGAACGGAGTTCTGTGTAGTGAAAATATTGCCTTCCTTTAATATCGAAAAGCTTATTCCTGTTTCGTGCTGCATTGTGCAAGGATGAGCCAGTTATCCACATTAAATATGAAATTGTGAAGGATACAAATATAGCATTTATTAGTACCACAATTGACTTAAGCGACATAAGTCGCTTGTATCATTGAAGAAAATAATTTGTTTAATTCAAAATCTGAGCGAGTTCGGATACACAAAAAAAAATTTCATTCTAATCCCCCTTTTTTTTTTTTTTTTTTTTTTTGTAGGGGGAGTGGGAAGAGTAACTTTTCAAATAGTTCTATGAAACTTTATAATTTAGAGAAGAAAAATATATATTACTTTTTACTTCACTTCGTGGCTAGGGATGGGTTGGTTGTTTTCAGATTATCTGGTGCCGTCAGCAACACGAGGGCTATAATGCGCCGAAACATTCGTCATTAGACAAGCCAAACATACATTTACAAACACCCATGCCTAACAAGGGACTCGAACCAGCAACCTCGTTGTAAAGAAGCTAGCACACTAACCACTATACCATTTGGTCGGCGGCTAGGGATGGGACTGGTGTAAATTACTTATAGAACTAATCAGGATCGATTCGTTGAATGCACGATGAACCACACAAAAGTGCAGTAGATAAGCAGTCTTAAAGCTGGATAAGTGTTTCCCAAACACATTGGGTCAACCAGTTTTTGATGGTTCTCAAAATGTGATTTAATGGAATTAAAGAAATTAAATAGTTTACTATCATCAGACCTACAGTCTCGCGTCTGACAGGTATAATGAGAAATTTAAAATTATTTAATCCTTACCATGTATAACCAGTGGAAAAATTGAAGTAAGTGACTATAATAGCAATTGTTTGCATTGGGGAAGAGGAAACGCCAAATCAGTCTTAGTTTGGGTCTGAAGAACACTTGGTGCCTGGATAGAAAAATCTGTGTCAAATTTTCAAAATTTCTGGGGACACTAATAATAAACAGTTTGATATCCTATATAGTACTTGCTCCACTAAAAAAGATAACTTAATAAAGTGCTGAGTGGTGGGGGTTTTTTTTGTAAATAAAAAAAAAATTGGGTATCAAAGGGTAACATTCCCAAGTACGATACTGCTCCGTCTCGCCTAGTATATAAATTTCCGTACTGTCTCAGTCAAGCTGCACTTACATGTACTTAATACACATCCAAACTGCAGCACAAAGACATCCAATAAAAATGCACACAAAATAGAGTATTGCATGAACATTCATTACACCAACAATACCCTTTTCCTGTAAACTAAAATGACTTTTAATAATCAAATATTTCAGAGTAATGGCAATCTTTTCGAAAGATTCCACACAATTTTAAACAAATTATGTTGCGAAAGATTAATTTCAATTTATATATTCATCCAACCGTAGAGTATTTAGTTTACGTTTTATGGAAAAACAGAAGTTAAGCGCACCTGATAATTCTTAATAATTTTAAAATAATAAACACTCCATAGAAATACCGATGACTATAAAGAGGAGATCTATATGTTACATTTTCATATGGGGGTTCTGTGTGGACCATGAATAATCGATACATTCTCACTTTTATACAACATTTAGGTAATTATCCTTAGAAACAATAATTTTCGTTGAATCTAGATTAATAAGTTAAAATCTACAGTCCATGTAAAATGCCTTGTAAGTTAACAAGTATAAAGCTATAAGAGCAAGAGGAATTTTTTACACAATTAACTTTTTCAATAACAATACAAGGGAAAGATCCCATACTATTATTGATTTTAAGGATAGCATTTAAATCTAAAGTTTTTCAAAAGAATTTATAATTATTCATACGACTTAATAAAATTTCTGCCGTTTTTAATCAAAATAATTTCCCCTTAAGTTCAATAAAAAAAAAAAAAAAGGAACACTATGCCAAATTTGTCACTTTGTAGTTCAGGAGTGAACATCTGTTGAAAAGAAGGTCACTTAATCAGCTGTTGCATTTTACAACAAATCCGTGTAAAAAAAAATAACACTCAAATACTTTATACATTATCAATGCATGTTTAAGATATTGATTGTGAATGTGCTTAAAATACTTACAGGGAACAATTTGCAAAGATATACTTTTACTGAGGGAATTTAGTTAAAATACTACTTGCTTTCGCAATCAATGCACTGTATAAGAAATATTAATAAAAGGCTTTGAAGTGTCGCAACATACAGTATTGCAAGTTTGATTGTGCATAAACACAATGCAAAAATAAGAATTATAGTGCAAAGAACTTTACTTAGTACCATAATGGTAAAATTTTATTATTGGAAAAGAATCTCTATTCAACGTATGACATTTTAAAATTCATACGATGGCAAGAAACAGAATTCACAATACCGACGTTCGAAATGGTATTTTAAAAAATAATTTTATTAATAAAACGCTCGAAAGTTTTTCCTCGTGTGTATAATGTACATAGTGGGAGGTTTTTTCTCGCAGATTTTGTTGATAAATGACAATGTTTTCTGTTACCAATAAAATAAGTATCATCAGAGTGAGTAAAAAAATTTTCAAGATATATATGTAGAAACAATCTCCAGATCCATTTGAAATCTTCTCTTGGAAATTATAAGCATGATCAGCGTGTGCCAATGTGATGAAAAAAATAATTTATTCGCTATCAAGCAGGTTACAAATAAATCTACTGATGAAAGCATCAAATGTTATCAAAGCTAGTATGTGTTGCTTGAAATGAGACACAATAAGAGTCTAACACATCTAAATCCAAGTAACATCAGTTTGCCAAATCCGAAGAGGATACTTTTCTAGAATAATAAGCATACCTCTTGTTGTCTTTACATGAAAACATTTTGCAACATTTGACAATATTTTTTCCTTCCTTTCTAAAATTGCCCCTTTTCCTTACGACTCCTTGGTTTACTTATATCTCCCCGAGCTATCATTACACACTTTGCAATGCCTCAACAAAAATGTGATGTGATGTTTGAAGTTTCGATGCTTTGTGTTCTGAGTATTTGTGAAGTGAAGTTTTAAAAAGCCCAAGTTTGCATACGAAAGGATTTTCTCAGATATGGGAACCCTTATGAGAAAGTGTTGAAACTATATACAATGTGACTGTAAAATATCCAAAGTGAAACTAAATCGATTTTTAGTGACATTGGATTATTTTGAACTGCCAATTCAAAAAGTTTGCAGTAAATCCTCTGAACATAACAATTCCAACAATAATTTTGCATCAAGTCACTTCAACTGTCGGATATAAAAAAAAAAGTTATCCTGCAGAATGGGGTTTCTTAAAAGTTGTTGTTTTCAGATTATCTGGCACCGTCAGCAACACGAGGGCTATAATGCGGCGAAACATTCGTCATTAGACAAGCCAGCATACATTTACAAACACCCATGCCTAACACGGGACTCGGAACCCGCAACCTCGTGGTCCAGAAGCTAGCACGCTAACCACTATACCATTTGGTCGGTGTCTCTTAAAAGAATGAGCCTATAATATGCCAAAGTGAATTGATCTAATTCCACACATACATTAGTTTTGATATTCAAAAATTCTATTGAACTAGATGAAAATTGTTCAGTAAGAGCTGGAATATCCAATATAAAATATTCAAGAAATCTTGTCAATGGCTCTCATTCAGAAGGTATAACCAATGAATTCTGCTTTTTAAGAGTTCACAAGATCATCCGACTACATAGAGGGGGAGGGTAAGAAAAAAAATTCAAAATTTGATAGAGAAAACTG
Organism: Linyphia triangularis; assembly: GCA_963978545.1. Taxonomy (NCBI): domain Eukaryota; kingdom Metazoa; phylum Arthropoda; class Arachnida; order Araneae; family Linyphiidae; genus Linyphia; species Linyphia triangularis. The sequence goes on along the minus strand of OZ021729.1, from coordinate 86,958,346 downwards.
TGTCAATATCATACAATTAAATGTTTAATTATAATATAACTATAATATAGGGAGATTAAATTTCTTTCTTAGTTCAAAAATTATTAAACAGAAAGTGACTTTGTTTCAAATAAGGCCAATTAAATTAAAGCATAATCAAAATATCTGTATATAAAATAATATATGCAGATAATCTGCAAAACACTATTTCTTTGAAGAGTGTAACAATATTTATTTGGATGAATGGAGCTTATACCCGGATGCGATAATTAGGTGCATCAAAAGGGAATTAATCTAAGCAGTCTACTAGAATGTTCTTTTTAAATGAATAATTTTAGCTGTAGTAAGTTCAAAACTTGAATTATGACTATTAGGTATATAATAGTGTTATTTAGAGATTTCAGTAACCTGCTCGTCAACGTACATTGTGGTCCAGTTCCTGCACAGTACAAAATTGCAGACCAATAACTTTCCCAAGTGTGGAAAATCTACCGAAGTCTGTTTTAAGAAGTGACAGTTGAAAAAAATGTTTTTAAAAATGGATGTTGCCAAAAGTAGGATTAAATAAGTGGCAATTACAAAAGCGTTTTTAAGAACTACCAGGTACCATATCAATATGTACCCAAATTGGGAGAAAAGTTAAAATAATGTATAGGTCAGTTCTAACCTTTCCTACAACTAAGTTAACAATTTTTAACTACCCAATCAATTACAAGCACGCACCATTTAAAACACAAATTGCCTAAACTGTGATGCCAAAACAATGGAGATAATTTTACTCATAGGAGGAATTAATAACTACAAATCTAAATCATCCAATGAAAAGGGAATCAACAAGGTTAGATTTTAATATTTTGAGTTTTGGAGCCTGTGTGTGCCCTTTTTATTTTAATAGATTTAATCTCAATTATGAATTCAATATCAAAAATTAATTGTATTCAATTGCTTATAAGGAAGGTTGCAACAACATTTAGAAAGGAAACTAATACCTAGATTCCTGAATCAACAAGTAAAAAAAAATCCTAATTATAAATACAAGTGATATATTTATAGTTTTTAATCATTTCAAACTGAATTATTAGTCATTCTTTTTTTTTTTTTCCTTCGAAATATAAGTTTGGTAAACTCTTGGAAATATTAAAAATCTTGAATAACTTTGTTTTCGTATGTTGTTGGATCCAATAAGAAAAATTAAATTTATACATAAATTTTAAAGATTTAATTTAAAAAAAAAAAAAAAAAAAAAAAGGTAAGGAAAACTAAAGTAAAAGCAAGGATGAATTTCAGTATGTAAATGAGAATGCAATATCAAAACCTCATGGCTATAAAATAAATTCAGACTCAAAATGTCTAAAATTTCAATAAGTTAGGCATAACAGAAAATTCCTTGATCTTGAGACTGGCTTTGACTGGAGACCTGAATAAATTCAATATTTAAGAGGTAAACTTATTCTAAATTTCTAGTCTAGCAAAACCTTGAATGAGCATAAATTTGCCAAAATCCAGTAATGAATTTTTAACTATCTTTTTCATTTAAAATTGCGCATATTCTTCTACAGTCAACAATAAAAAATTTCAAGGGATCACAATGTCATTATTTTGTTTCCAATATATAATGAATAATTTCATGCAACATAGTAAATAACACATTTAAGGCATACAAATAATTGTTTACCAATTTACCCAATATAGGGAAAAAATAGGTATATAAATGAATGAAAGTAATTTTATTCACAATTTTAATCGTAAGTACTCTTATATTAAAATGAAAGGACCTAATGTTAAAATATAACAATAAAAACAACAGCAAATTTGAGTTATTTCCTAAGTAGCATAACTCTTAAAAATGGCAAAAACCATTCACACTTAACAGCACCTTCACACTAATGAACTCAAGAGTAAAACATATTTAAGTCAGTAGTAGTATTTTGTTATAGTTAATTAGTGACGATTTCATGGATCATGCAACTCTAATGTTAATTAAGGTCAGACAAAAGTGTTACCAAATAATTAAAAAAAATAAAAAATTGGAAGAATATTAAAATAGTGATTATTTGCAATAACATTATGGGTGAACATTTCTCTTTTGTCCAGATATTTCATCCCCCAATATTAGATACTGCGTATTCACAAATTTCTCCTTCAGTAAAATCTACTGATAAAAGTGATTGATTGTAAAGAATTGAATAGGATTACTCCATTGATGAACCGAGCAAATTGAGGTGAAAAAATTAAGACAAATATATTCAAGCAACTGTTCAGAAGAGAGGAAATACAAAATCATGTATTCCACACATTTGCAATTTCAAACAACCAAATGCTCTCAGAAAATGAAAGCATGACACTTATTATTAAGAGCCTTTACTTAAGGGGAATAAGTTATAAGGGATGTGGTATTTGGAGAAAATGAAAAAGTTTTTCAAGAATACAACCTGAATGCCATTATACAGGGTGGTCACAAAATTCAGGGAAAAAGTTCCCTGATAATTCCCCCGACAGATTTCTAAAATATTCCCTGATTTTAGGGAAACTTTTCTAAATTTCCCCAATTTTCTTTCATCAAAAAGAACATGTATGCTAAAAAGATAATATAAAAAATTTTAAAAAATAGTTTTGCTGGTAATGAAAAGTTTAAATTATTCCGTAACATTAAACTTCTAATGACTTACTACAACAAATCTTCATGTAAAATATGGATGAACGTGCCTTAAACAATACAAAATTTCCCCGATTTTCATGAAATTTTGAAAAGTTTCCTGACATTTCCTTGATTTTTACCAGAATCGGAAAGCTCCCTGACATTTCCCGGATTTCCCAGTTCTGCGGCCACTCTGTTATAACTTCTAATTGATCTAAAATATATCTCTCACAATATGTCTAGGAGAAACTTTTAAAGTATGCGTGGATTGATATCGATATTTTCATAAATCATTTCATTAAAAGAAGATCCTAAGTTTTAGAATATTTCAGTTGGCAACTCTATCAGGAATGAAAATCTGCACATGCACAATACTGGTATTAATTTACATAGTTATGCTAAGACATTCAAAGTTCTGTTTGACATCATAATTGTTAATCACAAATTGTCTCTATGATTCTTCAGAATTTAAATAGAAAAATCTCCAATCCCCCCAATGAGGTCGATGTGGATATTCAATGATTTGTTGGTTTAGCCATGGAAACTGTTTAGCAAAATTTCACTTGGAATGAGATTAAGATTCCATACTGAATCAACCATTCTTCACACATTAATAAATCACTATTCTTGAAGAATCTTTTAATAAAAGTTTGCTTTACTACACTTGTGTAATTGAGGACTAGAAATGGAAAACTACTCAAGTACCTAAAAAATTGAAAATAGTTTTTTAACGGAAAAATGTCATTAAAACTAAGCTAAACAAAGTGGAGAACACTCAAAGTGCGAACTCTAGTAGTAATAGTTCAAAAATTTGTCTAAAGATCACGCTGGTTGTATGTGCCAAAAGAAGTGGAGAATGTCCCAAGTGCAATAAAAATAACAATAATCTTAAGAAGGTATTTAAGAACTAAACATAAGGAAGTTAGACTATGAACCGGATGGAGCGAAATAGAGAACGCCCTAAGTAGCAGATGCGAGTCTCGTTCATTTTTCTGCTCTCCTGAAAAATTTTCTTTTTTAGACTTGGGTCTTTTTCTATTTCTAATCCTCAATTGTTGATGTACTTGCATTAGCACAGAATTTTTTTAAAAAATTTGATCTTTTCTATTTTATCTCGTACAATGATGAAAAAATTATTCATTGAAAAACCTATATAAAAACTGGTAATATAATTTTGTTTTACAACTTTTCAAAAAAAATTTAAAGGTCGCAAACAAACAAAAATTTAATGCCACACATTTAAAAAAAGTTCCTGTTACACGACATATATTGTATTTAACAACTTTGTGACAGAAATCTGTTACATAACATAGTTTAAGAACTTTTCAAAATAAAGTTGCATGTAAAATTGAAAGTTTTGAAGTTTCAAACAACTGTTACATTCAATAAACTTCATGGTTTACAACACCTTAACATGTTTTCCATCCAGTTGGATAACAAACTTGCACTCAGTTCTGTGTTAGTCAGTGGCATGCCGACACATTTTTCAAAAGGGAAGCAAAATTATTGATAGCTAAATTTATCTTATACACTAAAGAGCCAAAAAAACTGGTATAGGTGTGCGTATGCAAATAACGAGGATATGCAACTAATAATTTTTACACAATGCGATCGAAAGCACCTATGTTAGACTACAGGTATCTGACAAAGCTGTTAGATTGATTCCTACTGCTACAATAGCAGGTTATCAAGATTTAAGTGACTTTGAACTTGGCGATATAGTCGCCACACGAGAGATGGTACATAGCACCTCCCAGATAGCGAAGAAATTAAGATTTTCGCGCAAGACCATTTCATGAGTGTCAATTATCAGGTAAAGTTTCAAATCTCAGACATCAGTGTAAAAGACCTTGAAAGAACGGGACCATCAATGACTAAGGAGAATGTTGCAAGTCTATCTTGTTTAAGCAACTTCCACAAATTGCAGCAGATTTCAATGCTGGACATCAACTAGTGCCAGCGTGCGATCAGTTCAAAGGACCATCATTTACAAGAGCTTTTGAAGCCGAAAGTCTGCATGTGTACCGTTGTTGATTATACGGAACAAGGCTTTGCGCCTCATCATTGCCCGCCAATACCACCACTGGACTGTTGATGATTAGAAACATGTTGCCTAATCTGATGAGTCGTTTACAATTAATTGGAGCAGATGGACATGCGCAGGTATGAAGATAACCTCATGAATCTATAGACCCTACATATCTACAGTGGACTGTTAAAGCTGGTACAGCTTCTGTGATGATATGGGACAAGTGTCTAAAGACGACTCTGAAAGGTGATAGGTATGTAAGCATCCTGTCTGATCACCTACACCCATTCATGAAAATTATGTTTATAGATGTATTTTATACTATATAAAGGAACCTGACTAACAATTTAAAATATATATATATCTATATATATGATCGCTGTTTCACTGTAGTCAATAGGAAATGAAACCAAAAGCACATTCCGACGAAATGCTTGACAAGACAATCTCGGAGGCTTCGTAGCCACCTGGCAGAGGAATTTTTATGAAATACAACTAATGAAAGTTTAATCAGACAAATACTGAAATATGAACAATATTATACTGTATTGAAAATTGTTGGTTTAGCAATTTAAATAAAAAGAGAAAAAAAAATGAAATAAATACATTTGCTTTTATAATTTATGCAGAACGTTTCAAATGTTCAAATCTCATTATCTTTCAGCATTTATTAACTAACCAACCTTTAAACACTTTGTGTGCCTTTTAAATTTACCAGCTTTTGGGGCCGGCCAATTTCTGTGCCGCGACATGAATGATGTACAAACATTCGCTAAAACACACACAACTATTGGATAAAATTTCCCTGTGGCCAGAAAAACTGGAGACTAGATAAACATGCATTAATACGCGAGCGGCCACCTGGTACTGGTGACAAAAAACACGTACTAATACGTATGCGGACCTCAAAGTGTTAAAAGAAAAGGGTAAAACACTACCTAACATTATCAAAGCCCTTCTACTCAAAGCAATTACGCCTCCAGTACCTAAATATTTCAAGCAAAGCAATTCAGCTTAAAAGGCCCAAGTTTTATAAGATCAGGGAGTGATTGGTGAAGAATTTCAAATCGGTTAATATTGTGTTCAATTCGTATAGTATACTAAATACAGTTCATTAGCTTTTCTTTTAGATAATTGCCATTAGATTCAAACTAAGCAACAACAAAAAATCATATGTTGAAATGACATTGATGTATTTATATAGATAATACCTTTACAAAAAACAATCATCCAAGTGGAAGTGGTGTTAAAGCAAATTTGGTTTCTAGCATAACAAATGTCAGCAACAGCAGTTTAGGGGAAAGTAAAGTTTAACTCAAGATGCTTCAAAAGTATTCCCTTTTCAGGGTGACCACAAATTTTAGAAAAAAAAATTCCCTGATAATTCCCTGACAGATTTCTATTAAATTCCCTGATTTTAGGGCAAACTTTTTTTTTTTCAAATTTCCCCAATTTTCTTAGGTATTCCAGATGTCTAGACATCCTGATCAAATAGAACATGTATGCTAAAGAGATAATAAGCAATTTTTTAATAAATAGTTTTACTGTAGTGAAACGTTTAAATTATTCCGTAACATTAAACTTCTAATGACTTACTACTACAAATCTCCATGTAAAATATGGATGAGCGTGCCTTAAACAACACAAAATTTCCACGATTTTCATGAAATTTTAGAAAGTTCCCTGATTTTTCCCAGAATCAGGAAGCTCCCTGACATTTCCCCGATTTCCCAGTTCTGTGACCACTGCTTTTATTCGAGCCAAAATTATGTGCAACTAAAACAGGTCAATAAATTTTGTTTTTGTGCATAACAAAACAAGTTGTATCATTTTATTTTTCTACGTTAGCTTAACAAGTAATTTTTCAGACCCATTATTGGTTGCATGGGCAAGCTTATTTGTTTAAGACCAAGTGCTATTAAACAGGGGTGATAACAGTCAAAATATAAATAATATAACCCATAAAAAAATAAAGTTTTTCATAGAAATCCTTTATATGTATTTTTATATTCGTTAACACAGCGCCGATTCTGTAAACAGTGTTCTTGGTGTTGGCATCTAATTTTAAATATTAAAAACATTTCTATCAGCAAAATGTGCGCAAGCTACGTTTCAAAATTTCATTAAAAGTGGACGTGAATTTATGCACTCATATCTAAAAGTCATTTATTTATTCTGATTAAAACAATTTTACTATAATTATTTATTTTTTTAATTTGGCAACAGGAAAGAGTTTCTTCAATGGTCGGTTAAATGTTATTTTAGGGTGATTGTAAAATAACAAGTTGGTTTATTAGCATTTCTTAAAAGCGACCTTTTAATGAGGTACAGCCCCAAAATTTGATAGAATACACTGTCATCGACAATGAATTTATCTGCCAAGTTTCAGCTCGATTGGATGACGGCAAGTGGGTTAATTAGGCCTCCGCCCCCCATCGTCACACAAAATCTAAGTTAATATAAGGGATTTAAAAAGATGCAGCATTATTTTGAAATACTAAAGTACCTGAATCAGAATGTTTGTGTACTAACATGTATACAGAACAGTGATGCAGTCTGAAATTTTTTTCTGATGCGGGGTCGTTAAGTCTGATAAAGCCCTATAAAAATTCTATTAAAAACAATACAAATTCTCTTAAGAAATGGGAACATAAGTAAGATAAGATCATAATAACTACAATGAGTCCCTGCATCTGATGTAATGTTTCATTTAGTAAATGAAATATTTTTTTGTTTAGTATTAGTTTGTAATCGTGCCAGCACAAGGAAAGAAAGTGTTTTCAATGAGCATCGAACTGCAAACATTTCACTTGCACTAATTCAAATCATAGACGCGTGAAATAGAATAGCCGAAGAATGCAATGAAGTCGAATGTTCCAAATCAAATAAATTCTCGCAATGATTCCCAAAGGAAAATGTATGACTTTTCTAGGACATTTAAGGGCTAAAGTAATGTATTTTAAGGACATTTGAAAAAATTTCAGGCATCATGTCTATAATGTGCGACTTTCATGCACAATTTGCATTATGAACAAATGAAAAATATTTGCACTTATTCATGTGCACTGTGCTTTAGACACAAAACATTAAAATGTGCATAATATTCGGGCATAATATTTGCAAGTTGCCTCAACTAAAAAAGTCAAACAGAACTCGCTGGTCGCTAACTTTTTTTTTTAATTCCAAAACACTATTCTTAAGTATGTGTTCTCAACGAGTCGGCCACGCAACATCAACGAAAATTAAGGACTTTTAAGAACCTCTTACTATTTTCAAGTACTTTTAAGATCTGGAAAACGAGTACAAAAATATTGAACACTTTAAATGACCATGGAAACCCTATGTTATGCATTTTTAGATTGAGGAAGAAAAAAAAAGTGCAAGAAATCTGAACACGCATAACTTAGATGGAGTAATGAAAAACTGAATGCGTCATCAGACTAAGTACTTTACAAAATGTCACTATAGCATGAAAATACCAAAATTGGTAACAATATTTTTTGTATAGAAGTATTCAACGAAATATTCCAATTAATCAATAAAAATAGCACTTTAACACAACTAGAAATATGGAGAGAAAACACCAGGACTCCAGTCCATACCGTCTCCAGTCTTTTATTAGTTAACTGAATATGTCGTGAAAGGTTAACTACTTAATGCAATGCTACTACAGGTTTTATCATATATACCATTTACATTAATCAAAATACACCATTGCACAAGTATAATTCAGAATCATCCAGTCCAACGAAATAGTTAAGAGGATATATTTAAATTCTTTAATCTCTCCCCAAACCCTTTTTAACAAATATTTACTGAAATAACCTGAATGAATTGAAAAATAGTACTTTCACACAACTGGAAATATGGAGAGAAAATATCAGGACTCCAGTCCGTACTGTCTCCAGTCTTTTATTAGTTAACTGAATATATCGTGAAAGGTTACCTACTTAATGCAATGCTACTACAGGTTTTATCATATACACCATTTACATTAATCAAAATACACCATTGCACAAGTACAATTCAGAATCATCCAGTCCAACGAAATAGTTAAGAGGATATATTTAAATTCTTTAATCCCTCCTCAAACCCTTTTTAACAAATATTTACTGAAATAACTTGAATGAATTCCATGAAATAGAGGTTCAGATCAAAGATGGGGTATGAACGCAAATGGCAAAAATGCTGAAAAGAAAGTAAAACGTCATAAAAAGATACAGCTTGTCCCAAAAATATAGACACAGATCAAAAATGACATCCCAAGCTACAATATCTTTCATGTATTTTCAGCAACGATTCAAATATATTTTTTTAATTGATTTATTTGGTTTTACTATAAAAAAATATTAGAAAATAAATAAAAACTGTGTAAAAAATTTTGAAAAAATTAAAAATTGCATGTCTCATAAATACAGACGTCATCTGACTTTCCTTAGGAATATTATTTGTTGTTCTTGAAAGTATTTAACGTCTGCTTTTTTTACTTTTATTGGTTTGGATTCATTTTTTGCTTGTTTTCGACAAACAAATCGATGTTTTCACATACTCAACAAAATGCCTAGAGGTAAAGAGATTCCGAAGAGGATATCAAGTTTTGGGTTTAAAACTTGGAGGTACTCATCGGAAAGATATATCCAAGATTTTAAAGAGATCTTTAAGAAGTGTTTACAGAATTTTACATAATGGCAACAAGTTGCCTAATAAAAAAAGACCTGGTCGACAAAGAGTAATATCTATGTGCATTGACAGAATCATTCTAAGCATGGCATCTAGAAAAAATATGCCATTGTAATAAACTGCATTCGATTTTGGAGTGTTAAAAAAAAAATACCATTCACAGAAGAATACTGGAATCGAAATGAATAACTTACAAGAAAATTTTGAATACGCCATGCTTAAAAGTACACCACAAAACTGGATGTTTAAACTGGGCAAAGAAAATGATGTCTTATTGTAATAAATGGCTTTTTCTCAACAATATTTAGTGATGAAAAAAAGTGGAACTTGGATGGACCAGATGGATATAAATTTTACTGGCATGATTTAAGAAGTGAACCAAGAAATTTGTTTAGTAGACAGCAAGGTGAAGGATCAATAATGACTTGGAGTGGTTTTGGATTTAATGGAAAAACATTTTTGGTGACTTAGCAAGAAAGTAAACTTCCAGGACTATTAGCAAATATTAGAGATCAATTTTACTCAACCTTAGGATTTACTGGGAGGACCAAACTGTATTTCAACAAGGCCTATTCATATGTCTAACTCGACATATATGTGGTTCAACATGAATGATATCAATCTCAGACTAGTCATCGTTTAATCCGGACTTAAATCCAATGGAGAACGTCTGGGGACATCTAGCACGAAAATTATATGAAAATGGACACCAATATTTTTTGACCAAGGACCTTAAAACAGTGATTTATAAAGTGTAGTATGAACTGCCCCAGAAGTAATGCAAAATTTGGTACTTTCGATGGAAAACCTTGTATTTGAAATGAATAAAAGTAATGGAAACACGATTACATAACTAACATTTGTAACCTATGTTCCTCAACCTTAAATATAACTCATAAAACAAATATTGTCTATAATTATGGGACATCCCAATTTCTGTTTTTCTCAATAAATTCAGCATTTGTTGTTTTTTCTAATAAATTAACCCTAACTTGTGTTTCATGTAGTGTTTATAATTACACATATGAAACAAATTTCATCCCATTCTTATCTCCACTTAATTGTATTTTATGCTTTTGTCTATATTTCTGGGACAGAGTGTAGTAAAGTATGATTTTTAAAAGTAACATATTTTTAAAGTTCGAAATTTTCAATTTTTTTTCAGCCTTTATTGGGAAAAAAAGTCGATTGCTAAAGTGTTTGTGTTCAAACCACATAATTAAAAATAATACTAACACTGTTTATTGAATTAACCAAATTATACACTGCTGCTAATAACATTTTAAAATGTATTCTGATACGCTGCTTTAACCATAAAATTTTTTAATTAAAACTTTCTATTGAATAAAAGACACGCTTCCCAATACGTTCTTTTGTAGGCAAATAATTCATAATCTTCCTAAGAAATATTTGGACAAGTATAGGATTCAATTCATTTAAAGCCAGCATTCGAAATTAATACTACAACGATGTTGTAAAACTATAGTACATACGACAAGAATTTCAATTATGAGGTTTTAAATTTAAATTTTTTTTTTTAATTAAATAAAAAAAAGTTTAGTAAATAATTTTCAACACATGGCTTAGACACATTACAATAGTTTTATTTCACGAACGGAACATACTTTGGGGATGTTGCATGTTCAAAAAAAGTGTACGGTTCTTACTTCCTAAAGGTTAAACAACTATGTATTATTTCTTTGTTAATATCTTTGGCTTCTCATAACTTGAAAGACATAATTTTGAGGGAGGAATGTGTACAGAAGTCACAAGTAACTGATGATTTTAGGAAAAGATCGATTGAACTTCGGGTGTAGAAAGTTTCTTATGGGAATCATTTCGAGGAATAAGTACCTATCCCAATCCAAAAACAACTTATAAGTCAGATATGCACTGGGAGATCATCAATGGGCAATAATTTGATTGCACTGGCAAGGTAAGTAAACTATATATTTTGAACTGCAAAATTTACATGCATTTAATTTAGGTTGAGTACTATATTTGGTTATTTAGTGATAAAAAGGGTATTTATATTTACATATTGTTGGACTGTATATAAATTTTGTCAGCTTGCATTACGTATTGTATTTTTCCAGTATGATTGTACAAAGTTGACACTGCTTTTGACAATGTATTGTATTTTTATCTATCACTCCCTATCTCTTCCTTGTGATAGGCACACCAATACCCGTCTGTCCCGACTTGCTAGTGGTCACCTGCGACTTGATCCCGAGACGTTTTGCATGCCAAGCAAAAATTCGGCCTCCCTACTTCGTGCAAGGTGGTCAGACAGTATAAATGTGCTATTGCTGTTGTATTGACAGCATATGTGTAGACAGAATGTAAGAAACAAGGTCAAAGAATCGAATATGGTACAGCTCCCAAGTAAAAAAAAAAAGCTGTGCTTTATGCGAAAGTAATGGAAGCCGGCAAAAATCATAATTTTTCAGATTTCGAAAGTCAAACCAATTATATCATTGGGTGCACAACTTTGCCTCCGCCATTATTCTTTAGATGGGTTTAGCAGTGAGTAGGTTTGGTTGTTTTCAGATTATCTGGCGCCGTCAGCAACACAAGGGCTATAATGCACTGAAACATTCGTCATTTGACAAGCCAACATACATTTACAAACACCCATGCCTAAAACGGGACTCGGACCCGCAACCTCATGGTCTAGAAGCTAGCGCTGTGAGTAGGAGTCAAAATAAATAATCAGACATCATGCAATAAACTTGGGTATTTGGCAACATAACCCATAGAAACATTAGTCTATGTGTCTGCATCATAAAGTTATTCTCGATTGAAAATGTCAACTTACGAGTCAAATTCTCGTCAATTGCAAGAGTTTTTTTTTTCTTCTTCAATATATTGAAATCTGCAACTGAGCCTCATCGCATGCTCTCAAATACTTATGGTGAGGTCACTATTAGTGAAAGAAAGTACGATTCATGAACAGTGATTTTAACAACGAAGACCGGCATGGCGGTGAAAGAAGAATTGGCACTGTCGTTGGGAAGTAACTCAACAAGCAATTTCAAAATACCTCAAAGCCATGGAAATCGAATTTTGGAGAAAGAAAAAAAACGGGGGAAGCAAAAATTGTGTACACCCAATTACATGGACCAATAGGTTAATCTAATTAAATCCACTTCTTATTTTTTTTTAAGCTACGTTTAAAGTTCTGAAATTTCAGTCAAAAATGGTTAAATCAGTATTTACACTGAACTGTAGATTGTATGAACAATACATGTACACAAGACTTTAAAATGTTCAGAAAAACACAGAACAAATAAATAATGGGCGATTGGACTCTTTTCAGGAAAAAAAATCCAATAAAAAAAAGTGTTACCGTGTCCTTTAAGGAACTATATAACACTCAATTTAATAAATATTTTAATTAAATGTCTCAAACTCTGAGTGAAATCAATAAAATAGTACAGGTCATCAGCTGTTAAGATTCCCTGCCTTACTCCACTTCCTCTTGCATTTAAATGTCTTAACTTTTAATGTTAACTTTTCTAAAATGATCCCTACAATACACACTTTGTTTACATCATGCCTTAACTAGGGGCAAAGATGAAATGGAGCAAATAGTTGGTTATTTCAACTATTTGGCAGAAATTCTGAAGATCAATAAAAGTTAATTTCTTTAACAAAGCAATTAAACCCCTTGAGTACAGATTTATTTGGGAAAATTCTTGCGTTTTGAACGATTGGTTTGCACGCTAAACGATCTATTTGTATGCACAATAACGGATAATCAGGAAGGGTCCTACAGCTTAACGTGGATTCCGAACTATAACGAACATCGATGCCTAACGAGGGATTCAAGCCAGATACCTCTGACATGCGTGACCAGAACACTAACCACACAATAATCAGTTGGGCTTCAGTTTCAACGGGAGAGTAGAAAATAATTCATTTTAGTTATTTAGTGGAAATTCGTGATCGTCGTAAATCGTTCTAGATGAATTTGTGTGTGGCGTGATATGGAAGACTTGAGATATGTGACCAGAGGGCTTAACCACACAGTCATCAAGTGGGCTGCGTTTCAAACGGATTTAATTTGCTGATGCAAGGAATAGTACATAAAGGATTGCGTGAAAATTCATTTATTAGAGCGATATGATTTTATCCTAGTCTAAATGACTTTAAAGGAACACAGCTAAACAAATTATTTTCTTAACGTATAGGTAAACCAACCTATGTTTGGCTTAACCCATCATGGCTCCTCTGACATTAAAATCCTTCCAATCAACCTAGTTTGAATGACGAATTAGATTCGTCATTATTAACAAACAAAACAAGTGCATGACGAGTCTCGGCCGTCAAATGAACCGAAAAGGTTGAGCTCACAAATTAGCAACGAACACCTCAGTGTAGACACTATACGACTCCTGTAGATTGCTCCCCCCCCCCCCTCTTTCCTATAGAATTTCTCAGATTAAGTAAACGGGCATTGCACAAAAAAATACGAGTTTTATGCATGGGCACAGCAAGGAAGGGCCAAGAAGGTGCACTTGCACCCCACTGGATTTTGAAAATTAAAAACAACGAGGAAAATTGTATAGCTCGCATAAAACTGAAGTATGGTGGAGGATTTAACTTCTTAATTTGATCCTAAAATTAATGAATAACTATTAAAATTTTAATAGGAAATCCAAAGACTTATTTCGAAAAATTAAAATTTAACCACCCCAACTTTTGCTACTTTGCATTCTCTTGTATGCGACCCCTGCAACCTCCTGAAAAATTATCCTGCCAAGCACCCATGGTTTTATGATATATTTAAATATACGTCTCACCGATATATTTTGCCCTGTGTGGCAAACGAAAAAAGCTAATTATGTGGCTCTATGATTTGGATTAGTTGAATAGTACTTATAATTCAGCATGCTAAAAAGTGTTTAATATTTTAAATTACACTTTAATAAATTTTTATTATGGGAAATTCGTAATAGTTATTTGCTGGGCAAATGCAATATAGATGTATGGCAATTTCTGGTAACCGACTTACCAATGTAAAAAGATTGAATTGAAGATCTATGGTTTAATCGTATATTTTTGGCTAGGCCATCTTAAAACCGTATTGTTGCACTGGATTCCTAAAGTGTAAGTAACCGTCTTTCAAAATTGTTATAAATGGATGCCTCATCAATTACAAAAAATTTAAAGTGTGCATAGTTCATTTAAATTAAATCGCGGTCGGTCGCAGCATAGTCAGGGTTCCCACTCAAATCACAGAATGAAAATCAATGACTTTTCAATGACTTTTAATGACCTAATTAATGTTTTTAAGGACCTTTAAAAATTTGTTTTCAGGCATCATGTCTGTATAAAAAAAATTTTAAGTATATTCTACCAAAATAGTTACAAGTTGGTGCATGTGTAATACAAATATGTCAGAAAATTACGATATAGTGAGGATAAGTGGCGGACAAGCGGGGATAGCAAGTCTGAGTTGCATTTTTGTAAATTTAGATGTTGGTCAACATACACAAAAATTAAGGACTTTTAAGGACCTCTAAGCATTTTCAGGTACTTTCAAGGCCTTGAAAACAGGTTCAAAAATATTAAGCACTTTTAATGACCGTGGAAACCCTGATAGTGCATAAAAATCATTTAATCAAGAACGGTCAAGAGTTTGAAATGCTTATGTTTGCTGCAGAATGTTGGTTCAAGCACATTATTTGTTTATTCAAAGATTTCTGGATACCGCCGCATTTTTGAAATGTGGTAAATAGTCGGTTGATTTGTATAAAATTCAAAATGGTTCAAACTAAAGAGAATTGCATAAGGTGCAGTGAGTTGTCTAAAAATATTAGGTAGGAATTTTAGGGTTCATTCCTAAAAATTTTTAACGTAATTTCAAACATTTTAAGGACATTTCTTTTAAAGCTGCCATAGCCTCCCAACACAGACATTCTTTTCAACGTATGTTTCAATACTGCAAAAAACTGCCAGTTTAAAAAAATTTAATGTCAAACAACTTTTCCGAAAAAGAGTCTCAAACAATTGTAGGCTCTTTTTATTCAAATCCACTTATTTAATTTGTAAGCAAAATTTGCAGAGTTTCATACAAGTGTGTTTGTTCAAGAGACAAAAGAATGTCCTGACCAGAACTTGCATTTCAACAGGAGTAAAGATTGACGAAAATCGAAGACTCAAAAACTACTGAAAGCAAAATAATAAGGCAAAGAATATGCCAACCAATCAATCATCTTATAAAGCAATTTCCAGGTGTTCTTGTGCTGAGGTGTAAACTTTCTTCAAAAACATCTGGACCTGAAAATGATGAGGATTTCTCATAGCCACAATATCAATGTCATGTAGATCTCGTAGAAAACTAAAATACACTTCTCTTGCAAAAGTTTTTGACTGAACTAGGATGTCCTATAAAAATGGTGCATTTTAATGCTTCAGTTGAGCTAGAGGATGTAGGATTAATTATGAATGTTTACTCAATTGATAGGTGAAAACTTCAAAGGGAAAGAAAAACGATATGAAAATATTTACAAACAGATAGACTTCGTAAATTGGAGTCCATATATTTTGACGGCAAGAAACAAAACTAAATTCTTTGAACAAGTTAGAGATAGGAGCTACACAAAACTCAAGAGTCCAAGAGCATATATCGCTTATTTCTGAACCAGGAAAAAAATTTCGGCCAAGTTTCTCACAGCACAGGGCCTGCAAAAAATTTAACTCCAGCTATTTTACTTATATGAATGAAAATTCAATTGATCTGCTAACATGTGGTAGCCATTGGATGCGACAGTACCGGTGTTAACCTTGGTGATGGGATACAATATCTACATCTAGAGCAGCAGCTAAATCGCCCCTAACAATGGCATGTAATTGCACACAAATTACCTCTTGGTATTATTTTTTTAAATAATAAGCTTGGATCACAGCAGGACCTAAATAATTTTCCAGTCCAATAAAGAAAATGCTTGAGAAATATGAAACGTTACCAATGGTAATGTTTGAGTCTATTTCCAAATTGGTTCCCATTACTAAACAACCAATCGGCACTTAGCAAGGATCAGAAATTCTTACTGAATATTTGCGAAATACAAAAAGGAATTCGATCTGAAGCTCAGTTGAATAGTAATCTTGGTAAATTTTTTCTAACTAGGTGATTGACCACTGGAAACAGAATCTTTTGAATCGAATCCCGACACCAACCTTAAGATTGGCAAATAGTGTTGAACCAGTAACACGGTGGAAAGGTTTCTTCGCTCATCCCGAAAACACGATTATCACTCGCTTGTGGATAATTGGCCACATATCAGGCGACTAGCCTTACGACAAATTATGATGGCAAAAAAAAAGAGTCGACACTAATAACAAATGATAGTGACAGGAAATTTCTTTCATATATCTTGCTTAACTCTGCTGCAGGGGATTACACTGACTTAATTCACTGGCAGAATTGTAATAAAACCAAACCTCAACTGACAAAAACAAAATCTAATACTTGGAACAGTTGGAGGGAATAGTGGCTATGGAAGATCATATTTCCAATCCTATTGCATATTCAAGCAGTTAAAAGGACTAAAAATCGCAAAACAAGTCTCTTTAAATGGTTTGCGGATTCTACACTAGGCACGGGATGATATTGACCCAACACCATTCTCATGAAATCGTGCCCAAATTTGAATCCAATTGTGATTTATAAGAGATATGGTGTTTTAAAGAAAGAAAACACAAAGTTTACTTTTTATTTCAACTTTAATAGTACAGCGATCATTGTAGCTTATTATATTTACGAAATTTTGATTTTTGACCCGAAATAAAGGACAATTAGCCACCTGATGATTACATTAGAAGTCCAATTATTTTTTTACATGATAAACAACTAAACACAAGTAATTGAAACGTGCTACGTTGTTTCTCTGGGGGGAAATTTTCCAAATCAACTATTTTACAAAAATGTCCAAAAAGTGCAAAATTGCGAATATAACATAAGTGGCGCGGACGCCTGGAGACATAAACTAAAAGTTTTCTTATTTTTAATCCAAATTACAATGTTTTAGGGAAATTTTTAAGTACATTTGTTTAAAAAAAGCTCTTTTTTCTTCTTGACCCAGCCTAATGTATGCGCTGCAGGAGAGAAGAAGAACTAGAGAACATTTAATTCCTTTTTTTTTTCAAAATTATTAAACAGAATGAGACTAAAGATTTGATGAGACGAGATGTCACAATTTTAAATTGTTTAAATAGCAGCTACAGAAAGCAGAACACATTACTTTCAACGATAGGGTGATTGAAGAATGGAATTGTTTGCCTGCGGATAGTGAATTCAATTGTGGTAAGTGTTAAGAGGAATTTAGATAATTTACTGGAGGACAGTCAAAGGCCATTGATTACTTTTAGCTGGACCAATCTTGCTGAGCATCGTATTTGAAGTTGGTAGACTTTTGTTGTATTGTAACCAAGTTTTCCTTGTAACTTAAACATATAAGCAACTTTATAGTGAGATTGAGATGTACAGCTTTTGGCCAGGGGCAAGGGGAATGCCCATAAAGGGTGACGATTTTGATACTGATTTTTCTTCCTAACCCCCAAAATTATAATTTTTTTTAAATATTCATAAAGTTTTAATGAAATAAAAAATAAAAAGGGTGCTGACTGAGACTAATAAATGTCCAAATAGTTGTATAAACATTTATTTTGTTTAAAAAATAATTATTTTTCTTTATTCAATGAAATTCGAACCAAACAATTGCAACTTTAATAGAGTTTAATTTTTAAATAAATTGGTAACTTTTATTTGAGAATAATGTTCTTGCCAAGTGCTGAATAATGCTTAAAATATTAGGAACATTTGCTTGTTGGAAAGTGTAATTAGCAGATGAAGCTATAATATTTCAAACGTACATCCTAGCTCCTTTGAAAAGCGCAATTCACAATATTTTATTTACAAAAGGGGATGCATACAAAAGGCATGTACAACTGCATAACTAATCTTGACAATATGATAATGCAGCATGGTGAACTTATACTTTAATTCATTCATCACTTATCTATAAAATTTGAAATCATAATTATGAAATTGCGAAAAAATGGTAAATAAATGTAGCATATAGAAATTAGGGATGCCGCAAGATTATCAATGTATTCATTTAATTTCAAATTAAAGAATTATAATTTTCACAAAACTTCAACCATATTGTTTACGGAACTACTACTAGTTGCTGCAGCTATACAAGTTTATGTTCTCCAAAGGGCAATAAGCAAACGCAATGTTGTAAAATATTACAAAATATAGTTATTTGAGAACAACTTCAGGAAGCAGCAAAAGCTGAAAAGCAAGTGATTTCAGACAATACAATTAATATTGCATACTGTAGAATACATTAAGAGTATTTCACTCAACTTTTTAAACATTTTTTTTCTGCATAATTTATAATCATGTAGGGCCTAACTGTATGTAGGGCCTTATTTACGGCGTCTTTCCATCCACTTTCCAGGGGTCCTTTTTTTTAATTATTAAATAAAAAAATTTATGTTCACCTCTACTTGTGTAACAATAACTTAAATTCTTAATTTTATTTATATTGTCATTAACATAGAATATTTTATTACTGAAGGTGTTGTATTCTAACTCTGTAAACTGTAAAAAATACTGAACACAATTATACTGCTTTAGTGGAACATATTTATTAAAAGAAAACAATGAGGGTCAAATTTGATTTCGGTTGCTCTAGAGCAGGGGTCGGCAACCTGCGGCTCTTTTGATGGTAAAGTTGTAGCTCTCCAGTTACATACGAAAAAATTCATAATTTATAATCAAAATCCTTAAAAAATAAGTAAATATATTTTTAATTACCTAACTTCTCAATAGCTTCAATTTTCATAATCGCTAATTCTCATTTGCCCCGAAAAACTCGACCACACAATAAGTCAAATTTGGAGAGACTTAACGACAAGACATGCCCAGTTTGTTGATAAATATCCAATCGGTGACGCACGAAAAAAAGCTGTTAAAGATCTCAAAAAAAAAATCAAGTTCCATGCTAAGTAACTGGATGCAATCTTCCAATAATGTAAATCTGGCAAGCTTTGCAGTATCATTAGAAAATGCAAAAAGAGGAAAACCATTCACAGATAGCGAGTACGTCAATGATTGTTTTATACGTGCACCTGAAGAACTGTTTTGGGATTTAAAAACAAAGCAGAAAAAAAAATCAAAGATTTGTCATTATCTACTAAATCAGTACGAGATAGAACTTCTAAAATGTCTTCAAGTGTAACACATAAGCAAGTGGAAGACATTCAACTGGCATCTACCTAATCACTTGCTACGAGTCTTGCGACATAAAAAAGACAGCACGTCGTCCCAAGGTCCAAAAGAAGAACTGCTAGGATTGCTACTGCCCTCAGGGAGAGCAAACTTGTGGAGAAGATATAGCAAATGCTGTGCAAAAATGCCTGAAAGACAAAGGAATAGATATAAATAAAATTGTTTCTATAGCAACTGACGGAGTCAGAAGTATGACAGGAATACACAGAGGGTTAACATCAATTCTTCAGGGAAAAAAATAAACCACGAAATTCTAACGTTTCACTGCATAATTCATCAAGAAGTGCTTTGTGCCGAAACATTTCCTGCCGAAATAGTCGAGGTCACAAAGATAGCCAATTTTCTGACCTACTTCTGCACAATAGAGTGTGATGGCTTTCCAGACGTTATTGCAACGTTTTGCTTTGTGCTTGACTGAAATAAAAATATTCCTCAATGAAAAAAGCATTGACCATCCCAAATTGGAAGAAGACAAATAGCTGCAAAAATTCAACTTCATGGTAGATACCACAATGAAACTAAATTAACTAAATCTAAAACTGCAAGGAAAGGGCTAATCAGCCTACGCCTTGCTTGAAGAGCTAGTTTGTTTTGAAAAAAAAATACTTTTTGTTGAAGACACGGAGAGCGGTAAATTACTTCATTTTAAAAATCTGAAGCAATATCGCTATGAGACCAATGCAACTATTGACATGAATTACTACAATATAGCTTTAAAAAATATGAAGGATGAATTTGCTGAGATTCGTGCAATTCAAAACAACAAAAAAGTACTCTCGCGTCTACAGTAAATCCTCGACACAAATGAGATTAACATTGAGCCATTGGGAATTGATGCTGGATAGCTTCAAATGCAATTGCTGGATTTGGAAACCAAAGACTTGTGGAGTGGCAAGTTCACAGAACTCAAGAGCAAGTTGGAAGTCCAGAAATACATGCACATCAGGCAGCACAAGTGGACAGCTCTAAAAGAAATTCTGCGAATTGAGACCCTCATATTCGGCGCATGAAATAGTCTTCCTGAATGCTACAGTAAGGTGAAGAAATTGGCATATGCAGTGCTGACGATCTTTGTGTCGACATATTCCTGCGAGCAAGCGTTCTCTTGCATGAATATAATAAAAAGTAAAGTTAGAAATCAACTAACAAATAAAAATCTAGAGTCGTGCTTGAAACTCAAAACAACAAGTTATAAGCCAGATTTAATTTTATATGAATAAATAAATATTACTCAATATTTAAAGCCTTTTATTTTAAATCAAATATATAAAAGCAAATATTATAATATTGAAACGAAAATTTTTAGTGGCTTTTTAAAAATTAGGAAATTTTATAAATTGTAACTTTTGGCTCTTCCGTTTCAATAGGTTGCCGACCCCTGGTCTAGGGCCTACAGAAGAATCCTAATTATTTGATTAGCAACAAATAAGGGCTTATGATGTTTTATTCAATTAGCATTAGTGTGCAGAAAGAAATGCAAAATACCTTCAACAGCAGTTTCATAAAATGCAGTTTGTACAGAATGCCACAGTCGAATCAAATGTAATAAGAAATAATTTTTCCTACAGTCAATTTTATTTTCAAAAGTATACCAAAACAACTTTCAGTATTCACTTTTTAGGAGAAAGATTTGTGCAATTTTAGAAACTTGTAACGAGGCAAGGATATTGATATGGAAATTGATTTTGGGAAGGGAGAGAAATAATATCACCACCATTTTAAATGTGTATGTTATGACCATGAACTACAAAATAAAAACACAAAAATTATGTTTCCATTACAGGGTGGCTACAAAATTCAAGGGGAAAAATTCCCCGATACATTTCTAAGAAATTCTATGATTTTACAGCAAACTTTTTATAAATTTTTCCCAATTTTTCCAGATGTGTAGACTCTGATCAAATAGAGCATGTATGCTAAAGAGAAAAAATTCCATTTTTTTTAAAATAGTTTTGGTGGTAATGAAGAGTTTAAATTATTCCATAACATTAAATTCTAGTGATTACCACCACAATTATCTGGGCAAGTGGCGCCAAAATATGGATGAATATGAAAACATGCGTTCAAAACAAAGAAAATTTCCCCGATTTTCGAGAGATTTTAAAAACGTCCCTAATTTTTTCCAGAATCAAAAAGCTTCCTGACATTTCCCTGATTTCCTGGATCTGTATTGAGTAGTTTTTAGACTTCAGATACCAGAGGTTAAAGTGAAGTATGATAATGCAGTAACAGAAACACTTAATGCATCTGCTCTTCGGCCATGTTACCGAGAAGAGGCTTCATTAACACTTTATTTATACGCAAAACATGCTTCGAAAATTAGCTACAAGAATGTAATCATATATGCAGAGAGTTAATTCAAATGTATTTATTGTGCTTTTGCACAAGGGGACTCTGAAGTATTTATCATTTGTGATTCAATATCAACTGTGAACATCAAAGACAGATAAACTTGGCAAGTGCTTGTAACGATATTTACATTTACTGAAATTCCTTCAAGTGTAATTTTGTCGATAAGTCCAAAATTGGAGAAATGTGTGTGTTCAGGAAGTGTCATTGCTGAGCATATTTGACTAAATTATATTCCAGTAAATGAATATTAAGGACATTAATCGAGGAACTAGTGTTTACAAAAGAAATTTCCTCATTTTGGTTGTAGAAGCAATGTCAGGGTCACGAATTTAAAAGACAATAAAGCTTTATGAAATTAGCTCAACTACACTTTCTTAAATAGAAGGCAAGATTTTAAAATTTAGATTTTAAATGTATTTTAATCCCAGCCCATCTTCCTTGGCTAGTCACTCATGGCTTGTCTCAAGTTGGAAGACGCGACATATTTTACAGCAGATGCTTCTTTACATAATGCAGTAACAGATTGAGGCAGTAAGAACACAGTGAACAGTAAATAAGGTGATACACATATGAATAATTTCACTTTCGAAAGCAATGTAAAAAATGATGTGGCATGATTTTTAATTTTTTTTTATGCAAAAAATTGAAACCACAGCCTCTTAAGCCAAAAGTTAAGGTAGTAGTCTGGTAACTTGCAAGGTTTTTTTTAAATATTTACTTTCCCATAAAAAAAATTCGATCAAAATACAATGGATTTGTTTATTTTGTATGTTATTATTGGCATCTAATGGATACAAAAAAAGACATTTGACTTAGAAACGTTTTAGTATTATTTTTATTCATCAAAGTCGAGGCCTAAAAAAAAGGTACGTGGATGGCCCCAGTGATTTCGACTTTTACAAGCAACTGAAGTAAAAAAAAAATCTAATTGATTATCAATCTATAGAAATGTTGTTCTCGTTGGAACTAGGATTATTACATTTTATCTGAAAATAACAAAATGGTAGACTTCGAAAAATAAAAGTGATATTTTCCAGGCACAAATCGGGCTATAAAATGAAAAGTTAGAGATGGAAAAAAAAAAGATACTATTCCAGACAAGAACTACTAATGTGAAAAATAACGTAAAATTTTCAAAGCAAACGGTCAGATAAAAAAAAAAAATTTAACTGGGCCGAATAGGGCTGACCAAAAAAACGTGTTTAAAGTTTCAAGAACACGCTGAACAACAACGAGGACCCCCCCCCCCTCCCCTCTCAAATATTCATTGCAACTTCAACAATATTTCGAATTTCGGTTTAAAATTTTTACAATGTACTCTCAATATGTTTTACTTTCGAAATAAGTAAAAAAAAAAAAATCCAATATTTTTTCAACCAAGTTGCCAGTCTACTTAACCTTTGGGTTTCTCTCTTTAACATTAACTGCAACGTGATTCGGAACAGCATGAAAAATATATATATATACACAAGCAACTTTTTTTTAACACTTTAGGGTTGATCCTCAAAGAAGTTTCCAAGTCAAAAATATGTTCGAAAACGATCTTATCACACTCGATTTTTTACATTAATAGTGTTCGACATCACCCTTATTTATGGTACCTTTCTGAGAATATTTCTGTACATGCAACTGCTCTTTCACCCAGCAAAGGTATCTGTTCAGATATCCTCTTTTGGAGAAGAACTTCCATGGTTCGTACACTTGAAGGAGAAAAAATTTCGAGCGCTTTTTTAGCACTTTTCAAGGATGCGTTATCAACATAAATAAATTTTAAAAATTCCATTTTTTTTTTTATTGGCAAACGGTGCATGTTCAAATCGAGTAAATACGAAAAAAAATGTTTTTTTAGGTTTCAATAAAAGAAAATTTTAAGGTTACAATTAAAAAAAAAACTTCTAATATATATATGTCAGAAGCAGTACTGTGTCCTATAAAAACAGAAGTGAAGTAGATAGTACTCACTTTGTAATTACGCCAATATCGGATGTGAACATCCATTTGATTGTCTTGTTTCATCATATTGAGACTTTCGTCAAATAATACAAAAATCTTATTGATTAAACTGTCTTCCTATCTACTCTAATGGCTTGATTACAAATACTGTATAACATGCAATTTTTTTTTTTCTCCACATGAAAATTTAGAATTTAGATGCAATCACGCCATCGGCGAACATGCAGTTACATAATTTATCAACGTTTTCATTTAATTTATAAGAGCCATGATTTTTTATGATTTTCAATGTCCATTGTATTTCAGTACCTAAAACATCGTTTTCAATTACATGGGCCTCCTTTGTCACTTTGTTGACCAAAATTTTTTCGAGATTCTATATTTTTAGAAAATAAAATTCAAGCACTTTAAACATATATTTACATAATTCAAGGTTTTCAAGCACTTAAAAATGAAAGATTTTTTTTCCAAGCACTTTTTAAGGTTTTTTAAAAACGTACGAACCATGGTAGCCGTTCCCCAAACATTTCGGACATCACCATCTCCGATAGCATCAGGGAAAAAACAACCGAGACTTACTCGGCCCAGTTCCCAAACAAAGCCTCCCGATTCCCAAAACGTGCTTTGGAATTTGGCCGTAAATCCCAGAAACCACTCCCCCCCTTCTCCGACCCCCAAAATTGACGCACAGAACATTTTGGCACAGAGTTACGTCCAAGAGTGACATCCTACAAAACGATGCATTGGAAGCGGCAGTGGCGATCCTGAAGTCGGGAATTTGGGAAATGCACAATTTAGATGATTTGACCTCGGTTTTATTTGCATTGTATCTCAACACTGCAGTGAAGCACCACAGTTAACTCTCCGCTGTTGTTGAATTGCGAATTCGAATGCAACAAGAACGAGGTTTGATTTTTTTTTTTTTACCCTAAACGATTTGAATGAAGGTGTTGATACATTTCTTAGAGAATTAAAATAAATATTAAATAACAAAACCTGCAGTCACGATCTATTTGAACTATAAACAGCTTTTATGTAGTCAACGTCGGCTCAAGAAGCAGTTTGAAAATGTAGGATGATGCCACATGTGCTTTATCAAATCAACCAAATGAATGAAGCAAGAGTGAATGCACATTTTTTTTTATTGATATTTCAAATAACTTAATCTCAATTAAAAAAAAAAAATTAAACTAGTGAACTAATATAAAACAAAAGTTGGAAAATAATAATTGGGGAAATGACATTTGTAAATCCGAAAAATTCTGGTTCTCGCACAGCCGGCGGAGTTAAAACCATAGGCGCTTTTTAAGCAGAAAGCTAAAGAACTTTTTAAATTCTGAAATTCAAGCATGTGATTTATACTCTAATATTTAACTGGAAAACTAGATTACAATTCTGCGAAACAAAAATTTGTCATTGACAAAAAAAAAAAAAGAGAGAGAAATTATTGGTCCTTATGCTTTTATTAAAATGTGTACGTTTATTAAAAGTTTTACGTTTTTATTAAAATTGAGATTACGTTTTTACTAAAATTTATTTCATTTGTATATTAAAATTTATCAAGTTTGCATCAAAATTAATTATGGTAGTATTAAAATTTATAGAGATTTCACTTTAAAAAGTTTCTTAATTATTAATGATTCTTTTAGTTTAATCTTAAAGCCAACATTGACTACAAAAAGCTGTCTACTAATAGCATTGAAAGGTTTGAAATTATGGAGGCACAAAAAGTCAATTATGTGGCCTATGAATATAAAAGTTACAAAATAGTAACAGAATTCAACAAATCCTGCATTCAGAAACAGATAGAAATGATTTGTTTAACGTATTTAATGTAACTACACACTTAACACTTACTCACTACACACTTAAGTAGCAATAAATAACCATTGCTAACATTTGCATTATGATACCATTCAATAGGGTTACAAGTTGGAACCATTTTATTTTTTAAATAAATGCAAGCTAATTTGCTGCCACTAGGTCCCAATAGTTGAAAAAATACAAATGTGTTCCACTCACCCACAAATTTCCTGATGTTTGTCATCTTCAAACACTTACCCCAATTGAAGAGTTGATCTCAAGAGGAGCCAAGTTGTCCCACGTAGGAGAAACCTTCCATCGAGGAGTCAGATCTTCACAGTAGTCAGATCTTCACAGTACTGCATACTTGGACATAAGACATACTGGACATAGGGCAAAGAAGAAAAAATGATCACCCATACTTTTTTTTATTTTTGGAACAAAACAAACAAAAAAACTATGAAATAGTTGTAGTAAAGAATATTTTCAAATTTTTTCATTTGGCGATTAGAAAACTGGCCAAAACTAAAAACACAGTAATAACTAAAATAAATTAAAATACAACTTAAAATAAAAGCCGTTGGCAGAAACAGCATATCATCCAGAAAAAAATATCAAACTTTTCAACATAAAACACTGCTTGGGGGAAGACATTTTTTTCACCGTCATTTATCAAATTTTAATATTCGTTAAAAAAATAATTCAAATAATTAATTTAAAATTTAATGTACTTCATTATTTAAATATTTATATTAATTATTAAATAGTTTTATTTATTAATTTTAATAATTGAATTGTTTTAGCCATTAGTTTAATTAAATTATACTATTCTATCTGCTATTTCTTAATTTGAGCGGTTTGTGCACTCAACGACCTATACTTGTGCACAATAACGGCTAATCAGGCCAGGACCAACAGATTAACGGGATTCCGAACCACAACGAACATCCATGTTTAAACCGGGATTCGAACCTTTGGCATGCGAATCTCTATCTCCTTCAATCTTCTATCTCCACAGTCATCAGGTGGGCTTGCACTTTCGAGTGAACTTGGTTAACAATTCTGCAAATCTAAAATGCAAAACAAAGAATGTCAAAATGCATTGAAATCAATAAAATTAATGTGAAATTAGGAGCGATTCCTTAATATGCAAACTGAATATTTCAAATTAAAAAAAAAAAAAAATTGTACCTGGCCGGCTCATATTTAAAAAAAAAAAAAAAATCAAAACTCAATTTACATTGCCGAAACTACGGCAATAGATTTAGCACCTTTAAGACGAAGTCAAAAAAAAAAAAAATCATCCTCCCAGTACAGCAAATCTCAAGTTCTCGCCCTTCAAAATCAAAATCTTAAGTCACCCAAACTCACACTGCCTCAATCGAATTTTTTTCATTACCTATCCTTAACAATAGGTGTGCTAGTTAGGTTTAGTTGGTGTTTTATTGCGCAAGGGCTTCACTAGGGCCAAACAATTGCACGTTTTCTTAAAATTAAGATTCTTTAAATAGTGAGATTAAAAACAATCAAGGTATTAAAAGTGTAAGCTAGTTTGGGTATCGGCCCATTACGGAATCCCTGGTGATAATTTTGCAAATAAGATACCCAGCGGTAAAACGTGAAGATCAGATGCATTCCACGGATGGATTATGGGACATTCTACAAGTCCCAATTAAAAAAAAAACTTTCAAAACAAGAAATCTTTATGAAAAATAAGCAAACATCTGGAAAAACAGAAAAAGATTACAACTATTATTAGTAAAACAGAAAAATTGCACGAATACAATGTATTTTGAAAGACTGGAACAAACATCTAGTCCAATATCATACCTAGTAACCTCTCAATTTAAATTATAAGGGCTTGAAGAGTAAACTCCGGAAGACCCAAAGGATCCCCCATTTGATAGCAGGAAAACCAAGAAGAAAAAAACGTTTGTTCAAAGGGAAAGTTGGTTGGTTTCAGATTACCTGGAGCCGTCAGCAACACGAGGGCTAAAATGCGCCAAAACATTCGTCATTTGACAAGCCTAATACACTTACAAACACCAATGCCTTACACGAGACTCGAACCCGCAACCTAGTCTTGAAGCTAGCACACTAACCACTATACCATTTGGTCGGCTAAGGGAAAATTGGATTCAGGTCAAAAATGTCTGATGAAATCTTCCTAGTGAGTGACTGTAGTTTTCCCCTTTATCCAGAGATGAACTCCCCAATGACTGGGGAATTCAAGGTCGAAGGTCGGGAACAGAAGAAAGGCCTTTTTTGGGGAGGTACCATTGTTCTTTTGGTTTAACTCGAGGCTAAGAATACAAACACACCAAAAATCAATTAAAGTATTTTTTGACAGGTATATTTAACTTAATATAACCATATAATTGCTAAAATTAATAAATGATATTTTAAGAAACAGAAACATTTTCGATAATATAAAAAAGATAGAATTGTTTTAATATTCTATTACATGAGAAATTTATGTTTTTTTGGAATAACTTTTAGATTAATTTAGTTTGCTGATCTAATACAAAAAAAAAGTTAAGAAAATTCTAAAATGAATTCAATTTCAATATTTGAAGTATAAAATTCTTAAATTATGTATTATTTTGATCTAAGGATATGAAGAAGTATTATTTAATACAATCAAACTATAAATCGGATATAAAAAAAATTCTCATATCGTTCCATTTTTCAGTGTACAAGAATTCAATTTACACATTATTCGTATCAAGTAAAATAAACGAAGATTGAGAATAAAAAAAAGAACATTACATGACGATAATTATTTATCAGAAGTTAAAATAGAAACGTATGAGATAAAGATTCGATAAAACTTTTAATGATTACTTTTGTAAAGTGAGAATTCATCACTAAGTAAATTCCAACTGCAAAATTCAGAAAATTCTAAAATGACTCGGGTTCCTTATAATTTTTATGTACCGTTTCAAATATACTTAAAATATAAAATTCTTTAATTATGTATTATTTTGATCTAAAAATTTAAAGTATAATTTTTAAGTTAGTCAAACTAAAAATAGGCTTAAAAAATTCTAGGATCGTTCCATTATGTGAATTCCGTGCACACAATTTATTGTAATCAAGTAAAATAATCAAAGATTATTTATTATACAAGAAAACGGATACAAATAAAAAAATTTAAATATAAAATTAGTTTGATTTTTACACGTAATGCTGGCCACTTTTTAAAGAAAGTTCTATTTTATAAAGAATATTCCAAGAAACAAAAAAAAAGAACATTAGGATAAGATTAGTTAACCTTTAACTACTGTGGTTGGGTGGTTTGGTATTTTTAGCGCAAGAGCGACAAACAAATTGGTGAACATCAGTTTAAAATTTAAGAAACAGAATCGGACAAATTTGTGTATTGAAAGTCAAAAGATGAAATATTTACGGGCATGGAAGCATTCCACTAAAAATGACTCGCGGTCTGTAAGACCGCATACAGCAGTTAAAGAAGTTTTTCTTAATGTGCAGTAGTTTACATGTCAATTATTATTTTCCAGAAGTTGAAAAATTAAACTTAAAAATTAACAAATTTGGAACAAAGGAAACGATTCTTACATCAGAGTAGCGCAACCTCCTTCGTCGACGGAATCTCCTGGGAAAGTGAAGTGTTCTCTCGATATTTCCTTCCCACAATTCCAAGTATCCAAGCCTTCAACCAATGATATGCATTTCCACGCCCATTCAGACGATTACGATCATCTTGATTGACACGCAATCCTAGAAGCAATTCTGATTGTAATTTTGCATTTTGTGTGTTCTTACATTATTCCTCTTTACTACTTTAAGCCAAAAATGGCGACATTTGTTTTAATTATCAACATTAATAGCTCATTTTGATCGATTATTAAAAGGACATTTTACAAGAAATATGCTACTATAATTGGAAGTCAGAGAATAAAAGTAAATAAATTCAAGTCTTTTATATTACAATAGATTATTTAACAAACATATGTTAATTGCTCTGAAAAAAAGATTATTTCTTTAAGTTAAATTTTGTTAAAAGTCAAAAAGTAATGGACGTTTTCGAAAAGTTTCTTTCTACTCCGTGTAAATCGGGAGCCCGGTACTTTTTTGAGAGCTGGGTATACTGCCATTTTTTTTTTTTTTTTTTTTTTTTTTTAAACTAATTAATAACTCATAATCTTTATGCATGTATTGTATTATTAAAAGTTACGCAAATTAAGAATATTTGGCTTTTTTTGTTAAGTTAATTATGAAAATATTGTTAATTTGCATTGTATAATTAAAAAAATCCCAGCTTCAGTTTCACGATCGGAAAACTTGTGTACCGGTAAGATTTTGTTTCATCACTACAACCCTGGTTTTGACATATTTTGATGCTATTTATTTGCTTTCTTTAGCATGAAATCGTGATGTGGATTCTTTAAGGATTATCAGCAAACAAAAAGCATGATGTTTAGAGCAAAAGTATCAGTTGTGATAGAAAAAAATATATACAAATTTGTATTTAAAACATTTTCAAGAAGTAACACTTTATGAATTTTGAAATTGAAAACACTTCTACACAACCTGAAATGTGCTCATATTTCGAATGCAGATTGCGGTTTGAATCCTGGGTGGATTTTTGTTGTGGTTTGGAATCCATGTTGAACGCTGTAGATCCTGACCTGATTAAGGACCAAACGGTATAGTGGTTAGCGTGCTAGCTTCTAGTCCGCGAGGTTGCAGGTTCCGAGTCCCGTGTTAGGCATGGGTGTTTGTAAATGTATGTTGGCTTGTCTAATGACGAAATGTTTCGGCGCATTATAGCCCTCGTGTTGCTGACGGCGCCAGATTATCTGAAAACAACCAACCAACCTGACTTGATTAACCATTTCTGGGCACAAAAATTAGTAGTTGAACTGATCAACCACTCGAGATTTGGGGTAGTGTTGTAACTATGAATCGGTATAGTAAAGAAAAATAGATTTCAATAAACAACTTTACTTCATTTGGTTACTTTGTCACACAATGAAGTTTTTTTTTATTATTATTATTATTTTATTTTTACTATAGTGGATAGTCAGACTGGAACCTTCCTGCTTAGCGTGTATTCTGGAACCACAACAGCCATCCGTGCCCTGTAAAGGATTCGAACCCGGCACTTTTGGTATGCGAGAGTAGAGCGCTAACCACACTGCCGTCGGCTTCTTTAGATCGTTACTTAATCTTGATCAGAGAGGTTACAATGCTATAAAACACATTAACACCTTGCCTGTGACGCCCGAACTCAGTTCGGGCAACGTAAATGTTCCAATTTTGGAATGCCCGACTTGAGTTCGGGCAAAAGAAAAATCGGTGTTTCAATTCCGTGAAACTTGAACTCAGTTTGGCAGTATGGTCCTCGTGTTGCCCTTGCGCCGTTAAGTCTCAACCCCCCCCCCCCCCAAAAAAAAATCCGCAAAAAAATTTGAACAGATTAACTGCATTCTGGTGTTTTTATGCTTTTTGTTGTCCACGTTTTGGAACACACCGATTTCAAAAAAGTGATGTTGAAAAAAATTTCCATCTGTGTGTTTATGTGGTCAGTAGAACTCCCGAACAAGTTGACCTGCGATGTTCAAATTTAGTGTGCGGGTTGTTGGTGGTGGCCATGGGACCTACCATTAAGATTTTCGTCAAAATCGCGCATAAGGTATAGCTGCCATTGAAAAAATCATGTTTTTCAATGATTGCTAAACAACGACTCAAACCATTTCAATGAAAATCGCTAGGCCTCTTAAAGGTGTTTTAAATATTCCCACCTCCGAAATTCCTGTAAATATGCTTTAATGGCGTAAAATGTTGAAAAACGAATGCCTTCAACGCAAAGTTCTCTTTCGTTGAGCATACCTGATTAACTATTGTTTTTTCTTCTCTCCTCACTTTCACTTATAATAAAGGATATTATAAGGATTATCAAAAAGTACATACCCGAAATCACTATTTTGGTGAAGTTTTTTTTTTTCCCTACCATATTTTAAGACCCATTCAAGAATCATTGCAAAAAACATCGCCAAACTGGCCATGTTTTTCTAAATGAATGATAAAAATATGAAAACGGTAAATGGCACAAATTGACATCAGTATTATAATGTAATTGAAAGTTGTGCGATGTTCCACACCCCTAGTTTTTTTGCAACTTAATTTCGGAAAGTCGGTGAACAATGTTATTTTGCAAAGTGGAAATGCAGCACTACTTACGAAAACTCGATTCTGACGATAGACTTCCAGTTATTTCTAATTTTATACATGTTTAAGTTTCTACATTCCGTTGATATCATTAACCCTTTGCACTCGAGGCCTTTTTCGCGCGGAGGAACTCGAGACGTTTCCCGCCATTTTTGGTTCGGTTCGCGGTTACAGATCTACTTTAACATTTTGCACTCCAGTGCGCCTCTCAGGCGCCACACGATTGGATGCCAAACCACGAGAGGACCATTAGGTGTGATGCGGAAATTCGATGCAAGGCCAATGACTGTGTTTAGTTTCTATGAAGCAAATCCATAAACAACAACCGAACCTAAAATGTCTCGAGTCGCTGATTCCTCCGCGCGAAAAAGGCCTGGAGTGCAAAGGGTTAAAGAAACTAAACACAGCATTGAATTTCCGCATCAAACCTAGTGGTCCTCTCGAGTTGCGGCATCCAATCATGTGGTGAGTGAATGTCACCTCTCGAGTGTAAAGGACTTTAAGAGGACTCACAGTTTCTTAATTCGATATCCAACGTCGTTCGAGTTAGCGTGCTGGCTTCTAGACCGCGAAGTTGCTGGTTCGAGTCCCGTGTTAGGCATGGGTGCTTGTAAATGTATGTTGGCAAATCCTAGATTGCAGACTCAAGGAATCGAATCCTATAACTCTCAAACTCTAATTGAGTGTCTGAGTCATGAGTTCGGCTCATTATTACATGCAAATGTCCGTCAGCAACAAACACGATCTTTATAAAATTCTACTAACTTTATCAAGATCTGATAAAGACTTGGTTTGTACGCTCAACAACCTATTTTTATTCACATTAGCGGTTAATCAGTCTGGGACCTACAGCTTGACGTGGATTCCATAACCGGCAGCTTTCAAGGATTCGAAACCAGCATCTTTGGCACGCCAGAACAATCCTCAGATGAGCCAAACTGATATAATACCGGTCTATAATTTTTATATATAGTTCAGGCAGAAAACAAATTGACTACCGGTACTTTGTTTGAATTGCGGGATTCATCTCGACCCTATCTTTCATTCCACGCGTGTCTTGGTATGCGAATGTTGATCGCAGCCAGAACCTTTGTATAATTTTCTCACTACATTGTGTTGTGTAAAAGTCAAACTACTTTGCTTTACAAGGTCTAATAATTGTCAAATGCTATACTCGTATACAGGGCCTATTCTAACGGGCAGTCGTGGCCTATTTGGGCAGTCGTAAATTATATTTGGGCAGTCGTAAATCAGATATTGGGCAGTCGTAAAAAATAGAAAAACAAGGAAATTAAAAATATGATTTTATTAAAGGAGTGCAATTATTATTCATCTTTTTGAATTTGAGTATAATAAAATTTAAAACGACTTTTTTATTTATTTATGCAACCCTTCCTTCTTTGAAGTTTCAGCTTCAAGAAAAACTCTTACCAGGCAACCCAATAATTGGCATATTTGACATAATCGAAGCTATTCTGGCGGTTATTCGTTCCCTTAACGCCTCGAATTTAGTAGTGTTTTAAGTTAAATAATAAGGTTTAAATTTTAACAACTTTGTGTTAAATTTAAAAACTAGGAAGACCTGAAATTCTAAACGTATAAATGGGGACTTATGGATCGACAACATGACGAATCACAATTTTAAATTCCATACATAGGAGGCGAAAATATCATTATGAGACTGCTTAATAGGCCTATTTTTTTTTATTTTTTTATTCTCTGTTTAGCGTAATAATGTTTGTAATGTCGGGGGGGGGGGGGGGGACGGAAGTTTGGGCAGTCGTAAAAATTCCTTAGAATAGGCCTTGCTCGTATATAGAGTAAATGATGTATTCTAAATCGAATGAAATGAAAAATAAAGGGGTTCATATTGAAATTTTCGAAGATAGCGTTACTTTTACTTAGTAATCGGTCCCTTAAGAAAAAAATCGCATCAGATATATAGAAAATCGTAAGCAAAACATTTTGGTGCAAACAGTAAGATTCTACGATAATTAGAACCGAAGATATAGCCATCGCTCTGATTTTTTTTTTTTTTGGGGGGGGGGGGGTATTGTACAATTACATAGAGAAAAATTTGTATTTGTGTACAATAAAATCTTGAGTTGAAAAAAATCTCAATGTAGAAATCCCAGTAATTGAAAAATATCAATAGATAGTGATATCTTTTCTATTTTTCTACATTTTGACATTTTTGGTACGTATTGCATTTTTAGGCCAAAAATATGAACGAAAAACATAAATAGTTTGAACAACATAATTCTGAAAAAATTTTTGCTCATGCACAGTTGTTTTTTCAATCAATCGCGAACTGACTGAAGTGACATCACTAATGAGTACATGCGCATGCGCGTTTCTGAACAAAGAAATGAATTTGCAATTCGCAGCTGCTATTTTTAAAAACAAAAGTAAAGGAACATGTTTTTCAAGTTCAAAGGCCGATAGCTTTCATTTCTGACAGTATAAATATCAAATGCAGGAGTGGTCCAGAGTAGCTTTGTCTAACCGAGAAATGATGGCAACAGTTTTCCAAAACATTCACCACTAATACATTAATTAATGCAGAGCAGATGGTTTTATATAAACAGTGAAAGGAATCCAAGAAGTTTAGGGCGCTTTTTTTTTTTTTTTTTTTTTCTTGCTAACTTGGGACTTAGTGTGATGAAAGATTCTATTTCGAGATATTGTCGGGGCACGGCCAGAAATTTACGTGGGAGGGGTTTTCAATCAAGCAATAAGTACTTCTCTACAAAAAAAAATTTATCGCAGAACTTTCTCATGAAATATTTGTCACAAATCACAATATTTTTACAGTTTTTTAATCTGTCACCGGCAATTGCAAAATAGTCCAGTATTCAACACGGTACAACAACTTAGATCCCGTATTATTCCTATTATCTAGATTGAAGATTAATCCAAAAATTGTGTTTGTTTATATTCAATTAAAAAAGGTTGGTTGTTTTCAGATTATCTGGCGCCGTCAGCAACACGAGGGCTATAATGCGACGAAGCATTCGTCATTTGACAAGCCAACATACATTTACAAACACCCATGACTAACAGCCGACCAAACGGTATAGTGGTTAGCATGCTAGCTTCTAGGCCGCGAGGTTGCGGGTTCCGTGTCAGGCATGGGTGTTTGTAAATGTATGTTGGCTTGTCTAATGACGATTATTTCGGCGCATTATAGCCCTCGTGTTGCTGACGGCGCCAAATAATCTGAAAACAACCAACCAACCCATGCCTAACACGGGACTCGAACTCACAACCTCGCGGTCTAGAAGCTAGCACGCTAACCACTCTACCGTTTGGTCGGCTATAATATAAAGTGACCAGCATAAAAGAAGCGTTAGATAATTTTCAAAACAGAAGTTTGGAATTGAAATTATGTTTCACAATCTGAAACTCTATGACTGTTTTAAACCTTTGCACTCGAGTGATGACTCTCACTCACCACTAGGTTTGATGCGGAAATTCGATGCAAGACCTGTTTAGTTTCTTTGAAACGGAATCTGCAACCACGAAATAATCCAATATCGATGCGAAACATCTCGAGTTGATGGTGCCTACGCGCGAAAAAGGTCTTGAGGGCAAAGGGTTAATCTGGGGTCTCTTTAAGCTAAGTGCAGAGCCGATTTCAGGTTGTTTTCAGATTATCTGCACCGTCAACAACACGAGGGCTATAATGCGCCGAAACATTCGTCATTTGACAAGCCAACATACATTTATAAACACCCATGCCTAACACGGTATTCGAACCCGCAACCTCGCGGTCTAAATGCTAGTATGCTAACCACTATACCGTTTGGTCGGCGCCGATTTCAGGAATCATAATATTTTTTTAAATCTACATTCTATGTAATATTATATAAACTAACTTTTCAACTGAAATTAAGCTGTTGTGCTCATCAAAAAGATCATTTTTGAGTTTGAGCAAATGATTGCTCCGATTTTTTTTTTCTTCTAAAAAGGCGTTGGGTTTTTCACAAAATTGAGTTGATTGATTGTTTGCCGAGGATTAGCAATATCAGAAATCATGTACGTGTATCTTGAATTTTTGTAATAAGAACATATCTGAAGATGACACACAATGACTCGCTCGCTGAACCGCATTTTCAGAAAAATGTTACCTTTCAAAAGAACTTTCGTTGTTTCTTATTGCAAGAAGCGTTTTATAGAATCGGCTGTATTCCACCCTTATGTAGAATTTCTTTTAAGAAGCATTATAAACAAATTAAAAGTTTTAATTATGCTTGATAAACACGTTTGAATTTCAAAACGCTTCTTTGTTTACATTAAACTGTCACCAACACTGTTTCATTTCCGAAGAAACTTTTTACTCAGACATAATTAAAGCATAGACGGCAAAAATTAGTTTTTTATGTGTAATTACCGTTCTTTGTGAAATTAAAGTGTTGTAAAAGTGTACTCTGTAGAATCTGCATTCAATAATCTACCAACAGACACAAATTTTATCCAAGTAGGTTCAGTTGATCTTGAGTTGTAGCCATTCATACGCACATACAGACAGACGTTCGGTTGGTTGGTTGGTTGTTTTCAGATTATCTGGTGCCGACCAAACGGTATAGTGGTTAGCGTGCTAGCTTCTAGACTGCGAGTTCGAGTCCCGTGTTAGGTATGGGTGTTTGTAAATGTATGTTGGCTTGGTTGGTTGTTTTGAGATTATCTGGCGCCGTCAGCAACACGAGGGCTATAATGCGCCGAAACATTCGTCATTAGACAAGCCAACATACATTTACAAACACCCATGCCTAACACGAGACTCGGAACCCGCAACCTCGCGGTCTAGAAGCTAGCACGCTAACCACTACACCGTTTG
The DNA here is from genome assembly GCA_963978545.1 of Linyphia triangularis. NCBI lineage: Eukaryota > Metazoa > Arthropoda > Arachnida > Araneae > Linyphiidae > Linyphia > Linyphia triangularis. Next base: position 86,921,568 of record OZ021729.1, on the reverse strand, counting down.
GTCGGCGTATGTTGGCTTGTCTAATGATGAATGTTTCGGCGCATTATAGCCCTCGTGTTGCTGACGGCGCCAGATAATCTCAAAGCAACCAACCAGATTATCTGGCGCCGTCAGCAACACGAGGGCTATAATGCGCCGAAACATTCGTCATTAACAGACGTTCTGTTTTATATATATATATATATATATATATATATATATATATGTAGAGATATAAGTATTGTAAACCGATTTTTTTATGAGTTCTTGGTGCGTTACGGTAAGCTTACATCCTAACTGAATTAAGATAAATGAAACTAAGGGTGTGGAACATCGCACAGTTTCCACCACTTACACTTCAAGTCATTGCATTAAAATGTATGGTGTTATTTACCGTTTTCATATTTTCACTCATTTAAATAAAAAAATTCCCAGTTTGACGAAATTGTTGGCGAGTCGGGCAAAAAAAACCCGCCAGAATGGCAAAATTGGCGATATTATTCGATAGATATTACATTGTACTTTCTTGGCCGTGAAACAAAAAAAAAAAAATCGTAGATGGGCGATGCTCAAGGCCAGAGAGCTATGTGTTAAAAGCACTCGTTTTTCAACTTTTGGGGCTTATACCGCATTTGTACTGGAATTTCGGAGGTGGGAATGTTTAGAACACCGTCAGAGGCATTACCACAGCAATTTTGATCAAAATCGTTAAAGCTGTTTTTTAGCAATTACTGAAAAACATGATTTGTCAATGGCAGCAACCTTATACGCATGCTCGATTTTGACGAAAATCTTGATGGTAGGTTCCATGGCCACAACCAATCCGCACACCAAATTTGAACAGAACTATTCAGTTTGTTCGGGAGTTATGCTGACCACGTACACACAGACATTTTTTCTAGACCACTTTTTTGAAATCAGGATATTCCAATACATGGAGAAAAGCCACTATACCGTTTGGTCGTCCGTGTACAAAGGACAGATTGGTAGGTGAAAGATTAATAAACTACAAAAATATTGATGACATGTGAAAAATATGGGATGAAGAATTTTTGCGTTGTTTTGTTTAAAATATGGATGGAAAGGAAAACCCCTCCCATAGAAGTTGCGCTCCTGCTGCGCAGAAGAAGAAAAAAAAATTCTTGTCATGGAATTGTTTTACGTAATTTAAATTTGTTGATTTATTCAAAACGGCGTTCTGGTAGTGGTAGTGGAGCCAGTGTTCCAAAACAATTTGACATTCGTCACCGTTCATTTATATTTTTTACCATTAAATTTGAAATAATATTTCAAAAACCTCAATTTATAAGTATTACATGATAATCAATGTTGGCTTTTCTTTTTATCTAATTACATTATGAAAGAGATACTTTTTAGTCCTTTTAAAACCTTTTCAAATTAAATAATAATTCCTATCTCTCTTGATTTTAACCTTTAACTACTGTAAGCGGTCTGACAGACCGCGAGTCATTTTTTGTGGAAGGCTTCCACCCCTAAAATATCCCATCTTTGACTTTTAAATTAATTTTTCTGATACTATGTTTCTTAAACTTTAAACTGATGTTCACCAATGTGTTTGGTGCAGCATGGACCATGTGTAGCTCTTGCGCCAAAAACCTCAAACCACCCAACCACAGCAGTTAAAGGTTAATCCGCTAGCTCTAACAAGAAATGCTTATATTAGCTCGAGTTATAAAATTTAAAAAGAGAACTCTTTAATATTGTCGCAATTTGTCTGCATGATGACAGCTTAAAAACGTGTCGTTTAGAAATTATTTTTGGTTACCAAGTGTTCATTCATAGCAAAACACCGCGATGTGTTGGCCTTGACATGCAACAACCATCGATATAAATAAACAACTGGATAGACTGCTTAACGCTGGGAAAATGAAGCCGTTGCCAGATGCCGTTGGTGGGATAAAAAATACGGATTGCCGAGGATTGAAAATAAAATTTTGGGTTGTACTCAGCAGAAATGTCAATAGTAGACCTTAATAAGTAATAATGTGCAAAAATATATATACATACTCTAGCATTTTATAAGGTTTTTCTCGTTTCCATCCAACTATAAAAGTGAACTGTGATTGGTTAATCTTCCCACCAGCTTCGCAATCCCCGGCGCGTTTTTCTCTTTGCATTGACAATGGAGCAGTCTATCCAGTTGTTTATCTATACCGATGGCAACAACTCGTTTCTTTCGTCTATGCATAGTAAGAAAACCACCGCGCCGAGGAATTTCGTAATCTGAGAAACCCTCAAGGGGTTGCTGTCTCACCCCCGGATGTAGCAGGTGGACTGGCCCAAGGCTGTGAAGAAGACCTGCTTTCAAGTAAAGAGAGATTCAATATCCTACCCAAGTGACAAATGGTTGGTTGGTTGTATTCAGATTATCTGGCGCCGTCAGCAACACGAGGGCTATAATGCGCCGAAACATTTCGTCATTTAACAAACCAACATACATTTACAAACATCCATGCCAACACGGGACTCGAACCCGCAACCTCGCGGTCTAGAAGCCAGCACGCTAACCACTATACCGTTTGGTCGGCCAAGTGACAAATGAAAAATTGTAAAAGAAAGGGGTTCATATTCTTTCTATGTATATTTTTTATTAGTAAGCCTAAATATAACTACGTTAAAAAGATTCGGGAATTTTTATAAAATTAAAATAGGTTTTTAAAGAGTTATAGATTTTTCTTTTTTTTTGGGGGGGGGAGGCCGAACGCATCCTCATCTTCCCTCAAAACTCGCCCTGGATATATATATATTCCTCACGTGGATGTTGCAGAGTTGAAAAAATAAATAAAAGTACAATTCCGTCAAGACCAACCTATGATCTGTACTGAATTCCAGACGTCAAATGTTCTTCATGAATACGGACCACAACTTCACGCGCCAACTTGATTCGTTTTTTAACCCTTTGCTCTCGTAATTATGCTTTAGAAAGTAGAGCAAATAACTCGAAATTTTTTTTCATGTTCAATCGAGATGAATTTTTTTTTTAATGGAAATGTGTTCTAATTTAACTAGAAGGTTTACCATCCTGAAATCAAAAATTTTAAAAATATAGCCCCTGAATACACCCCTTGACCTAGGATGGGAATGTGGCCACATAATATTTTATTTTTCAACGTGTCAAAATAATTTATTGAAACTACTAAGAATACTTAAGTATATTACACTACACCGCATTAACCCTTTGCATTCCGCTGTCCCCTCCCAGGGGACATCGTAATCTTGCATATCACTCGGATGTGCCCTCTCAGGGGACATTAAAGTTTATTAGTGATTACGGAGAATTAACTTTTCCGGCACAACTTTTTGAGAAATACATGTTTCCCTGAAGTTTAATCTTGAAATGGCACAATAAATCAGATCAAAATATGGTAAAATTACCAAGATAAATATTGAAAAAAAAAAAAACATTTCAGAGGGATTTTGTGTCAAAAGAGAAAGTGAGAAGTGTTGGTTCACGACGGTCCGAGCACTTTTCTGTGTCACTTAAAAGAAGCGATAAGGAGAGTTTATCGATGGTTGGGTTTGTTGAAATTTACTGAAGCAAGGGCAACACTAGGACTGAGCTGCTGGTTGCCGTCCAGAATGGTTCGGAGTGTAAAAGGTTAAAAATCTAAGAAATGTAATAATATGAACAAACTATATAAACAATATTTAGGGGCGGAACGTAATGTCGGCACCTCCACCAAAGCAAATCTACTTGGAAATACTTCGAACAGAAATGTTTTGGTTAAGTTATCACAGTTTGGCCAATACAGATGCGATGTCCCCTGTAAGGGGACATACGAGCGCAATGGTAAAACGAGTGATGTCCCACATACGGGGACATACGAGTGAAAATGGTTAAACTGCAACCAACTAACCTTCTTCGGAATCAAACCCTGGTGTCCCGTTACAACCCCAGTAGTCACAGAACCTACCATCGACAGTTGATAAGGCACACATTTGAAAGAAGTGTCGTGGGCACTACGGTTATGCTATCAGCAAAAAGTTATTCAGATTTATAATGATCGACCAGCCACAGATTGATTTTGATCTAGTATTAACCTTTAACTGCTGTGGTTAGGTGGTTTGAGGTTTTTGGTGCAAGAGCAACACATGGTCTATATTGCGTCAAATAAATTGGTAAACATCAATTTAAAGTATAAGAAACATAGTATCAGAAAAATTTATATAAAAGTCAAAGATGAGATATTTTAGGGGGTGGAAACATTCCACAAAAAATGACTTGTGGTCTGTCAGACCGCTTACAGCAGTTGAGGGTTAAAGTGTTCCTTTCATCTGGTCGGAACTCTGGATTGCAAGGATTAGCTCTAGAAATACCACAGTTTTCCATGTAAATGTGGACACTATCTAAGAGGCCATAACCGAATTAATGAGGCCGACCAAACGGTATAGTGGTTAGCGTGCTGGCTTCTAGACCGCGAGGTTGCGAGTCCCGTGTTAGGCATGGGTGTTTGTAAATGTATGTTGGCTTGTCTAATGACGAATGTTTCGGCGCATTATAGCCCTCGTGTTGCTGACCGCGCCAGATAATCTGAATACAACCAACCAACCATGACCGAATTAATGAGCTATTCGTGGTTTCACCTTAATATGACGTGTACTGAGACATGCATGAGTTAATCATTGAGACAAGCATATGACTACTGACCAGATCAACTAATAGGGAGTTTCATTCACGTTTCATAATTGAATAATTAATAGTTAGCTTTATTAGAAAGCGTGTTTTTTTTTTGTCGCATCATCCTTACCAGGATCTTCAGAATTAGCTATTTTTCATATTCAGGTTGGTTGGTTGTTTTCAGATCATCTGGCGCCGTCAGCAACACGAGGGCTATAATGCGCCGAAACATTCGTCATTAGACAAGCCAACATACATTTACAAACACCCATGCCTAACACGCATACCTGCCAACATTGGCATTTTCAAATTAGTACAATTTTTACGGAACAAATATTTGCATTCCTATGAAAGTCAAATAGCGACAATATTTATGAATGTAATATAGAAATAATAGTAATTCTATAACAAATGCAAAAAAAAATAAAAAAAAAATAAAAAAAAAAATTGCAGAATATTAAATTGTTCTCAAATATAACAAATTGTTACATTTTAGCACAAAATGGAAATTATGAAATAAAAAACTAACTTGGATTTAAAAATAAATCAAATTTAAACTTTACTATGAAATCTCTGATGAGGTTTAAGATTTAGTCTACATTACACCTAAATAAAACATGCTTTATGACACAAAAACTCTAGTGAAACATACAATGAGAGTTGGTGGTATTCAAAGTGTTTAATCACACGCACAAATATCAATTATGCAGGCTTTCGAATTCTTATTATTACATTTGATGTTGTCACTGTGCTTTTTAGAATTGATATGAACTTTGACATCAGTAAATCCTCCATGAGAAATCTTAATATCAGATGCATAGATAGAGCAGAATGCCAATTTTTTTTCTTTGTTTGAATTTCTGATGATTAGAACTAAACCGCTTGGTTTGAAGTAAACTAAAAAAAAAACTTGATATTTTCTGGAATCTTACACCAGGATTGTTTAACTTGGATATTTTAAAATAAATAATTAAGACTAACAAAGAAGCTGAAAACCGAAAGTGCTTTAATCTCTAAAGTCCGAGAAAACGAAACAGTCGTTCGGCGAGTGCCGCCAAAACAATTGAAAACGGCGTCGTCGCGATTTAGTGCGCAGCGTTGGAGTACGGTCCAAAAGAAGAAAGAATAAAAAAAACTAAAGCACTTTCAGTTTTCTACTTTATTAATATCTAAAGTTCGAGACAACAAAACAGTTGCTTGGTTCGCCAAATCCCGTCGGCAACACAGATGAAAACAATGAATTTCTGGCGCCGCGCTTAAGAGCTTTTATTATAAACGCGCAACATTATTGTACGGTCCAAACAGAAGGAAGAACCAAAATCTAAAGCATTTTTGGTTTTCAGATTCTTTGTTAATCTCTTAAGTCTGAGGAAAAGCAATAGTTGTTTGGTTCGCCAGGTCCCGTTGGCAACACAAATGAAAACAGTGCATCCCCGGGGCCGTGGTTTAGTGCTATTATTTATGCGCAAGTACAGTACTATTATTTACGTTTTGGAGTCCAGTCCAAAAGAAAGTAGAATTAAAAAACTAAAGCACTTTCGGTTTTCTGCTTCTTTATTAACTTGTAAAGCCCGAAAAATCGAAGCAGTGGTTTGGTTTGCCAAATCTAGTCGGCAACAGAAAAGAAAACAATGCATCCTCGCCAACGCGCTTTAGTGCTGAACATATGCGCAATCTTGGAGTGTGAATAAATATTTTGATTGACGCGGCAGCTTTAGAAAATCGTTTCGGTTTCGTTGGTGTCTTAAAAAAATATTTAAAAAAAAAAAAAAAAAAAAACGGTTTTAGGGAAAAACGAAAATTACAGTGAAATCCGTACGATTTTTTTAGCTGTTCGTACACCCGTACAAAATAGTAAAAATCCGTACATTGTACGGATGATTCGTACAAGTTGGCAGATATGAACACGGGACTCGAACCCGCAACCTCGCGGTCTAGAAGCCATCACGCTAACTTTTTTTTTTTTTTTTTTATTCAGAGACACGGTAATGTTTTGTGCCAAGTAATACGGCCTGTACTAAGGCATACACATGACTTAAATTTGAGACAAGCATGTGACTATTGGCAGGAACAATTAGAGAGTTTTGTACACTTAACTAAAAAAAAAAATTATAGTTCACAACTAAAATAATTAATAGTTTAAAAAACTAAAAAACACGATTTAATAGAAAGGGAATTAAAAAGTAGAAAATAATTTTAAATAAGTTTGAAATAAGAATAGAGTGATTAACGAGAAATATTTATTTTATCGTAAAAAAGCGTGGGGTGCTTTTTAAGATATTTTCATAATGGCTCTACTTTTACCAATATCTGTCATTAAATGTTTACAACAATGACATCAAGCACCCCACGCTTTTTTACAATAAAATAAATATTTCTTGTTAATCATTCTAATTCTTATTTCAAGCTTAATTTTAATAATTTTAAAGTAATTAAAATAATTTTGAAGGCAATATCAAATATAAATTAATATTTTATCAAGATATTCTTAATTGACTGATGGATTTTAGCTTTCCAACTGATATTCATCTAGTTTTTCATTTCATTTTATTAATGAAGTAAATATTGGAAAGGAAGGGTCTTTCAAACATAGAGGAACTTCTCCCCATTTTCATCTCGAGAAGGGGAGGGGGGGGGGGGGGTGAACAACTCTCAGTCGACATGTGTAACAATTGCAATCTTTTTAATTCATTTTGAAAACGGATTTCGACGAGCTACAGTATCAGCTTATTGCAAGCACCTCCTCAATTTTGGAAGTCACGCGTTTGGGCTAAATGTTATGCATCTAAAACACGAATCAGCTGATAAGCGTTCAATTAAGAGCTTCAGTTAGATCAGTTAGTGTGCCGTTCTAAGTCAAATGTATCTTATTCAAAACTCGATCCCTCGTGGAAAAATTTTCTGTATACAAATTCTAAAAAAAAAAAAAAAAATTATGTAAATAATCTGTTTAAAATTTGTTGTAGGATAACCTGCTTGAAAATTTGTATCAATAATATGTTTGAAAAATGTTTTATAATCTATATTGAAAAAGTGTTTAGCAATCTGTTAGTATGTGCAAATAATTTAAAAAACCAAATAAATGCATAATAATAATAATAAAAATATTTTTTAAAAAAAAAGTTATTTTTTTTTTCCTCTTCAATTTTTGAGATTTACTATTGATATTGCAATAGGTACAGTACCCAAAAAAAAAAAAAAAAAAAAAAAAAAAAAAAAAAAAAAAAAAAAAAACGATGGCTATATCTTCGGTTCTAATTATCGTAGAATCTTACGGTTTGCACCAAAATGTTTTGCATACGATTTTCTTTATATCTGATGCAATTTCTTTATCTTGAGGGACCGTTTACTAAGTAAAAGTAACGCTATCTTCGAAAATTTCAATACGAACCCTTATTTTTTATCATTTCATTCGATTCAGAATACATCATTTACTCTATACACCAAATTCCAATGCAATATGTTGAAAAACACGTTACTTATGAGCGAAAATGTTTCGACCATTTTTTGACCGATCTTCAGGGAGAATTTCCATAAAGCGAAAGGTATTTTTAAGGTTCTACTTCACAGCGGGAGAAATCGAACGGTCAGTGAGGCGTTTCACGACGTTATAAAATGCAAATATTCTAAAATTGCATAGAAACTACTTGGATTTATAGTGACATGTTTAAGATTAATACAAAAATAGCAAGTAAACGCAAAAGTAACATAATTTATTTACAACGTTAAAGATGTGCATTCTTCACACGAAATAAATAAAATATCGAAAACTGTAATTGCAGAAGTATAACTGATAATTAGAAAATTAATAAATATAAAATGCAGGCATTAGTAAACAGTATTCAGCAAAGAGTGATTATTTTACAGAAACATTTCACTGTAAACACAAATGTAACTTGATCGTTGAAATTATTTATAAAATGAAAAAATCACCTGATTCAGTAAAATTTTTAAAGGATAACTTATTGAAATTGCTTAAAAAATGTGGTTTTAAATAAATGTAATTTAAGGAAGTAAATTTTTTTTAAAAAAGGACACTGTTGAAAAACACACAAAACATATGTCCCACGATTCCAAACACGTTTAGACAGATTAAAAATATACATACAAAAAATAAAACTGCTTTGTTTGTATAAAATAATATATATATATATTTTTTTTTTGGTAATCTCAAGAAATTATGTCCCGATTCACCCCGCTGTTCCTATTCACCCTATTTTACGATAATTGAACGTTGTGCGATTTTCCACACCTCTAGTTTACCTTGAATTAATCTTTGATAGTTTTCAAAAGTCGTCTACTATACGGTCCCTTAAAGTGAGCGTTTTTTACATTTTCGCTAAAAAATCGAGAACTAAAAGTCAAAATGAAAAGAAAAAAATTGTGGTGGGGTTTCAGACCATGGTGAATCTAATGAAAGCAAAAAAAATTTGTTTCTATTAAAAAAAAAATTTAAATTGTTTTATTAATTAAGAATTTATTATTAAAAAAGAAATTGAAGCAAAAGTTGATTGCTATTTATGTTTGACTATTTACAAACTACCTTTTGAAAAAAAATTATTGAAATATATCAAATATTTAAGTATTTATGGCCAAAAGACCAACTTTTTTATTTAACATTAATTTATTATTTTCGTTTTATCATTTAAATTACAAACCATTCATTACAAAATTACGAATTTTTGTATTTCGCATTCTTATTTAATGCTGAATCCAAATATGGAATAATATTATGAGGTTGCTATTGAACTTTTTAAAGTTTGGTTCTGTTTTAATATGTAGATGACACCTCATGATAAAAAAAACTACATGCAATTATTAAAAACCTTCCACGATTTACAACGGTACCTTTTGTTTGTTATTTCAACAATTGTAACAAAAGATATATCCATCGTTCTGATTTTTTTTGGGGTACTGTACAAATATGATTAATTATACTATGTCCAAAATGCCCAATGAAAAATTGGAATTTCAAGTCCGAGGTCTGGCAACGCTAGGGAAGAAGAAGGGGGGGGGGGGGGCAAGAAATACTTGGCGAACTGCTTCGAATCCTCTCAACACATCTTTTCTTTCAAAAAAAACACAAACACCCATTCGGTAAGCAAAACAGTCACTGATGTGAGAGTCGGGTCTGGCAGGTGGCAGTTTTATGAGCAGTGAACTAATGGATGTTTCGCGCATATTTTCTGATGAGGAAAACAAAGTAATCTACATTTCAATCCTGACGTCTTTGATCTTTTGGGGGTGAATGTCGGCGCAAAGCAGGGATTTATTAAGATGGATAGGAAAGAGCTGTAACCGGTTGACAGGTTAAACTAGGGGTGGAATAAGGGATCGTAGGTTTGAAGGGGGTGTTTAACGACGGTTTTTGCAAGAAAACTTCCCAATCAAAATTTTAGTTTTTTTTCTATGCTAATAAATTGTGATTGTAGTGTTTCACTCAAGTGTTTTATTAAAAATCATAAAAATAATTTTCCAAAAAAATCTGAAAACTCAAAGTACACCTTAATAAATGATCTAAATAAACGAGGTAAAAGTTAGAAACAATGACTGTTTACCCATTTCAAAGACTTCTGCAATAGGTTAGCCGACCAAACGGTATAGTGGTTAGCGTGCTAGCTTCTAGACCGCGAGGTTGTGGGTTCCGAGTCCCGTGTTAGGCATGGGTGTTTGTAAATGTATGTTGGCTTGTCAAATGACGAACGTTTCGGCGCATTATAGCCCTCGTGTTGCTGACGGCGCCAGATAATCTGAAAACAACCAACCAACCAATCTGCAATAGGTTAATGCGAAATTGATTTATCTATAATATTAAAACAAGCTGTGTCTGTCTGTCTATCTGTCTGTGGATCTATAGTAACCTACTTAAAATTAGAGTAGAGCTCTGAAATTTTCAGCATAAGTAGTTTTAACCTTCTAATTTTATGCATCACAAACAGAATTTTAAAATTTTAATTAGTTCTTTTTTAATTAATTAATAAATACGTTACAAAACGATATCTAATAGGGCTACAGGTCTGAAATTTTCAACATAAGTAGTTCTGGCCTTTTAATTAGGCTTTTAAAAAACAGAATTTTAAATTTTTATTTTGTTCTTTTTTAATTAATTTTTTTAGTTAATTAATAAACATTTTACAAAACGACTACTAATTGGGCTACAGCTCTGAAATTTTCAACATAAGTAGTTTTAGCCTTCTAATTAGACTTATGAAAAACAAAATTTTAAATTTTTATTTAGTTTCTTTTTAATTAATTTTTAGAATTAATTAATTAATATTCTACAAAAAGATTTCTAATAAGGCTACAGCTCTAAAATTTTCAACATAAGTAGTTTCGGGCTTCAAATTGGACTTTAGAAAAATAGAATTTTAAATTTTAGTTTAGTTCGTTATTAATTAATTTTTTTAATTACTGTATATTACAAAACGATTTCAAAAATGGCTACAGCTTTGAAATTTTCAACATATATAGTTGTGGCCTTCTAATTAGATTTTTAAAAAACAGAATTTAACATTTTTTTTTTTTTTTTTTTTTTTTTTAATTATTTAACAAATATTTTACAAAACGATTTGTAATTGGGCTACATTTCTGAAATTTTAAACACAAGTAGTTTTGGCCTTCTAATTGGACTGACAAAAAGAATATTAAAATTTTAATTTGTTTTTCAATTAATTATTTCACAAAAAGCGACTTCGAATAGGCCTAGATCTCTGAAAGTTTCAACATAAGTAGTTTTAGCCTCTAATTTTGCTTTTCCACAAATACGTTTGAAAATAACATTGAGGGGGTGTTGTACTATTGTATTATTTTTTTGTACAAGGAAGAAGCTTCCAATATTAAGTCTTTACGTAGCAATTAGATTTAAGTGAGTGAAGCGAGCTTAAGCTTACTCAGCAATGAACCTTTCAGAGAGCGAAACGAGCCTATGCTTGCATAGCAATGAACCTTTTAAGGAGTGAAATAAGCCTGTGTTTATGTGTACATGATCTTTTCAGTGAACGAAGGGAGCTCGATTTTGCGTAACGATGAACCTTCCTGCGAGCGAAGCGCCAAAAACTGGGTCTTATACACGAATGACAGATTTCCGCAACGCGAGGTCACACAGCTAGCTAAAATATTGCACATGTTAAAATTTCGTAGCGAAGCACGGCTATTTAGCTTCAACGACCTCTTCTTATGCACAATAACGACTATTCAGGCCAGGATATACAGTTTAACGTAGATTCCGAATCACAAGGAGCCGACCAAACGGTATAGTGGTTAGCGTGCTAGCTTCTAGACCACGAGGTTGCGGGTTCGAGTCCCGTATTAGGCATGGGTGTTTGTAAATGTATGTTGGATTGTCAAATGACGAACGTTTCGGCGTATTATAGCCCTCGTGTTGCTGAAGGCGCCAGATAATCTGAAAACAACCAACCAACCCTATAACAAACCGCAACCATTTAGGCTTGGCGATACAAAAGTACTTTTGTTATTAGATTTCTAAAATGAGTAGACGCGAAGGTGATTGGGATAGATAGTGGCGTCTCAATTGAGGTTGTTACTTATGGAAATTTTGTATCGAGTATTCTACCACTTGAGGCGCAAATGCAGGACACTTTCCTCGTGAAAGGAAGATGCCATTGGCATTCGAACTCCCCTTAGAAGTTCCGATGGTAAGGCCCACCTGATAGCTGTGTGGTTAGCGCTCTGGCCTCGCATGCCAAAGGTGTCGGGTTCGAATTCCGGTTAAGGTATGAATGTTCGTTGTAATCCATATTAAGCTGTAGGCAGGGCCTTCGACAGGATTTTCAAGCCCCTGTGCAACTGCTTATCGGGCCCCTATACCTAGTCCGTAGCCATGAATTTTTTCGGGGGGGGGGGGGGGATGGTCAAAGATTCCATTAAATACACAAAACAAGTTTCACAAAAAAAAGAAAAGGGGAAGTGGTAAAACAACATGATTTCACACAATTTCGGAGGGGGGGGGGGGTCCTGGGGGTCCCTCCCTGACTACGGCCCTGCCCCCCCCCCCTAATTGCCCATATACGCATACTACCGTCCCTACTACACTGTTCTTAAATACCAATTTAAAGTCAGCACCCCCTGGTACCATCTCAGCCGAAATACAGAACAATCAAAATGCGCTTATTTGTAACCATAAATTATGTTTAAATTCAACGTGAAAAAATAGTTGCACTAAATATAAAATTTGATAGGTTTAATTAAAAATAATTACAAGCAGTATATATTTCAGCACACTGCACTACAAAAATAAATGGAATTTAAAAACATGTGGAGGTAGAAATGTGTCATGATATTGCAACATTTGTATCAAACATTCAAATTACCGTAAAAAATAAATTTGTTCGTCAATTCATTGGACTATTGAAGAAGAGTAATTAAAAAAACTTTTTTTAATAGCGAGTTTTGCTATTCCATCATGCAAGACCTATGCATAGTTAATACTATTTCTAGAGTGTTTAAGTTTATACCATGTAAAAAAATTGGCATACCTTTTCACTGTGTTATCGCACAAAAGCAAAGGCCGGACGTGGTTCTTTCGCATCTTGTAATGTCATGACAGTCCAGCAGAAGAAAAGGGGACGGCATTTCCTAGGGGGTCATCGTCATCCTACACACTTGTCATTCTTTCAATCATCCTCTTCCCATCTCCCCCACACACACCACATCCCCCCCCCCCCCCTTCTCCAACTTTTATGACTTCTTTGGCAGAGAAGAACTGGGGGGGTCAGAAGGGGTCCCGAAGGACTTTTAACACAAGAAGTAGCGAATCTTGTAACTAAATGCGTCTTCAAGGTCATCTACAATGAGACATTTGAGGGTCACTGGATGGAGTTGGATTGGAGGGCAGTAATTAAAAAAAAAAAAAAAAAAAAAAAAAAAAACTTGACCCATAAAGAAAAATAAACTTAAAAGGGGAGTCTTCACAACGTATTTCAACACTGTCTGAAGATCCTTGAAGATTATTTCAGTCGGTATTCATTTTGTCGCTGTTCGATTACCATTTGCGTCGGAGTTTGTTCGAGATTGATGTTTTAATAATTTTGTTTCCATTTATCACTTTTTAAATAGTGAAAAAGATTTTTACAGCATTTAAGTTTAAAAAAATAAATAAAAAAAACAGCCGCAAGACTTGTTATTGAAAGTGCTCTTTGTGAATAATCGACCAAACGGTATAGTGGTTAGCGTGCTGGCTTCTAGACCGCGAGGTTGCAGGTTCGAGTCCCGTGTTAGGCATGGGTGTTTGTGTATGTTGGCTTGTCTAATGACGAAAGTTTTGGCGCATTATAGCCCTCGTGTTGCTGACGGCGCCAGATAATCTGAATACAACCAACCAACTTTGTGAATGATTTGGACAAAAAATAAAGATAAACTATTGTTGAAATATAAACACCAAATAGCTCAAACTATATAGCAAACTTTAATTTATTACTTCCAAAATATAAGTTATAGAAATAAATTAACCGTTGGTCCCTTTTTAAAAAACAGTTTTTATTTTAATAAGTTTTACGTGATCTCTTTGACACTTTTTATTGTTCCTTACTCTAAATTTTCAGGAAGAGGAAAATTTAGAAAACCATGATTACTGCTAATTTATTAATAGTTGAAAATTATTTCTAACTACTCCATGGACTTACAATCTAGATCAAAAGTTGAACTAGGATAATTTTTATTTGTTAAAGAGAATGTGTGGGAAGTATAAACTTAAACATCTTCAAATTAATAATGAAAATTGTAAACTACTGTTTTAATACAATATGCATATCACTTTAAAGATGAAAAAAACACTAAAATTTAACTATACTTAATTAGCCAAATGTAAAAAAAAAAAAAAAAAAAATTGATAGCATGTGATGTAATATAAAATGACAGTTCTTTAAAGTGTTTGTTACATAAACAGATTAAAAAGTCATTTTAGATTTCATTGTAAACCAATTCAAATAGATGAATTGGACTCTTTTAATATGGTCACGTTCGTAATGACCTTGGTGGGGTTTTTTTTTTGTTTTTTTTTACGATTGCCTAAAAACTTTTAAAAGAGCCCCATGTACGATTGCACAAAACTCATTCCTCATTCAAGAGGATATAATTTTTAGTTTTTCTGTAGTGCGCATATACTTGTACAAATGAATATAGCGACAGAATCATAAGTTGTCAGGCAAGACGTTTTGGCAAAAAAAAAAAAGAACAAAAAAAAAGAATTATTATAATTATTTAGAATGAAATGTAGTTTCCTCAATAAACATTGATGTTTGCCTTTGAGGTCGCAGCTTGTTACGGGCCCCAAAGAGGTTTATCGCTGTTCACTCGAAACAAAAAGATTACTTACTGAGCTTCAAAATGACAACAAAAACTAAATATCTGGTAGATCTTATTCTGATAGAGCAAATATCCGTCAGACGAATACATATGACTGATACAAAAAGTTGCCTTAGGGTATAACTGTTGGTGGTTAAAGGTTCTCTTGACCAATCCCCCCCCCCCCCTTTTTATTCCTATAGTCCCTTCCTCTACTTGTTGTTTGCGTTCCGGGGAGGATGCTTAAAAAAAAAAGAATAATAAAAAAAAAAAAAAAAAAGACTGGTTTTAGGAGTTGTTTGCAAAAGAATTTTCGGTATCTTTTGCCTTTTTGTTTCGTAATACGACTCCTATAAATTTTTAATTTTTTTTAGTAAAATTCACATTTTCAAGATTATGTTAACAAGAAATCGCGGGCCCTTCTTGACAAGGTGGGCCCCTATACTGTGCACTGTTTCGCCCCCCCTTGTTGGCGACCCTGGCTATAGGCCCCGACCTGATTAATCGTCATTGTGCATAAAATAGGTCGTTGAGAGTACAAACTTATCAATCAACCAACTTGATGGTTAAGTTCAGGGATTAAGCTGTGGCTGCTTTTTTAGCAAAATGCTTACAAACTTTCTTAGTTGGCTGGTTGCTTTCAGATTATCTGGCGCCATCAGCAACACGAGTGCTGTAATGCTCCGAAACATTCGTCTTTAGACAAGCCAACATACATTTACAAACACCCATGCCTAATACGGGACTCGGAACCTCGCGGTCTAGAAGCTAGCACGCTAACCACTATACTGTTTGGTCGGCCCAAGAGGAGAAGGAGCCCCCAAAAAACACAGGAAGTGAAAATACCTCGTTGTTCCCTGTGTTCTTTAGTTTCAAGGTCTCCGAAAAAGTGGTCGTTTATCTCCACACCCCATCCCCCCCCCCCCCCAATATATCGGAAAGAATTTCATCCCACCTCGGATATACTTCGAGTATCCTGATCAGAATTATCTGTTTTCAATGTGTAGAATTTCAAAAATATTAACGTGGCACTTTGATCAGAGTTTTTTAGTGTTTTTCACAGATGTTGCATATTCAAATCGATATATCTCCAGAACCATTAATAATTGGATATTCAAATTTTTGGAGCAATTAATTTATATAGTTTTAAATATTTTGTCTTCCCAGAATTTTATTTTTTTAATTCTGTTTTAAAATATAACATTTAGCGTAAAAGATAACATAAAAAAAAGCAAAAATTTCAATATTTTAACTTTGAGAATTTTTTTAATTTTTTTTAGTTCACCTATCAAAATTCTGTGAAGACAAAATTTTCTTTATATAATTATGTATTACAGAAAGCTTTCACTTTGAAAAAAAAAAATTATTTTTTATTGACTTATATCAAAATACGCAAACATCAATTATTATGGATTTTTCTTGGTTTTTAATTTTTTTTTAAATAACTAAAAACAATATTTAAAAAAAAAAAAACTTTATCAAAGATATATAAATAGTATCTCATACATAAAATAAATTTTTGACATAAAAATGTACATAAATAAAGTTGTTTTTTTATTTTCGATACCGGACCCCTTTAACTAGATCAAATTTACAAGTTGGTTTATTAGTATTCCGTAAAAGCCCCGACCGCCCAAAATTTGATACAATGCATCGACATCGAATCTATCTTCCAAGTTTCATTTCGATTGGTTGACGGCAAGGGCATCCGTAGATTCCATCGACAAAGATACAAAATCCAAGTTTAAAGGATTTAATAAAAACTTCCATTTGTTGCAGACACTGAACGGCACTGGATAATTTTATGGCCCCCTGGAGGTCAAGTTTCGGATTAGATTCCTTCAACGACCTATTTTAATAACAGATCGGAACCCTACTAGAGGAAACATCGATCAAAATAAATATCGATACTATATCGTTGCAGAGAAAAAAATATCGATAAAATAGCTATACATCAAAACGAGATTTTTTTTTTTTTTTTTTTTTTTTTTTCAATTTTGCCAGAAACGAAGTTTTTCGGGACAAAATTTCTACTTTTCATGAATTCATGCCAAAATCGTTTTAATAAATAAATTATAAAAATTGTTTTAATAAATAAGTTATATTAATCAGAATAAATAAAATACATTTGGATGTCAATGCATTAATTCCAAAGAAGAAATTTTGAAAAGTAGTTTATCGCATATTTTGCTGATAGAGATGTTTTTAATATTTAAAATTAGATGCAAATTCCAGGCACACACTGGCAACAGAAACGGAGCTGTGTTAATGACTACTAATAAATGATCTTATCTTTCCATTACATTATGTTTTCTTTTTGTTAGGGTGCCATTTTAACGGTCTCTCAGCCAAGTCCAAACTTTAGTTTTGAAGTTTTTGAAAAGGGACTAAAGAAAATCTAAAAAACACATGGAACTACAAAACGATCATCAAAAAACTAAAAATATTTGAAAATATCAATATATATCGGTAACTTGTAACGATATTTTTTACTATCGATATATTTTTTTTTTTTTAAATATCGATAAAAATATCGTCGTATCGATACATCGTCGACCTTTAGAACCTACAGTTAAATGATTATTACAATTGAATCATAAAGAAACATTCAACCAAAACTTGGATTCCTTGACATGAGAGAACTAACCACATAACCATCAGATGGTTTGGTTATTGAATAAATGTTAAGTGTTTAAGTAGGGGGGGGGGGGGGATAAGTAATTTTAAATACGGGGAGGATGTTATTTCAGGCAAGGGAGGAACTGGGAGGAGGGTGGTATAAAAAAAAAACCGTTGCAGTACGTAATTTAGATAAGGTAGGGCCTTCCTCCGGCCCTATCTTTTTTAGACTTAATTTAGGTACCATTTAACCGCATCTTTCGTTTCTGAACATAACACTAGAAAGACGGGAGCTTAGTATATACCTATATTGCCTGAAAGCAGTCAAAATGACTGCTTTGTGAAAAAAATAACTAATGCGCAAAGAAATTTGTTTAACAGTAATTTTTAATATATTTTATATCACTTACAGTCATATAACAAGTTATTAATATAAGTATTAACAATAAAAAAAATGTATTTCAGTTCGAAAAAAAATAATTTATACATTATCTGGATATTTTAGCCGTATCGATTACAGTATAAGATCATACACTCAGTGATCCTAGTTCCCATCTGAATTACGTTACAGCGCGTTCAAAGCGAACAAAGCGCGTGGCCAGGCCTGGCATAAAGATTCGAATAACAAGTACGAATAACAATAACTTTAGTTAGTGAACAACTGCAACTTATCAAGTATATGTCGAAATCGACAATTTATCATGAACTTGTATGTTATCATGTTATTCCAATCCAGAGCCGAACTGGTCTTTTCCAAGCAGTCAAAATGACTGCTTTTCGGCAATATAGGTATAACACACATATATATACAGGAAGTGAAGGAGGGGGGGGGGAGCAACAACAATAATTAATTAACCCATTTATATTTCGTAGAAAAAGTCACAAAATTATAAGAAACTGTGTCATTATTTAAATAATTATTTTTTTAATTGAAATTCAAAAGCAGTCAAAATGACTTGCTTAGGCAATCTAGTGTTAAAATCTCGCACCACCAATTCTATTCTATTCTTGTGGAGTGTAGGCCTGTGGGTCCATCCTCGGGCCTTATCTTATCTCTATCTGAAGGGAACTTGGGTGCGAAATCTGATCTTTGTTTTCGCCCCAAGAGCGTCATAAAACCACTCTTCATCCTTCATGTCCCCCCACCTCCCAGTCTTTCTTTCCGACTAAATTTATGACTGGCGACATCCTGTTTATTTGTTCACCTCCTTTCTTCTAGTTGATACTTTTTATCGACACAGAACTAAACTCCTCGGCGTCTTTGTCCATGTCTAAGGTCACTGCTGAAGGTCAAACATGTGGTCCACATTGCTTTTTAGTGGATTCAATCTGCGTGGGTGGTTGTGGCAGGGTTGCCATATTGGCCTTCTTAAGGTCAAATTTGGGAAATTTTGCCTTTTTTAGAAGAGCCTGGCCTTAAGAATTCATGTTTGACCTTTTCTTTAATTTGGCCTTATTTTTGGCCTTTTTTCTCCGCAACTTCCGAAGTCAGAAAAAAAATCCCAATTAAAATAAACTTTCCCCATTTCTTCAAACTTTTTGAGTGAGAAGATACGTTTTTCGCCTGAAGTTAAGTGCGATACCTTCTTTAATCTCGTTTTTTGGCCTCAGGAGCTGACCAGTGACGACCGCAGTTGACAAGAAGCGGGGTAGGGGGTCGAATGATTGTCCGAATACAGGATGTAAGGTGGCTCTAGGCAGAACAACCGCAGGTTCTTTTTAAAAGGGGAAAGGGTGACATCAATTAAGATAAGTGATAGAGGGACTGGGTTTCCAAGAATCTTATCCCAAAAGGGATGGTGAAATTAATCGTTCTGTCTTGCCGACGAACCTCAAAATGCTCTAAGTATTGCGAATGCCATCTGCCACCCATCTAAATCCAAGCAATTCGGTTAGATTAGTGCATACATGTGATTAGTCAAGCAAAAAATTAGCTGAAATATTTTTCGTCATTTTACAACATAATACACAAAAACATATATTAGCGCACAAAATTCAATACAAATTTTAGTTAAATTTTGGATATAAGATTGATTTCAATTATTAACTCTACAACAACCACGTCTCATTGTGATTGACACGCACACAATAATTAAATAAAGACAACTGTGTTCATGTATTAATCATAACTGAAAAATTTAACTTGACTTAAATGTTTTTGTACACATTCAGAAATTATAATACAGGGTGTCCAGCAAAATTTCTAATAAAAATTCAAGCATCATCAAAAAACGTTCAAGGACCCCTCTTGCGACCAATTATCCCCATATTTTCCAGTATAAAAGTATACCCCACTTAGTAGTGTGCTGAACTAATTTTAGAAATTAGAAAAATTGTATGAAAATAAGAAATGGCTTATCAGAAAAGAATTGGGTTGTTATATTGAAAATAGGAAGAGAGGATTTTTTAAAGGCTCAAACTTGAGAGACTGAGAAAAAAAAAGATACAAGATAGTTTACCAAGTCATAAATATGAAGGTCTAAATCTAAGCAGACAAAAAACACAGGTAATGTTACTAGGTGTACACTTTAATAGTTTGTGCTAAGCATCAGCCGCATTGGAACAAACAGCTTCATTTTGAGTGTAAGATTCGAATGTGGTAGGATAGTTTGAGACATAGGACGTTTTTTTTCAGGCAAACATTTCTCTGTAATTTGGCAACTTTTGCAGTTCTTTCTTTCAGTTAACTTTGGCACTAGCTTTTTCTTTGAAAACAATTGCTTGTCACTAACATTTCTGTTGATAAGTACTAAGGGAGGGAGATTCTACAAGACCATAATACAGTACAGTCAATCAGGGTAACATTGAACCGCATTTTCAGTATTTTCTTCTTCCCCACTTATGTTTTAATAATATTTTCCGACCTAATGGCATAAAATGGAAGAATAAACCCTAAATTATATTTTAATTTACACAAATTAGTAAATGCTGATGAGGAAAGCACCAAATAATAGGAAAATAACCCAGGGCAAAGTTACCCTGTCATTCAGGGTAACTTTGAACCACTATCAGAAGTTTCATATAAAATAGCTTTTTTTATTCAATCTTGGAGTCTAGACTACTTTGAACGAGCAAAATTAAGTTTCTAGGTATTTAAAACATCATCAGCTGCAGTTACCAGTATCATAAAGTTTGGATATTTTAAATAACACCACAAAGAATATGTTAGGTAGGAACAGTGGATAACGAATCACATGAATATATTGCAAAAAAACCCTATTTATTATTCAGTTTTAACATACAAATATAGTGAAAAAACAATCTTCAGTTCATTCACTTAAATATAAACTCATTTTATCAATTAAAAATTGAAAAGATAAATAGAAAATAATAAAACTGATAGGCCGCCCTTATGCTATTAGTTAAGTACTATGGTGTTTGCAAGTCACAATGTGACACAAATACAAATATTCCACTCTTATTGCTAAAAATAGTATGATAATTTAAAAACAAAGTTCAAACTTCATAAAATTTCACTTTGGCATTTTTTAAATTAATAGTTATTGCATCAAAGAAAGAATCATTGATCTGGAAAACTTATTCTCGTGTTCTAGCTGGATTGGTTGATTTGTACGCTCAACGACCTATTTTCATGCACTGTAATGGCTAATCAGTACGAGACCTACAGCTTAACTTGGATTCCGAACCACAACAAACGTCCATGCCTAATCCGGGATTCGAACCCGGCACCAGTGTTCTAGCTGGAATAATAATTTCTGGTGATAATTTCTTAAACACGCCTACTTTTTCATACCACAGATCATCATTGATATTGGGCCATTTCCAATATGGACCAGATTTCTTCATGAACTGCCAAATATCACGTTGTCTTTTAAGTCAATTTGGTCTGGGTACACTTCTCCATCGTATTGAATAATTATGTAGTCGTAAACTTTGCATATGCCATTACCAAAATCTAAAATACTTGCATGCTCTGTGTATAAAATTCCTGCCTCATTCATGTGTTTAACAGCCACCACTCGAACAACCTCTGACTTTTCAGTAACATTCTCCCAACAATTTGAGCAGTATAAACCTTTACCATGTCCTTATTGTTCAACTTTCATCTCCTCCGAAAATGACAGTGTTGTACATACACTGTCACCTGCATCATCTAGTTCAGGTTGGTTGGTTTATACGCTCAACGACCTACAGCTTAACGTAGATTTCGAATTACAACGAACATCCATGACTAACCCGGGATTCGAAACCGGAACATTTGGCATGCAGGGCCCGAGCTCTAACCACATAACCTTTAGGTGTTTCATCTAGTGTAGGACTTTTACTCTTGCTATCTCCAAGGAGTTCATATGGTAGAGGACTTTAGACAATCCCATCATATCCTTGCTATACATATTCCTTTATCATTTATTTTTTGTGCATATAGATTTTTTACTTACTCAACTGAAAAGCTTTTTACAACCATTACAGGTCGGCAGATTTTTTTTTTTAATTCTGTGAACGTGTTTCTAATATAATTAGGTACTTTTTGAATTCACTCCCAACATTTTCATTTTATCGGATTTTGCATACAAGAGAAGATTCTGCAAATTAAATTGCATTTGTATGTATATAAATGTATTTAAAAGCAAACAAAAATAAATTAGAATAAAATATGAATTATATGTGCTTTGTATACATTGCACACTGTCATCAGCCTAACTTTGAACCGGCTCAAAGTTACACTGAATATGTGGTAAAATGATAGTGCCTTGGTTTTTTGCTTTTTATTAAATGTTAGTAAATGAATAACCCTCAGCTACTAACAATTTTTCTTTTTTCAGAAAATTATATAGCTGATAAAGTGGTAAGTTGATACTTTCTTGCATAAATTAGTTGATTTACATCAACTTCAAATAAGCATTAAAATGGAACTTGAAAATAGTACTCCAGAAAAACAACTGAATGGCCAAATAAATTATGTACTATTTTGTCAATTCTTTTATTAAATCATCAAGCAAAAAGCCAATTTCATAATCTTGCCAGCAGTTTGCAGCAGTGAATCATGAGCAGCTCTTTAAACCCAAAAATACTGAAAACTAGGAGGTGGCGCAAAGTTACACCCTATGGCTCAAAGTTACCCGATTGACTGTACCCAAGCAAAAGATTTCAAATGTCCACAGTTGAAAAAGCCAATTTTAAACAATTATATAAAAAAATGCTTTAACTTTTTAACTATTATTAATGGCTCTAGATAAAAATATAATTTTTTTATTTTTTTTATATGATAAAATACATTATTTTATATATTATAGCAGTTAAAATTGCAATTATAAATAAGAATATACAGTAAAATTGGACAATTGGGTCGAATTTTTTGGACAAAATTAAATTAAAATCTTAGTAATTCTGTATATATTCAAATCAAAAGGCAAAACTGATCTTCACACAAACACTAATCACGGGCATAGCGGCTATCACATCACCGGAAACCTAGGCGAATGACACCTAAAGAGGGCAGCAAATTTCGCAAAATCTACTATTAAAACGGCTTAGTCGAAAATTACCATTACTCCAAAGTAAATATCGGCGATAGCGGCCACCGCATCGGCGAAAATCCGAGTAATTACATTAACGCAACAATCGGAAAAAATTAACACCACAACAACGTAAATTTCGACGATATTGCCCGCCGTTAGCAGCGTAAATTTATGTAAATACAGACCTTAAGTCAGCGCAACGCTCAGCGAAACTAAGTACCATACACCAACGTAAATAATGGCGATATAGATTGGTAATCTGTAGAAAAATTGGCCATTACATCGGAGGTTTGAGGAAGTCTGAACGCACATAACATCCATGGCTGTCAGATTTGCTAGGAAGCTCAATAAGATTGTAATGTAGATTTGTATCGATCTCAAGAATAATCGAAATTTTAATAAGAAAAGAGCGGAAATCCGAATTTCAGACAAAATTTATCATCATGCAACAACGTAATTCTCAGCGATAGCGTCCGCCATAATCACGGGAAAACGGCCATTTCATCACCGTAACATTCAGCAAAATGTCCATCGCATATCAACGTAAATAATGCACATAGAAGCTATGTTATTAAAGAAAAATTCTGAGGAAAAGTATTCATTCCATCGGTGGTTACTCCCAGTTTAAACGTGTGCAGATTTCGTGTTTGTCAGGAAATTCCATCGATCTCCCGCATTTTCGGTCAAAAATCTTCGAATAGAACCATGTTTAAAGAGAACATTTCTGAGGGAAGGAGAAACTACTTTCAAACCGCGAGATCAATGGGAAAATTGTGGAAAAACGCCGATATAAGAAGACTTTTTCCGATACTGAAGAGGAGTGAAAATTTCTGAATTCAACCGGAAATTCCAACATTAATACGAATTTCAAGCATAATCCACGATTTTCCCGAGATGCAAAAAATTCAAGTATATTTCCCAACTACTGGACACCCTGTAATAATAGTTAAATACAGAAAAAGTCCGATTATCTGGCATTCAAGATTCAATCCACTGGAATTTTTAAAAAATCAAATTGGTGAGAATACCTTTTTCGCAAAAAAAAACAAAAAAACACGGCGATAAATTGCCAAATTTTATACTTTTTTTTAATTTAGTTTGAGACTTTGAATTTGAATAGGATTTTTATTAGAAACATTTTAAGGGAATGAAGGACGAAAGCAGACTTTTCAATGCGATTTCCGAAAAAAAATTGAATACATCTATTTTCAGAATTGACACAAGTTTTTCAGTGGATGATGGATAACTGATGCAATTCGCGGATTTCCGCAAATTCGCGGATGAATCACATGTATGGAGACCACGTGACAAAGGCAACAGCATCGAAAACCGGTTTAACTATTCTTTAACCAAGTTAGTTCAGACTAAAACAAGTCATGAACTACAGTGGAAAAGGACAGTGGGAAACGAGCGCACTGGGCATTCTTTTTATGAAAAAAGAAAGTCGATCGAATGGCCTTGACACGTCAGTTGAAATAAATAAAACATTTTAGGGAATGAAGGAAAAGGCTGACTTTTCAAAACAATTTCTGAATATTTTTTAAAACTTATCTAATCTAATTCCAAAATTTTAGCGGATAACGGGATTTTCAGCCGATGATGAATTCGCGGATTTCCGCTAATTCGCGGAAGAATCACATGTATGTTAGTGTCAGGTTAGATTAGTCATACAGAACACTAAAATCATGCATTTTTTCCCATTTGGCATCAATTTATCGATGACGTCACAGTTTGGCCTTTTTTGGCCTTATTTTAACAGCAATTTGGCATTATTTTACTTTTTTCATCTGGCAACCCTGGGTTGTGGAAGAAAATCCTTTTTTTTTTTAATCCTTTATATTAACTTCGATTTTGCGTGTGAATGGTTGGTTGGATGGCTGTGTATGTCGATGGCAGGTAAATCTGCAGAGGCCTAATTAACCACCTTGCCGTCATCCAATACGGCGGAAATCTGGCAGATAGATTCGATTGCATTGCATTCTATCAAATTTTGGGGACTGATACTGTCACTCAAAGTTTCTTTTATGGAATTATAATAAACCAACTTACTGTTATCCAATCGTGCTGGCCGATCAAACGGTATAGTGGTTAACGTGCTAACTTCTAGACCGCGAGGGTGCGGGTTCGAGTCCCGTGTAAGGCATGGGTGTTTTTTAAATGTATGTTGGCTTGTCTAATGTTTCGGCGCCGCATTATAGCCCTCGTGTTGCTGACGGTGCCAGATAATCTGAAAACAACCAATCGTGCTGAAATAACATTTAACCGATGTTGTTGCCAAAATTATTTTAATAAATAGATAATAAAACTGTTTGAATCGGAATAAATAAAAGATGCTTGGATATGAATACATAAATTCACATTTTATTTTTAATGAAGAAACTTTGAAAAGTAGTTTTCTGCATATTTTGCTGATACTGATGTTTTTAATATTTAAAATGAGATGCAAACACCAAGCACACGCTGACAACAAATCGGTGCTATGTTAATAAATATAAAAAATTGGCAATGCATAATAAAGGATTTATATTAACCTTTAACTGCTGCGGTTTGATATTTTTAGCGCAATGGAAACACGTGATCTAGAATGCGCTACACAAATTGGTGACCATCGGTTAAAAATTTAAGAAACATATAATTGGAAAAATGAATATAAAAGTGAAATACTTTAGGAGGTGGATTGGTTGGTTGTTTTCAGATTATCTGGCGCCGTCAGCAACACGAGGGCGCGCCGTAACATTTCGTCATTAGACAAGCCAACATACATTTACAAGCACCCATGCCTAACACGGGACTCGCAACCTCGCGGTCTAGAAGCTAATCACTATACCGTTTGGTCGGCCTTTAGGAGGTGGAAACATTGTACAAAAAATGAATCGCTGTCTGTTATATAGCAGTTAAAGGTTAAAAACTTTATTTTTAAGGGTTACATTATTACTTCCCCAGAAACACAAATAAGAAGAAGATTTATTTTAAAAGAGTAAATATTCAGTTGCGCTGTCACAGTTACTCTAGCCTTTACTTTTGAAAGTTATTGAAACAGAATATCATCGCTGAACATTTTTCATGTCCCTATACTTTTATTAACCCTTTGCATTCGAGAGGAGACTCTCACTCACCACATGATTGGATGCCGCAACTCGAAAGGTGACTCTCGATTATCACCACTAGGTTTGATGCTGAAATTCAATTGCGAAAGGAATTGACTGCGTTTAATTTCTTTGAAGCGGATCGGCAAACACGAACCGAACCTAAAATGCTTGAAAAAGTCCCGTGTTGTTGGTTTCTGCCTACGAAAAAAGGCCTCGAGTGCAAAGGGCTATTATCCACATGCCACCTACATTTTGAATCTCAATGTTAAAGTATAGGAGATTTTCATTTAAATAATTACAACACTGTGCTAAAGAATTTTAAGGTATTCGAATTATTTTTTCACCATAAGCAATTTGAAATGGGGTTTTTTTATGGTTATACGTAATGATGGCTTAATATTTTATAGAGAAGTATTTTTTAATATTTAAAAAAAAAATCTCTCTTTTTCAAGTTTGAGTTCAAACGCTAATAAAAATTCTTTACAACAACAAAAATAAAAATATAAATACCGCAATCTAAAGAGTTATTAATTTTCTTTCAAATGGCACATAATATTTTATAGAGAAGTATTTTTTAATATTTAAAAAAAATTCTCTCTTTTTCAAGTTTGAGTTCAAACGCTAATAAAAATTCTTTACAACAACAAAAATAAAAAAAATACAGCAATCTAAAGAGTTATTAATTTTCTTTCAAATGGTACATAATTAATATTTTTAAGAGTTATATTTAAAAAGCTACAATGTAATTTCTCTAAATTTTATGCCGCAGACAGATTCGTTTTCAGTGAGAATGAATTCTATCAAGTTTTGGAGACTTTCACTAAAAGGACGCTTTTACAAACTCTATTATTGTTGCTTCGTAGGGTTAAGTAACCCATTTATCTTAACTTGGCGGATCCAATTGATCTTTAACTTGGCGGATAAATTCGTTGTCAATCACATTTTGCATTCTATCGTTTTGGATGCTGCATACCTGCCAACATTGGCATTTTCAAATTAGTACAATTTTTACGGAACAAATATTTGCATTCCTATGAAAGTCAAATAGCGACAATATTTATGAATGTAATATAGAAATAATAGTAATTCTATAACAACAACAACAACAAAAAATGCTCTCAAATATAACAAATTGTTACATTTTAGCACAAAATGGAAATTATAAAATAAAAAACTAACTTGGATTTAAAAATAAATCAAATTTAAACTTTACTATGAAATCTCTGATGAGGTTTAAGATTTAGTCTACATTACACCTAAATAAAACATGCTTTATGACACAAAAACTCTAGTGAAACATACAATGAGTTGGTGGTATTCAAAGTGTTTAATCACACGCACAAATATCAATTATGCAGGCTTTCGAATTCTTATTATTACATTTGATGTTGTCACTGTGCTTTTTAGAATTAATATGAACTTCGACATCAGTAAATCCTTCATGAGAAATCTTAATATCAGATGCATAGATAGAGCAGAATGCAAAATTTGTTTCTTTGTTTGAATTTCTGATGATTAGAAGTAAACCGCTTGGTTTGAAGTAAACTCCAAAAAAACTTGATATTTTCTGAAATCTTACACCAGGATTGTTTAACTTGGATATTTTAAAATAAATAATTAAGACTAACAAAGAAGCTGAAAACCGAAAGTGCTTTAATCTCTAAAGTCCGAGAAAACGAAACAGTCGTTCGGCGAGTGCCGCCAAAACAATTGAAAACGGCGGCGTCGCGATTTAGTGCGCAGCGTTGGAGTACGGTCCAAAAGAAGAAAGAATAAAAAATAAATAAAGCACTTTCAGTTTTCTACTTTATTAATATCTAAAGTTCGAGACAACGAAACAGTTGCTTGGTTAGCCAAATCCCGTCGGCAACACAGATGAAAACAATGAATTTCCGGCGCCTCGCTTAAGTGCTTTTATTATATACGCGCAACATTATTGTACGTTCCAAACAGAAGGAAGAACCAAAATCTAAAGCATTTTTGATTTTCAGATTCTTTGTGAGTCTGAGGAAAAGCAATAGTTGTTTGGTTCGCCAGGTCCCGTTGACAACACAAATGAAAACAGTGCATCCCCGGGGCCGTGGTTTAGTGCTATTATTTACGCGCAAGTCCAGTACTATTATTTACGTTTTGGAGTCCAGTCCAAAAGAAAGTAGAATTAAAAAACTAAAGCACTTTCGGTTTTCTGCTTCTTTATTAACTTGTAAAGCCCGAAAAATCGAAGCAGTGGTTTGGTTTGCCAAATCTAGTCGGCAACAGAAAAGAAAACAATGCATCCTCGCCAACGCGCTTTAGTGCTGAACATATGCGCAATCTTGGAGTGTGAATAAATATTTTGATTGACGCGGCAGCTTTGGAAAATCGTTTCGGTTTCGTTGGTGTCTTGAAAAAATATTTAAAAAAAAAAAATTTAAAAAAAAAAAAAAAAAAAAAAAAACCGGTTTTAGGGAAAAACGAAAATTACAGTGAAATCCGTACGATTTTTTTAGCTGTTCGTACACCCGTACAAAATAGTAAAAATCCGTACATTGTACGGATGATTCGTACAAGTTGGCAGGTATGATGCTGTCGTTTAAAAAGGCAGCTTTTACACACGTTTCCATTTCCGTTGCGGAGGACCAATTAATCTACTTGCCTTCATCCAATAGAGATAAAACTTCGCAGATAGACGCGTTGTCGATGACAATGTATTTTATTTAGTTTTGGAGGCAAAAAAGAGTTGGTTCAATTGCATGGAATGAATGATTTTTTTTTTTTTTTTTTTAATTTTGTTTTGAGGGTAAATTATTACTTTCAATTGCTCATACGTTAACATACTAATGAAAGTATTGCATTCGGTAAAAAAAAATGATTTTTTTTTCTCATTACCACACGTTTAGCTGAGTTCAAGAAAGTGGTCTAGAAAAGTGTCTGGTGTGTTTGTGTGAGGTCAAAGTTTCTCCTGAATGGATTTACCTACAATGTTCAACTTTTGTATACGGGTTAGCGGTGACCATGGGACCTGATGTCACTAAGGTTTTCGTGAAAATTGCGCATGAGCAAAAGGGAGTTGATATTGAAAAATTTAAGTTTTTCAACAATTGTCAAAAAAATTATCTTAATGGTTTCGATCAAAATCGTTGCAGTAACGCCTAGGTGCTCTAAATTTCATCCTCTACCTCCAAAATCCCATTAGAATTACGGTAATGGTTAAAAAAATGAGTTCACTAAGTCCTCTTACCTTGAGCATCGCCCATCAACGACTGTTTCTACTCTGTTTCACTCACATCAAAGGCTTATTTAATATTTATCGAAAAAATTTCCGCCATTTAGGTGGTGTCTTTTTTATAGGGGGGGGGGGGGAGAGAAATTGCCAATGAGATAATTATCACCAAATTGAATTTTTTTTTAAAAATTAATGAAAAACGGTAAGTTACACTTTGACTGGTATTAAGTGTAATTGAAAGTTGAACGGTGTTCCATAATCCTAGTTTTTTAAATCCTTTATTTTAAATTCAATTTTGTTTGTTTGTGACGGGGAAATCTGCGGATGGCTAAACTCACTCGCTATCATCCAATCAAATTGCAACTTGGCAGTTAGATACGTTGCCGGTGTCAGTGCAAAAAAGAGTTAAGTCCATGGCAAAAAAATCAGTTGTTTTCTTCGTAATGATCAAACGCTAGGAAAACTGGAACTGAGCAGCAAAATCGCTCAAATAAGTTGCGATTATACATAAATGTCGACAATGCATATTATTGACTTCCATTAAAAAATGTTTGCTGGTCGCCTGTGAATGTTTCAGTCTCTTTCGGTTAACTGCTCATATATGTCTGTTCACAAGCTATAAAATTTTCAAAATCAAAAATGAAAGAGCACACGAGTTTGGAATAAGACTTACGATCTCTCGCACCCTATGTGTGCATTGTTTTTTGTTTTTTTGTGAGCTATGTGTTCATTGCACTAAGTCAGATTTTTAGTGCAAGCACAACTCACTGTGTCTTGATACAATCTCAAAGAATATACAGTCTCTTTTGAAAGGGATATACTTTAAAGTTATTGTTGCTGCCTCCACTATTTAAAGACTGTAGCCTTTCTTATTACTTTTATTATTATTTTCAACTATAGATTTAACCCTTTTGCGCTCGAGGGCTATAAGGAGGGAGTTAGACCTGATTTATAAAATGGATGTAGAACGAGGAAGTCCAATCGATATTTCACTTAAAATAATTATACAAATATTAGTGGAAAACCAATGGATATTTTTTTTTTTATTCGATTTGCAATGCTACCAAGTTTTAAATTCATTAGAATCTAATAATTTAGATATATTGTTTTCAAATTATTTAATAATACGCAATTAAAACACGGATAAGAGAATTATATAAAATATTACTTACATTCAAGTAGTCTTCAGAGATAAACCGCAGTCTGAAATGAAAATTGGGTTGATTTTAACTTGCAGAATTTGTTGTTTTTAATTGAAATACTTGTACAGCAAGCACATTTCTTTGAACCAAATCAAGAGAATTTCATGATTACACCATCTAGCTTATATGGAGGAAGGTTTCAACTTATTTTAGAATGAAAGCTTTATCGAAAATATATGTTGAAAATTTGTCAAATACATGTTCAGATTAAATTGAAATAACCTATTTTAGAAAATTAATTTACTTCTATTAATAGTAACTTGCAAATCATCATATTGATTAACAAAATTTCCTCCACTTTCAGAGTTCAAATGGAACCCCACAAATCTTGGAATCGAATTTTCGAAATCGGAATCGAAAAATCGAATTTTCAATAATCATCTATCTTAATATATATCTTTTTTTCCCCTTTTAATTAAAAAAAAAATCGCACGAGTATTTCGGACTAATATTGTAGATAAAAAAATTAAAATTTTTCAAATTGTAGTGGCGCCATTTATAAAGCTTAATAGCAAATACTATTTAGCAAGCTTACGAAAATATTTCGATGCACACTGTCTCGTCAGAACTGCTATTTTGAGAGATCGGAATTGGAAGAGTAAATTTTCTGTGAGCGCACCATAAATTCCTTGCATAAAAAACTATGCACAAATACTTATATATATTCTACTTATAAAGCAAATTAAAATAGTGCCTTAAAAAAATTGCTGCGAAGAAGTATTCAAGCTTCAAAAAGTGTACTTGAGGGTACAAGATTTTTAACTGCAAATTTTTTAAGTACAGTAGAACCTTGATTAACCGTCCCTCCTTTATCTGGAACTCTCCGGCAATCATTTAGTCGACATCAAAAATCTCCTAAATGAGTAATAAATCATTTGTTATTTTTTCAAACCATAATCTTTTCCCTAGCTCTAAAGTTACATAAGTAATGGTGAGGCTTTTGACTGTTTTTCTAAAGAGCTGACATGGTTAGAGCAACCTGCGGATGCAAATCAAACTGAACTATTGCCTTCAAAAAGACTCCGGGATAGAGCAGCGAAACAAAGATTATCAAGATTATTGCAACAAAAATTCATTTCCAACAGTTATGTCATAAAAAAACATTAAAAGTCCTGTATTCAATAAACGAAAATTATTTACTTTTTATTGTTTTTTACAACTCTCTTTTATCCGGAATTTTCTCTTAACCGATCTACCTTTGGTCCGAATTAGGTCGGTTAATCGAGATTCTACTATATTAAGTTACTAAAAGAAATATCAGCTAGGCAAAGCATTCAATCTGCTCTGCCAAAGAGGTTAATTGCAAGAAAGGTTCAGAGTTGAAGTAATTTTTTTTACAGGTAAGAAGCACATAAAGGTTTTTGTTTATGTTTAAGGGTGGCAACAATAACCACTATTTCAATAGCCACAAAATTGCATGGGTTCACTTTAACTCTGAAACCGTCTCATTAAAATTAGTGAGACAACAACACCATTTTTATTATTGGTGAATCACACAGTGCTTCGTATATCATCAGAAAACAAACTAATTGAGAACTACTTAAGCACTAACCCACTACTATATTTAAGCATTGGCAGTACAATTCAACAGAACTTGACATTCCTGCCAACTTCTTGCTGGATTCATAATCATGAAAAAGTATATT
The DNA here is from genome assembly GCA_963978545.1 of Linyphia triangularis. NCBI lineage: Eukaryota > Metazoa > Arthropoda > Arachnida > Araneae > Linyphiidae > Linyphia > Linyphia triangularis. The sequence continues at coordinate 86,889,407 of OZ021729.1, read as the reverse complement.
TGAAATGTTGATCTTCGTGGAAATGTTTATTTGAACCAATTGGCTGTTTTTGTTTTTCTTAAAAACTTGTCTTCAACAACCAGCCTCAGCAGCTGCAGCTACTAGCTGATTCTTCAACCTTGAAAATTCCAACTTTAAATTATGTACCTGAAATAGTGACACTCTTAAAAAAACTAATGTGTGTATTATTTATTCATGTGTACAAGTTTTCTTTTGGCAAAAAAATTTTGTGTTAGATTTATCACCAATGCTTTTAAAAACATAAATTTTTATACAAAACTATGACAAGATCACAGGGTAATACTCCATCCCCTATTAAAGCTTATCATCTGTGTTTAAAGTAAACAGAATATAGTATTTGATAAATGAATTTAGATCCAATGGAAACAACTTGTGCAATTTTTTAGAATTATTTTAATTTTCTGCATAGTATAAACACTGGAGAGAGACATTGTTTATAAATTCTATATATTAACTTTGAATTTGTGGGTGTTCTGGTTTGTGCCTGCCGGGCAAATCTGTTGAGGCCTCATTAATGCACATGCCGAAATCCAATCAAGCTGAAACTTGGCATAGATTCAATGTTGATGACAATGCATTCCATCAAATTTTGGAGGCGTCACAGCCACTAAAAAGTCGCTTTTACAAACGCTTGTATTTTAAGATCACTGATAAACCAACTTGCCATCATCCAATCACAATGAAAGTAGACAGATTAGATGCCGATAAGGTTGGATTATATCAAGTTTTGGGAGATGTTAGTGTCACTAAAAGGCCTCTTACACACGCTTCGATTGACACTTGGAATTACTAATATACTTATTTCCGGTCATCCAACTGAACTGAAACTTGGCTGGAACACTCGTTGTCGATGACAATGTTTTCTATTAAGGTTTGAGACTGTCATACAAAGACAGCTTCTACAGCAGGACTTATCAGCTTTTACTCACATTTTATTATCCAGATACCAAGCTGAATTTAAACACGTTCAATTTAGAGATATTTAATGACTGAAAGCTTCCCCTATTTAAGTTCATGAAGCAAAATCTTCGGATGACTAATAACCCGTTTTCCGTCATCCCATTGAGCTGAATCTTAGCCAAATAAACTCCTTGTGGATGACAACAAATCCAATGAAGCTTTGAAGGCAAAAACGAAGTTAGTTAATCTTCTATTCTTAGTTGTCAAACACTAAGAAACCTCGATTTGAGCTCAAGAAGTTGCAATTGCAAACAAGTGTCTAATTTCTGTTTTGAGGCATTGGACCAATTATTAATGACTTAAGTATTAATTGACTTTCACAACTTTACCGAGCAAATTCCATTACAATGAAAAGAAGTCAGAGAAGTGAGTATGCTTATCATAGTCAGGGCTGGCCTAATTTGTGTACCATGTGTGCGATCAAATACATGCGATTTTGAGAGGGCAGTAAAATGAGAAAAAAAAAAGAAAAAAAAAATTCAAAAATAATATAGTAAAAATTTAATTTTTTTATGAAATTTTGATTGCAACAAAGACTGTCTCCGAGCACTTTGCTCCATTGTTCGAACAGAGCTGAACAGTTGTAAACTTTGTTTCATCTTAACTTGGCTGTACTGATAATGCAAAATTACTCTTACAATACCAATGTTGGTAGCATCAGCGGAGCGAAATTTATCAAAATTTAAATTCTTGAAAAACTACCTGAGGTCTACTCTATTGCAAGAAAGGCTATCAAATAAAACTTTTATAGTAATTAAAAAAAAAGTGTCATATTTTCTAACTGACACAACTATAAATTGAGTAAAAAGAATTTAGGAGTTTGCTTTTTACACAAGTACAGTAAAGCATTCTTATTAATGAAGTTTGAAAAAGTCAGTTAAAAGAATTAAAATTGAAGAAGTCCTTTTAAAAAAACAAAAACAATGAAAATGTGCTGAATATTTCAATATTTTTTACTACTTATTAGTTTCAGTTTTTAATTTCTTTAAAATTCCAACTTCAGGTATTCAGTTCCAGCAAATATTAGTTATAGAGGACCCATACCATTTTTGAACTCTCATTTCATTGTAAGGGGCGTCAAAACTTATTCTAGCACGCACAGCATTTTGCTCTTATAAAGTAAATTCCAACAGTATTTCACTATTTTCGTATTTAATTAAAATTATTTTAATTTCAAATAACAACATTTACAATGATATTTATTGCAATATATTCAGTATTCCTCTACCCAACAATCAGATAAAATTTAAAAAAAAAAATCACTCTTCTAGTCAAAAGTATTGTTCTTTTAACATTCTAATATCTATAACTTTGCACAATAAACAAATGAAAAAATACAAAAGAATCAATGGTCAAGTTAAAACCAATTAAAATCAGTGGCTGCAAGTAGGGTAGAGCCAGGTTTCATTTAAACTATTAGTTTAAAATTAAAATTTATTAATTGCTTGTCAACTTTGATTTACTAATTTTCTTAAATGTAGATAAGAATTGCATACGAAGATGGAATTTCTAGGGTAAGTAAAAAATCTTCCATAACCTCCCGAGATCCACAACTGTTCGAAACATGATTTAAAGCTAGTTTTTATGTATATTATTCTTTTGGGTTTATCTAACGTACTTTTAAAGTTATTAGGTTTCAATTATAAAGGTGGGAAAAAAAGAACCATCTCCTTCCATCCATCTTGCCAAAATTCTGAAATTTAATTGTTCAGATGTGAAATTTATTCATGAAAGGATGCAAAACAATTTCGCGAGGACACGATACACAAAAATACTTCACAGTTAGTGCAAAAAAAATTTGTTTGCGCTGAACATCCAGACATCCGACAACGCAAGGAAAAAGTCTTAGTATTCATTACTGGCATGTGCTTCGTACCAACTTTTCGTGACGCCTCTACTGGCAGCGGAACTGCTCGTTTCCGTTTCTTTACAGGCTCTACTTCGTCACAATAGGTGGAACTACCATCAGCTGTACGACTGAATTCAGCTTTTTCATGCTAAGAGAAATTATGCGGCCAAAACCTGATGTACATTTAAATGTATGCGGGGTCTCAGGAGGATATATGGCAAACCAGTTGCACAGTGCACAATTACGGGAGAAAAAATCCCACTCAAATCAACGAAATCTGATGACCATCAATCGAGGTACAGCCACTGAGTGAAAGTTCCAAATAAGCTGCACCATTGCCATGGTAACAGCTGCCAGGGTGGAATCTCTCTCCACACAAAATGTACATAGCATTTTGGCGACATGCAACCCTTTACGAATTTTGAAACTTCGACTCTACTTGTAAATTCAATGTACCGATTGGTCAGTGTGTGAGTGAATCGGGATGTGTGCGTGGGAGAGACACGAGCATTTCTTAAAATTTCCTCTACAAAACGGAAATAGTTTCTGTGATCAGTTTATGCAAGTGTTTTCTTATTACATCTTAAGATTTATGACTGTACCATTTGAAACCTAGAACTCCTTTACAAGTAAGTTAAAATAAGATTTTTTTTCTATTTTATTAATCATATCATTTTGTAAATATTGAAAGGAAACTTTGAGTTTGAGGAATTAAGTGTTAAGAACTTCCATTCATGAATAGTTATGGGAAGTGGGGGAAAGGGGAAGGAGTCACTGTTCTGGCTGTGGTAACATTTTCGCCACTAATTAATTTGACAAGTGAACTTGTAGTTAGAAATTTTCAATTCAAAACTTAATAAAAAATTGGATGCAAATTTCAATAAATTTTATCACCTTGTTGTCTCCCATAATAAATACTGTGATTCAGCATCTAGTAAAAATTTACAATAGATTGCACATACTAGAAGTTAATGTACAAGTATAAAAAGGTTGTTTAGAAGAAAAATGCAATTAAGTGTAAAAGATTTTTTCAAAGCAGTTCTGTATTTATTTTTCTATATTTAAATGGCAATTTCTCAGTATTTAAAATAATTCATCTCAAATAAAACCTTAAATACTGTACCTCTTTCAAACTGAACAGTCCCAAAACTATACAATTTGGTGTCAGTTTCATTCCAGCGCAAGACATTCAAGTCCAACTTGGTCTCTGCCTAGGGTCTGTGGGTTAGCACTATGGCCTTGCATGCCAAAGGTGCCAGGTTCGAATCCTGGATAAGGCATGGATGTTCGTTGTGGTTCGGAATCCACGTTACGCTGTAGGTCCCAGCCTGATTAGCAGTTATTAAGTAAAACATAGGTTGTTGAGCGTAAAAAACAACCAACTTGAGTAGGCTAAAAGAAACAGGAAACAGAATAATACTACAGCTAAAACATTGCACAGATCTAGTACTTAATGATCAAACATTAAAATTTTATATCTGAAAAAGTGACATTTTAAAACTTATAGATACTTGTAAAATTCTCCTCCCAAGTGGGGATGTTGGGGGTTTGCACAATAAAGAAAAAGGGGGGGGGGGAGGGTGCACTATTCAAAATTGCTCAATTTTGAGTTTTCGTAATGGATCTGTTCCTCCAAAATACCTGACCTCTTAGTTAATCATATCTATGTATCTAACACAGTTGATTCCAAAGTAAAATGCTGCTCCCTCAAAATGCTACCTCTGTCAAGCTGAAGACCATTAAAAACTAATTAATTTCTTACATTTCATAAAAGATCAACTTCTGATTTAAAACTGAAAAAGCTCAGAATGTCTCCCATGTTTGTTTAATAATAGGAATTACAAGTTATAAATAACACACGAAAAAAAGTTCAAAGTTAATATGTAATTAACATAAAATTGGCAAAGAAAACACTTCAAAATGCATATTCTAATATTTAGATTCTTTACTTCTAATAAAACTAACAGTTGCTTTCTGCATTTTTAACAATTGTCACTCTTTTAATCTTCAATAAACATTCAAAATACTTTTGAAAACTTGAACTTTATGGTTCATTAGAAATTGAAGAGAGAAAAAATAAATTCTAGGTTGACGGTACCAATAAATGCTATGCATAATCAAGCTTAAAATATTTTAAGTGCAATTGTTTCTAAAATAATATTAATTTCCTGTTAATGAATATGAAACCTATTTAATATCAAAATCAGAAAAAATAGCAGAAGCAATTTCTTTTTAGAAATTGACAAAATTTGAAAGGTTTTAAAAATAAACTGTAAGTTGCATTTCAACATGTGGTTCTTAATCAAAATCTTTTATACAAATAGCTGTTAAGTAATGAATAAGTATTAAGTTGAAATCAATTCTTACAAGGAAAAAATATCCAATTTACCTATAACAACACTTATATTAATGCCAGTTTACAAATTATTTTAGAGTTACATTAACACAGGTAAAAAAATTAAAAATGTAAAAAAAAGGAGAAAACATATACAGCATTATTTTGAATTACCCAAAGAGCTGAATAAGAATATATTTGTGTTCTGTAAAAATAATAAAATTGTAAAAAAAAGCAGACCTCAGAATAAAAGTAGAAATTCATATAAAGACGGGGATAGAGTTTCCCCCCTGATTTAGAACCAATTCTATGACCTTTCCATCATTTTTTAAAGATGGTTAAATGATAAGTTTTGCTGACAATGAATGTTTAAGTACCAATGAAGATCTTTTTAAAGGATATAGAAATATAAATGGGTTGATCTTGTTGGAGTGAGAATAATTGTAACATAGATACCTCCCCAAATGTGGTAACCCTTCCTTGTAAGAACTGTTTTAACTATGAACAATATTCATTCTTCTGTTATTTTCCTGTCCACTAAGATGAAACAAAATCATTCTTAAGAGTCATTTGAGCTCCAGCTAATTTTATCTTAATTAATATGTAAATTAAATGATATCATCTTTATAAAGCTTGTCCTCAACGTTATTTAGAAGTTAAAATCAATTACTTACATTTTCACAATACTGGAGTAATCCACACTGGAGAAAAGTATTTCATAATTGCAATAACCCAGGTAAGATGCATATTCAACAACAAGTGAAGTTGCCTAATACAAACAACAGATCTATTAAATTGAATGCAGTTGGGATAATGGAATTTTATAGAAAAGTTCTAATAGAAAAGTCAAATGTAATTTGAAAAACCTTCCGAGTCTTCTATGCCTTCTGAGTTTGTGAATTCTTTGGTTATATTATTTAATCATAACACAGAATTAAAAAAAGTGAAGATCTCCAATGTTTAAATAAACTTATCAGGAGAAAATTTTTATTTGCCGCCAGCTTTTCTGAAATTTCTTCGGCAGATAAATTGATTAGATGGTAGTGCGAAAAAGTTGTAGACTCTCATTATTAAAGAGTGTGCAAAATCTTAAAACTCTGAATTGATATCTTCTGTCACCTCAATGGGTCGAAAGTTGTGAAAATTGGTTTAGAAGTGCTTAAAATTTTAAAATTAATAAATAATCACAGATTTCGTTGATCAGTTTGCGGTAACGCTTAAAAGTTACTATTTTTTTATCAACAACACTGGTAATTTTTTTTAGAATTATACGTTAATATCTTCTGCCGCCTCAAAGGCATTGAATTTTAAAAATTGAAAGCAATTTTTTAAATAAAAACATATTACACTTTCCTCATTGTAAAACAAAATAAACTTTATTCCAACTTTCATACTTACAAAGGCATTATTGATTGTAATTTTTTTTGGACTGTTTTTCTGGCCTTTTTTTTTTTTACTAAAAATTCTAGCATGTGGTTTCCATCCCTATTCTGTTGTCCAACTGCTTTTCCGGTGTCAGTGTTTAGTTTTACAATTTGTCCGACTGCTTGTGTGCGAGAAGGATAAAATCCTAGCGATCCAAATGGACATAAGTATTGCTTATGTTCATTTTAAGTGATGAGAGGAGCCATATTAGGACCCTTACAGCTATACTAATTATCAAAGCAAAAGCAAGGGAAAATGGCCCAGATGAAAATTGTGTTCGTACATTCGTGATTCCTGCTGTCAACCTTGGAGTTACAAACTACACAAATCTCATGGAGTTGCAAACTTGTAGTGTAACATTACCCCTTATTTCTCAGGGAGATTAGTTTTTAAGAGCTTTTGAATATGATATAGAACTGTGTGCCAATGGTTGGCTAGGATGTTATTATATATCCTTCACACAAGAGCAAATTGTAAAGCTCAACATACGGAAAAGCAGTTAGACTGCAGAATAGGGATGGAGCAACCCTAGAATAAAGGAACCGCAAGTTAGAATTTTTAGTAAAAAAAAGCCAGAAAAACAGTCCAAAAAAGATTACAATCAATAATGCTTTTGTAATTTGTGTGTCTGAAAGATAAAATAAAGTTTATTTTCAGATTAGAATGAAAAAAGTGTAATGTGTTTTTATTTAAAAAAAAATACCTTAAATTTTCAAATTTCAGTGCCCATTAGGCAGTAGAAGATATTAACGTATAATTCTAAAATTTTTTACAGGTGTTGTTGTTGAAAAACAATAACTTTTAAACATTACCGCAAAACGATCAACGAAATATGTGATTGTATATTAATTTTTGAATTTTAAGCGTTTTTAGTCCAATTTTCACAACTTTCGACCCATTGAGGAAACAGAAAATATCAATTCAGAGTTTTAAGAATTTAGACACTTTTTAATCATGAGATTCCACAACTTTTTAGCACTACTGCTAAAAGACCCAAGATACTTAGACATTTTTGGCCCAGCCTACTGTGCATCGCCCTTTATATTTCCCAGGGGTGAATAGTTAAAATATAATAAAAGAGGAAAATATAAATGAAGTGTTATTTTGGATGGTCGGTTGCTTTAAACGCTCAACGACCTATTTTTATGCACACTGATAGCTAATCAGACTGGGATCTACAGCTTAACGTGGATTCCGAACCACAACGAACATCTACATGGTTCATACAGATTTTCAAAATAAAAAATAAGGACTTTCTAGGCACTTAATTAACTTTTTTAAGGACTTGAATTTTCTTTGTGATTCATATGATGGAGAGAAATTGAATGAAAAGAAAACTTTAATGCACATTGAAGGCGATTTCGGTAGGGGTGATTCGCATATTGCATTCTGTTGGGATTTTTTTTTTAAATTTTGCATTTTTTTCAGACAACAGGAAGAGCACTTTTTTCAAAGAAAAGAAAGAAAAAAACTTTTTTTTTTATTTATTAAAGGTAAGGATAACGAAAACACTTTGGGTGATCTCAGCATTTCGCTTACATTGGTTTGAACTTGGGGAAAAAATAAGCTCTTTTAAGAACTTCTTTAAAAAAAAAGAACTTTTAAGGACCTTAGAAATTGTTATGTGTTTTTAAGTACCGTACGAACCTTGATCGATGCCTAATCCAGGATTCGAACCCGGCACCTTTGCAAGGCGGGGCCTGAGCGCTAACCACACAGCCATAAGGTGGACACAGTGTTATTTGAACAAGGTTCAAACTCAAATCATAGAATGAAAATCTATCACTTTTAAGGACCTAAATGATGTTTTTTAAGGACCTTTGAAAACCTTTTTTTTTAATTAAGTACATTCTACCAAAAAAGTTACAAGTTGGAGCATGCATAGTACAAATAAGTCAGAGAATTCTGATACAGTGTGGATAAGTGGCAGTCATGCACGGTAAGCAAGTACGAGTTGTATTTTTTATAAATTTTGCAGTTAGGTACATAACATCTGCAAAAATTAAGGACCTCTAAGAATTTTCAAGTACTTTCAAGGCCTTGAAAGAGCGTTAAAAAATATTAAGCACTTTTAATGACCGTGAAAAGCCTGTTGAACTACAAAAATAGACGAATAAGAATTTATTTGTGTACTAATATGTGTACAGAGAGAGGCGCAGCTAGAATTATTTTTCTGAGGGGTATTTTAGGCAAGTTAGTCTGATAAATCCCTACAAAGTCCATTAAAAATAACAAAAATTGTAGAAAAAGGGAAAACTCTAGGGGAAAAAAGTGAAAATCAGCGTAACTGTGAAAGATTTTCACCCGTTTCTCAAACAATTTGTTTTCACCGGGGGCCTTTTACATGTTGCTACAAGAAAATATCATTTGAAATACCAAATTTTTAGAACTCGAATGTGCGTTCTAAAAAAAATTACTGAACTTCTTGGGAAAAACTTGAATCTGAAAAATATTCCCCGATTTTTCCAGAAAATATCACCTTTTTTAGTTTCCCTAACCTTTTTAATTCACTTTCATTTCCCTTGACAAATCCAGGTTTTCCCTGTTTTCCAGGTGCATGGCAACCATGGTGTAGTGAAATTTCAGAAGCTTATTCTGAAAGTAATATGCAATATTTTTTTTTAATTTTTTTAAAGTAGTAATATAACTTTAGAAAATATACTAATTTAACTTTAAAATTATTTAAATTTGGATATGCAAGTCATATAAAATATGTATATTTTAGACTTATAAACAATTGCTAACAATTTCAGCTACCACAATTTTTATTTTCCTAGTTTAGCATCCCACTTCAGCATAGAGTATATTTTACTTTCATGAAAACTGTACAATATACATATAAAAGTATGTGTATTGCGAGTCATGTTTGTTTTTAAAAAACTAATTTAATAGAGTAATTAAATAATTGTTAAATTGTGCATTGAAGGCTAAAACTGCAGCTGAGTGTTAAGTAGGGTAAAAGAAAAATTGTAAAATGAGGATTGCTTATTTTAATTGAAAGTTTGTTCCAAATCGAATTTAACAATATAAAAAGGGATGTTCATTTTGCATAAAATATAGAGTACAAGAAAAATAAAGAGACTTTTAATACCTTTGTCTGCTTTTAACCCAATACAGGCATTCCAACAAAAGTTGGTGATGGCTGAAGCATGAAGATATCTCCCCTATCAAATGAAAAGCTCTTGTTTAAACATTATTACAAAAGAGATTATAGAAGTTAGGCACGCACATTTTCTAAAAAATTATGGTGTGTTTTAGAAGATACAATAAATGAACAGAGGGTTCGTTTTGATGAAATATGGGCACCTAATACCATCAAGCTTGCATAAAAATAAGCCTCGAAATATACATAGAAGATATTGGTGTAATAATAAAAGAGGTGTTAGAAAAGGCCGGGATGTTTGTTTTACTTATGAAAAGTGCAAACTTAGGCCTCTAAAGTAGTCCCTCTCCACCTGTCTGACCAGTAACTAATATCATATGTGTTGTATGTTTCAAGAGGTAACTACTCTCCATTTGGTTTATTTACAAACACCAAACAAGACATTAGTCATAATAGGGGAAACATTAATCCACTTCAAATTAGGTTTAAACAGTAGAATTCTGCATGCAGGAACAGGAATGCAAAGAATCCTTAGAAATAGAATTCTGTATTCCAAAGTTCAAAAATGCTGAACTAGTGAGTAGAAAACTAAATTGCAAACTCTGTATCAATATTAAATTATTTTAAAAGTATTTCGATTTTCAATAATCTATATATTTAATAGGCAATACGTTTTTTGGGGTTAGTCCGTCCGCCTAAACTACTCAACCAATTTCAATGATCAAGGTGTCATTTTAAAGGAAATAAGCTGTAGATTTGCCAAAACGTGCCAAAATAATTTATTAACATTTTATTAATTAGTTAAATTTCAATATTTTTCATCATTAAGCTACTACAAAGCCTCAATGATTTTGAATATAAAATGGCAACATCCTTAAGTAAACAAACCAGCTGCTCGGGAGTTCAACCAACCAACCGTTGCTAATTTTAAAGCTCTTTTTAAACTCTTCTTTTCAAAGTAGATTTTTTCTGTTTTTCTGAAGCATTTTTGTATTAGAGTAATTATTATTTTGAAGTATTTCTATCCAGAAAATGCTTCGCGTTGGACGTCGTTCTCTAACGGGGCGACTTATCAGAATAAATAAAAGATATTGGGACTTCAATGTAAGGGCATAACTAATGAAGTTTTAAGTCAGAATGTTGGCGGATAGTATATTTAACTTTCTATTATGAAACTTGCAATTTGGGTGTTTTCTCTATTAGGCCTTCCATTAAAGTTATAAAAATTTGGTTACATTTTTTATGGCTGGCAAACCTATTCGAGCGCAGCAAGATGTTTTAACCACAAATTCGAGCGGCAAAGCCGTTTAATCCGAGCGCAGCGAGGTGTTTGGGGGTTGGCGAGCGTTAGCGAGCAGGGGGCGAAGCCCCCTAGTAAAGAGTTAAATTTGTTAATGTTCTAGGGAAGTTTTGGATTTAATGATCAAGAAATACTCAGACAAATTAGTACCTTTCTGCACCTACATCAAGGATTGGAGAGTATTTTACAGCAAGATGGAGCATTAGACCAGACTTCAAACTCGACATAAGTTTGGTTTCAGCAAAACAAATAAATGTTATGAACTGGCAGTAGATATAGTTTTGACTTAAAATCCGAGGTATATATGTGGGGCATATAAAGTCAGAAGGTTTAAAAAATTGGAACACAGTATTTCTCTAAAAATGATTTGAGAGCCACCATACAGAAAGCATGGCCATCAGAATTCATGTAAAAGTTAATTCCTTCCCCATCTCCTACAAGATCACCTAATGTAAGTAATTCTTAAAAAAGTATGTGGCATTAAGTATTAATTAGTTTCTTTATTAATTTTAGTACATACACAAAGTGTCAAAAATGTTTATGTGTCTATAGTTTTGAGACTCTCAAATTTCAATTTTTTATAATTTTTTCTAAGCAACTCAAATAAATATAAAATACAATAATACAGATTGCCTTTTACTCTTTAATTTGCTAAGTTGCTTTTCCAATTGCAATTTTTTGCGTGTCTATAGTTTTGTAACTGACTGAGTCTGAGACATGCAAATGTGCAATGCTTTGCACATTTGAATTTTTCCCGGTTTTTTTTTTTAGGAATTGAGGCATCTTGAAATTTTCTTCAACTTCGTTGCCCACTGTGTTTTTCCCCTTTCACATGTTTTTCAAAACCATCATGTTCGAACAAGACAAGGAGAACGCTGGTTTCTTTCTAACATAGCAAAAGAGCACCGCGGCTATTGTGTTTAGATGACACGTTACAGTGGAGTTAGCAATTGGTCGGGAAAAAACTTTGTTCCGCATTTAGTTCCAGAAGCCATTTAATTTTTATTCCCTTTCTTAGGATCGCAGACTTAGCACGCATTTTACAAAACTTCTAACGTTCCACTATTTCCCTGAATTTTTCTATTACTTTTGTCGAGCTATGTCGGAAACCAATGGGAATAAGAGAAAACGGAAACATGTTTCTCTTAGCATTAAAACTAAGGTAGAAATCCTTAAAGAAAATCCAACGTGGGACTTTAGTGTTAGTCCTCAAGGTTTGTGAGGAATACGGAGTCGGGAAATCGATTTTACGTTCTCAGAAAAGAAATTCTGGAATTCTTCATGGATAGTGACAGACCAATGGAAATGGCAAAAAAGAAAAATAATTCATTCTGTGAAAAGTCCAGATTTGGATAAAATTACGATCGAATGGTTTCGCCAACGAAAGAGTGAAAATATTCCACTCACAGGTCCAATGCTGATGCAGCAAGCGAGGTTATTTCACTAGAATTTAAAATTGACCAATGCTTGTGACTATTCCACAGGTTGGTTGAAACAACTGAAGAAGCGGCATGGAATTCGACAATTACGTATTAGTGGAGAACGCGGCTCAGCTGATCACGAGGCAGCTGAACAAATTATAGAGGATTTTAATCTCTTGATTTCGGAAGAAAACTTAACCCCCTAATATATTTTCAATGTGGATGAGACAGCCTTATTCTAGAGATATGTTCCTAGAAAAACTTTAGTGATGGCAGATGAAGATACCCCAAAAGTAGTGAAGTACTCAAAGGAACGACTTACAGTGTTAGTTTGTGCAAACGCTGCTGGCGCGCAGAAATGCAAGCTGCTCGTCATTGGAAAAAGTGCAAAGCCGCGTGCATTCAAAGGAATTAAAACGTTCCCCTTCATTTACAAATCCAACAAAAGGGCTTCGATAACACAAGAAATAACTACAGAATGGTTTGAAAACCATTTTGAACCGGAAGCAAGAGCCCACTCTAATGCCGTCGGTCTTCTGGAAGATGCTAAAATTCTCTCGATTCTAGATAATTGTTCCACTCACCCGCCTGGTGATTTACTAGTAAAGGAAAATGTTTGTGCTTTATATTTTCTACCTAACTGCCCATCTATACTGCAGCCTATGGATCAGGGTATTCTTTTATACACGAAATGTCATTATAAGGGCGATTTCCCCACGAAAATGTTGAGCCATGAGAATGAAGGCAAAAGCATCAATGAGTACGTAAAACAATGTAACGTTACAGAGGCTCTCTGGAGCACTGCAAAAAAGCATGGGATAGCGTCTCCGAAAATACATTGAAACATGCATGGCATAATCTGTGGCCACCAACCCTATTTACCAAGGACCCTATTTACGAGACCGAGTTCATAGGATTTCAATCCTCCAAAAAAAAAAAACTCGCTTCACGTGAAATATCAGATCTGCTAGCTTATGCAAGAAATGCAAACAGTCTAGATTTAGAGTATGCGAACGTAGAAGAAGTAATGAGCATAGATGATGAGACCCCTGTGGTAGGCTCGCTTACAGACAGACAACAAAATATGCAACATTGTAATGAACAAAAATAACGAGGACGAGAGTGATGAAAGTGACAGAGAATCCAACAGCGACGAAAAAATGTTGATTGACAAATTGTTCAGTTTGTTGCAATTAAAGGACTTGAGCAGCGGAACTTGGCTACTGCGCAAGAAATAATGACTGTAACATTATTAAAAAAAAAAAAAGTATTGGCTGAAAAATCAAAATTATTGAGACTAAGAAAAATTACCATTTTGTGTTAAATAATATTTTTCCAAAATAAATATATTGTGAGATAAAAATAGATTGTTCCTTGTATAAATGAAGATCAGGAAAAATCCGTTACAAAGTGAGGTTTAATTTTAGTTTAAGTTAGCAGTATCCTCCTGAATTTACAGACAATTGGCAAGTGATTTTGTTTATATTTTATTGGATTATTTATATTTTATGGTACCAATTTCTCCAGAAATTCCATCAAAGGGCACAGTAAAGTATCAATTTACCTAAAGGGCATTCGAAGAGGAAGATGTCAGGTTTTTTTTTTATACATCAAAAATCATAAAATGGTCCGAAATCCGGAATCGCTGCAGTCCCAAGGATTCCGGATTTGATACTTTGTACTTTATTTAGTGAAAAATTCGATTTGAAATGTTGCAATACATGGGAGACCAATTAAATTCAGGAAATCAGAACAAATGATTTTTAATCAAAACTAATTGGCAAAGAAAACACACTCCAAAATACACATTCTAATAATTAAATTCTTACCTTCTCATAAAAAAAAAAATTGCTTTCTGCACTTCTAACAATTGTCACACTCTTTTAATCTTCAATAAACATCCAAAGTACTTTGCTGAACACTTGAACTTTATGGTTCACTAGAAATTGAAGGGGGAAAAATAAATTCTATGTTGACAGTACTACCAAAAAATACTATGCATATTCTAGTTTAAAATGCTTTAGTATTGGGTTCATTCTAATTTTAAATTATTTACTACAACAATTGTTTTTAAAATAATAATTTCCTATTACTGAATATAAAACCTATTTTATAGCAAAATCGGAAAAAATAGCAGAAGTACTTTTTTTTTTTTTATAATTTACAAAATTTGATAAGGTGTAATAAAGGTTTTAAAAATACTCTGTAAGCCATATTTCCGCATGTGGTTCTTAATCAAAAGTTTTTATACAAATGGTTGTTAAGTAATGGATAAGTATTAAGTTGAAATCAATTCTCCAAAGGAAAAAATATTCAATTTAGCTATGCCAAAATAGTAACACTTATATAAATTCTAGTTTAAAAATTGCTTTAGTTTTACATTAACCAAAGGTGAAAGCAGTAAAATCTAAAAAAAAAAAAAAAAAAAAAAAGAGAGAGAGAGAGAGAGAGAGAACATATACTCAGCATTATTTTGAATTACCCAAATAGCTGAATAAGAATTTATTTGTGTACGAATGTGTGTACCTTAATATGAGTCAAGAAATATCCAGTTTTACAAAACTTAGTAATGTAAAACATTTACAACTTGTTCCGAGTATAACACAGTAAAATGTGAAACAAATATATCAATTATTAAAGTAGCGATTCAAGATGGACAATATTTAGTGAAACATTTAAGTTTTAAATTTAAAATGTTGCAATAGATGGAGGCCCAATTAAATCCAAATGTTTTATAATCAAAAGTAATTGGGACAGAAAACACATTCTAATTATTCTCACCTTTAACCAAAAGAAGATGCTTTCGGCATTTCCAACAAACAACTTTGTTAGACATACAAAATTCTTTCACTAAGCACTCGAATTTAATGGTTCACTAGAAATAAAGGGCAAAAAAATAAATTACACATTGGTGGAACAAATAAATGCAAATTTCAAGATTAAAGTTCAAAAGCCTATTCAAGTTTAAAATGTTGTACCTCTAGTTCTTTCTCTATTTCTAATTATTTACTACAACAATTTGTTCCTAAAATTCTATGACTGTTTCAGAATAGGATAACCGTTATATACTAAAATCGGTAAAATAATACAAGCCCTTTTTGTCTGCAATTGACAAAATTTGAAAATGTTTAATGAAGGTTTTCAAATTACATTACAGGGTGATTGCAGAATTTGAGAAACAAAATTCCCTGACATTTCTCCGATTTCCAGAAAATTCTCTTAAAAATTCCCTGATGTGCATTTCTACCGACGTTTACGTTATAGGACGCTTCTAAGTTACACAATAAGTAAAAATCAAACAGAAATAATAAGGTTTCCAATATATTTCTGTTGACAAAAAATGCAAGGTAAGAAGAAAAATAATCATGTCTATAAAGGATACAGTCAGATTGAAGTTAGAGGATTTGTTTTAACAATAAGGCGCCGGCATCCGCTATTCTAAGTTGGAGAAAACCAAAAATTTAACAGAAATATTACGTAAATAAATGTTCCAGGCATAACAATGATCCCAGATAGTAAAAAAAAATAAAAAGCAGAACATCAACAGACGGAGAGAGGGGATTAGCAGGTTAGGCTTAGCTGCTAAGAATAGAAAAAAGGTCAGAATCGTAGTACTCCCAAATCGGCCAACTAGCCAGATATTGAGAGGCTTTTACAAAAACACATGCATTTTTTTTTATTCAATGGCACACCAGGAATGCGAGAATGGAAAAAAAAATCAAGATTCCCTGATTAAAGAGTAATTTTACAAAATTCCCTGACATTTCCATGATTTTTCCAGAAGAGTGAAATTCCCTGACATTTCACTGATTTCCCTGAATTCCAGGTTCTGTAGCCACCCTGCATTAGGTTGCATTTTCAAATGTGATTGCTAAACAAAAGCTTTAATACAAATAGGTATTTAATAATTAAATAAGAAATAAGAAAGAATTCGCTCAATGAAAAAATATCCAACTCTTTAACAAAATAAGTAATCCTTATATTGACGGCAGCTAAAAAAATGTTTTGGTGTTATATTAACAATAAAATATAATCTAAGATTTTTCTACCTTTTTTTAAGTAATAGATTGATATTAAGGTTTGGTTATTGGCTGAACAGACCTTATAACCGGACTTTACTAGCAAACAACAAACAAGTAAATCTAAACAGAAAACACAGATAAAAATAAAAATTTCCGCTAGTTACTAGAAGGCCTCTTTGTAACAATGAACATAAAAATACCAGAACCTTTAAGTTGATTGCTTGGTAATAAATTCTGTATACACAGCTCACAGAGGTTAGTAAATACAAGTTAACAGTCAATAAATGACAGTTTAGAGTCATTTGAATTAACAGCTCATTTGAATTGGTTGATTCTCGAAAGAAACAGAAGACACCTATTTACATATTGTGACAGAAGGAATTAGAATTCACAGTAGTACTCAAAAAATACTCTATTAAAGCATATTTATCTGTAATAATTTATTTTTTTATTGAATGTCATCAATTTAAAGTCTGAGCTAGTTTTATTTTAGGTATGTACTTTCAAACTAGGGGTGCGGAACATCATACAACTTTCAATTACATTATACAATATTGGTCAATGGGGTAAAATTTGACATGGTGTTACTTAACATTTTCTTATTTTCACTCATTTTTCGATTTTTTTACAAGAGTAGGGGAAAAAAAAGGAAAAAAAAAGAGGGAGGGGGGCAAAACAGACGATTTTATTCGATGGACATTACATTGTCCTTGCTTGTATATGAAACACACAAAAAAATCGATGATGGGAGATGCTCAAGAGCAGAGAGCTCTGTGTCAAAAGTTCTCATTTTTCAACTTCTTACGCCATTAAAGCCTTTTTACGGGAATTTCGGAGGTGGGGATGTTTAGAACACCTTAAGAGGGATTACCACAGCGATTTTTATCAAAATCGTTACAGTCGTTTGTTAGCAATCATTGAAAAACATGATTCTTTCAATGGCAGCTACCTCATGCGCAAGCACGATTTTGACGAAAATCTGAATGGTAGGTCCTTGTGCCATCACCAACCGGCACACCAAATTTGAACACAATCAGGATGTTCCAAAACGTGGAGAAATGCAAAAAAAAATTTAATTTGTTTTGACCGAATGCTATACTTAAATTACCCTATGTATACATATGGGTAAATGAAAGTAAAAAGATAAAATTGCCTGTGTAAACAACTGCACCTTTATTCGATTTAGAATGTACCATTTACTCATCAATTCACTACATTCAATTCATTATGCTCAAAAACATGCAACTTATGAGCAAAAATGTTTTTACTGTTCTTCAGGGCAAGAAATGTACTTATAAGGTTCTACTTTAAAGCAGGGGAAATTGAGCACTCAGGAGGGTGTTTCAAGAAGTTATAAAAAATACAAGTATTAGTTTAAAATTGCACAGAAACTACTTGGATTTATAGTGTCATGTTAAACAACAGATTAATACAAAATCAGCAAGTAAACGCAAAAGTAACAATTTATTTACAAGATTAAAGAGGTGCATACTTCACACCAAATAAATAAAGTATCGAAAACTATAATTGCAGAAATATAACGTACACTGCAGATGATTAGAAAATTGATAAAATATAAAACGTAGGAAATAAAAATAAACAGTATTCAGCAAAGCGAAATTATGTTTTTTTACAGAAACTTTAAGCAGTAAACAGAAATGTAATATTAATGTTGAAATTATTTATTAAATGTAAAAATCATGTTTTTCAGCAATTGCTAAAAAACGGCTTCAACTGCTATCTGTGCTAATGCCTCTAGGTATTCTAATAGTCCCCACCTCTGTAATTCCCATAGAAATGTGATAAAAGAGTGTAAAATTGAAAAAGGAATGCATTTAACACAGGGTCCCTAATGACGACTTTTTTTTAAACATTTTCGCTAAAAAATAGATAATCAAAACTTAAAATTGAAAGAAAAAAAATTCTGTGTGTGTGGGGGGGGGGGGGGTTAGACCACGATAAAACCAATGAAAGCAAAAAAAAAAAAATCTATTCAAAATTTCTTAAAAATTGATCGATTAATTAATAATTTAAAAAAAAAAAAATAATTATGCAAAAGTTGATTGCTATTTATGTCTTGCCATTTACAAATTATCTTTTGAAACAAAAAATTACTAAAATATATGAATAATTTATGGCAAAAACAACTTTTCTTTTTAACAATAATTTATTATTTTATTTTAATCATTTAAATTAGTAAATATTCATTGGAAAATTATGAATTGTTGTATTCTGCCTTTCTTTGGATTCTAAATCAAAATATGGCATAATATTATGGGGCTGCCATTGAACTTTTAAAAGTTTGGTTTTGTTTTAATATGTAGACGAACCTTCATGACAAAAAAAAACAAAAAAACATGTAATTATTAAAGGCCTTCCATGATTTACAACGGTACTTTCCGTTTGTTATTTCATAAGTTAGAGCACGAGATATAGCTATCGTTCCGATTTTTTTTTGGAGTAATATACCATACAAGACTGATTTATATGCCAAAAACTACATACCAAGAATTTAGTACCAGAGGTACAATATGATAATGTGGTCTTACTTACGATAATACCAGTTAACATAATTACAGTAAAAAAGTGGAACTTAATTATCTTTTGGTCTCTTGAGGAGCTTATGTAACCAAGTCAACATACTGCCCACAAAGACCAAATCTTTTTAACATCAGATACTATTTACTGAAAATAATTTTGTCAGTCTCATGAGTAATATTGGACATCAGAGGATCTGTAGAAAGGTGGGAACTTAATATTTCATGGTAAATGCCAGTTCAAGATAATGATTTGGTGGAAAAAGAGTTTTGGTCTTTATATTCAATTTGTTGAATTTGTTTTATAAGCTCCCCAAGAGTGCAAAAAATAATTAAATTCCACTTTTTTACTGTAATTACGTTAACTTGATTTAAACACTGAGTGAAATATCAGTTTCAAAATTGCGTTTATTGATAGTTATGGTTTATTTTATTCCACTTTTGCTTTGGATAAAGGATTAAAAATATGAGTATCGCCCCTATAAGTAAGCCAGATCACTCCTCTATTCCAAATTTCATCAAACATGTGTGGGACGCTTCTACGAAATTCATTAAGATTTAATGCATTGGGAACTTTCCATCACTTACAAACAGTTCAAAAGGTCGGGCGAGCAATTTAGCCACTACATTTCATCAAGTAACTCCATGTTAAGTATGAGAATACAGTGCTAAGTAAACAGTGATGACAGGGGAGATCATATCTCACAGTAGAAGTCAACTCCATGTGTTGAGTGATTTTTAATGTAAATGCATCTGTACAACTGCACACTAATGGTACTCCATTCTTTTGCATATGCCCCCAATATATACTTTGCATTTCATTCTGCGACTCAGTTGTTTTAATTATCGTTTTGTTGTATAAATATGTGTCTTTGAAGTAAATTTCAAGTGTCTATGCTACTCCACTGAGAAGTTATTAGGGAAAAACTGAATTATCCTTAATTTATGGACATGAGTGTATTTATCAAAGCAATTGCTTAAAAAATAATGTTAATTTCCTATAACTTAATAGAAAACCCATTTTACATCAAAGTCGGAAAAAATAGCAAAAGCACTTTTTTTTATAATCCGACAAAATTTGATAAGGTGCAGTAAAGGTTCTAAAAATACTCTGCAAGTCGCGTATGTGGTTCTTAATCAAAAGCTTTTATACAAAAGCTGTTAAGTAATGGATAAGTATTAAGTTGAAATCAATTCTCACAAGGAAAAAAATATCCAATTTAGCTGTACCAAATAAGTAACACTTATATTAATGCCAGTTTAAAAATTGTTTTAATTAACCACGGGTGAAAGCAGTCAAAATGAAAAAAGAAAAAAAGATGGAAATATATACTCCGCATTATTATTACTGAATAAAAATATATTTGTGTACTAATGTGTGTACAGGCAACTTTAAAGGCAAGTTTAGTCTAAAGCCCTATTAAGTCGACTAAAAATAATATATTTAAAAAAAAAAGACCTCCTCAGAATAAAAGTAGACATAAACACGGAGGTAGGATTTCGAACCAACCTTTTCATCATTATTTAAAGATGGTTAAATGGAAAGTTTCGCTGGCATAACAACAAGTATAGCTGAACAGAAAACACAGAGTTTTTCTAAACCAGTTATTTGATGTTTTCATTTTTGTTCAAAAACTACATACTAAGAATTTACTTCCAGAGGCACAATTTGATAACTTGCTTATGATACACTTAACACAGATTTATCACTTATAACTTGAATCAGTAAACCAAATCCTTTTCGTAAACATCAGTACCAATGGAGATCTTTTTAAAAAGTACGAAAATATAAATGGGTTATCAAATGCAGTTGGGATAATGAAATTTTGTAGAAAAGGTCTAAAATTATTCTGAATCAAAAAGTCGAATAAAATTCTAAAAACTGAAAAGCCTTCCGAGTTTGTGAATTCTTTGGTTGTATTATTTAATCATAACGGAGAATTAAAAATAAGATTATATCAAGAGAACATTTTGGTCTGCCACCAACTTTTCTGAAATTTCTTTGGAAGAAGCAAATGTATATATTGGCTATTTCCATGCTAAAACTTTAAAAGTGGTATAATTCTTTCTTTTTGAAATTTTATAGTATTTAATATAAAGTTTAGAAGTTTAAAAATACTTTTCAAATAGGTCACTACAAACATAAAATATATAATAATGTAATTTTCTGAAGTGAAATGAAATTTCTGAAGATTATTCTGCAAATAATGTTAAATTTTTTATTACTTTTTGATAGTATTATTATATAGCTTTAGAACAAATACTAATTTAACTTTACATTTATTTAAATTTGGTTATGCGAGTCACACAAAACATGCATATTTTAGACTTATAAACACTTGTTAATAATTTCAGCAATCATAATTTTTATTCTCTTAGTTCAGCATCTCCCTCAGCAGAGTATTTTTTTACTTTCATGTAAACTGCGCAATATACATATTAAAGTGTGTGCATTGCGAGTCGTGTTTTTGTAACTTTGCTTTTTAAAAATTAATTTCATACTTAAATTTCATAGGGCAGACAAAAACTGTAGCCGAGTGTTAAGTTGATTAACCCTTCACCATTCTTTGACGGTTCTGACTCGTGATAACAATTTTGGCCCAAACATGGATATCACACGTGAAAAGAAATGGAGGCCAAACATGAAGACGCCCAAGAAAATTATAATTTCGATTAAAGCATTGTATAAACGAGTTTTGGAAACTTATTTCTTGTCCATTATGCAGGATTTATAGAGCAAATATATGTATATTTTGCAGTAATGACAGTAATGACTGTATTAAAAATATGTACATTAAAAAGGAACAAGGATTAAATTAGAGTTGACGTCCACAAGAAAAGTATCGTGTATAGCTATATAACAGGTATCTGCAGGTCAGCTTCTATTGCAATTGTCTTGCGCACACACTACCCGTTTAGCATGTGTCATCCCCAACCGCTTGGATATGGATGGCATAGAGCTAAATGATACAGCAAGGAGTCAACAAAAAAAAAATAGTAAAGTGACGACTGCTTATTTTGATTGAAAGCTTGTTCGAAACCGAATTTAACAATATAAAAAGGGATGTTCATTTTGCATAAAATATAGAGTACAAGAAAAATAAAGAGACTTTTAATACCTTTGTCTGCTTTCAACCCAATACAGGCATTCCAACAAAAAATGGTGAAGGCTGAAGCATGAAGATATCTTCCAGACAGCCCTATTAAATGAAAAGCTCTTGTTTTAACATTATTACAAAAGCAAAAAAGAGTACAGAAGTTAGGCACGCACGTTTTCTAAAAAATTATGGTGTTTTTTAGAAGATACAATAAATGAACAGAGGGTTCATTTTGATGAAATATGGGCATCTAATGATTGGAGAATTAAGCTTGCGTAAAAATAAGCCTCGAAATATACAGAGAAGATATTGGTGTAATAATAAAAGAGGTGTTAGAAAAGCACAGGATGCTTGTTTTAATTGAGAAAAGTGCAAACTTAGGCCTCTAAAGTAGTTCCTGTCTGACCAGTAACTATTATCTTATACAGTGATATGTTTCAAGAGTAAACTAGACTCTCTACTTGGCTTATATACAAGCCCCATACCTTACAGTAGTCAATACGAGGAAATACATTAATACTCTTCAAATTAGGTCTAAAGAGTACAGGTTTGAAATAGAATTCTGTATTCACAAGTTCAAAAAAGCTGAACAAGTGAACAGAAAACTAAATTGCAACTCTATATTAAATTATTTTACACGTATTTTTATCTTTAATAATAACAAGCAAAATTTGATATTCCTTTTCTCCCTGGTATTTTTTCAATTAGTACACCGCGATTTAGGAAGTAAAAAAAAAAGAAGCAGTATGCTGCCCCTTTATAAGTGCATCTATTTTCTATTTGGCTTTTGAAGTGCAAAGCCAATCTAATAGCAATAATTTTTGGTCAAAACGCAGACACTATCCAGTTGTTGAAGCTGATATTTTTCTTTACTCCCGGGAGGATTGCTAAGTGTGGTTGCAAAGGAAATCACACGGTTTAAACAGTTTTATTCAATGTATCTACTAAGGAAGTGGGCACATAAGCCCAGATACCTAAAAAGCCACGTAACCTGCAAACACGCTATTAAGCTACCGACTAGGCTCCACTGCACTCGTAACCTAATACTAAACTGAAAAAGCTCACTGCTAAGAAGTTTTTCAAATAGTCCACAAATTAACTTCTACAAACACCATCAAACTAGAGGACACGCATATTACAGAGCTAAGAGAACCTGTTCTACAACAAATTGATAAGAACTTTAAGTGTCACACAAAAAAAGTGTACACAGGGGGCGCAGTGAGCTTTCCAAGTAATTTGGGTAGAAATTTTAGGGATAATTCCAAAAATTTTAGAAACATTTTAGGGATAACTCCCAAACATTTTAGGGCTATTTCTTTTGAAGCTGACACTTGCTCCTAACACAGACATATTCTTTCCAAAGCATATTCCCATACAAGCAAAAAAATATTTATGCCAAACAGGCAAAACAACAGTTATATATTCAAACAATTATACTATTTTGACCAACATGCAAATTTAATAAAATTCAAGCAACATTCAAAGTATATAAAAAAAAAAAAATTGTGTTTTAACTAGAAAACTAACATAAGTTTGGGTACAATTTAAAATTGTTTTTGAATAATTCATAAAATATTTTTCCTCTATAGGAAAATCGGGGAATTTTCAGGGTTTTTATTTTTTTAGGAATCATCAAAACATTCAAATATGATTTTAGATTTTTATGTATACAAAAACTTAAGGTACGTTAGGAGGTTTAGGGCAAATGCGATCACTGCAAATACATTAAGAAGAATAATGATACGTAATATTTTGTTACCCAACAAAGTCTGATGCTCATGTTCAGATCCACATTCAAGGTACTGCTCATGAGAGACAAGTACAATCCTACTCAACAAACACGTGCCAGAAATGTCTTCTAAAAGGCCATCTAAATACAGAACAAGAGGATGATTGTGTTGTGGGAACCTGTGTGTAATAAAATGAAGCTTTTAATGTAAAGTGCTGAAATAATCAAGTATAACTAATACATTTTTAGCGCCCAATAAAGCAGGAGAAAATCTTGTCTCAGTCTACTTCCGAGAAACGGTACATGGGTGAGTAACTTTGTCCGAGTCTGCAAACATTCTAAAGAAACAATTTCTAAAAAGGATTTTAAGAAAAAGGACACTAATTATAAAGAACCTGTGTGCTGAAAAAACATGTGTAAAATAAAAGAAAGTTTTAAATTTAAATCACACAAAAACACAACAAGAGCACAGTGAGATTTCTAAACAATTTATGTGGGAATTTTAAGAATAATTCTCAAAATTCCAAAATCTTTTTTTTTTCTTCTTAAGGCGTCTTCTCACTTTAGGCACCTCGAAAATAGGCTATTTTCGCGATTTTTTTTCGAGGATTTTTGCAAACAATTATGGGATAAAATGGATCCTATATAATAAACACATCTTTCAAGTACAAGAAATTAATTTTTTTTTTTTTTTTTTAACAATTATTATAATAAAACAGTAGCATCGAAAAACCCGTGTAGAAATGTAATGTTCGTGGCTTGTTGATGAAATTTCGGAAACTATCCGGCCGAATGTCATGAAATTTGAATGACATATTCTTCATAGTTATGGCTATAGCGCATATCATCAGATTTTTGAAATTTGATTTGAAGTATTTTTTTTTACAAAAAACTGCAAAAAAAACGATGATATGCGCTATAGCCATAACTATGAAGAATATGTCATTCAAATTTCATGACAATCGGCCGGATAGTTTCCGAAATTTCATCAACAAGCCACGAACATTACATTTCTACACGGGTTTTTCGATGCTACTGTTTTATTATAATAATAGTTAAAAAAAAAATTTCTTGTACTTGAAAGATGTGTTTATTATATAGGATCCATTTTATCCCATAATTGTTTGCAAAAATCCTCGAAAAAAAATCGCGAAAATAGCCTATTTTCGAGGTGCCTAAAGTGAGAAGACGCATTAAAATTGATATAGGCTTGTAAAATACACTTTTCAAAGTTAGTTTCAAAACCAGTAAAAAATCTCCAATTTTCAAAAAATTTATCAAACAACTTTTTGGCAATATATATATATACACATAATTCATATAATATATACAGGGTTGCCACAATATTCAGGGGAAAAAATTCCCTGACAGATTTCTAAAAAATTCCCTGATTTTAGAGCAAACTTTTTTTCAAATTTCCCCAATTTTCTTAGGTTTTCCTGATGTCTGGACACCCTGATCAAATAGAACATGTATGCTAATGAGATATTATGCAAATTTTTTAAAAATAGTTTTGCTGGTTATGAAAAGTTTAAATTATTCCGTAACATTAAACTTCTAATAGCTTACCATTACAAATCTCCATGTAAATAGAGCTAAAATATGAATGAATGTGCCTTAAACAATACAAAATTTCCCTGATTTACATGAAATTTAAAAAAGTTCCCTGACATTTCCCCGATTTTTTCCAGAATCAGAAAGCTCATATATATAGGGTGATACGCCAGTAATTGACCACATGCCAGTAGTTGACCAAAATGACACAAAAAGGAAGTAAACAAGAATTGTTGTGATGGTATTCTAATTTTTATTGGTTAAAATATATCCAATAACTAATGAAAGCCAATGCCAAAAGTTATAGGGGTAACCAAGCTTCCAATTGGATGATAAAAATTAACAAACACAAAGGTATGTCACAGGGTCTCATATGAGTGACTGACACTATTAGTGAAGGGTGGTTTAGCTTCTCTTTGATTTTTTAGCATCAACACGAATAATTCCTAAATGGTTTAATACAAATAATGTATGTAGATCATTTATGTTTGTTTTATATTAATATACAAGTAGTTTTTCTTTAAACTAATAAACAAATTATGAAAAACAGATGGTCAATTACTGATCAGGCTAAGTGTTATATTTTTAGTAATTGACCAAAATGGTCAACTACTAAATTTTTATTTACTTGCATATTTTCTGGGAAAAAACAAAGTGATAACAAAGGTTTATGCTTTTATTGCAATCTTCACTTACTATTTGTCCAGAAAAATTGATTTTTTCAGTAATTGACCATTGTAGTTAATTGGTGTCGATAAGGGTGTTAAGTATTAGTTTTTCAACTTTAGAATACAAAAGTAAGTCATTTTTAAACTCTAAGATGGATTTTCTTATTACATGTGTACATTAGATCATTTTTAAATATACAAGGCTTACTTTCTTAACATAATTTTTTTTTTTAAAGTCAAGAAATGGTCAAAAGTCAATTTTAAGTATACTTCCACTTTACCCTACACAAATATTATGTAGGTTACTTACAATTTTTATTTAAACTAACACTCTGGTACATAAATGTCTGTCAGAATTTTATAAATTGTTTTATTTCTTGAAAAATTCAAAAAATCGGATCAAATGGTCTGTTGACAGAGAAAAGATATCAAAGATAAGCCGGAAAATTTACAGATCACTAACACCCTTGTAAATATCAAAATTACTTTTCACACCTTAATTGAATAAGATATATATTTAGTAATATTTTTTAATATGAGCAGGAAAAAATTAAAGCAGAAAATTAACTTAAATATTGATAAGAAATTGAGTTAAATAAATCATTAAGGAAGTTTTTTTTATAGGTTTAAGCATATACCTAGGCTATAAGAATTCTAAAATCATTAAAATTAAACACTCATGGAAGGGAAGAAATCCTTTCTCAAGTACACGGAAGAGGTCTTGAAATCTACGTTTTTTCAAGAGAAAATATTGGGAAAATAAGAGAAACTGCCAGAAAATACAACATTCCTCATTCTACGTCGATTAATAAGCTAAGAGGGAAAACCCCAGAATTTAGAAAAATGGGCCCTCAACAATTCTTACACCCTCAGAAGAAACTCTTTTATGTAATTGGATAAATGCCAATGCAAGAAAATGATTTCCATTAGAAAAACGGATGATTTTGAAACTATTCAAGAAATAATATCCTCTACATTCGATTCTTTTCATTTAAATTTATTCAGAATTGAAAGTATAGGATTAGATCATCTTTTCTATATTATTTTGATTTTCTTGTTTTAATTTTTTGAATAAAATATGCATAATTACCTACCAGTAAAACTAACTTTGATAACTAAAGTTTATAAAACCATCATACTATATTTTACACTGATGTTCCTGTATTTTCATGGATTAAAATTGATTATATTTATTTTTACTTTTTTTAATTCATTTAACAGTTAATTTATGAATATTAGAGCATTTTATAACAGAATTTAACAATTAACTTTTGGTTTTATTCTGGAAATGGAAGTGGTCAATTACTAGCATGGCTGTGGTCAATTACTGGCAAAATTGCTTTTGGTAAGAAATTCTGATGATATTTTAAATTGTAAAAAGGACTGGAACACCATGTTAATTTATTATTGAGCTTCATTAATCAATTGATATTTTGGGAAATTTTCATAACATTCCGTTAATAATTTTTTAAGAAAAAAAATTAAATGTGTAGAAACTTGCACTAACTGGTCAATTACTGGTAGGTTCACCCTATATTTTCCAGAATCAGAAAGTTTATATATATATATATATATATATATATATATATATATATATATATATATATATATATATATATATATATGTGTGTGTGTGTGTGTGTGTAAACAATAAGGCTATATTGCAAAACATATAAGCATAATTAAACCTAGTTAGCTAAGTTTTTAAGCAACAGTCAAAGTGCTACTACTTAAAAAAGAATACCGCTTCATCTTTTTCAAAAGATATTTGCGAGTTTGGCAACCATTTGAAATTATTTGTCCATCTAATATATTATTATAAAAATGTTAGTCACTAAAATCATCACAATGGCACAAATCACAGACATAGCAGTTATTACATCGGTAAATTCCTAGTTCACGTTTATGGTTTGGCGCACTTTTGAAAAGTTGGCGACAAAGCCAGAATGTCGCCAATTCGGAATTCCAATATGAAAAATTGAGCAACTAACCAGCTCCATGATTTGTAGTATAGGAAGGTTGAAGCCAAAGAGCGTCAATAAAAAAAATGGGATTGCCAAATTTAGAACTGTATCGCCTACAAAACAGCGCCAAATCGGCTTGGCGATATTTTAACGTCAACTAGGAATAGACCATTACATCAGTGAAAATAACCATTACAAAAATATAAATTTTGGTATTAGTGTCCATCGTGCTGACACAAATCTCAGTGAGAGCAGCTATGACATTGGCAAAACAACAACGAAACAAAGGTGATAAAAGATCACATGCGAGGAAACCATGGAAGGAAATTATCATCACACAGGAGAGTTTTTCATTCAAGTATGCAACGATCTCGTGAATTATCAAAATTTTAATAAGAAAAACTTTCTCGCATCTGACGAACTATCAGCAATTTTGTTTTTAAGTTGCTTTCACATATGAAGTGCAGCAAGTGTAGCTTTTTTGTCAATGAATTACAGTTCAGATTCAACTCTGCAACCTGCGAACATATGTTTAAACATTCTCAGTTTTTGTAAGTGTGATTTGGATGCTATTTTTGTCCACTCCCATCACACAGTTTCTATTTTAGCAACTTCCAGATCATAACTGGGGTCTTTTTGAAATCTTTTATATTAATTTGGATATTTTGTGTATGTTTGTCGACGGCAGGGTAAGGCTGAAGAGGCTTAATTAACCCCCTTGCCGTCATCCAATCGAACTGAAACTTGATAGATTCAATGGCATTGTATTCTATTACACTTTAGCCGCTTCTATTGGACATCTTTAGAAAAAAACCTCGAACATTGAAGATTTTAGAATTGTGTGTTCCGATCTCCATAAATATAATACAAAAGAATATGGCCCATTCCCAAATGGCAAAGATGTGTCCTGATTTTTAGCCAGAAAAACAAGAAACACATTAGATATGGTAACACTCATGATATTCATATACACACTAAGTTTCATCAAATAATAAATATCTTAATTATGTTTTTATTTATACACACCATTTTTCTCAAAAAATTACAAAGGAAAACATACTTTTATACAAGAGTGGAACACCGCAATCGTAAAACAAAATGTCTGACAAGACAAGAACAACAAAGCATTCCGAATCCGAACCGAAACTTTAACCAACGCGCTCCGCGGTTCGGTTGCAGTTAAACTGTATGATATCAAAGTGAAGTGAACTGATTTAACCTGATTTTTTAATTGATAATTTAATCAATAATAATCTTTTAAACAATAATTATTTTTATTCTCATCACATTAATTTTTCAATTTTATTTACCACAACTTTTGATGCATACACTACTTTAGAGTTTTATTTTTATTAATGAATGGTATTCAAAGTGAAATTTTCAGGAGGGTCAATCATAATCCACTTTTAAAAAATCAAATTAGAATTTTTATATTACCATTAGCCACCAATTGTGATGACTGTAATTGCATAAACTCCATTTTGAATTAACTGTTTCAAAATCGTTTCTAAACTTTTCGAAACCAGTAAGTACATGTTGTTGTTGTTAAAGTAAAAATAAAAACAAATGGGCGGATATTCAATCTTTCAAAAGATACTTTAAATAAAACTAAGAGCTCTCGTGAAATTCAATACTTGTACAATGAAAGATTTATAATTCTCTTTGTTTATTACTATAGAAGTTGTTTCAGCTTTGGAAAAATGAGATAAAGCAGCCAGTAGGCTATCAAATAACCACCCAATCAATCAAAACAATTTGCGTTTGTATACTAATAATATTTTATTTTTTTGATTATGCTTGAAAAGACATACCATTTATTAAAAATTTAGATATAAAAATGCTTCCTTGTATTGAGCAAAAGTACATTTGAGTTAAAATTTTACTCCAAAATAATGTCATCCAAGCTATCCGTAGTTGAAATTCTAGTTCGGAATTTTATTTTAAACTTCCACTCCTTTCATTATTCATCTGAAATCAGCGCTTGCTTCTGTTTTAGACGGGTATTGAAAACAGCCAAGTCTGAAATTTGACGCAGTTATCGCCAAGCTGCAAGGGCGCCCTCAGAAATATTTGCTATTATTATAAGTGGCGCTATTGTCGAAAATCCAAAATGGCTGCCTTCGTACACCTAACGTACGTTTTTGTCGAATGATGGTTTCCCAGTTCATTTTATCAACTTGTTGACTATTAGAAAACTTGTAGGTAATAAAATTTCTTTTCTAATGGTATATAACACATGCACTTAGGGTTAAATTACAAAATTCGAAATGGCCGGCCCTTCGCGATCTTTAGTACGTCGCTTTTCAGATTGGTTGGTTGATTTGTACGCTTGATGACACATATTTATGCACAATAACGGCTAATCTGGCCGGAACCTGCAACTTAATGTGTATTCCGAACCCCAAAGAACATCCATGCGTAACCCGGGATTCGAACCCGGCACCCTTAACATGAGAAGCTAGAAAGCTAACTACACAGCTATCAGGTCATTTAGAAATTCAGACTGGGATTTGAACTTGGGAGCCACACATCAGGACTTCATAAAGTATTTCTATGCCTTTGATCGACTAAACTTTCTTTCTGGCAGATCCGGACGTCACAAGAATTGCTGCATCAACCAAAGCAATGATAAAAAATGCCACCCCTAATGCAAAGTGTCTTCAAGTGCATTGTCTATTGGTTCGCAAGCGTCAGGATCACAACTTTGAAAAGTTTATAGAGGGTTTTAAATCGACAACCAACCTTTTTAAGTGTAACACAGAACATCTTATGCATCTGCTGACGACTAAGCAAGTTCTTCTCGATGACGTTAAAAAAAACATGAGTACAGTTGCGTACAGTTGCTCCCAAGTAGTAGCATGACGTGATGTATGGTGTGATTTTTAGGGCATCTTTTCTGGAATGACGTTATTCAGTAAAAAATCAAGTCAGTTTTGATGTCCTCTAATGGTCATACAAACTGACGTTTGTAAAATCACGTTAATTTTTTGGTCATCATATGACGCAAATTTTTTTTGGTCATGAAATGACGTCTTTTTGTACATATTAAATGACTCAAATATTTTTGGGCCGCAATATGCCATCATTTTTTAGTCATCATATGATGCAAATTTAACTTTCATGTTTTTATACGGACTCACGACAGAATACACACTTCTACTTGTGAAGCCAACTTTTTTTATAAACTTGAAATATTTCTAGTATTTACTAGAACCAGAAGCTACAAAATAAATAAAAATGATAAGGGAATAACAGGTAGGTGAGTAATATTTATGTAAGTAATTGATTCGTATTTAGTGTTTTCTGGTAAAGAAAATCTTGTGTTAATAGCTTGAAGTTATTAAGTGTAGTTGTGATTCTAAAGTGAATGTAAAATAATTCTATTCTGTGATTTGGTAGAAATAAAAAATGGAATGCATATTTGTAGTTTAATATAGTTTCAAGAAACACATACAAGAAATTATTTTTAGTTGAGTTTCTCTTTTGTTTACTTTTCAATTATCACACATTATAATGTTTACAATTTAATATTCATTTCAGACATGGTTAGTGTTAAAGCCTAGTGTGCTGATAATGTAAACAAACTTATTCTTTTAACCACAAACATAATGTTGATATTTATCCGTAACTCTATCTCTATTAGTAAATACATATGCAGTTGCTTCCTTCATAACTTATTCGAAATGATTTTGCTATGTTTTTTATCCTGGACCTTAAGCCCAAGGGTATTGTTTCCGTTTGGTCATAAGTGTGGTCCGCATTATTCAAGGTATGGCATAAAAGAGCTTCAAACAATGTTAGCCCCAGCCGGTTCTCGATGGAGGACATTAGATAAACAGTTCTACGTTTATAATTTTTTTTTTTTTTTTTTGCTTGTAATTTTTTGTATGCAAATGAGCCAAGAAGATGGTACTTTGGTACTCTTCGGTTAGCTGAATAGGTTAGCAGTTTTCGCCAAATCCAAATGTTAGCATGTTTAAAAGATGTGTAAATGTATCTCCAACCTTAAATGTTTACTGTTTGTTATAGAAGTGTATGTTGTATGATGATCAGCTATTCTGATGCTAAATTATATTTTCTTTTTTGATTGTGTGTTATATTCAAGTTCATGCTTTCAATAATGGATGTTTTTTTGGTTTTAATAATCAACTTCAAAGAATACAATGTAATTTCAAAATGTTATCATAAACAATTTTTTTCATGGAATGTGTTTTTTTAATGCTGTTTTGATATGTACTATTAAAAAGGTTAATTATTGATCTTTTTAGGAAAACACTAATAGTTAATTAATGTAATGGAGCTGACGAAACTTAGTTTTTAAAAATAATGTAGTTTTTTAGAAGGTTATTAGGCCTCCGCTCCTTTTAGAAGTCGAAGAATACACCTTAGTTTTTCTTGTTCAGCAATGATCTTAAAATTTGTCACTAACCTATAAGAATGAAAAAACTGAAAGTGAAAAAGTACTTATCTTGTTGGTATATGTTATAAATTAGCTTTTTAAAAGTTTGTAATAATTTTATCATTAAAATTTTCTTTTTATTAAATAACAAGAGTGATGCAGCTCATTATCAATTTAGTTCTGTAATTCAAGTGCACAATTTGCTTGTGAAAGATGGTACTTATGTTTTTGGTACCAAATTCACAGAAAAAAGTACTTTTATAAATAGCCATTTTTACCTTGAGCAATGAATGTGCTTCTTGTAAGATTATTAAAGAATGTACACACAGAAATATCTTGAAGGAACTTCCATATATGGCCTTTTGCCTTTCCACAATAGCTATTTTAAGTGTTTGCTATTGTTTCATCGTCAATAAGTTCCTTGTTTGCAAAATCATATCAACAGTAAGCACAAACCACAAAATGACTGTCATCAAAAAACAAAAATATACATTTTGAAAATTACTATAAGAATTATGCTTATCACTGACTGTAACGCTGTAAGTGAAAGAAGTTGCCAAAATTTTGTTAATCCGAATAAATTAAAGATAATTCAATATGAATGCATACATTTATTATGCAATGTAGTTCAATCAATTCAACGTTGTGTTTCGGGATAATGACTCCAGATACTTTATGGAATCCAAACACTATGTCAACAAATAGTTTGTGTGAAGTGTTTGTTGTATTCATCATTTTTATATGGACGCCTAGTAATTATCTACTTTATAATAAAGTTATTTCTTTGTAAACATTTTCTGATCTGAATTTGCAAAATCAGTACTCTTCCGTTAGCCGGGTACGATTACTCACCAATCCTTAAATTCATGCACTATTAAATGTTCAAACAACATATCCCCAAGCCTATACATTATAACAGTTTGTTATAGGAATTATAACTGATTTGAAGGTTTTTAGTTCTGCATTTGTACAGATAAATGCTATTTTTTGCAACGTTTTTTATTTACAGTGTTTTATTTTAATATTTTAACTTAATTTGGTACTGTTCTGTTAGCTGGATACCAGATAAAGACCGCCCAATTACAGACCTAACTAATCTAAACTAAAAACCTTTAAATAATTTATACTTAATATATTTAGAATTGGTGATACATTTACGGATAAGTATAAATATTAGGTTAACGTTGAGGCTTAGCACCAACTGGTAACTGTCTAATGGAAGAATACCCTTAATAATTTATATTTTAACTCAATTTTATGATTATTAATGTTTTAATTTTCTTTTAGTTACCCTGTTTTTGATTTTTTATATTTTTCTTATCGTTAAATGAAAGAAATCGCCAAATGCCTTACACTACGTTTGTTCCACTTTTTCTTAAATGTAAACTTATGTCTTTCAACGGATCCTCATCAGCACGGGGCCACACTGCTAGCTATATTATAAAAAAGCCAACGTTGAAAGCATTTCTTGTTTTCCCTGCAAAATCATCTGAAGCTCTATTGAGCATATGATGTATATATCTTTTGTATTTGAACTAATTATAAATTTTGTGTACTGTACTGATGTGTGTTTTCTTGCGTACTTTGAGTGCTGCTATACTGGAATAACTTGTTACTTGATGAATTTTAATAAAACATTCTTAGCTATACAATTTGTTGTTTTATTACTTTTATTTCAATCTGTTTAGTAAATATATAAATAAAAAAATGCATATCCTTGTTAAAAATTACAAATTGATTTTATTTTTAAAACTAATACTTTGAAATGAATTCTGCAATTTAGCTTATGATTTACAATGAAAAGAGTTAACGTTGAATTAAATGGGAGTCTTGTAGTACGGAAATAAGAAAAATAAAGTGAAATAATTGCCCTATAATTACAAATAATATTAAAAATATATATAATAAACCTATATAATAAAGCGTCTAATTGCTGTTCAGGTGATTATTTGAGTGACGTCAATATTAGGGCATTAAAAGCGTCATCTTAACAACGGCATAGTGATTAGGGCGTCATTGAATCACGTCATTTTTAACACCATTAATGACGTCCAGATGTTGTTTCCAAAATGGACAAAGTGACCAATTTTATGACCTTCAGATGACGTGATTTATCACGTCATGCTACTACTTGGGCTGATATTGGCGAGAGTCTTCTTTCCAAATTCATTGATGAACGCATTAAAATGATCAACCAACCAACAGAAAAACCAGTATCATCAAAGCCTTCAGTACAGTTTTGGGCACCAATGAAAAAGACGAAACTTAAGCCTGTAAATCAGCATTCGAAAATTTTAAAGTAACATTGAAGGAAAAATTGTTAGAGTTAAAAGCTGATTTTTCATTATTTTCTAGACTGATGATTGCAACAAGAAGTTGGGTGATGTAGATTCGAAGGCAAATTTTTGTCGTTGTGAATTCTCATTATTGCCACCTGCTTTGTTTTCCCAACATGGATGTATGCATTACTGATCGGAAAAAAGCAAGCTTATGGATATCCTGGAGGAGATTTCTCAAAATCTATGCCTTTCATCCAATGGGAAAAACGAATTCTTGCACAATTCATTTCCAGTAGATGAGGCAGCACAAACTGTTGCAGTTTGCAGTAGTTGATGGAATGGCAGACTGCATTCCATTGACTGTCAAGACTTGTGAAGAACTTATTGCAGATCACTTTGTCAGACAAAAGTCAAAGAAGTTTGGTATGTACAAAGAGGTTCACATAATATTTGACACCTACAAACAGAATTAACTGAAGACATCGACAAGTGTGAAACTTCAAGATAAATCGGTCCCTATCCAATGCAAAGTGCACCCATCAACAAATATCCTTAAATTAACTATGCACCAGTTATTTTTGCACGAAATGACTAAGGATGAACTACCAGAATACCAGGCATAAAAGATTATGGACTGTGCAGTCAAGAATAATAAACAATTTGTTTGCAGTTAGAGGAATTATGCAAATGCAAGCCATATGGACGTGTGTCTTGAAACCACGCAGAAGCAAAAGCAGATACTAAAATAATTTTGTACAGTATACATGTTGCTTCCAGTTGGTTGGTTGGTTTGTACGCTCAACGACCTACTTTTATGCACAATGAGGGCTAATCAGGTCAGGACCTACAGCTTAACGTGAATTCCAAACCACAACGAACATCCATGTCTAACCAGGTTTCAAACCCGGCACCTTTGACAAGCGAGGCCAGAGCGCTAACCCCACAGACACCCAGATGGGCATGTTGCTTCCAGAGGCATTAGCAAGATTAAAATATACTCTTAAAACACAGATGTATTAGTACTTGCTCTTCGGAGATATCTTATACGCTTCCAAGAGAATCCATCATTATAGTGGGTACTAGCAGAAACAAACGGTTAATTGATCTTCAATCTATCTATGATATGCTCGGGCCCAATAAGTCTTCAGCACTACTAGGACTCCACGCCCTTTCTGGTGCTGACAACACTGGATCATATGCTAGAAAAGGAAAGATTAAATGGTGAAATGCTTTTTATGCAGCTGGTGATCACATTATAGCTGCACAGGGCCGTTATGGGTCATTCTGAAACCATTTACACAGAAATGTTACAAATGTTAGAGGCATTCGTTTTTCAGCTGTGTATGTACCGCGAACCAAAATGACAGACATTGGAGAGGTAAGATGGTGGCTCTTCATTAAAAAACAAAAGACTGGGGAATATCTTGCACCGACAGTAGTATCTCTAGATGCTATCCTGGATAGTATCCAGATCTTTTGTGTGCACACAACTAAGCAATGATTTGGGCACAAGATACTCGACAGCATCCTGACATACCTCAAGCTACTGATTTTGGATGGTCGCTTGTGGATGGGAAATTTGAGCCTATTACGTGCAAAGAAAATTGTGCTCCGCTGGGACTTTTAGAATTTACTAAGTGCTTCTGTCTGAAGCGTCAGTGTGCCCTTCCCTGCCGATGCAATCTCAACAATCTGCCTTGCACAGAGATGTGCTCATGTCGTAGAGATGACGACTATGTGACAACACTGCAATTGTTGACCTGATGATGAGGATGACGATGTTAATTTAAGTTAATGATAATGAAAAATCTTAATATTTTTTACACCATTTGTTATATATATAGCATGCAGCTTTTCGCTGTGGGCGACGGGTCTCGATCCCAAGACCATTGGAACTCGAGAGAGATACTTTACCGCTGTGCAAAAGAGTACTCCATTGCACAGAAGTTTTATCTGTTATTTGAGGTCGCCACACAGCCTCCTCCCAGCGACGAAGAAGCGATGCTGTTGATCATATGATTGATGCTTGTGCAAATCCATAAAATTAAAAAATATACTTTTACATTTTAGCATAAATTAATGCAGAGTGGGGAGTGAAGAAACGGTCTTTTTTGAGGCAGTCAAACACATTTATTGAGTTGATAATTTGGCATGTGTGATCTGAGCAAGAGAATAAATGGCATCGAAGAGAGCACTAAAAACTATCATTGTATTGAAGAGTGGGAACGGTGCTGAGCTTAGCAGAAAATAAGTTATCATGGATATGTGAAGTTATACTGCTGATTCCAGAACGAACAATGCTGAATAGTAATTGTAGGACTCACTGTTAGAAAAGATGCTGACCTAAACAATTCTCACCCAGTGAGCTGTGTGTGGGACATTATTGAATGAAATGGTGAAAGAATTAAAAATAGGATTACATGCTTTGAAAAGATGAAATAAATTAATGTTGATTCTAAAAAGAGATTGCTATTACATTTTCAGTGGTAAGGGAGGGGACATCAACTGAACTGATTATCAAAAGTTAACCAGATTTTTCCTCAGTGAAGCGAGTTCGAATTTAAGAACTGACCCTATGTAACACAGATAAATCACAATAATTAAAATTTATTTTACCACTTAATAGTTTATTTTTTACTTTAGAAAATAATGATTTTTATTTAAAAAATAGTAATAATTTCCTATTTAAAAAAAAAATGAAATATATTTCTTATGCAAAATATACAAACATCTCAGACACAGAAATTATTATTTTTTTATTTAAATATTTTATGTTTTTATTTAATTATTATAACAATCTGAACATTAAAATATGGGTACTTTTCGGTTAGCCAGGTACAAATCCTGCCAAATTTTTTTTTTTTTTTTTTACGACGTTTTAGGTCTTGATTATTTGCCGACTTTTCACTTGCACCTGGCTAACCGAAAAGTACTAAAAAAAAATTTAAAACAACTTTTTAAAATTTTTATAGTGGCAAAATATTGTGAAATGTTTGAACTTGTAGTAGACAAAACTGCAAAATGGTGCCTTAATTTTTTACATTCTACTTTAACAGCTAAAGTGTTGGAGTGCTGCTCAATAGACATTTCTATATTATCAATATAGAACTGAAATGAGAATTTTTTTTAATCAAACAGATTCATTAGCTTAATTAATTTGATTAGATTTATAATTTTAGAATTTGACTAGATCAACAATTTTTAAATAGATATTAATCTAATGTGTAACTACTGATAACAAAACAAAAAAAAAGGAAAATTTTTGAAAATGACAAAAAAATTAATAGCCACGATTTTATTCAAGTCAACAACTAGGATGCTTGAATAAATTGACTCCCTCACACTGTTTTGGATTTTTAACAAAAAAGGATTATTACTATATTGGTAAGGAATGGACAGCACACATGTCAATTTCAGGGGATGCAGTAAGTTTTCTAAGAAGGTTAGGTAGGAATTTTAGGGATAAATTCCAAAAATCTTAGGTATAATTCTTAAAAGATGAGATGATTCGTAAACATTTTTAGGAATACTTCTTTTGAAGCTGACATACGCTCCTAACACAGACATATTCCAGGGATGAGAGTGATCATAGAGCAAAAAAGAGAAAATCTAAAAATTTGTTAAAAAAGCTCGCGGAACGAATACACAAAAAATCTACAAAATAAGTATGCAGGGAGGATGATTCAATAATTTTAAAGATACAATGAAATTTCTCATATTACATAATAATTACATTTCAAATATTAGGAGTTAGTGAAGTAATCTATGAGGAAAGGGGAGTTAAGAGGGAAAATCTTCTGTTCAGACATGAGGAAAAGTATACTTTTTGCAGGAAAAACTGGTTCAGATAAAAAAGAAATGCAGATCCTTCAAACAGGGACAAAGAGAAGGAAAATGTCACATAAAAAACCAAAAAGGAGGAATACTCTCATCCCTGATAGTCTTTCCAAAGCTTGTTTCAATACCAACAAAAAACTGCCAAGTTTCAAAAAATTGAACTTCAAAAAATTGTTTAGCAAAGTAACGGTTATATAATTAAACAATTATACAATTTTGACTAGCATATGCAAATTTCATTAAATCTACTTTTCTTATCTGGAGGAATAAAAAAAAAATTTGGAATTATGAAATCATGCAAGTACAATTTTAGGGAGAAACAAATTTAAGGAATTTTAGGCAACTGTCCATGCAATTTTCAAAGTCCACACTGAAAACAATTTAAATTCTGTTGAATAGAGCCCTGTAAATTCCCATTCCATAATTCCTATACTATACACTTAAAATATATCTGCTTAATAAATATATTATTTAATACTACACATTATGCCCACGTCTCCACTTGATACCTCTTCTCATTTTCAATCATCTGCTTCACACTACCTTCCTCATCCAGACCCCCTTCCTTCTGAAACACCTTCAGGAATGCCTCCTTCACACCCTGGAGCATCTGCTTTGCATTCCCCGCAATATATACTGCAGCTTTCTTGTAGTGAACCAAATCCCACACCAATCGACTGTTCTCTACAACCCTATGCTGAACATAAACTTCGTCGTCCTGGTCACGGGAGAACGCAGTGAATATCCTCAACATCTTTTCGTGGCTAAACTGCTACCATGTACTGTAAAAAACAAAAATGTCTTTATATCCCTTTGAAAATACATTAAAATTGTCAATCCTAAGGCAATTTTCAAATTCTCAATTTAATCTAAATTTGTTGCCTAGGATCAAAAAAGTCATTACCCGATTTCATTCTGATAATCAATTTGCTTATAAAATGGTATTTTAGCACTCAAAATCGAACTAATGCAAAGTAAAAAGACGGCTTGAAAAAAAATTCTGAGCGCTTTCGTTTCAAAATTTCAACTTCTTATATAGCTATTCAAATATATTTTTTTTGGCCAAAATTTTGAACTTAGTTTGATTTATAAAGTTTTTTGAATAACAAAAACACAATTTGGAACCAATTGTTAAAAATGAAATCTTCCATTCAATTACACTCGAAACTGAAATATTTCAAGATTTACGAAAAATGGAATTTTTGATTTTTAGAATACTTTTTTTTTAATTAAAATTTGGTACCAGAATGACTATAAAACATATATCCTACTCAAATTCACATTTTGAAAGCATTTGAGCAATTTTCTCAAAAATACAATTCCCCCATTGAAAACACATGTCGGACAATCAATGAATTATTGATCAAAAAGTAAAATTTTCAAAAAATTTTCCCGTTTGTGATATTGAAGCTTATATATAGGAGAAACTTTAATTCCAATTTTAAAACACTAACTAAATAAGAAGTGGGTCAAAAGGTGGTTCAAAAAGTGCACTTTCAAAATGTTCGTTTCAAATTTTCCCCATATTAATCGTATGAAAAATTTCACACTTCTAAATTTTTAAACTTTTACAATCTTTTTACAGCTAGGGTAACTGAAATCATCACCCGAATTGATTTCCACATTAAAATGGTCATTAAAATGAAATTTTACTACTCAAAATTCAGTTATTGCCAAAAAAAGTCTTTATATCCCTTTGAATATACATTAAACTTGCCAATCCTTAGGCAATTTTCAAATTCTCAATTTTCCAATTTTAACCTTAATTTGTTGCCTAGGATAATAAAAGTCATCACCCGATTTCTTTCTGATCATCAATTTGCTCATGAAATAGTATTTTAGCACTCAAAATCGAAACAATGCTAAGTAAAATAAAGACTTAAAAACAGTTTCTGAGCGCTTTCGTTTCAAAATTTTAATTTCTCGTAAAGCTATTCAAAAATAATTTTTTTAGCCAAAATTTTGAAATTAGTTTGATTTTTAAAGTGTTTTTGAATAAAAAACACAATTTGGAACTATTTGTTTAAAATGAAATCTTCCATTCAATTACACTCGAAACTGAAATATTTCAAGATTTACGAAAAATGGAATTTTTGATTTTTAGAATACTTTTTTTTTTAATTAAAATTTGGTACAAGAATGACTATAAAACATATATCCTACTCAAATTCACAATTTGAAAGCCTTTGAGTAATTTTCTCAAAAATACAATTACCCCATTGAAAACACATGGCGGACTAGTCAATGAATTATTGATCAAAAAGTAAAATTTTCAAAAAATTTTCCCGTTTGTGATATTGAAGCTTATATATAGGAGAAACTCTAATTCCAATTTTAAAACACTAACTAAATAAGAAGTGGGTCTAAAGGTGGTCCAAAAAGTGCACCTTCAAAATGTTTCGTTTTAAATTTTCCCCATGTTAATCGAATGAAAAATTTCACACTTCTATATTTTCAAACTTTTACAATCTTTTTACAGCTAGGGTAACAGAAATCATCACCCGAATTGATTTCCACATTAAAATGGTCTATAAAATGACTATAAAAAGAATGACTATAAAACATATATCCAACTCAAATTAACAATTTGAAAGCATTTGAGCAATTTTCTTATCAATACAATTCCCCCATTGAAAACACATGGCGGACTATCCAATGAATTATTGATCAAAAAGTAAAATTTTCCAGTTTGTGATATTGTAGCTCATACATAGGAAAATCTCCAATTCCAATTTTATAATTCTCACTAAATACGAAATGGGTCTAAAGTTGGTTCCAAAAATTGCACTTTCACAAATTTTAGTTTTTAAATTTTCCCATGTTAACCGTATGGAAAATTTCACATATCTAAATTTTCAAAATTTTACAATTTTTGTGCAACTAGGGTAACAGAAATCATCACGCGAATCAATTTTCACATTCAAATCGTCATTAAAGTGAAATTTTACTACTCAAAACCCAGTAACTGTAAAAAACAAAAATGTCTTTATAACCATTTGAAAATACATTAAAATTGTCAGTCCTAAGGCAATTTTCAAATTCTTAATTTAATCTAAATTTGTTGCCTAGGATCAAAGACGGCTTGAAAAAAAATTCTGAGCGCTTTCGTTTCAAAATATCAACTTCTCATATAGCTATTCAAATATAGTTTTTTGGCCAAAATTTTGGACTTAGTTTCATTTATAAAGTTTTTTGAATAAAAAACATAATTTGGAACCAATTGTTAAAAATGAAATCTTCCATTCAATTACCCTCGAAACTGAAATATTTCAAGATTTACGAAAAATGAAATTTTTTGATTTTTAAAATACTTTTTTTTTTAATTAAAATTTGGTACCAGAATGACTATAAAACATATATCCAACTCAAATTCACAATTTGAAAGCATTTGAGCAATTTTCTCATCAATACAATTCCCCCATTGAAAACACATGGTGGACTATTCAATGAATTATTGATCAAAAAGTAAAATTTTCAAAATTTTTTCACGTGTGTGATATTGAAGCTTATATATAGGAGAAACTCCAATTCCAATTTTAAAACACTAACTAAATAAGAAGTGGGTCAAAAGGTGGTTCAAAAAGTGCACTTTCAAAATGTTTCGTTTCAAATTTTCCCCATATTAATCGTATGAAAAATTTCACACTTCTAAATTTTCAAACTTTTACAATCTTTTTACGGCTAGGGTAACAAAAATCATCACCCGAATTGATTTCCACATTAAAAGGGTTATTAAAATGAAATTTTACTACTCAAAATTCAGTTATTGCCAAAAAAAATCTTTATATCCCTTTGAATATACATTAAACTTGTCAATCATAAGGCAATTTTCAAATTCTCAATTTAATCTAAATTTGTTGCCTAGGATCAAAAAAGTCATTACCCGATTTCATTCTGAATTTGCAGCATTCAAAAATTTGCTTATAAAATGGTATTTTAGCACTCAAAATCGAACTAATCCAAAGAAAAAAGACGGCTTGAAAAAAAATTCTAAGCGCTTTCGTTTCAAAATATCAACTTCTCATATAGCTGTTCATATATAGTTTTTTGGCCAAAATTTTGAAGTTAGTTTCATTCATAAAGTTTTTTGAATAAAAAAACACAATTTGGAACCATTTGTTAAAAATGAAATCTTCCATTCAATTACATTCGAAACTGAAATATATCAAGATTTACGAAAAATGGAATTTTTGATTTTTAGAATACTTTTTTTTTAATTAAAATTTGGTACCAGAATGACTATAAAACATATATCCTACTCAAATTCACATTTTGAAAGCATTTGAGCAATTTTCTCAAAAATACAATTCCCCCATTGAAAACACATGTCGGACAATCAATGAATTATTGATCAAAAAGTAAAATTTTCAAAAATTTTTCCCGTTTGTGATATTGAAGCTTATATATAGGAGAAACTTTAATTCCAATTTTAAAACACTAACTAAATAAGAAGTGGGTCAAAAGGTGGTTCAAAAAGTGCACTTTCAAAATGTTCGTTTCAAATTTTCCCCATATTAATCGTATGAAAAATTTCACACTTCTAAATTTTTAAACTTTTACAATCTTTTTACAGCTAGGGTAACTGAAATCATCACCCGAATTGATTTCCACATTAAAATGGTCATTAAAATGAAATTTTACTACTCAAAATTCAGTTATTGCCAAAAAAAGTCTTTATATCCCTTTGAATATACATTAAACTTGCCAATCCTTAGGCAATTTTCAAATTCTCAATTTTCCAATTTTAACCTTAATTTGTTGCCTAGGATAATAAAAGTCATCACCCGATTTCTTTCTGATCATCAATTTGCTCATGAAATAGTATTTTAGCACTCAAAATCGAAACAATGCTAAGTAAAATAAAGACTTAAAAACAGTTTCTGAGCGCTTTCGTTTCAAAATTTTAATTTCTCGTAAAGCTATTCAAAAATAATTTTTTTAGCCAAAATTTTGAAATTAGTTTGATTTTTAAAGTGTTTTTGAATAAAAAACACAATTTGGAACTATTTGTTTAAAATGAAATCTTCCATTCAATTACACTCGAAACTGAAATATTTCAAGATTTACGAAAAATGGAATTTTTGATTTTTAGAATACTTTTTTTTTTAATTAAAATTTGGTACAAGAATGACTATAAAACATATATCCTACTCAAATTCACAATTTGAAAGCCTTTGAGTAATTTTCTCAAAAATACAATTACCCCATTGAAAACACATGGCGGACTAGTCAATGAATTATTGATCAAAAAGTAAAATTTTCAAAAAATTTTCCCGTTTGTGATATTGAAGCTTATATATAGGAGAAACTCTAATTCCAATTTTAAAACACTAACTAAATAAGAAGTGGGTCTAAAGGTGGTCCAAAAAGTGCACCTTCAAAATGTTTCGTTTTAAATTTTCCCCATGTTAATCGAATGAAAAATTTCACACTTCTATATTTTCAAACTTTTACAATCTTTTTACAGCTAGGGTAACAGAAATCATCACCCGAATTGATTTCCACATTAAAATGGTCTATAAAATGACTATAAAAAGAATGACTATAAAACATATATCCAACTCAAATTCACAATTTGAAAGCATTTGAGCAATTTTCTTATCAATACAATTCCCCCATTGAAAACACATGGCGGACTATCCAATGAATTATTGATCAAAAAGTAAAATTTTCCAGTTTGTGATATTGTAGCTCATACATAGGAAAATCTCCAATTCCAATTTTATAATTCTCACTAAATACGAAATGGGTCTAAAGTTGGTTCCAAAAATTGCACTTTCACAAATTTTAGTTTTTAAATTTTCCCATGTTAACCGTATGGAAAATTTCACATATCTAAATTTTCAAAATTTTACAATTTTTGTGCAACTAGGGTAACAGAAATCATCACGCGAATCAATTTTCACATTCAAATCGTCATTAAAGTGAAATTTTACTACTCAAAACCCAGTAACTGTAAAAAACAAAAATGTCTTTATAACCATTTGAAAATACATTAAAATTGTCAGTCCTAAGGCAATTTTCAAATTCTTAATTTAATCTAAATTTGTTGCCTAGGATCAAAGACGGCTTGAAAAAAAATTCTGAGCGCTTTCGTTTCAAAATATCAACTTCTCATATAGCTATTCAAATATAGTTTTTTGGCCAAAATTTTGGACTTAGTTTCATTTATAAAGTTTTTTGAATAAAAAACATAATTTGGAACCAATTGTTAAAAATGAAATCTTCCATTCAATTACCCTCGAAACTGAAATATTTCA
Organism: Linyphia triangularis; assembly: GCA_963978545.1. Classification (NCBI taxonomy): domain Eukaryota; kingdom Metazoa; phylum Arthropoda; class Arachnida; order Araneae; family Linyphiidae; genus Linyphia; species Linyphia triangularis. The sequence goes on along the minus strand of OZ021729.1, from coordinate 86,844,646 downwards.
AGATTTACGAAAAATGAAATTTTTTGATTTTTAAAATACTTTTTTTTTTAATTAAAATTTGGTACCAGAATGACTATAAAACATATATCCAACTCAAATTCACAATTTGAAAGCATTTGAGCAATTTTCTCATCAATACAATTCCCCCATTGAAAACACATGGTGGACTATTCAATGAATTATTGATCAAAAAGTAAAATTTTCAAAATTTTTTCACGTGTGTGATATTGAAGCTTATATATAGGAGAAACTCCAATTCCAATTTTAAAACACTAACTAAATAAGAAGTGGGTCAAAAGGTGGTTCAAAAAGTGCACTTTCAAAATGTTTCGTTTCAAATTTTCCCCATATTAATCGTATGAAAAATTTCACACTTCTAAATTTTCAAACTTTTACAATCTTTTTACGGCTAGGGTAACAAAAATCATCACCCGAATTGATTTCCACATTAAAAGGGTTATTAAAATGAAATTTTACTACTCAAAATTCAGTTATTGCCAAAAAAAATCTTTATATCCCTTTGAATATACATTAAACTTGTCAATCATAAGGCAATTTTCAAATTCTCAATTTAATCTAAATTTGTTGCCTAGGATCAAAAAAGTCATTACCCGATTTCATTCTGAATTTGCAGCATTCAAAAATTTGCTTATAAAATGGTATTTTAGCACTCAAAATCGAACTAATCCAAAGAAAAAAGACGGCTTGAAAAAAAATTCTAAGCGCTTTCGTTTCAAAATATCAACTTCTCATATAGCTGTTCATATATAGTTTTTTGGCCAAAATTTTGAAGTTAGTTTCATTCATAAAGTTTTTTGAATAAAAAAACACAATTTGGAACCATTTGTTAAAAATGAAATCTTCCATTCAATTACATTCGAAACTGAAATATATCAAGATTTACGAAAAATGGAATTTTTGATTTTTAGAATACTTTTTTTTTAATTAAAATTTGGTACCAGAATGACTATAAAACATATATCCTACTCAAATTCACATTTTGAAAGCATTTGAGCAATTTTCTCAAAAATACAATTCCCCCATTGAAAACACATGTCGGACAATCAATGAATTATTGATCAAAAAGTAAAATTTTCAAAAATTTTTCCCGTTTGTGATATTGAAGCTTATATATAGGAGAAACTTTAATTCCAATTTTAAAACACTAACTAAATAAGAAGTGGGTCAAAAGGTGGTTCAAAAAGTGCACTTTCAAAATGTTCGTTTCAAATTTTCCCCATATTAATCGTATGAAAAATTTCACACTTCTAAATTTTTAAACTTTTACAATCTTTTTACAGCTAGGGTAACTGAAATCATCACCCGAATTGATTTCCACATTAAAATGGTCATTAAAATGAAATTTTACTACTCAAAATTCAGTTATTGCCAAAAAAAGTCTTTATATCCCTTTGAATATACATTAAACTTGCCAATCCTTAGGCAATTTTCAAATTCTCAATTTTCCAATTTTAACCTTAATTTGTTGCCTAGGATAATAAAAGTCATCACCCGATTTCTTTCTGATCATCAATTTGCTCATGAAATAGTATTTTAGCACTCAAAATCGAAACAATGCTAAGTAAAATAAAGACTTAAAAACAGTTTCTGAGCGCTTTCGTTTCAAAATTTTAATTTCTCGTAAAGCTATTCAAAAATAATTTTTTTAGCCAAAATTTTGAAATTAGTTTGATTTTTAAAGTGTTTTTGAATAAAAAACACAATTTGGAACTATTTGTTTAAAATGAAATCTTCCATTCAATTACACTCGAAACTGAAATATTTCAAGATTTACGAAAAATGGAATTTTTGATTTTTAGAATACTTTTTTTTTTAATTAAAATTTGGTACAAGAATGACTATAAAACATATATCCTACTCAAATTCACAATTTGAAAGCCTTTGAGTAATTTTCTCAAAAATACAATTACCCCATTGAAAACACATGGCGGACTAGTCAATGAATTATTGATCAAAAAGTAAAATTTTCAAAAAATTTTCCCGTTTGTGATATTGAAGCTTATATATAGGAGAAACTCTAATTCCAATTTTAAAACACTAACTAAATAAGAAGTGGGTCTAAAGGTGGTCCAAAAAGTGCACCTTCAAAATGTTTCGTTTTAAATTTTCCCCATGTTAATCGAATGAAAAATTTCACACTTCTATATTTTCAAACTTTTACAATCTTTTTACAGCTAGGGTAACAGAAATCATCACCCGAATTGATTTCCACATTAAAATGGTCTATAAAATGACTATAAAAAGAATGACTATAAAACATATATCCAACTCAAATTCACAATTTGAAAGCATTTGAGCAATTTTCTCATCAATACAATTCCCCCATTGAAAACACATGGCGGACTATCCAATGAATTATTGATCAAAAAGTAAAATTTTCCAGTTTGTGATATTGTAGCTCATACATAGGAAAATCTCCAATTCCAATTTTATAATTCTCACTAAATACGAAATGGGTCTAAAGTTGGTTCCAAAAATTGCACTTTCACAAATTTTAGTTTTTAAATTTTCCCATGTTAACCGTATGGAAAATTTCACATATCTAAATTTTCAAAATTTTACAATTTTTGTGCAACTAGGGTAACAGAAATCATCACGCGAATCAATTTTCACATTCAAATCGTCATTAAAGTGAAATTTTACTACTCAAAACCCAGTAACTGTAAAAAACAAAAATGTCTTTATAACCATTTGAAAATACATTAAAATTGTCAATCCTAAGGCAATTTTCAAATTCTTAATTTAATCTAAATTTGTTGCCTAGGATCAAAGACGGCTTGAAAAAAAATTCTGAGCGCTTTCGTTTCAAAATATCAACTTCTCATATAGCTATTCAAATATAGTTTTTTGGCCAAAATTTTGGACTTAGTTTCATTTATAAAGTTTTTTGAATAAAAAACATAATTTGGAACCAATTGTTAAAAATGAAATCTTCCATTCAATTACCCTCGAAACTGAAATATTTCAAGATTTACGAAAAATGAAATTTTTTGATTTTTAAAATACTTTTTTTTTAATTAAAATTTGGTACCAGAATGACTATAAAACATATATCCAACTCAAATTCACAATTTGAAAGCATTTGAGCAATTTTCTCATCAATACAATTCCCCCATTGAAAACACATGGTGGACTATTCAATGAATTATTGATCAAAAAGTAAAATTTTCAAAATTTTTTCACGTGTGTGATATTGAAGCTTATATATATTAGAAACTCCAATTCCAATTTTAAAACACTAACTAAATAAGAAGTGGGTCAAAAGGTGGTTCAAAAAGTGCACTTTCAAAATGTTTCGTTTCAAATTTTCCCCATATTAATCGTATGAAAAATTTCACACTTCTAAATTTTCAAACTTTTACAATCTTTTTACGGCTAGGGTAACAAAAATCATCACCCGAATTGATTTCCACATTAAAAGGGTTATTAAAATGAAATTTTACTACTCAAAATTCAGTTATTGCCAAAAAAAATCTTTATATCCCTTTGAATATACATTAAACTTGTCAATCATAAGGCAATTTTCAAATTCTCAATTTAATCTAAATTTGTTGCCTAGGATCAAAAAAGTCATTACCCGATTTCATTCTGAATTTGCAGCATTCAAAAATTTGCTTATAAAATGGTATTTTAGCACTCAAAATCGAACTAATCCAAAGAAAAAAGACGGCTTGAAAAAAAATTCTAAGCGCTTTCGTTTCAAAATATCAACTTCTCATATAGCTGTTCATATATAGTTTTTTGGCCAAAATTTTGAAGTTAGTTTCATTCATAAAGTTTTTTGAATAAAAAAACACAATTTGGAACCATTTGTTAAAAATGAAATCTTCCATTCAATTACATTCGAAACTGAAATATATCAAGATTTACGAAAAATGGAATTTTTGATTTTTAGAATACTTTTTTTTTAATTAAAATTTGGTACCAGAATGACTATAAAACATATATCCAACTCAAATTCACAATTTGAAAGTATTTGAGCAATTTTCTCAAAAATACAATTTCCCCATTGAAAACACATGGCGGACTAGTCAATGAATTATTGAACAAAAAGTAAAATTTTCAAAATTTTTTCCCGTTTGTGATATTGAAGCTTATATATAGGAGAAACTCTAATTCCAATTTTAAAACACTAACTAAATAAGAAGTGGGTCTAAAGGTGGTCCAAAAAGTGCACTTTCAAAATGTTTCGTTTTAAATTTTCCCCATGTTACTCGTAAGAAAAATTTCACACTTCTAAATTTTCAAACTTTTACAATCTTTTTACAGCTAGGGTAACAGAAATCATCACCCGAATTGATTTCCACATTAAAATGGTCATTAAAAGGAAATTTTACTACTCAAAATTCAGTTATTGCCAAAAAAAGTCTTTATATCCCTTTGAATATACATTAAACTTAGCAATCCTTAGGCAATTGTAAAATTCTCAATTTTCGAAGTTTAACCTTAATTTTTGCCTAGGAAAATAAAAGTCATCACCCAATTTCTTTCTGATCATCAATTTGCTCATGAAATAGTATTTTAGCACTCAAAATCGAAGCAATGCTAAGTAAAATAAAGACTTAAAAACAGTTTCCGAGCGATTTCGTTCCAAAATTTCAACTTCTCATAAAGCTATTCAAAAATAATTTTTTTAGCCAAAATTTTGAAATTAGTTTGATTTTTAAAGTGTTTGTGAATAAAAAACACAATTTGGAACCATTTGTTAAAAATGAAATCTTCCATTCAATTACACTCGAAACTGAAATATTTCAAGATTTACGAAAAATGGAATTTTTGATTTTTAGAATACTTTTTTTTTTAATTAAAATTTGGTACCAGAATGACTATAAAACATATATCCAACTCAAATTCACAATTTGAAAGCCTTTGAGCTATTTTCTCAAAAATACAATTCCCTCATTGAAAACACATGGCGGACTAGTCAATGAATTATTGATCAAAAAGTAAAATTTTCAAAAAATTTTCCCGTTTGTGATATTGAAGCTTATATATAGGAGAAACTCTAATTCCAATTTTAAAACACTAACTAAATAAGAAGTGGGTCTAAAGGTGGTCCAAAAAGTGCACCTTCAAAATGTTTCGTTTTAAATTTTCCCCATGTTAATCGAATGAAAAATTTCACACTTCTATATTTTCAAACTTTTACAATCTTTTTACAGCAAGGGTAACAGAAATCAACACCCGAATTGATTTCCACATTAAAATGGTCTATAAAATGACTATAAAAAGAATGACTATAAAACATATATCCAACTCAAATTCACAATTTGAAAGCATTTGAGCAATTTTCTCATCAATACAATTCCCCCATTGAAAACACAAGGTGGACTATTCAATGAATTATTGATCAAAAAGTAAAATTTTCAAAATTTTTTCACGTGTGTGATATTGAAGCTTATATATAGGAGAAACTCCAATTCCAATTTTAAAACACTAACTAAATAAGAAGTGGGTCAAAAGGTGGTTCAAAAAGTGCACTTTCAAAATGTTTCGTTTCAAATTTTCCCCATATTAATCGTATGAAAAATTTCACACTTCTAAATTTTTAAACTTTTACAATCTTTTTACAACTAGGGTAACTGAAATCATCACCCGAATTGATTTCCACATTAAAATGGTCATTAAAATGAAATTTTACTACTCAAAATTCAGTTATTGCCAAAAAAAGTCTTTATATCCCTTTGAATATACATTAAACTTGCCAATCCTTAGGCAATTTTCAAATTCTCAATTTTCCAATTTTAACCTTAATTTGTTGCCTAGGATAATAAAAGTCATCACCCGATTTCTTTCTGATCATCAATTGGCTCATGAAATAGTATTTTAGCACTCAAAATCGAAGCAATGCTAAGTAAAATAAAGACTTAAAAACAATATCTGAGAGCTTTCGTTTCAAAATTTTAACTTCTCGTAAAGCTATTCAAAAATAATTTTTTTAGCCAAAATTTTGAAATTAGTTTGATTTTTAAAGTGTTTTTGTATAAAAAACACAATTTGGAAACATTTGTTAAAAATGAAATCTTCCATTCAATTAGACTCGAAACTGAAATATTTCAAGATATACGAAAAATGGAATTTTTGATTTTTAGAATACTTTTTTTTTAATTAAAATTTGGTACCAGAATGACTATAAAACATATATCCAACTCAAATTCACAATTTGAAAGCATTTGAGCAATTTTCTCATAAATACAATTCCCCCATTGAAAACACATGGCAGACTATTCAATGAATTATTGATCAAAAAGTAAAATTTTCAAAATTTTTTCCCGTTTGTGATATTGAAGCATATATATAGGAGAAACTCTAATTCCAATTTTAAAACACTAACTAAATAAGTAGTGGGTCTAAAGGCGGTCCAAAAAGTGCCCTTTCAAAATGTTTCGTTTTAAATTTTCCCCATGTTAATCGTATGAAAAATTTCACACTTCTAAATTTTCAAACTTTTACAATCTTTTTACAGCTAGGGTAACGGAAATCATCACCCGAATTGATTTCCACTTTAAAAAGGTCTATAAAATGACTATAAAAAGAATGACTTTAAAACAAATATCCAACTCAAATTCACAATTTGAAAGCATTTGAGCAATTTTCTCATCAATACAATTCCCCCATTGAAAACACATGGCGGACTATTCAATGAATTATTGATCAAAAAGTAAAATTTTCAAAATTTTTTCACGTGTGTGATATTGAAGCTTATATATAGGAGAAACTCCAATTCCAATTTTAAAACACTAACTAAATAAGAAGTGGGTCAAAAGGTGGTTCAAAAAGTGCACTTTCAAAATGTTTCGTTTCAAATTTTCCCCATATTAATCGTATGAAAAATTTCACACTTCTAAATTTTTAAACTTTTACAATCTTTTTACAGCTAGGGTAACTGAAATCATCACCCGAATTGATTTCCAAATTAAAATGGTCATTAAAATGAAATTTTACTACTCAAAATTCAGTTATTGCCAAAAAAAGTCTTTATATCCCTTTGAATATACATTAAACTTGCCAATCCTTAGGCAATTTTCAAATTCTCAATTTTCCAATTTTAACCTTAATTTGTTGCCTAGGATAATAAAAGTCATCACCCGATTTCTTTCTGATCATCAATTGGCTCATGAAATAGTATTTTAGCACTCAAAATCGAAGCAATGCTAAGTAAAATAAAGACTTAAAAACAGTTTCTGAGCGCTTTCGTTTCAAAATTTTAACTTGTCGTAAAGCTATTCAAAAATAATTTTTTTAGCCAAAATTTTGAAATTAGTTTGATTTTTAAAGTGTTTTTGTATAAAAAACACAATTTGGAAACATTTGTTAAAAATGAAATCTTCCATTCAATTAGACTCGAAACTGAAATATTTCAAGATATACGAAAAATTGAATTTTTGATTTTTAGAATACTTTTTTTTTAATTAAAATTTGGTACCAGAATGACTATAAAACATATATCCAACTCAAATTCACAATTTGAAAGCATTTGAGCAATTTTCTCATAAATACAATTCCAACATTGAAAACACATGGCAGACTATTCAATGAATTATTGATCAAAAAGTAAAATTTTCAAAATTTTTTCCCGTTTGTGATATTGAAGCATATATATAGGAGAAACTCTAATTCCAATTTTAAAACACTAACTAATTAAGAAGTGGGTCTAAAGGTGGTCCAAAAAGTGCACTTTAAAAATGTTTCGTTTTAAATTTTCCCCATGTTAATCGTATGAAAAATTTCACACTTCTAAATTTTCAAACTTTTACAATCTTTTTACAGCAAGGGTAACAGAAATCAACACCCGAATTGATTTCCACATTAAAATGGTCTATAAAATGACTATAAAAAGAATGACTATAAAACATATATACAACTCAAATTCACAATTTGAAAGCATTTGAGCAATTTTCTCATCAATACAATTCCCCCATTGAAAACACATGGCGGACTATCAAATGAATTATTGATCAAAAAGTAAAATTTTCCCGTTTGTGATATTGTAGCTCATATATAGGAAAATCTCCAATTCCAATTTTATAATTCTCACTAAATACGAAATGGGTCTAAAGTTGGTTCCAAAAATTGCACTTTCACAAATTTTAGTTTTTAAATTTTCCCATGTTAACCATATGGAAAATTTCACATATCTAAATTTTCAAAATTTTACAATTTTTGTGCAACTAGGGTAACAGAAATCATCACGCGAATCAATTTTCACATTCAAATCGTCATTAAAGTGAAATTTTACTACTCAAAACCCAGTTACTGTAAAAAACAAAAATGTCTTTATAACCATTTGAAAATACATTAAAATTGTCAATCCTAAGGCAATTTTCAAATTCTTAATTTAATCTAAATTTGTTGCCTAGGATCAAAGACGTTCATAGTTTCATTTATAAAGTTTTTTGAATAAAAAACATAATTTGGAACCAATTGTTAAAAATGAAATCTTCCATTCAATTACCCTCGAAACTGAAATATTTCAAGATATACGAAAAATTGAATTTTTGATTTTTAGAATACTTTTTTTTTAATTAAAATTTGGTACCAGAATGACTATAAAACATATATCCAACTCAAATTCACAATTTGAAAGCATTTGAGCAATTTTCTCATCAATACAATTCCCCCATTGAAAACACATGGCGGACTATTCAATGAATTATTGATCAAAAAGTAAAATTTTCAAAATTTTTTCACGTGTGTGATATTGAAGCTTATATATAAGAGAAACTCCAATTCCAATTTTAAAACACTAACTAAATAAGAAGTGGGTCAAAAGGTGGTTCAAAAAGTGCCCTTTCAAAATGTTTCGTTTTAAATTTTCCCCATGTTAATCGTATGAAAAATTTCACACTTCTAAATTTTCAAACTTTTACAATCTTTTTACAGCTAGGGTAACGGAAATCATCACCCGAATTGATTTCCACTTTAAAAAGGTCTATAAAATGACTATAAAAAGAATGACTTTAAAACAAATATCCAACTCAAATTCACAATTTGAAAGCATTTGAGCAATTTTCTCATCAATACAATTCTCCCATTGAAAACACATGGCGGACGATTCAATGAATTATTGATCAAAAAGTAAAATTTTCAAAATTTTTTCACGTGTGTGATATTGAAGCTTATATATAGGAGAAACTCCAATTCCAATTTTAAAACACTAACTAAATAAGAAGTGGGTCAAAAGGTGGTTCAAAAAGTGCACTTTCAAAATGTTTCGTTTCAAATTTTCCCCATATTAATCGTATGAAAAATTTCACACTTCTAAATTTTCAAACTTTTACAATCTTTTTACGGCTAGGGTAACAAAAATCATCACCCGAATTGATTTCCACATTAAAAGGGTTATTAAAATGAAATTTTACTACTCAAAATTCAGTTATTGCCAAAAAAAATCTTTATATCCCTTTGAATATACATTAAACTTGTCAATCATAAGGCAATTTTCAAATTCTCAATTTAATCTAAATTTGTTGCCTAGGATCAAAAAAGTCATTACCCGATTTCATTCTGAATTTGCAGCATTCAAAAATTTGCTTATAAAATGGTATTTTAGCACTCAAAATCGAACTAATCCAAAGAAAAAAGACGGCTTGAAAAAAAATTCTAAGCGCTTTCGTTTCAAAATATCAACTTCTCATATAGCTGTTCATATATAGTTTTTTGGCCAAAATTTTGAAGTTAGTTTCATTTATAAAGATTTTGAATAAAAAAACACAATTTGGAACCATTTGTTAAAAATGAAATCTTCCATTCAATTACATTCGAAACTGAAATATATCAAGATTTACGAAAAATGGAATTTTTGATTTTTAGAATACTTTTTTTTTAATTAAAATTTGGTACCAGAATGACTATAAAACATATATCCAACTCAAATTCACAATTTGAAAGTATTTGAGCAATTTTCTCAAAAATACAATTTCCCCATTGAAAACACATGGCGGACTAGTCAATGAATTATTGAACAAAAAGTAAAATTTTCAAAAATTTTTCCCGTTTGTGATATTGAAGCTTATATATAGGAGAAACTCTAATTCCAATTTTAAAACACTAACTAAATAAGAAGTGGGTCTAAAGGTGGTCCAAAAAGTGCACTTTCAAAATGTTTCGTTTTAAATTTTCCCCATGTTAATCGTAAAAAAAATTTCACACTTCTAAATTTTCAAACTTTTACAATCTTTTTACAGCTAGGGTAACAGAAATCATCACCCGAATTGATTTCCACATTAAAATGGTCATTAAAATGAAATTTTACTACTCAAAATTCAGTTATTGCCAAAAAAAGTCTTTATATCCCTTTGAATATACATTAAACTTAGCAATCCTTAGGCAATTGTCAAATTCTCAATTTTCGAATTTTAACCTTAATTTTTGCCTAGGATAATAAAAGTCATCACCCGATTTCTTTCTGATCATCAATTTGCTCATGAAATAGTATTTTAGCACTCAAAATCGAAGCAATGCTAAGTAAAATAAAGACTTAAAAACAGTTTCAGAGCGATTTCGTTCCAAAATTTCAACTTCTCATAAAGCTATTCAAAAATAATTTTTTTAGCCAAAATTTTGAAATTAGTTTGATTTTTAAAGTGTTTGTGAATAAAAAACACAATTTGGAACCATTTGTTAAAAATGAAATCTTCCATTCAATTACACTCGAAACTGAAATATTTCAAGATTTACGAAAAATGGAATTTTTGATTTTTAGAATACTTTTTTTTTAATTAAAATTTGGTACCAGAATGACTATAAAACATATATCCAACTCAAATTCACAATTTGAAAGCCTTTGAGCTATTTTCTCAAAAATACAATTCCCTCATTGAAAACACATGGCGGACTAGTCAATGAATTATTGATCAAAAAGTAAAATTTTCAAAAAATTTTCCCGTTTGTGATATTGAAGCTTATATATAGGAGAAACTCTAATTCCAATTTTAAAACACTAACTAAATAAGAAGTGGGTCTAAAGGTGGTCCAAAAAGTGCACCTTCAAAATGTTTCGTTTTAAATTTTCCCCATGTTAATCGAATGAAAAATTTCACACTTCTATATTTTCAAACTTTTACAATCTTTTTACAGCAAGGGTAACAGAAATCAACACCCGAATTGATTTCCACATTAAAATGGTCTATAAAATGACTATAAAAAGAATGACTATAAAACATATATCCAACTCAAATTCACAATTTGAAAGCATTTGAGCAATTTTCTCATAAATACAATTCCATCATTGAAAACACATGGCGGACTATTCAATGAATTATTGATCAAAAAGTAAAATTTTCAAAATTTTTTCCTGTTTGTGATATTGAAGTTCATATATAGGAAAATCTTCAATTCCAATTTTATAATTCTCACTAAATACGAAATGGGTCTAAAGTTGGTTCCAAAAATTGCACTTTCACAAATTTTAGTTTTTAAATTTTCCCATGTTAACCATATGGAAAATTTCACATATCTAAATTTTCAAAATTTTACAATTTTTGTGCAACTAGGGTAACAGAAATCATCACGCGAATCAATTTTCACATTCAAATCGTCATTAAAGTGAAATTTTACTACTTAAAACCCAGTAACTGTAAAAAACAAAAATGTCTTTATAACCATTTGAAAATACATTAAAATTGTCAATCCTAAGGCAATTTTCAAATTCTTAATTTAATCTAAATTTGTTGCCTAGGATCAAAGACGGCTTGAAAAAAAATTCTTAGCGCTTTCGTTTCAAAATATCAACTTCTCATATAGCTATTCAAATATAGTTTTTTGGCCAAAATTTTGGACTTAGTTTCATTTATAAAGTTTTTTGAATAAAAAACATAATTTGGAACCAATTGTTGAAAATGAAATCTTCCATTCAATTACCCTCGAAACTGAAATATTTCAAGATATACGAAAAATTGAATTTTTGATTTTTAGAATACTTTTTTTTTAATTAAAATTTGGTACCAGAATGACTATAAAACATATATCCAACTCAAATTCACAATTTGAAAGCATTTGAGCAATTTTCTCATCAATACAATTCCCCCATTGAAAACACATGGTGGACTATTCAATGAATTATTGATCAAAAAGTAAAATTTTCAAAAATTTTTCACATGTGTGATATTGAAGCTTATATATAGGAGAAACTCCAATTCCAATTTTAAAACACTAACTAAATAAGAAATGGGTCAAAAGGTGGTTCAAAAAGTGCACTTTCAAAATGTTTCGTTTCAAATTTTCCCCATATTAATCGTATGAAAAATTTCACACTTCTAAATTTTCAAACTTTTACAATCTTTTTACGGCTAGGGTAACAAAAATCATCACCCGAATTGATTTCCACATTAAAAGGGTTATTAAAATGAAATTTTACTACTCAAAATTCAGTTATTGCCAAAAAAAATCTTTATATCCCTTTGAATATACATTAAACTTGTCAATCATAAGGCAATTTTCAAATTCTCAATTTAATCTAAATTTGTTGCCTAGGATCAAAAAAGTCATTACCCGATTTCATTCTGAATTTGCAGCATTCAAAAATTTGCTTATAAAATGGTATTTTAGCACTCAAAATCGAACTAATCCAAAGAAAAAAGACGGCTTGAAAAAAAATTCTAAGCGCTTTCGTTTCAAAATATCAACTTCTCATATAGCTGTTCATATATAGTTTTTTGGCCAAAATTTTGAAGTTAGTTTCATTCATAAAGTTTTTTGAATAAAAAAACACAATTTGGAACCATTTGTTAAAAATGAAATCTTCCATTCAATTACATTCGAAACTGAAATATATCAAGATTTACGAAAAATGGAATTTTTGATTTTTAGAATACTTTTTTTTTAATTAAAATTTGGTACCAGAATGACTATAAAACATATATCCAACTCAAATTCACAATTTGAAAGTATTTGAGCAATTTTCTCAAAAATACAATTTCCCCATTGAAAACACATGGCGGACTAGTCAATGAATTATTGAACAAAAAGTAAAATTTTCAAAATTTTTTCCCGTTTGTGATATTGAAGCTTATATATAGGAGAAACTCTAATTCCAATTTTAAAACACTAACTAAATAAGAAGTGGGTCTAAAGGTGGTCCAAAAAGTGCACTTTCAAAATGTTTCGTTTTAAATTTTCCCCATGTTAATCGTAAGAAAAATTTCACACTTCTAAATTTTCAAACTTTTACAATCTTTTTACAGCTAGGGTAACAGAAATCATCACCCGAATTGATTTCCACATTAAAATGAAATTTTACTACTCAAAATTCAGTTATTGCCAAAAAAAGTCTTTATATCCCTTTGAATATACATTAAACTTAGCAATCCTTAGGCAATTGTAAAATTCTCAATTTTCGAATTTTAACCTTAATTTTTGCCTAGGATAATAAAAGTCATCACCCGATTTCTTTCTGATCATCAATTTGCTCATGAAATAGTATTTTAGCACTCAAAATCGAAGCAATGCTAAGTAAAATAAAGACTTAAAAACAGTTTCCGAGCGATTTCGTTCCAAAATTTCAACTTCTCATAAAGCTATTCAAAAATAATTTTTTTAGCCAAAATTTTGAAATTAGTTTGATTTTTAAAGTGTTTGTGAATAAAAAACACAATTTGGAACCATTTGTTAAAAATGAAATCTTCCATTCAATTACACTCGAAACTGAAATATTTCAAGATTTACGAAAAATGGAATTTTTGATTTTTAGAATACTTTTTTTTTTAATTAAAATTTGGTACCAGAATGACTATAAAACATATATCCAACTCAAATTCACAATTTGAAAGCCTTTGAGCTATTTTCTCAAAAATACAATTCCCTCATTGAAAACACATGGCGGACTAGTCAATGAATTATTGATCAAAAAGTAAAATTTTCAAAAAATTTTCCCGTTTGTGATATTGAAGCTTATATATAGGAGAAACTCTAATTCCAATTTTAAAACACTAACTAAATAAGAAGTGGGTCTAAAGGTGGTCCAAAAAGTGCACCTTCAAAATGTTTCGTTTTAAATTTTCCCCATGTTAATCGAATGAAAAATTTCACACTTCTATATTTTCAAACTTTTACAATCTTTTTACAGCAAGGGTAACAGAAATCAACACCCGAATTGATTTCCACATTAAAATGGTCTATAAAATGACTATAAAAAGAATGACTATAAAACATATATCCAACTCAAATTCACAATTTGAAAGCATTTGAGCAATTTTCTCATAAATACAATTCCATCATTGAAAACACATGGCGGACTATTCAATGAATTATTGATCAAAAAGTAAAATTTTCAAAATTTTTTCCTGTTTGTGATATTGAAGTTCATATATAGGAAAATCTTCAATTCCAATTTTATAATTCTCACTAAATACGAAATGGGTCTAAAGTTGGTTCCAAAAATTGCACTTTCACAAATTTTAGTTTTTAAATTTTCCCATGTTAACCATATGGAAAATTTCACATATCTAAATTTTCAAAATTTTACAATTTTTGTGCAACTAGGGTAACAGAAATCATCACGCGAATCAATTTTCACATTCAAATCGTCATTAAAGTGAAATTTTACTACTTAAAACCCAGTAACTGTAAAAAACAAAAATGTCTTTATAACCATTTGAAAATACATTAAAATTGTCAATCCTAAGGCAATTTTCAAATTCTTAATTTAATCTAAATTTGTTGCCTAGGATCAAAGACGGCTTGAAAAAAAATTCTTAGCGCTTTCGTTTCAAAATATCAACTTCTCATATAGCTATTCAAATATAGTTTTTTGGCCAAAATTTTGGACTTAGTTTCATTTATAAAGTTTTTTGAATAAAAAACATAATTTGGAACCAATTGTTGAAAATGAAATCTTCCATTCAATTACCCTCGAAACTGAAATATTTCAAGATATACGAAAAATTGAATTTTTGATTTTTAGAATACTTTTTTTTTAATTAAAATTTGGTACCAGAATGACTATAAAACATATATCCAACTCAAATTCACAATTTGAAAGCATTTGAGCAATTTTCTCATCAATACAATTCCCCCATTGAAAACACAAGGTGGACTATTCAATGAATTATTGATCAAAAAGTAAAATTTTCAAAATTTTTTCACGTGTGTGATATTGAAGCTTATATATAGGAGAAACTCCAATTCCAATTTTAAAACACTAACTAAATAAGAAGTGGGTCAAAAGGTGGTTCAAAAAGTGCACTTTCAAAATGTTTCGTTTCAAATTTTCCCCATATTAATCGTATGAAAAATTTCACACTTCTAAATTTTTAAACTTTTACAATCTTTTTACAACTAGGGTAACTGAAATCATCACCCGAATTGATTTCCACATTAAAATGGTCATTAAAATGAAATTTTACTACTCAAAATTCAGTTATTGCCAAAAAAAGTCTTTATATCCCTTTGAATATACATTAAACTTGCCAATCCTTAGGCAATTTTCAAATTCTCAATTTTCCAATTTTAACCTTAATTTGTTGCCTAGGATAATAAAAGTCATCACCCGATTTCTTTCTGATCATCAATTGGCTCATGAAATAGTATTTTAGCACTCAAAATCGAAGCAATGCTAAGTAAAATAAAGACTTAAAAACAGTATCTGAGCGCTTTCGTTTCAAAATTTTAACTTCTCGTAAAGCTATTCAAAAATAATTTTTTTAGCCAAAATTTTGAAATTAGTTTGATTTTTAAAGTGTTTTTGTATAAAAAACACAATTTGGAAACATTTGTTAAAAATGAAATCTTCCATTCAATTAGACTCGAAACTGAAATATTTCAAGATATACGAAAAATGGAATTTTTGATTTTTAGAATACTTTTTTTTTAATTAAAATTTGGTACCAGAATGACAATAAAACATATATCCAACTCAAATTCACAATTTGAAAGCATTTGAGCAATTTTCTCATAAATACAATTCCCCCATTGAAAACACATGGCAGACTATTCAATGAATTATTGATCAAAAAGTAAAATTTTCAAAATTTTTTCCCGTTTGTGATATTGAAGCATATATATAGGAGAAACTCTAATTCCAATTTTAAAACACTAACTAAATAAGTAGTGGGTCTAAAGGCGGTCCAAAAAGTGCCCTTTCAAAATGTTTCGTTTTAAATTTTCCCCATGTTAATCGTATGAAAAATTTCACACTTCTAAATTTTCAAACTTTTACAATCTTTTTACAGCTAGGGTAACGGAAATCATCACCCGAATTGATTTCCACTTTAAAAAGGTCTATAAAATGACTATAAAAAGAATGACTTTAAAACAAATATCCAACTCAAATTCACAATTTGAAAGCATTTGAGCAATTTTCTCATCAATACAATTCCCCCATTGAAAACACATGGCGGACTATTCAATGAATTATTGATCAAAAAGTAAAATTTTCAAAATTTTTTCACGTGTGTGATATTGAAGCTTATATATAGGAGAAACTCCAATTCCAATTTTAAAACACTAACTAAATAAGAAGTGGGTCAAAAGGTGGTTCAAAAAGTGCACTTTCAAAATGTTTCGTTTCAAATTTTCCCCATATTAATCGTATGAAAAATTTCACACTTCTAAATTTTTAAACTTTTACAATCTTTTTACAGCTAGGGTAACTGAAATCATCACCCGAATTGATTTCCAAATTAAAATGGTCATTAAAATGAAATTTTACTACTCAAAATTCAGTTATTGCCAAAAAAAGTCTTTATATCCCTTTGAATATACATTAAACTTGCCAATCCTTAGGCAATTTTCAAATTCTCATTTTTCCAATTTTAACCTTAATTTGTTGCCTAGGATAATAAAAGTCATCACCCGATTTCTTTCTGATCATCAATTGGCTCATGAAATAGTATTTTAGCACTCAAAATCGAAGCAATGCTAAGTAAAATAAAGACTTAAAAACAGTTTCTGAGCGCTTTCGTTTCAAAATTTTAACTTGTCGTAAAGCTATTCAAAAATAATTTTTTTAGCCAAAATTTTGAAATTAGTTTGATTTTTAAAGTGTTTTTGTATAAAAAACACAATTTGGAAACATTTGTTAAAAATGAAATCTTCCATTCAATTAGACTCGAAACTGAAATATTTCAAGATATACGAAAAATGGAATTTTTGATTTTTAGAATACTTTTTTTTTAATTAAAATTTGGTACCAGAATGACTATAAAACATATATCCAACTCAAATTCACAATTTGAAAGCATTTGAGCAATTTTCTCATAAATACAATTCCCCCATTGAAAACACATGGCAGACTATTCAATGAATTATTGATCAAAAAGTAAAATTTTCAAAATTTTTTCCCGTTTGTGATATTGAAGCATATATATAGGAGAAACTCTAATTCCAATTTTAAAACACTAACTAAATAAGTAGTGGGTCTAAAGGCGGTCCAAAAAGTGCCCTTTCAAAATGTTTCGTTTTAAATTTTCCCCATGTTAATCGTATGAAAAATTTCACACTTCTAAATTTTCAAACTTTTACAATCTTTTTACAGCTAGGGTAACGGAAATCATCACCCGAATTGATTTCCACTTTAAAAAGGTCTATAAAATGACTATAAAAAGAATGACTTTAAAACAAATATCCAACTCAAATTCACAATTTGAAAGCATTTGAGCAATTTTCTCATCAATACAATTCCCCCATTGAAAACACATGGCGGACTATTCAATGAATTATTGATCAAAAAGTAAAATTTTCAAAATTTTTTCACGTGTGTGATATTGAAGCTTATATATAGGAGAAACTCCAATTCCAATTTTAAAACACTAACTAAATAAGAAGTGGGTCAAAAGGTGGTTCAAAAAGTGCACTTTCAAAATGTTTCGTTTTAAATTTTCCCCATGTTAATCGTAAGAAAAATTTCACACTTCTAAATTTTCAAACTTTTACAATCTTTTTACAGCTAGGGTAACAGAAATCATCACCCGAATTGATTTCCACATTAAAATGGTCATTAAAATGAAATTTTACTACTCAAAATTCAGTTATTGCCAAAAAAAGTCTTTATATCCCTTTGAATATACATTAAACTTAGCAATCCTTAGGCAATTGTAAAATTCTCAATTTTCGAATTTTAACCTTAATTTTTGCCTAGGATAATAAAAGTCATCACCCGATTTCTTTCTGATCATCAATTTGCTCATGAAATAGTATTTTAGCACTCAAAATCGAAGCAATGCTAAGTAAAATAAAGACTTAAAAACAGTTTCCGAGCGATTTCGTTCCAAAATTTCAACTTCTCATAAAGCTATTCAAAAATAATTTTTTTAGCCAAAATTTTGAAATTAGTTTGATTTTTAAAGTGTTTGTGAATAAAAAACACAATTTGGAACCATTTGTTAAAAATGAAATCTTCCATTCAATTACACTCGAAACTGAAATATTTCAAGATTTACGAAAAATGGAATTTTTGATTTTTAGAATACTTTTTTTTTTAATTAAAATTTGGTACCAGAATGACTATAAAACATATATCCAACTCAAATTCACAATTTGAAAGTATTTGAGCAATTTTCTCAAAAATACAATTTCCCCATTGAAAACACATGGCGGACTAGTCAATGAATTATTGAACAAAAAGTAAAATTTTCAAAATTTTTTCCCGTTTGTGATATTGAAGCTTATATATAGGAGAAACTCTAATTCCAATTTTAAAACACTAACTAAATAAGAAGTGGGTCTAAAGGTGGTCCAAAAAGTGCACTTACAAAATGTTTCGTTTTAAATTTTCCCCATGTTAATCGTAAGAAAAATTTCACACTTCTAAATTTTCAAACTTTTACAATCTTTTTACAGCTAGGGTAACAGAAATCATCACCCGAATTGATTTCCACATTAAAATGGTCATTAAAATGAAATTTTACTACTCAAAATTCAGTTATTGCCAAAAAAAGTCTTTATATCCCTTTGAATATACATTAAACTTAGCAATCCTTAGGCAATTGTAAAATTCTCAATTTTCGAATTTTAACCTTAATTTTTGCCTAGGATAATAAAAGTCATCACCCGATTTCTTTCTGATCATCAATTTGCTCATGAAATAGTATTTTAGCACTCAAAATCGAAGCAATGCTAAGTAAAATAAAGACTTAAAAACAGTTTCCGAGCGATTTCGTTCCAAAATTTCAACTTCTCATAAAGCTATTCAAAAATAATTTTTTTAGCCAAAATTTTGAAATTAGTTTGATTTTTAAAGTGTTTGTGAATAAAAAACACAATTTGGAACCATTTGTTAAAAATGAAATCTTCCATTCAATTACACTCGAAACTGAAATATTTCAAGATTTACGAAAAATGGAATTTTTGATTTTTAGAATACTTTTTTTTTTTAATTAAAATTTGGTACCAGAATGACTATAAAACATATATCCAACTCAAATTCACAATTTGAAAGCCTTTGAGCTATTTTCTCAAAAATACAATTCCCTCATTGAAAACACATGGCGGACTAGTCAATGAATTATTGATCAAAAAGTAAAATTTTCAAAAAATTTTCCCGTTTGTGATATTGAAGCTTATATATAGGAGAAACTCTAATTCCAATTTTAAAACACTAACTAAATAAGAAGTGGGTCTAAAGGTGGTCCAAAAAGTGCACCTTCAAAATGTTTCGTTTTAAATTTTCCCCATGTTAATCGAATGAAAAATTTCACACTTCTATATTTTCAAACTTTTACAATCTTTTTACAGCAAGGGTAACAGAAATCAACACCCGAATTGATTTCCACATTAAAATGGTCTATAAAATGACTATAAAAAGAATGACTATAAAACATATATCCAACTCAAATTCACAATTTGAAAGCATTTGAGCAATTTTCTCATAAATACAATTCCATCATTGAAAACACATGGCGGACTATTCAATGAATTATTGATCAAAAAGTAAAATTTTCAAAATTTTTTCCTGTTTGTGATATTGAAGTTCATATATAGGAAAATCTTCAATTCCAATTTTATAATTCTCACTAAATACGAAATGGGTCTAAAGTTGGTTCCAAAAATTGCACTTTCACAAATTTTAGTTTTTAAATTTTCCCATGTTAACCATATGGAAAATTTCACATATCTAAATTTTCAAAATTTTACAATTTTTGTGCAACTAGGGTAACAGAAATCATCACGCGAATCAATTTTCACATTCAAATCGTCATTAAAGTGAAATTTTACTACTTAAAACCCAGTAACTGTAAAAAACAAAAATGTCTTTATAACCATTTGAAAATACATTAAAATTGTCAATCCTAAGGCAATTTTCAAATTCTTAATTTAATCTAAATTTGTTGCCTAGGATCAAAGACGGCTTGAAAAAAAATTCTTAGCGCTTTCGTTTCAAAATATCAACTTCTCATATAGCTATTCAAATATAGTTTTTTGGCCAAAATTTTGGACTTAGTTTCATTTATAAAGTTTTTTGAATAAAAAACATAATTTGGAACCAATTGTTGAAAATGAAATCTTCCATTCAATTACCCTCGAAACTGAAATATTTCAAGATATACGAAAAATTGAATTTTTGATTTTTAGAATACTTTTTTTTTAATTAAAATTTGGTACCAGAATGACTATAAAACATATATCCAACTCAAATTCACAATTTGAAAGCATTTGAGCAATTTTCTCATCAATACAATTCCCCCATTGAAAACACAAGGTGGACTATTCAATGAATTATTGATCAAAAAGTAAAATTTTCAAAATTTTTTCACGTGTGTGATATTGAAGCTTATATATAGGAGAAACTCCAATTCCAATTTTGAAACACTAACTAAATAAGAAGTGGGTCAAAAGGTGGTTCAAAAAGTGCACTTTCAAAATGTTTCGTTTCAAATTTTCCCCATATTAATCGTATGAAAAATTTCACACTTCTAAATTTTTAAACTTTTACAATCTTTTTACAACTAGGGTAACTGAAATCATCACCCGAATTGATTTCCACATTAAAATGGTCATTAAAATGAAATTTTACTACTCAAAATTCAGTTATTGCCAAAAAAAGTCTTTATATCCCTTTGAATATACATTAAACTTGCCAATCCTTAGGCAATTTTCAAATTCTCAATTTTCCAATTTTAACCTTAATTTGTTGCCTAGGATAATAAAAGTCATCACCCGATTTCTTTCTGATCATCAATTGGCTCATGAAATAGTATTTTAGCACTCAAAATCGAAGCAATGCTAAGTAAAATAAAGACTTAAAAACAGTATCTGAGCGCTTTCGTTTCAAAATTTTAACTTCTCGTAAAGCTATTCAAAAATAATTTTTTTAGCCAAAATTTTGAAATTAGTTTGATTTTTAAAGTGTTTTTGTATAAAAAACACAATTTGGAAACATTTGTTAAAAATGAAATCTTCCATTCAATTAGACTCGAAACTGAAATATTTCAAGATATACGAAAAATGGAATTTTTGATTTTTAGAATACTTTTTTTTTAATTAAAATTTGGTACCAGAATGACTATAAAACATATATCCAACTCAAATTCACAATTTGAAAGCATTTGAGCAATTTTCTCATAAATACAATTCCCCCATTGAAAACACATGGCAGACTATTCAATGAATTATTGATCAAAAAGTAAAATTTTCAAAATTTTTTCCCGTTTGTGATATTGAAGCATATATATAGGAGAAACTCTAATTCCAATTTTAAAACACTAACTAAATAAGTAATGGGTCTAAAGGCGGTCCAAAAAGTGCCCTTTCAAAATGTTTCGTTTTAAATTTTCCCCATGTTAATCGTATGAAAAATTTCACACTTCTAAATTTTCAAACTTTTACAATCTTTTTACAGCTAGGGTAACGGAAATCATCACCCGAATTGATTTCCACTTTAAAAAGGTCTATAAAATGACTATAAAAAGAATGACTTTAAAACAAATATCCAACTCAAATTCACAATTTGAAAGCATTTGAGCAATTTTCTCATCAATACAATTCCCCCATTGAAAACACATGGCGGACTATTCAATGAATTATTGATCAAAAAGTAAAATTTTCAAAATTTTTTCACGTGTGTGATATTGAAGCTTATATATAGGAGAAACTCCAATTCCAATTTTAAAACACTAACTAAATAAGAAGTGGGTCAAAAGGTGGTTCAAAAAGTGCACTTTCAAAATGTTTCGTTTCAAATTTTCCCCATATTAATCGTATGAAAAATTTCACACTTCTAAATTTTTAAACTTTTACAATCTTTTTACAGCTAGGGTAACTGAAATCATCACCCGAATTGATTTCCAAATTAAAATGGTCATTAAAATGAAATTTTACTACTCAAAATTCAGTTATTGCCAAAAAAAGTCTTTATATCCCTTTGAATATACATTAAACTTGCCAATCCTTAGGCAATTTTCAAATTCTCATTTTTCCAATTTTAACCTTAATTTGTTGCCTAGGATAATAAAAGTCATCACCCGATTTCTTTCTGATCATCAATTGGCTCATGAAGTAGTATTTTAGCACTTAAAATCGAAGCAATGCTAAGTAAAATAAAGACTTAAAAACAGTTTCTGAGCGCTTTCGTTTCAAAATTTTAACTTGTCGTAAAGCTATTCAAAAATAATTTTTTTAGCCAAAATTTTGAAATTAGTTTGATTTTTAAAGTGTTTTTGTATAAAAAACACAATTTGGAAACATTTGTTAAAAATGAAATCTTCCATTCAATTAGACTCGAAACTGAAATATTTCAAGATATACGAAAAATGGAATTTTTGATTTTTAGAATACTTTTTTTTTAATTAAAATTTGGTACCAGAATGACTATAAAACATATATCCAACTCAAATTCACAATTTGAAAGCATTTGAGCAATTTTCTCATAAATACAATTCCCCCATTGAAAACACATGGCAGACTATTCAATGAATTATTGATCAAAAAGTAAAATTTTCAAAATTTTTTCCCGTTTGTGATATTGAAGCATATATATAGGAGAAACTCTAATTCCAATTTTAAAACACTAACTAAATAAGTAGTGGGTCTAAAGGCGGTCCAAAAAGTGCCCTTTCAAAATGTTTCGTTTAAAATTTTCCCCATGTTAATCGTATGAAAAATTTCACACTTCTAAATTTTCAAACTTTTACAATCTTTTTACAGCTAGGGTAACGGAAATCATCACCCGAATTGATTTCCACTTTAAAAAGGTCTATAAAATGACTATAAAAAGAATGACTTTAAAACAAATATCCAACTCAAATTCACAATTTGAAAGCATTTGAGCAATTTTCTCATCAATACAATTCCCCCATTGAAAACACATGGCGGACTATTCAATGAATTATTGATCAAAAAGTAAAATTTTCAAAATTTTTTCACGTGTGTGATATTGAAGCTTATATATAGGAGAAACTCCAATTCCAATTTTAAAACACTAACTAAATAAGAAGTGGGTCAAAAGGTGGTTCAAAAAGTGCACTTTCAAAATGTTTCGTTTCAAATTTTCCCCATATTAATCGTATGAAAAATTTCACACTTCTAAATTTTTAAACTTTTACAATCTTTTTACAGCTAGGGTAACTGAAATCATCACCCGAATTGATTTCCAAATTAAAATGGTCATTAAAATGAAATTTTACTACTCAAAATTCAGTTATTGCCAAAAAAAGTCTTTATATCCCTTTGAATATACATTAAACTTGCCAATCCTTAGGCAATTTTCAAATTCTCAATTTTCCAATTTTAACCTTAATTTGTTGCCTAGGATAATAAAAGTCATCACCCGATTTCTTTCTGATCATCAATTGGCTCATGAAATAGTATTTTAGCACTCAAAATCGAAGCAATGCTAAGTAAAATAAAGACTTAAAAACAGTTTCTGAGCGCTTTCGTTTCAAAATTTTAACTTGTCGTAAAGCTATTCAAAAATAATTTTTTTAGCCAAAATTTTGAAATTAGTTTGATTTTTAAAGTGTTTTTGTATAAAAAACACAATTTGGAAACATTTGTTAAAAATGAAATCTTCCATTCAATTAGACTCGAAACTGAAATATTTCAAGATATACGAAAAATGGAATTTTTGATTTTTAGAATACTTTTTTTTTAATTAAAATTTGGTACCAGAATGACTATAAAACATATATCCAACTCAAATTCACAATTTGAAAGCATTTGAGCAATTTTCTCATAAATACAATTCCAACATTGAAAACACATGGCAGACTATTCAATGAATTATTGATCAAAAAGTAAAATTTTCAAAATTTTTTCCCGTTTGTGATATTGAAGCATATATATAGGAGAAACTCTAATTCCAATTTTAAAACACTAACTAATTAAGAAGTGGGTCTAAAGGTGGTCCAAAAAGTGCACTTTAAAAATGTTTCGTTTTAAATTTTCCCCATGTTAATCGTATGAAAAATTTCACACTTCTAAATTTTCAAACTTTTACAATCTTTTTACAGCAAGGGTAACAGAAATCAACACCCGAATTGATTTCCACATTAAAATGGTCTATAAAATGACTATAAAAAGAATGACTATAAAACATATATACAACTCAAATTCACAATTTGAAAGCATTTGAGCAATTTTCTCATCAATACAATTCCCCCATTGAAAACACATGGCGGACTATCAAATGAATTATTGATCAAAAAGTAAAATTTTCCCGTTTGTGATATTGTAGCTCATATATAGGAAAATCTCCAATTCCAATTTTATAATTCTCACTAAATACGAAATGGGTCTAAAGTTGGTTCCAAAAATTGCACTTTCACAAATTTTAGTTTTTAAATTTTCCCATGTTAACCATATGGAAAATTTCACATATCTAAATTTTCAAAATTTTACAATTTTTGTGCAACTAGGGTAACAGAAATCATCACGCGAATCAATTTTCACATTCAAATCGTCATTAAAGTGAAATTTTACTACTCAAAACCCAGTTACTGTAAAAAACAAAAATGTCTTTATAACCTGTGGTGACGCAATAAGTTCATCCAACTTTCTTTATGCGTCAACCATTTTCGCGAAGTGAAACTTTCGTTTGCGAACCAAAACTAGAAACTGTCGATCAAAATCTTCAGCAAATGAAAGTAATACTAAAACTTAACTTAGCCAATCACTGCAGAAAGTAGGTGTGGCTAATTCATTCCTCTCAGTGATCTGAACCGAAAGGACATCACTTCTAGCTCTGATTCAAATGCTAAAGGACCTGTGTTCCTTCTTTTCAAATATTCCTTTGTCTTATATGTAGCGTGTGTTGTGTGGAGATTAAAGTCTTAAATGCTCCTAAAATCCTTCTGATACTTGACTCAAACATCATCACTAACAGTATATAACAGCCATACCTCCATATAATGGTGACCGCGGTTTCTAAAACGCGAAGCACACGCACTGCTACTAAAGAAAAAAAACTGTAAACACGAGCCATCGTAATGATCCCATTTCGAACTCTCTGTTATACTCAATGCATCAACAGCCCTTTATCAGCCCCTTTTGAAGTGCTCGATTTCTCCCCGAGCAGGCATTGAAGGTTCCTTGCAACTCGGCACAGTGACCCACTTCCGAAATTTCCCCACTCGCTTCTTCAAAAAAGACGGTCTTCGTTTCTGACTGCTATCGCTGCTAAGGATTGCTTTTAAAGAGGGTTTTACATCGTTCTTCAAAGATGGCCACACCGATTGAAAACGTGTCCGTCGTTTCGGCTGTAAGAATCCCCATCTTCAATCACGCAGACCCAGCCCTATGGTTCACGATGTGTGAAGCCACCTTCCAGCTTGGAGTTCCAAAAGCGATTACAGAGAGCCGGACAAAGTTCAACCATGTTGTCTCTCATCTTCCCCCTGAGACAGCGTCAATCGTGAGAGACGTTCTGATGAATCCCGATGCCTTGGACCCGTACCTTCAGCTAAAGACAGAGCTTATCAAAAGAAGCGGAGAATCTTCTCATCAAGAGATCCGTAAATTGCTACAAGGAGAACAACTCGGCGATCGGAAACCAACGGAGCTGCTGCGTGTCATGCTGCGTCGCGCAGAAAGTCACAAAGTGCCAGGAGGTCTCATATTGGAATTGTTTTTGCAACATCTACCTGCGCATGTCCAAACCGTTTTGGCTGCGGTAACACCGCTAACTGTGGAGAAGGCGGCCGAAATTGCTGACAGGATAGTGGAAGTTTCACCCTTCACGGTAAGTGCTTGTTCCGCACCCTCTCTTACATCTGTTGAAGGAAATTTGTTGCAAAAGATTAAACAGCTAAATATTCGAATAGACGAAATTTCTCGCGGCAGGAGTCACCAAAGCAATCATTCTTTTAATCCGCGTAAACGCAGCAAATCTCGAAACAAAAACCATGAGCTTTGCTGGTATCATTTCAAATTTGGATCGAAAGCTGTAAAATGTAATCCACCTTGCAATTTTACTCAAAAAAACGAGAACAGGCAAGAATAGATGCGACAATAACCTTGCCTCGATCTTCTCGTCGCCTTTTTGTGTACGATAAACGTACTAACGTACAATTTCTTATCGATACAGGTTCAGATATTTCCATTGCCCCTGCAACGCATTTACAAAGACGAAATCCCGTTCAAATGACCCTTTCTGCAGCCAATGGTTCTGCTATTCAGGTATATACAACTAAAACAATAAATTTGGATTTTGGTCTTCGGCGAGTTTTTAAATGGACATTCTTAATTGGAAATGTTTCTACTCCAATCATAGGCGCCGATTTTTTATACAATTTCAATCTCCTGCCTGATCTTAAGAGTAGGAAACTCATTGATGCTCAAACAAAACTTTTTTCTCCCTGTACACTAAGTACAAGTGATGTTCATTCCATCAAATCTGTATCTGGTGAAAGCATTTATCATAATCTTTTACGAGAATATCCCGATATTACTAAGCCTCCTAGTCCTCATAAAGAAGTAAAACATTCAGTTGTACATTATATACAAACTACTGGCCCTCCTGTAACTGCTAAAGCTCGTAGACTTGCTCCTGATAGGTTGCGTATCGCAAAGGAGGAATTTCAAAGCATGATTGACCTCGGTCACATGCGTCCTTCCAAAAGCAACTACGCCTCGCCTTTGCACATGGTACCGAAAAAAGACTCAACTGAATGGCGTCCGTGTGGCGATTTTCGAAATCTTAATGCCCAAACAATTAAAGATAATTACGGAGTACCAAACATTCTTGATTTTACTTCTCATTTACATGGAACGAAAATATATTCTCGTATAGATTTGATAAAGGCCTATCATCATATTCCTATTCATACAGATGACGTACACAAAACGGCAATCATAAGTCCCTTCGGTTTATTTGAGAGTACCCGTATGCAGTTTGGTTTGATTAATGCGGCCTCAACATTTCAAAGATTTATTGATGAGGTAACTAGAGATCTCCCATTTGTCTATGCTTTCGTGGATGACATCTTAGTGGCATCTCGGTCACCTGATGAGCATTTGGAGCATCTTAAATTGTTATTTCAGCGTTTAGATCACTATGGCCTCAGTTTAAAAACCTCAAAATGTATTTTTGGCGTACCTACTATTGAATTTTTAGGCTACACAGTTTCAGAATCCGGAATTCTACCTCGAACACAACGCGTTGATTGCATTTTGAAATTTCCAAAACCAACCACAATCACGCAATTGAGGCGGTTTCTCGGTTTAATAAATTTTTATAGACGTTTCTTGCCAAAAGCTGCGCACATTTTAGCCCCTTTAAACAAATTTTTGGAAGGTATTAAAAACAAAAAGAAATCTAAACGTCCCAGTCAAACAAAAGCTTGCGACATCCTTCAATGGAACGAGGCAGCGGAACGGGCATTTTCAGATGCTAAAAACGCCCTTGCTACAGCAACTTTAATCCGGCACCCCATTCCTGGAGCAAAAGTAAGTGTTTTTGTGGACGCAAGTGATTTCTCCATTGGTGGTTCAGTCATGCAATTTAACAATAATGCATGGGAACCTATTGCATTTATGTCAATGAAATTGAGCAAATCACAAAAAAATTGGTCTACTTATGATCGTGAGTTGTTAGCGATTTACACATCTGTTAAAAAATTTCGCCATTTACTTGAAGGTCGTGACTTCATCATCTTCACAGATCAGAAACCACTCATATACGCTTTCAAACAAAAACCTGACAAGTGTTCGCCCAGACAATTTCGACATTTAGATTATATAGCTCAATTTTCTACAGACATTCGCCATACAAAGGGAACTGACAATATAGTTGCAGACACTTTATCACGAATAGAAATTGATAGTGTTTCATTAACTACACTCAATTTTGAAGAATTTGCACTAGCACAAAAAAATGACCCTGAATTAAAATCCCTACTTAACAATACATCTTCCTTAAAATTACAAGCAACATTCATTCCCATCCTCAATGTTCAACTTCATTGTGACTTGTCAACTGGTCAACCTCGACCATTCGTTCCTGAATCATATCGGAAAATCATTTTCGATCAACTTCACGGACTTTCCCATCCAGGAATTTCTGCGACAAAAAAGTTGATCAGTACACGATATGTTTGGCCTCACATGAACAAATTCATAGGAGAACAAGTTAAATGTTGTATTCCATGTCAAAGATCAAAAGTACATCGACACACGAAAACGCCACTGGGAACATTTTCATTACCAGATTCTAGATTCTCTCATATTCACCTTGATCTGGTTGGCCCACTACCACCTTGTGATGGTAATACCTATTGCCTGACTGTAATAGACCGTTATACAAGATGGCCAGAGGCAATCGCTATCCCAGACTCAAAAGCTTCAACGGTGTGTAAAGCCCTATTTTCAGTGTGGATTTCACGTTTCGGTTGTCCCTCCATTATCACAACTGACCAAGGACGACAACTAGAATCAACTTTATTTCGTGAACTTCAAACACTTACTGGTTCTAACCGAATCCGTACCACAGCTTACCACCCCATAGCCAACGGTATCATTGAACGTTTCCACAGACATATGAAAAGCTCTATAAAAGCGCATGAAAATCCAAAATGGACAGACACTCTACCCATAATTTTACTTGGTATTCGAACTGCTTTTAAAAATGATCTGCAAGCTACAAGCGCAGAACTTGTCTATGGAAAAACACTCACCTTACCCGCTGATATGTTCAACCCATCGGACAACAAACAATCACTGGACACTTCCTTTGTTTCCACCTTGAAGGAAAACATGAGGAAACTCAACCCGATCACTGTTTCCCGCCATGGACAAAGTCCAATTTTTGTGCATCCTGACCTCAAATCATGCACTCACATATTCTTGCGAACTGACTGCTACCAACCACCATTAAGTCAGCCTTATACAGGACCCCACAAAGTGTTAACCCGATCAGATAAAACCATTACTATTGAATTAAAAGGTCGACATTCAACAGTTTCTCTCGATCGCGTTAAGCCTGCTTACCTTTTACGTGATGCTGATGATACTGATTCAGGTGTTTCTGATCAACCAACACCCAAAGAGTCTGATACACCAACTTTCAGTGACTCCCATCAGCAAACCATCACAACTAAAAGCGGTCGAAAAGTTCACTTTCCCGACCGGCTAACGTATTCATAAATAAAATCTTGTGTTTTTAAAATTATATTATATATATTTGCTAATGTTGTACATTATTATTTAATTTGTTGTATAATCTGCATTTCTTACAATTTTTGTATATGTAATAATGTGTTTCAATTGCATTTCTCTCTCATTATGCTCATATTCTATGTAAAACATATACTTGCATTACCTAAAATACTATTGTTTCATTTCATATTTTTGCATAATAATCTATAGAGATTTTAAATTTTATTATTTTTATGGTCTTGTTCTACATATTTTCTGTGTCGTTCGGTTCCCTCACTGGGGGGTTACTCTGTGGTGACGCAATAAGTTCATCCAACTTTCTTTATGCGTCAACCATTTTCGCGAAGTGAAACTTTCGTTTGCGAACCAAAACTAGAAACTGTCGATCAAAATCTTCAGCAAATGAAAGTAATACTAAAACTTAACTTAGCCAATCACTGCAGAAAGTAGGTGTGGCTAATTCATTCCTCTCAGTGATCTGAACCGAAAGGACATCACTTCTAGCTCTGATTCAAATGCTAAAGGACCTGTGTTCCTTCTTTTCAAATATTCCTTTGTCTTATATGTAGCGTGTGTTGTGTGGAGATTAAAGTCTTAAATGCTCCTAAAATCCTTCTGATACTTGACTCAAACATCATCACTAACAGTATATAACAGCCATACCTCCATAAACCATTTGAAAATACATTAAAATTGTCAATCCTAAGGCAATTTTCAAATTCTTAATTTAATCTAAATTTGTTGCCTAGGATCAAAGACGTTCATAGTTTCATTTATAAAGTTTTTTGAATAAAAAACATAATTTGGAACCAATTGTTAAAAATGAAATCTTCCATTCAATTACCCTCGAAACTGAAATATTTCAAGATATACGAAAAATTGAATTTTTGATTTTTAGAATACTTTTTTTTTAATTAAAATTTGGTACCAGAATGACTATAAAACATATATCCAACTCAAATTCACAATTTGAAAGCATTTGAGCAATTTTCTCATCAATACAATTCCCCCATTGAAAACACATGGCGGACTATTCAATGAATTATTGATCAAAAAGTAAAATTTTCAAAATTTTTTCACGTTTGTGATATTGAAGCTTATATATAGGAGAAACTCCAATTCCAATTTTAAAACACTAACTAAATAAGAAGTGGGTCAAAAGGTGGTTCAAAAAGTGCCCTTTCAAAATGTTTCGTTTTAAATTTTCCCCATGTTAATCGTATGAAAAATTTCACACTTCTAAATTTTCAAACTTTTACAATCTTTTTACAGCTAGGGTAACGGAAATCATCACCCGAATTGATTTCCACTTTAAAAAGGTCTATAAAATGACTATAAAAAGAATGACTTTAAAACAAATATCCAACTCAAATTCACAATTTGAAAGCATTTGAGCAATTTTCTCATCAATACAATTCTCCCATTGAAAACACATGGCGGACGATTCAATGAATTATTGATCAAAAAGTAAAATTTTCAAAATTTTTTCACGTGTGTGATATTGAAGCTTATATATAGGAGAAACTCCAATTCCAATTTTAAAACACTAACTAAATAAGAAGTGGGTCAAAAGGTGGTTCAAAAAGTGCACTTTCAAAATGTTTCGTTTCAAATTTTCCCCATATTAATCGTATGAAAAATTTCACACTTCTAAATTGTCAAACTTTTACAATCTTTTTACGGCTAGGGTAACAAAAATCATCACCCGAATTGATTTCCACATTAAAAGGGTTATTAAAATGAAATTTTACTACTCAAAATTCAGTTATTGCCAAAAAAAATCTTTATATCCCTTTGAATATACATTAAACTTGTCAATCATAAGGCAATTTTCAAATTCTCAATTTAATCTAAATTTGTTGCCTAGGATCAAAAAAGTCATTACCCGATTTCATTCTGAATTTGCAGCATTCAAAAATTTGCTTATAAAATGGTATTTTAGCACTCAAAATCGAACTAATCCAAAGAAAAAAGACGGCTTGAAAAAAAATTCTAAGCGCTTTCGTTTCAAAATATCAACTTCTCATATAGCTGTTCATATATAGTTTTTTGGCCAAAATTTTGAAGTTAGTTTCATTTATAAAGTTTTTTGAATAAAAAAACACAATTTGGAACCATTTGTTAAAAATGAAATCTTCCATTCAATTACATTCGAAACTGAAATATATCAAGATTTACGAAAAATGGAATTTTTGATTTTTAGAATACTTTTTTTTTAATTAAAATTTGGTACCAGAATGACTATAAAACATATATCCAACTCAAATTCACAATTTGAAAGTATTTGAGCAATTTTCTCAAAAATACAATTTCCCCATTGAAAACACATGGCGGACTAGTCAATGAATTATTGAACAAAAAGTAAAATTTTCAAAAATTTTTCCCGTTTGTGATATTGAAGCTTATATATAGGAGAAACTCTAATTCCAATTTTAAAACACTAACTAAATAAGAAGTGGGTCTAAAGGTGGTCCAAAAAGTGCACTTTCAAAATGTTTCGTTTTAAATTTTCCCCATGTTAATCGTAAGAAAAATTTCACACTTCTAAATTTTCAAACTTTTACAATCTTTTTACAGCTAGGGTAACAGAAATCATCACCCGAATTGATTTCCACATTAAAATGGTCATTAAAATGAAATTTTACTACTCAAAATTCAGTTATTGCCAAAAAAAGTCTTTATATCCCTTTGAATATACATTAAACTTAGCAATCCTTAGGCAATTGTCAAATTCTCAATTTTCGAATTTTAACCTTAATTTTTGCCTAGGATAATAAAAGTCATCACCCGATTTCTTTCTGATCATCAATTTGCTCATGAAATAGTATTTTAGCACTCAAAATCGAAGCAATGCTAAGTAAAATAAAGACTTAAAAACAGTTTCCGAGCGATTTCGTTCCAAAATTTCAACTTCTCATAAAGCTATTCAAAAATAATTTTTTTAGCCAAAATTTTGAAATTAGTTTGATTTTTAAAGTGTTTGTGAATAAAAAACACAATTTGGAACCATTTGTTAAAAATGAAATCTTCCATTCAATTACACTCGAAACTGAAATATTTCAAGATTTACGAAAAATGGAATTTTTGATTTTTAGAATACTTTTTTTTTTAATTAAAATTTGGTACCAGAATGACTATAAAACATATATCCAACTCAAATTCACAATTTGAAAGCCTTTGAGCTATTTTCTCAAAAATACAATTCCCTCATTGAAAACACATGGCGGACAAGTCAATGAATTATTGATCAAAAAGTAAAATTTTCAAAAAATTTTCCCGTTTGTGATATTGAAGCTTATATATAGGAGAAACTCTAATTCCAATTTTAAAACACTAACTAAATAAGAAGTGGGTCTAAAGGTGGTCCAAAAAGTGCACCTTCAAAATGTTTCGTTTTAAATTTTCCACATGTTAATCGAATGAAAAATTTCACACTTCTATATTTTCAAACTTTTACAATCTTTTTACAGCAAGGGTAACAGAAATCAACACCCGAATTGATTTCCACATTAAAATGGTCTATAAAATGACTATAAAAAGAATGACTATAAAACATATATCCAACTCAAATTCACAATTTGAAAGCATTTGAGCAATTTTCTCATAAATACAATTCCATCATTGAAAACACATGGCGGACTATTCAATGAATTATTGATCAAAAAGTAAAATTTTCAAAATTTTTTCCTGTTTGTGATATTGAAGTTCATATATAGGAAAATCTTCAATTCCAATTTTATAATTCTCACTAAATACGAAATGGGTCTAAAGTTGGTTCCAAAAATTGCACTTTCACAAATTTTAGTTTTTAAATTTTCCCATGTTAACCATATGGAAAATTTCACATATCTAAATTTTCAAAATTTTGCAATTTTTGTGCAACTAGGGTAACAGAAATCATCACGCGAATCAATTTTCACATTCAAATCGTCATTAAAGTGAAATTTTACTACTTAAAACCCAGTAACTGTAAAAAACAAAAATGTCTTTATAACCATTTGAAAATACATTAAAATTGTCAATCCTAAGGCAATTTTCAAATTCTTAATTTAATCTAAATTTGTTGCCTAGGATCAAAGACGGCTTGAAAAAAAATTCTTAGCGCTTTCGTTTCAAAATATCAACTTCTCATATAGCTATTCAAATATAGTTTTTTGGCCAAAATTTTGGACTTAGTTTCATTTATAAAGTTTTTTGAATAAAAAACATAATTTGGAACCAATTGTTGAAAATGAAATCTTCCATTCAATTACCCTCGAAACTGAAATATTTCAAGATATACGAAAAATTGAATTTTTGATTTTTAGAATACTTTTTTTTTAATTAAAATTTGGTACCAGAATGACTATAAAACATATATCCAACTCAAATTCACAATTTGAAAGCATTTGAGCAATTTTCTCATCAATACAATTCCCCCATTGAAAACACAAGGTGGACTATTCAATGAATTATTGATCAAAAAGTAAAATTTTCAAAATTTTTTCACGTGTGTGATATTGAAGCTTATATATAGGAGAAACTCCAATTCCAATTTTAAAACACTAACTAAATAAGAAGTGGGTCAAAAGGTGGTTCAAAAAGTGCACTTTCAAAATGTTTCGTTTCAAATTTTCCCCATATTAATCGTATGAAAAATTTCACACTTCTAAATTTTTAAACTTTTACAATCTTTTTACAACTAGGGTAACTGAAATCATCACCCGAATTGATTTCCACATTAAAATGGTCATTAAAATGAAATTTTACTACTCAAAATTCAGTTATTGCCAAAAAAAGTCTTTATATCCCTTTGAATATACATTAAACTTGCCAATCCTTAGGCAATTTTCAAATTCTCAATTTTCCAATTTTAACCTTAATTTGTTGCCTAGGATAATAAAAGTCATCACCCGATTTCTTTCTGATCATCAATTGGCTCATGAAATAGTA
Source organism: Linyphia triangularis (assembly GCA_963978545.1). Classification (NCBI taxonomy): domain Eukaryota; kingdom Metazoa; phylum Arthropoda; class Arachnida; order Araneae; family Linyphiidae; genus Linyphia; species Linyphia triangularis. The sequence goes on along the minus strand of OZ021729.1, from coordinate 86,810,170 downwards.
TTTTAGCACTCAAAATCGAAGCAATGCTAAGTAAAATAAAGACTTAAAAACAGTATCTGAGCGCTTTCGTTTCAAAATTTTAACTTCTCGTAAAGCTATTCAAAAATAATTTTTTTAGCCAAAATTTTGAAATTAGTTTGATTTTTAAAGTGTTTTTGTATAAAAAACACAATTTGGAAACATTTGTTAAAAATGAAATCTTCCATTCAATTAGACTCGAAACTGAAATATTTCAAGATATACGAAAAATGGAATTTTTGATTTTTAGAATACTTTTTTTTTAATTAAAATTTGGTACCAGAATGACTATAAAACATATATCCAACTCAAATTCACAATTTGAAAGCATTTGAGCAATTTTCTCATAAATACAATTCCCCCATTGAAAACACATGGCAGACTATTCAATGAATTATTGATCAAAAAGTAAAATTTTCAAAATTTTTTCCCGTTTGTGATATTGAAGCATATATATAGGAGAAACTCTAATTCCAATTTTAAAACACTAACTAAATAAGTAGTGGGTCTAAAGGCGGTCCAAAAAGTGCCCTTTCAAAATGTTTCGTTTTAAATTTTCCCCATGTTAATCGTATGAAAAATTTCACACTTCTAAATTTTCAAACTTTTACAATCTTTTTACAGCTAGGGTAACGGAAATCATCACCCGAATTGATTTCCACTTTAAAAAGGTCTATAAAATGACTATAAAAAGAATGACTTTAAAACAAATATCCAACTCAAATTCACAATTTGAAAGCATTTGAGCAATTTTCTCATCAATACAATTCCCCCATTGAAAACACATGGCGGACTATTCAATGAATTATTGATCAAAAAGTAAAATTTTCAAAATTTTTTCACGTGTGTGATATTGAAGCTTATATATAGGAGAAACTCCAATTCCAATTTTAAAACACTAACTAAATAAGAAGTGGGTCAAAAGGTGGTTCAAAAAGTGCACTTTCAAAATGTTTCGTTTCAAATTTTCCCCATATTAATCGTATGAAAAATTTCACACTTCTAAATTTTCAAACTTTTACAATCTTTTTACGGCTAGGGTAACAAAAATCATCACCCGAATTGATTTCCACATTAAAAGAGTTATTAAAATGAAATTTTACTACTCAAAATTCAGTTATTGCCAAAAAAAATCTTTATATCCCTTTGAATATACATTAAACTTGTCAATCATAAGGCAATTTTCAAATTCTCAATTTAATCTAAATTTGTTGCCTAGGATCAAAAAAGTCATTACCCGATTTCATTCTGAATTTGCAGCATTCAAAAATTTGCTTATAAAATGGTATTTTAGCACTCAAAATCGAACTAATCCAAAGAAAAAAGACGGCTTGAAAAAAAATTCTAAGCGCTTTCGTTTCAAAATATCAACTTCTCATATAGCTGTTCATATATAGTTTTTTGGCCAAAATTTTGAAGTTAGTTTCATTTATAAAGTTTTTTGAATAAAAAAGCACAATTTGGAACCATTTGTTAAAAATGAAATCTTCCATTCAATTACATTCGAAACTGAAATATATCAAGATTTACGAAAAATGGAATTTTTGATTTTTAGAATACTTTTTTTTTAATTAAAACTTGGTACCAGAATGACTATAAAACATATATCCAACTCAAATTCACAATTTGAAAGTATTTGAGCAATTTTCTCAAAAATACAATTTCCCCATTGAAAACACATGGCGGACTAGTCAATGAATTATTGAACAAAAAGTAAAATTTTCAAAATTTTTTCCCGTTTGTGATATTGAAGCTTATATATAGGAGAAACTCTAATTCCAATTTTAAAACACTAACTAAATAAGAAGTGGGTCTAAAGGTGGTCCAAAAAGTGCACTTTCAAAATGTTTCGTTTTAAATTTTCCCCATGTTAATCGTAAAAAAAATTTCACACTTCTAAATTTTCAAACTTTTACAATCTTTTTACAGCTAGGGTAACAGAAATCATCACCCGAATTGATTTCCACATTAAAATGGTCATTAAAATGAAATTTTACTACTCAAAATTCAGTTATTGCCAAAAAAAGTCTTTATATCCCTTTGAATATACATTAAACTTAGCAATCCTTAGGCAATTGTCAAATTCTCAATTTTCGAATTTTAACCTTAATTTTTGCCTAGGATAATAAAAGTCATCACCCGATTTCTTTCTGATCATCAATTTGCTCATGAAATAGTATTTTAGCACTCAAAATCGAAGCAATGCTAAGTAAAATAAAGACTTAAAAACAGTTTCAGAGCGATTTCGTTCCAAAATTTCAACTTCTCATAAAGCTATTCAAAAATAATTTTTTTAGCCAAAATTTTGAAATTAGTTTGATTTTTAAAGTGTTTGTGAATAAAAAACACAATTTGGAACCATTTGTTAAAAATGAAATCTTCCATTCAATTACACTCGAAACTGAAATATTTCAAGATTTACGAAAAATGGAATTTTTGATTTTTAGAATACTTTTTTTTTAATTAAAATTTGGTACCAGAATGACTATAAAACATATATCCAACTCAAATTCACAATTTGAAAGCCTTTGAGCTATTTTCTCAAAAATACAATTCCCTCATTGAAAACACATGGCGGACTAGTCAATGAATTATTGATCAAAAAGTAAAATTTTCAAAAAATTTTCCCGTTTGTGATATTGAAGCTTATATATAGGAGAAACTCTAATTCCAATTTTAAAACACTAACTAAATAAGAAGTGGGTCTAAAGGTGGTCCAAAAAGTGCACCTTCAAAATGTTTCGTTTTAAATTTTCCCCATGTTAATCGAATGAAAAATTTCACACTTCTATATTTTCAAACTTTTACAATCTTTTTACAGCAAGGGTAACAGAAATCAACACCCGAATTGATTTCCACATTAAAATGGTCTATAAAATGACTATAAAAAGAATGACTATAAAACATATATCCAACTCAAATTCACAATTTGAAAGCATTTGAGCAATTTTCTCATAAATACAATTCCATCATTGAAAACACATGGCGGACTATTCAATGAATTATTGATCAAAAAGTAAAATTTTCAAAATTTTTTCCTGTTTGTGATATTGAAGTTCATATATAGGAAAATCTTCAATTCCAATTTTATAATTCTCACTAAATACGAAATGGGTCTAAAGTTGGTTCCAAAAATTGCACTTTCACAAATTTTAGTTTTTAAATTTTCCCATGTTAACCATATGGAAAATTTCACATATCTAAATTTTCAAAATTTTACAATTTTTATGCAACTAGGGTAACAGAAATCATCACGCGAATCAATTTTCACATTCAAATCGTCATTAAAGTGAAATTTTACTACTTAAAACCCAGTAACTGTAAAAAACAAAAATGTCTTTATAACCATTTGAAAATACATTAAAATTGTCAATCCTAAGGCAATTTTCAAATTCTTAATTTAATCTAAATTTGTTGCCTAGGATCAAAGACGGCTTGAAAAAAAATTCTTAGCGCTTTCGTTTCAAAATATCAACTTCTCATATAGCTATTCAAATATAGTTTTTTGGCCAAAATTTTGGACTTAGTTTCATTTATAAAGTTTTTTGAATAAAAAACATAATTTGGAACCAATTGTTGAAAATGAAATCTTCCATTCAATTACCCTCGAAACTGAAATATTTCAAGATATACGAAAAATTGAATTTTTGATTTTTAGAATACTTTTTTTTTAATTAAAATTTGGTACCAGAATGACTATAAAACATATATCCAACTCAAATTCACAATTTGAAAGCATTTGAGCAATTTTCTCATCAATACAATTCCCCCATTGAAAACACAAGGTGGACTATTCAATGAATTATTGATCAAAAAGTAAAATTTTCAAAATTTTTTCACGTGTGTGATATTGAAGCTTATATATAGGAGAAACTCCAATTCCAATTGTAAAACACTAACTAAATAAGAAGTGGGTCAAAAGGTGGTTCAAAAAGTGCACTTTCAAAATGTTTCGTTTCAAATTTTCCCCATATTAATCGTATGAAAAATTTCACACTTCTAAATTTTTAAACTTTTACAATCTTTTTACAACTAGGGTAACTGAAATCATCACCCGAATTGATTTCCACATTAAAATGGTCATTAAAATGAAATTTTACTACTCAAAATTCAGTTATTGCCAAAAAAAGTCTTTATATCCCTTTGAATATACATTAAACTTGCCAATCCTTAGGCAATTTTCAAATTCTCAATTTTCCAATTTTAACCTTAATTTGTTGCCTAGGATAATAAAAGTCATCACCCGATTTCTTTCTGATCATCAATTGGCTCATGAAATAGTATTTTAGCACTCAAAATCGAAGCAATGCTAAGTAAAATAAAGACTTAAAAACAGTATCTGAGCGCTTTCGTTTCAAAATTTTAACTTGTCGTAAAGCTATTCAAAAATAATTTTTTTAGCCAAAATTTTGAAATTAGTTTGATTTTTAAAGTGTTTTTGTATAAAAAACACAATTTGGAAACATTTGTTAAAAATGAAATCTTCCATTCAATTAGACTCGAAACTGAAATATTTCAAGATATACGAAAAATGGAATTTTTGATTTTTAGAATACTTTTTTTTTAATTAAAATTTGGTACCAGAATGACTATAAAACATATATCCAACTCAAATTCACAATTTGAAAGCATTTGAGCAATTTTCTCATAAATACAATTCCCCCATTGAAAACACATGGCAGACTATTCAATGAATTATTGATCAAAAAGTAAAATTTTCAAAATTTTTTCACGTGTGTGATATTGAAGCTTATATATAAGAGAAACTCCAATTCCAATTTTAAAACACTAACTAAATAAGAAGTGGGTCAAAAGGTGGTTCAAAAAGTGCCCTTTCAAAATGTTTCGTTTTAAATTTTCCCCATGTTAATCGTATGAAAAATTTCACACTTCTAAATTTTCAAACTTTTACAATCTTTTTACAGCTAGGGTAACAGAAATCATCACCCGAATTGATTTCCACATTAAAATGGTCATTAAAATGAAATTTTACTACTCAAAATTCAGTTATTGCCAAAAAAAGTCTTTATATCCCTTTGAATATACATTAAACTTAGCAATCCTTAGGCAATTGTCAAATTCTCAATTTTCGAATTTTAACCTTAATTTTTGCCTAGGATAATAAAAGTCATCACCCGATTTCTTTCTGATCATCAATTTGCTCATGAAATAGTATTTTAGCACTCAAAATCGAAGCAATGCTAAGTAAAATAAAGACTTAAAAACAGTTTCAGAGCGATTTCGTTCCAAAATTTCAACTTCTCATAAAGCTATTCAAAAATAATTTTTTTAGCCAAAATTTTGAAATTAGTTTGATTTTTAAAGTGTTTGTGAATAAAAAACACAATTTGGAACCATTTGTTAAAAATGAAATCTTCCATTCAATTACACTCGAAACTGAAATATTTCAAGATTTACGAAAAATGGAATTTTTGATTTTTAGAATACTTTTTTTTTAATTAAAATTTGGTACCAGAATGACTATAAAACATATATCCAACTCAAATTCACAATTTGAAAGCCTTTGAGCTATTTTCTCAAAAATACAATTCCCTCATTGAAAACACATGGCGGACTAGTCAATGAATTATTGATCAAAAAGTAAAATTTTCAAAAAATTTTCCCGTTTGTGATATTGAAGCTTATATATAGGAGAAACTCTAATTCCAATTTTAAAACACTAACTAAATAAGAAGTGGGTCTAAAGGTGGTCCAAAAAGTGCACCTTCAAAATGTTTCGTTTTAAATTTTCCCCATGTTAATCGAATGAAAAATTTCACACTTCTATATTTTCAAACTTTTACAATCTTTTTACAGCAAGGGTAACAGAAATCAACACCCGAATTGATTTCCACATTAAAATGGTCTATAAAATGACTATAAAAAGAATAACTATAAAACATATATCCAACTCAAATTCACAATTTGAAAGCATTTGAGCAATTTTCTCATAAATACAATTCCATCATTGAAAACACATGGCGGACTATTCAATGAATTATTGATCAAAAAGTAAAATTTTCAAAATTTTTTCCTGTTTGTGATATTGAAGTTCATATATAGGAAAATCTTCAATTCCAATTTTATAATTCTCACTAAATACGAAATGGGTCTAAAGTTGGTTCCAAAAATTGCACTTTCACAAATTTTAGTTTTTAAATTTTCCCATGTTAACCATATGGAAAATTTCACATATCTAAATTTTCAAAATTTTACAATTTTTGTGCAACTAGGGTAACAGAAATCATCACGCGAATCAATTTTCACATTCAAATCGTCATTAAAGTGAAATTTTACTACTTAAAACCCAGTAACTGTAAAAAACAAAAATGTCTTTATAACCATTTGAAAATACATTAAAATTGTCAATCCTAAGGCAATTTTCAAATTCTTAATTTAATCTAAATTTGTTGCCTAGGATCAAAGACGGCTTGAAAAAAAATTCTTAGCGCTTTCGTTTCAAAATATCAACTTCTCATATAGCTATTCAAATATAGTTTTTTGGCCAAAATTTTGGACTTAGTTTCATTTATAAAGTTTTTTGAATAAAAAACATAATTTGGAACCAATTGTTGAAAATGAAATCTTCCATTCAATTACCCTCGAAACTGAAATATTTCAAGATATACGAAAAATTGAATTTTTGATTTTTAGAATACTTTTTTTTTAATTAAAATTTGGTACCAGAATGACTATAAAACATATATCCAACTCAAATTCACAATTTGAAAGCATTTGAGCAATTTTCTCATCAATACAATTCCCCCATTGAAAACACAAGGTGGACTATTCAATGAATTATTGATCAAAAAGTAAAATTTTCAAAATTTTTTCACGTGTGTGATATTGAAGCTTATATATAGGAGAAACTCCAATTCCAATTGTAAAACACTAACTAAATAAGAAGTGGGTCAAAAGGTGGTTCAAAAAGTGCACTTTCAAAATGTTTCGTTTCAAATTTTCCCCATATTAATCGTATGAAAAATTTCACACTTCTAAATTTTTAAACTTTTACAATCTTTTTACAACTAGGGTAACTGAAATCATCACCCGAATTGATTTCCACATTAAAATGGTCATTAAAATGAAATTTTACTACTCAAAATTCAGTTATTGCCAAAAAAAGTCTTTATATCCCTTTGAATATACATTAAACTTGCCAATCCTTAGGCAATTTTCAAATTCTCAATTTTCCAATTTTAACCTTAATTTGTTGCCTAGGATAATAAAAGTCATCACCCGATTTCTTTCTGATCATCAATTGGCTCATGAAATAGTATTTTAGCACTCAAAATCGAAGCAATGCTAAGTAAAATAAAGACTTAAAAACAGTATCTGAGCGCTTTCGTTTCAAAATTTTAACTTGTCGTAAAGCTATTCAAAAATAATTTTTTTAGCCAAAATTTTGAAATTAGTTTGATTTTTAAAGTGTTTTTGTATAAAAAACACAATTTGGAAACATTTGTTAAAAATGAAATCTTCCATTCAATTAGACTCGAAACTGAAATATTTCAAGATATACGAAAAATGGAATTTTTGATTTTTAGAATACTTTTTTTTTAATTAAAATTTGGTACCAGAATGACTATAAAACATATATCCAACTCAAATTCACAATTTGAAAGCATTTGAGCAATTTTCTCATAAATACAATTCCCCCATTGAAAACACATGGCAGACTATTCAATGAATTATTGATCAAAAAGTAAAATTTTCAAAATTTTTTCCCGTTTGTGATATTGAAGCATATATATAGGAGAAACTCTAATTCCAATTTTAAAACACTAACTAAATAAGTAGTGGGTCTAAAGGCGGTCCAAAAAGTGCCCTTTCAAAATGTTTCGTTTTAAATTTTCCCCATGTTAATCGTATGAAAAATTTCACACTTCTAAATTTTCAAACTTTTACAATCTTTTTACAGCTAGGGTAACGGAAATCATCACCCGAATTGATTTCCACTTTAAAAAGGTCTATAAAATGACTATAAAAAGAATGACTTTAAAACAAATATCCAACTCAAATTCACAATTTGAAAGCATTTGAGCAATTTTCTCATCAATACAATTCCCCCATTGAAAACACATGGCGGACTATTCAATGAATTATTGATCAAAAAGTAAAATTTTCAAAATTTTTTCACGTGTGTGATATTGAAGCTTATATATAGGAGAAACTCCAATTCCAATTTTAAAACACTAACTAAATAAGAAGTGGGTCAAAAGGTGGTTCAAAAAGTGCACTTTCAAAATGTTTCGTTTCAAATTTTCCCCATATTAATCGTATGAAAAATTTCACACTTCTAAATTTTCAAACTTTTACAATCTTTTTACGGCTAGGGTAACAAAAATCATCACCCGAATTGATTTCCACATTAAAAGGGTTATTAAAATGAAATTTTACTACTCAAAATTCAGTTATTGCCAAAAAAAATCTTTATATCCCTTTGAATATACATTAAACTTGTCAATCATAAGGCAATTTTCAAATTCTCAATTTAATCTAAATTTGTTGCCTAGGATCAAAAAAGTCATTACCCGATTTCATTCTGAATTTGCAGCATTCAAAAATTTGCTTATAAAATGGTATTTTAGCACTCAAAATCGAACTAATCCAAAGAAAAAAGACGGCTTGAAAAAAAATTCTAAGCGCTTTCGTTTCAAAATATCAACTTCTCATATAGCTGTTCATATATAGTTTTTTGGCCAAAATTTTGAAGTTAGTTTCATTTATAAAGTTTTTTGAATAAAAAAACACAATTTGGAACCATTTGTTAAAAATGAAATCTTCCATTCAATTACATTCGAAACTGAAATATATCAAGATTTACGAAAAATGGAATTTTTGATTTTTAGAATACTTTTTTTTTAATTAAAATTTGGTACCAGAATGACTATAAAACATATATCCAACTCAAATTCACAATTTGAAAGTATATGAGCAATTTTCTCAAAAATACAAATTCCCCATTGAAAACACATGGCGGACTAGTCAATGAATTATTGAACAAAAAGTAAAATTTTCAAAATTTTTTCCCGTTTGTGATATTGAAGCTTATATATAGGAGAAACTCTAATTCCAATTTTAAAACACTAACTAAATAAGAAGTGGGTCTAAAGGTGGTCCAAAAAGTGCACTTTCAAAATGTTTCGTTTTAAATTTTCCCCATGTTAATCGTAAGAAAAATTTCACACTTCTAAATTTTCAAACTTTTACAATCTTTTTACAGCTAGGGTAACAGAAATCATCACCCGAATTGATTTCCACATTAAAATGGTCATTAAAATGAAATTTTACTACTCAAAATTCAGTTATTGCCAAAAAAAGTCTTTATATCCCTTTGAATATACATTAAACTTAGCAATCCTTAGGCAATTGTCAAATTCTCAATTTTCGAATTTTAACCTTAATTTTTGCCTAGGATAATAAAAGTCATCACCCGATTTCTTTCTGATCATCAATTTGCTCATGAAATAGTATTTTAGCACTCAAAATCGAAGCAATGCTAAGTAAAATAAAGACTTAAAAACAGTTTCCGAGCGATTTCGTTCCAAAATTTCAACTTCTCATAAAGCTATTCAAAAATAATTTTTTTAGCCAAAATTTTGAAATTAGTTTGATTTTTAAAGTGTTTGTGAATAAAAAACACAATTTGGAACCATTTGTTAAAAATGAAATCTTCCATTCAATTACACTCGAAACTGAAATATTTCAAGATTTACGAAAAATGGAATTTTTGATTTTTAGAATACTTTTTTTTTAATTAAAATTTGGTACCAGAATGACTATAAAACATATATCCAACTCAAATTCACAATTTGAAAGCATTTGAGCAATTTTCTCATAAATACAATTCCATCATTGAAAACACATGGCGGACTATTCAATGAATTATTGATCAAAAAGTAAAATTTTCAAAATTTTTTCCTGTTTGTGATATTGAAGTTCATATATAGGAAAATCTTCAATTCCAATTTTATAATTCTCACTAAATACGAAATGGGTCTAAAGTTGGTTCCAAAAATTGCACTTTCACAAATTTTAGTTTTTAAATTTTCCCATGTTAACCATATGGAAAATTTCACATATCTAAATTTTCAAAATTTTACAATTTTTGTGCAACTAGGGTAACAGAAATCATCACGCGAATCAATTTTCACATTCAAATCGTCATTAAAGTGAAATTTTACTACTTAAAACCCAGTAACTGTAAAAAACAAAAATGTCTTTATAACCATTTGAAAATACATTAAAATTGTCAATCCTAAGGCAATTTTCAAATTCTTAATTTAATCTAAATTTGTTGCCTAGGATCAAAGACGGCTTGAAAAAAAATTCTTAGCGCTTTCGTTTCAAAATATCAACTTCTCATATAGCTATTCAAATATAGTTTTTTGGCCAAAATTTTGGACTTAGTTTCATTTATAAAGTTTTTTGAATAAAAAACATAATTTGGAACCAATTGTTGAAAATGAAATCTTCCATTCAATTACCCTCGAAACTGAAATATTTCAAGATATACGAAAAATTGAATTTTTGATTTTTAGAATACTTTTTTTTAAATTAAAATTTGGTACCAGAATGACTATAAAACATATATCCAACTCAAATTCACAATTTGAAAGCATTTGAGCAATTTTCTCATCAATACAATTCCCCCATTGAAAACACAAGGTGGACTATTCAATGAATTATTGATCAAAAAGTAAAATTTTCAAAATTTTTTCACGTGTGTGATATTGAAGCTTATATATAGGAGAAACTCCAATTCCAATTGTAAAACACTAACTAAATAAGAAGTGGGTCAAAAGGTGGTTCAAAAAGTGCACTTTCAAAATGTTTCGTTTCAAATTTTCCCCATATTAATCGTATGAAAAATTTCACACTTCTAAATTTTTAAACTTTTACAATCTTTTTACAACTAGGGTAACTGAAATCATCACCCGAATTGATTTCCACATTAAAATGGTCATTAAAATGAAATTTTACTACTCAAAATTCAGTTATTGCCAAAAAAAGTCTTTATATCCCTTTGAATATACATTAAACTTGCCAATCCTTAGGCAATTTTCAAATTCTCAATTTTCCAATTTTAACCTTAATTTGTTGCCTAGGATAATAAAAGTCATCACCCGATTTCTTTCTGATCATCAATTGGCTCATGAAATAGTATTTTAGCACTCAAAATCGAAGCAATGCTAAGTAAAATAAAGACTTAAAAACAGTATCTGAGCGCTTTCGTTTCAAAATTTTAACTTCTCGTAAAGCTATTCAAAAATAATTTTTTTAGCCAAAATTTTGAAATTAGTTTGATTTTTAAAGTGTTTTTGTATAAAAAACACAATTTGGAAACATTTGTTAAAAATGAAATCTTCCATTCAATTAGACTCGAAACTGAAATATTTCAAGATATACGAAAAATGGAATTTTTGATTTTTAGAATACTTTTTTTTTAATTAAAATTTGGTACCAGAATGACTATAAAACATATATCCAACTCAAATTCACAATTTGAAAGCATTTGAGCAATTTTCTCATAAATACAATTCCCCCATTGAAAACACATGGCGGACTAGTCAATGAATTATTGATCAAAAAGTAAAATTTTCAAAAAATTTTCCCGTTTGTGATATTGAAGCTTATATATAGGAGAAACTCCAATTCCAATTTTAAAACACTAACTAAATAAGAAGTGGGTCAAAAGGTGGTTCAAAAAGTGCACTTTCAAAATGTTTCGTTTTAAATTTTCCCCATGTTAATCGTATGAAAAATTTCACACTTCTAAATTTTCAAACTTTTACAATCTTTTTACAGCTAGGGTAACGGAAATCATCACCCGAATTGATTTCCACTTTAAAAAGGTCTATAAAATGACTATAAAAAGAATGACTTTAAAACAAATATCCAACTCAAATTCACAATTTGAAAGCATTTGAGCAATTTTCTCATCAATACAATTCCCCCATTGAAAACACATGGCGGACTATTCAATGAATTATTGATCAAAAAGTAAAATTTTCAAAATTTTTTCACGTGTGTGATATTGAAGCTTATATATAGGAGAAACTCCAATTCCAATTTTAAAACACTAACTAAATAAGAAGTGGGTCAAAAGGTGGTTCAAAAAGTGCACTTTCAAAATGTTTCGTTTCAAATTTTCCCCATATTAATCGTATGAAAAATTTCACACTTCTAAATTTTCAAACTTTTACAATCTTTTTACGGCTAGGGTAACAAAAATCATCACCCGAATTGATTTCCACATTAAAAGGGTTATTAAAATGAAATTTTACTACTCAAAATTCTGTTATTGCCAAAAAAAATCTTTATATCCCTTTGAATATACATTAAACTTGTCAATCATAAGGCAATTTTCAAATTCTCAATTTAATCTAAATTTGTTGCCTAGGATCAAAAAAGTCATTACCCGATTTCATTCTGAATTTGCAGCATTCAAAAATTTGCTTATAAAATGGTATTTTAGCACTCAAAATCGAACTAATCCAAAGAAAAAAGACGGCTTGAAAAAAAATTCTAAGCGCTTTCGTTTCAAAATATCAACTTCTCATATAGCTGTTCATATATAGTTTTTTGGCCAAAATTTTGAAGTTAGTTTCATTTATAAAGTTTTTTGAATAAAAAAACACAATTTGGAACCATTTGTTAAAAATGAAATCTTCCATTCAATTACATTCGAAACTGAAATATATCAAGATTTACGAAAAATGGAATTTTTGATTTTTAGAATACTTTTTTTTTAATTAAAATTTGGTACCAGAATGACTATAAAACATATATCCAACTCAAATTCACAATTTGAAAGTATTTGAGCAATTTTCTCAAAAATACAATTTCCCCATTGAAAACACATGGCGGACTAGTCAATGAATTATTGAACAAAAAGTAAAATTTTCAAAATTTTTTCCCGTTTGTGATATTGAAGCTTATATATAGGAGAAACTCTAATTCCAATTTTAAAACACTAACTAAATAAGAAGTGGGTCTAAAGGTGGTCCAAAAAGTGCACCTTCAAAATGTTTCGTTTTAAATTTTCCCCATGTTAATCGAATGAAAAATTTCACACTTCTATATTTTCAAACTTTTACAATCTTTTTACAGCAAGGGTAACAGAAATCAACACCCGAATTGATTTCCACATTAAAATGGTCTATAAAATGACTATAAAAAGAATGACTATAAAACATATATCCAACTCAAATTCACAATTTGAAAGCATTTGAGCAATTTTCTCATAAATACAATTCCATCATTGAAAACACATGGCGGACTATTCAATGAATTATTGATCAAAAAGTAAAATTTTCAAAATTTTTTCCTGTTTGTGATATTGAAGTTCATATATAGGAAAATCTTCAATTCCAATTTTATAATTCTCACTAAATACGAAATGGGTCTAAAGTTGGTTCCAAAAATTGCACTTTCACAAATTTTAGTTTTTAAATTTTCCCATGTTAACCATATGGAAAATTTCACATATCTAAATTTTCAAAATTTTACAATTTTTGTGCAACTAGGGTAACAGAAATCATCACGCGAATCAATTTTCACATTCAAATCGTCATTAAAGTGAAATTTTACTACTTAAAACCCAGTAACTGTAAAAAACAAAAATTTCTTTATAACCATTTGAAAATACATTAAAATTGTCAATCCTAAGGCAATTTTCAAATTCTTAATTTAATCTAAATTTGTTGCCTAGGATCAAAGACGGCTTGAAAAAAAATTCTTAGCGCTTTCGTTTCAAAATATCAACTTCTCATATAGCTATTCAAATATAGTTTTTTGGCCAAAATTTTGGACTTAGTTTCATTTATAAAGTTTTTTGAATAAAAAACATAATTTGGAACCAATTGTTGAAAATGAAATCTTCCATTCAATTACCCTCGAAACTGAAATATTTCAAGATATACGAAAAATTGAATTTTTGATTTTTAGAATACTTTTTTTTTAATTAAAATTTGGTACCAGAATGACTATAAAACATATATCCAACTCAAATTCACAATTTGAAAGCATTTGAGCAATTTTCTCATCAATACAATTCCCCCATTGAAAACACAAGGTGGACTATTCAATGAATTATTGATCAAAAAGTAAAATTTTCAAAATTTTTTCACGTGTGTGATATTGAAGCTTATATATAGGAGAAACTCCAATTCCAATTTTAAAACACTAACTAAATAAGAAGTGGGTCAAAAGGTGGTTCAAAAAGTGCACTTTCAAAATGTTTCGTTTCAAATTTTCCCCATATTAATCGTATGAAAAATTTCACACTTCTAAATTTTTAAACTTTTACAATCTTTTTACAACTAGGGTAACTGAAATCATCACCCGAATTGATTTCCACATTAAAATGGTCATTAAAATGAAATTTTACTACTCAAAATTCAGTTATTGCCAAAAAAAGTCTTTATATCCCTTTGAATATACATTAAACTTGCCAATCCTTAGGCAATTTTCAAATTCTCAATTTTCCAATTTTAACCTTAATTTGTTGCCTAGGATAATAAAAGTCATCACCCGATTTCTTTCTGATCATCAATTGGCTCATGAAATAGTATTTTAGCACTCAAAATCGAAGCAATGCTAAGTAAAATAAAGACTTAAAAACAATATCTGAGAGCTTTCGTTTCAAAATTTTAACTTCTCGTAAAGCTATTCAAAAATAATTTTTTTAGCCAAAATTTTGAAATTAGTTTGATTTTTAAAGTGTTTTTGTATAAAAAACACAATTTGGAAACATTTGTTAAAAATGAAATCTTCCATTCAATTAGACTCGAAACTGAAATATTTCAAGATATACGAAAAATGGAATTTTTGATTTTTAGAATACTTTTTTTTTAATTAAAATTTGGTACCAGAATGACTATAAAACATATATCCAACTCAAATTCACAATTTGAAAGCATTTGAGCAATTTTCTCATAAATACAATTCCCCCATTGAAAACACATGGCAGACTATTCAATGAATTATTGATCAAAAAGTAAAATTTTCAAAATTTTTTCCCGTTTGTGATATTGAAGCATATATATAGGAGAAACTCTAATTCCAATTTTAAAACACTAACTAAATAAGTAGTGGGTCTAAAGGCGGTCCAAAAAGTGCCCTTTCAAAATGTTTCGTTTTAAATTTTCCCCATGTTAATCGTATGAAAAATTTCACACTTCTAAATTTTCAAACTTTTACAATCTTTTTACAGCTAGGGTAACGGAAATCATCACCCGAATTGATTTCCACTTTAAAAAGGTCTATAAAATGACTATAAAAAGAATGACTTTAAAACAAATATCCAACTCAAATTCACAATTTGAAAGCATTTGAGCAATTTTCTCATCAATACAATTCCCCCATTGAAAACACATGGCGGACTATTCAATGAATTATTGATCAAAAAGTAAAATTTTCAAAATTTTTTCACGTGTGTGATATTGAAGCTTATATATAGGAGAAACTCCAATTCCAATTTTAAAACACTAACTAAATAAGAAGTGGGTCAAAAGGTGGTTCAAAAAGTGCACTTTCAAAATGTTTCGTTTCAAATTTTCCCCATATTAATCGTATGAAAAATTTCACACTTCTAAATTTTTAAACTTTTACAATCTTTTTACAGCTAGGGTAACTGAAATCATCACCCGAATTGATTTCCAAATTAAAATGGTCATTAAAATGAAATTTTACTACTCAAAATTCAGTTATTGCCAAAAAAAGTCTTTATATCCCTTTGAATATACATTAAACTTGCCAATCCTTAGGCAATTTTCAAATTCTCAATTTTCCAATTTTAACCTTAATTTGTTGCCTAGGATAATAAAAGTCATCACCCGATTTCTTTCTGATCATCAATTGGCTCATGAAATAGTATTTTAGCACTCAAAATCGAAGCAATGCTAAGTAAAATAAAGACTTAAAAACAGTTTCTGAGCGCTTTCGTTTCAAAATTTTAACTTGTCGTAAAGCTATTCAAAAATAATTTTTTTAGCCAAAATTTTGAAATTAGTTTGATTTTTAAAGTGTTTTTGTATAAAAAACACAATTTGGAAACATTTGTTAAAAATGAAATCTTCCATTCAATTAGACTCGAAACTGAAATATTTCAAGATATACGAAAAATTGAATTTTTGATTTTTAGAATACTTTTTTTTTAATTAAAATTTGGTACCAGAATGACTATAAAACATATATCCAACTCAAATTCACAATTTGAAAGCATTTGAGCAATTTTCTCATAAATACAATTCCAACATTGAAAACACATGGCAGACTATTCAATGAATTATTGATCAAAAAGTAAAATTTTCAAAAAATTTTCCCGTTTGTGATATTGAAGCTTATATATAGGAGAAACTCTAATTCCAATTTTAAAACACTAACTAAATAAGAAGTGGGTCTAAAGGTGGTCCAAAAAGTGCACCTTCAAAATGTTTCGTTTTAAATTTTCCCCATGTTAATCGAATGAAAAATTTCACACTTCTATATTTTCAAACTTTTACAATCTTTTTACAGCAAGGGTAACAGAAATCAACACCCGAATTGATTTCCACATTAAAATGGTCTATAAAATGACTATAAAAAGAATGACTATAAAACATATATCCAACTCAAATTCACAATTTGAAAGCATTTGAGCAATTTTCTCATAAATACAATTCCATCATTGAAAACACATGGCGGACTATTCAATGAATTATTGATCAAAAAGTAAAATTTTCAAAATTTTTTCCTGTTTGTGATATTGAAGTTCATATATAGGAAAATCTTCAATTCCAATTTTATAATTCTCACTAAATACGAAATGGGTCTAAAGTTGGTTCCAAAAATTGCACTTTCACAAATTTTAGTTTTTAAATTTTCCCATGTTAACCATATGGAAAATTTCACATATCTAAATTTTCAAAATTTTACAATTTTTGTGCAACTAGGGTAACAGAAATCATCACGCGAATCAATTTTCACATTCAAATCGTCATTAAAGTGAAATTTTACTACTTAAAACCCAGTAACTGTAAAAAACAAAAATGTCTTTATAACCATTTGAAAATACATTAAAATTGTCAATCCTAAGGCAATTTTCAAATTCTTAATTTAATCTAAATTTGTTGCCTAGGATCAAAGACGGCTTGAAAAAAAATTCTTAGCGCTTTCGTTTCAAAATATCAACTTCTCATATAGCTATTCAAATATAGTTTTTTGGCCAAAATTTTGGACTTAGTTTCATTTATAAAGTTTTTTGAATAAAAAACATAATTTGGAACCAATTGTTGAAAATGAAATCTTCCATTCAATTACCCTCGAAACTGAAATATTTCAAGATATACGAAAAATTGAATTTTTGATTTTTAGAATACTTTTTTTTTAATTAAAATTTGGTACCAGAATGACTATAAAACATATATCCAACTCAAATTCACAATTTGAAAGCATTTGAGCAATTTTCTCATCAATACAATTCCCCCATTGAAAACACAAGGTGGACTATTCAATGAATTATTGATCAAAAAGTAAAATTTTCAAAATTTTTTCACGTGTGTGATATTGAAGCTTATATATAGGAGAAACTCCAATTCCAATTTTAAAACACTAACTAAATAAGAAGTGGGTCAAAAGGTGGTTCAAAAAGTGCACTTTCAAAATGTTTCGTTTCAAATTTTCCCCATATTAATCGTATGAAAAATTTCACACTTCTAAATTTTTAAACTTTTACAATCTTTTTACAACTAGGGTAACTGAAATCATCACCCGAATTGATTTCCACATTAAAATGGTCATTAAAATGAAATTTTACTACTCAAAATTCAGTTATTGCCAAAAAAAGTCTTTATATCCCTTTGAATATACATAAAACTTGCCAATCCTTAGGCAATTTTCAAATTCTCAATTTTCCAATTTTAACCTTAATTTGTTGCCTAGGATAATAAAAGTCATCACCCGATTTCTTTCTGATCATCAATTGGCTCATGAAATAGTATTTTAGCACTCAAAATCGAAGCAATGCTAAGTAAAATAAAGACTTAAAAACAATATCTGAGAGCTTTCGTTTCAAAATTTTAACTTCTCGTAAAGCTATTCAAAAATAATTTTTTTAGCCAAAATTTTGAAATTAGTTTGATTTTTAAAGTGTTTTTGTATAAAAAACACAATTTGGAAACATTTGTTAAAAATGAAATCTTCCATTCAATTAGACTCGAAACTGAAATATTTCAAGATATACGAAAAATTGAATTTTTGATTTTTAGAATACTTTTTTTTTTAATTAAAATTTGGTACCAGAATGACTATAAAACATATATCCAACTCAAATTCACAATTTGAAAGCATTTGAGCAATTTTCTCATAAATACAATTCCAACATTGAAAACACATGGCAGACTATTCAATGAATTATTGATCAAAAAGTAAAATTTTCAAAAATTTTTCCCGTTTGTGATATTGAAGCTTATATATAGGAGAAACTCTAATTCCAATTTTAAAACACTAACTAAATAAGAAGTGGGTCTAAAGGTGGTCCAAAAAGTGCACCTTCAAAATGTTTCGTTTTAAATTTTCCCCATGTTAATCGAATGAAAAATTTCACACTTCTATATTTTCAAACTTTTACAATCTTTTTACAGCAAGGGTAACAGAAATCAACACCCGAATTGATTTCCACATTAAAATGGTCTATAAAATGACTATAAAAAGAATGACTATAAAACATATATCCAACTCAAATTCACAATTTGAAAGCATTTGAGCAATTTTCTCATAAATACAATTCCATCATTGAAAACACATGGCGGACTATTCAATGAATTATTGATCAAAAAGTAAAATTTTCAAAATTTTTTCCTGTTTGTGATATTGAAGTTCATATATAGGAAAATCTTCAATTCCAATTTTATAATTCTCACTAAATACGAAATGGGTCTAAAGTTGGTTCCAAAAATTGCACTTTCACAAATTTTAGTTTTTAAATTTTCCCATGTTAACCATATGGAAAATTTCACATATCTAAATTTTCAAAATTTTACAATTTTTGTGCAACTAGGGTAACAGAAATCATCACGCGAATCAATTTTCACATTCAAATCGTCATTAAAGTGAAATTTTACTACTTAAAACCCAGTAACTGTAAAAAACAAAAATGTCTTTATAACCATTTGAAAATACATTAAAATTGTCAATCCTAAGGCAATTTTCAAATTCTTAATTTAATCTAAATTTGTTGCCTAGGATCAAAGACGGCTTGAAAAAAAATTCTTAGCGCTTTCGTTTCAAAATATCAACTTCTCATATAGCTATTCAAATATAGTTTTTTGGCCAAAATTTTGGACTTAGTTTCATTTATAAAGTTTTTTGAATAAAAAACATAATTTGGAACCAATTGTTGAAAATGAAATCTTCCATTCAATTACCCTCGAAACTGAAATATTTCAAGATATACGAAAAATTGAATTTTTGATTTTTAGAATACTTTTTTTTTAATTAAAATTTGGTACCAGAATGACTATAAAACATATATCCAACTCAAATTCACAATTTGAAAGCATTTGAGCAATTTTCTCATCAATACAATTCCCCCATTGAAAACACAAGGTGGACTATTCAATGAATTATTGATCAAAAAGTAAAATTTTCAAAATTTTTTCACGTGTGTGATATTGAAGCTTATATATAGGAGAAACTCCAATTCCAATTGTAAAACACTAACTAAATAAGAAGTGGGTCAAAAGGTGGTTCAAAAAGTGCACTTTCAAAATGTTTCGTTTCAAATTTTCCCCATATTAATCGTATGAAAAATTTCACACTTCTAAATTTTTAAACTTTTACAATCTTTTTACAACTAGGGTAACTGAAATCATCACCCGAATTGATTTCCACATTAAAATGGTCATTAAAATGAAATTTTACTACTCAAAATTCAGTTATTGCCAAAAAAAGTCTTTATATCCCTTTGAATATACATTAAACTTGCCAATCCTTAGGCAATTTTCAAATTCTCAATTTTCCAATTTTAACCTTAATTTGTTGCCTAGGATAATAAAAGTCATCACCCGATTTCTTTCTGATCATCAATTGGCTCATGAAATAGTATTTTAGCACTCAAAATCGAAGCAATGCTAAGTAAAATAAAGACTTAAAAACAGTATCTGAGCGCTTTCGTTTCAAAATTTTAACTTCTCGTAAAGCTATTCAAAAATAATTTTTTTAGCCAAAATTTTGAAATTAGTTTGATTTTTAAAGTGTTTTTGTATAAAAAACACAATTTGGAAACATTTGTTAAAAATGAAATCTTCCATTCAATTAGACTCGAAACTGAAATATTTCAAGATATACGAAAAATGGAATTTTTGATTTTTAGAATACTTTTTTTTTAATTAAAATTTGGTACCAGAATGACTATAAAACATATATCCAACTCAAATTCACAATTTGAAAGCATTTGAGCAATTTTCTCATAAATACAATTCCCCCATTGAAAACACATGGCGGACTAGTCAATGAATTATTGATCAAAAAGTAAAATTTTCAAAAAATTTTCCCGTTTGTGATATTGAAGCTTATATATAGGAGAAACTCCAATTCCAATTTTAAAACACTAACTAAATAAGAAGTGGGTCAAAAGGTGGTTCAAAAAGTGCACTTTCAAAATGTTTCGTTTTAAATTTTCCCCATGTTAATCGTATGAAAAATTTCACACTTCTAAATTTTCAAACTTTTACAATCTTTTTACAGCTAGGGTAACGGAAATCATCACCCGAATTGATTTCCACTTTAAAAAGGTCTATAAAATGACTATAAAAAGAATGACTTTAAAACAAATATCCAACTCAAATTCACAATTTGAAAGCATTTGAGCAATTTTCTCATCAATACAATTCCCCCATTGAAAACACATGGCGGACTATTCAATGAATTATTGATCAAAAAGTAAAATTTTCAAAATTTTTTCACGTGTGTGATATTGAAGCTTATATATAGGAGAAACTCCAATTCCAATTTTAAAACACTAACTAAATAAGAAGTGCGTCAAAAGGTGGTTCAAAAAGTGCACTTTCAAAATGTTTCGTTTCAAATTTTCCCCATATTAATCGTATGAAAAATTTCACACTTTTAAATTTTCAAACTTTTACAATCTTTTTACGGCTAGGGTAACAAAAATCATCACCCGAATTGATTTCCACATTAAAAGGGTTATTAAAATGAAATTTTACTACTCAAAATTCAGTTATTGCCAAAAAAAATCTTTATATCCCTTTGAATATACATTAAACTTGTCAATCATAAGGCAATTTTCAAATTCTCAATTTAATCTAAATTTGTTGCCTAGGATCAAAAAAGTCATTACCCGATTTCATTCTGAATTTGCAGCATTCAAAAATTTGCTTATAAAATGGTATTTTAGCACTCAAAATCGAACTAATCCAAAGAAAAAAGACGGCTTGAAAAAAAATTCTAAGCGCTTTCGTTTCAAAATATCAACTTCTCATATAGCTGTTCATATATAGTTTTTTGGCCAAAATTTTGAAGTTAGTTTCATTTATAAAGTTTTTTGAATAAAAAAACACAATTTGGAACCATTTGTTAAAAATGAAATCTTCCATTCAATTACATTCGAAACTGAAATATATCAAGATTTACGAAAAATGGAATTTTTGATTTTTAGAATACTTTTTTTTTAATTAAAATTTGGTACCAGAATGACTATAAAACATATATCCAACTCAAATTCACAATTTGAAAGTATTTGAGCAATTTTCTCAAAAATACAATTTCCCCATTGAAAACACATGGCGGACTAGTCAATGAATTATTGAACAAAAAGTAAAATTTTCAAAAATTTTTCCCGTTTGTGATATTGAAGCTTATATATAGGAGAAACTCTAATTCCAATTTTAAAACACTAACTAAATAAGAAGTGGGTCTAAAGGTGGTCCAAAAAGTGCACTTTCAAAATGTTTCGTTTTAAATTTTCCCCATGTTAATCGTAAGAAAAATTTCACACTTCTAAATTTTCAAACTTTTACAATCTTTTTACAGCTAGGGTAACAGAAATCATCACCCGAATTGATTTCCACATTAAAATGGTCATTAAAATGAAATTTTACTACTCAAAATTCAGTTATTGCCAAAAAAAGTCTTTATATCTCTTTGAATATACATTAAACTTAGCAATCCTTAGGCAATTGTCAAATTCTCAATTTTCGAATTTTAACCTTAATTTTTGCCTAGGATAATAAAAGTCATCACCCGATTTCTTTCTGATCATCAATTTGCTCATGAAATAGTATTTTAGCACTCAAAATCGAAGCAATGCTAAGTAAAATAAAGACTTAAAAACAGTTTCCGAGCGATTTCGTTCCAAAATTTCAACTTCTCATAAAGCTATTCAAAAATAATTTTTTTAGCCAAAATTTTGAAATTAGTTTGATTTTTAAAGTGTTTGTGAATAAAAAACACAATTTGGAACCATTTGTTAAAAATGAAATCTTCCATTCAATTACACTCGAAACTGAAATATTTCAAGATTTACGAAAAATGGAATTTTTGATTTTTAGAATACTTTTTTTTTTAATTAAAATTTGGTACCAGAATGACTATAAAACATATATCCAACTCAAATTCACAATTTGAAAGCCTTTGAGCTATTTTCTCAAAAATACAATTCCCTCATTGAAAACACATGGCGGACTAGTCAATGAATTATTGATCAAAAAGTAAAATTTTCAAAAATTTTTCCCGTTTGTGATATTGAAGCTTATATATAGGAGAAACTCTAATTCCAATTTTAAAACACTAACTAAATAAGAAGTGGGTCTAAAGGTGGTCCAAAAAGTGCACCTTCAAAATGTTTCGTTTTAAATTTTCCCCATGTTAATCGAATGAAAAATTTCACACTTCTATATTTTCAAACTTTTACAATCTTTTTACAGCAAGGGTAACAGAAATCAACACCCGAATTGATTTCCACATTAAAATGGTCTATAAAATGACTATAAAAAGAATGACTATAAAACATATATCCAACTCAAATTCACAATTTGAAAGCATTTGAGCAATTTTCTCATAAATACAATTCCATCATTGAAAACACATGGCGGACTATTCAATGAATTATTGATCAAAAAGTAAAATTTTCAAAATTTTTTCCTGTTTGTGATATTGAAGTTCATATATAGGAAAATCTTCAATTCCAATTTTATAATTCTCACTAAATACGAAATGGGTCTAAAGTTGGTTCCAAAAATTGCACTTTCACAAATTTTAGTTTTTAAATTTTCCCATGTTAACCATATGGAAAATTTCACATATCTAAATTTTCAAAATTTTACAATTTTTGTGCAACTAGGGTAACAGAAATCATCACGCGAATCAATTTTCACATTCAAATCGTCATTAAAGTGAAATTTTACTACTTAAAACCCAGTAACTGTAAAAAACAAAAATTTCTTTATAATCATTTGAAAATACATTAAAATTGTCAATCCTAAGGCAATTTTCAAATTCTTAATTTAATCTAAATTTGTTGCCTAGGATCAAAGACGGCTTGAAAAAAAATTCTTAGCGCTTTCGTTTCAAAATATCAACTTCTCATATAGCTATTCAAATATAGTTTTTTGGCCAAAATTTTGGACTTAGTTTCATTTATAAAGTTTTTTGAATAAAAAACATAATTTGGAACCAATTGTTGAAAATGAAATCTTCCATTCAATTACCCTCGAAACTGAAATATTTCAAGATATACGAAAAATTGAATTTTTGATTTTTAGAATACTTTTTTTTTAATTAAAATTTGGTACCAGAATGACTATAAAACATATATCCAACTCAAATTCACAATTTGAAAGCATTTGAGCAATTTTCTCATCAATACAATTCCCCCATTGAAAACACATGGTGGACTATTCAATGAATTATTGATCAAAAAGTAAAATTTTCAAAAATTTTTCACGTGTGTGATATTGAAGCTTATATATAGGAGAAACTCCAATTCCAATTTTAAAACACTAACTAAATAAGAAGTGGGTCAAAAGGTGGTTCAAAAAGTGCACTTTCAAAATGTTTCGTTTCAAATTTTCCCCATATTAATCGTATGAAAAATTTCACACTTCTAAATTTTCAAACTTTTACAATCTTTTTACGGCTAGGGTAACAAAAATCATCACCCGAATTGATTTCCACATTAAAAGGGTTATTAAAATGAAATTTTACTACTCAAAATTCAGTTATTGCCAAAAAAAATCTTTATATCCCTTTGAATATACATTAAACTTGTCAATCATAAGGCAATTTTCAAATTCTCAATTTAATCTAAATTTGTTGCCTAGGATCAAAAAAGTCATTACCCGATTTCATTCTGAATTTGCAGCATTCAAAAATTTGCTTATAAAATGGTATTTTAGCACTCAAAATCGAACTAATCCAAAGAAAAAAGACGGCTTGAAAAAAAATTCTAAGCGCTTTCGTTTCAAAATATCAACTTCTCATATAGCTGTTCATATATAGTTTTTTGGCCAAAATTTTGAAGTTAGTTTCATTCATAAAGTTTTTTGAATAAAAAAACACAATTTGGAACCATTTGTTAAAAATGAAATCTTCCATTCAATTACATTCGAAACTGAAATATATCAAGATTTACGAAAAATGGAATTTTTGATTTTTAGAATACTTTTTTTTTAATTAAAATTTGGTACCAGAATGACTATAAAACATATATCCAACTCAAATTCACAATTTGAAAGTATTTGAGCAATTTTCTCAAAAATACAATTTCCCCATTGAAAACACATGGCGGACTAGTCAATGAATTATTGAACAAAAAGTAAAATTTTCAAAAATTTTTCCCGTTTGTGATATTGAAGCTTATATATAGGAGAAACTCTAATTCCAATTTTAAAACACTAACTAAATAAGAAGTGGGTCTAAAGGTGGTCCAAAAAGTGCACTTTCAAAATGTTTCGTTTTAAATTTTCCCCATGTTAATCGTAAGAAAAATTTCACACTTCTAAATTTTCAAACTTTTACAATCTTTTTACAGCTAGGGTAACAGAAATCATCACCCGAATTGATTTCCACATTAAAATGGTCATTAAAATGAAATTTTACTACTCAAAATTCAGTTATTGCCAAAAAAAGTCTTTATATCCCTTTGAATATACATTAAACTTAGCAATCCTTAGGCAATTGTCAAATTCTCAATTTTCGAATTTTAACCTTAATTTTTGCCTAGGATAATAAAAGTCATCACCCGATTTCTTTCTGATCATCAATTTGCTCATGAAATAGTATTTTAGCACTCAAAATCGAAGCAATGCTAAGTAAAATAAAGACTTAAAAACAGTTTCCGAGCGATTTCGTTCCAAAATTTCAACTTCTCATAAAGCTATTCAAAAATAATTTTTTTAGCCAAAATTTTGAAATTAGTTTGATTTTTAAAGTGTTTGTGAATAAAAAACACAATTTGGAACCATTTGTTAAAAATGAAATCTTCCATTCAATTACACTCGAAACTGAAATATTTCAAGATTTACGAAAAATGGAATTTTTGATTTTTAGAATACTTTTTTTTTTAATTAAAATTTGGTACCAGAATGACTATAAAACATATATCCAACTCAAATTCACAATTTGAAAGCCTTTGAGCTATTTTCTCAAAAATACAATTCCCTCATTGAAAACACATGGCGGACTAGTCAATGAATTATTGATCAAAAAGTAAAATTTTCAAAAAATTTTCCCGTTTGTGATATTGAAGCTTATATATAGGAGAAACTCTAATTCCAATTTTAAAACACTAACTAAATAAGAAGTGGGTCTAAAGGTGGTCCAAAAAGTGCACCTTCAAAATGTTTCGTTTTAAATTTTCCCCATGTTAATCGAATGAAAAATTTCACACTTCTATATTTTCAAACTTTTACAATCTTTTTACAGCAAGGGTAACAGAAATCAACACCCGAATTGATTTCCACATTAAAATGGTCTATAAAATGACTATAAAAAGAATGACTATAAAACATATATCCAACTCAAATTCACAATTTGAAAGCATTTGAGCAATTTTCTCATAAATACAATTCCATCATTGAAAACACATGGCGGACTATTCAATGAATTATTGATCAAAAAGTAAAATTTTCAAAATTTTTTCCTGTTTGTGATATTGAAGTTCATATATAGGAAAATCTTCAATTCCAATTTTATAATTCTCACTAAATACGAAATGGGTCTAAAGTTGGTTCCAAAAATTGCACTTTCACAAATTTTAGTTTTTAAATTTTCCCATGTTAACCATATGGAAAATTTCACATATCTAAATTTTCAAAATTTTACAATTTTTGTGCAACTAGGGTAACAGAAATCATCACGCGAATCAATTTTCACATTCAAATCGTCATTAAAGTGAAATTTTACTACTTAAAACCCAGTAACTGTAAAAAACAAAAATGTCTTTATAACCATTTGAAAATACATTAAAATTGTCAATCCTAAGGCAATTTTCAAATTCTTAATTTAATCTAAATTTGTTGCCTAGGATCAAAGACGGCTTGAAAAAAAATTCTTAGCGCTTTCGTTTCAAAATATCAACTTCTCATATAGCTATTCAAATATAGTTTTTTGGCCAAAATTTTGGACTTAGTTTCATTTATAAAGTTTTTTGAATAAAAAACATAATTTGGAACCAATTGTTGAAAATGAAATCTTCCATTCAATTACCCTCGAAACTGAAATATTTCAAGATATACGAAAAATTGAATTTTTGATTTTTAGAATACTTTTTTTTTAATTAAAATTTGGTACCAGAATGACTATAAAACATATATCCAACTCAAATTCACAATTTGAAAGCATTTGAGCAATTTTCTCATCAATACAATTCCCCCATTGAAAACACAAGGTGGACTATTCAATGAATTATTGATCAAAAAGTAAAATTTTCAAATTTTTTTCACGTGTGTGATATTGAAGCTTATATATAGGAGAAACTCCAATTCCAATTTTAAAACACTAACTAAATAAGAAGTGGGTCAAAAGGTGGTTCAAAAAGTGCACTTTCAAAATGTTTCGTTTCAAATTTTCCCCATATTAATCGTATGAAAAATTTCACACTTCTAAATTTTTAAACTTTTACAATCTTTTTACAACTAGGGTAACTGAAATCATCACCCGAATTGATTTCCACATTAAAATGGTCATTAAAATGAAATTTTACTACTCAAAATTCAGTTATTGCCAAAAAAAGTCTTTATATCCCTTTGAATATACATTAAACTTGCCAATCCTTAGGCAATTTTCAAATTCTCAATTTTCCAATTTTAACCTTAATTTGTTGCCTAGGATAATAAAAGTCATCACCCGATTTCTTTCTGATCATCAATTGGCTCATGAAATAGTATTTTAGCACTCAAAATCGAAGCAATGCTAAGTAAAATAAAGACTTAAAAACAGTATCTGAGCGCTTTCGTTTCAAAATTTTAACTTCTCGTAAAGCTATTCAAAAATAATTTTTTTAGCCAAAATTTTGAAATTAGTTTGATTTTTAAAGTGTTTTTGTATAAAAAACACAATTTGGAAACATTTGTTAAAAATGAAATCTTCCAT
The DNA here is from genome assembly GCA_963978545.1 of Linyphia triangularis. NCBI lineage: Eukaryota > Metazoa > Arthropoda > Arachnida > Araneae > Linyphiidae > Linyphia > Linyphia triangularis. Next base: position 86,782,555 of record OZ021729.1, on the reverse strand, counting down.
TCAATTAGACTCGAAACTGAAATATTTCAAGATATACGAAAAATGGAATTTTTGATTTTTAGAATACTTTTTTTTTAATTAAAATTTGGTACCAGAATGACTATAAAACATATATCCAACTCAAATTCACAATTTGAAAGCATTTGAGCAATTTTCTCATAAATACAATTCCCCCATTGAAAACACATGGCAGACTATTCAATGAATTATTGATCAAAAAGTAAAATTTTCAAAATTTTTTCCCGTTTGTGATATTGAAGCATATATATAGGAGAAACTCTAATTCCAATTTTAAAACACTAACTAAATAAGTAGTGGGTCTAAAGGCGGTCCAAAAAGTGCCCTTTCAAAATGTTTCGTTTTAAATTTTCCCCATGTTAATCGTATGAAAAATTTCACACTTCTAAATTTTCAAACTTTTACAATCTTTTTACAGCTAGGGTAACGGAAATCATCACCCGAATTGATTTCCACTTTAAAAAGGTCTATAAAATGACTATAAAAAGAATGACTTTAAAACAAATATCCAACTCAAATTCACAATTTGAAAGCATTTGAGCAATTTTCTCATCAATACAATTCCCCCATTGAAAACACAAGGTGGACTATTCAATGAATTATTGATCAAAAAGTAAAATTTTCAAAATTTTTTCACGTGTGTGATATTGAAGCTTATATATAGGAGAAACTCCAATTCCAATTTTGAAACACTAACTAAATAAGAAGTGGGTCAAAAGGTGGTTCAAAAAGTGCACTTTCAAAATGTTTCGTTTCAAATTTTCCCCATATTAATCGTATGAAAAATTTCACACTTCTAAATTTTTAAACTTTTACAATCTTTTTACAACTAGGGTAACTGAAATCATCACCCGAATTGATTTCCACATTAAAATGGTCATTAAAATGAAATTTTACTACTCAAAATTCAGTTATTGCCAAAAAAAGTCTTTATATCCCTTTGAATATACATTAAACTTGCCAATCCTTAGGCAATTTTCAAATTCTCAATTTTCCAATTTTAACCTTAATTTGTTGCCTAGGATAATAAAAGTCATCACCCGATTTCTTTCTGATCATCAATTGGCTCATGAAATAGTATTTTAGCACTCAAAATCGAAGCAATGCTAAGTAAAATAAAGACTTAAAAACAGTATCTGAGCGCTTTCGTTTCAAAATTTTAACTTCTCGTAAAGCTATTCAAAAATAATTTTTTTAGCCAAAATTTTGAAATTAGTTTGATTTTTAAAGTGTTTTTGTATAAAAAACACAATTTGGAAACATTTGTTAAAAATGAAATCTTCCATTCAATTAGACTCGAAACTGAAATATTTCAAGATATACGAAAAATGGAATTTTTGATTTTTAGAATACTTTTTTTTTAATTAAAATTTGGTACCAGAATGACTATAAAACATATATCCAACTCAAATTCACAATTTGAAAGCATTTGAGCAATTTTCTCATAAATACAATTCCCCCATTGAAAACACATGGCAGACTATTCAATGAATTATTGATCAAAAAGTAAAATTTTCAAAATTTTTTCCCGTTTGTGATATTGAAGCATATATATAGGAGAAACTCTAATTCCAATTTTAAAACACTAACTAAATAAGTAGTGGGTCTAAAGGCGGTCCAAAAAGTGCCCTTTCAAAATGTTTCGTTTTAAATTTTCCCCATGTTAATCGTATGAAAAATTTCACACTTCTAAATTTTCAAACTTTTACAATCTTTTTACAGCTAGGGTAACGGAAATCATCACCCGAATTGATTTCCACTTTAAAAAGGTCTATAAAATGACTATAAAAAGAATGACTTTAAAAGAAATATCCAACTCAAATTCACAATTTGAAAGCATTTGAGCAATTTTCTCATCAATACAATTCCCCCATTGAAAACACATGGCGGACTATTCAATGAATTATTGATCAAAAAGTAAAATTTTCAAAATTTTTTCACGTGTGTGATATTGAAGCTTATATATAGGAGAAACTCCAATTCCAATTTTAAAACACTAACTAAATAAGAAGTGGGTCAAAAGGTGGTTCAAAAAGTGCACTTTCAAAATGTTTCGTTTCAAATTTTCCCCATATTAATCGTATGAAAAATTTCACACTTCTAAATTTTTAAACTTTTACAATCTTTTTACAGCTAGGGTAACTGAAATCATCACCCGAATTGATTTCCAAATTAAAATGGTCATTAAAATGAAATTTTACTACTCAAAATTCAGTTATTGCCAAAAAAAGTCTTTATATCCCTTTGAATATACATTAAACTTGCCAATCCTTAGGCAATTTTCAAATTCTCATTTTTCCAATTTTAACCTTAATTTGTTGCCTAGGATAATAAAAGTCATCACCCGATTTCTTTCTGATCATCAATTGGCTCATGAAATAGTATTTTAGCACTCAAAATCGAAGCAATGCTAAGTAAAATAAAGACTTAAAAACAGTTTCTGAGCGCTTTCGTTTCAAAATTTTAACTTGTCGTAAAGCTATTCAAAAATAATTTTTTTAGCCAAAATTTTGAAATTAGTTTGATTTTTAAAGTGTTTTTGTATAAAAAACACAATTTAGAAACATTTGTTAAAAATGAAATCTTCCATTCAATTAGACTCGAAACTGAAATATTTCAAGATATACGAAAAATGGAATTTTTGATTTTTAGAATACTTTTTTTTTAATTAAAATTTGGTACCAGAATGACTATAAAACATATATCCAACTCAAATTCACAATTTGAAAGCATTTGAGCAATTTTCTCATAAATACAATTCCCCCATTGAAAACACATGGCAGACTATTCAATGAATTATTGATCAAAAAGTAAAATTTTCAAAATTTTTTCCCGTTTGTGATATTGAAGCATATATATAGGAGAAACTCTAATTCCAATTTTAAAACACTAACTAAATAAGTAGTGGGTCTAAAGGCGGTCCAAAAAGTGCCCTTTCAAAATGTTTCGTTTTAAATTTTCCCCATGTTAATCGTATGAAAAATTTCACACTTCTAAATTTTCAAACTTTTACAATCTTTTTACAGCTAGGGTAACGGAAATCATCACCCGAATTGATTTCCACTTTAAAAAGGTCTATAAAATGACTATAAAAAGAATGACTTTAAAACAAATATCCAACTCAAATTCACAATTTGAAAGCATTTGAGCAATTTTCTCATCAATACAATTCCCCCATTGAAAACACATGGCGGACTATTCAATGAATTATTGATCAAAAAGTAAAATTTTCAAAATTTTTTCACGTGTGTGATATTGAAGCTTATATATAGGAGAAACTCCAATTCCAATTTTAAAACACTAACTAAATAAGAAGTGGGTCAAAAGGTGGTTCAAAAAGTGCACTTTCAAAATGTTTCGTTTCAAATTTTCCCCATATTAATCGTATGAAAAATTTCACACTTCTAAATTTTTAAACTTTTACAATCTTTTTACAGCTAGGGTAACTGAAATCATCACCCGAATTGATTTCCAAATTAAAATGGTCATTAAAATGAAATTTTACTACTCAAAATTCAGTTATTGCCAAAAAAAGTCTTTATATCCCTTTGAATATACATTAAACTTGCCAATCCTTAGGCAATTTTCAAATTCTCATTTTTCCAATTTTAACCTTAATTTGTTGCCTAGGATAATAAAAGTCATCACCCGATTTCTTTCTGATCATCAATTGGCTCATGAAATAGTATTTTAGCACTCAAAATCGAAGCAATGCTAAGTAAAATAAAGACTTAAAAACAGTTTCTGAGCGCTTTCGTTTCAAAATTTTAACTTGTCGTAAAGCTATTCAAAAATAATTTTTTTAGCCAAAATTTTGAAATTAGTTTGATTTTTAAAGTGTTTTTGTATAAAAAACACAATTTGGAAACATTTGTTAAAAATGAATTCTTCCATTCAATTAGACTCGAAACTGAAATATTTCAAGATATACGAAAAATGGAATTTTTGATTTTTAGAATACTTTTTTTTTAATTAAAATTTGGTACCAGAATGACTATAAAACATATATCCAACTCAAATTCACAATTTGAAAGCATTTGAGCAATTTTCTCATAAATACAATTCCCCCATTGAAAACACATGGCAGACTATTCAATGAATTATTGATCAAAAAGTAAAATTTTCAAAATTTTTTCCCGTTTGTGATATTGAAGCATATATATAGGAGAAACTCTAATTCCAATTTTAAAACACTAACTAAATAAGTAGTGGGTCTAAAGGCGGACCAAAAAGTGCCCTTTCAAAATGTTTCGTTTTAAATTTTCCCCATGTTAATCGTATGAAAAATTTCAAAGTTCTAAATTTTCAAACTTTTACAATCTTTTTACAGCTAGGGTAACGGAAATCATCACCCGAATTGATTTCCACTTTAAAAAGGTCTATAAAATGACTATAAAAAGAATGACTTTAAAACAAATATCCAACTCAAATTCACAATTTGAAAGCATTTGAGCAATTTTCTCATCAATACAATTCCCCCATTGAAAACACATGGCGGACTATTCAATGAATTATTGATCAAAAAGTAAAATTTTCAAAATTTTTTCACGTGTGTGATATTGAAGCTTATATATAGGAGAAACTCCAATTCCAATTTTAAAACACTAACTAAATAAGAAGTGGGTCAAAAGGTGGTTCAAAAAGTGCACTTTCAAAATGTTTCGTTTCAAATTTTCCCCATATTAATCGTATGAAAAATTTCACACTTCTAAATTTTTAAACTTTTACAATCTTTTTACAGCTAGGGTAACTGAAATCATCACCCGAATTGATTTCCAAATTAAAATGGTCATTAAAATGAAATTTTACTACTCAAAATTCAGTTATTGCCAAAAAAAGTCTTTATATCCCTTTGAATATACATTAAACTTGCCAATCCTTAGGCAATTTTCAAATTCTCAATTTTCCAATTTTAACCTTAATTTGTTGCCTAGGATAATAAAAGTCATCACCCGATTTCTTTCTGATCATCAATTGGCTCATGAAATAGTATTTTAGCACTCAAAATCGAAGCAATGCTAAGTAAAATAAAGACTTAAAAACAGTTTCTGAGCGCTTTCGTTTCAAAATTTTAACTTGTCGTAAAGCTATTCAAAAATAATTTTTTTAGCCAAAATTTTGAAATTAGTTTGATTTTTAAAGTGTTTTTGTATAAAAAACACAATTTGGAAACATTTGTTAAAAATGAAATCTTCCATTCAATTAGACTCGAAACTGAAATATTTCAAGATATACGAAAAATGGAATTTTTGATTTTTAGAATACTTTTTTTTTAATTAAAATTTGGTACCAGAATGACTATAAAACATATATCCAACTCAAATTCACAATTTGAAAGCATTTGAGCAATTTTCTCATAAATACAATTCCCCCATTGAAAACACATGGCAGACTATTCAATGAATTATTGATCAAAAAGTAAAATTTTCAAAATTTTTTCCCGTTTGTGATATTGAAGCATATATATAGGAGAAACTCTAATTCCAATTTTAAAACACTAACTAAATAAGTAGTGGGTCTAAAGGCGGTCCAAAAAGTGCCCTTTCAAAATGTTTCGTTTTAAATTTTCCCCATGTTAATCGTATGAAAAATTTCACACTTCTAAATTTTCAAACTTTTACAATCTTTTTACAGCTAGGGTAACGGAAATCATCACCCGAATTGAATTCCACTTTAAAAAGGTCTATAAAATGACTATAAAAAGAATGACTTTAAAACAAATATCCAACTCAAATTCACAATTTGAAAGCATTTGAGCAATTTTCTCATCAATACAATTCCCCCATTGAAAACACATGGCGGACTATTCAATGAATTATTGATCAAAAAGTAAAATTTTCAAAATTTTTTCACGTGTGTGATATTGAAGCTTATATATAGGAGAAACTCCAATTCCAATTTTAAAACACTAACTAAATAAGAAGTGGGTCAAAAGGTGGTTCAAAAAGTGCACTTTCAAAATGTTTCGTTTCAAATTTTCCCCATATTAATCGTATGAAAAATTTCACACTTCTAAATTTTTAAACTTTTACAATCTTTTTACAGCTAGGGTAACTGAAATCATCACCCGAATTGATTTCCAAATTAAAATGGTCATTAAAATGAAATTTTACTACTCAAAATTCAGTTATTGCCAAAAAAAGTCTTTATATCCCTTTGAATATACATTAAACTTGCCAATCCTTAGGCAATTTTCAAATTCTCATTTTTCCAATTTTAACCTTAATTTGTTGCCTAGGATAATAAAAGTCATCACCCGATTTCTTTCTGATCATCAATTGGCTCATGAAATAGTATTTTAGCACTCAAAATCGAAGCAATGCTAAGTAAAATAAAGACTTAAAAACAGTTTCTGAGCGCTTTCGTTTCAAAATTTTAACTTGTCGTAAAGCTATTCAAAAATAATTTTTTTAGCCAAAATTTTGAAATTAGTTTGATTTTTAAAGTGTTTTTGTATAAAAAACACAATTTAGAAACATTTGTTAAAAATGAAATCTTCCATTCAATTAGACTCGAAACTGAAATATTTCAAGATATACGAAAAATGGAATTTTTGATTTTTAGAATACTTTTTTTTTAATTAAAATTTGGTACCAGAATGACTATAAAACATATATCCAACTCAAATTCACAATTTGAAAGCATTTGAGCAATTTTCTCATAAATACAATTCCCCCATTGAAAACACATGGCAGACTATTCAATGAATTATTGATCAAAAAGTAAAATTTTCAAAATTTTTTCCCGTTTGTGATATTGAAGCATATATATAGGAGAAACTCTAATTCCAATTTTAAAACACTAACTAAATAAGTAGTGGGTCTAAAGGCGGTCCAAAAAGTGCCCTTTCAAAATGTTTCGTTTTAAATTTTCCCCATGTTAATCGTATGAAAAATTTCACACTTCTAAATTTTCAAACTTTTACAATCTTTTTACAGCTAGGGTAACGGAAATCATCACCCGAATTGATTTCCACTTTAAAAAGGTCTATAAAATGACTATAAAAAGAATGACTTTAAAACAAATATCCAACTCAAATTCACAATTTGAAAGCATTTGAGCAATTTTCTCATCAATACAATTCCCCCATTGAAAACACATGGCGGACTATTCAATGAATTATTGATCAAAAAGTAAAATTTTCAAAATTTTTTCACGTGTGTGATATTGAAGCTTATATATAGGAGAAACTCCAATTCCAATTTTAAAACACTAACTAAATAAGAAGTGGGTCAAAAGGTGGTTCAAAAAGTGCACTTTCAAAATGTTTCGTTTCAAATTTTCCCCATATTAATCGTATGAAAAATTTCACACTTCTAAATTTTTAAACTTTTACAATCTTTTTACAGCTAGGGTAACTGAAATCATCACCCGAATTGATTTCCAAATTAAAATGGTCATTAAAATGAAATTTTACTACTCAAAATTCAGTTATTGCCAAAAAAAGTCTTTATATCCCTTTGAATATACATTAAACTTGCCAATCCTTAGGCAATTTTCAAATTCTCATTTTTCCAATTTTAACCTTAATTTGTTGCCTAGGATAATAAAAGTCATCACCCGATTTCTTTCTGATCATCAATTGGCTCATGAAATAGTATTTTAGCACTCAAAATCGAAGCAATGCTAAGTAAAATAAAGACTTAAAAACAGTTTCTGAGCGCTTTCGTTTCAAAATTTTAACTTGTCGTAAAGCTATTCAAAAATAATTTTTTTAGCCAAAATTTTGAAATTAGTTTGATTTTTAAAGTGTTTTTGTATAAAAAACACAATTTGGAAACATTTGTTAAAAATGAATTCTTCCATTCAATTAGACTCGAAACTGAAATATTTCAAGATATACGAAAAATGGAATTTTTGATTTTTAGAATACTTTTTTTTTAATTAAAATTTGGTACCAGAATGACTATAAAACATATATCCAACTCAAATTCACAATTTGAAAGCATTTGAGCAATTTTCTCATAAATACAATTCCCCCATTGAAAACACATGGCAGACTATTCAATGAATTATTGATCAAAAAGTAAAATTTTCAAAATTTTTTCCCGTTTGTGATATTGAAGCATATATATAGGAGAAACTCTAATTCCAATTTTAAAACACTAACTAAATAAGTAGTGGGTCTAAAGGCGGACCAAAAAGTGCCCTTTCAAAATGTTTCGTTTTAAATTTTCCCCATGTTAATCGTATGAAAAATTTCAAAGTTCTAAATTTTCAAACTTTTACAATCTTTTTACAGCTAGGGTAACGGAAATCATCACCCGAATTGATTTCCACTTTAAAAAGGTCTATAAAATGACTATAAAAAGAATGACTTTAAAACAAATATCCAACTCAAATTCACAATTTGAAAGCATTTGAGCAATTTTCTCATCAATACAATTCCCCCATTGAAAACACATGGCGGACTATTCAATGAATTATTGATCAAAAAGTAAAATTTTCAAAATTTTTTCACGTGTGTGATATTGAAGCTTATATATAGGAGAAACTCCAATTCCAATTTTAAAACACTAACTAAATAAGAAGTGGGTCAAAAGGTGGTTCAAAAAGTGCACTTTCAAAATGTTTCGTTTCAAATTTTCCCCATATTAATCGTATGAAAAATTTCACACTTCTAAATTTTTAAACTTTTACAATCTTTTTACAGCTAGGGTAACTGAAATCATCACCCGAATTGATTTCCAAATTAAAATGGTCATTAAAATGAAATTTTACTACTCAAAATTCAGTTATTGCCAAAAAAAGTCTTTATATCCCTTTGAATATACATTAAACTTGCCAATCCTTAGGCAATTTTCAAATTCTCAATTTTCCAATTTTAACCTTAATTTGTTGCCTAGGATAATAAAAGTCATCACCCGATTTCTTTCTGATCATCAATTGGCTCATGAAATAGTATTTTAGCACTCAAAATCGAAGCAATGCTAAGTAAAATAAAGACTTAAAAACAGTTTCTGAGCGCTTTCGTTTCAAAATTTTAACTTGTCGTAAAGCTATTCAAAAATAATTTTTTTAGCCAAAATTTTGAAATTAGTTTGATTTTTAAAGTGTTTTTGTATAAAAAACACAATTTGGAAACATTTGTTAAAAATGAAATCTTCCATTCAATTAGACTCGAAACTGAAATATTTCAAGATATACGAAAAATGGAATTTTTGATTTTTAGAATACTTTTTTTTTAATTAAAATTTGGTACCAGAATGACTATAAAACATATATCCAACTCAAATTCACAATTTGAAAGCATTTGAGCAATTTTCTCATAAATACAATTCCCCCATTGAAAACACATGGCAGACTATTCAATGAATTATTGATCAAAAAGTAAAATTTTCAAAATTTTTTCCCGTTTGTGATATTGAAGCATATATATAGGAGAAACTCTAATTCCAATTTTAAAACACTAACTAAATAAGTAGTGGGTCTAAAGGCGGTCCAAAAAGTGCCCTTTCAAAATGTTTCGTTTTAAATTTTCCCCATGTTAATCGTATGAAAAATTTCACACTTCTAAATTTTCAAACTTTTACAATCTTTTTACAGCTAGGGTAACGGAAATCATCACCCGAATTGAATTCCACTTTAAAAAGGTCTATAAAATGACTATAAAAAGAATGACTTTAAAACAAATATCCAACTCAAATTCACAATTTGAAAGCATTTGAGCAATTTTCTCATCAATACAATTCCCCCATTGAAAACACATGGCGGACTATTCAATGAATTATTGATCAAAAAGTAAAATTTTCAAAATTTTTTCACGTGTGTGATATTGAAGCTTATATATAGGAGAAACTCCAATTCCAATTTTAAAACACTAACTAAATAAGAAGTGTATCAAAAGGTGGTTCAAAAAGTGCACTTTCAAAATGTTTCGTTTCAAATTTTCCCCATATTAATCGTATGAAAAATTTCACACTTCTAAATTTTTAAACTTTTACAATCTTTTTACAGCTAGGGTAACTGAAATCATCACCCGAATTGATTTCCAAATTAAAATGGTCATTAAAATGAAATTTTACTACTCAAAATTCAGTTATTGCCAAAAAAAGTCTTTATATCCCTTTGAATATACATTAAACTTGCCAATCCTTAGGCAATTTTCAAATTCTCAATTTTCCAATTTTAACCTTAATTTGTTGCCTAGGATAATAAAAGTCATCACCCGATTTCTTTCTGATCATCAATTGGCTCATGAAATAGTATTTTAGCACTCAAAATCGAAGCAATGCTAAGTAAAATAAAGACTTAAAAACAGTTTCTGAGCGCTTTCGTTTCAAAATTTTAACTTGTCGTAAAGCTATTCAAAAATAATTTTTTTAGCCAAAATTTTGAAATTAGTTTGATTTTTAAAGTGTTTTTGTATAAAAAACACAATTTGGAAACATTTGTTAAAAATGAAATCTTCCATTCAATTAGACTCGAAACTGAAATATTTCAAGATATACGAAAAATTGAATTTTTGATTTTTAGAATACTTTTTTTTTAATTAAAATTTGGTACCAGAATGACTATAAAACATATATCCAACTCAAATTCACAATTTGAAAGCATTTGAGCAATTTTCTCATAAATACAATTCCAACATTGAAAACACATGGCAGACTATTCAATGAATTATTGATCAAAAAGTAAAATTTTCAAAATTTTTTCCCGTTTGTGATATTGAAGCATATATATAGGAGAAACTCTAATTCCAATTTTAAAACACTAACTAATTAAGAAGTGGGTCTAAAGGTGGTCCAAAAAGTGCACTTTAAAAATGTTTCGTTTTAAATTTTCCCCATGTTAATCGTATGAAAAATTTCACACTTCTAAATTTTCAAACTTTTACAATCTTTTTACAGCAAGGGTAACAGAAATCAACACCCGAATTGATTTCCACATTAAAATGGTCTATAAAATGACTATAAAAAGAATGACTATAAAACATATATCCAACTCAAATTCACAATTTGAAAGCATTTGAGCAATTTTCTCATAAATACAATTCCATCATTGAAAACACATGGCGGACTATTCAATGAATTATTGATCAAAAAGTAAAATTTTCAAAATTTTTTCCTGTTTGTGATATTGAAGTTCATATATAGGAAAATCTTCAATTCCAATTTTATAATTCTCACTAAATACGAAATGGGTCTAAAGTTGGTTCCAAAAATTGCACTTTCACAAATTTTAGTTTTTAAATTTTCCCATGTTAACCATATGGAAAATTTCACATATCTAAATTTTCAAAATTTTGCAATTTTTGTGCAACTAGGGTAACAGAAATCATCACGCGAATCAATTTTCACATTCAAATCGTCATTAAAGTGAAATTTTACTACTTAAAACCCAGTAACTGTAAAAAACAAAAATGTCTTTATAACCATTTGAAAATACATTAAAATTGTCAATCCTAAGGCAATTTTCAAATTCTTAATTTAATCTAAATTTGTTGCCTAGGATCAAAGACGGCTTGAAAAAAAATTCTTAGCGCTTTCGTTTCAAAATATCAACTTCTCATATAGCTATTCAAATATAGTTTTTTGGCCAAAATTTTGGACTTAGTTTCATTTATAAAGTTTTTTGAATAAAAAACATAATTTGGAACCAATTGTTGAAAATGAAATCTTCCATTCAATTACCCTCGAAACTGAAATATTTCAAGATATACGAAAAATTGAATTTTTGATTTTTAGAATACTTTTTTTTTAATTAAAATTTGGTACCAGAATGACTATAAAACATATATCCAACTCAAATTCACAATTTGAAAGCATTTGAGCAATTTTCTCATCAATACAATTCCCCCATTGAAAACACAAGGTGGACTATTCAATGAATTATTGATCAAAAAGTAAAATTTTCAAAATTTTTTCACGTGTGTGATATTGAAGCTTATATATAGGAGAAACTCCAATTCCAATTTTAAAACACTAACTAAATAAGAAGTGGGTCAAAAGGTGGTTCAAAAAGTGCACTTTCAAAATGTTTCGTTTCAAATTTTCCCCATATTAATCGTATGAAAAATTTCACACTTCTAAATTTTTAAACTTTTACAATCTTTTTACAACTAGGGTAACTGAAATCATCACCCGAATTGATTTCCACATTAAAATGGTCATTAAAATGAAATTTTACTACTCAAAATTCAGTTATTGCCAAAAAAAGTCTTTATATCCCTTTGAATATACATTAAACTTGCCAATCCTTAGGCAATTTTCAAATTCTCAATTTTCCAATTTTAACCTTAATTTGTTGCCTAGGATAATAAAAGTCATCACCCGATTTCTTTCTGATCATCAATTGGCTCATGAAATAGTATTTTAGCACTCAAAATCGAAGCAATGCTAAGTAAAATAAAGACTTAAAAACAGTATCTGAGCGCTTTCGTTTCAAAATTTTAACTTCTCGTAAAGCTATTCAAAAATAATTTTTTTAGCCAAAATTTTGAAATTAGTTTGATTTTTAAAGTGTTTTTGTATAAAAAACACAATTTGGAAACATTTGTTAAAAATGAAATCTTCCATTCAATTAGACTCGAAACTGAAATATTTCAAGATATACGAAAAATGGAATTTTTGATTTTTAGAATACTTTTTTTTTAATTAAAATTTGGTACCAGAATGACTATAAAACATATATCCAACTCAAATTCACAATTTGAAAGCATTTGAGCAATTTTCTCATAAATACAATTCCCCCATTGAAAACACATGGCAGACTATTCAATGAATTATTGATCAAAAAGTAAAATTTTCAAAATTTTTTCCCGTTTGTGATATTGAAGCATATATATAGGAGAAACTCTAATTCCAATTTTAAAACACTAACTAAATAAGTAGTGGGTCTAAAGGCGGTCCAAAAAGTGCCCTTTCAAAATGTTTCGTTTTAAATTTTCCCCATGTTAATCGTATGAAAAATTTCACACTTCTAAATTTTCAAACTTTTACAATCTTTTTACAGCTAGGGTAACGGAAATCATCACCCGAATTGATTTCCACTTTAAAAAGGTCTATAAAATGACTATAAAAAGAATGACTTTAAAACAAATATCCAACTCAAATTCACAATTTGAAAGCATTTGAGCAATTTTCTCATCAATACAATTCCCCCATTGAAAACACATGGCGGACTATTCAATGAATTATTGATCAAAAAGTAAAATTTTCAAAATTTTTTCACGTGTGTGATATTGAAGCTTATATATAGGAGAAACTCCAATTCCAATTTTAAAACACTAACTAAATAAGAAGTGGGTCAAAAGGTGGTTCAAAAAGTGCACTTTCAAAATGTTTCGTTTCAAATTTTCCCCATATTAATCGTATGAAAAATTTCACACTTCTAAATTTTCAAACTTTTACAATCTTTTTACGGCTAGGGTAACAAAAATCATCACCCGAATTGATTTCCACATTAAAAGGGTTATTAAAATGAAATTTTACTACTCAAAATTCAGTTATTGCCAAAAAAAATCTTTATATCCCTTTGAATATACATTAAACTTGTCAATCATAAGGCAATTTTCAAATTCTCAATTTAATCTAAATTTGTTGCCTAGGATCAAAAAAGTCATTACCCGATTTCATTCTGAATTTGCAGCATTCAAAAATTTGCTTATAAAATGGTATTTTAGCACTCAAAATCGAACTAATCCAAAGAAAAAAGACGGCTTGAAAAAAAATTCTAAGCGCTTTCGTTTCAAAATATCAACTTCTCATATAGCTGTTCATATATAGTTTTTTGGCCAAAATTTTGAAGTTAGTTTCATTTATAAAGTTTTTTGAATAAAAAAGCACAATTTGGAACCATTTGTTAAAAATGAAATCTTCCATTCAATTACATTCGAAACTGAAATATATCAAGATTTACGAAAAATGGAATTTTTGATTTTTAGAATACTTTTTTTTTAATTAAAATTTGGTACCAGAATGACTATAAAACATATATCCAACTCAAATTCACAATTTGAAAGTATTTGAGCAATTTTCTCAAAAATACAATTTCCCCATTGAAAACACATGGCGGACTAGTCAATGAATTATTGAACAAAAAGTAAAATTTTCAAAATTTTTTCCCGTTTGTGATATTGAAGCTTATATAAAGGAGAAACTCTAATTCCAATTTTAAAACACTAACTAAATAAGAAGTGGGTCTAAAGGTGGTCCAAAAAGTGCACTTTCAAAATGTTTCGTTTTAAATTTTCCCCATGTTAATCGTAAAAAAAATTTCACACTTCTAAATTTTCAAACTTTTACAATCTTTTTACAGCTAGGGTAACAGAAATCATCACCCGAATTGATTTCCACATTAAAATGGTCATTAAAATGAAATTTTACTACTCAAAATTCAGTTATTGCCAAAAAAAGTCTTTATATCCCTTTGAATATACATTAAACTTAGCAATCCTTAGGCAATTGTCAAATTCTCAATTTTCGAATTTTAACCTTAATTTTTGCCTAGGATAATAAAAGTCATCACCCGATTTCTTTCTGATCATCAATTTGCTCATGAAATAGTATTTTAGCACTCAAAATCGAAGCAATGCTAAGTAAAATAAAGACTTAAAAACAGTTTCAGAGCGATTTCGTTCCAAAATTTCAACTTCTCATAAAGCTATTCATAAATAATTTTTTTAGCCAAAATTTTGAAATTAGTTTGATTTTTAAAGTGTTTGTGAATAAAAAACACAATTTGGAACCATTTGTTAAAAATGAAATCTTCCATTCAATTACACTCGAAACTGAAATATTTCAAGATTTACGAAAAATGGAATTTTTGATTTTTAGAATACTTTTTTTTTAATTAAAATTTGGTACCAGAATGACTATAAAACATATATCCAACTCAAATTCACAATTTGAAAGCCTTTGAGCTATTTTCACAAAAATACAATTCCCTCATTGAAAACACATGGCGGACTAGTCAATGAATTATTGATCAAAAAGTAAAATTTTCAAAAAATTTTCCCGTTTGTGATATTGAAGCTTATATATAGGAGAAACTCTAATTCCAATTTTAAAACACTAACTAAATAAGAAGTGGGTCTAAAGGTGGTCCAAAAAGTGCACCTTCAAAATGTTTCGTTTTAAATTTTCCCCATGTTAATCGAATGAAAAATTTCACACTTCTATATTTTCAAACTTTTACAATCTTTTTACAGCAAGGGTAACAGAAATCAACACCCGAATTGATTTCCACATTAAAATGGTCTATAAAATGACTATAAAAAGAATGACTATAAAACATATATCCAACTCAAATTCACAATTTGAAAGCATTTGAGCAATTTTCTCATAAATACAATTCCATCATTGAAAACACATGGCGGACTATTCAATGAATTATTGATCAAAAAGTAAAATTTTCAAAATTTTTTCCTGTTTGTGATATTGAAGTTCATATATAGGAAAATCTTCAATTCCAATTTTATAATTCTCACTAAATACGAAATGGGTCTAAAGTTGGTTCCAAAAATTGCACTTTCACAAATTTTAGTTTTTAAATTTTCCCATGTTAACCATATGGAAAATTTCACATATCTAAATTTTCAAAATTTTACAATTTTTGTGCAACTAGGGTAACAGAAATCATCACGCGAATCAATTTTCACATTCAAATCGTCATTAAAGTGAAATTTTACTACTTAAAACCCAGTAACTGTAAAAAACAAAAATGTCTTTATAACCATTTGAAAATACATTAAAATTGTCAATCCTAAGGCAATTTTCAAATTCTTAATTTAATCTAAATTTGTTGCCTAGGATCAAAGACGGCTTGAAAAAAAATTCTTAGCGCTTTCGTTTCAAAATATCAACTTCTCATATAGCTATTCAAATATAGTTTTTTGGCCAAAATTTTGGACTTAGTTTCATTTATAAAGTTTTTTGAATAAAAAACATAATTTGGAACCAATTGTTGAAAATGAAATCTTCCATTCAATTACCCTCGAAACTGAAATATTTCAAGATATACGAAAAATTGAATTTTTGATTTTTAGAATACTTTTTTTTTAATTAAAATTTGGTACCAGAATGACTATAAAACATATATCCAACTCAAATTCACAATTTGAAAGCATTTGAGCAATTTTCTCATCAATACAATTCCCCCATTGAAAACACAAGGTGGACTATTCAATGAATTATTGATCAAAAAGTAAAATTTTCAAAATTTTTTCACGTGTGTGATATTGAAGCTTATATATAGGAGAAACTCCAATTCCAATTGTAAAACACTAACTAAATAAGAAGTGGGTCAAAAGGTGGTTCAAAAAGTGCACTTTCAAAATGTTTCGTTTCAAATTTTCCCCATATTAATCGTATGAAAAATTTCACACTTCTAAATTTTTAAACTTTTACAATCTTTTTACAACTAGGGTAACTGAAATCATCACCCGAATTGATTTCCACATTAAAATGGTCATTAAAATGAAATTTTACTACTCAAAATTCAGTTATTGCCAAAAAAAGTCTTTATATCCCTTTGAATATACATTAAACTTGCCAATCCTTAGGCAATTTTCAAATTCTCAATTTTCCAATTTTAACCTTAATTTGTTGCCTAGGATAATAAAAGTCATCACCCGATTTCTTTCTGATCATCAATTGGCTCATGAAATAGTATTTTAGCACTCAAAATCGAAGCAATGCTAAGTAAAATAAAGACTTAAAAACAGTATCTGAGCGCTTTCGTTTCAAAATTTTAACTTGTCGTAAAGCTATTCAAAAATAATTTTTTTAGCCAAAATTTTGAAATTAGTTTGATTTTTAAAGTGTTTTTGTATAAAAAACACAATTTGGAAACATTTGTTAAAAATGAAATCTTCCATTCAATTAGACTCGAAACTGAAATATTTCAAGATATACGAAAAATGGAATTTTTGATTTTTAGAATACTTTTTTTTTAATTAAAATTTGGTACCAGAATGACTATAAAACATATATCCAACTCAAATTCACAATTTGAAAGCATTTGAGCAATTTTCTCATAAATACAATTCCCCCATTGAAAACACATGGCAGACTATTCAATGAATTATTGATCAAAAAGTAAAATTTTCAAAATTTTTTCCCGTTTGTGATATTGAAGCATATATATAGGAGAAACTCTAATTCCAATTTTAAAACACTAACTAAATAAGTAGTGGGTCTAAAGGCGGTCCAAAAAGTGCCCTTTCAAAATGTTTCGTTTTAAATTTTCCCCATGTTAATCGTATGAAAAATTTCACACTTCTAAATTTTCAAACTTTTACAATCTTTTTACAGCTAGGGTAACGGAAATCATCACCCGAATTGATTTCCACTTTAAAAAGGTCTATAAAATGACTATAAAAAGAATGACTTTAAAACAAATATCCAACTCAAATTCACAATTTGAAAGCATTTGAGCAATTTTCTCATCAATACAATTCCCCCATTGAAAACACATGGCGGACTATTCAATGAATTATTGATCAAAAAGTAAAATTTTCAAAATTTTTTCACGTGTGTGATATTGAAGCTTATATATAGGAGAAACTCCAATTCCAATTTTAAAACACTAACTAAATAAGAAGTGGGTCAAA
This sequence comes from Linyphia triangularis, assembly GCA_963978545.1. NCBI lineage: Eukaryota > Metazoa > Arthropoda > Arachnida > Araneae > Linyphiidae > Linyphia > Linyphia triangularis. The sequence continues at coordinate 86,764,983 of OZ021729.1, read as the reverse complement.
AGGTGGTTCAAAAAGTGCACTTTCAAAATGTTTCGTTTCAAATTTTCCCCATATTAATCGTATGAAAAATTTCACACTTCTAAATTTTCAAACTTTTACAATCTTTTTACGGCTAGGGTAACAAAAATCATCACCCGAATTGATTTCCACATTAAAAGGGTTATTAAAATGAAATTTTACTACTCAAAATTCAGTTATTGCCAAAAAAAATCTTTATATCCCTTTGAATATACATTAAACTTGTCAATCATAAGGCAATTTTCAAATTCTCAATTTAATCTAAATTTGTTGCCTAGGATCAAAAAAGTCATTACCCGATTTCATTCTGAATTTGCAGCATTCAAAAATTTGCTTATAAAATGGTATTTTAGCACTCAAAATCGAACTAATCCAAAGAAAAAAGACGGCTTGAAAAAAAATTCTAAGCGCTTTCGTTTCAAAATATCAACTTCTCATATAGCTGTTCATATATAGTTTTTTGGCCAAAATTTTGAAGTTAGTTTCATTTATAAAGTTTTTTGAATAAAAAAACACAATTTGGAACCATTTGTTAAAAATGAAATCTTCCATTCAATTACATTCGAAACTGAAATATATCAAGATTTACGAAAAATGGAATTTTTGATTTTTAGAATACTTTTTTTTTAATTAAAATTTGGTACCAGAATGACTATAAAACATATATCCAACTCAAATTCACAATTTGAAAGTATTTGAGCAATTTTCTCAAAAATACAAATTCCCCATTGAAAACACATGGCGGACTAGTCAATGAATTATTGAACAAAAAGTAAAATTTTCAAAATTTTTTCCCGTTTGTGATATTGAAGCTTATATATAGGAGAAACTCTAATTCCAATTTTAAAACACTAACTAAATAAGAAGTGGGTCTAAAGGTGGTCCAAAAAGTGCACTTTCAAAATGTTTCGTTTTAAATTTTCCCCATGTTAATCGTAAGAAAAATTTCACACTTCTAAATTTTCAAACTTTTACAATCTTTTTACAGCTAGGGTAACAGAAATCATCACCCGAATTGATTTCCACATTAAAATGGTCATTAAAATGAAATTTTACTACTCAAAATTCAGTTATTGCCAAAAAAAGTCTTTATATCCCTTTGAATATACATTAAACTTAGCAATCCTTAGGCAATTGTCAAATTCTCAATTTTCGAATTTTAACCTTAATTTTTGCCTAGGATAATAAAAGTCATCACCCGATTTCTTTCTGATCATCAATTTGCTCATGAAATAGTATTTTAGCACTCAAAATCGAAGCAATGCTAAGTAAAATAAAGACTTAAAAACAGTTTCCGAGCGATTTCGTTCCAAAATTTCAACTTCTCATAAAGCTATTCAAAAATAACTTTTTTAGCCAAAATTTTGAAATTAGTTTGATTTTTAAAGTGTTTGTGAATAAAAAACACAATTTGGAACCATTTGTTAAAAATGAAATCTTCCATTCAATTACACTCGAAACTGAAATATTTCAAGATTTACGAAAAATGGAATTTTTGATTTTTAGAATACTTTTTTTTTAATTAAAATTTGGTACCAGAATGACTATAAAACATATATCCAACTCAAATTCACAATTTGAAAGCCTTTGAGCTATTTTCTCAAAAATACAATTCCCTCATTGAAAACACATGGCGGACTAGTCAATGAATTATTGATCAAAAAGTAAAATTTTCAAAAAATTTTCCCGTTTGTGATATTGAAGCTTATATATAGGAGAAACTCTAATTCCAATTTTAAAACACTAACTAAATAAGAAGTGGGTCTAAAGGTGGTCCAAAAAGTGCACCTTCAAAATGTTTCGTTTTAAATTTTCCCCATGTTAATCGAATGAAAAATTTCACACTTCTATATTTTCAAACTTTTACAATCTTTTTACAGCAAGGGTAACAGAAATCAACACCCGAATTGATTTCCACATTAAAATGGTCTATAAAATGACTATAAAAAGAATGACTATAAAACATATATCCAACTCAAATTCACAATTTGAAAGCATTTGAGCAATTTTCTCATAAATACAATTCCATCATTGAAAACACATGGCGGACTATTCAATGAATTATTGATCAAAAAGTAAAATTTTCAAAATTTTTTCCTGTTTGTGATATTGAAGTTCATATATAGGAAAATCTTCAATTCCAATTTTATAATTCTCACTAAATACGAAATGGGTCTAAAGTTGGTTCCAAAAATTGCACTTTCACAAATTTGAGTTTTTAAATTTTCCCATGTTAACCATATGGAAAATTTCACATATCTAAATTTTCAAAATTTTACAATTTTTGTGCAACTAGGGTAACAGAAATCATCACGCGAATCAATTTTCACATTCAAATCGTCATTAAAGTGAAATTTTACTACTTAAAACCCAGTAACTGTAAAAAACAAAAATGTCTTTATAACCATTTGAAAATACATTAAAATTGTCAATCCTAAGGCAATTTTCAAATTCTTAATTTAATCTAAATTTGTTGCCTAGGATCAAAGACGGCTTGAAAAAAAATTCTTAGCGCTTTCGTTTCAAAATATCAACTTCTCATATAGCTATTCAAATATAGTTTTTTGGCCAAAATTTTGGACTTAGTTTCATTTATAAAGTTTTTTGAATAAAAAACATAATTTGGAACCAATTGTTGAAAATGAAATCTTCCATTCAATTACCCTCGAAACTGAAATATTTCAAGATATACGAAAAATTGAATTTTTGATTTTTAGAATACTTTTTTTTTAATTAAAATTTGGTACCAGAATGACTATAAAACATATATCCAACTCAAATTCACAATTTGAAAGCATTTGAGCAATTTTCTCATCAATACAATTCCCCCATTGAAAACACAAGGTGGACTATTCAATGAATTATTGATCAAAAAGTCAAATTTTCAAAATTTTTTCACGTGTGTGATATTGAAGCTTATATATAGGAGAAACTCCAATTCCAATTTTAAAACACTAACTAAATAAGAAGTGGGTCAAAAGGTGGTTCAAAAAGTGCACTTTCAAAATGTTTCGTTTCAAATTTTCCCCATATTAATCGTATGAAAAATTTCACACTTCTAAATTTTTAAACTTTTACAATCTTTTTACAACTAGGGTAACTGAAATCATCACCCGAATTGATTTCCACATTAAAATGGTCATTAAAATGAAATTTTACTACTCAAAATTCAGTTATTGCCAAAAAAAGTCTTTATATCCCTTTGAATATACATTAAACTTGCCAATCCTTAGGCAATTTTCAAATTCTCAATTTTCCAATTTTAACCTTAATTTGTTGCCTAGGATAATAAAAGTCATCACCCGATTTCTTTCTGATCATCAATTGCCTCATGAAATAGTATTTTAGCACTCAAAATCGAAGCAATGCTAAGTAAAATAAAGACTTAAAAACAGTATCTGAGCGCTTTCGTTTCAAAATTTTAACTTCTCGTAAAGCTATTCAAAAATAATTTTTTTAGCCAAAATTTTGAAATTAGTTTGATTTTTAAAGTGTTTTTGTATAAAAAACACAATTTGGAAACATTTGTTAAAAATGAAATCTTCCATTCAATTAGACTCGAAACTGAAATATTTCAAGATATACGAAAAATGGAATTTTTGATTTTTAGAATACTTTTTTTTTAATTAAAATTTGGTACCAGAATGACTATAAAACATATATCCAACTCAAATTCACAATTTGAAAGCATTTGAGCAATTTTCTCATAAATACAATTCCCCCATTGAAAACACATGGCAGACTATTCAATGAATTATTGATCAAAAAGTAAAATTTTCAAAATTTTTTCCCGTTTGTGATATTGAAGCATATATATAGGAGAAACTCTAATTCCAATTTTAAAACACTAACTAAATAAGTAGTGGGTCTAAAGGCGGTCCAAAAAGTGCCCTTTCAAAATGTTTCGTTTTAAATTTTCCCCATGTTAATCGTATGAAAAATTTCACACTTCTAAATTTTCAAACTTTTACAATCTTTTTACAGCTAGGGTAACGGAAATCATCACCCGAATTGATTTCCACTTTAAAAAGGTCTATAAAATGACTATAAAAAGAATGACTTTAAAACAAATATCCAACTCAAATTCACAATTTGAAAGCATTTGAGCAATTTTCTCATCAATACAATTCCCCCATTGAAAACACATGGCGGACTATTCAATGAATTATTGATCAAAAAGTAAAATTTTCAAAATTTTTTCACGTGTGTGATATTGAAGCTTATATATAGGAGAAACTCCAATTCCAATTTTAAAACACTAACTAAATAAGAAGTGGGTCAAAAGGTGGTTCAAAAAGTGCACTTTCAAAATGTTTCGTTTCAAATTTTCCCCATATTAATCGTATGAAAAATTTCACACTTCTAAATTTTCAAACTTTTACAATCTTTTTACGGCTAGGGTAACAAAAATCATCACCCGAATTGATTTCCACATTAAAAGGGTTATTAAAATGAAATTTTACTACTCAAAATTCAGTTATTGCCAAAAAAAATCTTTATATCCCTTTGAATATACATTAAACTTGTCAATCATAAGGCAATTTTCAAATTCTCAATTTAATCTAAATTTGTTGCCTAGGATCAAAAAAGTCATTACCCGATTTCATTCTGAATTTGCAGCATTCAAAAATTTGCTTATAAAATGGTATTTTAGCACTCAAAATCGAACTAATCCAAAGAAAAAAGACGGCTTGAAAAAAAATTCTAAGCGCTTTCGTTTCAAAATATCAACTTCTCATATAGCTGTTCATATATAGTTTTTTGGCAAAAATTTTGAAGTTAGTTTCATTTATAAAGTTTTTTGAATAAAAAAGCACAATTTGGAACCATTTGTTAAAAATGAAATCTTCCATTCAATTACATTCGAAACTGAAATATATCAAGATTTACGAAAAATGGAATTTTTGATTTTTAGAATACTTTTTTTTTAATTAAAATTTGGTACCAGAATGACTATAAAACATATATCCAACTCAAATTCACAATTTGAAAGTATTTGAGCAATTTTCTCAAAAATACAATTTCCCCATTGAAAACACATGGCGGACTAGTCAATGAATTATTGAACAAAAAGTAAAATTTTCAAAATTTTTTCCCGTTTGTGATATTGAAGCTTATATATAGGAGAAACTCTAATTCCAATTTTAAAACACTAACTAAATAAGAAGTGGGTCTAAAGGTGGTCCAAAAAGTGCACTTTCAAAATGTTTCGTTTTAAATTTTCCCCATGTTAATCGTAAAAAAAATTTCACACTTCTAAATTTTCAAACTTTTACAATCTTTTTACAGCTAGGGTAACAGAAATCATCACCCGAATTGATTTCCACATTAAAATGGTCATTAAAATGAAATTTTACTACTCAAAATTCAGTTATTGCCAAAAAAAGTCTTTATATCCCTTTGAATATACATTAAACTTAGCAATCCTTAGGCAATTGTCAAATTCTCAATTTTCGAATTTTAACCTTAATTTTTGCCTAGGATAATAAAAGTCATCACCCGATTTCTTTCTGATCATCAATTTGCTCATGAAATAGTATTTTAGCACTCAAAATCGAAGCAATGCTAAGTAAAATAAAGACTTAAAAACAGTTTCAGAGCGATTTCGTTCCAAAATTTCAACTTCTCATAAAGCTATTCAAAAATAATTTTTTTAGCCAAAATTTTGAAATTAGTTTGATTTTTAAAGTGTTTGTGAATAAAAAACACAATTTGGAACCATTTGTTAAAAATGAAATCTTCCATTCAATTACACTCGAAACTGAAATATTTCAAGATTTACGAAAAATGGAATTTTTGATTTTTAGAATACTTTTTTTTTAATTAAAATTTGGTACCAGAATGACTATAAAACATATATCCAACTCAAATTCACAATTTGAAAGCCTTTGAGCTATTTTCTCAAAAATACAATTCCCTCATTGAAAACACATGGCGGACTAGTCAATGAATTATTGATCAAAAAGTAAAATTTTCAAAAAATTTTCCCGTTTGTGATATTGAAGCTTATATATAGGAGAAACTCTAATTCCAATTTTAAAACACTAACTAAATAAGAAGTGGGTCTAAAGGTGGTCCAAAAAGTGCACCTTCAAAATGTTTCGTTTTAAATTTTCCCCATGTTAATCGAATGAAAAATTTCACACTTCTATATTTTCAAACTTTTACAATCTTTTTACAGCAAGGGTAACAGAAATCAACACCCGAATTGATTTCCACATTAAAATGGTCTATAAAATGACTATAAAAAGAATGACTATAAAACATATATCCAACTCAAATTCACAATTTGAAAGCATTTGAGCAATTTTCTCATAAATACAATTCCATCATTGAAAACACATGGCGGACTATTCAATGAATTATTGATCAAAAAGTAAAATTTTCAAAATTTTTTCCTGTTTGTGATATTGAAGTTCATATATAGGAAAATCTTCAATTCCAATTTTATAATTCTCACTAAATACGAAATGGGTCTAAAGTTGGTTCCAAAAATTGCACTTTCACAAATTTTAGTTTTTAAATTTTCCCATGTTAACCATATGGAAAATTTCACATATCTAAATTTTCAAAATTTTACAATTTTTGTGCAACTAGGGTAACAGAAATCATCACGCGAATCAATTTTCACATTCAAATCGTCATTAAAGTGAAATTTTACTACTTAAAACCCAGTAACTGTAAAAAACAAAAATGTCTTTATAACCATTTGAAAATACATTAAAATTGTCAATCCTAAGGCAATTTTCAAATTCTTAATTTAATCTAAATTTGTTGCCTAGGATCAAAGACGGCTTGAAAAAAAATTCTTAGCGCTTTCGTTTCAAAATATCAACTTCTCATATAGCTATTCAAATATAGTTTTTTGGCCAAAATTTTGGACTTAGTTTCATTTATAAAGTTTTTTGAATAAAAAACATAATTTGGAACCAATTGTTGAAAATGAAATCTTCCATTCAATTACCCTCGAAACTGAAATATTTCAAGATATACGAAAAATTGAATTTTTGATTTTTAGAATACTTTTTTTTTAATTAAAATTTGGTACCAGAATGACTATAAAACATATATCCAACTCAAATTCACAATTTGAAAGCATTTGAGCAATTTTCTCATCAATACAATTCCCCCATTGAAAACACAAGGTGGACTATTCAATGAATTATTGATCAAAAAGTAAAATTTTCAAAATTTTTTCACGTGTGTGATATTGAAGCTTATATATAGGAGAAACTCCAATTCCAATTGTAAAACACTAACTAAATAAGAAGTGGGTCAAAAGGTGGTTCAAAAAGTGCACTTTCAAAATGTTTCGTTTCAAATTTTCCCCATATTAATCGTATGAAAAATTTCACACTTCTAAATTTTTAAACTTTTACAATCTTTTTACAACTAGGGTAACTGAAATCATCACCCGAATTGATTTCCACATTAAAATGGTCATTAAAATGAAATTTTACTACTCAAAATTCAGTTATTGCCAAAAAAAGTCTTTATATCCCTTTGAATATACATTAAACTTGCCAATCCTTAGGCAATTTTCAAATTCTCAATTTTCCAATTTTAACCTTAATTTGTTGCCTAGGATAATAAAAGTCATCACCCGATTTCTTTCTGATCATCAATTGGCTCATGAAATAGTATTTTAGCACTCAAAATCGAAGCAATGCTAAGTAAAATAAAGACTTAAAAACAGTATCTGAGCGCTTTCGTTTCAAAATTTTAACTTCTCGTAAAGCTATTCAAAAATAATTTTTTTAGCCAAAATTTTGAAATTAGTTTGATTTTTAAAGTGTTTTTGTATAAAAAACACAATTTGGAAACATTTGTTAAAAATGAAATCTTCCATTCAATTAGACTCGAAACTGAAATATTTCAAGATATACGAAAAATTGAATTTTTGATTTTTAGAATACTTTTTTTTTAATTAAAATTTGGTACCAGAATGACTATAAAACATATATCCAACTCAAATTCACAATTTGAAAGCATTTGAGCAATTTTCTCATAAATACAATTCCCCCATTGAAAACACATGGCAGACTATTCAATGAATTATTGATCAAAAAGTAAAATTTTCAAAATTTTTTCCCGTTTGTGATATTGAAGCATATATATAGGAGAAACTCTAATTCCAATTTTAAAACACTAACTAAATAAGTAGTGGGTCTAAAGGCGGTCCAAAAAGTGCCCTTTCAAAATGTTTCGTTTTAAATTTTCCCCATGTTAATCGTATGAAAAATTTCACACTTCTAAATTTTCAAACTTTTACAATCTTTTTACAGCTAGGGTAACGGAAATCATCACCCGAATTGATTTCCACTTTAAAAAGGTCTATAAAATGACTATAAAAAGAATGACTTTAAAACAAATATCCAACTCAAATTCACAATTTGAAAGCATTTGAGCAATTTTCTCATCAATACAATTCCCCCATTGAAAACACATGGCGGACTATTCAATGAATTATTGATCAAAAAGTAAAATTTTCAAAATTTTTTCACGTGTGTGATATTGAAGCTTATATATAGGAGAAACTCCAATTCCAATTTTAAAACACTAACTAAATAAGAAGTGGGTCAAAAGGTGGTTCAAAAAGTGCACTTTCAAAATGTTTCGTTTCAAATTTTCCCCATATTAATCGTATGAAAAATTTCACACTTCTAAATTTTCAAACTTTTACAATCTTTTTACGGCTAGGGTAACAAAAATCATCACCCGAATTGATTTCCACATTAAAAGGGTTATTAAAATGAAATTTTACTACTCAAAATTCAGTTATTGCCAAAAAAAATCTTTATATCCCTTTGAATATACATTAAACTTGTCAATCATAAGGCAATTTTCAAATTCTCAATTTAATCTAAATTTGTTGCCTAGGATCAAAAAAGTCATTACCCGATTTCATTCTGAATTTGCAGCATTCAAAAATTTGCTTATAAAATGGTATTTTAGCACTCAAAATCGAACTAATCCAAAGAAAAAAGACGGCTTGAAAAAAAATTCTAAGCGCTTTCGTTTCAAAATATCAACTTCTCATATAGCTGTTCATATATAGTTTTTTGGCCAAAATTTTGAAGTTAGTTTCATTTATAAAGTTTTTTGAATAAAAAAACACAATTTGGAACCATTTGTTAAAAATGAAATCTTCCATTCAATTACATTCGAAACTGAAATATATCAAGATTTACGAAAAATGGAATTTTTGATTTTTAGAATACTTTTTTTTTAATTAAAATTTGGTACCAGAATGACTATAAAACATATATCCAACTCAAATTCACAATTTGAAAGTATTTGAGCAATTTTCTCAAAAATACAATTTCCCCATTGAAAACACATGGCGGACTAGTCAATGAATTATTGAACAAAAAGTAAAATTTTCAAAATTTTTTCCCGTTTGTGATATTGAAGCTTATATATAGGAGAAACTCTAATTCCAATTTTAAAACACTAACTAAATAAGAAGTGGGTCTAAAGGTGGTCCAAAAAGTGCACTTTCAAAATGTTTCGTTTTAAATTTTCCCCATGTTAATCGTAAGAAAAATTTCACACTTCTAAATTTTCAAACTTTTACAATCTTTTTACAGCTAGGGTAACAGAAATCATCACCCGAATTGATTTCCACATTAAAATGGTCATTAAAATGAAATTTTACTACTCAAAATTCAGTTATTGCCAAAAAAAGTCTTTATATCCCTTTGAATATACATTAAACTTAGCAATCCTTAGGCAATTGTCAAATTCTCAATTTTCGAATTTTAACCTTAATTTTTGCCTAGGATAATAAAAGTCATCACCCGATTTCTTTCTGATCATCAATTTGCTCATGAAATAGTATTTTAGCACTCAAAATCGAAGCAATGCTAAGTAAAATAAAGACTTAAAAACAGTTTCCGAGCGATTTCGTTCCAAAATTTCAACTTCTCATAAAGCTATTCAAAAATAATTTTTTTAGCCAAAATTTTGAAATTAGTTTGATTTTTAAAGTGTTTGTGAATAAAAAACACAATTTGGAACCATTTGTTAAAAATGAAATCTTCCATTCAATTACACTCGAAACTGAAATATTTCAAGATTTACGAAAAATGGAATTTTTGATTTTTAGAATACTTTTTTTTTAATTAAAATTTGGTACCAAAATGACTATAAAACATATATCCAACTCAAATTCACAATTTGAAAGCCTTTGAGCTATTTTCTCAAAAATACAATTCCCTCATTGAAAACACATGGCGGACTAGTCAATGAATTATTGATCAAAAAGTAAAATTTTCAAAAAATTTTCCCGTTTGTGATATTGAAGCTTATATATAGGAGAAACTCTAATTCCAATTTTAAAACACTAACTAAATAAGAAGTGGGTCTAAAGGTGGTCCAAAAAGTGCACCTTCAAAATGTTTCGTTTTAAATTTTCCCCATGTTAATCGAATGAAAAATTTCACACTTCTATATTTTCAAACTTTTACAATCTTTTTACAGCAAGGGTAACAGAAATCAACACCCGAATTGATTTCCACATTAAAATGGTCTATAAAATGACTATAAAAAGAATGACTATAAAACATATATCCAACTCAAATTCACAATTTGAAAGCATTTGAGCAATTTTCTCATAAATACAATTCCATCATTGAAAACACATGGCGGACTATTCAATGAATTATTGATCAAAAAGTAAAATTTTCAAAATTTTTTCCTGTTTGTGATATTGAAGTTCATATATAGGAAAATCTTCAATTCCAATTTTATAATTCTCACTAAATACGAAATGGGTCTAAAGTTGGTTCCAAAAATTGCACTTTCACAAATTTTAGTTTTTAAATTTTCCCATGTTAACCATATGGAAAATTTCACATATCTAAATTTTCAAAATTTTACAATTTTTGTGCAACTAGGGTAACAGAAATCATCACGCGAATCAATTTTCACATTCAAATCGTCATTAAAGTGAAATTTTACTACTTAAAACCCAGTAACTGTAAAAAACAAAAATGTCTTTATAACCATTTGAAAATACATTAAAATTGTCAATCCTAAGGCAATTTTCAAATTCTTAATTTAATCTAAATTTGTTGCCTAGGATCAAAGACGGCTTGAAAAAAAATTCTTAGCGCTTTCGTTTCAAAATATCAACTTCTCATATAGCTATTCAAATATAGTTTTTTGGCCAAAATTTTGGACTTAGTTTCATTTATAAAGTTTTTTGAATAAAAAACATAATTTGGAACCAATTGTTGAAAATGAAATCTTCCATTCAATTACCCTCGAAACTGAAATATTTCAAGATATACGAAAAATTGAATTTTTGATTTTTAGAACACTTTTTTTTTAAATAAAATTTGGTACCAGAATGACTATAAAACATATATCCAACTCAAATTCACAATTTGAAAGCATTTGAGCAATTTTCTCATCAATACAATTCCCCCATTGAAAACACAAGGTGGACTATTCAATGAATTATTGATCAAAAAGTAAAATTTTCAAAATTTTTTCACGTGTGTGATATTGAAGCTTATATATAGGAGAAACTCCAATTCCAATTTTAAAACACTAACTAAATAAGAAGTGGGTCAAAAGGTGGTTCAAAAAGTGCACTTTCAAAATGTTTCGTTTCAAATTTTCCCCATATTAATCGTATGAAAAATTTCACACTTCTAAATTTTTAAACTTTTACAATCTTTTTACAACTAGGGTAACTGAAATCATCACCCGAATTGATTTCCACATTAAAATGGTCATTAAAATGAAATTTTACTACTCAAAATTCAGTTATTGCCAAAAAAAGTCTTTATATCCCTTTGAATATACATTAAACTTGCCAATCCTTAGGCAATTTTCAAATTCTCAATTTTCCAATTTTAACCTTAATTTGTTGCCTAGGATAATAAAAGTCATCACCCGATTTCTTTCTGATCATCAATTGGCTCATGAAATAGTATTTTAGCACTCAAAATCGAAGCAATGCTAAGTAAAATAAAGACTTAAAAACAGTATCTGAGCGCTTTCGTTTCAAAATTTTAACTTCTCGTAAAGCTATTCAAAAATAATTTTTTTAGCCAAAATTTTGAAATTAGTTTGATTTTTAAAGTGTTTTTGTATAAAAAACACAATTTGGAAACATTTGTTAAAAATGAAATCTTCCATTCAATTAGACTCGAAACTGAAATATTTCAAGATATACGAAAAATGGAATTTTTGATTTTTAGAATACTTTTTTTTTAATTAAAATTTGGTACCAGAATGACTATAAAACATATATCCAACTCAAATTCACAATTTGAAAGCATTTGAGCAATTTTCTCATAAATACAATTCCCCCATTGAAAACACATGGCAGACTATTCAATGAATTATTGATCAAAAAGTAAAATTTTCAAAATTTTTTCCCGTTTGTGATATTGAAGCATATATATAGGAGAAACTCTAATTCCAATTTTAAAACACTAACTAAATAAGTAGTGGGTCTAAAGGCGGTCCAAAAAGTGCCCTTTCAAAATGTTTCGTTTTAAATTTTCCCCATGTTAATCGTATGAAAAATTTCACACTTCTAAATTTTCAAACTTTTACAATCTTTTTACAGCTAGGGTAACGGAAATCATCACCCGAATTGATTTCCACTTTAAAAAGGTCTATAAAATGACTATAAAAAGAATGACTTTAAAACAAATATCCAACTCAAATTCACAATTTGAAACCATTTGAGCAATTTTCTCATCAATACAATTCCCCCATTGAAAACACATGGCGGACTATTCAATGAATTATTGATCAAAAAGTAAAATTTTCAAAATTTTTTCACGTGTGTGATATTGAAGCTTATATATAGGAGAAACTCCAATTCCAATTTTAAAACACTAACTAAATAAGAAGTGGGTCAAAAGGTGGTTCAAAAAGTGCACTTTCAAAATGTTTCGTTTCAAATTTTCCCCATATTAATCGTATGAAAAATTTCACACTTCTAAATTTTTAAACTTTTACAATCTTTTTACAGCTAGGGTAACTGAAATCATCACCCGAATTGATTTCCAAATTAAAATGGTCATTAAAATGAAATTTTACTACTCAAAATTCAGTTATTGCCAAAAAAAGTCTTTATATCCCTTTGAATATACATTAAACTTGCCAATCCTTAGGCAATTTTCAAATTCTCAATTTTCCAATTTTAACCTTAATTTGTTGCCTAGGATAATAAAAGTCATCACCCGATTTCTTTCTGATCATCAATTGGCTCATGAAATAGTATTTTAGCACTCAAAATCGAAGCAATGCTAAGTAAAATAAAGACTTAAAAACAGTTTCTGAGCGCTTTCGTTTCAAAATTTTAACTTGTCGTAAAGCTATTCAAAAATAATTTTTTTAGCCAAAATTTTGAAATTAGTTTGATTTTTAAAGTGTTTTTGTATAAAAAACACAATTTGGAAACATTTGTTAAAAATGAAATCTTCCATTCAATTAGACTCGAAACTGAAATATTTCAAGATATACGAAAAATTGAATTTTTGATTTTTAGAATACTTTTTTTTTAATTAAAATTTGGTACCAGAATGACTATAAAACATATATCCAACTCAAATTCACAATTTGAAAGCATTTGAGCAATTTTCTCATAAATACAATTCCAACATTGAAAACACATGGCAGACTATTCAATGAATTATTGATCAAAAAGTAAAATTTTCAAAATTTTTTCCCGTTTGTGATATTGAAGCATATATATAGGAGAAACTCTAATTCCAATTTTAAAACACTAACTAATTAAGAAGTGGGTCTAAAGGTGGTCCAAAAAGTGCACTTTAAAAATGTTTCGTTTTAAATTTTCCCCATGTTAATCGTATGAAAAATTTCACACTTCTAAATTTTCAAACTTTTACAATCTTTTTACAGCAAGGGTAACAGAAATCAACACCCGAATTGATTTCCACATTAAAATGGTCTATAAAATGACTATAAAAAGAATGACTATAAAACATATATACAACTCAAATTCACAATTTGAAAGCATTTGAGCAATTTTCTCATCAATGCAATTCCCCCATTGAAAACACATGGCGGACTATCAAATGAATTATTGATCAAAAAGTAAAATTTTCCCGTTTGTGATATTGTAGCTCATATATAGGAAAATCTCCAATTCCAATTTTATAATTCTCACTAAATACGAAATGGGTCTAAAGTTGGTTCCAAAAATTGCACTTTCACAAATTTTAGTTTTTAAATTTTCCCATGTTAACCATATGGAAAATTTCACATATCTAAATTTTCAAAATTTTACAATTTTTGTGCAACTAGGGTAACAGAAATCATCACGCGAATCAATTTTCACATTCAAATCGTCATTAAAGTGAAATTTTACTACTCAAAACCCAGTTACTGTAAAAAACAAAAATGTCTTTATAACCATTTGAAAATACATTAAAATTGTCAATCCTAAGGCAATTTTCAAATTCTTAATTTAATCTAAATTTGTTGCCTAGGATCAAAGACGTTCATAGTTTCATTTATAAAGTTTTTTGAATAAAAAACATAATTTGGAACCAATTGTTAAAAATGAAATCTTCCATTCAATTACCCTCGAAACTGAAATATTTCAAGATATAAGAAAAATTGAATTTTTGATTTTTAGAATACTTTTTTTTTAATTAAAATTTGGTACCAGAATGACTATAAAACATATATCCAACTCAAATTCACAATTTGAAAGCATTTGAGCAATTTTCTCATCAATACAATTCCCCCATTGAAAACACATGGCGGACTATTCAATGAATTATTGATCAAAAAGTAAAATTTTCAAAATCTTTTCACGTGTGTGATATTGAAGCTTATATATAGGAGAAACTCCAATTCCAATTTTAAAACACTAACTAAATAAGAAGTGGGTCAAAAGGTGGTTCAAAAAGTGCCCTTTCAAAATGTTTCGTTTTAAATTTTCCCCATGTTAATCGTATGAAAAATTTCACACTTCTAAATTTTCAAACTTTTACAATCTTTTTACAGCTAGGGTAACGGAAATCATCACCCGAATTGATTTCCACTTTAAAAAGGTCTATAAAATGACTATAAAAAGAATGACTTTAAAACAAATATCCAACTCAAATTCACAATTTGAAAGCATTTGAGCAATTTTCTCATCAATACAATTCCCCCATTGAAAACACATGGCGGACTATTCAATGAATTATTGATCAAAAAGTAAAATTTTCAAAATTTTTTCACGTGTGTGATATTGAAGCTTATATATAGGAGAAACTCCAATTCCAATTTTAAAACACTAACTAAATAAGAAGTGGGTCAAAAGGTGGTTCAAAAAGTGCACTTTCAAAATGTTTCGTTTCAAATTTTCCCCATATTAATCGTATGAAAAATTTCACACTTCTAAATTTTTAAACTTTTACAATCTTTTTACAGCTAGGGTAACTGAAATCATCACCCGAATTGATTTCCAAATTAAAATGGTCATTAAAATGAAATTTTACTACTCAAAATTCAGGTATTGCCAAAAAAAGTCTTTATATCCCTTTGAATATACATTAAACTTGCCAATCCTTAGGCAATTTTCAAATTCTCAATTTTCCAATTTTAACCTTAATTTGTTGCCTAGGATAATAAAAGTCATCACCCGATTTCTTTCTGATCATCAATTTGCTCATGAAATAGTATTTTAGCACTCAAAATCGAAGCAATGCTAAGTAAAATAAAGACTTAAAAACAGTTTCTGAGCGCTTTCGTTTCAAAATTTTAACTTCTCGTAAAGCTATTCAAAAATATTTTTTTTAGCCAAAATTTTGAAATTAGTTTGATTTTTAAAGTGTTTTTGTATAAAAAACACAATTTGGAAATATTTGTTAAAAATGAAATCTTCCATTCAATTAGACTCGAAACTGAAATATTTCAAGATATACAAAAAATTGAATTTTTGATTTTTAGTATACTTTTTTTTTAATTAAAATTTGGTACCAGAATGACTATAAAACATATATCCTCATCAAATTCACAATTTGAAAGCCTTTGAGCAATTTTCTCAAAAATACAATTCCCCCATTGAAAACACATGGCGGACTAGTCAATGAATTATTGATCAAAAAGTAAAATTTTCAAAAATTTTTCCCGTTTGTGATATTGAAGTTTATATATAGGAGAAACTCCAATTCCAATTTTAAAACACTAACTAAATAAGTAGTGGGTCTAAAGGCGGTCCAAAAAGTGCCCTTTCAAAATGTTTCGTTTTAAATTTTCCCCATGTTAATCGTATGAAAAATTTCACACTTCTAAATTTTCAAACTTTTACAATCTTTTTACAGCTAGGGTAACGGAAATCATCACCCGAATTGATTTCCACTTTAAAAAGGTCTATAAAATGACTATAAAAAGAATGACTTTAAAACAAATATCCAACTCAAATTCACAATTTGAAAGCATTTGAGCAATTTTCTCATCAATACAATTCCCCCATTGAAAACACATGGCGGACTATTCAATGAATTATTGATCAAAAAGTAAAATTTTCAAAATTTTTTCACGTGTGTGATATTGAAGCTTATATATAGGAGAAACTCCAATTCCAATTTTAAAACACTAACTAAATAAGAAGTGGGTCAAAAGGTGGTTCAAAAAGTGCACTTTCAAAATGTTTCGTTTCAAATTTTCCCCATATTAATCGTATGAAAAATTTCACACTTCTAAATTTTTAAACTTTTACAATCTTTCTACAGCTAGAGTAACTGAAATCATCACCCGAATCGATTTCCAAATTAAAATGGTCATTAAAATGAAATTTTACTACTCAAAATTCAGTTATTGCCAAAAAAAGTCTTTATATCCCTTTGAATATACATTAAACTTGCCAATCCTTAGGCAATTTTCAAATTCTCAATTTTCCAATTTTAACCTTAATTTGTTGCCTAGGATAATAAAAGTCATCACCCGATTTCTTTCTGATCATCAATTTGCTCATGAAATAGTATTTTAGCACTCAAAATCGAAGCAATGCTAAGTAAAATAAAGACTTAAAAACAGTTTCTGAGCGCTTTCGTTTCAAAATTTTAACTTCTCGTAAAGCTATTCAAAAATATTTTTTTTAGCCAAAATTTTGAAATTAGTTTGATTTTTAAAGTGTTTTTGTATAAAAAACACAATTTGGAAATATTTGTTAAAAATGAAATCTTCCATTCAATTAGACTCGAAACTGAAATATTTCAAGATATACGAAAAATTGAATTTTTGATTTTTAGAATACTTTTTTTTTAATTAAAATTTGGTACCAGAATGACTATAAAACATATATCCTCATCAAATTCACAATTTGAAAGCCTTTGAGCAATTTTCTCAAAAATACAATTCCCCCATTGAAAACACATGGCGGACTAGTCAATGAATTATTGATCAAAAAGTAAAATTTTCAAAATTTTTTCCCGTTTGTGATATTGAAGTTTATATATAGGAGAAACTCCAATTCCAATTTTATAACACTAACTAAATAAGTAGTGGGTCTAAAGGCGGTCCAAAAAGTGCACTTTCAAAATGTTTCGTTTTAAATTTTCCCCATGTTAATCGTAAGAAAAATTTCACACTTCTAAATTTTCAAACTTTTACAATCTTTTTACAGCTAGCGTAACAAAAATCATCACCCGAATTGATTTCCACATTAAAATGGTCATTAAAATGAAATTTTACTACTCAAAGTTCAGTTATTGCCAAAAAAAGGCTTTATATCCCTTTGAATATACATTAAACTTGTCAATCCTTAGGCAATTTTCAAATTCTCAATTTTCGAATTTTAACCTTAATTTTTGCCTAGGATAATAAAAGTCATCACCCAATTTCTTTCTGATCATCAATTTGCTCATGAAATAGTATTTTAGCACTCAAAATCGAAGCAATGCTAAGTAAAATAAAGACTTAAAAACAGTTTCTGAGCACTTTCGTTCCAAAATTTCAGCTTCTCATAAAACTATTCAAAAATAATTTTTTTAGCCAAAATTTTGAAATTAGTTTGATTCTTAAAGTGTTTTTGAATAAAAAACCCAATTTGGAACCATTTGTTAAAAATGAAATCTTCCATTCAATTACACTCGAAACTGAAATATTTCAAGATTTACGAAAAATGGAATTTTTGATTTTTAGAATACTTTTTTTTTTAATTAAAATTTGGTACAAGAATGACTATAAAACATATATACTCATCAAATTCACAATTTGAAAGCCTTTGAGCAATTTTCTCAAAAATACAATTCCCCCATTGAAAACACATGGCGGACTAGTCAATGAATTATTGATCAAAAAGTAAAATTTTCAAAAATTTTTCCCGTTTGTGATATTGAAGTTTATATATAGGAGAAACTCCAATTCCAATTTTATAACACTAACTAAATAAGTAGTGGGTCTAAAGGTGGTCCAAAAAGTGCACTTTCAAAATGTTTCGTTTTAAATTTTCCCCATGTTAATCGTAAGAAAAATTTCACACTTCTAAATTTTCAAACTTTTACAATCTTTTTACAGCTAGGGTAACAGAAATCATCACCCGAATTGATTTCCACATTAAAATGGTCTATAAAATGACCTAAAAAGAATGACTATAAAACATATATCCAACTCAAATTCACAATTTGAAAGCATTTGAGCAATTTTCTCATCAATACAATTCCCCAATTGAAAACACATGGCGGACTATTCAATGAATTATTGATTAAAAAGTAAAATTTTCAAAATTTTTTCCCGTTTGTGATATTGAAGCTTATATATAGGAGAAACTCCAATTCCAATTTTAAAACACTAACTAAATAAGAAGTGGGTCTAAATGTGGTCCAAAAAGTGCACTTTCAAAATGTTTCGTTTCAAATTTTCCCCATATTAATCGTATGAAAAATTTCACACTTCTAAATTTTCAAACTTTTACAATCTTTTTACAGCTAGGGTAACGGAAATCATCACCCGAATTGATTTCCACTTTAAAAAGGTCTATAAAATGACTATAAAAAGAATGACTTTAAAACAAATATCCAACTCAAATTCACAATTTGAAAGCATTTGAGCAATTTTCTCATCAATACAATTCCCCCATTGAAAACACATGGCGGACTATTCAATGAATTATTGATCAAAAAGTAAAATTTTCAAAATTTTTTCACGTGTGTGATATTGAAGCTTATATATAGGAGAAACTCCAATTCCAATTTTAAAACACTAACTAAATAAGAAGTGGGTCAAAAGGTGGTTCAAAAAGTGCACTTTCAAAATGTTTCGTTTCAAATTTTCCCCATATTAATCGTATGAAAAATTTCACACTTCTAAATTTTTAAACTTTTACAATCTTTCTACAGCTAGGGTAACTGAAATCATCACCCGAATCGATTTCCAAATTAAAATGGTCATTAAAATGAAATTTTACTACTCAAAATTCAGTTATTGCCAAAAAAAGTCTTTATATCCCTTTGAATATACATTAAACTTGCCAATCCTTAGGCAATTTTCAAATTCTCAATTTTCCAATTTTAACCTTAATTTGTTGCCTAGGATAATAAAAGTCATCACCCGATTTCTTTCTGATCATCAATTTGCTCATGAAATAGTATTTTAGCACTCAAAATCGAAGCAATGCTAAGTAAAATAAAGACTTAAAAACAGTTTCTGAGCGCTTTCGTTTCAAAATTTTAACTTCTCGTAAAGCTATTCAAAAATATTTTTTTTAGCCAAAATTTTGAAATTAGTTTGATTTTTAAAGTGTTTTTGTATAAAAAACACAATTTGGAAATATTTGTTAAAAATGAAATCTTCCATTCAATTAGACTCGAAACTGAAATATTTCAAGATATACGAAAAATTGAATTTTTGATTTTTAGAATACTTTTTTTTAATTAAAATTTGGTACCAGAATGACTATAAAACATATATCCTCATCAAATTCACAATTTGAAAGCCTTTGAGTAATTTTCTCAAAAATACAATTCCCCCATTGAAAACACATGGCGGACTAGTCAATGAATTATTGATCAAAAAGTAAAATTTTCAAAATTTTTTCCCGTTTGTGATATTGAAGTTTATATATAGGAGAAACTCCAATTCCAATTTTATAACACTAACTAAATAAGTAGTGGGTCTAAAGGCGGTCCAAAAAGTGCACTTTCAAAATGTTTCGTTTTAAATTTTCCCCATGTTAATCGTAAGAAAAATTTCACACTTCTAAATTTTCAAACTTTTACAATCTTTTTACAGCTAGCGTAACAAAAATCATCACCCGAATTGATTTCCACATTAAAATGGTCATTAAAATGAAATTTTACTACTCAAAGTTCAGTTATTGCCAAAAAAAGGCTTTATATCCCTTTGAATATACATTAAACTTGTCAATCCTTAGGCAATTTTCAAATTCTCAATTTTCGAATTTTAACCTTAATTTTTGCCTAGGATAATAAAAGTCATCACCCAATTTCTTTCTGATCATCAATTTGCTCATGAAATAGTATTTTAGCACTCAAAATCGAAGCAATGCTAAGTAAAATAAAGACTTAAAAACAGTTTCTGAGCACTTTCGTTCCAAAATTTCAGCTTCTCATAAAACTATTCAAAAATAATTTTTTTAGCCAAAATTTTGAAATTAGTTTGATTCTTAAAGTGTTTTTGAATAAAAAACCCAATTTGGAACCATTTGTTAAAAATGAAATCTTCCATTCAATTACACTCGAAACTGAAATATTTCAAGATTTACGAAAAATGGAATTTTTGATTTTTAGAATACTTTTTTTTTTAATTAAAATTTGGTACAAGAATTACTATAAAACATATATACTCATCAAATTCACAATTTGAAAGCCTTTGAGCAATTTTCTCAAAAATACAATTCCCCCATTGAAAACACATGGCGGACTAGTCAATGAATTATTGATCAAAAAGTAAAATTTTCAAAAATTTTTCCCGTTTGTGATATTGAAGTTTATATATAGGAGAAACTCCAATTCCAATTTTATAACACTAACTAAATAAGTAGTGGGTCTAAAGGTGGTCCAAAAAGTGCACTTTCAAAATGTTTCGTTTTAAATTTTCCCCATGTTAATCGTAAGAAAAATTTCACACTTCTAAATTTTCAAACTTTTACAATCTTTTTACAGCTAGGGTAACAGAAATCATCACCCGAATTGATTTCCACATTAAAATGGTCTATAAAATGACCTAAAAAGAATGACTATAAAACATATATCCAACTCAAATTCACAATTTGAAAGCATTTGAGCAATTTTCTCATCAATACAATTCCCCAATTGAAAACACATGGCGGACTATTCAATGAATTATTGATTAAAAAGTAAAATTTTCAAAATTTTTTCCCGTTTGTGATATTGAAGCTTATATATAGGAGAAACTCCAATTCCAATTTTAAAACACTAACTAAATAAGAAGTGGGTCTAAATGTGGTCCAAAAAGTGCACTTTCAAAATGTTTCGTTTCAAATTTTCCCCATATTAATCGTATGAAAAATTTAACACTTCTAAATTTTCAAACTTTTTTCAGCTAGAGTAACAGAGATCATCACACGAATTGATTTCCACATTAAAATGGTCTATAAAAGAATGACTATAAAAAGAATTACTATAAAACATATATCCAACTCAAATTCACAATTTGAAAGCATTTGAGCAATTTTCTCATAAATACAATTCCCCCATTGAAAACACATGGCGGACTATTCAATGAATTATTGATCAAAAAGTAAAATTTTCAAAATTTTTTCCTGTTTGTGATATTGAAGTTCATATATAGGAAAATCTTCAATTCCAATTTTATAATTCTCACTAAATACGAAATGGGTCTAAAGTTGGTTCCAAAAATTGCACTTTCACAAATTTTAGTTTTTAATTTTTCCCATGTTAACCGTATGGAAAATTTCACATATCTAAATTTTCAAAATTTTACATTTTTTGAGCAACTAGGGTAACAGAAATCATCACGCGAATATTTCCACATTCAAATCGTCATTAAAGTGAAATTTTACTACTCAAAACCCAGTTACTGTAAAAAACAAAAATGTCTTTATATCCCTTTGAAAATACATTAAAATTGTCAATCCTAAGGCAATTCTCAAATTCTCAATTTAATCTAAATTTGTTGCCTAGGATCAAAAAAGTCATTACCCGATTTCATTCTGAATTTGCTGCACTCAAAAATTTGCTTATAAAATGGTATTTTATCACTCAAAATCGAACTAATCCAAAGAAAAAAGACGGCTTGAAAAAAAATTCTGAGCGCTTTCGTTTCAAAATATCAACTTCTCATATAGCTATTCAAATATAGTTTTTTGGCCAAAATTTTGAACTTAGTTTCTTTTATAAAGTTTTTTGAATAAAAAAACACAATTTGGAACCAATTGTTAAAAATGAAATCTTCCATTCAATTACACTCGAAACTGAAATAGTTCAAGATATACGAAAAATGGAATTTTTGATTTTTAGAATACTTTTTTTTTAATTAAAATTTGGTACCAGAATGACTATAAAACATATATCCAACTCAAATTCACAATTTGAAAGCATTTGAGCAATTTTCTCAAAAATACAATTCCCCCATTGAAAACACACGGCGGACTATTCAATGAATTATTCATCAAAAAGTAAAATTTTCAAAATTTTTTCCCGTTTGTGATATTGAAGTTTATTTTTAGGAGAAACTCTAATTCCAATTTTAAAACACTAACTAATTAAGAAGTGGGTCTAAAGGTGGTCCAAAAAATGCACTTTCAAAATGTTTCGTTTCAAATTTTCCCCATATTAAGCGTATGAAAAATTTCACACTTCTAAATTTTCAAACTTTTACAATCTTTTTACAGCTAGGGTAACAAAAATCATCACCCGAATTGATTTCCACATTAAAATGGTCATTAAAATGAAATTTTACTACTCAAAGTTCAGTTATTGCCAAAAAAGGACTTTATATCCCTTTGAATATACATTAAACTTGCCAATCCTTAGGCAATTTTCAAATTCTCAATTTTCGAATTTTAACCTTAATTTTTGCCTAGGATAATAAAAGTCATCACCCGATTTCTTTCTGATCATCAATTTGCTTATGAAATAGTATTTTAGCACTCAAATTCGATGCAATGTTAAGTAAAATAAAGACTTAAAAGCAGTTTCTGAGCTCTTTCGCTCCAAAATTTCAACTTCTCATAAAGCTATTCAAAAATTATTTTTTTTGGCCAAAATTTTGAAATTAGTTTAATTTTTAAGTGTTTTTGAATAAAAAACGCAATTTGGAACCATTTGTTAAAAATGAAATCTTCCATTCAATTACACTCGAAACTGAAATAGTTCAAGATATACGAAAAATGGAATTTTTGATTTTTAGAATACTTTTTTTTTAATTAAAATTTGGTACCAGAAGGACTATAAAACATATATCCAACTCAAATTCACAATTTGAAAGCATTTGAGCAATTTTCTCAAAAATACAATTCCCCCATTGAAAACACACGGCGGAATATTCAATGAATTATTGATCAAAAACTAAAATTTTCAAAATTTTTTCCCGTTTGTGATATTGAAGTTTATATATAGGAGAAACTCCAATTCCAATTTTATAACACTAACTTAATAAGAAGTGGGTCTAAAGGTAGTCCAAAAAGTGCACTTTAAAAATGTTTCGTTTTAAATTTTCCCGATGTTAATCGTAAGAAAAATTTCACACTTCTAAATTTTCAAACTTTTACAATCTTTTTACAGCTAGGGTAACAGAAATCATCACCCGAATTGATTTCCACATTAAAATGGTCTATAAAATGACCATAAAAAGAATGACTATAAAACATATATCCAACTCAAATTCACAATTTGAAAGCATTTGAGCAATTTTCTCATCAATACAATTCCCCAATTGAAAACACATGGCGGACTATTCAATGAATTATTGATTAAAAAGTAAAATTTTCAAAATTTTTTCCCGTTTGTGATATTGAAGCTTATATATAGGAGAAACTCCAATTCCAATTTTAAAACACTAACTAAATAAGAAGTGGGTCTAAATGTGGTCCAAAAAGTGCACTTTCAAAATGTTTCGTTTCAAATTTTCCCCATATTAATCGTATGAAAAATTTAACACTTCTAAATTTTCAAACTTTTTTCAGCTAGAGTAACAGAGATCATCACACGAATTGATTTCCACATTAAAATGGTCTATAAAAGAATGACTATAAAAAGAATTACTATAAAACATATATCCAACTCAAATTCACAATTTGAAAGCATTTGAGCAATTTTCTCATAAATACAATTCCATCATTGAAAACACATGGCGGACTATTCAATGAATTATTGATCAAAAAGTAAAATTTTCAAAATTTTTTCCTGTTTGTGATATTGAAGTTCATATATAGGAAAATCTTCAATTCCAATTTTATAATTCTCACTAAATACGAAATGGGTCTAAAGTTGGTTCCAAAAATTGCACTTTCACAAATTTTAGTTTTTAATTTTTCCCATGTTAACCGTATGGAAAATTTCACATATCTAAATTTTCAAAATTTTACAATTTTTGAGCAACTAGGGTAACAGAAATCATCACGCGAATCAATTTCCACATTCAAATCGTCATTAAAGTGAAATTTTACTACTCAAAACCCAGTTACTGTAAAAAACAAAAATCTATATATATAATTCTCTTGCGTAACGTCCAAATTCGGCTGTATTTCTGTGAGCAGAATGGCAATGACTTCAAACAAATCGTTTAAATGTACTTTATGCACGAATTTCCAAATTCAACAATCCAGCCAATCACAATATATCTTTTGAAATTTGACTAATACATCTGGCAACAGCAACAACTTAAATTCGCTATATTTTGTTTTTCTTATTACAGTCTACAGATAGAAATTATTGCCTATTTAAAACCTATTGATTTAATAGTTACGATGATGCAAGAATAAATAGATCCAAGGTGTGTATATTTCTTTTGGATTGGAATTTCGGATAAACCAGACTTTTTGGAAAAGTTATCTGCTGGAACATATTCCCGAGGTCGCCTGATGGCATTCAGCGTTAAATCGACAACTTTCAAGAAGTCTCTAAGATGCATTGTACAGTAAATCTCAACTGATATTCATATCTAATAAGTGCAAATTCAGCTATTACGAATTGAAAACTATCAAAATAACGAATAAAATCACTGGCTCAACTTCAAAATCTCATATGAAATAAATAAAAAAACTTTTGGCAAAACAGGGCTAATTTTCTCGCCAAATTTGATTTTCAAAAAATTCCTGTTGATTGAATGCCAGATAATTGGCCTTTCACTGTTTTATTTTATTTTCTAAGTATCGCAAAAAAGATTATGCGAACATATGATTGGCTTGGTTAAAAAATTTCGATAAACAACTTTAATTATCTTAGCGCTTCATACGATACCAGTCCGTAAATTTTAATTGTTCAATGAAATAACCGATCTTTTTTAAATATATGTACGATACTGTTTATTTTTTTTTTCCCAAGAACTTTCTACTACGTTGCCACACTGTCCCTGCTTAACGCGTCTCGACAGCAGTAGGATAATGACGTGGCAAGATTCTGACTCTTAATAAATAACAAAACGTTTTCAATTTCAAGGCATTATACAGCTGAAATAGTTTTTTGCTAGGGCATATTTTAAATGCTTCCCTTTGAGGCGAGCAAAGTGAGCCAAGGGGATTGCATAGCAATCCAGGGGGTTGGCGAGCGTCAGCGAACAGGGGGCGGAGCCCCCAAGTGTCTTTATAACCCTTTGAAAATACATTAAAATTGTCAATCCTAAGGCAATTTTCAAATTCTCAATTTAATCTAAATTTGTTGCCTAGGATCAAAAAAGTCATTACCCGATTTCATTCTGAATTTGCTGCATCAAAAATTTGCTTATAAAATGGTAATTTAACACTCAAAATCGAACTAATCCAAAGAAAAAAGACGGCTTGAAAAAAAATTCTGAGCGCTTTCGTTTCAAAATATCAACTTCTCAAATAGCTATTCAAATATAGTTTTTTGGCCAAAATTTTGAACTTAGTTTCATTTATAAAGTTTTTTGAATAAAAAAACACAATTTGGAACCAATTGTTAAAAATGAAATCTTCCATTCAATTACACTCGAAACTGAAATATTTCAAGATTTTCGAAAAATGGAAACTTTGATTTTTAGAATACTTTTTTTTTAATTAAAATTTGTTACCAGAATGACTATAAAACATATATCCAACTCAAATTCACAATTTGAAAGCATTTGAGTAATTTTCTCATAAATACAATTCCCCATTGAAAACGCATGGCGGACTATTCAATGAATTATTGATCAAAAAGTAAAATTTTTAAAAAATTTTCCCGTTTGTGATATTGAAGCTTATATATAGGAGAAACTCCAATTCCAATTTTATAACACTAACTAAATAAGAAGTGGGTCTAAAGGTGGTCCAAAAAGTGCACTTTCAAAATGTTTCGTTTCAAATTTTCCCCATATTAATCGTAAGAAAAATTTCAGACTTCTAAATTTTAAAACTTTTACAATCTTTTTGCAACTAGGGTAACAGAAATCATCACGCGAATCAATTTCCACATTCAAATCGTCATTAAAGTGAAATTTTACTACTCAAAACCCAGTTACTGTAAAAAACAAAAATGTCTTTATATCCCTTTGAAAATACATTAAAATTGTCAATCCTAAGGCAATTTTCAAATTCTCAATTTAATCTAAATTTGTTACCTAGGATCAAAAAAGTCATTACCCCATTTCATTCTAAATTTGCTGCACTCAAAAATTTGCTTATAAAATGGTATTTTAACACTCAAAATCGGACTAATCCAAAGAAAAAAGACGGCTTGAAAAAAAATTCTGACCGCTTTCGTTTCAAAATATCAACTTCTCATATAGCTATTCAAATATAGTTTTTTGGCCAAAATTTTTAACTTAGTTTCATTTATAAAGTTTATTGAATAAAAAAACACAATTTGGAACCAATTGTTAAAAATGAAATCTTCCATTCAATTACACTCGAAACTGAAATATTTCAAGATTTACGAAAAATGGAAACTTTGATTTTTAGAATACTTTTTTTTAATTAAAATTTGGTACCAGAATGACTATAAAACATATATCCAACTCAAATTCACAATTTGAAAGCATTTCAGTAATTTTCTCATAAATACAATTCCCCCATTGAAAACACACGGCGGACTATTCAATGTTTCGTTTTAAATTTCCCCTATGTTAATCGTATGAAAAATTTCACACTTCTAAATTTTCAAACTTTTACAATCCTTTTGCAGCTAGGGTAACAGAAATCATCAACCGAATTGATTTCCACATTCAAATGGTCATTAAAATGAAATTTTACTTCTCAAAATTCAGTTATTGCCAAAAAAATTCTTTATATCCATTTGAATATACATTAAACTTGCAAATCCTTAGGCAATTTTCAAATTCTCAATTTTCGAATTTTAACCTTAATTTGTATTTTTGGATAATAAAAGTCATCACCCGATTTCTATCTTATCATCAATTTGCTCATGAAATAGTATTTTAGCACTCAAAATCGAAGCAATGCTAAGTAAAATAAAGGCTTCAAAACAGTTTCTGAGCGCTTTCATTTCAAAACTTCAACTTCTCATAAAACTATTCAAAAATAGTTTTTTTGGCCAAAATTTGGAAATTTGTTTGAATTTTAAAGTGTTTTTGGATAAAAAAAACACAATTTGGAGCCATATTTGATAGAAATGAAATTTTCCATTCAAATACACTCGAACCTGAAATATTTCAAAATTTTCGAAAAATTAAATTTTTGTTTTTTAGAATACTTTTTTTTAATTAATATTTGCCACAAGAATGACTATAAAACATATATCCAACTCCAATTAGCAATTTGAAAGCATTTGTGCAATTTTCTCAAAAATACAATTCAACCATTGAAAACACATGGCGGACTATTCAATGAATTATTGTTCAAAAAGTAAAATTTTTAAAAAATTCTCCTATTTGTTAATTTGAAGCTTATACATAGGAGAATCTCCGATTTCAATTTTATAACACTGACTAAATAAGAAGTGGGTCTAAAGTTGGTCCAAAAAGTGCAATTTTCTCAAAAATTAAAGTCCCCCATTGAAAACTCATGGCGGACAATTCAATGAATTATTGTTTAAAAAGTAAAATTTTCAAAAAATTCTCCTATTTGTTAATTTGAAGCTTATACATAGGAGAATCTCCGATTTCAATTTTATAACACTGACTAAATAAGAAGTGGGTCTAAAGTTTGTCCAAAAAGTGCAATTTTCTCAAAAATAAAAGTCCCCCATTGAAAACACATGGCGGACTATTCAATGAATTATTGTTCAAAAAGTAAAATTTTCATAAATTGTTTCTATAAAACATATATCCTTATAAAACATATATTGTGACTATAAAACATATATCCAACTCAAATTCACAATTTGAAAGCATTTGAGTAATTTTCTCATAAATACAATTCCCCCATTGAAAACACATGGCGGACTATTCAATGAATTATTGATCAAAAAGTAAAATTTTCAAAAAATTTTTCCGTTTGTGATATTGAAGCTTATATATAGGAGAAACTCCAATTCCAATTATATAACACTAACTAAATAAGAAGTGGGTCTAAAGGTGGTCCAAAAAGTGCACTTTCAAAATGTTTCGTTTCAAATTTTCCCCATATTAATCGTATGAAAAATTTCACACTTCTAAATTTTCAAACTTTTACAATCTTTTTGCAGCTAGGGTAACAGAGATCATCACCCGAATTGATTTCCACATTAAAATGGTCTATAAATTGACTATAAAAAGAATTACTATAAAACATATATCCAACTCAAATTCACAATTTGAAAGCATTTTAGCAATTTTCTCATAAATACAATTCCCCCATTGAAAACACATGGCGGACTATTCAATGAATTATTGATCAAAAAGTAAAATTTTCAAAATTTTTTCCTGTTTGTGATATTGAAGTTCATATAAAGGAAAATCTTCAATTCCAATTTTATAATTCTCACTAAATACGAAATGGGTCTAAAGTTGGTTCCAAAAATTGCACTTTCACAAATTTTAGTTTTTAATTTTTCCCATGTTAACCGCATGGAAAATTTCACATATCTAAATTTTCAAAATTTTACAATTTTTGTGCAACTAGGGTAACAGAAATCATCACGCGAATCAATTTCCACATTCAAATCGTCATTAAAGTGAAATTTTACTACTCAAAACCCAGTTACTGTAAAAAACAAAAATGTCTTTATAACCCTTTGAAAATACATTAAAATTGTCTATCCTAAGGCAATTTTCAAATTCTCAATTTAATCTAAATTTGTTGCCTAGGATCAAAAAAGTCATTACCCGATTTCATTCTAAATTTGCTGCACTCAAAAATTTGCTTATAAAATGGTATTTTAACACTCAAAATCGAACAAATCCAAAGAAAAAAGACGGCTTGAAAAAAAATTCTGACCGCTTTCGTTTCAAAATATCAACTTCTCATATAGCTATTCAAATATAGTTTTTTGGCCAAAATTTTGAACTTAGTTTCATTTATAAAGTTTTTTGAATAAAAAAACACAATTTGGAACCAATTGTTAAAAATGAAATCTTCCATTCCATTACATTCGAAACTGAAATATTTCAAGATTTACGAAAAATGGAAACTTTGATTTTTAGAATACTTTTTTTTTAATTAAAATTTGGTACCAGAATGACTATAAAACATATATCCAACTCAAATTCACAATTTGAAAGCATTTCAGTAATTTTCTCATAAATACAATTCCCCCATTGAAAACACATGGCGGACTAGTCAATGAATTATTGATCAAAAATTAAAATTTTCAAAAATTTTTCCCGTTTGTGATATTGAAGCTTATATATAGGAGAAACTCCAATTCCAATTTTATAACACTAACTAAATAAGAATTGGGTCTAAAGGTGGTCCAAAAAGTGCACTTTCAAAATGTTTCGTTTCAAATTTTCCCCATATTAATCGTATGAAAAATTTCACACTTCTAAATTTTCAAACTTTTACAATCTTTTTACAGCTAGGGTAACAAAAATCATCACCCGAATTGATTTCCACATTAAAATGAAATTTTACTACTCAAAATTCAGTTATTTCCAAAAAAAAGTCTTTATATCCCTTTGAATATACGTTAAACTTGCCAATCCTTAGGCAATTTTCAAATTCTCAATTTTCGAATTTTAACCTTAATTTTTGCCTAGGATAATAAAAGTCATCACCCGATTTCTTTCTGATCATCAATTTGCTCATGAAATAGTATTTTAGCACTCAAAATCGAAGCAATGCTAAGTAAAATAAAGAATTAAAAACAGTTTCTGAGCGCTTTCGTTCCAAAATTTCAACTTCTAATAAAGCTATTCAAAAATAATTTTTTTGGCCAAAATTTTGAAATTAGTTTAATTTTTAAAGTGTTTTTGAAAAAAAAAACACAATTTGGAACCATTTGTTAAAAATGAAATCTTCCATTCAATTACACTCGAAACTGAAATATTTCAAGATATACGAAAAATGGAATTTTTGATTTTTAGAATACTTTTTTTTTAAATTAAAATTTGGGACCAGAATGACTATATAACATCTATCCAACTCAAATACACCATTTAAAAACATTTGAGTCATTTTCTCAAAAATACAATTCCCCCATTGAAAACACATGGCGGACTATTCAATGAATTATTGATCAAAAAGGAAAATTTTCAAAATTTTTTCCCATTTAAGATATTGAAGCATATATATAGGAGAAACTCCAATTCCAATTTTATAACATTCACTAAATAAGAAGTGTGTCTAAAGTTGGTCCAAAAAGTCGTTCCAAAAAGCAATTTTCACGAAAATACAATTCCCTCATTGAAAACACATGGCGGACTATTCAATGAATTATTGATCAAAAAGGAAAATTTTCAAAATTTTTTCCCATTTGTGATATTGAAGCTTATATATAGGAGAAACTCCAAATCCAATTTTATAACATTCACTAAATAAGAAGTGGGTCTAAAGTTGGTCCAAAAAGTGCAATTTTCTCAAAATTAAAATACCCCCATTGAAAACACATGGCGGACTATTCAATGAATTATTGATCAAAAAGTAAAATTTTCAAAAACTTTTACCGTTTTTTATATTGAAGCTCATATATAGGAGAATCTCCAATTCTAATTTTATAACACTCACTAAATAAGAAGTTTATCTAAAGTTGGTCCAAAAAGTTGGTCCAAAAAGCAATTTTCACGAAAATACAATTCCCTCATTGGAAACACATGGCGGACTATTCAATGAATTATTGTTCAAAAAGTAAAATTTTCAAAAATTTTTCCCATTTTTTATATGGAAGCTCATATATAGGAGAATCTCTTATTCCAATTTTATAACACTCACTAAATAAGAAGTGGGTCTAAAGTTGGTCCAAAAAGTGCAATTATCTCAAAAGTAAAATTCAAGCATTGAAAACACATGGCGGACTATTCAATGAATTATTGTTCAAAAAGTAAAATTTTCAAAAAATTGTCTCTTTTGTTATAATGAAGCTCATATAAAGGAAAATCTCCAATTCCAATTTTATAACATTTATTAAATAAGAAGTGTGTCTAAAGTTGGTCCAAAAAGCAATTTTTACGAAAATACAATTACCTCATTGAAAACACATGGTGGAGTATTCAATGAATTATTGTTCAAAAAGTAAAATTTTCAAATTTTTTACCGTTTTTGATATTGAAGCTTATATATAGGAGAATCTCTAATTCCAATTTTATAACACTCACTAAATAAGAAGTGGGTCTAAAGTTGGTCCAAAAAGTGCAATTTTCTCAAAAGTAAAATTCCCCCATTAAAAACACATTGCAGACTAATCAATGAATTATTGTTCAAAAGTAAAATTTTTAAAAAAAAATTCTCTTTTGTTATATTGAAGATCATACATAGGAGAATCTCCAATTCCAATTTTATAACACTCGCTAAATAAGAAGTGGGTCTAAAGTTGGTCCAAAAAGTGCACTTTCAAAGTGTTTCGTTTTAAATTTCCCCCATGTTAATCGTATGAAAAATTTCACACTTCTAAATTTTCAAACTTTTACAATCTTTTTGCAACAAGGGTAACAGAAATTATCACCCGAATCGATTTCCATATTAAAATCGTCATTAAAGTGAAATTTTACTACTCACAATCCAGTTATTGCACCCAAAAAAGTCAACTTTTTGAAAATTCTTTAAACTTGTCAATCCTTAGTCAATTTTCAAATTCTCAATCTTTGAAATATAACCTTAATTTGCTGCCTAGAATCATAAAATTCATCATCCAATTTTATTCTGATCATCAATTTTATTGCTCAAATTCGAACCAATGCAAACTTAAAAGACGGCTTGAAAACATTTTCAGAGCGCTTTCGTTTCAAAATTTCAACTTTTCATATAGATATTCAAAAAATATTTTGGCCAAAATTTTGTTGTTAGTTTGATTTATAAAGTGTTTTTGAATAAAAAAACACGATTTGGAACCATTTGTTAAAAATGAAATTTTCCATTCAAATACACTCGAAAATGAAATATTTGACGATTTTCGAAAATATTAATTTTTGATTTACAGAATACTTTTTTTAATTAAAATTGGTACAAGAATGATTATAAAACATATATCCAACTCAAATTCACAATTTGAAAGCATTTGAGTCATTTTCTCGAAAATACAATTCAACCATTGAAAACACATGGCGGACTATTTAATGAATTATTGTTCAAAAAGTAAAATTTTCAAAAAATTCTCCTATTTGTTAATTTGAAGCTTATACATAAGAGAATCTCCTATTCCAATTTTATAACACTGACTAAATAACAAGTGGGTCTAAAGTTGGTCCAAAAAGTGCACTTTCAAAGTGTTTCGTTTTAAATTTCCCCCATGTTAATCGTATGAAAAATTCACACTTCTAAATTTTCAAACTTTTACAATCCTTTTGCAGCTAGGGTAACAGAAATCATCAACCGAATTGATTTCCACATTCAAATGGTCATTAAAATGAAATTTTACTTCTCAAAATTCAGTTATTGCCAAAAAAATTCTTTATATCCATTTGAATATACATTAAACTTGCAAATCCTTAGGCAATTTTCAAATTCTCAATTTTCGAATTTTAACCTTAATTTGTATTTTTGGATAATAAAAGTCATCACCCGATTTCTATCTTATCATCAATTTGCTCATGAAATAGTATTTTAGCACTCAAAATCGAAGCAATGCTAAGTAAAATAAAGGCTTCAAAACAGTTTCTGAGCGCTTTCATTTCAAAACTTCAACTTCTCATAAAACTATTCAAAAATAGTTTTTTTGGCCAAAATTTGGAAATTTGTTTGAATTTTAAAGTGTTTTTGGATAAAAAAAACACAATTTGGAGCCATATTTGATAGAAATGAAATTTTCCATTCAAATACACTCGAACCTGAAATATTTCAAAATTTTCGAAAAATTAAATTTTTGTTTTTTGGAATACTTTTTTTTAATTAATATTTGCCACAAGAATGACTATAAAACATATATCCAACTCCAATTAGCAATTTGAAAGCATTTGTGCAATTTTCTCAAAAATACAATTCAACCATTGAAAACACATGGCGGACTATTCAATGAATTATTGTTCAAAAAGTAAAATTTTAAAAAAATTCTCCTATTTGTTAATTTGAAGCTTATACATAGGAGAATCTCCTATTTCAATTTTATAACACTGACTAAATAAGAAGTGGGTCTAAAGTTGGTCCAAAAAGTGCAATTTTCTCAAAAATAAAAGTCCCCCATTGAAAACACATGGCGGACTATTCAATGAATTATTGTTCAAAAAGTAAAATTTTCAAAAAATTCTCCTATTTGTTAATTTGAAGCTTATACATAGGAGAATCTCCGATTTCAATTTTATAACACTGACTAAATAAGAAGTGGGTCTAAAGTTGGTCCAAAAAGTGCAATTTTCTCAAAAATTAAAGTCCCCCATTGAAAACTCATGGCGGACAATTCAATGAATTATTGTTTAAAAAGTAAAATTTTCAAAAAATTCTCCTATTTGTTAATTTGAAGCTTATACATAGGAGCATCTCCGATTCCAATTTTATAACACTGACTAAATAAGAAGTGGGTCTAAAGTTTGTCCAAAAAGTGCAATTTTCTCAAAAATAAAAGTCCCCCATTGAAAACACATGGCGGACTATTCAATGAATTATTGTTCAAAAAGTAAAATTTTCATAAATTTTTCCCGTTTGTGATATTGAAGCTTATATATAGGGGAATCTCCAATTCCAATTTTATAACACTGACTAAATAAGAAGTGGGTCTAAAGTTGGTCCAAAAAGTGCACTTTCAAAGTGTTTCGTTTTAAATTTCCCCCATGTTAATCGTATGAAAAATTTCACACTTCTAAATTTTCAAACTTTTACAATCTTTTTGCAACAAGGGTAACATAAATTATCACCCGAATCGATTTCCATATTAAAATCGTCATTAAAGTGAAATTTTACTACTCACAATCCAGTTATTGCACCCAAAAAAGTCAACTGTTTGAAAATTCTTTAAACTTGTCACTCCTTAGTCAATTTTCAAATTCTCAACACTATAAAATCAGTTCAGATACACTATAAAAATTTCCCAATCCTAACTGAATTTAGAAAAAAGCCTTAGGGATTTAAACAACACTCGAAACTGAAAAATAACGAACCGAGAAAAACAGTGTTAAAAGATTTCTTTTCCAGTTTTTAAGTATTTATAAAATATTATTATACAGAGAATAGTTACTGTAAATATACTAACAATTGCACTATAATTTACAGCGATTAATCATAAAATGGAAATTTATTTGTATTGTATTTAATACTTTTAGGACTTGAACGTTCTTTTGATTGATTTGGAACAAAAATAAGTAAAAAACAAATGTATACATTTTACATTATGTTTAAAATGTTTTAAAAGTGTGTCTAAACTTTTGGTAAGTAAGTGCGAGTAAATTTAGGGTTGTATAAATTTAAAAACTACCCGCTTTATTTACAATTTCTTCATTCTTCTTTATCGTCGTGCAAGTTTAATTTTCTTTTGTGTAGTTTTATAGGTCTCGGAAGTTTTCCGTCTTCTCAAATATGTTCGAAGAATGTCCGTACTCGTAGCAGAATGTCTTGAAGAATTACTTTATGACATATACCACTTTGCTCCTGAAGTTTGTCCACAGCTTTAAGAGTTCCGGAATTAAATTCCGCAACACTTATCACCAGGAGCGTACTGGCCATTGAGTCGTCCGGTGCAATTACCGGGCCGGTCAGTGTTTGTAAAAAAATGGGCTGATCTGTTTTTTATTTTATTTAGCTTTTCCATTATTTTTCAATATAAATAGTTGCATTCCTTAAGGTATTTTAAAAAAGCCCAATGCAATCAAATCTCACTCACTCCCCCCTCCCTCCCCCCCTACATACACACTCTCTAACCCGGTTTTATAAGATTTATATATTATCGAATAACTTTTTATCTATTTCTTAACATTTAAAATTAAGGATGTCATTTTCTAATAAACTTTTTCATTAAACCCGGACATTCTTTAGTTGACAATTTAGATTTCTTTTCATTTTTGCAATTTAGATGTGTTTATTTTAGTTTTGGTCAATAATTAATTAACGATATGTGGAAACTAAGTTCACTCAAAAGAGGTATAAATAGTAGAGGAAGAGAAAATTTGATTTAATTAAACTAATTATTATAGCAATTCCATAATTAAGATTTATAAACAAAATTATTTAATTAATGAAATTAATTATAAACATTCCACACACACAATAATAAAAAATATTAATTATTAAAACCAATTACTGGAATTTTTTTATTAAATATGATTATTAAAATTTTATTGATGATGATATTGAAAATTTGGGCCGACATAAATCTAAAATCACCGGGCCGATTTATGTCCCCAGTACGCCCCTGCTTATCACATACCGCAATGGTAACTCTTTCATCGGATGCATAACTTTCTTTTGAGCTCTTGTTCCATGTCATTGAATGCAGACTCTCTTTAGAATTTTGGGTGGCACATCGAGTACAGCGTTCTAAACGCTCATCTGATTTTGTTAGATAGGTAATATCTTCGACAAATGGGATTCAGAAACATGAGTACCCACATTATTCTTGTGGCATCCAAGTTTCATCTTGTTGGCTACTGCTGATTGTTAAAAGCACTAACGGTCTTTAGCCTACGGACACTTGGAATGCTGTGGTTTGCTGTTTGTAAAAATTGCTGGAAAAAGTGTAGCAAAAATAGTTAATTCCCTTTGCGTTTCCTTTATTCCTTATAATCGCGTTAATTTTCTGATCTTTTTCTCTGTCAAGCTACCATACTTTTTTCCACCGATGGACTCGCCTTTATTGCTCCACAATTGAACACATTTTTAAGTCCAGTATATAGTCGTTTACCCCATGATTTATGCACTTTTTTTTTTATATATATATATATCACCACATCACTTGTAAAAACATCTTTTAAAAAATCTGATTTTTTTTCTTTGGAAATAAGAAAGTTATAAATAGAACTCATCAATTTACAAACATAATGAAGCACAAATTTTTGCAGAACTTGTAACGATAAAGAGCAAGTAATGCGTGATAACCGTCTTAATGCTCTCTGAACTCAAAAAATGAATGATGGATCTTGGAACATAAATCGGTCTCTTGAAAAAGCACTGCCATAATGATTTTTATTTGTGTTGTTAGAAAGAAATCTTTTGCCATGAGAAAATTTGTGCGAATATCATTTGTAACGGTGGACTAGCCATTAAATAAAGAAATGGTTAGAGCAGCTAATGCAGGGCTGCCACTGGCGACAAAAATGCCTACTGAAGCGACTATTTTAGCGGCCAGGCGACTATGGCGACTATTTCAATGGAAAAAGGGCCCAAAGCGACTATTTCAGCAAAGCCCTCTACTATTTTCGGACATGGGCGACTTTTTTTTGGGGGGGGGGGAACGATTTTGTCCGAGCAGGATGGAAAAATTATTATCTCCATTCATTCGTAGTCGATCATAAATATTGAAAATAAAGAAATGGGAGGAGCGTAGTGTATGACGTTTTTTTACATCCACCAATACGGTGTTAGAAAATTTTCACTCTGATATCAGAGTTCCAAGTCCCGCGAAAATGAAACCGAAATTGGGAGATTTATCATGGTAATATTCCTAATAGTACTTAAATTTAGAGATTTTTTGTGACGCTTGTGTTGCTAGTAGCGTTCCTCACGGCTACTTTGAAGATCCATGCTGACACACTATACAAACCGATAATTGAACAAGTAAGTAGATATTTTTTTTTATTTTTATCTTTCTTAAATTACTAGGTCCATTTTGGAATTTAATGCAATTTAGTTTCTCTGTCTTGTCATCATAAAAGCTGGAAGGATTATGGGGAGGGGGGGGGGGAGTGTTGCAGATCGTAAGGAAGCCAATTTGTTTATTCCTGGATTTTTAAAAAATTTCAAATTATTATTAATAATATTAAAATATTAATTAATACTGTTGCATTAATTTTTTTGTTCAAATGATTAATTTAAAGCCGTTGTTATACTTTTAAATTTTATATCTACCTCATGTTAATCAAAAGATGCTTCGAATAATAATCAATGAAATTACTGAGGAAAGGGTCTCATTAATATTGGAACTTGTAATTTACACGTAGTGCATAATTCTTTTTTTAAAAGGTATTGAAGAATACGGAGAAGTTTCTCAAGAATTTATAGTTGATGTATATACTTTTTTCAAAAAATTTCCATCAAGATGTGAAGATTTTGTTGCCATTCAGCTCGCTACTAAATGTGAAAACAAACGCTTCATCAAGCACACACATCAACACGTTGGTTGACAATTGGTCCAGCTGCTGAAAGACTTAGAGCAGTGGCCCGCTGTGATTGATTACTTCCTGAAGTTTATTCCGTCTAAAAATCGCAGTTAATGAAGTCCTTAAAGTACAAAAGAATTGTAAAATGCTCAAAGTATGGTAGACATCCAAATTGAATTTCAATTTATAACTGAAAGTGCTGAACTGTTTGTGCCATTCCTCAAGTTATTTCAAACATCAGCCCCTCTTATTCACATTTTATATACTGAGTTACAGACCTTATTGAAAAAAATTGCTGGTAGGATATGCTTAAAAGATGTAAATATCTCAAAACCCATTTCTGAGTAATTGCTACCGATATTAGCGGACATTTTTTGTGGGGTAAAAGTCGGAGAGATGTTTATGGATTTAACTGACAAGGATGAAATGGACTGCAAACACAATATGCAGAAGCATTATCTAGCTACCGTTCTCTTACCTTCTGAGAGAAAAAAAAAACATCATTGAATTCTGCAAAGTTCCTTCTAAATTTTCAGTGTCTTCAACCAGCTGAGGTTTCAAAAGAAAGAAGCGTGAGGTTTGCATGCAAAATAGCACCAGGCTCTTTCATTTCTTGATAATGACGAATTAAAAGTCAGAGATGAATGGCTCATTTTGCAAGCATGTTTTTCCCCTCCTAACAATGCAAAAGCTATAAGAATCGATCACATATGGCGAAACATACTAAATGAGAAAAATGCAATTGGTGAAGAAAAATATCCAAATGTTGCAATCCTCCTCAAAGCTTGTTTGACGCTCAGTCATGGTAATAGCGATGTTGAAAGGGGTTTTTCTACTTCGCTACGCATTCTTTCGGACGAAAAAGCTGCTATGTCCGAAAAGATGTTAAATGCAAGATTAGATGTAAGGGATGGGATAAAAAAATTTTGCCAACGTTTTTAAAGTTCCGATTACGAAATCTTGTGTGGTATTTTTAGAGGAGCAAAATAAATTAAAGGAACGGAAAGGAAGAGAAGTTAAAGAAAAAGAACGAAATAAAATTAAGTTAATGAAAGAGGAGTTACTACAGAAAAAAGAAAAATTTGCAAGCATGGAATCAAGGGCTCAAGAATTGGATAGTTTACTAAAAGAAGGAAGGGAACGATAGACTCAAAAACGCTTTAGCCAAGCAGGATCCGATTCAAATGCGCGTTGCTCAAGGAATGCTGCTGCCAAAGAGAAGAACGTAAAAAAAAAAAAAAAAAAACTGAATTGAACAAAATAGTGCAGAAAAGGAAAACCACTCTGATCGATCATCTGTCTAAGAATCCTAAGCTTTTTAAGAAATCTTAACCTTGTTAATGGTTTAAAAACCTTTTTAAAATAGCATTGATTCCCTATATCTTGAATTACAATACATTATATTCTTCTTAAATTTATAAGGCTTTCATATTTGTTAAATGTGCATTTTAGTAACTTTGTTTTTAAAAGTTTCCCATAGATTTGTATTATTGAATTTGTATTATAATTTGTAGTTATGAAGTTATATTTTGTATATTTATGTATTATAAAATATATTTGTATTATAAAATTTCCCACAGAGAGGAAAAAATTCAATACAATATACATTATGATATTTCTTATTAACAAGAGATTTGAATTGAAATTCGCCAAATTTGATTTATTTAAAGTTTTAATATGCTTTTTTTTTTTTTTTTTTTTAATGTAAGAAATACAATATGAATAATGTGGAAACATGTTATGTATAATTGATATTATGTCCAATAAAAAAAGTGTCTGGAAAATATTTAAAGTACCATTTTCTAAATTTATGTTTTTGACATATTGTAAATGTCTTGCAAAGAAATCGTTAATAAGTTATGAAAAATGAGTATACTATTTTTAATTTCGGAGGCTACTATTTTTAGCCTCAAAGGCTACTATTTTTAACTTCGAAGGCTACTAAAGCAACTATTTTCAAAGGTTTAAGTCAGTGGCAGCCCTGCTAATGCTAGACTACAAACTAGTGTGTGATTTTTGCCGAATTCTTTTTTCAGTATTCTTGCATTTTTATAATGACTAAATGGCTCTGTACCCTGAAAATGCGAGATGGGAGAGCCTCTCAACATCCGTGGCGAGCTCCTGGAGTGTTTCGGTAGCCTTCTGTTGGCGGGATTTCAACTGCAGCCTGCTGTAGTCTTTCACGCATTTCTCGCCAAATCGTAGTTCTAAGGCACTTGAGAGTGCGTTGAAGTCCAAGCGTTACTCTCCGGAAAGCGTTTGTAGTATATCTGCAGCTTCAGCTCGCAAAGATGCAGCTAACTGGCAGGTTTTTGTCACAGAGTCCCATCCGTTCGCGTTTGCGACAATTGTGAATTGGGTCTTATACACTTGCCAGGAAGATTTTCCATCGTAAGTCAAAAGCTTGATTGAAGGTCGGGAGGTAACTGGTACACATTTCAAATCTTCCGAAACAGTTCTGTTCGACAGTCTCTTCTCTAACATTTGGTCTATCTTTCCTTCTATCTCATCCAAATTTTCTTCTAGATTCTTCTTTTCCAGAATTTCTATC
This sequence comes from Linyphia triangularis, assembly GCA_963978545.1. Taxonomy (NCBI): domain Eukaryota; kingdom Metazoa; phylum Arthropoda; class Arachnida; order Araneae; family Linyphiidae; genus Linyphia; species Linyphia triangularis. Next base: position 86,724,554 of record OZ021729.1, on the reverse strand, counting down.
TTCTTCCCCAAATTATTAAACTTGAATTCGAATTTCCCTTCTAAACTATTACACTTATTTTCGACATTCTCGAATTTTCCAACAAATTTTTCTTCTATTTGTTGCACGCTTTCTTCTATAGTTGCTAAAAGAAGACTCTTTAATTCCTCCTTTCCGGCAGAGATATTCTTCTGCATTTGCTCTTGGCCAAAGAAAATATCTTTCTTCATCTTGTCTTGGCCTTTCTTCATTTCTTGCATTGAAGCAAAAAGCTGTTGAAATGTTTAATCTTATTCCGCCATTGCTCTGGTTATCAGCATTCAAACCCCACTTCTGACACCAGTTGTTGCGTAGATGGGTTCGAAAGACTTGAAGCCAAAGCAGATCAAAACTTGCAGAAATTTATTCCGATATAACTCCCAGAGATGTAAGAGCTGCTCCAATTGCGCCGAAGTGCGCCAAACTGACTACCCTGCTCCAAACTGCGCCAAAAACCTCTTTTCGGTTACGATTGCGCCAAACTGCGCCAAAAATTAATTTTTTGACTTCAAAAACTACTTGGCGAGAATTTTGATTGGAAATTTTTCAAAATTATCATGAAACGTCGCCAACAAAGCGATAAAGAGTATTTTGCACTTCAAGGGCGTTAATTTCCAAGTCATCCGTAAAACGGGATTTGAATTTTGAACTTGCCTTGGTGATTAGGTGGAAGGATTGGTGACTATTAGTAAATGATTTTTTCGCAACCCTGGATGTTGGATCATGATTTTGATGTATTTTCAAACGGTTATAAAGACTTTTTTTTTGCAATAACTGGATTTTGAGTAGTAAAATTTCACTTTAATGGCGATTTGATTGCGGAAATTGAATAGGGTGATGATTTCTGTTACCCTAGTTGCAAAAAGATTGTAAAATTTTGAAAATTTAGAAGTGAGAAATTTTCCATACGGTTAACATGGGAAAAATGAAATTTTTTGAAAGTGCAATTTTTGGTATTTACTTTAGACCCACTTCTTATTTAGTGAGTGTTATAAAATTGGAATTGGAGATTCTCCTATATATAAGCTTCAATATCACAAATGTCTATTATAAATTGATAATACCAACCTATTGGCAATATTACAAATTGACATTGGCACAAGTGGCCCATTGCGAATTGTGAGTATGCCCTCTTACACGTCTACCTTCGATTATGTAATTGTGTTTATACACGAAACAGGAAAGAAATTGTGTTTCAGATAAACTAGATTAGTCAAAATACTTTTAAAAACTATTTCAAAAGTGGATTCACATATTTCAAGTTAGGATCATACCCTTTAAATACAGGTTTTTTTTTTTTTTTTTTTTTGTAAATGTCATGGTGACAATGACGTTTTTTTTTGTTTCGCACAAATGAGCAACGTTCAATTCCTCAAGATCGAAATAATACTGTAAATTTGAATATTCTCCGTTCCTCTCTAATAACAAAATCCTCAGATACTATTCTTTATATGTGGATTGAGTTTTTGAGCTAAAAATTATGGTATGCCTTTTTATAGAGCTGAATATGTTGTAAAACAAAAAGATCACCTCGAAACTAAAACTAAAGATATTAATACTTTGGTATTTGTTTCTGCTTATAAACAGTATTATAGTTTGGTTTAACGCTAAAGGGAACTATTTCAATTTTAGTTCCACTTCCAAAAATTAGAAATTTCAAAATGTATTAACAGTTAATTATACAATAATTAACAATTAATAAATACTTCTGTTGATAATTTCTACTTTTACACGAGAATTGCCTTGATTTCAGTCGGCAAAGAGATGTTTAACGCTCCCCAACCGAAATTCTTAGCGAAGGCCCTGCGGCCTTATCGTCATCGGCAATCAACCGCAGATTATGACACGAATTGAACACAATGACAAAAATCCCCAAAATATACCCAAAGAGGATGTGTAGGTTAATATACATTCCTTTATTTTTGAACAGAAAACTAGTCACTCATTTATCGCCAAATATGGGAGAAAGGAAAATTTCCATTGCCTTTCTAAGCTCTTTGCATTCTAACCAAAAAATTTCGAACGAGAAAAATTCCAATGACAATAATTCTAACCAATTTCATTCTAATCGCGTTTATTAGGTCAAAATTAATTCTGTCCAAATTCCGTTCTGATGAGTACGATTCTAACGAGTTTTTTCTGGCGAGTTTTTTTCGGTCGAAAAAAATTCGGTCCGTTCGGATGTAGCCAAATATATTTCGCGAGCGGAGCCCACAAGCAGTAATTAAGTTTATTCAGTTCTGTGGAGTTTTCCATAATTTGGCATCCTGATTTGCATTTTGATGTTTTCGAGAAAGCATTTTGCGAAAGTATCATGTCGTAATGTGCGATAACTTTTAGTTGTTCAGAGTAAACAATTTAAGAGACCATGCCGGCGGCATATTACCATGCCCTACTCGCTGTTGGGTCACAGAGGGGAAAGGAGCACTTTCATTGGTTATTTAGCAGGTGTCGGCAATGACGTCACCTGCGAGGTGGATGGATTTAAGAGGAAGTCCTAGTAAGGATCATTCCTTATTCTCAGTATGGCACTATCTTCTAGCCCAGTGCATTTAAAAACTACCGCGTATAAAACCTTGAAATTTGGTGAGTAGGTACGAAAATGATCACTTAATAAAATGACATAAATTAAAAATTCAAAAATAACGTCTAATATATTTTGTTTTATATTTGAAATCCTTACGTCAATGCCTATGCAGCAGCGCCATCTACACAGTCTTCTGCTTTTTTAATTTTTACTTATAATATATAGACATTAAGTAAAAACAAAATATGTCATATGATACCTTTTATCAAGCTTTATCGATTAACTTTTAGTTTCATAACCATACGTGTTTTGTAAAAGCATGTACTGGGCTAGGAGTTATTAATCATTGCTGGCGAATTTGGCGACGATAAAAAATACACAAACAAGAGCCTTCGCCAAAATTAGCCATCTAGAATCTGGCAACCTTAAATATACGTCAACAAACTTCGTCAGATCCAGATTGAAAGGTAGTACAGTGTACAGTTGATTTGGAATTTATTGAGCGTTTCTCGCACGAGATTAATTTCAGGAATTAAGTTATTAAGTAGCGATTTTTCGAATTCTATGTTTCTAATTATTAGGCAATTTCCACCGTAACCGACCTCTTAAACGAGGGGAAAGGTCGGAAGCTAGAAGAAATATTGCCAAGAAGGTGAAAGGGGATACAGCTCAAATTGGGTAAGTAACTAGTAATATTATTGTTTTATATCAAATGTATATTTTTTTATTCATTATTTAAAAGGGAGCACATGCTACCAACCCATGCACATTCCTACCATTTGAAGACTTACAAGTCTTGCGATACAAGTCTTATTATTTGTTAGAAATTAGTCGGTAACTTTACCGACAGTTATTTACAAAGTTTTAGAGATAGTATGAGAAGAATAAACGCAAATTTTCGGCCTTTCTAAATAGATATAGACACACAGATGTTAGAAATATATTAATTTACATTTAATGAACAATTATAAATTGAATTACATTTAATACAAAATTTCAACATTCATATTATATTTGTGTTGACAGTATAACGTTTCTATAAAAAAACTGCACTATATTGTTACCAAATTCCTAAATTTTCGATTGATCGATATTATAATCACCGATAATAAACGTTATGTTTTTGCAATAGAAAATAATAGTTTCCGCTATTTAATTTACTTTTGGTGAAGCTGGCAAATCTTTAACCTTCTTAATAAATAACGTTCCTTTTCAATTACTATACTAAATTTTTATTAATCTAGTGTTACATATGACACTATAAATCCAAGTAGTTTCTCTGTAAATCTAGAATAATACCTATATTTTTATAACTTCTTGATACTTCATAATAGTTTCGGCATCACTGGATTCACTCAGGGATGAGAGTAATCAGAGAGCAAAAAGGTGGAAATCCAAAAATTCGTTAAAAAAGCTTGCAGAAGGAATACACTAAAATTCAACAAAAAATGTATGCAGGAAGGATGATTCAATAATTTTAAAGATACAACAAAATATCTCATACTATATAATAATTACATTTCAAATATTAGGAATTAGTGAAGTAATCTGTGAAGAAAGGGGAACAAAGTGGGAAAATCTTTTGTTTAGACATGAGGAAAAGTAGACTTTTTGTAGGAAAAACTGGTTCAGATCAGAAAAATGTGGATCCTCAAAACAGAAACAAAGAGGAAGAAAATGTTATATAAAAAACCAAAAAGGGGGAAACCCTCAAAAGGAGGAAAACTGTCATCCCTGTCACATGAACAAGTAAAAGAATGGAAAATTAAAATTGGAATTTGAACAAAAATTTAGTTTGGATGACAGTATTCCAAAGTAAAGTTTAAAATCAAACGTATTTTTTCCGAATAAAAAGATATATTTTTAAATATAAAAAGTTTTAATAAATTCTTTTTCAAGCAAAATTTAAAAAATGCCATTTATATACGAATACAACTTCTTTTGATTTTAAATATCTCTTTGCCTGCTGATCAATTTCCACTGTAGAATGATAGATGGACCATGATCACAAATCACAACAAGAAAACTAACTTGCTTTGTACTTACTGGTATCGAGCTTTTCAGAAACTAAACTTGTTTCTAAACAGTTGATGTTTATAATAGTGATTATGCATTGCTGTGTATGATGGCATTTTTAATTATTACTATTCAAGGAAGAAAAAATTTATATTATGATTGGCTAATAGGAGTGTGAAAATTCAAATTTGTTTTTAAAAGTGTAATGTGGTTGATGCGTAGCCATAATTGAACCCTATTGAAAATTACGCATGGCATAACAGCGTCCATAAAATAAAAAAGTTAAAATAGATATTGTAGGGAAAAAATGTGCAAAGTAAAACAGAAAAAAAAAAAACCTGCCTTGATGAGCAGCTATGAACAAAGTTTAAAGTATCAATAAAAATATCCATGGCAATCCTTTTACTTTCTTTTTGGCATCATTCACGGTAACCGCGGACCACGGCGCCGTGAATGAAAGTTTCGGATTTCGATTCGATCCGATTTTCGGTTTGTTCAGGAATTGTCTTTGAAAGCATGTTTGGGTCTCTCTCCTGAAAAAAGGTACATTTTCTATCGTATTTTCGTGGAAGAATGTTATTAAATCTACCATTTGGAATAATTCTGATACTCAAGTGATTCTTGTTCCTTTTCTTATATTACTTAGTCTATGTGAAATTTACTAAGCCTAAAATGAAGACAAAGGTCCTTTCATTGGTTTATATGGTGTAACTTTTTATTTTAAATTTAACTTCATTAAATAACTCTCGGCTTTTATACCTCCTGTCACATCTGTGGACACTACTTTTGGGAACTTTTTATAATATTGTTAAAAAGTTTTTTTTTAAAAATGTTTGATCAAAATTTCTGATTTTTTGTAGAATGACCCTTATAGAACGTTCCGCGAAAGTATCAATAGAGTACCGATTCCACGTGTGACTTACACTACAGTAGAGTTTTTCTGACATTTAAATATATATTAAAAAAAGGTATCTCAACAGTAAAAAAAAATCGCATACAAATGAAACACGCCACATGTATCAATATTAGCCACTTTCATAGTTTGTTTATTTCTTGTATTTTAATGTTTATATATGAAATTGTTAGATGTGACTTACACAACATTTAAGGAACTCACTTTTTAGCCAGACTATAAATTTGATTCAGATTTTCTTCTTCATTTCCTGTGTTATTAAGGAAATATTTATTGCTGTTTTGTAGTACAAGGTTGATTCACACACAATGATTCTGTATAAATTCAAATTTTTTTAAACTCTTATTTCCTTAACATGACTTACACTATACTAAACTTCAACTTAACTAGACATCACTTAGACGGTAGATTGCCACAGTGCTCATAGGTATTTAATCCATTTTGGCGGAGTGTAGACATAATTCTCGCCAAACCTAATAGCCTTTTGTTCTCTACAGGGTTGTGGTTTGGCAAACATTATGCTTTCACGCCGCCAAAATGGATTAAATACCTATGAGCACTGTGACGATCTACCGTCTAAGTGATGTCTAGTTAAGTTGAAGTTTAGAATACACGGGACTTAATCTACATGCAGGCCAATGTAGAAGGACTCGGAGGCCAAACAAATTACTATTAACCCATAATTTATCTACATAAATTAAAATTAGTCAAAGTCAAATCAATGATCTAAGTTTGGCTCAGGCAATATTTGAGTGTTTTTATCTGTATTGGTATCTGAAATGTCTTCTCTAATTGTCCAAGCAAAACATTCTGCTAAAACCTAGGCTCTCACTGTATTCTCTCCTTTGTTAATTATTTGACCTTCAAAATGTGTAATATATTTATTTTCTTCTGAGGAGACTAATACCTAACTATCTATATTGTTATCTTTGGTATGTTTTACTATGGTGTCAAAAGTTTCTAAATTTTCTCCCCTGTTATTATGTTTAATATAGAAAACGGTACTTGCGTATTAACGCCACTGCAGCTACAGATTTGGCCGTTTTTAAGTGCCGCCAATGAAGAGCGATCATGTTGTTCGCACACAACGCAGTTATCTTTTGGATTCCTTGTCACAAAAATTTTAGGTGTTGATTGGCAGCACTTAAAAACCACCAAATCTGTAGCTGTGGTGGCGTTAATACGTAAGTACCTAGAAAACTTTTGGATTCTTAGAAAACTCTTAATTTCATTCATAGAAATCTCTTTTAGATTCATTGAAGCAATAGCTGCTTTTAGTACATAACCAAGTCCTGTTGCAGAAAAATGCTGTAGGTATGTGTGGTTTTCTTTCTTTTTTCCTTGTATTTCAAATCTGTTTCGTCAATACGACAGTTTTTATCATGCTGTCGGTAGTGTTTAACTTGGCAGATTTGATGATGACAATGTATTCTGTCAAATTTTAGGGGTTGTCACTCTCACTTGAACATTGCTTTTACATGTGCTTCTATAATCGCTTCAAAATTTAATTATTCCTATTTAACTGATCATTGTTGAAATTTTTTCCTTTTGCGAAAATTGTTGAAATCAAAATAAATAATACATAATTGCATGTGAATGCGTAGACTTTTCGTCTTCCAATCAAGCTGAATCTTGGCAAATAGACTCTTTGTAAATGACAATGTATACAATCAAGTTTTGGGGCATAAAAGTAGTTAATAGTTTGGAATGGATCTTTTGTTCTTAGTGGTCAAGTACTTTTTGAACTTAATCTGAGCCCAGGGTTGGATAAAAACAAGTTTTTTTTTGTAAAAAACCAAAAAAAAAAAACACCTTATTTTGGTTTAAAACGTTTTTTTTTTTTTTTTAAATCCTTTTTTAATTATATGTTACATATTTATAAGTAAAATTTGACATTAACTAGAATAATTAATGTTCAAGTAACAAATAATATTCCTTCTGAAAATAATTTAAACTAAGTAAATAAACAATTGTTTCTTATGTGGACATTCAAATCATATTAAATTGTAATATTATATTTAAAGATACAATTTTTTTAAATTCAATTTATACTACATATTATTATAGTAAATGTTTACTGCATAATTAACGGAATATTGCTCTTAGATTTGTCAGTAATGATGATAAGTTGCATAAAATTATATTTTTAAACTTTAGAAATAAGTTGATAAAACGCAAAACCTCTATTCTATTATATTTTCATTCGATTCAGCTTAAAAAATACCTCAAATTTTTTTTGCATGTCTGGGTCATACTGAAATGATTTTTTAGTTTAAAAAACTCTCCTCTCCTCCAATATTCTAGAAAAACTCTATTCTAGATATTTTTATCGACTTTATTTTTATTTCTTTATTCCTAAGACAAAACATTTTTGTCAAATTTCGTGAACTGACCAATTTTTATTTTTTTACGTTGTATTTTTCCTTTCCTTGCTTTTATATGTGTTTTCATTTATAGAAAGGACTAACTTATTCTAGTTTGGTTATATTGTCTTGCTTTTTTTCATTCGATTAATAAAAAATACTCTAAAAACATGCGTCACATGCCTATATTGCTTTAAAATTAATTTTTCACTTATAAAATCCCCTAAGCCCCCAACCCCCAAAAAACACCCTTCTTTGCTAGATATTTTTTTATATTCTTTTTATTATTCATTTTCAGGACAATGAAACATTTTTACTAATTTTTATCAATAGACCAATTTTTTAGTTTTTCTGATGTTTTTTTTTACAATTTTCCAGTACTATCAGATATGTAGATGAAATAAAGCACAGTGAACCATAATGAGTGATATCCCAATCCATAAGTGCAAGCTGGACAAGAGTATAATATTCTCTGAGGGCAGTTGCTATTTGCATTTGATGTTCATAATTTAACCTTTTCAGCTCAAGACTATTTTAAAATGGGGAGAATCATCAGATATATTTGTTCAGTTGCATTGGTGTATCCATGTTTTATAAAACTAAAAAAACTCCAACTTTATAATAGGCCTGGCCTTAAGGCCCAATGATAACTGTACCCCAAAATATAAATAAATGGCTTCAGGCCAGTGTTTAAGCTGAGGTACAAAATTTCTTTAGCAAAATAGCTAAAATCACAAATTTTATTATAACATTTTGCTAAAATGATGGTGTCCTCTCATTTGGGATGTTTAATTTATCACAATTATAAAGTCATTATTAACTTTAAATAGGAAAGCTATTTTTTACATTTTCAACCAGAAAAATACTGTTCACCATTTAGATTGCTTGTTCTTTGAGGTCGATGACTAACTTTGGAATAACAAAAATGGCTATTTTGTACATTTTGTATCAGTGTTTTAGCAAAAGATATAAACCATATTTTTTGATTTTAGCATTTCCAGAGCTGCCAAAGTCGACTAAAAAGGTTAGTAAAGTGACTATTTTTGAGGGGAGGCTACTATGGCGACTTTTTCTCCAAAATTGGCCTAAAAGCTACCTTTTCAGCATATATTGTTACTTTTTGAAAAATTCGGTAACTATTTTTCAAAAAAAAATAGTATTTTTATTTGCAAATAAAAACACGGGAGGAACTGCAACCAAAGCAGCACATTAGCTTGGTCTTGATGTCAAAAGTAACCGATCTCTGTTCTAGGTCTGTGGCAATTAATCGTTTAGCGAATGAAACGATCTTCTGCTTGTGCAGCAATGAACCTTTCAGCGAGCGAAACAAGCATGTTATTGAATATTATTTGTTTAATTTTTTACAAAGCAACTTCTAACAGGCATAGAGCTCTGAAATTTTCAACATGAGTAGTTTTAGCTTGCTAATTAGACTCTTGATAACAGAATGTAAACATGTTATGTATTTTTTTTTTTTTTTTTTTACTTTTGTTAATTAATTTTTTACTAAGTGGTTTCTAATAGACAGCTCTGTAGATTTTCTAGAACAGCTCTGAGATTTTCATGAGAAATGTTATAAGCTGCTATATATACAACGCAGGATCACACATCTAGTTCAAAATTTATTTATTTTAAATTGTCACGCTATTAATTATAGTATTTGAGGATTTTATTTTGGCTACTATTTTTTACATCTGAAGCTACTGAAGCAACTATTTTCAATGCTAATAATCTGTGGCAGCCCTGCATTTCAAAAAGTTCTCAAGCTTTTGGGTATGTGGAAGACGGAGAAATCTGTGGAGGCTTTATTAACCTCCTTGCCTCCAACTAATAGGGCTGAAACTTGGCAGATAAATTTGTTCAGTTGTATTGGTGTATCAGTAATAAAAAAAACTTTGTTATGGGCTTAAGGCCCAGGGTTTACTGTACATCGGCCCTAAGCCGATTATTTTTTCTATTTTAATTTGTTATTCCTAATCTCAGACGCTTGGAGGAAAGTGAAAATTTAGCCAGATTTCATTTTTGTAATTTTATACTTGGCTGGATGACAATGGTTTGACACCCAATATAACATCTCAAACTCCATGACGCATCATGCGAGAACATCATGGCCTTAATGAATTTAAATTAAAAGCAACTCCTTTATTGTAGAGATAGTCTTGATTAAGATAATTTGGATTTAATCTGGGTAAAGATATCAATTCTTGGGGAAAGTAACAAATTAAAATTTAAGGTGGATACCTTTTCTCACTAACTCATATGACAGTTTTCTGTGATTGTGAAACTTGGTGAATACAGCTGCTCTTTGGGTATTTTATTAAATATTTTAGATTTTCTGTTTTTGACTTTTTGCAGATACCAAGTACCACCTCGATGAAAGCCCTCCTTAGAATCGGAAGATTCCCATCACATGAAGTCAAAGGACCTACTTAATGCAGTCAGGACAATTAAAAGGATTAAGTACAATTTAATTTTTTAAGGTAGTGGAAATGTTACTCAAAGAGGACTAAGAATGGGTAATTTAATAAAAGCCTTTAAAAATAAGAAGTGACATTAAATTTTTCTCAAATATGCTGACTTTTTCAGTAGGAAAATGCTGTCATGTTGTTCATAGTAATATTAGATATAAGTCAATTTTGTGTAGAGTTGTGAAATTTCAGAAATATGTCTTTGTGGGACTGAGGGCAGAATAATAACTCAAAGTTGGTTTTGGTGAATTCTTATCAAGTTTATGTTTCAACATTCTAGATAAAAGTAACAACTCTTGTAAAGGAGAAGTGAAATTTATTAAAAGGATTCTCTTTGCAGTCTGACTGTGCCATATTTATAATATGTACACTTTGTCACCCTGTGAAAATTCTCCTGTAGGGCACATTTTTCTCCTTTAAATATGCCTTTTTAGAAAACATTCCCGCTTGATATTGTGTTAAATGTTAGGAGGCATAATTGACCTTAAGCCAAGAAAATCCACTGTAGTCGATTTAATCAACCTATTTTGAAATGCCACTCGGATTTTAGAAGATTTTTGTTAAAGACGTTGGTTAAATAATCGGAATATATCGTAACATTTCGACTCCTTTTTTTAATCTCGAATTAAAAGTGCAATCATTTGGTTTTATGTAAATTTTTATTCCTTCTTCATACCTACCTACTGATACAGATAAAGCTTCAAACTGCATTTTTTTGCTATTTATCATGGTTTTAGAAATTACTCATTTGATTAGATCGAATCTTGAATTGCATTCTGATTTAAATTGCTGAAATGGTTGCTGTTATGCCATTGTGAAGAGTTGTCAATATTCAAACAGCACCTTAATCTATAATTTAGAACTTGCCTTTATATTTTTTTAAAAATGTGGACCACCTGGTATGGCTGTAGGAAATGTTCTGGCTTTGTATGCTAAAGGTACCGCGTTCAGTTTATTGTTAGGCATTGATGTTCTTTTTGGTTCTAATTAGCCTTTATTGCGCACAAAATAAATTGTTGAATGGGCCAACCAAATTTTAATTCGGAATTTAAAAATCAAAGTATTAATCATTTATTAAATTGTTTTTGGAATAAATTAAAATCTGTGCTTGGTATTAAATGTACAAAAATAGTTAAATTGTGACTATTATCTGACCTCTCTTTTTGTGTGATAACTTTAAATTTCATTTTACATTGAAAATTTTCAAAAAGTGCTCTTAAATTAATATATAAATATATTTAAAGGAAATGTAATTTGTTTCCTTTTGCATTTCCTTTATTAGAAAATGGATAATTTATGTTTTTACGCTGTTTATTTTTTAACCCACTGACGGTCATGCAGCATATATACGTCACTTGATCCCCAGTTTATCCAGCAATACACAACATTTTTAAATTTATAAATAAAATATTTTTTAAATAATTTTTTTAGGATGATAGTTTATAACCTATCTAAAACGAAATAAATAAAAAATAACTTAAAAAAAATTATGTATTTGAATTAGAAATATAATTTAACAATTATTGCTGGGAAAACACTTCGCTCATTCCCATGACCGGTTAAGAGCAGTTTTCTCAACAATTTTTTTAAATTAAACGTGTTAGTAAAAAAATATTAATGATTTCTAATATGAATCATTAATAATATAATAAGTTAGTATAGTCAGTTATCTTAATAAAAATTAGTTTAACTTTTAAATATTGTCAGATTCTTTTTCTAACACTGAAATTGTCTGAACATGCATTTGTTATACTTGCCTATGGCACAAATTTTAAACAAGGTTCAGCAGAACATCTTTCAAGAAAAAGGGTCCTCTACAAGGCAACATCTTCATTGTACAAAGAAAAAGAAATAATAATAATAAAAATGTCTATGTATTTTTAAATTGTATTCTTTATAATTGTTGCAAATATTTAGATATGTATATATATTTAATAATTGGATGGCAAAAGTCATATGGCAAAGCAAGTCAAGATAGCAAATAGGAGTTTACTCTAATTATTAGGTTTGATGCTTTTTCTTTTAATTCCATTTAATATCCGTGAAGGGTAGAATTTTATTCAAAGTTATGAGTAGGTATTTCTATTAGGGAAGGGGAGCTGAGAGAGATGGGGTGAGAAGAGGAGAGCATGTAGTGTCTCCTGCTCTGCCCTCTTAAGGATAAACTTCATATTTGCAATTGGCTTTCCTATGGATCATCCATATTAAATCCAATTGCAGATATGATGTTTGTCCTTAAGAGGGCAGTGTTGTCGGCCGGACAGCAGACGACACAAAATCGGTTCACGGACTAGGCCCCAGTATAAACAGTCTGAAGGAGGTTATCTCTGGACCTGGGGCCTTTATCATCTCCTTCTATTTCAGTCCGTGGTCTGTTGTGTCAGTCTGTCTTTAGAGCGACGCCCGACATGGCAGGAGGTTTCCGCTTCCAGGGACGGATTCCTCTAGGGTCGTCCGCCTGTCCAGAGTCTTGCAAATAAGGGTGCTTGTGGCCTGTCTGGGTACCCAATCACAATGCGTCTGGTTCAGACGTCCTCACTCTGTCTCACTTAGTGCTCCAATGGGGAAATTGGGGATAATTTTTGGTAATTTGACAATATTTTATGTTTTTTCAATGCAGTTGCTTTACCATGTGGGTTTTGTCTATTGAAGGGCTAAGTAGATCAAGTAGTTATGTGATTTAAAAAAAAAATTAGTTTTTTCGATAGTTTAATTGTTAGAACAATATGAACTGTGATGTTATAACTTTTTTTTCCCTACATTTTGTATGTAAAACACTATTATTTTTTTAATTTTATTTTGGATGCCTGCACCTACTCTTTATACTAATTTTGCACAAACCCATTGCAAAACAGTCTAGTACCAGAAGTGAAAGTTGTACCTTCGTAGTACGAGGAGTAGCCTTTGGCGACAATGCGATGGGGTTGTGTCAATTTAAACTGCTGATATTTTAAAGTACTCTTTTTTTCGGTGTTAATATCTCAAAAGTTACTTTATGATACATAAACCTCTTCATTCACTTAGCCTTCCAATTTCTGAATACCATTAATTTTTAAGATTATAGTTTTTATGAAATAATTGTATTTAATTATAATTTGTATTTAAATTGTATAGTAATTTTTTTAATTATAAATTTAATTTTTTTAAATACTTACTATTGGTTTTTATGCTTTGTCCAAAAACTCTGCTTAATGTAAACCTTAGTGTTTGAATGTTTAATTATTAGAACAATATGAACTGTGATGAAAAAATCTATAATGACCTATTAAAAATTTATTTTCTCCTACATTTGTATAATATCAATTATTTTTAGCTATTTAATTTCATATAGAAGCCTGTACTTACTATTTATTTTGCACAAACCCATTGCAAACAGTCTAGTACCAATAGTGAAAGTTGTACCTTCATGGTACGGGGAGTAGCCTTTGGAGACGGAATGCCTGGGGGAGCGTCAATTTTAACTCTTTGTTGATATTTTTAACACTCATTACTTATTTTTTTAACACCCATTGCAAACAATCTAGTACCAGTGGTGAAAGTTGTATTGTACGGGGAGTAGCCACTGGAGACGAACTGCAATAGAGTGGTGTGCATACATATGAATTTTCAGTCTCAACTGCTAATTAGTATTTTAAAAATTGAGGAATTACAACTTACTTATAACACAGTATATTTATTGTATTAAATATTTGCAACATATTATTTGTCTTTTATTCATACATTTCATGTATTTTGCGATTTGAGAGGAATAAAGAATCCTCCTTCTCAAACTAAATGTTATGATTTTGTGTTCATAATTTCTTACGTATAAGCAGAAAAGCTCTCTTTCAAGCTTTGTATGATTATGTATTAGATATTTAAGTAACTGGTCATTGGATAGGAAATTAAAAAATGTCTTGTTCAGTATACCATTAATGTTTTTGTTTATTTTATTAGTTGGAAATATTTATGTAAAACCTAAGAGGAGAAGAAAGCCCCTCCTATAAATTAAATATGATTTTTTGTATTAGATATCTGGTCATTGTGCAGGAAATAATAATATAAAAAATTCTTGTCCAGTGAACTGTTAATGTTTTTTGTTTATTTTATTAGTTTGAAATAATTGTGTAAAACCTAAGAGGAGAAGAAAGCCCCTCTGATAAATTAAATATGATTTTTTGTATTAGATATCTGGTCATTGTGCAGGAAATAATAATATAAAAAATTCTTGTCCAGTGAACTGTTAATGTTTTTTGTTTATTTTATTAGTTTGAAATAATTGTGTAAAACCTAAGAGGAGAAGAAAGCCCCTCTGATAAACTAAATACGATTTTATGTATTAAAAATCTGGTCATTGGGCAGGAAATCAAAAAAAAAATTCTTGTCCAGTCTCCATTAATGTTTTTGTTTATTTTATTAGTTTGAAATATTTATGTAAAACCTAAGAGGAGAAGAAAGCCCCTCCTATAAATTAAATATGATTTTTTGTATTAGATATCTGGTCATTGTGCAGGAAATAATAATATAAAAAATTCTTGTCCAGTGAACTGTTAATGTTTTTTGTTTATTTTATTAGTTTGAAATAATTGTGTAAAACCTAAGAGGAGAAGAAAGCCCCTCTGATAAACTAAATACGATTTTATGTATTAAAAATCTGGTCATTGGGCAGGAAATCAAAAAAAAAAATTCTTGTCCAGTCTCCATTAATGTTTTTGTTTATTTTATTAGTTTGAAATATTTATGTAAAACCTAAGAGGAGAAGAAAGCCCCTCCTATAAATTAAATATGATTTTTTGTATTAGATATCTGGTCATTGTGCAGGAAATAATAATATAAAAAATTCTTGTCCAGTGAACTGTTAATGTTTTTTTGTTTATTTTATTAGTTTGAAATAATTGTGTAAAACCTAAGAGGAGAAGAAAGCCCCTCTGATAAACTAAATACGATTTTATGTATTAAAAATCTGGTCATTGGGCAGGAAATCAAAAAAAAAAATTCTTGTCCAGTGTCCATTAATGTTTTTGTTTATTTTATTAGTTTGAAATATTTATGTAAAACCTAAGAGGAGAAGAAAGCCCCTCCTATAAATTAAATATGATTTTTTGTATTAGATATCTGGTCATTGTGCAGGAAATAATAATATAAAAAATTCTTGTCCAGTGAACTGTTAATGTTTTTTGTTTATTTTATTAGTTTGAAATAATTGTGTAAAACCTAAGAGGAGAAGAAAGCCCCTCTGATAAACTAAATACGATTTTATGTATTAAAAATCTGGTCATTGGGCAGGAAATCAAAAAAAAATCTTGTCCAGTGTCCATTAATGTTTTTGTTTATTTTATTAGTTTGAAATATTTATGTAAAACCTAAGAGGAGAACACCTCTCTTATAAACTAAATATGATTTTTTGTATTAGGTATCTGGTCATTGGGCAGGAAATAATAATAATAAAAAATTCTTGTCCAATGTACCATTAATGTTTTTGTTTATTTTATTAGTTTGAAATATTTGTTTAAAACCTAAGAGGAGAACACCTCTCTTATAAACTAAATATGATTTTTTGTATTAGGTATCTGGTCATTGGGCAGGAAATAATAATAATAAAAAATTCTTGTCCAATGTACCATTAATGTTTTTGTTTATTTTATTAGTTTGAAATATTTGTTTAAAACCTAAGAGGAGAACACCTCTCTTATAAACTAAATATGATTTTTTGTATTAGGTATCTGGTCATTGGGCAGGAAATAATAATAATAAAAAATTCTTGTCCAATGTACCATTAATGTTTTTGTTTATTTTATTAGTTTGAAATATTTGTTTAAAACCTAAGAGGAGAACACCTCTCTTATAAACTAAATATGATTTTTTGTATTAGGTATCTGGTCATTGGGCAGGAAATAATAATAATAAAAAATTCTTGTCCAATGTACCATTAATGTTTTTGTTTATTTTATTAGTTTGAAATATTTGTTTAAAACCTAAGAGGAGAACACCTCTCTTATAAACTAAATATGATTTTTTGTATTAGGTATCTGGTCATTGGGCAGGAAATAATAATAATAAAAAATTCTTGTCCAATGTACCATTAATGTTTTTGTTTATTTTATTAGTTTGAAATATTTATGTAAAACCTAAGAGGAGAACACCTCTCTTATAAACTAAATATGATTTTTTGTATTAGGTATCTGGTCATTGGGCAGGAAATAATAATAATAAAAAATTCTTGTCCAATGTACCATTAATGTTTTTGTTTATTTTATTAGTTTGAAATATTTGTTTAAAACCTAAGAGGAGAACACCTCTCTTATAAACTAAATATGATTTTTTGTATTAGGTATCTGGTCATTGGGCAGGAAATAATAATAATAAAAAATTCTTGTCCAATGTACCATTAATGTTTTTGTTTATTTTATTAGTTTGAAATATTTATGTAAAACCTAAGAGGAGAACACCTCTCTTATAAACTAAATATGATTTTTTGTATTAGGTATCTGATCATTGGGCAGGAAATAATAATAATAAAAAATTCTTGTCCAATGTACCATTAATGTTTTTGTTTATTTTATTAGTTTGAAATATTTGTTTAAAACCTAAGAGGAGAACACCTCTCTTATAAACTAAATATGATTTTTTGTATTAGGTATCTGGTCATTGGGCAGGAAATAATAATAATAAAAAATTCTTGTCCAATGTACCATTAATGTTTTTGTTTATTTTATTAGTTTGAAATATTTGTTTAAAACCTAAGAGGAGAACACCTCTCTTATAAACTAAATATGATTTTTTGTATTAGGTATCTGGTCATTGGGCAGGAAATAATAATAATAAAAAATTCTTGTCCAATGTACCATTAATGTTTTTGTTTATTTTATTAGTTTGAAATATTTATGTAAAACCTAAGAGGAGAACACCTCTCTTATAAACTAAATATGATTTTTTGTATTAGGTATCTGATCATTGGGCAGGAAATAATAATAATAAAAAATTCTTGTCCAATGTACCATTAATGTTTTTGTTTATTTTATTAGTTTGAAATATTTGTTTAAAACCTAAGAGGAGAACACCTCTCTTATAAACTAAATATGATTTTTTGTATTAGGTATCTGGTCATTGGGCAGGAAATAATAATAATAAAAAATTCTTGTCCAATGTACCATTAATGTTTTTGTTTATTTTATTAGTTTGAAATATTTGTTTAAAACCTAAGAGGAGAACACCTCTCTTATAAACTAAATATGATTTTTTGTATTAGGTATCTGGTCATTGGGCAGGAAATAATAATAATAAAAAATTCTTGTCCAATGTACCATTAATGTTTTTGTTTATTTTATTAGTTTGAAATATTTGTTTAAAACCTAAGAGGAGAACACCTCTCTTATAAACTAAATATGATTTTTTGTATTAGGTATCTGGTCATTGGGCAGGAAATAATAATAATAAAAAATTCTTGTCCAATGTACCATTAATGTTTTTGTTTATTTTATTAGTTTGAAATATTTGTTTAAAACCTAAGAGGAGAACACCTCTCTTATAAACTAAATATGATTTTTTGTATTAGGTATCTGGTCATTGGGCAGGAAATAATAATAATAAAAAATTCTTGTCCAATGTACCATTAATGTTTTTGTTTATTTTATTAGTTTGAAATATTTGTTTAAAACCTAAGAGGAGAACACCTCTCTTATAAACTAAATATGATTTTTTGTATTAGGTATCTGGTCATTGGGCAGGAAATAATAATAATAAAAAATTCTTGTCCAATGTACCATTAATGTTTTTGTTTATTTTATTAGTTTGAAATATTTATGTAAAACCTAAGAGGAGAACACCTCTCTTATAAACTAAATATGATTTTTTGTATTAGGTATCTGGTCATTGGGCAGGAAATAATAATAATAAAAAATTCTTGTCCAATGTACCATTAATGTTTTTGTTTATTTTATTAGTTTGAAATATTTGTTTAAAACCTAAGAGGAGAACACCTCTCTTATAAACTAAATATGATTTTTTGTATTAGGTATCTGGTCATTGGGCAGGAAATAATAATAATAAAAAATTCTTGTCCAATGTACCATTAATGTTTTTGTTTATTTTATTAGTTTGAAATATTTATGTAAAACCTAAGAGGAGAACACCTCTCTTATAAACTAAATATGATTTTTTGTATTAGGTATCTGATCATTGGGCAGGAAATAATAATAATAAAAAATTCTTGTCCAATGTACCATTAATGTTTTTGTTTATTTTATTAGTTTGAAATATTTGTTTAAAACCTAAGAGGAGAACACCTCTCTTATAAACTAAATATGATTTTTTGTATTAGGTATCTGGTCATTGGGCAGGAAATAATAATAATAAAAAATTCTTGTCCAATGTACCATTAATGTTTTTGTTTATTTTATTAGTTTGAAATATTTGTTTAAAACCTAAGAGGAGAACACCTCTCTTATAAACTAAATATGATTTTTTGTATTAGGTATCTGGTCATTGGGCAGGAAATAATAATAATAAAAAATTCTTGTCCAATGTACCATTAATGTTTTTGTTTATTTTATTAGTTTGAAATATTTATGTAAAACCTAAGAGGAGAACACCTCTCTTATAAACTAAATATGATTTTTTGTATTAGGTATCTGATCATTGGGCAGGAAATAATAATAATAAAAAATTCTTGTCCAATGTACCATTAATGTTTTTGTTTATTTTATTAGTTTGAAATATTTGTTTAAAACCTAAGAGGAGAACACCTCTCTTATAAACTAAATATGATTTTTTGTATTAGGTATCTGGTCATTGGGCAGGAAATAATAATAATAAAAAATTCTTGTCCAATGTACCATTAATGTTTTTGTTTATTTTATTAGTTTGAAATATTTGTTTAAAACCTAAGAGGAGAACACCTCTCTTATAAACTAAATATGATTTTTTGTATTAGGTATCTGGTCATTGGGCAGGAAATAATAATAATAAAAAATTCTTGTCCAATGTACCATTAATGTTTTTGTTTATTTTATTAGTTTGAAATATTTGTTTAAAACCTAAGAGGAGAACACCTCTCTTATAAACTAAATATGATTTTTTGTATTAGGTATCTGGTCATTGGGCAGGAAATAATAATAATAAAAAATTCTTGTCCAATGTACCATTAATGTTTTTGTTTATTTTATTAGTTTGAAATATTTATGTAAAACCTAAGAGGAGAACACCTCTCTTATAAACTAAATATGATTTTTTGTATTAGGTATCTGGTCATTGGGCAGGAAATAATAATAATAAAAAATTCTTGTCCAATGTACCATTAATGTTTTTGTTTATTTTATTAGTTTGAAATATTTGTTTAAAACCTAAGAGGAGAACACCTCTCTTATAAACTAAATATGATTTTTTGTATTAGGTATCTGGTCATTGGGCAGGAAATAATAATAATAAAAAATTCTTGTCCAATGTACCATTAATGTTTTTGTTTATTTTATTAGTTTGAAATATTTATGTAAAACCTAAGAGGAGAACACCTCTCTTATAAACTAAATATGATTTTTTGTATTAGGTATCTGATCATTGGGCAGGAAATAATAATAATAAAAAATTCTTGTCCAATGTACCATTAATGTTTTTGTTTATTTTATTAGTTTGAAATATTTGTTTAAAACCTAAGAGGAGAACACCTCTCTTATAAACTAAATATGATTTTTTGTATTAGGTATCTGGTCATTGGGCAGGAAATAATAATAATAAAAAATTCTTGTCCAATGTACCATTAATGTTTTTGTTTATTTTATTAGTTTGAAATATTTGTTTAAAACCTTAGAGGAGAACACCTCTCTTATAAACTAA
The DNA here is from genome assembly GCA_963978545.1 of Linyphia triangularis. Taxonomy (NCBI): domain Eukaryota; kingdom Metazoa; phylum Arthropoda; class Arachnida; order Araneae; family Linyphiidae; genus Linyphia; species Linyphia triangularis. The sequence goes on along the minus strand of OZ021729.1, from coordinate 86,704,439 downwards.
ATATGATTTTTTGTATTAGGTATCTGGTCATTGGGCAGGAAATAATAATAATAAAAAATTCTTGTCCAATGTACCATTAATGTTTTTGTTTATTTTATTAGTTTGAAATATTTATGTAAAACCTAAGAGGAGAACACCTCTCTTATAAACTAAATATGATTTTTTGTATTAGATATCTGGTCATTGGGCAGGAAATCAAAAAAAAAAAAAAAATCTTGTCCAGTGTACCATTAATGTTTTTGTTTATTTTAAGTTTGAAATATTTGTGCAAAACCTAAGAGGAGAAGAAAACCCCTCTGATAAACTAAATATTATTTATGTATTAGATATCTGGTCACTGGGCACGAAATCAAAAAAAAAATCTTGTCCAATGTACCATTAATGTTTTTGTTTATTTTATTAGTTTGAAATATTTGTGTAAAACCTAAGAGAAGAAAACCCCTCTGATAAACTAAATATTATTTATGTATTAGATATCTGGTCATTGGGCAGGAAATCAAAAAAAAAAATTCTTGTCCAGTGTACCATTAATGTTTTTGTTTATTTTATTCATTTGACATATTTGTTTAAAACCTAAGAGGAGAAGAACACCTCTCTTATAAACTAAATATGATTTTTTGTATTTGATATCTGGTCATTGGGCAGGAAATAATAATAATAAAAAATTCTTGTCCAATGTACCGTTAATGTTTTTGTTTATTTTATTAGTTTGAAATAATTGTGTAAAGAGCAGGAAATCGAAGGAAAAGAAATTCTTTTCTAATGTATCATTAATGTGTGTTTTTTTTGTTTTGTTAATTTGAAATATTTCTAATCTTTGAGAAGGAGAAAGTCCTTTTTGCAATTTTAATATGATTTATGTATTAGAAATCGAAGTATGTGGTTCCTATATAATGGTAATGTGGATAAATAATGTTGCTTAGTAAGTGATGTTTCAAAATTTCTGAATTATTACTTTAGGTTTTACTGCATATGAAGCTTTGCAGATATGAAGGGCAAACTCAAAATGTGGTCGACTAAAAATGTGTGTGAAATTTTTTCTGTTAACGAATTTCCTGTGCTTGGCATCATTGTTTGTGTATTTTTGGAAGTAGAAACTGCAAATTCTTCATGAAAAGTATACTTTTTAATTTAAAAAAATTCTAGATTCGGATGTCATATTTTTTTCTTGATCCTCGATATTGAGTTCACCCTTCGTATCTGTAACGTCTCACATATTTCTGAATATAAATAGTGTGTAATTGTGTTATTGAACTTGTGAATTTTAATTGAACAGTGGTAATACATAGTACTTTCTTAATGCAAAACTATAAGTGATCTGTTATAAGGTTCTTCTCTCATATATATGTATATACTTAAGATTTAGTGTTGAAGTTTCTATGAATTTTCTCGTAGAAAACACTGATATAAAACCAATTATTCCTCAAAAAAAAATTTTTTTAATAAAAATTTGAAGTTATCACTCATTGGAAAACCATCAGATTTTGCAAATATATATAGTGAAACAATTTACAATTTAATAATAAATTATCATCAATAAACTATTTGATTCTTTATTTGTGAAGTATATGATCAATTGAAAGTTTTCTTTTTTTTTTTAGTTAGGGAGCTCAACTTATTTGGGTAGCTTTGTTCGTGTGCACATTCTAACATGTTTTATAAAAAAAAGCTAAACAGTCTAGATATGGCTTAGGCAAACTTTTCCAATCTTACATCTGTTCATTAGAATAATCAAAATATAACTTTCATTGATGCATTTTAAAATGGAAATTTTCCTGTATCAGACTTGCTTAGTTTCACTCATGTCTGTATTTTACTGTTTCTTGTTCCTTTACGGCAGATCATTGAGACAGTATTGAATAATATCAACGGTCAGATTTGGAAATAGTGAATATCGTTATAGCATTAGGAAATTTCTGTTGAGTAATTAAAAATATCTGCTCCACACTAATGTTGATTGAAGTATACAAACTACCTGATAATGCAATATGCGTTAATTTAAATAAACCTTTTTTCAAGTTTATAGTAATTAAACATACATTTAATGTATTAAATAAAGTTAATTTTTTGAGGTCAAATATTTAATAATGCAGTAATGTATTGATATTAATGTTACAATTGAATTATTTATTTAATAAAAATATAGTATAGAGATTCGGTAAATTTTTTTTATTTATATTTGTAATTATCAATAATTAGAACTTTCTTGTTATTTTTCTTGCTTTTCAATGCTAAGTTAGTTACACTCCTTCCAGTTGAAGCCATTTCTTGAAAGAACTCAAAACTGTAATGTTATTTTTCAATACCACACAAGTTTTAAGTGAAAAAACTACCCTTAATATTTTTTCATTTATATTTAACATTTGCTTTGCCTTGATACTATTATAGTTATTACAGAATGAGACAAGGCCCTAATATCCCTTGAAGTTGATTCAATCTGTGAAGTGATTCATTCATAAGAGTTCATACACTTTATAGTGTAACATGATAGTTAAAAAGCATTTGTTGTACTTGTGTTGTATGAGTGTTCAAAGCTTCTTTTTATTTTAAACAGGTTCTTTTCTTCAATTATCTTTATGCCCCCAATTTTAATGGCTTTTGTAGAAAATGTTTTCTTGTGTGCAAAGTTGGACATTGCCCGTTCTGTTTCAAGTGCAGTACCTCAAAAGCCGATCCAGATAGTTTCACATTCTATATTAAGTAACATGCCCTACTTGAATTCGTATTAAGGGGGTATTCTGGTTTAGAAATTCGAAAAAATCGATTTTTTTTTTGTGTGCATATTTTCATAGTATAACCCTTCAAGAAAATGTCCCTAAAAGGATTTTTCGAAATTCGAATTATTTTCGGAGTTACAGCTCATTTTGTGACGAGCCGACAAAACCGTTTCGCAGCCGGGTCGCGCGAGCAAATGAGGTACGAGCTACTGAGGCTTCCAAGGAAGCTAGAACTGCTAAATCATCTGAAAGAGCTTCACTAAACATGACATTTGAAGTCGAAGAAGGTACTTTGTACGGAGCAGGGATAGCTGATTAATAACAAGTGAGTATAAAACGTCAGTAAACGACTCCGACTGTGCGCGATTAGTCCTCAAACTTTAAACTCGTTTTTCTCATAACTACTTTTCTGGAAACGGTGTGCATGATATCTTTAATTCTACTCAACCGATTCACTTGAAATTTTACACAGAGCTTCTTTATACATTATAGTATCGCACTACGAAAAGTTAAAAAAAAAAAATTTTGTATTTTTAAAAAATTCCGAACGACAAAAAAACAGGGAAAATACGAAACTTTTTTGTCAAACCACCGCCATTTTGTGAAAAAAAAATTTCTTTTTCAAAAACGTTTCGTAGTGCGATAACTACACCCTTCCTCTTTACGAATTATTCATGGATTTCCATTTCAGGTCACGGGAAGGATTTATATCCTGCACACCAGGACAAGCCATTTTTCCATCAGTCCCCACTTCGCCGACCTGCAGGTTTTTGAAATTTAATTTTTTTTTCTTATATTATTAATGTTTTGTATTCTTAAAATATCAATAAAAAGCTTATAAAAAAATGTATAGTAAAAATAATTTTTTTTTTTTTATCGCGTCCAAAAAAATACCTAAAATTCGGGCTTCTAAACCAGAATACCCCCTTAACTTATTTGTTATACTTGTGTGTAGCTATTCAAAGTTTCCTTTTATTTTACACAGGTTCTCTCTGCCCAGTTATCTTTAAAGGCCATTGTAGAAGACATATCTTGCACAATCGAACAAGGCTTCTCTCTCTCATGTATGATGTCTCACAAATTGAAGAACAAGAGTTATGTAACATGTTAACACAGATTTTTTACTCATAAATTTGTCATGCTTTTGTTTTTGTGTGATATTTCACATTTAAAGTTTTTTTTATTAGACACAGGTTCTCGTAGCCCAGTGATCCTCCTTTCTTTACTGGCTTTTGTAGAAGATGTTTCTCGTTTGCACAATCGGACAGTGCTTCCCTCTTGTGTGCAGTAAGTCAATCCAATCAAGATTTTTATTTGTTGTAAAACATGCCTTTGAGAACTCCTATTAATCTGTTTGTCACATTTGTTTTGTTTGATCCTTTGCATTCAAAGCTTCCTTTTGTCTCGCTCATGTTCCAGCCTTCTGACAGACCTCTTGCCTACTTCTACTACCATTTTAGAAGACGTTTCTTCCTTGTGCCCGCAGAGTCGGGCAGAGCTCTTCTCTCTCTCGAGTACTTCGGATGTCGATCTGGACAAGAGTTTCACGAGCTGTATTGGGTAACAAATTGTTAGATTATTTTTCCTGTTAATGCTGTCGTGCTAGTTTTGTGTGATGCTTTAAGATCTAAGTTATATATTTTACATAAAGTCTCTTAGCTCTGTAATATGTTTGTCCTATACTTTGATGGTACTATTTGTAAAAGTTTAGTTTCTGGCTTATTTGAAAAATTTCGTTCATTTCCAGTGAGTTTTTTCACTTTAGTAGGGGTCACATTGGTCCTAAACTTCATAATATTCCTTAAATTTTTGTTTCGCCCTGAAATTGTACTTAATTTTTTCGATAATTTCTAAAAATATTAATAACTTCGAAAATTTCCCAATTTTCCTTCAAAACTAGCAAAAAACCCAGAAATTCCTCCGGAGGCAAAAATCTTTTTCGAGATGTTATTTATTTAATACTAGCTGAATACCCGTGCTGCGCTACGAAATTTTACCATTAGCATTTTAGCGATCAAAAGACATTCATGTATTCTACACTTCAGACGTTTGCTCCCATTTCGATCCCGACAAATTGATTTATCAAAATAGGAACTTTCCTTTGTTGACATTTTAAACGAAATTTATAATTGTGAATAGTAAACTGGAATAGTTTATTGTGTTTATGTTTGCTCTTAGTTCTAAATTTCAAAGTAGTAGCTGTATTGGAATTAAGTTAATTAGACATTAAGTTAATCCTCGTATAGTTTCAATGTTGCGTCGTCTTTTCATCCCTTAAAAATTCGTTAATCGATATTGGAATGACTTATTTTTTTAACATTTGCAAAAAAATATCAGAAAAATGACTACATTGGAAGAGGAACATTCGGATATCCCTCGTTTGGAACATTTAACCCCTTTTCGACCCCTTAAAGTTGGTTAATCGAAAACAGAATAGCTTACTTTTTCTATGTTTAATCTTTTTTGACATTTGTACCAAATTTCCGAGTTGTGACCATATGGGAAGTGGTACATTCGAATATTCCTCGTTTGGAACGTTTAACCCCTTTTCACCCCTAACCCCTTTTCACCCGAGATCGGAATAGTTTACTTTTTCTGCGTTTGTCTTTATTGATATTCACACCAGTTTTCAGAATTGTGAAAATATGAGAAGTAGGACATTCGAATATATCGCTCGTTTGGAACGTTTAACCCCTTTTTGACCTCTTAAAGTGGGTTAATCGAGATCGGAATAGCTTACTTTTTCTATGTTTACCATTGTTGACATTTGTACCAATTTTTAGAGTTGTGACCATATAGGAAGTGGTACATTCGAATATCCCTCGTTTGGAACGTTTAACCCCTTTTTGACCTCTTAGAATGGGTAAATAGAGATCGGAATAGCTTACTTTTTATACGTTTGTTTTTGTTGATACTTGCACCAGATTTCAGAGTTGTGACGAAAGGGGAAGTAGGACATTTGAATATCCCTCGTTTGGAACGTTTAACCCCTTAAAGTGGGTTAATCGAGATCGGAATAACTTACTTTTTCTTCGTTTGTCTTTATTGATATTCTCACCCATTTTTAGAGTTGTGACGAAATGAGAAGTAGGACATTTGAATATTCCTCGTTTGGAACGTTTAACCCCTTTTCGAGCCCTTAAAGTGGGTTAATCGAGATCGGAATAGCTTACTTTTTCTATGTTTACTATTGTTAATATTTGTACCAATTTTTAGAGTTGTGACCAAATGGGAAGTAGGATATTCGAATGTCCCTCATTTGGAACGTTTAACACCTTTTCGACCCCTTAAAGTGGGTTAATCGAGATCGGAATAGTTTACTTTTTCTATTTTTACCATTGTTGATATTTGTGCCAATTTTCTGAGTTGTGACTATGTGGGAAGTAGGATATTCGAATGTCCCCCGTTTGGAACGTTTAACCCCTTTTCGACCCCTTAAAGTGGGTTAATCGAGATCGGAATAGTTTACTTTTTCTATTTTTACCATTGTTGATATTTGTGCCGATTTTCAGAGTTGTGACTATGTGGGAAGTAGGATATTCGAATGTCCCCCGTTTGGAACGTTTAACCCCATTTCGACCCCTTAAAGTGGGTTAATCGAGATCGGAATAGTTTACTTTTTCTATTTTTACCATTGTTGATATTTGTGCCGATTTTCAGAGTTGTGACTATGTGGGAAGTGGGAGAATTAGTGATGAATGAGTCAGTGAGTGAGGGCTTTGCCTTATATATAGAGAGATTTTAAAAATTGATGGTTTTTGACCAATATTGAAACATGCTTTGTGTTTGATATGTCTGTTTATTAATAATGTTTTGTATCTGGCATCAATAATTTTAAAGAAATATTTACTAAGGCCATCTGGCAACAACAACAACTTGAATTCAAGATTCTCAATAAACATGTAACTTGCAGCATGTCTGTCTCCATCGTCAATTTCTTTACAAATAATGTTACCAGACCAGGAATATAACATTGGCGACGAGGATAAAAGTTATGAAATTTAAAATTGAATATTAAAACGAATGTGGAGGATCAGTATCTTCTTAAAAATAGACACTGCCGTTACAGCATCGTAATCCTACTGTTTTCGAACTGAAACCGATAGTATTCAAGATGCAAGATTCTGAATCTTCTCAGAGAATGGGCAAAATGCCAGTATTTCAAAGTACTGATTCTTTTGAAGAGTATCTGCTACAAGTAGAATTTTATTTTGAAGCTAATAAAATCAAAACTGATGCAGACAAAAGGGCTACTCTAATGACGAACATTGGAAAGGATGTTTTCTCAACGTTAAGAAGCCTACTACAACCTAGAAATATGAAGGAGGTACCTTATGACGAAAATGTTGAGGAGTTAAAGAAACATTTTTCTCCGCAAAGTTCGATCATCATGGAACGCTACCGCTTTCATAAGTTGAAACAAACTTCAGAGGATGTATCCAGCTTCATAGTCAACATCAAAGAACAAGCCAGTAAGTGTGCTTTTAATAATTTCCTGGATGAAGCCATTCGTGATAAGCTAGTTTGCGGCCTTGCAGATCAAAACATTCAAAATAAATTATTGAGTGAAAGAGACTTGGATTTCAAAAAGGCTGGTGAAATTGCTTTGGCCATGGAAACAGCCAATAAAGAAGCCAAATCTTTGAAATTTGAATCCAGTAATGATGTCTTGAAAATTACAAATGCAAACAAAAATAAAAGAACCTTTAATAAGAAGACTGCACCTCAAAACAATGTTGATAGCAAGAAAAATTCCCCAAGCTTCAAAACCAAACCAAAATGTAAACATTGCGGTAAGACACACAGAGATGAATGTGCATTTAAAAATGCCAATTGCTATAAGTGCAATAAAAAGGGACACATTTCTTCTATCTGCAGATCCTCGACAACAAATTTTGTGAAAGAAAACCTGGAAGATGTCAACACTTGGCGAGTTCAGCATCAACACAGTTTCTGATTTTAAAGATGCCCCTGAACCATACTCCATAAACGTTGATATTGGTAATTCTTCTGTTCAAATGCAAATTGACTCTGGAAGTGCTCATTCCATTATGTCTTTAAACAAGTTCAAAAAGTTGCATTTGGGTCGTCTGGAATCGCTAGAAGCTCCTACATTGCGTTCCTATTCTGGTGAACTGTTGGAGGTAGTGGGACGATTCATGGTTCCTGTGAAACGTGGTAACGAGAAAATCTCACTGCCACTTGTTGTCATTAAGACTCAAAATAGACCTACCTTAATGGGTCGTTCTTGGATCGAACAGCTTAATGTAGACATTAAGACAGGTAACTTTGAAAAAGTAAATAATGTGTGCAGCTCTCCAAACACTATACTACCTGTTCTTACTGATGATACTAATATAATTGAGTATTGTAAAACAAATTTTCCCAATTGTTTTGATTTAAATAATTGTATTGGTATTTTGGGGGATCCAGTAAATATTGCTATGAAGAATGATACTGTTCCTATATTCTGTAAATCTAGATCAATCCCTTATGCTGTTCGACAATTAGTTGATAATGAGTTAGAGGTATTGATTCAGAAGGGTGTGCTAAAACCTGTTACTCATTCAAAATGGGCAACCCCTATAGTAGCTGTACCTAAAATTGATAGTGAAGGTAAAAAGACTGTAAGAATATGTGGGGATTTTTCAGTAACAGTAAACAAATTTTGTGAAACACAATTTTACTCTCTTCCGTCACAGGAAGATATTCTTACTAATGTGGGTTCCGGGAGGTATTTATCTAAAATTGACCTTTCTATGGCCTTTCATCAACTGCCTATAGGTTCTGAATCTCAAGAATTGTTAACTCTTAATACTCCTAAAGGTTTGCTATGATATACCAAATTACCTTTTGGCATAAAATCAGCATCATTTCTATTTCAACAAAAAATGGATAGTATACTGAAAGAATTTCCTTTTACTGACTGTTATATTGACGATTTGTTTGTGCGTGCTGCCACAAAGAAAGAATGCATACAAAGAACTCTCATGGTTTTACAGAAACTTAATATGTTCAATGTAAAAATAAACATTTCTAAATGTGAATTTTTTAAAGAGAAAATTCAAATGTTGGGTCATGTAAAAGATTCTGAAGGTATACATCCTGTCAAAGATAAGTGCAATGATATTGTAAATGCTCCACTGCCTAGTAATATGACTGAGTTGAAAAGTTATTTAGGTTTGCTTTCATATTATCAACATTTTATTCCCAATTTGTCTACTAAGTTAAAACCTTTGTATAGATTATTAGAAAAGAGTGTTAAATGGGAATTTGATGAAAAATGTATTAAGGTATTTGAAGAAAGTAAAACTTGGTTAAATGAATATAATGTACTTGTGCACTATGACATGTCAAAACCCATTGTGTTACAATGTGATGCTTCAGATTATGGACTAGGAGCAGTCTTGTGTCATGAACTTTCTCCTGATGTTTTGAGACCAATTTTCTTTGCATCCAAAACTCTTTCTAAGGCTGAGCGAAACTATGCTCAAGTTCATAAAGAAGCTCTAGCTATTATTTTTGGCATTAAACGTTTCAATAAATATTTACAAGGTCAAAAGTTTATAATTGAAACTGATGCAAAACCATTGTTAACACTATTGGGTCATGACAAACCTGTACCTGAAATGGCAAATTCTAGAATGCAAAGATGGTCTTTAATATTGTCTAACTATGATTATGTTATGAAATACAAAAAGGGTTCAGATCTTTTGCTTGCTGATGCTATGTCTAGACTTCCTTCTAAAGACTGTGAACCTGTAGATCAACTTGCTGAACAATTTGTTTATTATTTCTCTGACTTTGAGGACTTAACAAACAAAGAGATTGAAAAAGAGAGTGCAATCGATAATGAAGTAAGTCAGGCAATCACATTCACAAGATTTGGTTGGCCACATAAAGTACCAGATCATTTAAACGAATTTTTTAAGGTTCGTAACGAATTAAGCTTAGAGAATAATTGTTTGTTAAGAGCCAACAGATTAGTAATTCCTAAGAGTTTGCAAAACAAAGTACTTCAACTTTTGCATGTTGAACATCCTGGAATTGTACGTATGAAGTATCTTGCTCGCAGTTATTTTTGGTTTCCTAAAATGGACAGAGAAATCGAAAATTTTGTAAACAAATGTGTTCCATGTCAAATAACAAGACCAAACGCAATTAAGGTACTGTCAAATAATTGGCCATTGACTGGTAAGCCTTTTGATCGAATACATATTGATTATGCTGAGTTGGAAAATCAAAATCTTTTGATAGTGAAAGATTCCTACTCCAAGTGGATTGATGTATCGCTTGTCAAGAGCACAACTTCAAAATCCACTATTTCAAAACTCAGAACATTGTTTTCAATCTTTGGACTACCAACTCAAGTAGTTTCTGACAATGCTGCCCAATTCAAATCAGAAGAATTTCTGAGATTTTTCAAATCTAATGGAATTGAGGTTAAAAATTCACCACCATATCACCCAAATTCAAACGGAGCAGCAGAAAAATCGGTCAATATTGTTAAAAACATGTTAAAGAAACACAAATTCTGCAATCGACAGTATGATAGTTTCCAACATAGGCTAGATAGTGCTCTATTTGCTTATAGAAACACGCCATCTTCTGTCACTCTGAAGACTCCTGCTGAACTGTTGTTCAAGTTTAAACCTCAAACAAAGCTCACACAGCTCCGAAGTGATCACCTTACTCGAGAGAAAAAGTATAGAGAATCTCAAGAGTCTCATTCTCAAGAATATGCTTCGAGATATTTTGATTTATATGAAAAAGTATGGGTTCGTTCTACTCGTAATATGGAAATTAAATGGTTTCCGGGTGAAATCATAAAAATTGTTAGTGCGAACATCTATCTTGTTAAAGTTCATAATCAAGTACGATTTGTTCATGCAGATCATTTAAGAAAACGAGTACCAAGTGACACATTGAAAATACCAATTAGTGAAGTACCAATTCCAATAAGCTCTCCCATTGGTTCAGCTCCACTTACAACAATTGCTGACAATTCTTCGACTTCTCAACCTGTACCAAGCATTAAGTTAAACCAAGAAAAACTTGAAGAAAAACCTGAGTGTGAAGCAGATGTTCAAACACCGCTTACCCCTGCTAAGACTGTTGAGTGTTCTCCAGCTTTAAATTCAAACCCCCTGGTGAGAACTCGACCAAAGCGAAACATAAAACCACCTAAAAGACTGAATTTATAAACTCTTAAGAACTTAACAAGTCATTACTTTTATAATTTTTGTATGATTATGTAGTTAATAACTATACAATGTTATTCTGTAACTGATTTTTTTTTTAGGAGGAGAGTGTTTGATATGTCTGTTTATTAATAATGTTTTGTATCTGGCATCAATAATTTTAAAGAAATATTTACTAAGGCCATCTGGCAACAACAACAACTTGAATTCAAGATTCTCAATAAACATGTAACTTGCAGCATGTCTGTCTCCATCGTCAATTTCTTTACAAATAATGTTACCAGACCAGGAATATAACACTTTGAAAAGAATGTCTGTGTTAGGAGCCTTTGTCAGCTTTAAAAGAAATATTCTTAAATTTTTTTTAATTATCCCTAAAATTCACACTTAATTTTTTTAGAAAACTCACTGTGTTCCCTGAAATTTTCTTAGTAAAATAATTAAATAATATATAATACTTATTTATAATAATTATATCCCAAAGGCCCAGTTCTTGAGAGGTATTGCCTGACATCCAGTGGTGCCGGAACTTATTTTTTAGAAGTATGGCAAGGAAACAGCAATTTTTTAACCCCATAATTTCTCCCCCTGAATATTTTCTAATTTAAGGCTCTTAATAAAACCATTTTTTTTTTTTTTATTTTTTTTTTTTGGTTGAATTATTTTTTCCTTTGACATTTAATATTTTTTAACTACTATTACATTGTGAGACTTTGGATGCATTATAAACACTAAAAGTGACTGGTGGGAGGAGATGGGGGGGGGGTCAAAGGAATTTAACTTGTAGTCGTCTCTATAAATCTGTCGTTTTCCACTTTCCACTTATTTGCAGGGGTCGCAGACGTCCTATATGTCCTATAAATCCTATATATTTTTAAAAATCAGGAAAAACGTCCTATATTGTCCTATATTTTTTAATTGTCCTGTATATCCTATATTTCTACGTTGATTCGACCTATATTTTCTTCGAATTTGTAATAACGGCGCCGTTCGTTGTGGTTTTTATATTTCGGATTCATTGCCGCGATCATAAGTGAAAGAGACCTGACTAAAGCAATGTTTGTAAGCGGCTGCGTCTTATTTCTTGTGACTTCCCGTGCTGCACAATCTACAACTTGACTCGATTCAACTGGACCGCGAGAGTTGTAAAGTGTAAAACATGTTCATAGCACACGAGGGGCGGGCTTGAATTTCTGATCTGTTTTCTCTTCCAATACCGTAAATTAATTGGTAATTATGCAGCAAGATAGTGAAAAAGGAAGATACGCAGAAACGAAACTCTGCCTCGTGAAGAACGGATAAAAACAACTTGCAGGACTAAAAGAACGACATTTCAAGTGCTCAATCAATAATTGATGAAGGAAACAAAAGGGTTAAGATTTAATGTAAGATGTTGAATGGCGAGATTTTCAAAAAAGTCGCTAAAATTGAAAATGACGTCAAAAAGTGCCGGAAAACCAAGTCAATGGGTGGCCACATTCGGCGCTAAATCTCCCACTTTCCGCCACCAATCCATTCGACACCGAATAGTAAATCTGAACCAAAAAAAGACATCTTGAAGTGACGCAAAAGACTAAATGATGCTGAAGCTGAAGAAGCAGGTACTGCTAAAATTAGAGTGATAAGAATATAAAATAAGATAAGAATATAGAATTAGAAATGAGATCAAAGAAACATTGCACACCTTGTGTGATTTTTGCAATATCTGCTTCCACACATGAACCATCTTGTGTTATTTGAAAAACAGAAAAAACCTTTTATAGTTATTATTCAGTTCCTTTATTCTTAGTTTTTACCAATTTAAGTTCCTATTTAAGATATCCGCGTTTTATTTAAATAGCTTTTTTGTCTCATGAAAAACAATCAATTATGGAATTTTACTATCCCAGAATCCAACCACATTTGAGGACAGTTTTTTAAAATACACAAATTAATATTTAATTTTTTAACAATTTCATTTGATGCATAAAATATATAAAAATACACAAATTTTAATTATGAAAAGTTTTTTAAAGAAATAATTAATTTTTTTAAATTTTTATTAAAATTTCATGTATTAGAAGAAAAAATATATAGTTAGTATAATATAGAGTTGAATGTTTCATCCACTTTGACATCATTTTATTGATGATCTTTATTTTATAGTTTTACTTAGAAATAGCTCATGAAATCTGATATTTAATTCTAGACTGTAAGCAATAAAAGAGTGTGATTTTTAAGTATAATTGCACATACACACAGTACAAATACACTACACTAAATGGAGCAATTTAGTGTTTTTGTCTTGAAATTGTAAAGATTAACATTACCTGCATCATAATTTTTTTTTTTATTATGGTAAGTCTGAATGCGGTTTTACTTGAAAGTTTATTATATATATTTTTTTACAATAACTTATAATCAGGGGAAAAAAATTGAGTGCTACAGGGAATTTCAAAATAACTTTTCTGTGGACACCCTGTAACTATACTTATTATTACTTGTTTCAGACTAAACATTCCATCATCTCTGTCGACACCACTGCAACGCGTCTGTTCAGAGACCAGACACCTGACTCTCCTACAGTCAGTTCTCCTAACAAGCAATTCGGCTTCACCATGAACCTGATTCTCCCCTGATCCCATGATCGTTCATCCTGGCGTAGTTGTGTCCATGTCATCTGTGCGGTAGGATGGCAATTCTCAGGTGAGTGGTTGCTTTTTCACTTGACTTTTATGGGGGCAAAATGTGTTGTAATGTCTGTATAATAGTTGTCCTGTTCTCCGGTATGCGTGAATTCAGCCGAAAAATTCAATAAAACTAATATTTTGGGTAATCTTTGCCTTGATTGGTCAGCAGCAACTTAGCAACTTGTAGTCCCATAGTTTAAAGGTATGCACATGCACTATTTAGGTATAAAAACACGCTCCTCGACTATCGTAGTCAGTTTATTTTTATTTTGTCTTAGTGTTTGCTAATAATTCTTTCCTGCTTGGGTTTAGCTTGTCAGTGTCGGATTAGCACCTTGTATTGCAATAAACATCAATGCTTCATCTAAAAACCCCTTGTTTTGACTGTTTTTACCATTTGTCGAGACACCAGTGTGTTACATAGTTTAAAAAGACAGTTGTATAGTAATTCAGTCATATAATGTATTAAAGTACTTATTCTTTATTTTCCCAAGAGTCGTTATCAATTTTCTGTATCCACTATTAGACAAGACTTGGGTTTTACTAATGCATGGTACAAATTTTGAGTTACATTTACAATTCCTGACATGGATGACCAAAGTGAAACTTGGTTAACATCCTATTGCTGCACTTTTTCTCTCAATTTAAAGAGGAAGCAAGTAAGATGGTTATATACTTAGTGCCACCAGTTAAAAATAACAAATAAATAAATCCTGAATGAGATACAAGATATCTATAAAGCAACTACTTCGGGTTTTTTAATGTGCAAATATCTTAAAATTGATAAATTTTAAGTTACATGGTTTCATTGTTTGATATTACAAAATTAAAAAAAATCATTGCCTTTTGGAGGTGTTATAAGATACTCGCTAAAATAGAGAAAAATTATCAGATAAAACAAAAATCCTTGCCACTTTGAAATATATTATATGAAATCAGCAAATTGTTCTATGGAAAAGAGGTTTACGAAAAATTCTTTTCCTGGCATAGAAAATTTCTTCAAAATACACACATAAATGGCTATTATAAAAAATAAAAACAAAATAAGCTACACAAATAGTTTATACATTCTAAGATTGCTGGTTTTAGACTCTCGCATATCTGTGCCTGAAATTATTATTATTATTTTTTAAACAAGTATTTTTTATGAACAAATTTATCCTGTATACTGATCTCCTCAGGGGTGGATTTAGAGGTCAATCAAGGGGGGTGCGATTATGACCATGAGTGTTTACAGTGGCGGTGATAGTTTGTCAACTTGGGGGACAGGGGGGAGGGGTATCATCAAGGGTTCAATGAAAGATAAAAATTAGAGGGTTTAACTATCCTCTTTTGCACCCCATACAAAAAATTACCCCGAAAATGTAATACAAAATAAAATTATAAATATTTAGTATTTTTTATTAGAGGAAAGTATTTAAGAGCGCAAAAAAAAAATCTTATGCAGTTCAGGTGAAGTGTAAAAAGTTCAACAACCCTGAAAATTCAACTTTTTTATACAAGTTAATTTACCAATATATTCAACATCATATATCATTTAGTGCAGAAAAAGACGGCAGATCTTTCACATTTTTAGACAACACTGCAGGTACGCAAAACTCTTTATTTATAAGGTTTTAATAATTTCCGAAGTTAAATAAGGCTTTTCAACTCAGTTTGACATCACATTAGTAAATTAAAATATAAGTTACATAAACTTGAAACTATACACTATAACTGTACACTATAATATTTATCATTGTATTCAAATTTGATATGGTATGATTTACTGTTTTCATATTTTTCTTCATTTAAATGAAAATGGAGAATTTGGCAATATTTTTGGCAATAATTTTTACATGGGATAAGAAAAAACTCCAAAACGGCGAAATTGGTGATGATATTCAATAGACATTACACTGTCCTTTCTTGTGCGAAAAACAGAAAAATATCAATCGTTGATGGATGATGCTCAAGGGCAAAGAGCTCTGTGTTAAAGACACACGTTTTTCAAATTTTTACGCTTTTATCAGATTTCTTCGGGAATTCCGGATGTGGGGACGATTAAAACTCCTTAAGAGGCATTAGATTCTTGATTTCACCCTTATGCGAATGCGCAACCTTAATCGTAGGTCCCATGGCTCCCACTAATCCGTACACCAAATTTGAATACTGTACGTCAATTCGTTTAGGAGTTATGCTTACCACATAGACATTTTAACTAGACTACTTTTTTGGAATCGGTATCTTTCAAAACTTAAGAAAATGGTAAGGGAGAGGGGGGGGGGGGGGTCGATTTTTTTTTTACTGACTGCTGTACACTTTCATTGCCCTATGTAAACATATGGGTAATTGAAAGTAAAAGCGTGTTTGACTATGATTCTCAATATTTTGAAAAGAAGTACATAACAACATGGAACTCGCTTTAAACTGTTGAGGATAAATGACTTTTTTATAATTTAAGAAAGTAATTTTGTTTGATATTGTTAAAGGGTTTTTATGATTTTGCATATGAAAGGGTGCAGATACAATGCTTATTCCAGCAAAATCAGTTAATTTTTATGAGAATGAAATACTTTGAATCATTCGGAAACATTTTTCGGAAAAAAAAAATATATAAACAAAATTGTTACTGAAATATCACATTTTGTAAAATAAGAAATAAAATTTAAAAAAAAAAAAAAAAAATCTAATTAAGGTTTAGTTACCTTAACACTATACATATTGATGCACTAAGACTGCTTTAACTAAATTAATATATATTTGAACTTTAGAGTAAAAAAAAAAAAGAGTGAGTCCGTTCACCTCAATGTGTGTGTACAGTTTTTTAATAAAAAAATTACATTCGAATACAAGATAGTTTTTACTATGGCTCTTACAAGATTTTTTTTTCTTATTTATCATGTAAACTTTCTTTTCTTTTTATTGGTTAAATACGCATCAACAATATTAGTATCAAAATCTACAAAGATTTTCTATATTAATCCAGAATAAATTTCTTTTAAAATTTTAATATGATTCTAATTTGGTTAGAAGATTGCTAATATCAAACGGTATGTGTGCTTTATTTATGACAGCATCGAAAGTTTTTTATGTGAAGGCGGACCATAGTTAAACTGGTGTTGTTTAGATCAGTCCGGAGTCTGTAGAAATTAGTAAATAATTTTGAAATTTTGTATTAGTACTGCTGGGAAAATCTGGAAACATTTTATAAACATTATCATAAAAATTTTCAAATGAAAACTTAAAGAAATAACTGTTGGGAATTTTGATAATTACGCTCCAAGAACAACAATATATTTAAAACTTCATTGGAGTGATTTCATTTTGTTTTAATATTTAATTTATAAGGAATAGCATGTAAAGCTAACAGCCATATAAGCCCTTTTTACCTTAAAGTTACCAAAAATGCTCTAAATAGATGGATTTTAACTATACCCAACCTGTACTTTAATATAAGTTTTGAGATTGGTTTAACATAACTGATGTATGCTTTCTCTTACAAATATGATTTACAGAGAACTTAAATTAAGAAAATGTACTCAAAGCCCATCTTAAACCGTCAACACACAAATCTTCATATTAAAAATAAAGGGGGGGGGGGAGACTAATACAGAATCAAGAATAATACAGAATATAACTACAAGATAATGCAATGCACCGGGACAACTTTAGATTCTGATTAATTTGTTTACAAAGCAGGGAACATATGCCAGATGGTCTTTCAAGGGGAAAATGGACTTCATTTGCATCTTAAATAAGAGAAACCTCGGAAAACTATTAAGAAATAGCTCAACAATCGACGTCAGATTACTAGTCAAAATTTCTAGAGTGTTTACTCAATCTGAAAACAGACTACAGAGCACCAAATATTGCTCGATCCGGTGACATTTCGCATGGTAGGCGAGTATGAATCTTGAGAGAGAGATTGGAGCATAGCAATATTTAAAAACTTGTTTGGCTAGGATCCTCAATATTTGTTTTTTTGAAAAAAAAAAGCTAAAAACTCTATGGAACTCACTTTAAACTGTTAAGGATAAATTATATTTTTATAATTTAAGAAAGTAATTTTGATTGACATTATCAAAAGACTTTTATGATTTTGCATATGAAAGGGTGCATATACAATGGGTTAATCCAGTAAAATCAGTTTATTTTTATAAGAATTTAATATTTTATTATAATCTATTCATATACTGATGGTATTGAATTGAGAGTTACGTTGATGATTGTACAAAATACCAAATATGAGAATGTGGGATAAATCACTACTTCTGATCATTCAGTCAAAAATGAAATATTCAAACATATTTAGAAAAAAAAAAGCAAATGCCTAAACTAAAACAAAATGTTAATGATATTACATTTTGTAAAATAAATAGTAACACTAAAAATATCTTATCATGGTTATATATTACTGTCAATTATCTTGCACTGCCATACCAATCGAAGAAACAAACAATCTAGGTCTAGACATCGCAAGCACACTCCAACTCAAGCAAGAAAGACCATTCCATCACTTCCACCTCAGAGTCGAGGCTTTTTAGTAATTTTCAAAGCACATGTGAATGGTGCAATGTCACGTGCAAGGGAAGGGATAGTATGACCCCTCAAGTTTTATTGCTTTGTCTGTGTCCTTAGTTTCAAGGTCACCCAAAGAAGGGGTCATTTTTTCCCCCTTCCCTGAGCTGTTTTAAGATTTTTTGAAGAGAACGAGGGGAAACTTCCTGGTCCTAATTTAGTGATAGCGTCTTTATCGGAACTGTAAGTTCTTACAATATTCTGTAGAATTGTAATAATGCTATATACCGATTTGATCAAAGAAATTTTCTTAATTACGAATTAGGCATTTTATTTTCCAATTGTAATCACAGGTTTTTTCAAAAGTTATTTTAGTGCACGATTTTTTGTACATAGAATGAAGTTTAGGGGGTGCGATGGCACCCCGATATTAAACCTTTATAATTAATTGACCTCTGATCAAGAAGTAAACCTACAGAATGCTAATTGCAATCAAAAACTTGTCAGTCTTTGGTCCCATCTCATACTCTATACTCCCAAATGAGAAAATCGTGCTGAAATTGAGAAATTTTTTAATGGTATTGTGAGAAATTTTTTAATTTGAGAATCACACCAGGTGTAAAGATTCGTTGACCGGTACATTGCAGGTCATTACAATCCCGATCTACTCGTCAAGTCTCAAGCCCATTCCTTCTACGGGTAATGAAATAAGGAACTCGGTTAGGTGGCTTAAAAATCTGTATTAATGAGGCATGAAAAATATCAGAAAAAGCTTAGTTTTGTTTGCTGATTTCCCATCGATATTGATATCAAATAAAAAATATATCTTCCAATTATTAATGAAATTTCAAATTTTTTTTACTTTGAACTCGGTGGAAACTGCTATTTAAAAATAATTTAGACGAGATACTTCATGGGGGGTGCGGTCGCACCCCCCCTAAATCCGCGCCTGGATCTCCTATTCCCTAATTTATAGATATTATATTATTTTTCGAAATGTTATGACCTTTTGTCTCATCTTAAATAACAAAAGATCTCTGCAGGAAACGAGTAACCAATACAGTTATACCCAAATTATTTCATTTTTAACCTTATTTTTAAGTCTTCTTTCTGTCTCCAGATGACACTGACTCTTCAAGTGTACATTTCTGAGGTTCTGTGTTTGTTGGTGCATTTCTAACACAACCAGCAATTGATGTACGAATTGGGGCTTCCATGCGAGTTATTCGTACACTGCCACATAGTGCTGGAAAATGAGAATCATTTACTTCCTACTCCCATGCACTATGTTCTAGTGCGACTATCGGCACAATATCTAGAGACCAAAGACCTTAGGTAAGTACCAAATTAGCATTGCAAGTTTGCCTCATTGTATTTTGAGGCTTCTTAAACAAAACAAAATCTTGAATAGGCAAATGTATGCTCTTCTATTCTATTAATAATTTTGTTACAATGTATACATGAAAGTACTCTTGTCAGAAGACTACAAATCTGACTTGAATATGTATTGTGCTTATGATATAAGTATTACTCTTTGATGTTGGAAACTTAATATAATTTAAAGATTTTTTGATTTTTTTTAAATATCCAATATAACTCTGATTACACCAGGAATATTTCATAGTGTGTAGTATAGAATGTCATGGCATTTTGTTGCACCACATCAACTATAAATGGATCAGTGGTAATATGCTATTTCATTCAAGTTACAAATGAGTAGAAGCATGCGATTCATTTTATAACAAATCAACACAAAAAGTAGTTA
This sequence comes from Linyphia triangularis, assembly GCA_963978545.1. Lineage (NCBI taxonomy): Eukaryota > Metazoa > Arthropoda > Arachnida > Araneae > Linyphiidae > Linyphia > Linyphia triangularis. The sequence continues at coordinate 86,684,587 of OZ021729.1, read as the reverse complement.
GTGCAAAAAAGTCCTCACATCTGATACTTAAAATAAAAGAGCAAATCAAGCACTTTCTAATTATATGCAATTCAATCTTGACTATAATTAAAAAGAGAAATGCTGATTCAGTTTGTAATGAAAGGCCAATATCTGCATTTTCACTGTTGTGTATTTAAAAAACTAAATTAAATTCTAGACCTATTTTCCTTTTTTTAATTTTAACACTTAAGTCAAATTTCATTTAATTCTAGGGGTTAGGGTTAAAAGCTGCATTGACTTGACATAAAGTAACACGCATATTATTTTTAGAGATAAGCATATTTACTTCAATGTCAATTTATTTTTTACTATATTTTTCAATTTCAGTCTCTAATATTGGTTTTTTATTGCCAAAACTACAATTGCCATGTCTATTTTTATTTTACAATAGAATCCCTAAATAGTTAAGTCTTATAAGAAAGGAAATTTTTTTTCTCATTTACAACAAACCTATTATTTAAAATATAACTTTATCCCTCATTAATCCCCATTAATTCAAATAATCTTGAAACTGATAGCACTTGTCACCCTATGCTAATATATTTACTTCTGGGGTGTGTAACAACGCCATGTTGTTGCCTCCAGGTTATTTGCAACAACAAAAATATTTATTCCCTCTAAATTTGTGCTCCCCATAAATATTACAAAATAAATACTTTTCATGAGAACTGTCTCTGTTTTCTCCTTCAATTTCTAGCTCCAATTCTAATGCTCAGAAGCATCTGTATTCTCAAAATTCTTTATTTGTTTTAAATGTAGTGTAAGTTGTATGGTGAGTGTCTTAACATATATCATAAACCTTCTGATTATTGTCTCTAATGAGATCACAAATACTATACAGATTCAGATAGCCATAATGGGAATCTCGAATCTAATAAACAAAATCCACACAACACTACTTAAAATTGAATACTAGAATCACTTGCCATCATAAGGTGCTTATACCTGTTGCTACTCTATGGCAACAACAGCCCCCTTCAAGGACTTAAGTTGTTACCGAGAGTTCTCGTATATAACTTGGCACAGTTGCTTATTTTCCAGAACTTTTCCCTTCTTCAAAAAAGATGTGCTGAGGCTCTAGCAATGTTTTTTTTTTTTTTTTTAAGGTTTCTCCCAGCCAAAAAAGAGGTAGTGCAATGCTCCTCAATGATGACATCACTGACTGAAATCTTGTTCATGATTCTGGCTGTGAAAAAACCCTTCTAGACCCAACATTACGATTCACAATGTGTGAAGATACCTTGAAACTTGGTGTTCCAAAAGCGATTACTGAAAGTAAGACAAAATTTAACCACATCGTCTTTCATCTTCCATCTGCCTCAGCGTCACTGGTACGAGACGTCCTAATGAACCTTATCTCTACCGACCTGTCAGCTCGTCAAGAGAAGCTGAGATTATTGGTTTTGTTATTCATAAAAATTAAATACACAACAATTATTTAACCAGCAGTATGAGGAATTATAAAATATAATACAAGTTGGAGCTTATTCTGAATTTTTAAACATCAAAGAAGCTTAATTGTGGTTTTTCCCCCAGCCCTTAAATTGAAGAAGAAAAAAAGTTTAATTAGTAATGTTTGTTCAGTTCAGAAATATTAAAGACTATAAATAGTTTTCAGAAAAATTAGCTTGATTTAGCTATTTGTCTTGGATCTTATTCTAACCTTCATAAATAGACTGGAGAGGAGATGGTGCTGTTGCCTTAAAGTGCTTTTTATAAACTATTAACTTGATCAAAATTTATGCACTTTAATAATTTAGATAGCCAATTCAATGATTAAAAAGCATTTGCATCATAAATAAACATTTCCAATTGTAAATGTATTATGTTTAGCATTTTAAATAATTATTAAAGTTTTGAGAAGCTTTTCATCATTAAAAGTATAGAACCAAAATGATTACTTTCAAGAAGTACTTCTTGGCATAAAAAAGCAACAATATGAAAGAAGACGTTTATTAATGTTTATTAATACTTATTTAAAGTACTGATTAATAAAAACTTAACTTTAGTTTTTAATAACATTATTTCATAATTTTCTTCTGCTTAAATTATTGGAAAGAGAGATTATTAACCTTGCCTACTTGCGCAAATAATTAAAAAATTTCAAACGTTTATTTTGTATTTGAATCAAAAGGTTTTGATTTTTTAGCTTCATTTCATTTCTCAAAATCCCGGTGGCGGGACTGCTGACCTAACTGTGGCCAGATCTATTTTCGGCTTCATTAGAACTCCCCCGCAATTCGGCAGACAATCCAAACTGTTGTGGAAGCAAGGACCCTGTCATCTAGTTGAAGAAGTATTCTCTCTCTATTTCCCACTGCCTAGCTACCCAGGCAGTTTCCAAGCTCCCAATTTATTCGGTATTTAGTGACAAAATATTTTATTTTGTTGTTCAACTTGAAATATTGCTTAAGAGGAAAATAGATTGCTCAAAGTTTATTCAGAAAATATTTTATGTTTTTTAATATTTCAGAACTCATTCTTACCTTTAGCTACTTTTTTGTCCAATCACATTTCTCCAAAACATTAAAAAACTAAAAGCATTACAATTATATTTTTAAAACATTATTTTAATAAATATTTTTAACATTTTATATTCTTCTGTGGGCATTGAATGTTGTTTTTTCAAAATGCCTATTTTCCATACACTGGTTAAGCCATTTTTTTTTTTAATTAATTTATTTAAAACTTTTTACCTGAAATTTTGACTTAAACAGCCACATGAATTTGATGAAATTTATAGGTTTTTTTTTTTTTTTTTTTTTTTTTTTTTTTTTTTTTTTTTTTTTTTTTTAACTTTTCTCTATAAATTTTAAAAACACATTGAATTTCAAAATTTTCATAAATTTTTCCCAATTTTTTTTAGTAGACATCTTAATGCATTTAACATTTTTATATTAACATTTTTATAACGTATGTTTCGTAAATTTAGGTGTTATTTGCATTACTAATTTTTGCTTATTGATATAGGTGCTAGAACATTTGTCCCTCACCCTGTATCCCCAATGATTGATAATGTGGATGGAATGGCAACCCGTTTGGGTCTTGTTGCAATGGCCAAAGACGTTAAAGGCTTGTACGCTGCCTTAAAGGCATTGGTTTGTGTTGTCAAAAGTAACTGAGCAGCTCTGCAAGAAATGGACAGAATGAAAAGATATCAAGTAATATACCTTTTTGCAGCTTAATATATTTAATAATTCACATAATTGACATCTTAATAAGTATAAAATAGTAATTTTGTATGTTTCTTAGACAAACTGAGTTTAAGGATAATTCAAAACATCTCATTTAGATGATTTTCCATACCAAAATTCAAAGAAATAGCAACCTAAAGACAATTTGTAATTTCTTAGGCCTAAACTAAAAATGCTTCAGACATATCCTATATGCATCAATTCAATAAGGATTGCATAAATTTCAATGGGAAGGGCTTTTAATTGGACCAATCAACTATGTCCATTTATGCAAATAAGAGATTCTGTAAAAAAAATTCTTGTGGTTTGTCTCCGAATTTAAAAAAAAAAGTAATAAATTAAAGGATCTCTAAATTTACAGGGTTTTTGTGATCATATGTTAACAACCTACACAAAGAGATATTTCAGTCACCAAATTAGACTGGATTGTAACGCTATGGATACATGCGTAGAAGCCCACATTTTGTGACTATCATGATTCAACTTTTTGGCTCAACAGTCCTTTATGCGCGAAGAATTTCCTTCCTTCCCCGATGTTCCAATTGGTGACTTTTAATGTTTCAAAGTCCATGTTAATGCAGTCAACTCGTCGCAGTCTGGGTCTTCCCCTTCTCGTGTTGCCATTGGTTTGAGATTGAAAACTCTTGATGTAAAAAGGGTGGAATCCATTTGGCATACATGTCCAGCCACTTTAATACTACTTAATCCAACTTGCTTTGTTGAAACAGTGATGAGATAATAATAGTTTTGCTCATATTCATAGCTAAATCTTTCTTCAGGGTTCCCACGGTCATTGAAAGTCATTAAAAGTGCTTAATATTTTTCAACCTGTTTTCAAGGCCTTGAAAATGCTTAGAGGTGCTTAAAAGTCCTTGAAAATGCTTAGTGGTCCTTAAAAGTCCTTAATTTTTTAGTATGTTGTCCAACTGCAAAATTTATAAAAATACAACTCGGACTTGCTATCCCAAAGTGACCGCCACTCATCCGCACTGTATCGGAATTTTCTGACCTATTTATATTACGCATGTGCCAACTTGTAACTGTTTTGGTCGAATATACTTTATAAAAAATTTATATATAGTCATGATGCCTGAAAACAAATTTTCAAAGGTCATTAAAAACATTAATTAGGTCCTTAAAAGTCATTGAAAAGTCATTGATTTTCATTCTGTGATTTGAGTGGGAACCCTGTTCTTTAAATTGATTATGTAGAACAATAATTGTGACCAATAATAATTATATCTTGTTAAAAGTTCATTTTGGTAACTGAGTGTATCCAAATGACAGTAAACCTCATCCTCTTTTTGGCTCATATTCATATTGGCATCTACTTTGATTGCTTTTTGGTTCAAGTAAGCATGTAGGGTCTGTTTCTTTTTGTGTAATTTCAACATGAAAAATCGTGACATTGTTCGGTATTTTGATAAGTTCTCATCAACACTGAAAATTTTATTGCCATATTTGTTTCAACTCTTCCTTTTTTCCACCAGAGTTTAAGGACTAATTTGTCTACCACCTTATTCTCCATTCCTAATAACATAAATAAATATCTTTTGCTTCAATGATAGTTTGATGCCTTTTTCCTTTCCTTTAAAGTCCATCCCATGGAATTATAGATTATGTCCTTCGTATGCGATGTATATGGTACGAAAGCTCCTTGCAACGATGTTGATGGTAACGTTAAATTTTTAGCTTCCATGTTCATTTTCTTGGCGTAGATCATCTTTACCTAGTCATTTATTATGTCAGTAACTTCATCAATTGTATCCTGTCCATTAAGTACATGAATGTTGAATTTTTGGACAATTTTAAATGATGACAGACATTCCATTAGGACAGAAGAGAGTTGGTACTCTTATTTTCTTCTTCTTCTGGTGAGCCTTGCCAGTTGGGAAGTGAAATTGCTGAATGGTATTGAATTTCATGTTAAGATTTACATCCTGAATTCGAATGACTGTTTTCTTGAGACAATATCATGATAATTCCTAAAATGCATTCCTTAGTTATTCTGAAAATTTGCTGAGGGATACATTGATATTTTTTAAAAAAAAATTCCACCAAACCTTCAGAATGCAGAATTTCAGCAACAGATTGCTTTAAAATTCTTTACTCCACCTAGATATAGAAGTGTTGTAAAGATATCGTTTAATAAAATGGTATCATGAACACTGTGGAGATAGCTTTTTATGTGTAGCTTAATCACTTCTGAATCCATCACATTGCTTTGCCCTGCTGTGGCTCATTAAATTCACTCTGTATAATTTCAAATCCCATTTCCAATGTGATTGATGCTTTTCCTGATAGAATATAGACAGTAGAATGAAATTCAGCATTGTCACTCCTATCAACAATTTTGGTAACACCAGGGGAGTCTTTCTTGACTTGTGATAACACATAATATAGCATGCATATCTTGGGTACATAATTGTCTGCAAGTATTAGGTAGGTCAAACACGCACCTTTTCTTATTGAACCATAAAAAATACAATTAATGTGGTTAGAGATACCTCGTTTTCAAACCTTTCTTGAATTGTTTCGTGAAAACGTTGAGATAAAATTTTCATTCCTCAGTTCCTTAAGTAGTAAAAGTTACTTCTACTCACCAGAATGAAAGTTTTTACATAAACGAAACACTTGATACTATTCTTTTGTATAATGTGAAATTGGAATTGATTTTTAAAAAAAAATTGCAAAAGACTACTAGTCTGAAGTGGTTTAGATGTATAGTATAAATATAATTTTTTTTATCAAATTTAACTTAATAACGTTACATTTAATGATATAAGTGATATTAAAAGTAATAAAAATTAATTTTTATAATTAAATTTGATAGGTTCAAGTTTAAATGCGGTAGAGAATAGGCCATTTTTTAACCTTTTGATAGTGACTTAACTCTGATTTATAAAAAAAAACAGGGAATAGTGCCAAGGAACATATAATGGGATGCTGTTATATAACATTTATAATATCTTTTGGCCCTAATGGAATATTTATTAGAATGTTAAGTTATGAGATATGTAATGTTAAAAATGGTGAAATTTTGAAAAAAATCTGTTTTTGACGTAAATTTCTGAAGAACTCCTTAGGATTGCCAAAATTATTTTCATGCAGTAATAGACTAGTTGTGATGCTTAAACATAATTCACATCAAAAAGTTTGGCATCTGTTTAAAGTTTGCAGAATTTTAGTTTCAAATTTGACACTTACGCTCACGAATCCCTGATTTTGTGGGGGGGGGGGGCATCTTCCGTCAAACTTTAGAAAGATGCCAAGAAATCTTCACTTTTCAAACTTAGTACTGGTATTATAAAAGTAGATTATGCAAAAATATCATTGACACATTTCTAAAGTTCTTCAGAAATTTAAAATATATTTTGCGTATTTCAGCTATAATGCCAGAAAACGACCTTTACCCGCCCTTTAAAAGTGACTATAACATCTGGTTTAAATTTCAGCAAAATCAAAAACGTCAACTATCACAAGCATATCTCACTTACAGAAAATCACTCTTAAGAAATTAAGAAAAAAAATCATGCATCTCACAGAAAATTTACAAATTACAATAATTAACTTCTCTGTAATTATTAAAGAACCCTCAAAATTGTGGTTTTCCAATCCTGTAGATTATCTACTTAAAATTTGAGGAGAAATCTGAGACGGTTGGTGAACTTTTTTCATTATTTTGTTTGATCTGAGTCTAAGATATTATAAAAAAAGTTGGTGTTAGATGAAAATGTTCTCTTAACACACTTAAATTTAATATGTTGAGCATATTCTTAATTCGCTGTTGTATTTAGTGCAACAAGCAAAGAACACCCTAACTCAGTTGACTTATTAGTTTTCCTAATGAAACAATTCTTAATTATTTTCCCATGTGGAATAATTCTATTTTCCCAACTTTATCTCGTTACTGTTTGATTTCATAGATAAACAAATTTATATTTCCAAAGTCTTTAAAAAGATCATGATTGATGTTGATATAACAACTTATGGAAAGTCTAATTTACTGTAAACAGTTTCAAAAGCTAAAGGGAATAAACATCTTTTTAGGTAGCTGAGTGCATAACATCCTAATGAGTTCTGTAGATCAAACAGTTTCAATTTTAAGTAATCCATTAACATTTAATACACTTGTGATACCTTCTACTATCTAGGAAGTTGGGTTAAAAGGAGAGGTTCTTTCTGCCTAAAGTGACAAGTCTTAATGATGATAACTCTTAAGATTTGAGGCTTAAGTTGATAACCAATGTAGATTTTTTTTTATTTGACATGAAATTGTGATTCCAAACTTGGGGCCTCTCGCTACTAATTTTGCTGCCCTTCGTGGGAACCCTTTTTTTCCTCTTAGGAAGCTCTTTGTGGAAATGTATTTTTCTGTTTCGATGATACGTTGTATGTCCAATAATTTCTGAGTATTTGAAATTGAATTTCTTTTAAAAATTAAAAATGCATAACCTATGTTATATTATAAACATAATTTTGATCCTATAGAATTCTTCTCTGATGCTGCTCATTTTGGTGCCTTCATAAAGAGTGGACTTTGATTGGCTTCTTACGTTTTAAGGAGATCCATGGAAACTACAATTTTGTGTGAGGTTTAATTTTGTTTTCCAATGATTGTTTATGTATTCTAGTGTCGTGTATTTTGTTTAAAAAGCAATGTAAATTCCATATTAACATAGAATTTTCAAAGCGCCTGATTCGGATTGTTGTTGTGTTGAACCTTATTTGTATTGGTGTACTTTACTAATATATTAAAAAAAAAAAAAGTAATATCATATAGAACACAGCAATTGGAGGATAACATGATTATGGATACATTAACAGTCACTTTATTTAAGTCATTTTTTATCTGCATAAGTTGAGGATCAATGCCAACTGAAATTCTAGAGAATTGAACAAGTTTCTGTCAATTGCTCATACACCAACATCCCCTTTCAACCACAATACCAGAAAATAAACTATTCTTGTACAATATTATATTTCCATTCTCTACAAATAAACAAACAGTGAGACAAGATTTCGTGTCCTATCGGTTTATAACTCATTCCACTTGACGCTCTTGTATTATTGATGATTTTTAGTTTTATTGTCCTGGTCTTGAATCCCCATTTTCTGCCAATTGCCTTCGGGAAGTTTAACCAATCTCACAAACTGAATATCATATTATTTGCATAGCTCTAGTCCATTCGTCTTTTTCTGAACCTGCCATTGCTTCTTCAATGTTCGAAAAGCTCATTTGAAGCGAGATTGAAAAACTGAAGACCTAATACAATCCAGAATCTAATTTAACATCCTTGTCTCGAAATAGTTTTGCTTTCACATACACTTTGTGTTAATGCCCCCATCTGCCATTGTATAGCCGAGACAAATTTTCTGCATAAACTCATTTACACTAGCAGATTTTTCTGAAACTACATTTCCCAATGCCAATTTAAACAGGCATCCATGATGTGGACTAACACCAACCTTTTAACTTTTCAACCTATAATTAATTTGAATGTTTCAGCTGTTGATGAAAATGTACAATAAGAACATTTGTCTTGACTAATTTTTCTACGGTAACCTTTGAACTTACTACAACATCAGTTACTCATATTCCTTCCCATCTTCCACTTTAATCGTGCCTTTTCCCAAAGCTTCAACAGATCCGTTTGCTGTGTGATATTCTGGAAATAGCTTATAGTCCAGTCATTCTAGAGTTTAACCTTGCATAAATTCCCATAGAGCTGAAATTTTGCAGAGCGTCTCTATTTGATGCCCTGAGCAACCTGCAATAAGTCCCTTACTCTTCGGCTTCCTGGTTTCTTAGGTGCTGGAACAGCTCTTGCGCAAGAATGGCTAGTGCATTGAGCTTAAAAAGAGTTCAAATTAAGGATAAATAAATGGGCTTTCATTTCAATATAAATTGAATATCATCCAGTGACTTAAAAATTGAGAAATGTCTGCTAAAGTTGAAAAACCATGCATTTTTTTTTTTTTATACTTTTTCAATTTTAGCGCTTTCATTTTAAATAAATTACTTACACGCCTGATGTAAAACTATTCAGCTCTTTTTTAGCTTTCTATACATATTGCTTGTGAAATAAATAGTTGCAGATATATGAGCATTTCAGTGAAATACAACCTCTTACTGGGAGTCACATAAAGTGCTTCACAAAACTATAGGTCCATTTCAAAAAATCATACTCTGAAATTTATGCATAGGTAACTATATACGAAACCAACACAAAATCAAATGAAATGAGGATAAAATGCCAAATACAAATACATATTTTATTTGCAATCAAATAATAAAGCAAAAAAAAAAAAATCACTTTGTCTTCCACATAATTATAGGTCCATGTTATTTTATTAATTGATTGGGCCACCATTTTTACCGTAAAAATTCGGTCTTTGCTGATGCTATCGACAAGAATTTTAAGCTTATTTTTGTCCAAATTCTCCCATGCACTTTCAAAAGCTTGCTTTAAGTGATAACATGATTGGTAAATCATGTTATTCGCATAAATTTTGCTCACAAGAAGACCCCAAGCATTTTCAATTGGATTATAGTTAGGTGAGTATGCTCGCCAATCAATTACATTCACTTTGTTAGCAGTTAATCATTGCTTCATGCTTTTATTCACATGTACTGATACATTATCTTGTTGGAAGATTTCTTCGGAACTGAGGTAAATATGGCAAAAGATTTTTTTCGAGCACGGTTTGATATGCCTTGCTATCAATTTTAGATTACACGAAATCCAATGAGACAGTCCCTCAGGCACTAATGACTCCCCGTACCATACAATTACCTCCTCCGAAATTCCTCTTTGAGAAGTATTTCTGAGGTCATGCCAGTAGGAATTGAGTCCATCTGGACCTTTCAGTTTAAATTTTTTCTCATCACTGAATATGACCTAAATATAGTTAAATGAAAATAAGGATAAATTTGATAAAGAGGCGATATTTATTTAAAGGATAGTAAAAGAATTTAAAATTCTACCTTGCCCTAATCTCTGTCCATGTTTTCCAGGCTAATTCTAGTCTTTTAACTTTGTGCTTACTTGTCAGATGAGGTGCCTTCTTCAATTTTGCACGAAAGATGTATTCGACAAGTCTTTATAATGCATCTAACAGTCTCGGATGTAACATTAAGGTTGCAATCATTCTGTATTACATGTGCAGAGACCATCGAATTGGATGCTTTTTTCAAAAATATTCAGTTTGTCTCTTTCAGAAAGTACTGAAAGACGCCACGTTATTCTTGCTGTACTTTGCCGTACCAATCGCACATGTAATTTCTCTGAAACCTTTACCAGAGTGATTATAAGCCTCAATTATTCCTTCCTCCCGCTCCATCATTTCTAAACCTCTTGGCATTATAGGAAATACAAAAAAACCTAATCGGTATAACTACCTACAGATTTGTGAGCGAAATACACACTGGACCTATATATAATGTGCTTACTGGTGGGCGGAGTTTTGATGAATTTGCATAGTGCACGTTGTTAAACGAATCAAAATGCACCAGTCTATTTACATATCTTTTTTCTTTTATGCGTATTCCTATCAGACAAGCAAAAATGTTTTTGTGTTTGAGAATTACAAAATAAATTAAAGTTATAAGACAGACCTATACTTTTGTGGAGCACTTATAGTAAAGCGTGTGTTGTTTCACCCTGATCAAACAAAACCTCCAGTCTTTTCAATTTAAGACCTTTTTTAAACTTAAATACAATATATTACACAGGTATGTAGATAAACATGTCATACATCAAATGATATCACTAATTAAATATATTTAATTTTGGACAAAAAGTATATAGTTCTTCATATCCCCAATCTTTCTCTGCATACCTAAAATATCGTATAATTTTGCAATTTTTTATCCACCTCTTGGTACAAGGAGTATAATGTTGCTTCATTTGGAGTTCTAGCAACTAGCATTGTCAAAATATCACTATCTGCAGCAACAATTGTCACCTCTCGTTTACATTTAGATTTTTCCAAAGCAGTGCAACAGTTAAGGGATCAGCATCTCCTACAGCTTTTTTCACTTCCTCTCCTTCCTTTTCAAGATGAATTTTTAGTTGTATGAGTTTTTGATACATTTTTCAAGGGGAATAATTGATACGACTCCTCCTATATTGTGAAACCTACCAAATCTACCTAATGCCCATGAATTATGATCTCAAATTATTTATCTTCCATAGCAGACATTTCATATCGTTGAATTTCTTGATCAGAAACTGAAAATCCAAGTTTGTTGAGTATTTCTATAAGCTATTTAGATGCATAGTTTTGATGACCCATACACCAAGCCCAAGCAAAATTGGGGGTAGGTAGGATCGAATGTGGTCTACATCTTTGAACAATAACCTGACCAATAGCTTCTCGTTTTTTCTGGATATAGGTCGCAACTTTACTTGTTGGTGTAATTATTATCTTCAACAATTCTTGAAGAAATGTTGGTAGTATTGTTGATGATAACTGATCGGTATCTGGGTATGTGTCGCAATCGTAAATTGTTTGCCGTATATCATTTATTATTTTCCCTGCTGCTTGAATAATACCCATTCTCCCGTCAGCCTCATTTTGTTTCTTCTCAGTATACCATTCATTGATTACACAATATCTTCTTGGAAGTTTGCTTTATACTGATTACAGTTGATCTTCCTGATATATCAACAAAACTAATCCTGTTGCCAAAATGTGTTTAAAGATTTTGTCTTATCCAGCTTATTGAAAACTTTTCCTTCTCTCGCCAATGTCTAACAGGGGAACTTTGATTGCAAATTTAAAAAAAAAGAAAAATCGGATTGAGCAAAAAATTTTGTATTAATGGCCTTTTCGAAAAATTTAGAATTGAATAAAAAAAATATTTGAAAAATGGCAGAGTTGTCCATTAGCTATCAAACCATCCACAGTTCAGCTGGTGCAAGAAATGATTTCTTCTTCACAAATTATGAATGATTTTAATTTTCTATTTCAGGGTTCCCACGGTCCTGGAAAGTCCTTGAATTTTTTTTATGAAATTTGGTCCTTGAAAGTCCTTGAAAAAAGGATAAGGTCCTTGAAAGTCCTTGAATTTTTAAGTGACCAAAAAACAGTGGGGTAGTGTAAAATAAAATGGTGTGGGAATGCTATGTTGCATCGTTACAAACGTATATATCTTTTTCTCTCTGTGTGTCTAGGGGGGAAGAGAGAGGGAAAATGACAATTTTAAATTGTTTTGTTAATATTACTTTAACAATCTCAAAATAGCTCACGAGCACCTCCAAAAATTAAAAAAAAATAATAATAATAATAATTGTGTGTTTCGACTTATTCTTTTATACAAATAATTTTTTTAAACTATTAAGTTATATGTATTTTAAATAATTTGCTTTGCACAACCCATTTTAAAAGATTGTTTAACACTTTATAAAGGATTATAATACATTTTCAAACATATATTATTGACAGAAATTTTTAAACAATTTTTCCGAAATGTTAGAGATGCCTTACATGCAATGGGTTCGGATAAATTCCCAGATTCTGTAGCTCCTCGAAATCTGTTTTCAAAATGAATGAAAAAGATTGTGATTGTTGATTGATAGTTTTATGGCTTTTCACCTTCTTAAAAAGAAAATGTAGAAATGTTCCTCTTTCTTGATAGATCCTTCCTTTCCCTTTCCAAATTTGCTCCATTAATAAAATAATTGGAAAATTCAAATCCATCAGTCGATTTAAAATTACTTGATAAAATATTAATTTGTGTTCCATCTCAATCATCTCTAATTTTGACCGGGATATTTCAATGTGAGACTCATTACTAGATACTCATTGCCAGATTTGTGTAGGACATTCCTGTTTTTTTTATCTTATCCAGTTCGATTTTGTCATCTCGACAGTGGTGATGGTTAGGTGACAATAATAGTCAAAAATGAGTATAAATCAGAGGAGAAAGCAAACTGCAAAATATATATGATATTGCCATCAAAATCACTAGATTTTAAAAAAGATCGAGGAAAGTTCCTCCCATTATTTCCGCCAATGTAAAAAAAAAATTTTTTAAGAACTGCTGCTACATTTTTGGAATAAATTCTGAAATAACTGTAAGTGTAAAACTTTCCCATTCTCAAACCGAAAAGAAATTTAATTTTACATTTTAACACTAGAAAGACGGGAGCTTAGTATATACCTATATTGCCTGAAAGCAGTCAAAATGACTGCATTGTGAAAAAATAACTAATGCGCAAAGAAATTTGTTTAACAGTAATATTTAATATATTTTATATCACTTACAGTCAAATAACAAGTTATTAATAAGTATTAACAATAAAAAAAATGTATTTCAGTTCGAAAAAAATAATTTATACATTATCTGGACATTTTAGCCGTAGCGATTACAGTATGAGATCATACACTCAGTGATCCTCCTTCCCATCTGAATTACGTTACAGCGCGTTCAAAGGGAACAAAGCTCGTGGCCAGGCCTGGCATAAAGATTCGAATAACAATAACAATAACTTTAGTTATTGAACAACTGCAACTTATCAAGTATATGTCGAAATCGACAATTTATCATGAACTTGTATGTTATCTTGTTATTCCAATCCAGAGCCGAACTGGCCTTTTCCAAGCAGTCAAAATGACTGCTTTTCGGCAATATAGGTATAACATACATATGTGTACCGGAAGTGAAGGAGAGGGGGGCAACAACAATGATTAATTAACCCATTTATATGTTGTAGAAAAAGTCACAAAATTATAAGAAGCTGTGTCATTATTTAAATAATTATTTTTCTAATTGAAATTCAAAAGCAGTCAAAATGACTTGCTTAGGCAATCTAGTGTTAAAGTACATCTGAATTATTTTCCTACTTCTTCGCAGCCCAATTTAAATGCCATTTGCAAAACCATTAGCACTTTTATATTAAGGAAAATTAAATATACAGGACCAGCCTAGGAGTAAAATGCTATATGTGCAAGAATGAGCTTTGGTGCCCCTTACAATGAAAATGGGTATAGAAAACACTCCAAAAATGGTAAGAGTGCTCTATATGGTATGGGTGCAAATTATTAAAATCGTAGCTTTTTCTGCCCTAATCAACATTATTTTAAGTCAGCTTTTATTAAGGAACCCACGGATTCAATTTTTTTTTTATATAAACAATTGTAATAAAATTAATTTTATAAGAATTTAATAAAATACATGTTATTAAAATTACTGATTTTTGCTACGTAATACTTTTTTTAGTAGTCCTCTGCTCTTGTTGCAAGCTTTGGAACTCCTTTGCAACACCTGGGTTGTGAAGGGCTGCAATTTGGCTAATGTAGCATTATCAGTACTGCTAAGTTAAAGTGAAACAAAGTTAACAACTGTTCAGTTCTGTCACAACAACTTAGCTGAGCGCTTGAAGCCAGTCCCTTTACTGTACATTCAAGCAACATTTTATGTGTTGAACTAAACATATTCAAATTCACAAACATTCAAAAGCGAAGTTAATGTAAAGGATTTAAAAATCAATACTATTTTGAACATATTTTTTCATGTTCAAACAAGTTATCAGTTTGATTTTCCCAATATCTAGGAATAAAATAAATATTTCCCAATATCTAACAAAATATAAATACATAATTCCGTGATCTCAAAACACCTTAAAAGCTAATACAAAATATCAACATTCTGCTCTTACCTATCTGGATTTTTAGCACTAACCAGTTTATTCCATCAGAACCGCAGGTTTGCTCAACTTTTTTGGATTGTAAAAAACCTCATCTTTTATTGTCATTTGTTTTTTCCTCTTGAACAAATTCATTTCTTAGGTACGTTAAGAGGTTTACAAATAATTTATTAAATCCGTGATATTAAATCCATGATAATTTTTTAAAAAAAAGTTACATACCTTTTGTTGATAAATCGGTTCGCGTTCCCGTTAAAATTAGAGGCGAAATATTCTTCAAGGAAAGGACGCAAAGAACTGAATGTGCTAGGTCACAGTTTTGTTGTATAAAAATGAATATTTGGCGGGAATTTGTGTATGGAAGTTTTAGACTGTATATATGACAAACCATACAAATTTGACGTCTGGAATTCTTCCACAAATACAGATCATTCGTTGAAGAGGATAATTGCTATTGAATGAATCGTAGCTAGATGTAAACATATATGTCAGTTCATTTCTAATGAAGAAGAAATGGCCATGTGTGGGTTGCCTCGCCTCTTTCAAGTGTTTTACAAAAAATAGAACTTGCCTGCTCAGCTCTGAAGATGTGGATCCCAGACGAAAGCGCCGACCAAACGGTATAGTGGTTAGCGTGCTGGCTTCTAAACCGCGAGGTTGCGGGTTCGAGTCCCGTGTTGGCATGGATGTTTTGTAAATGTATGTTGGTTTGTTAAATGACGAAATGTTTCGGCGCATTATAGCCCTCGTGTTGCTGACGGCGCCAGATAATCTGAATACAACCAACCCAGACGAAAGCAAGTTCCCACGAAATGACTTTTTTGTTTGCTTACTTGGCTTTGGTTTAGTATTACGTAAAGAGAAAAAATACAAATTAAAAAATTTTTAGATGAGGGAATGTCGTTCCGCTTTCTAAAAAGGTAAAGGATCGCCTTTGCCTCATATTCCCACTCCACTACACTCCTGACCACCGATAATCACCATTTTGTAGTTTTACGTCTGATGTATTTAAAATTATGGTCCTTAAATTTTTCTAAAAAAGGTCCTTGAATTTTCTTAAAAATGTCTTTGAAAGTCCATGAATTTTTTTCTTCAATTAGAGTGGGAACCCTGTATTTGCTTGCCCAACAAAAGCTTTCATTTGTCGGGGAGTCAATGCAGAATACAATAGTATTTACCTTTCTACAATTTCTATTGCTATTTTTTAAAAAGTGGATATATCCTGCGGCGCACCGTGACCTCCGCCAAGAAGAGGGTGCATTTGCACCACCCCCTGACTTTTGAAAATTACACAGTTTTACAGGAAAAAACAAGTTGTGTGCCATGTAGAATAGATTTCAAATTATTCATTTGAACAGAAAATTAATGTATAGTTATTAAATTAATCAACAATTCATTTCGAAATTTTAAATATTATGGCTTGTGCAAAATCTTTAATCCCCTTGCATATTTCTACCAGCGTCCATGTGCTCCTCTAATTTTGCCAAAAGTGGAAAGTATCTCTTGCCCCAAAAATTAAATAAAATAAAAAAAGGTTTAAAATTAAGCTTTGCCCAATTTTTTTTCTCAAGGCTTTCACATGTATATAAAAATTAATTTTAAATTAACAAGTGATTAAATTGGACGTTATCATTATTTTGGTATAAATGAAGCTAGCATTGTATATAAATATTCTGATACCAACATTGTATGTAAATAATCTGAAACTTTTATAATGTAGTTGTGGAAAAAAAAGTTTTTTTTTCCTGGCCCTTACGTTTTTTCTAGCACTGTATTAGGAAATACTTTGTATCAATTCTTAGAGGTGGGAGTCTGTTTTTATGTGTTTGATTTTACATGAAATAACCTTGCTACTTATTATCAGGGATTAGGCCTTTTGGCAAATTTCTGCCTTTTTATGTAAAATGATCCCCCCCCCCCCTCCCCGTCTATGTCCCTATTTCAAGGATCAGCGTTTTCTCCAATCTGAACTGGTTTTTAACATGAAAAGTGAATTTTTTCTCATACCTAGCTAAAAGATTTTCTCTCTTCGCTCCCCTTTCCTAGCATATTACTTCACATCGACACTTGGCAACCAGGATACACTTCAGCTTTGATTGGTTGCAAACTGCACTGTGTTTCTTCGATTGGTTATTGAAGTCATGTTACTTTTTATTTGCTTGCTTAACAAAAGTTTTCGTTTGTTAGGGGGGCCAATCCGTAATCAACAGTATTTACGAGCACAAGAGTATTTACCTTTCCACAGTGGGCAATTGTCTCTATTTTTTAAAAAGTTGATATATCCTACTGCGTTAGATTTGCTGAATTCTTTTGCAATTTCCTGAGAATTTTAAAAACGTTTTTTAAAATTATTAGTATTGCCCTGTTTAATGGGGGTTTTGCTCCACTGTGGGCACCGCCAAGAAGGTCCAAGAGGGTGCACTTGTACCACAGGAAAAAACAGGTTAGTGTGCCGTGTAGAATAGATTTTAAATTATTCATTTGAACAGAAAATTAATGTATTACTATTAATTAACAATTCATTGAGAAATTTCAATTAATATTTTTTTAAAACTCAAGATTTGTTCAAAATCATTAACCCCCTTCCCCCACTGCAAATATTTCTTCCGGCATGTATGTGCTCCACTCTTATTTTTAAAAAAATGAAAAGTATCTCTGACTGCAAAAACTAAATAAAATAAAAAAAGCTTTAAAATTATGCCTTGTCCTATTATTTTTTTCCAGGCCTGTTGCATTTATATAAAAAATAATTTAAAATTGTCGTAGTCTTCAATTATATATAAATTCTAGCTGAATAGCCGTGCTTCGCTACTAAATTTTACTATGTGGGTTAATCAATAGAAATTCATGCATTCCACCTTTTTTGTGTGCGATCCGTTTCAACTGAGGAAAATTGGTTTTATCAAGGTCAGAACTCCTTACTTTGCCTATGTTTTGCCCTTGTTTACATTTGCTTCAAATTTTTGTGACTATTGGAAGTAAGGTATAAGGATGATCCTCATTTCCACCCTTTGAAATTAGTTAATCGAGATCGGAAGACCTTTCTGTGTTTTGCTTAGCTGATATTTGTACCAAATTGCAAAGTTGTGACTACACTGGAATCCCCTTTCGACGCTTTAAAATTAGTTAATCGATAGTGAAATAGCTTACTTTATTGACACGTGTATCGAATTGCAGAGTTGGGACTTTTGAAATGGGACATTGTGCTATTCCTTGAATCAAACGTTTTGACCCCTTTTCAATCTTTAAATCGTGATTGGAATAGCTTACTTTTTCTATGTTTGTCATTGTTGACATTTGTACCAATTTTAAGAGTTGTGACCATAGGGGAAGTGGGAAAATTAGTGATGAGCGAGTCAGTCAGTCAGTGAGGGTTTTGGCTTTTATATAGAGAGATTCTTAAGAGCTTACTAAGAGAAAAAGATTTCTTCTGATCTAGATTTTTGATTCTCATTAAGAGGTTTACTAGAACGAGTATGTTGCCATCTATTGCATGTTAATAGCTCACTCTCACGGGAAATATTGGGGAATGAAGTAAACTTATCCATAAATTAAATATTTTCCAAAGCGGAAGAAATAGATTTAAGAATTGGAGAGGAAAAAAAAGAGCACGAGTATTCTGCTGGGTGATGCTAAATATCGGTCGTTTATACTGCTGTACATAATTAGGTTATAGAAATGAGGAATATCGACTTTTATAAATAATCTTATTTTTGTATTAGTCTTCCAGTTAGGTTTTTTACCAGCTAAAATTTGAAGAATAATTTTGGAAAGAATCTTACCTTCTGTGATGAGAATTTTCTTAAAGGCCTAAAAAAAAAAAAAGCGCTAATTTTTTATTTTGTAAAATTATAAGATACCAATTGTCGAATCCTATTCTTGCCACAATTGCAAAGTTAATTGGGACCTTTTTATTACCACACTAAAGATAATCGGGATTGCAGCAAAACTCCTGCAAATTATTTTTAATCTACGGGCTCTAGTTACAAATATGATCAATAGATGGCAGCGTCTAACTGTTACTGCGACGAAACATGAATCCAAGCTTGCTCTAGACTGAAACTATGAAGTCCTTTCCTTGATGGGCAAAAGCTGATTTTAACTTTTTTTTTTTTTTTCAATTTTTATAAATTATTTAGATATAATCAGTAAGGAAGTGGAAATTATCGCTTTTTAGATTGTTGGGAGAATATTTAATACATAGCTATTACTCAATGCACACAGCAAAATTCTTTCTAAAAAAAAATAATTATGACATTTTGGACTTGTTAATTTATTACACCAAGCTAAAGAATATTTGTGGAGACTATCATCACTTCAACTTTCCAATACAAAGAATTGCGAAAGGAAAATTTCTTCATAATTGTTTTTCACTGATATAGTGAAGTTATCTTGAGTGGGAAAACATTCTGAGGAATTTTAAATCATTTTATACATATAAACAGTCGGAAATAGATTTCATTTGCGCGATACTAAATTGAAATTTGTAATAAGATAGTCCTGTATGCTTAATTAATGTTTGTTAAAGTAAATATTTTTCAACCTGCACTATATGAACTTAGCAGTCCACATGCAAAAGAGTGGTGCTGACATCTGTCGTCTTCGTTACGAAGCAGAAATTGACCCAAGAAAGAGCATTGCTATATTATGGAAACTCTAGTTTTTCCTCTTTCAGGTAATTCCTTTACATAAGATTCTCGTGCTTTCCAAAAGAATCCTCAGGTTTCTTTATGAAAATTCCTAAACATCATTTAATGTCTCGGAATTGTCCTGCTAGGTTTACATTTTGATTTTCCTAGTTTTTTTTTTATATTGCAGACAAAGTTGGTCATAATTTTGAATGAGAGATAATTTATTTGTCCATGAAAATTACTATTTTATATTCGCTGAAACGATTGATTATGGTACTAAAATATAACCTTTCAAATCGCTTATATTTTCCTTTAGTGGAACAACACTGTAACTGCAGTACCTTAACGACTCAAAACCAATGTTGGCAAGACAATATTTAAAAAACAGTAAAACTAAAAGAATATGTAGCAAGTAATATCTAGTTATAATTAACATATACTACATACTTCCCTGACGATATATAAAAATAGATCCAAAGGTTGTTTTAATGATTTTTTAACTTGGGTAACTGTAACTGCGATTTGTTCTTCCGTTATTTATTTTGAATAGCTGAACATTAGAATGTTCCCAAAATAAGTGTTTTAAAGGTAAATAAACGCGTGTTGTAAAGTATCGTTGTGCTATCACTTGGCATTTTATTAGCCGAGTTTTGAGTGTCGGGAATATAGATCTTAAGATGAATTTGAAATCGGTATCCGACATCGGTACATGTTTTAAAGCTTGGCGTACACTATCGCTGAGCGGAGTGGTCAATGTGAAAATTATCGCCGAACTGGAGCTTCTTTTTCCTATCTTTAAAGAATCAATCCTCTACTCATAAGCAGCGTTGCCAGACGTAGTTTTTCTAATACTACGCTGTTGTTTTAGTACTTTTTGAAGTGCAGGAAGTCTTAGTTTTTGAAGTACTTTTAATATTTCAATTAACATTTTCCTCTCCGTGGTTAACATTTGGAAGTGAGTGTATATCGTATTACTAGATATTGGATAAACCTTTATATTGATATATATTTTCAAATAATATTTCAATGGGCTTAAAAATTGTTTATATTACCAAAGCATAGATGTATTAAGATATTTGCTAAGAAATACATAAACAGCTACCTATATAGAGCTATTAGAAAAGTCATTGCTACGTAATAAATTAACTTCAAAATGTAACACAATAAGGGATTTATCTTTCCTAAAGCCCATTTTTAGAAAACGTATCTAAATTTGGTTTTCCCTTTTGCTTATCTTTTTACTGGGGCACTAGTATAAATTTGTGCGGGCACAGGAAACATTGCAATTGAAATAACTAAACATCAATTGAAACTCAACAATAAAAATTTTTTGTTTCTTGTAACGGAGCAAAATACTTTTTTTTTTTTTTTTTTAATATAGAGAGACAATATGCATTAAAATTTTTATTATACCCTTATGTCAATCAACAAAATGAAAATAACACAAGCTGTCTTCAGTACAATCAATTACTCAAACACAATTACGAATTAAATTGATGTTTGCTCTTTTCTAGCTGCATATATGGCTATTAAACAGTTTTTACTGCTATTAAAGTTATTGTACTAGATAGTATCAGTCAAGGAATGAAAGTTAAGGAAAATTGGCTGTGATAACTTTGACATTGCCGTAATGAGTGCCATTTTATCCCAGCTCAATTATAAACTATCTTTCTATGAAACTGCTATGTGAGATTGATTTTGATCAAAAGTTTTTTTGCCAAGTGTGGTAGAAACTACGAGTGCAGAACTTCGCGCTTCTTTTAATTACACAATATAAGGACGCTATATTCTAAACGGACTCGAACATTACGAGATTTTAGTGATATTTAGGGTAATAATCATTACATTGGCTGAAACAATAGCCAAATTGGTGAAAAGTGAAAAGAAAGGAGGAACAATTATTGATGGGATAATGCTCAAGGGAAGAGAACTATGTGCTAAAGAAATTTATTTTTCAACTTTTTGCGACTTTATTGTATATTCAAGGAGAAATTTGGGTCTGGGGAACATCTTAAAAGGCACTATCATCAAAATCGTTAGAGCCGTTTTTTGGCAATTGCTGATAAATAGAAATTTTTCAAATGCATCGCAGAAGTCAATCCATTCGGGAGTTATTCTGACCACGAACATTTTAATTAATCTATTTCACAAGGGGTAGTGAAATATCTTTGTTCCTTAAATTTATATATATATATATATGTGGGAGTAGACGATCAGAGAAGGGACACTTGTTGAGTGTAGAATCCAGCTTTAATGAATCCTTATTGCCTCCTATCTCATACTACATTAGGCACAAGCGCCTTTCTTACGTATATTCACATCGAGAATGTTCAGTGATCTGTCTCTCTAATCAGAATGAGGAAAAACCTCCCTCTGTCGATAGGAGTCGCCACGAGGGGTTCTCTAGTGGTGCGCCCCCTATCTCCACACTCGGTCATCTTGGCGAACTATGTCCTCATAGTTTATATCTGAAGTTATCTGAAATAGAAAAACACAAGGAAAGCAATATGCACAGATACTATGATTGTCACATCCATGATTGTTTTTGATTGGTGTCTCTTTGTAATGGCCAAAAAATTTTGCTCGCTGAGTGTAAACTTTAAATGTTCTGGGTTTTTTGCGTCTTTTCTTAAACTGTTTGAGGGTCTCCTTATTCATTGAGGTTTCTTCAGTATTCTTACTTGCATCTGATAATGATCTCTTCTTTTTATGTTTTTCCTTCACATCCTTCTGTTCATCTTTTTTGGTTTCATCTTGTTGAAGTTTTATCTTCATCTTTGAAATTTCTGCATTTTGAAGTTTCTTTCCATGCTGAATATGTTCAACGAGAATAGAATCTTCCTTCATTGCTCTTACTTGTTTAGTTATCTTCACATCCATTTCTTTTACTTCTTTTTGTCTGGAACATAACTCTCTCTTCACTTCAATGCTGTGATTTTTCTCCTTTAGCTGTCTTTTTAAGTTTACTCCTTCTTCTAAACTTAAGACTGAGGGTTGCAAGACTTTATTAGTGGCACTCAACTCACATTTTCCATAAGTTTGGCATCGTTGATCTAACTGTTCTTGTAGTAACTTGGCTATTTTCAATTCATTTTTAAGATGGATAATTTCTTCTTTAGCAGATCCAATTTCCATTTCACAACCTGCAATGTCTTCTCTGTATTTTTCAAGAATTTCAGTGGTTTCTGCCAGTTCCTTTAAATTTTCCGATTCTATTTCTTCAAGTTTAGCTTGTAATGCATCATTCCTAACTTCCAGTTTAGAGTACTGTACTTTGAAAGTAGCACCTTCTGTATGCAACTGTAAGATTTCATCTTCACATTCTTTTATCTTACTTTGAGCTTCGTTCAGTTTGCAATAAAGTTCTTCCATCTCTCTTTTGAATTCTTCATCTCCTCTCAGTACAGCATTTTCCGCTACTTCAGGAAAGTTTTCTTTAAAAGGCTTACGTTCTGCAAGTAAGCATGCCGCAATCCTACGCTTTTCGCCAAATAATTTCGCATATGCTACGGACTTTTCAATCTTCCTTTCGCCGCCAAGGTCTAATCTTTCTCCCGTTACACCAGTAGGATGACTAGCGCTTCTGTATTGGGAAGGCGGAGATACAAATTTCTCCTCTGCTCTGCTTCCTGATTGGCTGCCGCGGCTGTCGATCTTCTTCTCAACTGTCAGAACAGATTTGATTGACATCTTGCGGAGCTCTTCGCTTTTATTTTCTCCTTTGGCCTCGCCAGACTGGCGCCTGATAACTTGTAAATAAAAAACACGTGGATCCTCTCGGCTTGGATCTCGAAGCTGTCTGTAAAAGGATGGGTTTTCGAATTTTCCTATAACGTCCATTCCAATTATTAACTCATTTGTGTGGTCTTTGATGACGTATATTTTTGCATTGACTGAATGAGTGTCGATTTTAATGTCAGTATGGAAATATCCTAATGGTTGTACTTCTATATTACCTAATCCTTTTAGTAATATGTCATTTCTCATTAATTGGGGTGAACCTATTTTTATATACAAGTCCTCAGAAATGAAAGTGACTTGTCTCCCTGTATCATTAATAGCAACTATTTCATGATCTAATATTATTACCTTTGTGGTGCTTTTATTGTCAGTGTATGCACTAATTTTATCAATTGGACTATTATAACTTTCATTTTCGGGATACACATTACTTTTATAATTAGGAAAATTACTAATTACAGCTCTATTTGCCTTCTTTTTTGGACAATAGGCCTGAATGTGCCCGATTTCATTACAATTAAAGCATTTAATACCTTGATTTTTAACTTCAAACTGGTTATATTCATTAGGCCACTCTGTATTATCAACAATACCATTATTTCTTTCCTTATAAAAATGGTTAGTATTGGTTTGAGCACGAACGAATGGACGTTCCTGTATATTTTCTCTAGACTGCCAGTGCTTCCTGTTTTTTTCTTCATATTTATTTTCGCGAAATATCGTATTCTTTTTTAAATTATTTCTAGTTGAATCAAAGTCATCGAGTTTGTTGACCAAAATGTCCCTATTTTTTATTTTCGGAAGTTCGTCCATGAAGTGTTCTCGAATTTCTTTGGGTAATTTTCTTTTTATTTGATCTACTAGCATTAATTCTTTTAAATCTTCAAATGTTGCGACATCAAGTCCGCTCAACCATTCGGTTAGATAATTGTTTAGTTCAAAAGCAAAGTCTCTCCATGTCTGACATTGTTTTTTATGGAATGAGAATTGTATTCTGAACTGTTCTGGGCTAAGTCGGTATCGTCTCAGCAAAATGCTCTTAATGTGGTCGTAATTATTCGCTAGTGTTTCCGGCTCACGTGTTATTAAGCTTGCTATGTCAAGTGGAAGCAATGTAATTAAATAATTTACCCAAGTATCCTTCGATATTTCTAGACGACTAATTTGTCTCTCAAATAGTGTCAAGTAGATGCTTATGTCACTACCGTCAAACGGTTTCATATACTGTAATATATTTGGGCTTCTGCCTACTTCGTTTTCCCGTGCGTTTGTTACAGTAGCGCCATGTTGGCGAATTTCTGCTTCTATGCGCAGTTTCGCCAACTCGAATTCTTTCGCCTCCCTATCTTTTGCTAACTCAAACTCTTTCGCTTCCCTATCTTTTTCTTTCGCCAATGATTCCTCATTTTCACGATCATTTACAATTGTGTTTAACATATTTTTAACAAGGCTTTCATCATAATTGGCGTGTTCTGTTATTAATTTACATAATTGAGCGATTTTTGGATTAATGGGTTGTTCCAATCCCAGTTCATCTATTAAAACGAGTAAGTCATTCTTTCGTGCTCTGGCAAGAAACGCCATGTTAGTATAATCGAAAATTGTACTCACAGTTTTTCTGTTGACTTGTTACCTCGACTTGTGACAGTCAGTGCCTATGTTTCGTTATGGTCTTCCAGTGCTTGCTGGTCCCCTCCTTAATGATGTTGACCTCTTGTATTTGACACGAAGTTTCTTGGCTTCGACGGCGGTGTTCCAATGCTTGTTGTTTCCGCTAAATAATCCTCTTCGTCGGCGCTGACTTCGCTTTTCCGACGTGGTGGTTTCGCTTTCCGATGAGACGTGATTTCACTTTCCGGTCACTGTGCTAGCTGGTTCACTTCTCAGTGATATCGACTTCTTTTATTCGATGAGCAGTTTCTTGGCTTCATTAGCGGTGTTCCAATGCTTGTTGTTTCCGCTAGGCAATCCTCTTCGTCGGCGCTGACTTCGCTTTTCCGACGTGGTGGTTTCGCTTTCCGGTGAGACGAGATTTCCCTTTCCGGTCACTGTGCTGTTTTATCGTTTACACTGCTAGGTGATACGACGGCTTACACTCCGATCTCCGGTTCACTGCTGGGTGACTACGGGGCTGTTCGGTTTCATTTGTACTCGTACTTCTGGTTTGCCTTTACACGTTCTGCCGTTTGGTTTTTAACGTAACGTTCTGACGCCTACTCAGTTCGTGATGCCGAGCCCCCATGTGGGAGTAGACGATCAGAGAAGGGACACTTGCTGAGTGTAGAATCCAGCTTTAATGAATCCTTATTGCCTCCTATCTCATACTACATTAGGCACAAGCGCCTTTCTTACGTATATTCACATCGAGAATGTTCAGTGATCTGTCTCTCTAATCAGAATGAGGAATACCTCCCTCTGCCGATAGGAGTCGCCACGAGGGGTTCTCTAGTGGTGCGCCCCCTATCTCCACATATATATATATATATATATATATATATATATATATATATATATATATATATAACACCACTTTGAATAAACTAAATAGTAAAAATATGGTTCAATATAGGAAATAGAATTCTCCTTCCTTCACATTTTACGTATTTTATAATTTATTTTTTTCTTATAGGCATCATCAAATTAAGGCTACCTTCGACTTCACGAAATTTCGCCACACCAAATATATTTCCAAACCAAAATTTGAGATAACTTCTCATTTATTTTTGAAGTATTTATTCAGTTCCTAACTTTCGCGATTCTTTTAATTGTTACATTTCATTGGATTTCGAACTAACTCGCGAATTACAGTACTTTCGGTACTGATACATGTTCTATGCACCTAAACTTTGTATTTACTTATTTTGGAACAACCCCGAAACAGATATCGATACACCATCGAAATTTAATGTTACTTGGAAAAAGTTTTACTGTGAGGGCTTTATTGTGAAAGATCGCCAAATTATGTGCTACGATCTCTCCGAGATAAAATCAAATAAAGGATATGTTAGTCCACAAAAAATAAATTAAAATCTAATATGCTATATTTTAACCCTTTGGGTACATTTGATGAGTGAGACTCGTCATCTGCTTACTTGGGCGAAGTTATGGTGGACGAGTCTGACTCGTCATCCGTCCATCCAAATCCGTCCCATGGGCATAAAAATCTTCAAATAATTCAGTACTCAAAGGGTTAAGGGATCATATACAGAAACTTAAATTCACTGCCAACTGTTGATTGTTTGCTTTGATATATTATACTGACTGTATGCAAGTAGCATATTTTTATGGAAACATTTCAATTGGCGTTTTTATTCTTTTAATTTAACCCTTTTCAATCCGTGAGAAGTAAATATATCTCCAACTTCATAAATTTTTAAATGTCTCCGTTTTCAGTTATTTTACCACTCCTGATTATACCGACTTCTGCTAATAACTTTAGGAAACACGTATATAAAAAAGTCCTTGAATGTAAAGTCGTGCATCTGAAAGTTTACCTTCTCGTAAAAGTACATTTTGAGAATCTAAATTGAAGTAAATTACAGCAGAGATTAGTTTGAAATGTTGGCTGTTATTTTAAGTACGCTTTAAGTGTCACAAGAAATGTTTTAAATGAGATCATCTTTCGAGAATACAAAATCGTGTTCGATTTACCTGATTTCGCGAGACTCGAAGGAACATAGCATCACTTTATGTTCAAAATGACTCGTGATGATCGTTTTCAGCTCAACAATCATGTGCGAACTATTTGGCGAACACAAAAGCTTCGTTTCAATTTCTCTCCGTCTTTCATCGTCCAAAATGGAGAGCCTATCGGCTCTTTTCTTGGTAGCTAAGCCGACCAAACGGTATAGTGGTTAGCGTGCTAGCTTCTTGAGGTTGCGGGTTCCGAGTCCCGTGTAAGGGATGGGTGTTTGTAAATGTATGTTGGCTTGTCTAATGACGAATGTTTCAGAGCATTATAGCCCTCGAGTTGCTGACGGTGAGAGATAATCTGAAAAACAACCAACTTGGTAACAACTGATCCAGTGTTGTCCTGAAACAGTGAACTAATCAGGTCACCGTTGCATTATTAAGTACTGTTGCATCAGGATATTTCTTTCAAAACTCTTCAATGACGTGATAATACGACTTTCGAACTAAATAACGCTCCAATATGGATATTCACCGCTCCTGGCAAAACACCACCTTGATAAACAAGCGCTTGATCACACATCATGCGGTGCTTGATACACGATCACCGGAAAATGAATGCACTCATAGCATTGCTATGGAAAGTTCATATACTTTTAAAGATTAGTGAAGACAGCCTATTTAAATAACATTGGTCAGTTGCTCGCAAACACCTACAACGCCATCTCTTGACGGTAAACCTAACTAATTATTTTTTAAGTAAAAAACAACTGATTTTTTTACCACTTTTGTAAAACTCACTGCATTCTGTTCTCATTTGTTCACAAATTATATATACTTAGAATGTTACTTTTAACGTATTTTACTTTTAACCGATTACTTATTGTTCTAAACTCTTTCAGAGTGTGGAGCTGTTCAGCTACTTAGGTGGCTACATGGGCATGTGGCTGGGCGTGTCGTTCATCACGTTGTTCGATCTGTTCGAAACCCTGTGCTACCTGCTGTTCTGGCCGATCGGCCGAGGACTACACAAGAAGCGCCGAATGAACAGATTGCAAAAGCACAGGCAGCTAGGAAAGAATTCCTACAATGACCAGATAGTTGTGTACTGATAACTTTTAAATGTGCAAACGTTGCTTAAATTTCAGTGTTAACTCCATATATGCACAGAAGTATCTTTATGTTACAATAAGACAACATAAAAAATAAGAAAGTTATTAAAAATCTAAAGCGTAAACTAGCTTTCACGGGCGACGGGCCTCGATCCAGGGACCATTGTGTCTCGAGACAGATGCTTTACCGCTGTGCAAAAGAGTACTCCATTGCACAGAAGTTTTTATCTGTTATTTGATGTCGCCACAAATCTATTGCAGAAAAATCAAAGCTATTGTACAAAATAGATAAATGTAAAAAATTAGAAATGGCTGAATTAGCTGAATTTCTTCTTCAGGGGAGCTTGAACCCAGTCGGGTTTTCAATGGATACGTTTCTGAAGTGCGATTGATAGATTTTATCAATCCCACTCAAGCCCTTACGCGTCCAGCAAGATTGACAGTAAGTCAAAAATATTCAACAATAACATAATAAAAAATACTTTGAAAACTAAACTTAACAGAAACGCTGTCGCCAAAAGCTCTATAGCTACTTTGATTCAAAAGGTACTAGCCCAGCACCAAGAGTTTAAATACTGTAAAAATGATATTGCCAAAAGAGCCCCGCATATAACATTTAATACCGCACTGCCGTATATGTTCAAAGAAAAGAAAAGATGAAAAAATTGTTTTAACCCATAGAGCGGCTGATCCGGATTATCTAGTTCTTTTATCCCCAGTTTTTCCAGCAATAAACAACATTTTAAATTTACAAATAAAATTTAAATAAAATATTTTTTTTTAATATTTTTATTAGGATGATAGTTTAAAACCCATTTAAAACAAATTGAATAAAAAAATTAATTAAATTAATTATATATTAGAATCAGAAATATAATTTAAAAATTATTGCAGGGAAAACAACTGTACAATTTTGCCCATTCCCTGGACGCTCAAAGGGTTAAAATGAACCTTAGACCAGTTAGGACTGTTTAACTGGATTTCAATATCGCCCGAACATTGGAATCAAAAACCGAAGGAAGAAAATCCAAAAATATTCAAGAAATCCCTTTTTCTTCAAATTGTCCCTACAAATCCCTAAAGCCAAATTAAAATCCTTAGCATTGTTGCATGTACTCTTAATTCTATTTAGTTGTGTATAATAAATGATGCTAAAAAATTTGAAATTTATATTGCAATTAAAAATGGAAAGACTAATAACTTCAAAATTAAAATCTTGTCTATGTCATAAACACCAATCCCGACTGGATTCAAGCCCTCTGGCGAAGAAACTCAGTCGGGATTTCATATTTTCATATCGGTTTTTGGCTTCTTAAAATCTACTTTTGGCTAATAATTTTCTAACATTTGTAGGATTAAAATATCTTCTTGGATATTTTATTGAATTATTACTCGTTGAACTCATTTTAGTTAAAACCAGGCTAGGTTCACTCGCTAAAAGAAGACAAGTGACAAAATAAGTTCAGGTGGGGTAAAAATTAATGGGATTGGTTTTATTTGCGAATAATATAATTTAATAGTGTTCAGTAACTTTCTTCATACAGTCCACTAGATGGCGCTATGAGCAATTGTTTTCATATTTTTTCTTTTCTACTTGAATGCAACCGTCAGTAAGTAGCCATGTGAATATTCTTGCTGGTTGCTGCTAGTACCTTTCAAGCTGACGGTTCAAATAAAATGTACCAGAATCCTCTAAGTAATTCTTTACTGTTTTGTCATGAGTAAAATACGAAACAGAACGAGTTAACTATACATAAACATTTTTTGGTCTCCTCGAAGCCGGAGTTTCTGTGCTGTGAAAATTTCGAATTCTCTTGTGCTTTGTGTAACGTTCAAAATTCTAGTTCTGTTTCGTCGCGAGTTTTGGCTGTGTAATGTTCTTTCCAAACACTTTTCTATGGTACATTGTGAAACATTCTTAAGGTATAATTATTTCTGCTTTTTCGAGATTACGAAAATTGCAGTTTTTGTCTTAATGTGAAACTTCTAAAAGCGAAACATTCTAACTTAAATTGAGTTTCGCCAAATAAAGCGATCATTTGATTATTCTTTCGTGTTCTTTAATTTATGGTAAACCTGTGAACTCACCATCTCGGTTTTTTTTTCTTTTTCTCTTCTCAGTCATTTGGGTTCTCTTTTCTTGTTTTTTATTTGAGTGAGTTGCTTCTTTTTGCTGAGTCATGGATCTGAAAATGCTTCTCAATCAGAAGAGCATAAAATCTCCCATTACTCGGTTAAAATCTAAAACAGATAGAGATCTACAAACTTTGACTTTGGAGCAATTGGAAGCGAGACGGAATCGTTTCTTAAGTATAAAGGGAGAGTTAGGCGCGATTTTCACTTCTTTAATAAGCTCGTGTAAAGATGATGCATTTTCAATTGAGAAAGATGATTCTTTGGACGTTCTTAAAGAAATGTTGGCGTTACTTGGGGGGGGGGGGGGGAACATACAGAAAATTTCTGAAATTGATCGAACACAAAGGGAAACAAGTCCTAAAAACCCTGAGTCTGCTGATGTGAAACTTCCAACTTTAACTTTACCGACATTTTCAGGTGTTGTTGAGGACTGGCTAACTTTTTCCGATCTTTTTCGTGCTGCTGTTTCGGACAAATCTTCCTTCGATAAAAAAAAAAGACTAATCAATTAATTAGTTCGTGATGGGTGAAAAATTTATTAGCACATAATAAAATTGTTTTTTTACCCCCTTGCAAATAATCCTGCCAGTGCCCATACCAGGAAGAGCACTTGCTCCCCACCCCTCTCTTCTGTCGCTACCCATGTTATTTAAAATAAAGTTGCATACATGAATTCAATAAAATGTTAAAAAGCTAAGTAAGCATAACTTTTGGTAATATAGCGTGTTATGAAAACGTTGTTTCGAAGTATTTTATAAAAAAAATATTGTTAACATCGCTATGTATCGTGAAATCGTGATAATTGTTTCCCGAAACATCGCGATGCAGAAATGTTAACATCGCCCAGGCCTACTAATATACAGGTTTAGTACTTTTCTCCCTTTCTAGATGCAAATGCTGAATAGTTTATTCGTGGACCTCCTAAAAAGCTAACCAACTTGAAAGTCTGTATTACATAACAGATGGAAATTTCAACATGATTTAACTTAAATTTAGCTTAAGTGAGGCTAGAACTAAGGAATCTGTGCTCATTAGAACTCAAAATAAACCAGAAGGAAAAAAAAAACTAAATCTTCATCCTAATCCACAAAGACGTAAATTGGCTAAATCTCTATAACAACACTTTATAGGTAAACGGTTGCCCAATTAAAGTTTACCATTCAGAGTAGCATAGCGACTATTCCTATGAATAAATTTTCTAAAAATTTAGTACAATATTGAGACCATAGAAAATTATGGTTGAGGGCGAAAATAACATCCGTTTAAATTTTAACATCAAATAAGAATTATGGCAGTTTAAGGACTTAAATATAAAAGTTATGTTTATCGGGAAAAACGTGAATGAAGTTTTGAACCGAAAAGAGAAAAACCAAACTAAGTTTCGGCGTTCTTTTATCATTTTACTAGAAACGTCATTTGCAAATATTTGAAACATATTGTAATTCTATTCTATTTATGTTTTGGAGATTATTTTCCTATGATCATGGTACGATGCATACTAAATTTAATTAAAATGTGTTGCTTTTTACAGACTCAACCAGTTTTTTAGTGGCATCCATGCACATTCTATTTCAATGTAAAGCAAGTTAAATGGATTTGGTACAAACTCTTTATCAAATCTCCCAGATGTAGAAGTTCCCTTATCTAACAAAGTTATTCTAACTGTTTTCGAATTGTCTTACTGTTTCGAAGTTGAGTCATATTAAAGTCAGATAATACTTTCACAAATACTCTGCAAGTAGTAACTGGTTTTGAAATATTCATTACTGGGAGTCAATTTTGGATCACCATGTATTTGCAGTAACTCGCAAAAACCTGCAAAATACGAATTCTTCTACAATTAGTCTGAAACTTATGAAAGAAAAGGCAAGAACATTTCAACAATCTTGATGTTTGTAATTATAAAGCGCTTATTGGTATTGAATAATTTAATAAAAAATTACAATTCAGAGACAAATTTGTAAATAGTTTTCCAATAAAAACCTGTCTTATTGTACATGTAGAATATTTTACCAATTTAAATTAAATGTTTTAATTCATTAGTAAAAATACATTTAAATAAAGATTTGTATTTCAATCATTGAAAACTATATTATAGTTAAGAGGTTACTTGTTGTTATTATAGTAATTAGTTATTATATAGTAACTTTTGTTATTTTAGTAAGAGTTACGAGATCACTTGTATTTTGTTGATGATAAAAAGCCATCGAAAAGAATTTTCACTTACAATTTGCTACGCAGTCATGCAAGTATTTTCGAAGCCATTATAATTACTTTTCAAAGTTATCCAATTGTTGCATAACTCAGCAATTTCAATGATTTTAAAACAAAAACTTTTTGTCGCTCACTTTCTTTAAAATCAATCATATGAATGTAAAAAGTTTTAGTATGCAACAAAACGTTTGTCAACAATATAATTACATCAACAATGATTCGGTAAAAAGGTATGTTATCTGAAAAATTAATACTGTTACAACTTTTTGAAGAATAAATGAAATACAATTAAAGATCTGTACATTCCTTAATAGTAGATCGATTATCTTTCAAGATATTCGTATTGTTGGATATGTTAGAGCCTTAAGATTTGTAATTTTTTTGACTTCATGGGGGTGGAGGGACTATCTTTAAGCGAAAGCAGAAAGATAAAAATCAATTTCAAAAGTATTTGCAATTTTTAATGGGAAGAAAACTTTTTCAATAAAAAGTCTAACCAAAGTTTTTTTTTTTTTTTTTTTTTTTGTCAAATTTATTACTTGTTTTTTAAAAAAAAATTTAAAAGAGCCGTAAAATATAATTTTTTTAAAAATTGGTCAAATTATTAAGACATTTTGAATTTTAAGCAAAGTTAGAAGAATTTTAACTCAAAATGTTACTGCAGAAATAAGTTACACTTTTGAAAAATAAGTACTTATATATAATGAAGTTTTGAGTAGAAATAATAAAACATACTTAACATTGGATCAAGGTCAAACTTGGTTATAATTACAATGATATTGAAATTTTCAAAATTTTAAAAACTTTTTCCACCTAAAATAATTATTAACACTACCGTAAAATGGGGTGAATAGGAAGAGCGGGGTGAATCGGAACGAAACTTCATGAAATTACAAAGAAATTATTATTTTACACAAATAAAGCAGTTTTATTAATTATATATATATTTTTCATTTGGTTAACATGTTTTTAATCTTGGAACATGTTTTGTGGG
Source organism: Linyphia triangularis (assembly GCA_963978545.1). Classification (NCBI taxonomy): domain Eukaryota; kingdom Metazoa; phylum Arthropoda; class Arachnida; order Araneae; family Linyphiidae; genus Linyphia; species Linyphia triangularis. The sequence continues at coordinate 86,651,260 of OZ021729.1, read as the reverse complement.
GTTTTCAACACTGTCCTTTTTTTAAAAAAAATTCTGAAACAGCGTGCATACAATCCAATGAGTTTTAACCTCTCCAAAACTTATCCCGTAATTAATAACATGTACCAGTTATAGACTTAACTAATATATTTTTAGATAAGTATAAACATCCACAACAGCATGCTATACTTAATTTAACTTGGTTTTAAAAACTTTTTATTTTACGATTTTTTATATTTTGCTTCTTCTCGATTTTGAGATTTGCGGGGTGAATCGGAATACTTCAAAAGTGATATTAAAAAGCTGTTTTTGGCAAGATTATGTTCCACACAAGATTCAACGACTGAAGAAGAGTCTAATTACTCCCTTCAAGACAGTAATCAAGATTGCAGGCTTGAATAAATGTCAGAAGAGGAGCCTAGTTTCCGCATGGCCGAAAACCCGATTGTTCCGGTATTTTTTTTCTCTAAATGACTCCGTCCTCTTTAAGTTATATGGGAAAATGTATGAAGACTATGTGAGCAAAGTTTTACACAAGATTATTGCTATATAAGTGTGTTATACAAAAAGCGCTTATGAACGAAGAGATTTTCTGAAACAAATGAGGATGCTTTTCTCCTTTCTCAAGATATTTTAAAGAATTTGCAGTCATACGACATGCAAACATAAAGTAGATTTAAAAGTATTATTAATTTTAAAGACTATTTGGATGAGTTATAGGAGAGTTATATAAGAGTTGACACGCTTTCAAACATACGATTTGTTTTGACAATAATTGACAAACACAAATTTTATCCGTCATATTAAATGATTTTTTTCTGATAATTTTGTGTTCCTATTCACCACAATGCATTATTACTTGATTTTTGTCATCCTGTAAACGTTTAAATAAGATCAGACATAAATTGTAACGAGTGTTCCGATTCACCCCTTTCTGCGGGGTGAATCGGAACACCATGAAAAAATTCAAAATAAATTAAAGTCCTAGTTTTTACAAAAAATTTTGAGTTGATTCTCAAAGAAGAAGGTAAGACCCAAGTTTCTATGTCAAAAATATGTTCCTTAACGATCTTATTACAACCGATTATTACTTTGAAAGTTGAAAAGTGTTCCGATTCACCCCATTTTACGGTACTCGATATCATTTAGGCCAATATTCGGTGTTCGAAATAATGTTCCGTACTCAAAATTGTAAATAGTGCTTTAAAAGCATTAGTTAAGCAATATTTTTAACAATTAACTTACAAAACCTTACGAAATTCAGGGAATGAATCATAGTATCCTGTCAAGAATTTGTTGAATAGGTAATTTACTGTTATTTATGCTCTACTTTAAATTGTTGAGTCATCCTGCAATTATTTATTTTATATTTAAATTTCCATACCAAGACTTTCAAATTCAAATATTTTCGCACTAAGCCGATCACATAAACATTATGTATCAAATCTTACAGAACTTCGCAAACTGATACATTTTTTTTGTTAACCATTCCAAGAACTACATGCACCAGTGAACGTTCCTTTTCAATGCTTCGAAGACTGACAACTTATCTGTAGAGACACAAAAGCGCCCTAATAATTTAGCAGTAATTCACTGCCAGCGCAGCATCGCTCAATTGATCAAAGATCGCAAATGATTTTGTTAGACAGATGTCATGGGACAATCCATCCCCCTACCCCTCACACCCTACCTTCATCGAGTTTATCCAACGAGGTTGGTTGGTTGGTTGTTTTCAGATTATCTGACGCCGTCAGCAACACGAGGGCTATAATGCGCCGAAACATTCATCATTACACAAGCCAACATACATTTACAAACTCCCATGCCTAACACGGGACCGGAACAAGCAACCTCGCGGTCTAGAAGCTAGCACGCTGACCACTATACCGTTTGGTCGGCGTTTATCCATCGAGTCTCGCCCCCTTGCTAAAAGTGCAAAGAAGGAGCCTCTGACCATGAGTGTATTAACCCTTTGGGTACATTTGACGAGTGAGACTCGTCATCTGCTTACTTGGGCGAAGTCACGGTCGACGAATCTGACTCGTCATCCGTTCATCCAAATCCGTCGCAAGTGCATAAAAATCTTCAAATAATTCAGTACTCAAAGGGTTAATTAGTCCTAGGAAGCTGGAAAGTAACGTGTGTAAAAGCGGCCTGTTCGTGACAATCCAAAAACACCATAGAAGGCATTTTCATCGACAACGAGTTTATCAGCCAAGTTTCAGTTCTATTATATTAAAGTAAGTGGGTTAATTCATCCTTCGTAGATTTACCCTCCACAAACAAACAAATTCGAAGTGAACGTAAAATATTTTTAAATGTATAATATAACTTGTACGTCTTGTGTTCGCTTTAATAGAAATTTGCTTAATTTTAGGGAAAAATTCGTATTTATATCTCAAACAAAATCAGAAAATAAGCTTGAATATTAATGAATGTTTGATAGCGTTTAATATTATGTACCCATCTAATATTCTTGTTACTTTAAAGCCAGAAATTAAAACAGATATGTTGTTCAACAACCCTGATTGTTAAATACACATCGTAAAGAAGTGAAGAAAAAATTCAAGAGTTTAATTTTTTTTTTAAATGAAAAGGTAAACCGTTTGGAAAATATTAAAATAATAAATAATATTATAAATATTCTTGGTCTGTTGTGTACATTCTAAATATTTAAAAATTAGTCGAATACCCGTGCTTCGCTATGAAATGTTAACATGTGCAATATTTTAGCTAGCTGTGAGGCCTCGCGCTGCAGAAACCTGTCATTCGTGTATAGGTCCCAGTTTTTGACTCTTCGCTCGCAGGAAGGCTCATCGCTACGCAAAATTGAGCTCGCTTCGTTCGCTGAGAAGTTCATTGACACATAAACAATGAACATAATTTTAGAGCTGTAGTCCCATTAGAAATCGTTTTGTAAAATATTATTTAATTAAAAAAGTTAATTAAAAAGAAACTAAATAAAAATTTAAAATTATATTTTTGGAAAGTCCAATTAGAAGGCCAAAACTACTTTTGTTGAAAATTTCAGAGCTGAAGCCCTATTAGAAGTCTTTTTGTAAAAAAAAAATTAATTAAGAAAATTAATTAATAAAACTAAACTAAATTTTAAAATTCTGTTTTTCAAAACTACAATTAGAAGGCTAAATCTACTTATGGGGAAATTTTCGGAGCTGTATCTCTGTTTGAAGTTACTTTGTGAAAAAAGTTAATTAAAAAATAACTAATTAAAATTTTAGCATTCTGTTCGACATGTATACAGTTAGAAGACCAAAACTACTTACGCTGAAAATTTCAGATCTCTACTCCAATTTTAAGTAGGTTTCTACATATCCACAGACAGACACACAGCTTGTTATATTATTATAGATGGGTAAAATCGAAAATAATAATAACAGCACAGCGATTAAATGTTAAAAGATATATATTTCTTTATAAGTCGCCAATCGGGCCAACCGCGAGGAACTAGTTTTCGACACTTCAAAGTGAAATTAAGAATTTTAATCAGCAACCACTTTCTTCAAAAAACATCCACAACCTTAGTATGTATTTCAGTTTCATTATTAACTGCAGTTTTCAAAGGTTAGTCGCTAAATATAATCCGCCATAAACCAAACTAAAGATAGCTTTCTGAGAATGCGAAAAAAAATTTATGAGTGTTTTATAAAACTTCAATTATCGAGAAAACTTTTTTAAAAAATAGCACATACCTGTGAAAGTGTGTACCCCTTTTCTTGAATTTCGCATATCACACATTTTTAAAGGATATGGTAATTTTTGTACGGTTTACTATAGTCTTTTCCATTAAATGAATTAGGTGTTTTTTCTTCGTTTATGGATATATGTCTTCAGAGGATGCGATCTTCGTTACACATGGCAATCCTAAAAACGCCGTCCAACAGGTGCTTTAATTCCACAGAGTAAGTACCAAGGAAAGCAAAGACCATTCCCACAAATATGAATCGATTCAATAAATCTTTCCTGCACTTAAACACAAAATTACTGCGATTCTAAAATGAGACTTCGTTTCATTTCCGACGATGATTTTCTTCTACTTTTTTAATATAGCTTGTTTATTTTTAACCGATTCCAGCTGACAATTTCTGCCACATATTTTAGTTCTTAACGTGGTTAGATAAATGGCTCGTAATTTTGAATTTGGTCGGATAACGAGTTCGGTACCTGATAGTCTTTCCAGGCCCACCACAGCAACGAGAGGACATTGCGAAGACGACAGCTTTCACTCGAATCCAGTTCGGGCAACTCAACCGAGCAAAATTCGAAATATTTGAACTGACTTCGTGCAGAAAAAAAAGTAGTGTTTCTATTCCGTTGATCGACGCAGCATGGCCCTAGTGTTGCTCGTACTTCAGTAAACTGAAAAAACAACTAAACTATATTATTTCGTTCACCCGGAACTAAGTTGGTTTTCCTTTATCAAATGCATATGCTTCAGAGATGAAAGATTAGAAGAAATAAAAAAGAAAAACCTTGGGACAACAACACTATGGGAATTATAAGAAAAATAAAATTAGAGACTTTGAAAGAATTCAAACTGGCTCAAACTCTATTACTAGAAATTATTTTTTAATATTTTACATCACTGTTCACACCTCTGATCAATTTTAAATCTAAATTAATCGTCTTAGGGTCGATGTACAGTTTAACTCTGGGCCTTAAGTCTGAGCCCAATTTCAAAGACGTTTGATTTCAGTTTTATAAAACATCGATGAATCAATACAACTGAACAACATCAGCATACATCAATTTTTTATAGAAGCAAGCGGTGCATCCCCACACAATTCCTTTCCCGCGCATGCCCAAATATTAAGTAGGAACGGACAACGGACCACACTTTTGACCAATTGAAAACATTGCAATTGGGATTAAGAGGGCCAGAGCAACAAATTTTCTACTTTTGAAGCATTTTCCTGAAATATACTACAGAAACAAATGAAATCCGAGATATTTCCTGAAAAATAGTTACAGAAACTCGAAATTTTCGAATGGCAACACCTACTTTTTCTTGTTGCAAAATACTCAGAGCGTTCGAAAACTCTTAAGAGCGTTGGAATGGTACTTGTATCACAAAAAAATGGACGAGTTATGCACGCAAATAAATAAAAAAAGTTCTGAGGACGGCCAACAACAACGCAATTGAAGCTCACGGTGAAAATTTGCATATGGCAGAGGCCAAAGTTCACAAGGGTGCCATCACAGCAAATTTCCTCCATCTTGTTCGAGTTTCTGTAACTATAACCGTAACTGTGAGCGCCATTCCGTTGCCATTCACAGAATCCCAAGCTCATACCTTTGATTAACTATACCTGAAATCTCATCTCGATCTGTTGAAACGGGGCGACCGCTAATGGTCCATATACTGGCAAAGTTATTTTATGTCCACCCTGTATTAGACGCACATACACGTTTGATAAATAACATTTTAACCCTGTAGAATATATTTCACGGTTGGTTGTTTTCAGATTATCTGGCGCCGTCAGCAACACGAGGGCTATATTGCGCCAAAAACATTCGTCGTTAGACAAGCCAACATACATTTACGAACACCCATGCCTAACACGGGACTCGGAACCCGCAACCTCGCGGTCTAGAAGCTAGCACGCTAACCACTATACCGTTTGGTCGGCACTCAAACGACAGGACTACCGTTTTCTGCACAGTAAAATGATATTTGGCGAAAAACTCTCCTCCTAATCATAGACTGAGAGGCGATTGCAAGTTTAAGTACCTCATCGAAACATCATTCTAAATTTTTTTTATACAATGTAGAGAGTACAGTACGAAAAAAGAAAATCCGAAAGATGGCTATATCTTTGATTCTAATTATCGTAGAATCTAAAGGTTTGCACCAAAATGTTTTGTTTATGATTTTTTATACGTCTGCTTTACAAAATGTTTTTCTTAGGGGACTATTTGGTAAGTAAATTTAACTCCATCTTTGAAAATTTCAATAAGAACCCCTATTTTGAACGGTTTTTCTTTCGATTTAGAATACTTCGTTTACCCTAGATACCAAACTTCGGTTCATTACGTTGAGAAACGCGTCACTTAGAGAGAAAATATGTTGGCCGATCTTCAGGGCGAATCTCTATAAAGCGGGGAAGAATTAAACGTTTGCTTGCTTCAAGACCTAATCTATTGCACGGTCCCTTAAAGTGAGCTTTTTTTACGTTTTTGCTAAAATATTGAAAACAAAAGTCGAAATGGAATGAGAAAAATTCTAGAGGGATTTTCGGTCATAATAAATCTAATAAAAGCAACAACAAAAATGCATAATTCTATTTAAAAAATTTTAAAACTTTATTAATTTAACTTGAATAGTTAAGCAATTAATTATTAATACACTGTTTGGTGCAATAGTTGATTGCTATTAATATTTGGCATTTAACAAACTAATCGTTCGAGACAAACATTTCTAAAATATATTAATTATCTAAGAATTTATGGCCAAAAAAGAAATTTTTTCTTTTTACATTAACTTATCTATTCTTTGACTTCATTTAAATTACTAACCACTCATTAGAAAATTATGAAATTTGGTGTTTAAACGTTTTTTTTTTTTTTTATTTTATTATTATTATTATAATTATTCTAAATCTAAATATGGTATAATATTATAGGGTTGCCATTGAACTTGCTGAAAAACGAACATCTTTTTTTGTCGGTTAACCAACCACTCATTAATTTTCAATAAAGAAGGCTGCAAATGATTTGTCTTTCCTGGCTCCAAAGACCTTTCATCTTTTAAAAGCCAGCCAAATATTACGTCATCAATGACACGTGTATTTATCGCCAACTTGGCTCACTTATAAAAATTGTAACTATTTTTCGCCAGAGAATAAATATCGTCTGCACTCTTCTTTACTGAAAATTAAATACCAGTGGGTTACCACAAAAATAATGCTCGTTATTTGGCTTGGTTATAACAAAAATCCGATTGATAAATATAAAATACTCAAAGTCAAACTTTGAATATTTTCGTCCATTTTTCTGCAGCCGACCAGGGGATTTTTGATCTATTATCATTTCTCTAAATTCTAAAAAAATATTTAAAAATTAAAAAAAAAAAAAAAAACTCGGTGTGATGTGTGATGGGTTACCTAACCTAATTTTGCCGTTGCCTTTCGGACTATATATGTTGTTGAACGGAAGTGATTCATGGACTTCATTCCGTCAGACACCCGTTTTCCATAAATTTTGAATCGCACCTCTAAATTGTCTTTAAAATATTAATTGGCACTCTATTCCCAAGACCTGCTAATTTAAAACAATAATTTTCCTTGAGGGTGTCAATTTACATCTTTTTTTCTTGATTCCTCCCGTTTGAGAAACCTTCACCTCTCCTTGAACGGGACGAAAAGTTGCGCACACGAGCACAAAGATATCTGCCATTGAGAAATTTCTGTTTTTCTGCAATGCCCCCCCCCCAAAAAAATCGCCCGTTATGATTGATAAAAATCGCTGTGATAATGCCTTTTTAAACGTTCTAAACGGGTCTACCATTCTGATAGAAATGCGATGAAGACGTAAACAGTCTTTAACGCAGAGTTCTCTCTTTCCTTCAGCATCGCCTATTAATGACTTCTGTTTCAATTACAATAAAGGATAATGTAATATTTATCGAGAAATATTTCGCATTTTTGGCGGTTTTTCCTATTTTGCCATATCGCCAAAAATATTGTGCGCACAATGCAATAATCGTCGAAACTTCTATTGACACCCAAAACGAAACTTTTACAGCCCCATTTAGTAATACAGATTATCTTTAAAGAATAAGTTCATGTTCAGACGCATGGCGAGTAAAATATCAGCAATATTCAACAAGGATTTAAGTAATAAAAGCATTCGTCCTGTCTATATCACAAGAAATACTCCCACGCGAAGTCTAAGGTTGTCTGTTTCCATGGAAACAAAACTAACCCCATTTTCCCATGGAGAATTACAAGACTTGCCTAGCGACCGACCAGACTCTGTCGGGAGTCATTCTGGTGATAGACAATAGTACTGGACCAGGGATGGCAGACTTTTCTGTACCAAGAGCGAAAAATTCAATAATCAGAATAGCAAAACTTTTAAAGAACAGCATACTTGTATGTTTTACTTTGGCTATAATTTGTGGGACATTTTCTGGATGACACAAGGTACATTTTGCGGTCTTGTAACTACTCGTAAAATAAATTAGAATTGCAAAACTATGAATTTATGTTTTATAAAATATTAGTGGGTGATAAGTTATATGGAAAAAAATTTCACTAGGTTAAATATGTATTTATAAGCCAAGGTACACGGACGTGTCACGCGAATCCCACGTTATAAATGCGTGCGACCTAGTTGGAATATTTTTTCAGTACAATTTTTCATCAATTAACATTTTATAAAGTATTACCAGTAAATTCAAAGTTGCTATTTTAATTTGTTTACGAGTCAAGTTTGCGAAAAGACCGCAATGTGTCCAGTACGTCATCCAGTTAATTGCACCGTAAATACTTTAACCCTATTGGAAAAAGTTCAAATTACCAGTATCAAATTGATACCGGAACCAGTAAAAATGATACCGGAACCAGTAAAACCATACTGGAAATTTTAAAACCGGTATAAAACCATACTGGGAATTTTAAAGCCGGTATGAAACTATACTGGGAATTTTAAAGCCGGTATGAAACTATACTGGAAATTTTAAAGCCGGTATGACACTATACTGGGAGATTTTAAACCGGTATGAAACTATACTGGAAGTTTTAAAGCCGGTATGACACCATACTGGAAGATTTTAAACCGGTATGAAATTATACTGGAAATTTTAATACCGGGATTTGAAACATACTGGAAATTTTGATACCAGGTTTGAAACATACTGGAAATGTTTGAAACCAGTATGGAACCATACTGGAAATATTGAAACTAGTATAGATTCTTAGTGGAAGTATTTAAGACAATATACTGGCCTAAATATATTTTACAAATGCATCCAAACCATATAGAGAATTTTCAATCTAAATATTAATTCGTTCCAAAAGCACAACATAGAATTGGGGGCCCTCATATAAAGCCAACGTTGACTGTAGTAAAAATAAAATTAAGTCTGCTATTTCACTTATGTAGAAAATCAGCAAAAAGTGTTACGAGCAAATAATTTTTTTATTATCTTGACCTACATGATTAATCCATTAACGAGGGTTGGCAAGAAAACTTGCCAAACGTTTTAGTTCTTTTCTCTGCTAATATAAAATTTTCCCAAAAAATCTGAAAAATTCAAAATATACCTTAAACGATCTAAATAAACAAAGTTAAAGTTAAAAACAGAGATGAGTTTATCCATTTTAAAATTGTCTTTAATGGGTTAATGTAAATTGTTGGTAAAATGCTGCCAAATTTCGGTACTTACGTGTTAACGCCACCGCAGCTACAGATTTAGCAGTTTTTAAGTGCCGCCAATAAAGAGCAATCTTGTTGTTTGCAAGAGCACACAGTTATCTTTTGGATTCCTTGTTGTTTGCTGATTTTTGACGCCATTTTTTACATTGGCGGCACTTAAAAACCGCCAAATCTGTAGCTGCGGTGGCATTAATACGCAAGTACCCAAATTTCTAGTATTGCAAAACTGAAAGAAAAATACTTTGATGTATAAAAAATATTTATTGTTAAGAAACACAAGAAAGTAGGCCCTGTCTGTGGCATTTCAAACTATCTTTTCAAGAATATTCTATTAAAATAAAGCAGATTCTCAGCATGTGTATTAATTTCGAGTTGTCATTTTGGTACTTTTCCGTTATAAGCACATTTTAAATCTTGGCGTTTTACAAATACAACACAACGTACTGGCGAATGAAATAACTTTTGATGTATTCTACTAGTGATCCTTGAATCAAAAGGTTTGCATATTTTAGTAACGCAATTTGCCAATCATTAGTATGATTATCTTCTATTACTTTTCTCTCTCGTAACAGCGATTTTTTAAAACGTTCCCAATTGGAGTGAAAAAAATTGTGGTGCTAAACGGAAAAGTACTATAATATGAAACACTCGACAAATCTTGACTACAGTATTATCTGTTTTCCCAGCACGTGTATAAGCTTTGCTAAGATACATTATACAGTACTAGGGGGCTTCGCCCCCTGCTCGCTAACGCTCGCCAACCCCCAAACGCCTCGCTGCGCTCGGATTGAGCGGCTTTGCCGCTCGAATTTGTGGTTAAAACATCTTGCTGCGCTCGAATAAGTTTGCCAGCCATAAAAAAATGTAATCAAATTTTTATAAATTTAATGTAAGGCCTAATAGAGAAAACACCCAAATTGCAAGTTTCATAATAGAAAGTTAAATATACTATCCGCCAACATTCTGACTTAAAACTTCCTTAGCTATGCCCTAACATTGAAGTCCCAATATCTTTTATTTATTCTGATAAGTCGCCCCGTTAGAGGACGACGTCCAACGCGAAGCATTTCCTGAATAGAAATACTTCAAAATAATAATTACTCTAATACAAAAATGCTTCAGAAAAACAGAAAAAATCAACTTTGAAACGAAGAGTTTAAAAAGAGCTTTAAAATTAGCAATGGGTTTGTTGTTTACATATAAGGATAGCTTTAAAATTAGCAACGGTTGGTTGGTTGAACCCCCGAGCAGCCGGTTTGTTGTTTACATAAGTAAGGATGTTGCCAATCATATATTCAAAATCATTGAGGCTTTGTAGTAGCTTAATGTTGAACTAATTAATAAAGTGTTAATAAATTATTTTGGCACGTTTTGGCAAATCTACAGCTTATTTCCTTTAAAATGACACCTTGATCATTGAAATTGGTTGAGTAGTTTAGGCGGACGGACTAACCCCAAAAAACGTATTGCCTATTAAATATATAGATATTATCATTTGGCTCTATTCTGAGACCATCACTTGAGGGATAACAGTAATAACATATGCGGTACAGATGTAGTATAGAACATTTCTTTGGCATGATATTATTTTTTAAAGATAAATGCTGTTTCAGTCAACGGGTTTTACTTTAAGTTACATTTTTATTTAGTTTCTTATATATATTTTATTTTAATTACTTTGTTTTTAATTTTGGCGAAATTTCTTAATGCCAAATAAAAAAAAATTCTTAATGCCAAATAATAAAAAATTGCCTAATGTCCTATATTTCATCTGTTCCACATATGCTTGCTCTTCAGTTTCATCATAAGTCCTTAATAATTTCTGTTAGCCAAGCATATGAATGCCACGTCCTAGTCTTTCAATACATTATTTTTCCTCCTTTTGATGTGAAGTCGCTAAATGATTATTTACAAGCGATAAAAGACTTTTGAAAAAAGTTGTTTATTGATTTGGGAACGAATTCGATTGTCTTCACTTCGTTTCTTAATGTCAATTTCTTCACCTTTCCCTGGCCAACATAAGTCATTACGGTGGCTTCACAACTCTTGTAAAAATAAATAAGGACATTTTCAGTCAATTTCATATAAAAATTTAATTTTCATTAACCATCACTTAAATAATAATAAACAAATTTCATTAAAAATATGCATATATTTGCGTTAGTTCAATTTTAACTAGACAAAGTAATGGCAAGTAAAAAAAGTTTCTTCGGCAGTGTTGGCAACAGCTAAATGTAAACAAATGAGCATTTTGAAATTCAAAACGTGTTTTTCATGCGTAATTCGAACTTTTAATGTGTTTAAAGTGCTTATTGAAAGAAAATCTTCATAAGGGCGGAATACAGCCGATTCTAAAATGCTGGTGAATGACTCTGGACATTACAATAAAAGAAATTGCAGCCGGACTTACAATCTGGAAAGATTCTCTGCCAAGACATTTTTAACAGAGGTTTCCGTAGTTTAATTTAGATAGAAATATTAAAGATATTTACAAGAAACAAATTCATTTAATTAATAATAGTATATTTACAAATGACATTTACAACTTTGAAAGCTGAATGGCTAATGAACTGCATTTCCAGTTTTTTGAGATCCATCTAAAAAGATAAGAATTCGTTTTCTGTTCTTTCTGTTCTATTCTCGTGCCGCCCAAGTCATGTTCAAAGTGCTTTTGAAAGACTATGAGCTCTACTATCGTGGCTTCATCACTTAACTGCCACAGTAGCCTCCCACCAGCGATAGCAAGACTTTAAGCATCTCTTTGATTAAACTGTACTCTTCTGCCTGATCGAGTTGTTTTGGTCTCTTGGGTAAGATTTGCTGTATCATGGTGGACTGTAGATGGAGCTTGAATCAGTTCAGATGATGCTGATGAAATGGGCTTTTCCTCCAAGATGATTGATGAGGTTCTGGACAGTTCCTTCGCAATGTATGCTAGCTTTAGAGAGTCGATATTGTTTGTGGCTTTTATCCCTTTTTGAATTTTGAAGCAATAAAAGGTCCCTCGTAAGGTGGTTGCAAGCCTTTCCTGAAGGTATCTGTTCGCAGAAACACATGGCTGCAAGTTGATAGATCTTTACTTACGAATACTGATGGGTGTCCATGAGGTTGTGGAAGTAACCGTTTCATTGCCTCTCTAAGCTTCCCGACACATGTGGCTGCATCAAGAACCTTTGAAGTTGGTGACATGAATTTGCTAGGTAAATGAATTGTTGAACCATAGACCATTTCTGCTGTCGTTACCTTTAGGTCATCTTTCCATGCCGCTCTGAAGCCCAAAAGAATTGTTGGCAGCACTGCAGACCATTGTGTGTTTCTATGTGCCATGATCTCAGCTTTCAATTGGCGATGAAAACTTTCCACCTGACCATTTGAAGCTGGGTGGCATACCGTTGTATGTTGGCATGCTGTACCCAAGAATTTGGAGACGGCGTAATGAAGAGATGGCTCAAATTGTGTTCCCTGATCTGTGGTTAATCTGAGTAGTGTCCCGAAACGAGTGATCCATCCAGAGTAGAAAGCTTTTACAACTGTGTCAGCAGTGATATCTACATTGCTTCTGGACACTTGGAAAACTTATCCTCACAAGTGAGACAATACCTGTATCCTTCTGATGGAGGGAGTGAACCAACCAGATCAATGTGCACATGCTCAAATTTAGCATTTGGTGGTACAAAACTGCCAATAGCATTTCTGGTGTGGCAAGATTCCTTGGACTTTTGGTGTTCCAGACATGTGCATGCCCAGGCCGCAACCTCCGCTTTTATGGCAGGCCAAACATGCCTCTTGTGGACTAACTTTACCGACGCTCTGGCACCAGAATAAGAAAGATAATGCAGACTGTTGAAAACTTTTTGTTGATGAAAAGCATACACTATGTTCAAATTGCCCTTAAATATTATTTCAGACTCTATAGCAGTTTGCAACATATCCAAACCGGGCAATGTTGCTAAGCTGTTGCAGCAACAACTTGCTCTTTAATAGTATGATATGAGGTTTTGTCCAGTGTTAAAAAGCCTTTGTTCATAATAATAGTATTTAAGTGACTTAGCAATCATTTGCTCTAACTCGAAAATGATCTTTTTGATGTGCAAAACCGCTTCATTTCCGTTAAAAAGTTGGTTTTTGTGATATTACCTAAAATGTAGATTTAAAAAATATTTTGAATCCTGAAATCAGCTCTACACTTATCCGGCTGCCATCTCAGCTGCTTAAAAAAGCTATTTTGGCTCGGAGAAATGATAATGATGCCCTTAACAATTTAATGCTCAGAAAATAAGAAAATCATTGACTTATATATATGTATGGAGAACACTTTTTGTACTTGCATAAAAAAATTATATAGGTTTAAAATTAACAATACTTGCAAATTATTCCATTTTCTAATTTTGACAAAACCGAATCTGTCGCCAAAATGCAGCTTAAGTGATAGTTATGGATAACAGTGTGCTACAGCTTCTTTTTGCCAAAAGTTTAGGTTTTTTCGAAAATGATCCAAACCTTTTAAGAAGTACTATTTGCTGGTTTATACTGAATTCATTTACAGAGCAGATACGAATATTGTTTTTGTTTTTATGGTTTTTATTTTGTAATAATTATTCAGAGTGGTCAGTGTAAAAGAGACCCCAGACTTAAAAAGTGCTAGCTTTTCAGATTGTTAAACGTAATTTCAATTCCAAACTTCTGTTTTGAAAATTATCTAACGGTTCTTCTATGCTGGTCACCTTATATTATAACTTGAATTATCTAAATCAATAACCTATGTGCCTCAACGAGTACCCCACAACGCGGGTCTACTCAGCTAATTATTAATAAGTTAACTTTCTTATTCTTTCATTTGATGTTTTACATTTGTAATTGATTGATGTAATTGTATTGCTATGATAAATCCTGTGCTGCATAAATATCAATTCTGTAATCAATGTTCTAGTATTATACTGGTACATGTTTCACACTAGGACCGATATATTATACTGAAACCGGCATTGTATCAGAATTCTTTCTGGTATAAAAAAATGTATACCGGTTTATGAAACACCGGTTCCGGTATGATACTGGATCCGGTATGATACCGGCTTATGAAACACCGGTTCCGGTATGATACTGGATCCGGTATGATACCGGCTTATGAAACACCGGTTCCGGTATGATACTGGATCCGGTATGATACCGGCTTATGAAACACCGGTTCCGGTATGGATACTGGATCCGGTATGGATACCGGTTCCGGTATGATACTGGATCCGGTATGATACCGGCTTATGAAACACCGGTTCCGGTATGGATACCGGTTCCGGTATGATACCGGAACCAGTATCCATACCGGAACCGGTGTTTCATAAGCCGGTATCTTTTTTTTATACCGGAATTTTTTTTTTTCCAATAGGGAAGAAACCCGTTTTTTAAACTAATTCCGATTTTTTTTTCTCTCTTTGCCTAAATTCCTTCATAATTATACCAAATAATCAACTAAAAATTTTTAACTTGTAGTTCTAAAATAATATTGCGTGGATGGGTACGAAAGACTTGAAGCCAAAGCAGATCAAAACTTGCAGAAATTTATTCCGATATAACTCTTTGCAGATTCTTTTACAACTCCAGAACTTTTCATTCTAGTAGACTCAATACAGCTCTTTACACAACAATGGAGCACAAACAGCAGTTAAAAAACTTGATACACAACTGCTAAAATCGCCGCAAAAGACAATGCGATACAGTTCGCCTTTGTAACTACTCTGAATACTCACTGAGAGGCAACTAACTCAACTCACGGCCGGCCTTATATATAGGAAAGTCGATCCTTCGTGAAAATTCTAGAGATAGAAATTTCAAGGATTTTCCAGATAGTAGTCGAAAAGCCCTATAAATGTACATTAAAACCGAAAATGTCGCCAAATGGTTGCCAAGTTTGGTGACATTTGGTGATTTCTCGTCAAATTTGGCGACCGAAATTAATCGCCAAAACCTTTGCCAACTTGGCGAGATTGCCATTAACCATAATGTTAAATAACCTGCCCCTTGTAAAACTCGTTTTCCAGCATGATCCCTGTAGAACTCGTTTTCAAACATCAAGAGACGCATTGCAGGAAAGCGAAGTAAAGAACTCTTTCACTGCCTTATGCGAAGTGTACATAAATTTACTTTTTACATAGTTAATTCTACGAAATATTTGCAAATATACAGAGATACGTAACAATAAGTTTTTGTACATAGAAATAAAAGAGTGAAAGAGCCATAAGAACCGATATTTCGATAATAATTTTTCGATTCATATACCTGTCAAAGTTTTAATGAAAAGATCTTTAATTTTTATAACTGAAAGTTATAAATTAAAAAATAAAGTTTAACAGGAGCAAAGTAGAACTAATATTGAGAAAGCGGCACATTCAATTTTGCCCGAAAGATTTGCCGGGTATCCGACAAATTTGTCTCTACTTATTTGAGATTAGTTAATATTGATAAAAAGCAAAACCCTCACTCTTCACTGATTCTATCACTTCCTGTGATCAAAACTCTGAAAATTAGTATAAATGTTAACAGAGACAAACATTGAAAAAACTATTCCGATCTCGATTAACCAATTTGAATTATTCGAAAATGGGTCAAACTTTAAAAACGATTGGAATTCGAATGTGCCATTTCCAATGTAGTAACAACTCCGATACTTGGCGAGATAACAAGAACGAAGATAGAAAAAAAAGCAAAAGCAGGCTATTCTGATGTCGATTAACCAACTTTAAGGGGTCGAAAAGAGATGAACGTTCCATCGTGGAATATTAAAATGCCTCACTTGCTATATAGTCACACCTATGAAATGTGGCTTAAAAGTCAACAAAGACATAAATAAAAAAAGTAACTTCTTACGATCCCGATTAACTAATTTTAAAAGCTCAAAACCATCCAAATGAGTAATATCCCAATGTCATACTTTCAATATAGTCACAGCTCTGAAATTTGATACCAATGACAAGCATCGATAACGTATTCAGATTTGATTAAATTCTAAAGGGTTGCAAGGAGATAGAACATCCAAGAAGTGGAATGTCTTTTGATTGCTAAAATGTACGTGGTAAAATTTTAAACACGGGTATTCAACTAGTCTGCATATAAAATACCAAGCTACAACTCTCATCACTAATTCTCCCACTTACCATAATCAAAAATCAGAAATTTGGTACAAATATCAACAAAGACAGACATTAAAAAAAAAAAGTAATCCATTTCGATGTTGGTTAACCACTTTTAATGGGTCTAAGAAGGGTCAGATGTTCGATAAGAGGAAAATACAACGTAGGAACAAATGATATTTGATACAAGTCAACAAGGACGAGTAGATTAAAAGCTATTCCACTGATCTAATTTTAGGGATTTGAAACATTCCAAAAGAGGAATATTCCGATGTCACACTTCCAATATAGTCACAACTCGTAACTTTATTCGAAATGTTAACCAGAGATATTCCATCTTAATTTCAATAAATCATTTTCATGGATCGATGTGGAATCCAAAATGTGAAATGCTCATATCAAATGCACGAGGAATAATATTTCGTAGCGAAACACGGGTGTCACTTTAGTCTCAAATAAGTTGAATTAAGATAAAAAGAGCGACAACTATAAATGAACTGCAAAGTTTCGAAATTATAACAATTTATTTAAAGCTTTAAGTTTATACAATACAATTCTGTAATGATTTAGTCTTATTTACACCTCTCATCTTGGGAGTCATTCGAGTATTTCAGAAAGTTCTAATATATAACGAGCTTTGTTACTGTACAATGATTTCGTACAGTATTACATTTATGTAAAACTTATTTAACATATTACTAGAAAAATCAATGAACAGAAGCAAGACATTGTCCAGCATTACCATTCCACAGACCTTGAGCATTATTTCCCCTATAGTCAGGAACACCGAATTAAAAAAATATATAAAAATAATTGTATTGTTAAAAATATACATTTAAATCCGCTTCTCATTTATCAGTAACCGAATGAATATAGTTTCTCGCAAGTCTCAAACAGAGGATAAGTTGTACAAAATTAATCATGAGCAAGTGAACTTATCACTTTTGCAATCATGCATTATAATCCCTAAAAATTAATTAAAAGCAAGTTTAATACTAGCTCTACTCTCTACGAAGTAGAGCAATAAACTAGCTCATTTTGACAACCGCCTTTGGAAAAAGCATTGGTGCTAGGTTGCCCAATTCCTCAATATAGTCGAGGTTTTGCAGAGGATAGATCACATTAGTTTTAAAAGATAGTTTTGTTCTAAGTTTAAACCTTCAGGCAAAATTTCTCTAGTTTACTTAATCCTTTGAGTACTGAATTATTTGAAGATTTTTATGCCCATGGGACGGATTTGGATGGACGGATGACGAGTCAGACTCGTCCACCGTAACTTCACCCAAGTAGGCAGATGACGAGTCTCACTCGTCAAATGTACCCAAAGGGTTACACGAGATTTAAATTAGGTTTGATACCTTTGAGAAACTAGGGAAAATTTTTTAATTTTCTTGCTAAACACACTTAATGTGGTAATCCTTGTTCGACAATCTAGTTTAATGTAACCATGACAATCATTAGACCATCAGAAAAATATTACTAAGTAGTGTTTATTAAAAATTTCATAATTTGCCTCTTTCCGAAAACAAAACCTTCTCAAATAGTACAAACAATCATGTGGCTTACTTTCATTATGTGAACAAGTTTTAAAAATTATAATTGTAAAATCAAACATTTTATTTGAAATATATTGCAGAACATCTAAACATGCATGTTTCAATACCTCGTAACTCACAAGTGAAATGATGGTTAAAAAAGTAGTCTACCGAAACCAAGAGTTATTGCAGTACAGTTATAATTAAACACACAGCCGGTTTCTTTTCAGACATTGCAAACTACTATATTTCATTACTACTAGGAATCACAAAGTTTAACCTAGCATTAGTCATCTTAAAGTATCTTTACAAAGTTACGTATTTTGTGCTTGAAGCCATCAATAAGCAAATACTATAGTACAGAACTATTTCACTGTAGTCTTACATGGCAATCGTGATGCAATTGGAGTTTAATGGTGATGTAATGTCTTCAAGTCAATGAATGGTTCTGTTCGGACTTCAAAAGTCTGAGAATACGTAGAAAAGCATGCCTCCACAAGACACTGCTACCTCAACGCAACTCTGCTTGAGCAAATTCTTTTCCAAAAGCAAGAGGATTTGTACAACTAATCCTCTTAACGATGTCACTGGGGTCCAGCTCAGCAATGCTCATGAAGAGGATTAAGCACTCGATTGGCATCTAATTAGCTGATAGAAAGAACCTCCTCCATCAGCCAATTTGATTTTAGCCAAAATACACAAGCAGTGCTCTCCACGTTCCCCCATTTCACGCTAAACAGAAGAGTATTCTCAAAATCTGTGATTACACATTAAAATAAGCGTATACAATTTACAAATATAAAATTCTGTATAATACCAATTCACATATATTCGGATCACAAAAACACAAATCTAACTTTAGATAATATCACAATTTAAAACTTCATGGCATCTTTAAAAAAAAAATTACAATTTTGTAAATTGCAATGTAATATTGATACATCAGAAAGAGGCATTATGAAAATTTAAAACCATCAAAAAGTCATGGAGAGCCTTTTTAATTCTAATACTTTTACATATAACAATTTGAGACTTGCTGGAGAAACGACAGTTACGTTTTAACGGAGAAACAAGCACAAAGTTACTGTGGAATGGTAGAGTGTCATACACAATGAATATAGATGGAACACCAATTTTAAGTTAAATATATGAAAGACTTCTTCTACATCTTTTAATTAATAATAAGTAATATTTTGGCCTTAGGAAATCAAGAACATTCGTACATTAACCTTCCGTCGTACGCAAAAAATAACTGCTTAGTGAGTGCAATCAATGTGCATTATAAGTCACAATTATAAAAAAGTCAACACATAACAGTTCATACATGCAATTGTCAAATAATGATTATAAGTAGAGTCGGAGAAAATTATAAATTATCTCATATGAGGCAACTATGTCAGCAGGTGAGGCTACACAATTGCAAGTGCCTTTCTTATCAAATATGCCTGATCGGAAGGTTAATAAATTTAATAATTGAATATTTAATAAATTTATACTTAATATTTTTTCTATTTAATTTAAACATTAAATAAATTGTGGTGTTGTTAATTAAATATATTTCGGTATACTTTTCCTAATTAAATTTGCGAGTATTTAAAGATTTGATGCAAAGACAATTCTTCAGACTTAGCAGCAAGGAATCGAATGAAAAACTATTTAAACATTGCCATAAAATTAAAAAAGTTGTATGCGACTATGCAACTTGCAATAGCCAACTTATTACGAACAAAGGCCATTCAATTATATCTAGACATTTTCCAGCAGAAAAAAAAATTCAACTTAAATATACTTTAAAAATCCACTTAAAAATACTTTGATGTAAATTTCCTAAATTTATATCAAAGCACATGAATTGTTTGAAATGTTAAATATAACATCGCAACATAGTTGCAGCTAAACTGTTTGGCTGCAGAACATTAGAAAAAGCAAGTGCGAGTTTGACAGTTACATTCAAACTAGCACTACTGGCCCAAAATACGATTACTGATGGATACCAAATCTTTCAACACCCATCAGTAATCTAAAATAATCAACAAAAGCGTTGGATTACTAACTAGGGATGAGCCATATTTTAATAACAGTTAAAAGTTATTGATACTTAAACTCACGCGAATTAACAGTTACCTAATTTTCTAAGTAACAGTTATTCATTTATTATAAATGCAATAGATGGCGCTAGTATGTCCATATATTTCTGTTATTGAAGATCATAATATCAGAATCACGAAATAAAAATATATTTTTCTAATAACGGTGATTCGGAAAAATATATTTTTCTAATAACGGTGAACGGAAAAATATATTTTTTTATCGTGATTCTGATATTAGGATCCTGGTCGTTATTCCTGGAATAACTAACTGTCCGATTGGTATCAGTTGATATTGACATAATTTTCAATAAAAGTAGATATAACTGTTATAAGATATTGACAGAAGTTTTTGTATTGGAATAACTTTTGGACCATTCTTTGTTAGCGCTGCTTTTCAAGATGGTATTTTAAATTTCGTTTCGATTTTTTTTTTTGTTTTTTTTTTTGTTTTTTCGTTGATTTTTGTTAGTGCGTTATGATTTGATGCACATTATGAGTGGTAGGGTGAAGAGGAATGTGCGTGGGGGGGGGGGGGAGTATCTGACGCAACATTCTTTGGGTTTAAATGACAGAGATGGGGGAAAGAAGGTGGGGGATTAGGATTAAGGATTTAGGAAGAAATGCATGCGTGTTTTTGCTGAAGGCTCTTTTTTTTTATGTTATAAGAATTCCTTTGGTGGGAGAGGTTTTGAACGTTACGTTCGCATTTCATTTCAGTCTTCTTATGAGACTTTTAAAGACTCGCTGTGTTTCTTTCGTATTGGTTGGAGGTAAGAAAATTTTTCGCTATTGTTTTAGAATAAGAAAATGATACTATATATAAAAAATAAAGAGAGCGTAGGATTTGAGTTTTTCCTTTTGATGGAAAATAAATTATGTTCTTTTCCTTGTAAAGCAAGCTTCTAATTTCAAATCGATATAATCAAAAGATTGTGTAGTAAATTTGGAGCGTAGTTAAATAGGTTTTAATGTTAAACAAAAATTTGTTTATGCATATATTTTTTATATTTAACGCATTACCTGAGAGGTTTTTAATTTTTTTATGATCATTTTTCAATTTGAACTAAATAAAGGGAATTTATTATTTGTAAAATTGCTTTTCTTGATTAATTATGAATTGAATTTTTTAAATAAACATGACATTCATCTTTTTTAGTTTGATTAACTTTATAATATTTGAATTTTACTTCAAATTTTTTATTAAAAATATTTTTATTCGGGTTTAATATCGTAACTTAAATTTATAATTTTTGTTTATAAATTTTTATTTCATGAATTTATGTATACATAAATGTGGTCGTGACGGCACAATTATTTATAAAATACATAATTTCTGTAAATAGTTTTAACGCGCCATAATTAATTTACAATAATTTCAAAAATATAGTTATTGAAATAATAATAATATCCCTATATTTAAAACATATATTTTTTATACTTCAAAGATTCCTCTGAAAATGTACATTTTTCTCACAATATTACATAAAATTTATATGTAAGTAATAATTTTAAAGCCTGTGCACGTAAAATGTTTCAAAATGTGTTTTCATTTAAAAATCACTTTCATTTTATATGTATCAGTTATGAATTATGTTGTATTGTAAATTCTTTCTCCAATTTATTGTTAAATCATAAAAATAAAAAAATTAAAAAACAAAATTCTTATAAAATAACCTCAAAACTATAAATGATTTCTTTTATTTTGATATTTTTACAAATTTATATTGAAAGATGTTCTAATTTAAAATCGATTAACTGATATCTAAAGAGAATGTTGTAGAAAAACAGGTATGTTTTATTTATTCCATGTATTTATTTTTATTTACCTTTTACTTTAAAAATAACGGATAACGGTTATAATATTTCGTTATTTCCTAATAATTTTAATGTAACTGCAGTTATTTAACAATAACTGTTAAGCTCATCCCTATTACTAACCAGCAATCTCTAAATGATTGAAAATAAAAGGCGCAATTTGCTTGAAGGATACTCATTTTAGGAGAAAAATAATGCCTTGGAAATCTGTTGCATTTTTAATATTTTAAAATAAAATCTACGTGGTGAAAGTTGCAGAAATATTTACTGCCAACTAGGAATTAGAAAACATTTAAGATTGCTTTCAGTTGTGGGTATAAAATTAGATTTTTCAAATCCTGCAGAAAATCAAGTCGTCGACCGAAAGTTTAAAAAAAAAAAATGTAGAGGAATATCAATCATTTAAAAAAAAAATTGGAACATGACTTTAAGACATTTCTATGGACTTCATAATGAAATCCTTTAAACATGGGTTTTATCGATATGAAATGACAGGTAATTAAAATGTAGTTAAGATGAACGGCATCCAATTTATTTATATCCATCCGAATTTATGTATATCAAGTTTTTGAAACTTTGTACGGAAGAATTCAGTATAAAATTTTCTAAGGGGAAGGGGAGGGGAGATTATTTAAAATACCATGTAGGGTGACAATGTTTATAAATTTTTAGGTATAATTACTTGGAAAAAAAATTGTTTTTCTATTTAGTAAAAATAACAGTACGAGGTAGCAAATTTAGCATTATCTATAAATATAAGACCATGAAAAAAGATCCTACATTTGCACAAAGAAAATCCTTTTTTAAAGTCACCCTACATTTCAAAGTTGGGAACAGTCCACCACAAGTAAAATAAATATATAAGCATCTGAAAATAAAAGACAGTTATAACATTTATCCGGATGTCTAGCAGCATCAGGATCACTTGCCGAAATCCTTTCCACACTTTCAAACAATGCAACCAAGAAATATGTCTATATGCCTATACAAAGGTTGATTTATACGCTGGATGACCTATTGTGTACACAATAGCTGCTAATCAGGTCGGGATCAACAGCTGCATAAACATCCATGCCTAAACCAGGATTCGAACCCGGCAGCTTTGGCATACAAGGCTTCCATCGGGTTTCAGAATGCTGAGCAGACTACTTGAGGGTTGTTTCGGCTTAAAAAAGTTCTTTTCACGTGGCCCAAAAAAAATTATTGGTCCACTTCATTTAAGAAAATGAGGTTCATTCAATAAAATTTATTGGACACAAACTTTGTCCAAGCTTAAATGCGATTTTCTGCTGCTGTTTAAAGAATAGTTAGATTCTTTGTGAAGAAAAAAAAATATTCATTATTGCAATCCAGTGTTGTCATTTCTCCGAGAAGAAAACTCGGAACAACTAGATGCTAAATGTTTGAAATATTCCACACGATGTACAATTATTTACAAATTCTCAAACGTAAAAATATATGGCTTAACTAAGAAACAACCACATTTCACAATTATGGCATTCAGCTGCTAGACATCCGGTAAATACGAAACAGCTTAAAATATTGTACTTGTATTCACCGTATGCATGTATGGTATCTCCAGGGTCGTATAACAAGAAAGTCTAAATTGGTTGCTATGAATTAAAGAGGGCTAATACAAACAGACCAACGATTATCCTGTTCGATCAAGAAGATCTCATAGATTGTAGCTCTTCTAAATAAAGAAATTGGCTATGGGCAGTTTACTCTGGGCCTTAAGTCCAAGTCCATTACAAAGTTCTTTTTTTATTCGAGTTTTATGAAACATCGATACATCAATGATGAACATCAACATACATATATTGTTATACAAGCAGGCGGCACAGGCGATTGCACACACAATGCCT
The DNA here is from genome assembly GCA_963978545.1 of Linyphia triangularis. NCBI lineage: Eukaryota > Metazoa > Arthropoda > Arachnida > Araneae > Linyphiidae > Linyphia > Linyphia triangularis. The sequence continues at coordinate 86,627,453 of OZ021729.1, read as the reverse complement.
TTCCCAAACCAAAATATTAGATGGAGATTCAGACACTAACAGCTTAACATTTACTAGAGAGATCAATATTGGCAACTTCCCTCAAACTAGTTACAATGTTTTTGTAACCATTAGTACGTAGCATAGATGGAGATGTATCCAATTGGCTTTCATCTGATTGCAGATCAGAAACCACTTATAAGCTATTCAGAAGTTGTAGTTACAAATCAGTGGTCGCGTTGGAGTCTGAAGCAGAGATTTTTCGAGAGAAATTGCGGGCAGGTGTACCTGAAGAGAACTCAATCCATAACAGATTTTAGTACAGTTGTACTAATTAATAAAGTTTTTTGGAAATTAGGCAAAATCAGTTATCTTATTGCCTGTACATATTGCAATTAAATTTGTCACACTACTTCCTACGATACAGATATCTAAAAGATTCAACTTGGTCTGTTTGTATTACGCCCTCGAAATAATCACCACTCATCAACAAGGCTGGACATTGAAACATCAGGCCATACAGATTTAATGCAGCACTTTTGAAACGAAAAGGTAGTGAAGTCGAAAAAGGTACGAGTCTTGCCCTGCTACAATCATTAACTAGTATTCATAAAAGGGTTCTTTAAACCCTTGTGTGTGATTGCCCAAGAAAACTTTAAGCAGACACCCTAGAACTTTTATTTAACTGGCTATAATTCTTTTGAAGATAACTTCCCCGAACGGAAAGTGTTAGCAATAAATCTCGTATTTCCCGATCCTTTGTTCAATAGTTAAGAGTAGATTCTCATTCATGAGAACACTTGCTCTTCAGGATCGACTTTTATGTACTCGCGAAATAAAATGTGCGAATATATGCAAATGGCAGTTATAATTTAGTACCAGGAATTGCCTCTTAAGTGTGGCTCAAGTAAGTTGTGTTTCTAATGATCTAATATAGTCTTATTAATAGAAATATAGCAACAAAATCTGTCGAGTTTAATCTTGGCACGCGGTATGCGGTCGGAAAACAATAAAACTATTAAGAAGCCAAATTGTTGAGTCTTAATAAAAAAAAAATGGGAATGGTTTTTATGGAGAGAGGAGAGGGGGCGGCAGCTGTTCACTTTTGGAGAGAGCCCACAAAAACCTCAATGTCCTGATCTCCAAATACTGATTTTTGATTTCTGACGAAAGGTATTTATACGCCCTGATGGACAGTAATGTCGTAATAATACGCCTTGCAAATTTTAAACTTGGTCAGGTGACATGGGCCCTAACTAATAAATTAATAATTTTAGTGATTTTAACGAGACTTACAGTTGCATACACTTGTAAATCTTGTTTATATTTGCACAAATTAAAAATCCTTATACTGATAATCCTGACATTTTAATTCGATTTCTGAAGTGGGGCGTGTGGAACATTGAAAAGTCACCGAGTTTGTGATTTGTGAACTCCTTTCATGGCTGCCTATATTCAATGTACTACTATTTAAATAAAACCTATTCGTTAAAACACGCTTTAGTATTATGAAGGGAATCTTTCCTAATCAAGCAAAGATGAACAAGACGAAGCAGAAGCAATTAAAGTGCGTTATTAAATTTAAAATTGGTGTTGGGACTACATAATCCCAACGAAAGTACAAGTTAGTTAAATTTAATAGTAATCATTATATACCTTCAACTCGCATTCACTTAGTTTTATTCCTATTTTACTTTGATTATCTTTGTAGAAACCGTTTAGATACTTCTAACGCAATTAATCAATCGAAAGTTAGATAAAGAAATTTTTAGAAATGGCAGGAACGATATCATTGGCTGGTTGGTTGGTTGAGGTTTTATGACGCAAGGGCTTCACTAGGGCCATGCTGTGCCAAACAGTAGTGCGTTATCTAAAAATTCCTTAAAATATTGAGGTTAAAAACAATTGAGCTAATTACAGTGTAAAGTAGCTAAAATTTTAAATCAGACCATAAAAACCAATTTCTTGTAAAAATGAGAAGAGATTTTGGTGAGGTGGTGAATTTGTAATCATTGATAATGGGGGACGATTCATTTTAAAAAGTCGCATTCTGATAGTGTTAAAACAAGGACATTCACTTAAAATGTGAAGAACAGAGAAAATGACTCCACAGGCATTGCATGTGGGGGCACATCTTCTGCTAGCAGAAGATGCACATGGGTAAAACCAGTGTGACCAATTCTAATGCGTGTCAGGAGCACTTCCCTTTTCCGGAAAGATATCATTGGCAAAAATTGTCCTATTATGTAGTGAGGATATGACACAAGAGTTACCCGAGGATTATACAAGATTACAGAGTGATTGAATTAGGAAGAGTACTTCTGAGGCATTTGCGTCTAGCATGGGAAAAAATTCAAAAAGCCAGGCAGCCCGAATATCGATGCAAGATTTCCCTTATGACACCATGTTAATTCGCTAACAGACTATGGGATCAAATAAAAAGCCGACTTATAATTTGATTCAATCGAAACTGACTTAAATTACTAGACAGATATTCTTATGAATGATGCTCAACAAAGTGGTATGTTATTTAATTCCACAAATCCAGTACATCCGATGGGTTTGGTTTTTGTGCGTTCAACGACCTATTTTTATGCACAATGACGACTAATCAGGCCAGGACCAACAGCTTAACGTAAATTCCGAACCTCAACGAACATCTATACCTAACCAGGGATTCTAACCCAGCACCTTTGGCATGCGAGGTCAGAGCACCAACCACACAGACATCAGGTGGGATACATCCGATGGGAACTTTTGAATAAATTGGGAATGAAGGAATTTGGTAAGACTCTGGAAGGAAGACTTTCACACAGAACTTTGACGAAACTTTGTTATTCCCAACTCTCCGTAATATTTACACGTAAAACATTTTATTTAAAAAAGGTTGTCCTTTACCGAAAAGTTTGTAACAATTTGCGACTTTCTATTAGATTTTATACTTAACGACAAAGTGATAGGATCTTCACATTCAAAACCCGAATTTTGCTTTATACTAAAGTTAGTTTCAAAAGGTCCGCAACGAGGATAACTTCATAGGCTTAATCGTTTTATTGGTTTGTAAGCTCAACGATTTATTTTGTATGCTCAACGACGGCTAATCAGATCAGGACCTGTAGATAGGATATCAGATAGGATCTGTATTCCGAACATCCATGCCTAACCCGGGATTAAAACACGGCACCTTTGAAATGCGATGCCAGAGCTCTAACCACACAACCATCAGGTGAGACATTTACCTAGTTTAATCTTCTTAAAACATGAGCATTCCTAAATCAATTTCCTGCAGAAACTAGATTTCAATAGTAGACATTTCTCTAAAATTTGATTTTTCTGCACTATACTTTTCATAATCTGATTTCAGATGCGTAAACAACGTTGGTTGGTTGGCTGTTTTCAGATTACCTGGCTCCGTCAGCAACACGAGGGCTATAATGCGCCGAAACTTTAGTCATTAGACAAGCCAACATACATTTACAAACACCCATGCCTAACACGGGACTCGGAACCCGCAACCTCGCGGTCTAGAAGCCAGCACGCTAACCACTATACCGTTTGATCGGCCGTCAACAACTTTGAATTACTAAAAAAAAGCAGGCGCTTCGAATTTTCTTAAATGTACGATTACCGAGTCTGCTTAAGAATAATTTCTATTGAATTACGATTATTTTTTTTTCATGAATTCGAAATTTTATTTGCAACGAAAATATGTTACGCTCTTTTATAAATTACTTCCAACTCGATTGTGGACTGGATTAACAATCCAGCTTTGAGAACCAAATTAGGCACTTGACTGAAATGGACCAATAGGTCAGATCTATCAGTCCAACCTTCTTCGAGGGGCGTATAATGCACGTTCAACGCAACGTCCAATATACTACTTAAATTTAGATGCTAGCAAATTAATAAAAAATAAAGGACCGCCTCGATTCAGTTAGACGATAACATTCGGGCACATCGAAGTTCCGAAGGAGTCACCCAGTTAGAGGTAGTTAAGATTGTTAACTCTTTGAGAGTCACGAGGTTGACAAATGTCCTACACGATCAATTTCTTAATAGATGACAGCCCATGATCAACGCCTCGTGACAGGTTTTTTTCAAGTTATTTTTAAAATATTTTTTTAATTTTTGCTTTATTCTTTTCGATAGTATTAAGTTTTTAATTGAAAAATTCTAACTTTGATATTTGTTACGAATTTAATGGTATACACGAAAATTGAACTTGGGGGGGGGGGGGGGGGCATTTGTCCCCCATGCGACTAACCGTCAGGAAAAAGGTCACGCGCCTAACAAAGGGTTAAAAGTTGTATTTATCAGGCTTTACTTTTTTAATTCTCAAATTCGTAAAGCAATCCTCAAATTCAAAATCCAACGGCAAAGAAATACAGAAACGTTTTTAAAAATATCCTTAAAAAATTTAATTGGATCGTTTTCAATCTATTGAATGAAAATAAAAATGACTTTTCACCGTTTATTTAATAACCCTTTTTTTTTTCACTTGGGAATTCTATAAAGTAGCCTCAAGTTCAACTATACGCATTAACACCTTATTATCTTAATATTGAATTGGTACAAGTATGATCAATACATATATCGAAGAGTTGAAAAAATGTTGGAATGCTGATTTAGAAGAGGGCATCATTTAACCTACTCAATATTTTTGAGTTGATCGAATAGCAAGAAAACTGTTGGTCCAAATTAATTTAGTTATAGGTATTTCTAAATTAACGATTCACTTTTTTGTGGGCACAAAATTGGTTAATCAGGTCGGTACCTACAGCTTAACGTGAATACCGAATCATCTAACTCAGAATTTGAATCCGTCATCTTTGACAAGAAAAGTCAGATGCATAACCACCCAGTCACAATGTTGGCACCTTAATTTAGATGTCGGAGAAAAGCGAAATTAAAAAATCTGTTCATCTTAATGCCATGGAATTCTCATTTTATAGAATATATAACTGCAATTTAAAGAAAAAATCCTTCCAAACAATATTTTTTTTATACTTGGCATACGGAGTTTCCTTCCAGCGTCATTAGAAAGGGAACAGTAGCTTTTCCTCAGACGGGTGCTGAATTTCACCAAATGGCTTAAAGATTTGCTTTAATCGACAACATGGCACGATTCCGTATTCAAATTGCCCCACACAAGATGCATGAATATCAATTTAAAATTAAATAAATGTTCAAAACCTTCACTTATCCTACAAAAATGAATTCAATCGGAAGTTCTCCCAAGGGATGTACTGAGCTGAGGGCATTTAATACAGAAGTTTATCATCTTCGGGATAATTTTGAAACGCTTTACTTAGAACTGTTCTACATTTTATATTATTCTTACTCAACAAATTTGAATTTTACGTTTAGTAATTAGGTTGGTTGTTTTCAGATTATCTGGCACCGTCAGCAACACGAGGGCTATAATGCTTCGAAACATTCGTCATTAGACAAGCCAACATACATTTACAAACACCCATGCCTAACACGGGACTCTGAACCCGCAACCTCGCGGTCTAGAAGATAGCACGCTAACCACTATACCGTTTGGTCGGCATTTAGTAATTAGGATGAGCCGGCGTGATCGTGACCAAATAGGTTCATTTTGACAAAATTAAGGATACATTTCGAATGTATTTTAAGTTTCAGCAGATATGCTGTACCAAACACTAGTAGCGAGGATTAGGAGAAATGGATACCCTTTACATGAAACCACTTTTCCCCCCATAAACTGAAGTTCTGGAACTTGGTTGCGAGTTAAGCTGGAGAAACAACCCTTCTTTAATATAGGAATTAACAATGAACAGACTTACCAGATTTTCAACTTTCAGCGGTGCCTTTCATTTGAGACGCAAAGGGGGATCACAAATTTTTCATGCTAAGCGTGTATTCCTCAAGAAAAAATTGTGGCGACTGTACACGTTTAACTTTTAACTATAGAGTTGGCTTCATTGAGAACAGTCTCGTGCACGTGAACACAATCTGATGCAAAAAGCAAAAAAAATCGGATAAAACTGGGGGTCTGAACCCCTTTAATGGCAGCATATACGTTGGGAATCGCAAAAATTGACCCAAACTGGCAATTTTGTTTTTTCACTCTAAAATGTTCTCCAATTCATTATCTTTTACAAGATACCAATAACTTTCTTATAGTTAAAATACTTTTTTAATTACATGCAATTTGGTAAAGGTCGATGTTTAAAACCAATTGAAAAAAATAATTTGTGGAGAACTGCTTTTCATTGTTGAGTGAATATACTCAAATGGTGATATCTTAAGAGATAAACTGATTTTTTAAAAATTTAAACTGTATAATTTAGATAACATTTCAGAGCACGGGCCATAGCTGTTTACACAAATTTTGGTAAAAATAGATTTTTTTTTTATGTATTTTAGAATATTTTTATTTTTGGAAATTGTTTATTTTTTTCTAATACTTTTTATGCTAAATGTTATAATTTAAAAAATATTTTAAGTTATACATTATATTTTGCTTGAGCCCGTGTATCAATACCTTTTCTTTAATTTCCAGTAAGAAGTTTGTTTCAAAATGAACTAGATATTATTTTATCATCGTTGCAATGAAGCCTTAATAAGTGAATTAAAATTCAATTAATCAAATAAATATTTTATTTTTTTTGTTACTGCAAATATATTACATTATTTGCTCTTGTAATCCTCACAAAAATTTGACACGCTGGCATATTAAAAAAAAAAAATTATCCAACGTATATGTATACCTTAATGGCAGCATATAACTGTTTGAAGGAATAAACCGCCAGTTAAAAGAGAGAACGCCTCTCGTGGGGTGACGTGTTCGAAAGTCATTACAAGTGATAACTCCGTCAAATGAGACGACATGGATAGGAAGGTTGTGCGGGTGTAGTGACAGACTATGTAAATACCAAAATATCAATGATTATTAAAGCTAAACTCTAAGCTTATCAACTCTACCTGAAGCCTAATTTTAACCACCCTAACCTTATCACAAAAATACAATTCTTTTAAGGTAAAATAGAAAGAATGATTGTTAAATTAAGTTTCCGGTTTAATCCGTGAACTACTTTCATTTAAACCAACACGCATTTAACTTGCTTCTGCATTCGTCCGAGATAAAATATCTTTATTGACAGCTACGTATTGGAAAATTGGCTCCCGTAATAGTTACGACATACTACACATTCATATGGATGAAGTTGACAAGCAGAAATTTAGGTACCTTTCAGTTAGTATGCCTCGTTATTAAAATTTAAGGAACATCAGCCATTTCCATTTAAATCCCAATGTTGCCAATCGAAATTCCCTCTACAAAAAGAAAATAACAGAATTAACTAAAATACTAGAAGCAACGCTTTTCGAATAATTTTCAAGGTTGGCTACATTTACAAGGGCCTAGATAAAAGGTTGGCTCGATGGTACGAGCAGACCGAAATCCCGATATACCCTGCTAGGTTGACGACAATTTTAACATATGTTGTTGGGCGTAGAATAATATTTTAACGTGTAGTGCGATTTCAAGATGCGTACAGTGCTATCACACTTTAACCTGTTCTAGCATATTCAAGCACTCGATTGCAATATACACTTTCACTAAAAATCAATGCATCGAGTTACCAGTAGCCCACAATTCAGGGGGTTTTCCAAGTAAAATTTGCAGTACCGCGATTATTCACGATATCATGTTAATTTAATGGGTTGATTGGACTCTATGTTGTTTCGCGTACTGTACCGACACATCCTTAGGCAATCTTTTGTGAAGAGAAAATGCCTTTAAATGGGGCAGAGGGAATCTCTAAATTCGAAACATTGCATAGAAGCTATTTTAAGCAAGGAATATTCAGTAGCAATCATTGCTTCCGTCAACTTACAAATCAACGTACGTAGCAGTCGTATAAGAACTCCAGGTGAGTGGATCTTTAGTCAGCCAATAATCATTCCACTAGTAAAAATCACGATTTTTTATTCGGTTACAAATTATGTATCCTGGTGCCCCACTTAAAAATGCAGTGAAACTACTACTCATACCATGTCACTTAGCCTTTCGTTGAAATAATAACTATCTGCACTTAAAAAGATGGTATTTTAGTCCAATTAATCATTTCCAAGTACATAGGGGGCATATCAACAGCCTCGAAAGAATTCGATTCTATTACAACTGGACCACGTTATTAAAATTTGAAAACTATGCACGCCGAAAATAATGAAACCACTTATTTACGTTCAATTCTTCCCAAAACTAAAATTTCTCGAATTTAAAGCGAAACTAATTACCCACGCTAATATTTCGTACGGATTAGCAGAAAAGGGGATAAATTTGAAGACCTTCTTGTTACGAAACGTTATTTTAGAAATTCCAACGACTTCCTATAAAAAAAGAATATCGCCGTTTTAAAATAATCTCAGAGCAGAACAATACCAATGATAAGTCTCAAACAGAAATCATGGGTTAGACTTTATCGGGATTTTTTTAAAGTCGGGAGTATTGAATGGGAATCTAATATAATTTTGTTTTCAATCGAGAAAGTTTCTGGTTTGTTCTAATGATCCTCGAGAGATGGTATAACGGACATTCAACGCAATGTCACGTTATACTGAAATTTGTTTGCTAGCAGGCCGAAAATGCAGACACCTCTCGATTCTCCTAGAAAACCTTTCAAAACAAAAATTCTGTTTAGAACCCGCCATTTCATTCATTAAGTTTTTAATCGCTCTGGATCTACACTACGTGAGGTAAAGTACTAATTGTGTCGTGAGTCTATAGAGAATTCTTTCAACAGAAACGGCTGCCCATTTGCTTTTTTTAAGATTGGGAAATTTGGCACCTTTTAGGAAAGAATTACCTCGAACGTCAATTAGACTAACTTTTTAGAGCCCAATAACACAAGAACTGACATTAGTTATAACGCTTGTTTAGTCGAATGTTCGGTCGCTTGCATTGGCACAGATAACAATCTTTTGCATCGTTAAGTTAAATTTTATTTTATAAGTAAAATTTAATTCAAGAATTAACCAAGATTAATTGTATACTTCAGTTTAACTTGGTCTTTGGATCCAACATTCATCCAAAAACACGGTAGAACAGTAACATACGAGTTAGAGTATTTTGAAACCATTTTACCGGCCGAGACTATCTCAAAATAATGTTTCTGGACATAATAAATGACTATAGAATTATGTTGCACGACAAAGGCTTTTGTTATTTCGAAAAGTACTTGAAATACTTCTAAAAGGAAAACCTAAAATTTCAAGCCTCTTTAATATTACCTATTCCATACAATACGCAAGTAAACATTATCTTAACCGTTTTATTAGCCCTTTCCGCAGCAGGCAAATGCCCAATCGATTTACCGGGCAAAAAAAAGGGGGGTAGGGGAAGGAAAGTGGGGGTATTTCTACTAGTTAAGTTTTGTTTCTACACTTTGATTTACCCACTTCTTTTTTAATTCTACTCTTCAATAGCTAACTTATTTTGTGTAAAAACTTCCGGTACTGAAACTTTAGAGTTAAACAGATGCAACAATTTGTTGCCTTAACGATAAGGGACTGTTCAATTACAATGTTACATTTTTTTTTAACTATTGCTTAAATGACGAAACTGGCAGCCATCAAAATCAAGGATTTAAATAGGAATGAAATGTACGATACAAAATTACCTCAAAGGCATACATTTATCTTGTATGCATTACATTGAATAAACTTATTCTTTAGAAAAGTGTTTAAAATAATTCCGACATTCCAACTGATATAATCTATTCCATATACACATTGCACCCATTCCATTTCCGGCTATATAATTTAGAAGCTTTTCAGCTTGTTTATATCGCATGGCAACATTGGGACTAATTGGGGGACTCTTTAAAAATAATCTCATATTTATACATTATATTAGCTTGTCCGCTGCACCCTTCACTTTTTCCTTAATATCTTCACTACGCTTAGTTACCAGAAGTCTATAGAATCTGGTCAGCGTACCGCCTCAATAAAAGCGGGAAGAATAGTCGCCTGAAGTCTCACTGTTCATGCCCGATGCCTCAATGTTCTTAAAATAACATCCCACGCTTAAGTATTGACCTTGTCATCTGACCGAGTAAAAAGTTACGAGGCGTACTTTGCGGCAATTAATGAATCTTAATTTGACCAGAAATAACCACCCATAACTCTACCAAATATATTAACACTTCTAGAGAAAAATTAGTGAAGTAAATTTTGTTTTCACCAAATACCATTTGCTTGAAGGACCCAGTTGTATTGCTAGCCTGGACAAATAGAGCTAGATATTTTCCCTTCCCGCAGTTGATTTAATTTCCAAATTGAGAACTGAATAAGGTTTAACACTCAGTGAGCATCGTAGATTGAACACCTTTTACGATTCTGAAATTATCGGAAGAACAGGATTAACTTAAAATAAGGGTGTCAAAGACAGGAAATGGTTACCTACTCCCCAAAACAGATACAATAATCTCCTGTTTAAATTTAGAACACACAAAAAAAAAAAATTTAGCATTCGCTACAGGAGGTACCGTTTAGTTGAGAGTACCAACATAGGAAAGAAGATGGTAGAATTAATCAGTTACCAGCCTATAAATTTTTTTCAACAGAAAAAACAGCACGTGTTCCACCTGCAATATTTACTGGTAGGAGAAATTTCCCAATTCGGAAAAATTATCTTTTGGATGGCTCTCTTCGAGAAGGCACTGTCAACCAGAAGTTACCATCTCCAAATTAACCATACTCTTCCAGCCTAGTAACAAGCCATAAAATCGCATGACTTTTTAAAAGTTAGCGTGAAATAAAGTTTCGTCAAGTTCAAGAGAATTCAAGGATTTTACCCACCAATCATACTGGGGTTTGGATTCCACAGTTTATCATACTTTCTCATTTATAAAACTCTTTTACAATAACTAATCTTTAAATTAGGGCGCCACTAGTCTGGTGGTCAGAGTAAAGAGCTCATGTTCAGAGGATTGCGAGTTCGGTCCTCGGCAGCCAATAAAGACCTGTGTGTTCCCTAATCGTGGCGAATGCACATTAAATCTGTCGTAGCCTCAATGCCCTCTCGTTGGTGTGTTGGGTTGGAAAGAGGTTTATAGAAGATTTCGATCACGTAATCCACTTCATGCTCAAAATTACGAGACGTAATGACTGTTGAGTACTTTATCAGCTGCAGGAATAGACAGTCGGAGCTTGCAAACCAAACTTTAAATTAAACTTCCGTAGGACACAATAAGTTGACCGCTAAGATCGGCCACAATATTCTTGGTGGTGCCCGACGGAAATTAAAAATTTATCTAATTATCAGTCTCGTAAAACACCAAAATGTCTTTCTCCAGACAAATTTGATTTTAAGTATTTAAAAAAAAATGGACTTGGTGCCAATGTACAGTTTACCCTGGGCCTTAAATCCAAACCTATTACTAAGTTTCTTTTTTTTAGTTTTATGAAACATTGATACAACTAAACAACATTAGTCTACATCTCTTTTTATAGAAGCAGGCGCACGCCCAAACAAAGTTGAACGGACACTGAACCGCATTTTTGACTAATTGAAAACGATACTCTTGGGCTTAAGGCCCAGAGTATCAGTTGCAAGTGTGCACAATGAATGAAAATGAAACGACCCTGGATGATACCTTAAATGCATACGGTAAAACCACCCACCACAGCCGAATCCCTTAAAACCACCACTGCAAAAAAGAAGGTTCTGATCAGCAGATTTAGGGGCGTTTCAACATTTGGCAACTAGACTACAACTCCTTTTGCCGACCGTGCCATTAACGGACAGCGTAACCACCCACCTTCGTGAATACGAGTCGGCACCGTACAACAACCGTACAAGACAGAGAACTTTCTCCGTGACAGTCAAGAATGAGGGATGCAATCCAGAGTTCAGGGCAACGGAAACTTGCCTTAACTCGAGATCCTTTTCCAAGTTGAGGAACATTTTACACCTGTGCACAACACTTGCGAGCTCTAGCATAGATGTCAAGGCAAGAAGGAATGATCTGAATAAGAGCTTAGCCCCGAGGTATCTACCCGGACATATGCGCATGTCATTCCCTATGCATACCAGAGAAGTGACATCTTTAAAACGACTACTTCAATCTTTCTGATAGTGTTTAAAAATCCAATTTGTCTGGCCACTTAATAGATTCCCATGAACATATGGAGAAAGGATGAGAGTCGACACAAAGATTAAAGTATTTCAGTGCCTCCCAGAGGTGGAAATTTAGTCACTTTGGGAATTGGTCGACTCAATTTAGGCAAAGTACAATTCACTAGAAATAATACTAAAATTACTTTTCTTGCAGTCAATAAAAGTCGGCACATTTTGAAGAAAGTCAGTAAAAGAGCCAAAATGCTGTTAAATAAAATAGCATTATTAAGCTTACCATCTCGATTTGATCAGTTTAAAGAGTATTTACTGTAGTAAATTCGTGAAATGGGAGCACAAATGCTTACACGCATCATAAATCATTTTAGTTTACATTTACATGGTAGTTGCAAATTAGGATGAAGGGGCCGAAAAAGTGACGAAATTACCAAAACATAACGAAAACGGTTAGAAGTGAAAGTGCAAATTGTCCCATCTATCAAAAAATGAAAATTGAATCTTTAGAAATTCAGTGTTTATTGCAATAGGAACCTTGAGATTACTATAAATAAATAAAAACTTTGTTTATAATGTTTAGGATTTGAAGTATCAATGCATTTTATCAACAACCATTAAATTACTCAAATTTTATAACTGCGAATAAATTTAGTTTAATACTTAAAATCTTAATCTTATATTGTAAACGAAGAGCGATTTAAAGGTTTTTCCAACACATTTAAAATTGCTTTACAGTTCACACTGAAAAGATTTGTTTTTATTGTCTTCATAGTTCGATAAAAATTAAAAACACAAGACTGGACAATAGACGTCAGAAGCATGACATTTTTGCATTGTCATTACAATTTTCGTATTACTACTTTCAGTTGAATCATAATCCTGCCAAATTGAGTCGACCAGATCCTCGTATTAAAAAGGCGGATTTTGGACATAAAAAAAAATACTTGTATTGCACCCTGACGTTACGCGAGGCATTTGTCAATTCCAATAGAAACACTGCATCAGTTTAAGAACACGATGGTCTATTGTACTTTGATAGGAAACGTCCAGATAATTTCGCTGCTTTACTGTCAAAACACTATTTACAGTTTTTAAATGTTTTTCTAAACCCTCGGGAAAAAAATCCTTCTTAATGTTTTGGAGATGCAGCTAGCTCCTAGTTAATTAAAAATACAATCCTTAATCAACTGAAACTAGTTACAGGAACTTTATCAACACAATTATGGGTTACAATTACTGGGAACTTTATCAACACAATTATGTAGGTAAACAGTGTTTGACACTAAAGCTATGATTTGAAAATTATATGAATCAACTCGCAAGCACCATCTCTCACTATTCAAGTGCGATTTTACAGCAGAAAGTTGTGTCTTCCAACACAAAAATTCCTAGTTTAGGGAAAAGAGGATTGAATTTCCACTCGACTTTTGTATGATTAAACTAACTATAAAAGTAAACTTTGTGCTTGAAAATTTTGCCGTTTTCCTCATACAAATTACCCCATTCGCACAGTCGACTGGGGACAAATTACCCCATTCGCACAGTCGACTGGGGACAAATTACCCCATTCGCACAGTCGACTGGGGACAAATTACCCCATTCGCACAGTCGACTGGGGACAAATTACCCCATTCGCACAGTCGACTGGGGACAAATTATCCCATTCGCACAGTCGACTGGGGACAAATTATCCCATTCGCACAGTCGACTGGGGACAAATTATCCCATTCGCACAGTCGACTGGGGACAAATTATCCCATTCGCACAGTCGACTGGGGACAAATTATCCCATTCGCACAGTCGACTGGGGACAAATTATCCCATTCGCACAGTCGACTGGGGACAAATTATCCCATTCGCACAGTCGACTGGGGACAAATTATCCCATTCGCACAGTCGACTGGGGACAAATTATCCCATTCGCACAGTCGACTGGGGACAAATTATCCCATTCGCACAGTCGACTGGGGACAAATTATCCCATTCGCACAGTCGACTGGGGACAAATTATCCCATTCGCACAGTCGACTGGGGACAAATTATCCCATTCGCACAGTCGACTGGGGACAAATTATCCCATTCGCACAGTCGACTGGGGACAAATTATCCCATTCGCACAGTCGACTGGGGACAAATTATCCCATTCGTACAGTCGACATGGGACAATTTATCCCATTCGTATAGGATTTTGTGATAAATATATAATCTTATAGTAATTCGATCGTTGATCGGATAAACACGATTGAGATAATATATCCTCAAAAACATGAACGTAAATGCTCACTGAAGAGTGCAAGTTCACTTATGGCATTAGATCTTAAATTTAGTATTTGATGGGAAATTATAACACTCCCATTTTTTACATTTTGATGCTTTTATAACGTAAAATAAATCTTTCTGAATCATGGAATATTATTCCAAATAAATGGATTAGAATTCAGCGTCCTACTCATTACTTCAGAAAAATGAATGCATGCGAGTTTTCATGAAACTATTTTGGATTACTCTTACAAAGTCCAGCAGACCAAAATATCCTTAAATTTTAATTCCTTATAACATTTCAGGTCGACACACTAAAATTTGTTACGACTCAATAGCCGTTTGCCATATATCCATAAACAAGCGATGAAGTGGACCACCCAAATTGTTTTAGCTAATAGACTGAGAGGTGACTGCAAGTTTAGGTACACCATGGAACATCGTTCTGAATTTTTGAAGAATGCAGAGAAATGCTAGGTCATTAATCTACTAGTCTGTAGGGAGAAAATTACCATGGAACTGTTCAAAAATCGACTTTAAATGAGTTGAACTAATTCCGATTACAAAACATGTCGTAACTTAACAAGCAATGAGCATTCATTTTTTTATTGTTGCCCTAAACTCTGATTTTTAATGAGGAAGCATATGATTCCATTCATTCGATGTTGAATACTAGCATCTTTTCAAAGTGAGTCAAATTGACATTATCGGTTACGTCCTTATGACGCAATATTTAGTGCCAAGTTGACTCACTTTTACGATTAATTCGGCATCAAAGTAGTAAAAAGTCTGTACCCTTCTCCTCAGTGAAAAGTAATCCGCCATGGGCTACCAAATGAAAACCAATGGTCATTGACTTATTTGGCAATTGGATTTGGTTCAACTCATTCAAAGTCGATTCTTGAACAATTCCCTGGTAGTTTTGCCCTGATAAACCAGTAAATTCATGATCTAGCATTTCTCCACATTTTATATAAAAATCAGAATGATGTTCGATGGTGTGCCTAAAACTTGTAGTCGCCTCCCTGACTATAACTCTGTCGGAAAGATTGAAGGAGCGCCTTGAAGATGCGACTTCTCTGGTGCTAATAATAGGAAAGGGCATACGCATATACCCAAGTTATATAGACAACCTCCGAGACCAAATTCTCACGCATATCATTTTCTCCCAACCTTATCATCGATGGTAGAACGCGCAAGTGTAGGTGTAAAATATACCTCAACTTGGAAAGGAGTTGTCGAGCGGAGGCAAATTCCCGTGGTGACCTAAACTCTGGAAAACCATCTCTACGTTCTCAATTAGACACAGAAATCGCTCTACTTACGTCTAGACGGCCAGGTACTCGGCCTACTCTTCACGAAGGCGTCGGGCTTGACTCCGGGTGGTTACGCCGTTCGCAAGTGGAACAGGCGGTAAACGGGTCCAGCCCAGTCGACGCAGGGGCGTCGGAAACTTGACTCCAGGAGGGAAGGGGGCAGTTCCCTCTCTGAGCCAAGTGGGACTGTTGACCAGCGCCTCCATCTTAAAGTGGTCGCTCCAGGGGATTCGGCGTCTCACCTGGGGCTGAGGGCTGGGGCTCCTTGGTGGGAGGGGGCTCCGGGACCTGGCCCTGGCTTGTGGCGGCTGGTTCCGTGGTGGAGGCGGGGGACGGTTCCTCGGCTGGGGTGGCGGCCGAGGGTTCCTGGGAGGCGGGGGCTGCGGGTTCCTGGGTGGAGGTGGTGGTGGCTGAGGTCGGGTGGGGGGTCTGCCCCTCCTGTGACAGACACAGGCGCACCTCCCCCTGTTGCAACCACAGCTGCAACAGCGGCAAGAGGGTCGGCACACCTACAAGTGAAGAACATTTTCAACCACAATAAACTATCACATCGCGATTAAGACTAGTGCATTGAAATGGTCAGAAGCATTTTCTAATACTTTTCAAAATTAATATTCGTCACACCCATAAAGAGGCGAACCATATTTTTTTTGTCTGAAAATATGATTTCGACTAGATTCAACTCGTTTTAAGTGTGACAAATTATTGCTAATTTTGAAGCAATTTAAAATTGATGCTACAGTTTTGTAGTTTCTAATTAGATAGCAATAGCCTTAAGTTAACCCTTTGCCCTCCAGGCCTTTTTCGCGCGGAGGAACCAGAAACTAGAGACGTTTTCCGCCATTTTTGGATTGGTTCGCGGTTACAGATCCGCTTCAAAGAAATTAAACACAGTCATTGGCCTTGAATCGAATTTCCGCATCAAACTTAATGATCCTCTCGAGTTGCGGCATCCAACCATACGGTTAGTGATAGTCGCCTCTGGAGTGCAAAGAGTTCATAAGTATCGAATTAAGTACGTTATTAAAGAGTCAAGTTTCGTTTACTTAGTCCCATTACTATATTCATACCAGAGGCTATTTCGATATATATTTGTTCATCTTTTATCTTAGGAAAATATTAAATATAGAGATGGATAAAACAAGATAAGTCTTTTAATTTTTGAGCTGGAGAAGTCAACATTTTTACTGTACATGTTGAGGGTTTCGTGCCGCTTTTGATTAAAAATATTTCGGAGGCAAATAAAAATGAATTTGTGAAGGCCGAAAAAAAAAAAGAAAAAAAATGAGGACATGTTTGGTTTTGTTCGCTGCGATCTCAAATGACGAATGATGAGGAACAGCCCAAGCATTTTCAAACATTAGAAATAAATTTGAAAAAATCCGATAACAATGAATTATAATGGAAATTTAAATACAGTTTTTACCAGTGGCCTCGAAAGAACTAAAACTCATTAACAGAGCCTCGCATCATCCACAAGAAATGAGTGGAAGAGCCGATATTATGACAATAGTCATAACAAAATGGATTCCCTGATGCGAAATATAAGACATACAGACATGATTGGGATAACGTATACACTTCGTGAAAAAAGTAGAAGGACACATGATTTTTTTTTTATAAATAAAAAACATTGATTTTTTTCCATAACAATTTAATGAGTAACACTTTAAATTACTAATTACAAACAGATAACCGTATCTGAAAATTGAAACAAAAAAAATACAGGTCAAGTACAGCAATAAATCAGTTTGGACTTCATCATACTCTGTGAAAAAAGTAGGACACTTCTAAATAATGCAAATAAAAGTCTTATTACTAGGGAATTCTTCCACCATTGGCTTTGATTACTTCAAAAATTCGATTTGGCATCGAATCATATAAAGTTTGAATTTCTGTTTGGCAGAAATTGTCCCATACATAATTCAAAGTTCTCCGAAGCTCAACTATAGATTCAAACTGCTTGCCTTCCGCGTAAACGCGACGAACAATAATTGCCCATATGTTCTTTACAATGTTGAGGTCCGGGCTTTTAGCAGGCCATGGCAAAACCCGAACATTATTTGCTGCAAACCAATTTTTAACCCCATTAGCTGTGTGAATTGATGCTCCGTCCTGTTGAAAAATCCAGTCCTTTCCGCCTAGCTCAACGCCGTAGGGAAGGAGATCTGAATTCAAGACTTGGATGTAATCTGTGTGTTTCTGCCTGCCACTCAGGAACACAAGGCTTGTTCTTCCTCCGTACCCGACTGAAAACCAAACCATTAAACTCCCTCCTCCCATCTGTCGGGTAGAATAAGTCTTTTCTTCAGTACCGAGACAGTGCCAATAGTATTTGTAGCCATCTGGACCGTCAAAATTAAACCTTTTCTCATCAGAAAATATAACGGAGGTCCATTCTGACGTCCAGGACATGTGGTTTTTAGCCCAGTGCAGTCGGTGTTCAATGTGCCTTTCATTCCATTTGGGATGGTGCTTCCTTTTTCGGAATACGAAATTTTCGGACCTTTTTATGTAGTTGTAGACAGTTCTTCTTGAAACGTGTGTGATGCCTGCATTATTTTCAGCTTTGGCAATACTTCCATCCGGTTTTTTTAGTTCCCGAATGATTTTTCTTTGATCGGGTTGCGCCAGTTTTTTAGGTCTGCCAGTCTTCTTTTTAGTTCCCTGACTACTAGGATTTCTTATGTAGTTTGAAACAGTATTTGGACTAATATGTAGCTAGCGTGCAATCTCTCTCACACCTTTGCCATCGTTTTTGTAGGCATAAATTTGGCCTTTTTCAAACTCACTTAAAGGTTTTCCTCTAGGCATTCTAAAAAGATGAAAACGACGGATTTTCAATAAAATAGTATGTTTTTCATAACAAAAACAGTTAAAAAGAATGAAACACCTACCTTTGAGGTTTATAATATTCCAAAACAAATTATTTTAGCACGTGTCCTTCTACTTTTTTCACACACCAAAAATCGTTAAGTACTGTTTTCCTTAATTTTTACAAGAGGTAGATAAAATTTACTCATTTATAAAAAAGAAAAAATAGCCAAACTACATAAAAAAAAGAAATTTAGATCAGGAGGATCGAAATACAAAGCATAAATTACAAAATATGACTGTCCTTCTACTTTTTTCCCGTAGTGTATGATGGTAATTTTAAATTGGTTGTCGGTCTGGGAATATTCAACTGTTAACTGCATTTCCTATAACTATGTCCATGCAAATTTTTTCCTACTTGTGTACGTATATATATTATTGGTGATGTGTTCCTAGTGTGAGGTTCTTTTTATTTGACGATAAATAAACGTTGGCTTATCAAGACTGGATCTTATTTTATTCTTCCCCCCCACCAACAGTATATATACAATTTTTCAGCCGCATACAGGTGATATCAAACACTAAGTATCTTTAACCTTTAGTCGGGCGCAATATGTTGAATTTCCGCACAGTGCTCTTGATGAGCCACATTAAAAAAAAAAGCAAAATAAACACAAGTTCTTGTATACAATTGTTAAGAAATGGTAAGGAGTGTCTAAAGATAAAAGATACAAAAGTTTCTGCAAAAAATACTATATTTGAAAAGTAACTATTAGAAGGCTGGGGTAGGGGTGACAAAATCACCTATGCCCGTCATTAATCAAATGCGTCCGACGAAAGGTTAAGACAAAATATTAGAAATAATCTCAGTAAAGTATCAAAAAAATAATTACCCGTGTCGGCCTTCGCCTCCTGAAATGAAAATGAAAAATACTTTAGAGAAGCATTTTTTTTTAAATCAATACAACACCATCACTTAAAGGTTAGTACAGTTTTAAAATTAACGCTTACTCATGACTCATCTAACTTGAAACGGATTTTACCTAAGAAAAGTCTCGACACAATCTGTGTCGAGTTTTATTCTTTCGATTCATTTTTCTTGAAATTTTGCTACATCTGCAAGTTGCAGGTGATAATTTTAAGTCTGGAAGCTTATTTTTTTTTACAATATAAAATATGAAATAAACAGCCATGCTCCAAAGGATCTCAAATGAACCAATATCTATTAAATTTGACTACACTTAGCAACCATAACTTTGATGTTTTACAACTCTTAACCCTTTGCACTCCAGGCCTTTTTCGCGCGGAGGAATCAGCAACTCTAGACATTTTAGGTTCGGCTGGTGTTTATGGATTTGCTTCATAGAAACTAAACACAGTCATTGGCCTTGCATCGAATTTCCGCATCACACCTAATGGTCCTCTCGTGGTTTGGCATCCAATCGTATGGCGCCTGAGAGGCGCCACTGGAGTGCAAACGGTTAATCATTCAGCGATTTTTGCTTTAGTCTCAGTTAGGTGTCAATGTTTTCGAAATTTCTTGAAGATCTGTTAACCTTTAAAAGCATGAATTTTTATTCTTAATAAATAAAATTTGAAATCAACCAGGAAATGGGTATAGTTAATGATTTAGTTGGTTGCTTTATTGGTGCAAGAGCAACTCATGGGCTATACTGCGCCGGTGTAATTAATGGGAAACATTTTTTAGGATTAGTGAGCTTATGTAGAACCGATTTCACACATCGATGTATTTTCATATAAAAAAAGCTACATTTTTCTTGCATAAATTATTTGCATTTTATTAGTACATGCAAACATAATTATATTACTCTTGCCTTGTTTCTATCCAAAAACAAGTTTTTCTGCATGTTTTTATTACTTTTTATATAAATAATCGTTTATTCGTAACACCCGCCGAAATGAAATTGTACTCCGATAGCGCGTCAACAGTGAAAATTGTCAAGGATAAAGGAATAAACTGTCAAAGATTCTAGTAGCATTCGGAAACGATAAACTAGTTTTGGTAAAATTAAAAAACACTTTGCAAAGGTTGCTACATAAAGAGATACGAGGTTTTAAACAAACGATGCAGATCTACATAGCTATGCCTTTAAGGGGTCCGGTGCTGAAAATAAAAAAAAACTTTATGTACATTTTTATGTCAAAAATTTATTTTATGTATGAGATACTATTTATATATCTTTGAGAAAATGTTTTTTTAAATATTGTATTTAGTTATTTAAAAAAAAAATTAAAAACCAAGAAAAATCCATAATAATTGATGGTTGCGTACTTTGATATAAGTCAAGAAAAAATAAATTTTTTTTCAAAGTGAAAGCTTTATGTAATACATATTTATACAAAGAAAATTTTTTCTTCACAGAATTTTGATAGGTGAATTAAAAAAAATTAAAAAAATTCTCAAATTTAAAATATTGAAATTTTTGCTTTTTTATGTTATCTTTTACGCTAAATGTTATATTTTAAAACAGAATTAAAAAAAAATAAAATTCTGCGAAGACAAATATTTAAAACGATATAAATTAAATGCTCCAAAAATTTGAATGTCCAATTGTTAATGGTTCTGGAGATATATTGATTTGAATATGCAACATCTGTGAAAAACACTAGTGTTCGAAAAACGCACTTTAAGCAGACGCTTCAAGGTGTTACGCCCATTAGTGATGTTTAAATAACAGGTAATTTTGTGGCGTTCTAATCACCGGAGGAATAAGATAAAAATATTCTCTTCAGGAATGTATGAACTATTTTTAAAAGTCGGAAAATTTTTTGAGGATTTTTGAAAAAATTTCGGTACTGGACCCCCTTAAGGATTAAATGCATCCATACGAATCCAAACAAACGCGGTTATATAAAATTTCCCGTACAAGTTTTATTTATTCACTAGGCTTACTGTAATTTTATTTTCAAATACACATTCACGCCTTGAAGGCTTCTTTCACACGAAGCGGTTTAGTTGATTGAACTAAATTGCTCGGTAAACTCTCAACAAGTTGACTTGGCACTTTCACACGAGGCAACTTGTGGAATCAACTTCTCTTCCCAAAGGGAGGTCGGTACGATTTAGTTGGTTGTATTCAGATTATCTGGCGCCGTCAGCAACACGAGGGCTATAATGCGCCGAAACATTTCGTCATTAGACAAGTCAACATACATTTACAAACACCCATGCCCAACACGGGACTCGAACCCGTAACCTCGTGGTCTAGAAGATAGCATGCTAACCACTCTACCGTTTGGTCGGCCAGTACGATTTAGAGTCAACTAGTTAGGATGAGAACGTTAGAGGCACTCGTGCCTGGAACAACGCGGATTGGGCGGACGAGTCGACTGCGTGTGAAAGGCGATTCCCTATCATTTCATAAATAAGCTACACTCCTAATCACCCGCCAGATAAACTAGTTGAATCAACTAGTAGCCTCGTGTGAAAGACTTTGGGAAAGATTTTGATTGTACCCAATATCTGGGATTTAAAGTTACAGAGTGATTATATTTGCGAGAGAAAAACAAATCCTACAATTATTTCCCCAGCAAGAATTAAGGATAAAGAAAATGAAATGGAGAGGAATGATTAGACGCACAAAATATTACAAGAGTCCTAATATTCCTCATGTGACCAGACGTCCCGATTTCGGCGGGACATTCCTGCCTTTCACCTGGATGTCCCTCTGCCCGAATATCTAGTTACATCTACCCCAAGACAACTTATCTTGACCTCACTTAATATACTGTAGAAAGGATCCTTCCACGTGAAAGATAGAGCAAATCACAACTTGTATAGTAATATTGATAACCTACACTCACAGTTTTGTATTAAACTTAAATATGCGTTGATAAAAAAAAAAATAGAAAATGAGAGCTTTTATTTTTGCTTAATACTTTACTTTCCTAACCACGGATACTATAAGCGTTTTATCGAACCAAATGGCTTTGACCGAACTATTTTATGACGTCACTCTCCGAGTTTGTTGTATTCAGATTATCTGGTTTCGTCAGCAACACGAGGGCAACAATGCGCCGAAACATTCGTCATTAGACAAGCCAACATACATTTACAAACACCCATGCCAACACGGGACTCTAACCCGCAACCTCGCGGTCTAGAAGCTAGCACGCTAACCACTATACCGTTTGGTCGGCCGTCACTCTGAGATTCACACTCCTCAGTTCAAGACAGCATATACAAGTTTATTGCGCAGCCAATCAGAGTGTTGTAAAACCTGATCTCGCATCAGTACAGGGGATTCACTTAGGTCAGGATATGTTGTCTTGGACTACAGAGTGTGCTTCATAAATATCATGAAAGAAAAAAAAGGCAAACAAAAAAAAAAACCCTTTCCTCATTGGCAGAGACTTGTCCTAATTTTTAGCCAGGAAAATCTGGTCAAGTTAAATAGTCCGCATCTAATTAGTAATAGTTATGCAAGATTTCGTATAGAGCTTGTAGAATGCAATCATTTTTATAGAGCATTCGTTTGAAAAACGACTCAATTATCAGTTTTTGTTGAATATTATTAGAAACGGCGCGATTTAAACTCCGATATTAGATGTATTGCAAAAAGACAATCTTTAATCGCTTTTCCTACAAATTGAGGAGTAGTGCATCGCGAGCTCACGTAACTTTATTATGTCATAATCTGTAAAAGCAGAAATGCCTTCGGGGCAAGTTGTTAAGTAGAGTTAGCATCTCGCATGGGAGAAAACAGCGAGGGATAAATGCTATTATTTTGTACAAAAGTTACACAAGAAAATAATTCGTACAAGGTTGTAGTACAAGTTTTGAGAACGTACCGTCGACGACGTCGAGGGGCGGGTGGAGGGACAGCAGGGGGAGGCTGAACTGCAGGGGGTGGTGGCACAGCTGGGAGTGGAGGAGGAACAGCTGGGGGTGGCGGTGGTGGGGGTGGGGGCTGGTTGGCCATTTGCACAGCCATGATTGCTGCAATGGGCACTGAAAGTAGGAGAAAATACATCAGTTAAGATTCAATATCTTTAGCACTCAAGACCTAATGTAAAATTACATTTGGAAAAAAATAAACTTCAATACTTACGCAAGATGTCCAGCACGTTCGGGATGAAGCTGTAAAAGAAAATTATATACTTTACATTTTATTGAAAAATGCATCGTTAAAAATATTTCACGAGATTACGATAATTATGGAAATAAGTAGCATAAGTAGGGGTGTGATGCATCACAGTTTTCAATTACGCTATTATAATGGTCACTTAATTTAAATTTTAAGTGGAATAGTGTTATTACCATTTTCATTTATTTGAAGGGGAAAAAAAAGGTCAATTTGGCGATATTTACATGAGAAAAAAAAAACACCGTCAAATTGGAGAATTTTGCGGTATACTTTTCGAAAATTCTTACTCTACCCTTTCTTACAAGTGGAGGAGAGGAGAAAAACTTCAGCTCAAGAACTCTGCGTTAAAGACGCTCGTTTATCAAGTTTTACATCGTTATAGCATATTTACACGAATTGCGAAGGGAAGGGAGGGGGGGGGGTCTGTTTAAAAACCTTTAAGGACATTACCGTAGCGATTTTAATCAAAATCGTTAGATAAGTCTTTTAGCAATTAGGGAAAAAAAAATTTCAGCATATTCTCGTGTTTTGAGCTTGTGCAATATCAACGAAAACCTTCATGACAGTCCCATTGTTACCATTAAACTCTACACCAAATTTGAACATCTTAGGTCAATTAATTTGAGAGCTATGCTTGTGTCGAATTTTTTTTTTTTTGACTGAAAACAATATCCCCCGTATGGGGGACATCGCATCTTGCCTTTGCGCCAGTAAATTTCAACAAACCCAACTATCGACAAACTCTCCTTATTGCTCCTTTCAAGTGACGCAGAGAAGTGCTCGGACCCTCGTGAACCAACACTTCTTATGTTCTCTTTTGACACAAAACCCAGCTCAAATGTTTTTTTATACATCTTGGTAATTTTACAATATTTTGATTTGATTTCTTGTGCCACTTCAAGAGAAAACTTCAGGAAAACATGTATTTCTCAAAAAGTTGTGCTGGAAAAAGTTAATTCTCCGAAATCACTAATAAACTTTAATGTCACCCGAGAGGGCATATCCGAGTGATATGCTAGATTACGATGTCCCCTGAGAGGGGACAGCGGAATGCAAAGGGTTAATGCGGTGTAGTGTAATATACTTAAGTATTCTTAGTAGTTTCAACAAATTATTTTGACACGTTGAAAAAGGAAATATGTGGCCACATTCCCATTCTAGGTCAAGGGGTGTATTCAGGGGCTATATTTATAAATTTTTGATTTAAGGATGGTAAACCTTCTAGTTAAATGGAACACATTTCCATCAAAAAAATTCTTCTCGATCGAACATTAAAAAAAATGCCGAGTTATTTGCTAACTTTCTAAAGCATAATTACGAGTGCAAAGGGTTAAAACTGCCAATTTTTAAAAGTTTAACCTAAAATGTGAATTTAAATAATTCTTCGAGGAACTCTACCGGAAAATCCAAGAATCATAGTTACCGGGTCATCCAGCTTAAAGGATACTTTGGCAATACAGGAAACTTACTACTCTGCATGGTGAATCAAAATCATCCTTTGTGATAGAAAAAACGAACACGGAAAGTAACGTCCGAGCGTCCCTTCTATTGTCAACAGGAGTAACTACTGTAACAGAACCACTGATCGCGAACATTCTATCTGATGATAATTTGGAAAGACTTCAAAAGAAAATTTTGCACTTCATATTCTTTTACTACACATTGACGGAGCATCAACAAGAGTACGGCAATCAGAGACGGACACACAAATCAATCAAGGAAAGAGGTTGGTTGGTTGTTTTCAGATTATTTGGCGCCGTCAGCAACACGAGGGCGCGCCGAAACATTCGTCATTAGACAAGCCAACACAAACACTGGACTCGGAACCTCGCGGTCTAGAAGCTAGCACGCCTATACCATTTGGTCGGCCTCAAGGAAAGAGGTAAAATTTTTTATACTGATTCCCGAGTAAAACAAGCATAAAATCCGAGTTAAAACTTGTAATCATGTGTGGTACATGTCGAAATTGAATATTTTGTTTTATTTCATTATTAGCGTCCTTGAAAGGAAGCTTGATGGTTGAAGCATTTTCAGATTCAAAAACACTCTTCGAATCACAAAATATAATTTCATACCAACATTTTTTACTTTATATTCAAGATTTGACTTTTGAAGGGTCCAGTCGTTTTTAGATAAGTAAATTTGTCTGAATCGTAAAATTCGACTCATCCTAGTATTCAAATACCTTGGTTGGTTTATACACTCGGCGACCTACTTTTGTGCACAATAACGGCTAATAAGGCCGGGCCTATAATAACGGTTAAAGCCTACAAGTTAACATAGGTTCCGAATCACAATGAACATCCATTACCAAACCCAGGATACGGTCCATTGTTATGCGGGACAAGGCGTTTTTCACTCAGCAATCAGGTGAGCCTTAGATACTATTTAACCTGTTCAGGACCGGCGAAAGGAGAAAGAAGCGCTTCCCCAGGCCCGCGCGCTCAAAGAGACTACGCACGCACGGGACCGGGCATTTTTCCCGGTTAAGCATTTTGCCCCGTTAAATTCAAATAAAACGTTCCAATCTGAAATCACGTCTGTGTGATGATGGGCCGGCTGGCACGGAAACACTGATCACAAATACGATATCGCGGGCCGTGAGGGAAGAATCGTCTGATCACATATACGCGATCACGGTCCTGAACAGGTTAATAGAATTGAGCAAACCGAGAAATAAGAAATCCAGAACTTACTGTTGGCAAGCTGGACATCTGCCTGGCATGGGCGGTGTTTGTGCTTCCTGGTCTGCCATAGATCTGTAAATTAAATAAAATCAATAAACACGCAGAGAAATAAAAAGTACAAGGTGGAAATATCAAAACCATAAGCTCGATATGTAGAAAGTTTACTTAATAGAGCAAAATATCATCGTATTTAACATGTTAACCCTTTGCATTAGATGCCTTTTTCGCGCGGAGGATCCAACAACTCGAGACGTTTCGCAGCATTTTTGGTTCGGATCGTGGTTGCGGATCCTCTTCAATGAAACTAAACTGGCATTGCATCGAATTTACGCATCAAACCTAGTGGTAAGCGAGAGTCATCTCTCGAGGGCAAAGGGCTAATAGTATTGCGATCATCTTTTATTCTGTTGCCGACCAAGCGGTATAGTGGTTAGCGTGCTGGCTTCTAGACCGCGAGGTTGCGAGTCCCGTATTGGCATGGGTGTTTGTAAATATTGGTTTGTCTAATGACGAATGTTTCGGCGCATTATAGCCCTCGTGTTGCTGACGGCGCCAGATAATCTGAATACAACCAATCAACTTTTATTCGGTATTTGATTCACTAAACTTCGCAACAATGCCTGAAAGGTTGTGTTGAGGATTTACTTTACCAAGGATTACTTTATCAAGAATGGTAGATTAAGTGCTCATTTAAAAAAAATTTAAAATTTTTATACGCTTATAATTTTAAAAGTTGGCTCTGCAATTTTTTTCTTAAATAGTTAATTTTAGATCCATTCCAAGTGTCAGGTTGGTTGATTTGTACGCTCAACGACCTATTTTATGCACAGTAACGGCTGATTAGGCCGGGACCTACAACTTAACGTGAATTCAGAATCACAACGAACATCCATACCCAATCCGGGATTCGGCACCTTTGGTATGCGAAGCCAGAGCTCTAACCCCACAGTCATCAGTTGGGATCCAAGAGTCAAGAAAAACAATTAATCATTTAAAAATAATTTACAAAGGCTCTCAGGGGAGATCTTAATATAAAGAACTGTATTGATTCCCAAATAACTACTTGAATAAATCCAGAATTTGCGAGGGTTAGCTCTGTTTATTTTTAATATCCTTTTTTTCTTCGAAAGCGCACTATTTCACAAAAAGCAAATTTTACTGGAGAGCCAAATGAATGTTCACCTTTGCAACTAAATAAGCTTCTTAGTATCGGAAGAACACTAAAAAAGGAAACTTGGTCTCGCGCTTAAAAAGATACCACTGAATGGATAATAACACAATGAACACTATCATAAAATTTGTTTAAAATATTCTTGTCAATATAAAAAAAAAGGTTTTTACAAAATTGAATCCGATTTTTTAAAAATCATAGCAATTTGCAGTTAATACTTCAGAAGGGGGAAACAGAAGTTTTGCTTTCAACTGCCACAATAACTGTCATGCCTTTTCATTTTAGAGAAAACAACGTCTCTTCAGTCCCTGTAAGTTTGTCAACATAACAAAAATTTTAATAATATAACCCTGAAAAACAATTTCAATACGAATCCTTTATATGCATTGCCAATTTTTATATTCATTAACATTTTGCAACGAATTTTAAATATCAGAAACATCTCTATCAGTTAAATATGCCGAGAATAACTTTACAAAATTTCTTCAATAAGAATGAATGAATTTATGCACTATAGTCAGAGGCGACTGCAATTTTCGAACCTCATCGAACATCATTCTGAATTTCTTATAGAGATTGGAGAAAAGTGAGTAGATTAGGAATCCACTGGTCTTCCGTGGCAAAAATGGCAGAAACTGATCAGAAATCGCTTTGGAATGAGTTGAACTAAAATCCGATTGCCAAATATGTCGTAACTTGCCAAAAAGAGAACAAAATGTTTCGTCTGGCAACCCTGCATTTTGATTTTCAATGTGAAATAGCGCAAACGATTTTTGATCTCTGACTTGGAAGATGTGTATCTTTTAAAAGTAAACCAAATTGCCGACATCAGTTACGTCATCCGTGACATAATGTTTATTGCCAACTTGGCTCCCTTTTAATAGATGCAAGTAGACCATTGCCAGATATCTGAATCGTCTGTAACCTTCTTAATTGATAATTAAAGAATGAAGGTTACCAAATAAAAAAAATGCTCATTATTTGTCAAGTAATGGCTCATTTGGCAATTGGATTTAGTTCAACTTATTAAAAGTCAATTTTTGACCAGTTTCGGCCATTTTTGCCACGGCAGACCAGTGGATTCGTAATCTACTCACTTTTCTCTAATTTCTATAAAAAAAATCAGAACAAAAATTGCAGTAGCCTCTCAGTCTACTAGCATCCAATTTTCGATTTTATTTACTCTCATGAAAACAATTTTATTATTTATTAAAACAGTTTTGGCAACAGGAAAGAGTTTCTTCCAGGATCTGTTAAATTCTATATGTATGCGTTTGGGACGATGGGAAGTTGGTTTATTAGTATTCCGTAAAAGCCACCTTTTAGCAAGAGCCATAGCCCCCAAAATTTAATAGAATGAATCGACATCGAATCTGCATAGTTTCAGCCAGATTGGATGACGGCAAGTATGTAAATTAGGCCTCCGTAGAGTTGCCCGCTATCGACACACACAGCTAAAGGATTTAATAAAAAGAGATCCAACTTAGCACTCAATATTGAGTATTCACCAAGCAACCAACCTTAATAAATGTTGTATGCAGCAACTTTGTTCTGTACTACAAATACATGGGTTCCTTGAAAAAAAAAAAAAAGTTTTGGATCAAATTTTAAGCGTGGTTATGCAACATGTAATTGGGTCAATTGAAAACCGCTGGATTTAGTTTAAAATATGCCAAAGCATTGTTGTCGCTATCACAGTTAAAAAAAAATAAAATTAAAAATTACACAAGTTTGAGAAGAAGTTTAAAAAGATGTTCAACTAAAACTCGGCATAATGCCAATAAGTTCACAACGTATTCCGACTAACTTACAGTTTGCTAACTATTATTTAATTCACATCCAAAACGAGATCATTAACCTTTAACTGCTGTATGAGGTCTGACAGACCACGAGTCATTTTTCGTGGAATGCTTCCACCCCCTCAAATATTTCATCTTTCATCTTTCAATATTAATCAAATATTTAATTTTTTATATCAATTTTTCTGGTACTATGTTTCTTAAACTTTAAAATAATGTTCCCCAATTTGTTTGGCACAGTATGGACAACTTGTTGCGCCAAAAAGATCAAACCACCTAACCACAGCAGTTAAAGGTTAAGATATATTTTAAAGGCTAACACGACACTGAATTTCTTCGACGTAAATAGGATACAGTGGAAAAGTACCGTATTTCATATTTTTAAAAATAAATTTATACTCACCAAAAACTTTATAAATTCGAGTTGTCGAAAACTATCAAAATAACAACAGATATTTTCATCTAAAGGTACCCGCCTCGAAACATTTCTACTTTATATAGGTGCGCAATTATTTGCCCACTACTCTTCACTTGATTCATCGCTTACTCTCAACTTATAGGGAGCTTAAGCACGACTCAACTGCTGTGTTGGTGAGAAAATGAAATATGCATTGTGATTGGATAATGTAACGTGAAAATTATATTTCGTTTTTAAGGGAAAACTGTAATTGGTCCCAAGAACGTCTCAAGTGTTGACCTATGATGCAACCCCACTTAATACAAAACCTGGCATAAGGTTCATTACCCATTTAGCAATGAAAGCTTGACTTAATGGGATTGCAGGTCGAATCGGCCCTTAACGACATTTTGGATGTAGGTTGTACTGGATTTTCATAGCGCAAGAGCTACAAGAAGGCACTATTGAGAAAAGTAGTACTCCAAATTTCGAAGATGAATTTCTCTCAGAGTTAAATTGATCACCGTATGCTTTTCAAGTGAGAAGAAACTGAGAAAAAGCATATACTTCTATTATGAACTGTTTTCTATTAATTTATTTTTGAGAAATAGTGTTACGGCTAATTATGCAATACGCGAACAAATTGGTGGTGGTGGTTTGGTGTTTAATGGCGCAAGGCCAAAACAGGGGCCAAACTGCGCTGAACACAACTTAAAGCAGTCGATTTTAAAATAACGCTTTATGTTTCCCATAATCTAAAATAGTAAATTTAAAATTTATTTCAAGACTAAAAAAAGCTAACAAAAAGGGTTTAACAAGAAGGCACAGCATACAATTGGTAGTTTCATTTACGATGCAAGATAAAAAATGCAGAAGTGCCGTAAACATATTTATGATGGTGGAAAAACAAATTCTGGGATCCTTAAGTAAAGTATAATATAGAAGGAGGGATCTTTAGCAAGAAATCATTACTTGGTTGGTTGGTTGTATTCAGATTATCTGGTGCCGTCAGCAACACGAGGGCTATAATGCGCCGAAACATTCGTCATTAGACAAACCAACATACATTTACAAACACCCATGCCTAACACGGGACTCGGAACCCGCAACCTTGTGGTCTAGAGGTTACCACGCTAAACACTATACCGTTTGAAGAAATCATTAGAGTTCGGTTATTCAGGGATAAGACTGGGTTAGTTTTTCACGGAGAGAGATTTGAATCAAACGAAAGCTTTTTACTGTCCAGTAACAGCATCAACTCCTCTTTTAAATCAGATATTGCAAGAGTATCCACTTGGAGGTTTAAAGCCGAGTTATCTCGCATGTTGGTAGAACTTTCTGTCTCTGATCCATGAAACTATATGGAAAACAATTTTAACACGTTAATTACCAATCACGCGATATCGCCATTCGCTGCCGATCAAATATCTCGTTACTCCCCGGTAGTCCGTCCTGATCAGACTGCGCCCGATCGGAGTTGCGTTCTTTACTGGAATTACCTGAAACTGTGTTTTCAAAACACAAGCTTCCAGCTAAACTTATGGAGGAAGACAAGATGTATCTGATATTTATGTCACATGATAAATATTATATTGTTACTTCAGTTAATTCCAGCAAGAATGGAAACTTCGATCGGGTGCAGTCTGATCAGGACAGGCTACTGAGGAACAACTCGACATTCTGCGCTGGCACGTGATCGGCAGCGAACGTGTTAGTAAAAGACTAAAATTAGAGAGGATATTACCATTTTTTTTTTTAAAGAAACTACCGTAAAAAGGGGTGAATAGGAACGATACTTCATAAAATTACAAAGAAATTAATCACTTATATAAATAAAGCTGTTTTATTAAATTTTTATTAATTATAAATATATTTCTATTTGGCTAGCATTTGGAATCTCGGAACATATGCTTTGGGAGGGTTGGCAACGCAGTCCATTTGTATACAAATTCTAAAAACTTTGTGCGTACCATCGAGTGGATTTTAGCCTCTTCAAAACTTTTCACGTAAGTGCTAATATGTACCTACTATAGACTAAATATGTATTTTATATAAGTCTCAACATCATGCTTCATTTAACTTGTTTATAAAACTTTTCGTTATACGAATTTTTATATTTTGCCTTGTCTTGCTTTTGAGATTTAGGGGGGTGAATCAAAACACAAAAAAGCGGCGAAAAAAGTGATTTCTGGTAAGATTATGTTCCACACAAAATTCAAGAACTGAATACGAGTCTTATTACTTTCTTCAAGACGTGGTCAAGAGTTAAATCAATGTCAAAAAGAAGTTAGTTTCGATGTTCCCAGTTGTACCAGAAGGTTTTTCTCTAGATAAATGTGACCCCCCCCCCCTCCCCTGATGGCTATGTGCTTAGAACTCTGGTCTAGCATGTCAAAGGTGCCGGGTTAGGTATGGATGTTCGTTATGATTCGGAATCCACTTAAAGCTATAGGTCTCGACCCGATTAGGCGGACCAAACGGTATAGTGGTTAGCGTGCTAGCTTCTAGACCGCGAGGTTGCGAGTTCAAGTCTCGTGTTAGGCATGGGTGTTTGTAAATGTATGTTACCTTGTCTAATGACGAATGCTTCGGCGCATTATAGCCCTCGTGTTGCTGACGGCGCCAGATAATCTGGAAACAACCAAACACGACCAGATTAGCCGTCATTGTACATAAAAATAAATCGTTGAGTGTACAAAGCAACCAATCAACTATATGACTTCGTTACTTTCAAGGTACATGGAAAAACGCAATCGATATGCACAATCTGTATGTTCAAAATTCTACACTCCCAAGGGCCGACCAAACGGTATAGTGGTTAGCGTGCTAGCTTCTAGACCGCGAGGTTGCGGGTTCCGAGTCCCGTGTTAGGCATGGGTGTTTGTAAATGTATGTTGGCTTGTCTAATGACGAATGTTTCGGCCCATTATAGCCCTCGTGTTGCTGACGGATAATCTGAAAACAACTAACTCCCAAGGTTATCGCTACGTAGGCGAGTGTTACAAAAGCACCCTGGTAAAAAGAGAATTTCTAACACAGATGAGGATGCTTTTCTCAAGATATTTTAAGGAAATTACAGTCAATTTACGACACGCAAACATCATGTAGATTAAAACATATTAGTTTTAAAGACGATTTGGATTATCCTGTTTTGTTTGGTGTTCGAAGAAGAATTGACACACTTTGAAACATATGATTTGTTTTGACAATTATTTTGAGAGAAAAAAAAAGACTGTCTGTCATATATTAAAGGATTTTGTTCTGATAATATTGTTTTCCTATTCACAAATGCGTTATTTATTTTTTTCCATTCTGTAAATCTTTGAATTAGAAAAGACATAAATTGTAACGAGTATTTCGATTCAACCTTTTCCATGGGGTGAATTGGAACACCATGAAAAATAAAAATAAATGCAATCATGTTTTTTAGAACATTTTTGGAGTTGATCCTCAAAGAAGAGGTCTAAATCCAAGTTTCGAAATCGACAATATGTTCATTAACGATCTTATTACGCCAGATTTTCACGTTGAAAGTTCTTCTGATTCACCGTTTTATGGTAATCCACACTTTGCACTCTCGATCACAACTAGGATAGATGCGGAAATTCGATGCAAGGCAATAACCGTTTATGTTTAGTTTCTTTGAAGCGGATCCTCAACCACGAACCGGATTTAAAAAGGCTGCGAAACGTCTAGACTTGCTGGTTGCATCCGCGCGAAGCAAGGCCTCGACTGCTAAGGGTTCAAATTTACGTCGTCTCAGAAGAGAATATACAGTGGCACAAACAATTAGAAATACACTTCGTTTTTTGAGAAAATTAGCACTATATATGGTGAATAACGGGCAAAAAATGTAATTACAACAAAAAAAATTGCAGAGGCATTAAACTATGGACATTTTACTTTGTATATGCACAAAAATATAATAATTTATTAAAAATTATATATTATTCATACAGCTTTAAAACTTTATTAGACAAAATTTGCAATCAAAAAGTTGAGAATACACTTATGAAAAATATGTTTAACCACCCTTAAATATTTTCTACTTGGCTGCGATTTTAAATTATTTTTGCGTAATCTCATCCTTAACCTTTTCAACGATCATTTTTTTGTGGTGAAATTTTTTAGTCGTATTTAAATCAAAACTTTTAAATAGAAAATAGCTCTTCGAACAGAAACCAGATTTGATGTTACGAAATTCCTATTAAAATTATTTTTGAAAAAATAATAGTTTGAAAAACTAAAAAACACGCTTTAATAGAAAAGTGAACTAAAAAGCAGAAAATAATTTTAAATAAGTTTGAAATAAGAATAGAGGGATTAACAAGAAATATTTATTTTATCGCAAAAAGCGTGGGGGTGCTTTTTAAGATATTTTCATAATGGCTCTACTTTTACCAATATCTGTAATTAAATATTTACAATAATTGACATCAAGCACCCCAAGCTTTTTTACGATAAAATAAATATTTCTCGTTAATCCCTCTATTCTTATTTCAAACTTATTTAAAATTATTTTCTACTTTTTAGTTCACTTTTCTATAAAAGCGTGTTTTTTAGTTTTTTAAACTATTAATTATTTTCTACTTTTTAGTTTGGTTTTCTATTAAAGGGTGTTTTTTAGTTTTTTAAACTATTAATTATTTTTTCTGTAAACTATAATTTTTGTTTAGTTAATTTTTTTAGTTAAGGGTACAAAACTCTCCAATTGTTCCTGCCAATAGTCACATGCTTGTCTCAAATTTAAGTCGTGTGTATGCCTTAGTACACGCCGTATTACTTGGCATAAAACACTACCGTGTCTCTGAATATAAAAAATCACTAATCCTGAAGATCCTGGTAAGGATAAGCCGACCAAACGGTATAGTGGTTAGCGTGCTGGCTTCTAGACCGCGAGGTTGCGGGTTCGAGTCCCGTGTAGGCATGGGTGTTTGTAAATGTATGTTGGTTTGTTAAATGACGAAATGTTTCGGCGCATTATAGCCCTCGTGTTGCTGACGGCGCCAGATAATCTGAATACAACCAACCTGGTAAGGATAATGCGACTAAAAAAACACGCTTTGTATAACCGTCGTGCCCACGATAAATCTTTCAAATGTCTGCCTTATCAATTCTCGATGATAGATTCTGTGATTTCTGGGATTGTAAAAGGTAACGGCACACCAGGGTTCAATTCCGGAGAAAGTCGGTTGGAATTTAACCGCGCAAGGGCAACACGAGCTAATCCTTGTGATAAAGCGACA
Organism: Linyphia triangularis; assembly: GCA_963978545.1. NCBI lineage: Eukaryota > Metazoa > Arthropoda > Arachnida > Araneae > Linyphiidae > Linyphia > Linyphia triangularis. The sequence continues at coordinate 86,592,571 of OZ021729.1, read as the reverse complement.
AATTTATTGAATTATTGTATTGTCATCGGTCTTTGATAAATGTGCAAAGTTTGAATCAAATCTGATTGCTCAAAATAGGGCAAAATCGAGCCCAAAAGAGTCGGTTACAAGCATACAGGGGAAACTAATAAAAGCGTGTTAATATCTCTGAATATGAAAAATCGCTTATCTTGAAGATAGTGGTAAGGATATTGCGACTAAAAAAATACGCTTTCTATTAAAGCGTGTTTTTCTATTTTTTTAAACTATTAATTACTCAATTGTGAAACGTGAATGAAACTCCCTATTAGTTGATCCGTCCAGTAGTCATATGCTTGTCTCATTGATTAACTCATGCATGCTCAGTGCACGTCATATTAAGGTGAAACCGCGAATAGCTCATTAATTCGGTTATGGTCCCTTTAGATCGTGTCCACATTTACATGGAAAACTGTGATATTTCTAACGCTAATCTTTGCAATCCAGAGTTCCGACCAGATGAAAGGAACGCTTTAATATTAGATCAAAACCAATCGTGGGCTCGTCCATCATTATTATACGACAAATCTGAATAACTTTTTGCTGATAGTATAAGGGCAGTGCCCATGACTAGTGGGGTTGTAACGGGACACCAGGGTTCGATTCCGGAGAAGGTTGGTTGGAGTTTAACCGCGCAAGGGTAACACGAGCTAATCCTTGCAATAATGCGACAAACTTATTGAATTATTGTATTGTCATCGGTCCTTGATAGCTGTGCAAAATTTCAAATTAATCCAACGTTCTGAAGAGGTCGAAAATCGAGTTCAAAGATTCCGTTACATAGATACATACGAAGCTAATAAAAGCGTGTTAACAAGAGAAAATGTTACTGAAATAGTTAAAATTGTTGGTAGAAGCCACACGTGCGTCCAGAAAATCACTGGAAATTTTTAAAATGATGGATTGATTGAAAATCAAAGTAGAAGAAAAAGGAAAGGAATTCTGAGTGATATCACAAAAAGGAAATTTTTTTAAGAAATCGAGGCTTATCATAAAGTAAATGCAGTCAAACTTGCTGCAGAAACTTCTCAAATAATTGGCAGAAGTGTAAGTGCTGAAACTGGGGGGAGGGGTTGGGGAGGAGGGGCGAGATGTAATTATAGACAGCTGGATATAAAAGTCGAGTTGTTAGGAAAAAACCGTACATCAGCTTGCAAAATCTAAAAAAGCGTTTGGAGTTTGCAAAAACTCATCAATTGAAGACGAATAACTTTTGGAAGAAAGTAATATTTAGTGATAAATGGAAATTCAACATATTCGGTATTAACGGCCGTCGCATCGTATGGCCCAATACCACTTTCGGTCCAAAAAAACTACGTCTTTCAGTTAAACGTGGCTTCAACATGGTTAATGACTTCAACCGGGGTATGAAATTTAGTTTTTATGGATGGTATTTAGAACGGCTTACTTGGATATACTTCACTAAAAAACAATCTAAATGAAAGCGCTAAGAATTTGGTTTTAAATTTAAATTTCAGCACCACAACGACCCAAAACACACAGCATGCAACGTCTTCAAAATGTTGTCTTTTTTTTTTTTTGCGGAAAAAACACTTACACACAGTGCTCTAACATCAATATCATTGAAAATCTGTGGGCCACACGCAAAACTGTGGTTCAAAAGCACAAAATTAGAAACAAAGACCATTTAAAACAAGTGTTGCAAAAATAATGGGGTAAAATATCTTCAGATACCACCAAAAAGTTGATCAAATCGGTACCGCGAAGTTTGGAGGACATTATAAATGCCAAAGGACGGTGCACCTAAATAATGATACTTTCTTCGTATGTGAAATATTACAAAAATTTCATTGGTGTATTCTCAATTTTTTTTAGGTAAGAATCAGCTGTGAGAATATATGATCTGTTTTGCATTTCTTCTTTTTTATTTCCGTCGCATCTGATGATCGCCTGATTTTTGCTCCACGTCTGAATTGTTTTATATGATGTAATGTTTTATATATTTGATTATGTTTTTTATTTCGTTTGGAAATTGGAATATGGCAGTTGATTTTGAGTCTTGGGACGAACATAGTTGCCCGCTTAGTTAACCTTTAACTGCTGTAAGCGGTCTGACAGACCGCGAGTCATTTTTTGTGGAATGCTTCCATCCCCTAAAATATCTCACCTTTGAATTTTATATTAATTTTTCTGATACTATGTTTCTTAAACTTTAAACTGATGTTCACCAATTTGTTTGGCATAGTATGGACCATGTGTTGCTCTTGCGCAAAGAACCTCAAACCACCCAACCACAGCAGTTAAAGGTTATATGAAATAATTATGCTGCTCGTTGGAGTAGTTACTTTTAAATTGATTATGCTGCTCGTTGGAGTAGTTACTTTTAAATTGATTATGCTGCTCGTTTTGGAGTAATTTAAGTTACTTTTCATTATTTGCGGTCGAACTAGTTGTGTTCTTTGGCAGCCTTGTAATTTAAAGATGCTTCTATGAACTTCAAATAAAAGTGGGGTTCGAAGAAGCTTAGCGTTTTATTTCATGGGTAGCATAAGTTCAGAATGGGTTTATTTAAAATGTTTCCGAAATTTTTCATATGCGTTTTCGTTTCTTGTTGATTGTTCTTTATTTTTGCTTTAAATTAAACCATTTGTTACGTGTAAAATTAGAAACGTGTTTGCACTTCTAGGTATTATGTTATTTATATTGAAAGTTGGATTTATCAAGTAAAAGTAAGGTTTATTCTCAATTTATTGAGCCACTGTAGATCCTATTATTTGTTCGAATGTGCAATAGGGCGTATTAAAAATAATTTTTTTTGGAATTTCAAAATTTCAAGTTGATAAAAAGTTGCCATTATGGACATATATTTACCAAAACAATTAAACCGAAGACTTTCAATTTTTTTTTTAAATTAGAATAAAGCAAAGTTTCATTTTTAAGTATAAAAATATGAAGATTCGAATATTAATTAAAAGTTTAAAAAAAAAATATATATATACCTGTCATGTAATATTTTGATCTCCCGGTATCTACATGAAAACTTGCATTTTTTTAACAAATACGCATATTTTTTAATTTTCAACCCATCCATTAAGATAATTTAAATTATTTTACAGTCTAGGTATACTAATACAGCATTTTGAAATATTGGAAATATCATTTTTGAAATTGGGAATAACTCTAGCTCTAGGGCTGCGTGAACCACGTAGAGGCGTCATGGGAATAATGATCCTTCGAACGATTCCACTTCCTTTGTCAGTCGTCTCTTAGCGCATAATAATATATGTATGTCGTTTGTTGATATCTAAAGAATTTTTTATTTATAAGTGGATAATTCAGTTAAGTGTTGTTTCATTGTCATGAGTAAAAGAACTTATTCTAAAGAAAAATTACTGATGGCCCCATAATCCGTCAACCTGTTGATACCAGGAGTGTAGTGGAGCGGGAACGGCGATCCTTTACCTCTTTAGAAGGCGGAACGGCGTTCCCTCGCCTAATTTTTTTTTTTTTTCCTTCATTTTTCATTACTTGACATCAAACGCAAAGTCAAGAAAGAAAACGAAAAGATTATTTCGTAAAAACTTTGCTGTTTTCGATCTGCAACTTCATAGCTGAGCAAGCAAGTTCAAGTATTTGCAAACACTTGAAAAAGGCGGCACAACCCACACACACGGCCATGCCATCAACAATCCAACACATGCATTCGACACCCTCTTCCCCCCTCCCTTCTCCTACATGATTCAATGTTTCAATACTCCTTCATTAGAAGTATGATTCATCCAATGCAGATTATCTTCTTCATCATCTGTATTTATGGATGAATTCCAGACGTCAAAGTTGCATGGTTCTTCATACACAAATTGACACCAGCTCTCTCCATTTTAAAAGAACAAAACTGCTGTCTAGCAGTTCGTTGCGCTCTTTCTTGGAAGAATGTGTCGCTTCTAATTTTAACGGGAACGCTAATCGATTTCTCAACAAAAGTGATGTAACTTTCTTTTTTTTTCTTTTTTTTTAACTTTGTATATCACCCACGTGTTTTGAAAATACGGAATTATGCATTTATATTGGCTTGCCAGATATTGGGAAAATCAAACTGATACGTTGTTTGAACATGACAAAATATATTCAAAATGGTATTGATTTTGTAACTCCTGCTTACTTTCACTCAATACATAAAAATAATGGAAATGGGTGGCCTCAGGAAGGTGCATGGGAGGATGCTTTTATTCCCCTTCCTAATAGTTACTTACATTTTTATAAAAGTGGAGAAAAGGATTAAATTCACAGGAAAAAATAAACTGTGTGCCATTTAATAATAGATTTTATATTTGTCATTGTGAGAAGAGAAATAGTTTTAGAAAATCAAAGTTGGGAAGAAAAAAAAATGTTCCTTGCAACTTACAAATGATAGTGCCGAAACTCATGATATTGAATGTATTCTTTTCCAAGAAGTGAAGGTATTCATATTTGCTTTGAGGTTGTATACTCCACTTTTCATAATATAAAATTGTTAATGATTTTGCAAATGGGTATAATACATCGAAATCGGACTGTGAAATAGTAAAAAAGCAATGGAAATGTATTTAAAAATTCAAAAGTAAATTGCTTTTCGGTTTGAGATTGGGAAAGCTTACATTTACAGTTATTTCAGAGTTTATTCCGAAAATGTAGGAACAGTTCTTTAAAAAAATCTTTTTCCCCCAAGTTTAAAAAAAAAATCAACATTAAATACAGTGGTGGCGGTAAGGGGAGGAAATTGCCAACGATATTTTTTAAATTGTAGTGATTTTGATGACAACATCAATACCTTATACAAAAACCAGAAATGTCCCAAGCAAATCTATACTTCTATCATTTGATGAGTCTACATTTGGTTGTTTGTTTGTACGCTCAACGGCCTACTTTTATGTACAATGACGGCTAATCGGGCCGGGACCAACAGCTTAACGTGAATTCCGAATCATAACGAACTTCCATGCCTAGCACGGGATTCGTAAGCGGCACCTTTGGCATGCGAGGTTGAAGCGCCAATATAATTAAAATTGCTTATCGAAATTTCTTAACGAAGCATTTATATGTTCGCATAATCTTTTTTGCTATACTTAGAAAATAAAATAAAACAGTGAGCATTCAATCAACCGAAATTTTTTGAAAATCAAATTTGGAGAGAAAATTAGCCCTATTTCGCCGAAAGTTTTTTTTTAATTCCACATGAGATTTTGAAGTTGAGTGGGTGGTTTTATTCGTTATTTTAATAGTTTTCAATTCATAATAGCTGAATTTGCACTGATTAGAAATGAATATAGGTTCATAATGCCTCTTAGTGACTTTTTGAAAGTTGGCGATTTAGCGCTGAATGCAACCCGGCGACCTCCGGAACATGTTCCAGCAAATAACTTTTCCGAAAAATCTGGTTTATCCCGAATTCTAATCCAAAAGAAATGTACATATCTAGGATCTATTTATTTTTGCATCATTGTAACTATTAAATCAATACGTTTTAAATAGGCAATAATTTCTATCTGTAGATTGTAATAAGAAAAACAAAATATAGCGAGTCCAAGTTGTTACTGTTGCATTAGTCAAATTTCAAAATCTATATTGTGATTGGCTGGCTTCCTGAATTTGGAAATTCGTGCATGAAGTACATTTAGAAGATGTGTGATCGGATGTTTGAAGTCGTTGCCATTCTGCTCACAGAAATTCAGCCAAATTTGGACGTTACGCAAGTTGGTTGTATTCAGATTATCTGGCGCCTTCAGCAACACGAGGGCTATAATGCGCCGAAACATTCGTCATTAGACAAGCCAACATACATTTACAAACACCCATGCCTAACACGGGACTCGGAACCCGCAACCCGCAACCTCGCGGTCTAGTAGCTAGTATGCTAACCACTATACCGTTTGGTGGACGTTACACAAGAGAATTATATATATAGATTTAAATTAAAAAGTCTCAACACACATGTTTTTCTTTTCAATTTTGAGGAGTTCATTATCTGTTTTCAGATTATTAAAGTAAAATCAAGAAAGTTATTTATTCTTAGTTGTAATTTTCACTCCCCCATCCCCTCCCCCCATACACACAGAAAAAAACAAAAGTATACGTTTGTAACGACGCGACATAGCGTTCCCATACCTTTTTATTTTACACTACACCACTAAACGCAATACACCCTCCTAATATATATATATAGATCCGCGCCTGACAATCGTCTTAAGTCTCTTACCCTGCATCACATCAAATATAAAACAAAGTTATATATTCTCGATACTCATCTCATCTACTTCAACTAGGAACATCGCACAACTTTCAAAGACACTATAACATTGGTCATTGCATTAAAATGTATGGTGTTATTTTCCGTTTCCATAATTTCACTCATTTAAATAAAAATGGCTTGTTAGGCGATATTTTTGGCGTTAATTTTTAAACGGGCTTAAAAAAAAACCACGCCATGATGGCGAAATTGGTGATTATATTCGCTAGACATTACTTTTTAGAAACATTACATAACAGAAATAATCATTCGTTGATTGGCTTTGCTCAAGGGCAGGGAGCTGTGTTAAAGGCACTCGTTTTTCAACTTTTTACGCTAAGGGAATTTCGAAGATAGGGATGCTTAAAACACCTTAAAAGGCATTACCACAGCGATTTTTATCAAAATCGTTAGTCGTTTTTTTTTTTAGCAATCATTGAAAAACATGATTTTTTCAATGGTAGCTACCTTATGAGCATGCGCGATTTTGAAGAATACTATAATGATAGGTCTCATGGTCACCACTATCCCGCGCATTCAATTTTAACATCCTAGGTCAATTTGTTCGGGAGTTCTACTGTCCACAGACACCCATTTTTTCCAAGACCACTTTTTTTAAATCAGGACATTCCAAAACGTGATGAAATGAAAAAAAAATAAATCATTTTTTGTTTTTGTTTTTACCTAATGCTATACATTCATTATTCTATGTGTATACACTAGCTGAATATCCGTGCTGCTCTACGAAATTTTACCATATGCATTTTAGCAATCAAAAGACATTCATTTATTTTACACTTCAGACGCTTGCTTCCATTTCGATCCCGACAATTTGAATTATCTAAATAGGAACTTTCCTTTGTTGATATTTTTTCCAAAATTAATAATTGAGAATATATTGGAATATCCCTCGTTTAGAGAACCCTTTAGATATTTTTAATAATTTTAACTAATAACTAATTTCTAACTAATTTCTTCGATATTTTCTCTTCGTAACATTTGCACCAAATATCAGAATTATGATAACATTGGAAGTGAGTCCTTTTGGATATTCCTCGTTTGGAACATTTAACCCCTTTTCCACCCCTTTTCCACCCCTTTATGAGGGTTAATCTTGATCGGAATAGCTTACTTTCTTTATGTTTGGATTTTTTGTCATTTGCACCAATTTTCAATGTTGTGACCATGTGGGTAATGGGGCATTCGAATATCCCTCGTTTGGATAGTTTAACCCCTTTTCCACCTCTTAAAGTGGGTTAATCGAGATCGGAATAGTTTACTTTTTCTATGTTTACCATTGTTAATATTTGTACTAATGTTCAGAGTTGTGACTAAATGGCGAAGTGGGACTTGCGAATGTCCCTCGTTTGGAACGTTTAACCCCTTTTCGACCACTTAAAGTGAGTTAATCGAGATCGGAATAACTTAATTTTTACCATTGTTAATATTTGTACCAATGTTCAGAGTTGTGGGAGAATTAGTGATGAGTGAGTGAGGGCTTTGTCTTATATATAGAGAGAGATATGGGTAATTGAAAGTAAAAAAGGAAAAAAAAAAAAATATCTCCGGATTATAAAAACTCAATATTTTAAAAACTCATTAGTTATAAAAAATATTAATACCTTGACATTAATTTAATCAATTTAATAAGCATTGTCATCAATTATTTAAATAACACCAATAATGGTCAAGGGGTGGGAGGGGGGTTGAAAGGCATTTGGAATGGTTTTTTTTTGGTACGTACGCAAATCTCACTATTCAACTAAAAGCATATTTTATCAGATTGTCCATATTTTAATAATATACATCATTTTTTTTTATTGAAAACCCATTATCATTAGAGCTTTTAGGTCTCGTTTGTTTAGGTTTTAATTCAAAATCAGAGTTTATCATTCGATTTAGCAGACACTTTATTTATTCATTACTCGTTTTTAGACTTTGAACTTTTTCATAATTTTATACAAGAACGAGTTCTAATAATGTTAACAAATTTTAAAAATACATATTGTTACGAATTTTGTATATTTGTAAATATTTCGTAGTGTTAATTTTGAAAATAGTAAAATTTATGTACATTTTGCATAAGGCAGAGTTCGTCTTTAATTTGTTTCCCTGCAATGAGTCCCTTGATGCTTGATAACGGGTTTTACAGAGGTAGCGATTTCTGGGAAGCGAGTTTCAAGGGGCAGGGCATTTAACATTATGGTAATGGGAATCTCGCCAAATTGGCGAGATAGAGCCAAGTTGGCGATGGTTTTGGCGACTAATTTTTGTCGCCAAACTTGGCGACCATTTGGCGACATTTTCGGTCCCCATGTACATGTATAGGACTTTTCGACTACGATCTGGAAAGTTCTCCAAATGTCTACCTCTAGGAGTTTCAAGAAGGTTCACGTAGGTTCACCTCCCCTATAAAAGCTCAGGGAGCTGGGGATGGAGTTAGTTCTTGGATTTTGAGTCACTGAATTAGTTGACTGGAGATACTGAGCGAACTGTATTGCATTGTCTTTTGCGGCTATTTAGCAGTTGTTGTAAAGTTTTTAACTGCTGTTTTGTGCTCTATTGAGGTGAAAAGAGCTGTATTGTGTCTACTAGAACGAGAAGTTCTGGAGCTGTAAGAGAACTGTGAAGAGTTATTTTGGAATAAATTTCTGCAAGTTTTGATCTGCTTTGGCTTCAAATCTTTCGAACCCGTTCACGCAACAATATTTAAATTCTTAACAAGCTTTTGGCTCAGTATGGCCCAGGTGTTGCCTTTGCACAAATAAAATTCAATCAACCAACCAATCTCGGTGTGACAACTTCTTGGAGGAATGACTTCTCCAGATAAGCAAAAACAGTCGTGTTCGTGTTTAATAATAACTAATAGATTTGAAGGAAGTTGCAATCTTACGGCACATACACACATCAAGTAGATTGAAAAATATTATTATTGTTAAAGACTATTTGGATGATCTTGTTTTGTTATAGGCTTAGGAGAAGAGTTGACACATTTTCAAACATATGATTTGGTTCGATAATTATTTCGAGGAAAAATGGTGCCACATTAAAGAATTTTTTTTTTTTATGATAACTTTGTGTTTGTGTTTATCCTAATGCCTTATTACTTGTTTTTTTGTTTCACCTTGTAAATGTTTAAATAAGAATAGTTATAAACGGTAAAACAGACAAATTGTACTAAGTGTTCCGATTCAACCTTTATGCGGGATGAATCAGAACACCATAAAAAAAAAATCAAAATAAATGCAAGTCAGGTTTAAAAAAAAAATGGGATGAATCCTGAAAGAAGGTAAGACCCAAGTTTCAAAGTCAAAAATACGTTAATTATCGAACTTATTACATCCAACCCCACTTTGATACATGAAAAATGTTCCCGTTTGTTAAGAATTGTTTTGCAATATACGCCCAACAGATGGCGCTTTTGTGTAATCAGAATATAACTGTTTTGTATCAAATCATTAGAGTATTAGATATGTACTAATAAAGACGTAACTAAGAAATTGGGAGTTGCGTTTTCCCTTGCATGGGAGGGATAGGTACATCGACTCAAAAAGATGGCACACCATTTTACCGTATTCTAGTTAAAAGTTGACAGGAGCCACTGAGTTTGTACTGAAATCAATTTGCTTTTTCCCTTTTCCTGAAAATTCCACTTTCCACTCTTTGTTCCACCGTACCGGAGATATGGCGTCTGGGGTCCCAACATTATTCCCCAGAAACAGTGTCCTTCCCTTATTCCACCCCTCTAGTTTGACCTGTGTCAACAGGTCACAGCTGTTTCCTGTCCATCGCAATAGATCCCTTCGTTACGCCCCCTTGAGGATCTTTGAGACCACCAAAGATCCGATGACGTCACGAGAGAAATGCAGATTACTTTGTTTACAAGGTGAAAGATTCCTCCGAGGGAACGAAACTCGATCCCTCCACGTCTGTCCCATCCCTTCACTGATCATAAAGATGTCACCTCTATAATCCTCAGAAGACCATACGTTTTGCTTACGGTGTGGGCTCAAAGAGAAGATGGGATCTCTTTCATTTTTTGTTACCTCAAACACATTGCGAATTTCTTTGGAACACATGAACGGGGCCGTTTCCAGTTTTGTTGTTACACGATTCTCTCTCTTTATTTTTCTTTTCAGGAAAGTGGTTTGATGTGGCCTTAAGAACTAATCTAATTGAACTAATGTTTGGTAAAATTTTATGATGTGAAAGATTGTGAGTGCTTCTAGAAATATTTCAACAACATAATAAACTAGGGGTGTGGAACATCGAGCAACTTTCAATTACACTATGATTTTGGTCATTGCATTTAAATCTAATATGGTGCTATTTGCCGTTTTCATATTTACATTCTTTTCAAAATGGCCACTTCGGCGAGGTTTTTGGCCATCATTTTTACATGAGCAAAAAAAAAAAACCATAATGGCAAAATTAGCGATGTTATTCGATAGACATTATCCTTTCTTGTGCGTCAAACAGAAAAAATCGATTGTTAATGGGCGATGCTCAAGAGCAGAGAGCTCTGTGCTAAAAGAAAAAGTTTTTCAACTTTGGACGCTTTCATCACATTTCTGCGGGAATTTCGCAGGTTGGGACTGTTGGAACACCCTAAGAGGCAGAGACACAGATTTTAGTCACAATTATTAGATCCGTTTTTTAGCAATTGCTGAAAAAATGATTATTTAAGATTTTGACGAAAACCTTATTGGTAGGTCCCATGGCCACAACTAACCCGCACACCAGATTTGTACATCGTTGGTCAATTTGTTCGGGAATCATGCTGACCACGTACACACAGACGCATAGGCAGATATATTTCTAAACCACTTTTTTGAAATCAGGATATTCCAAAACGTGCAGTAATGCAAAAAAAAAAAAAAAACTTTTTTTTTTTTACCAAATACTATACTTTTAATTACCTTATGTATATGTATGGATAATTAAAAGTAAAGATGTGTTGTCAGTTAACTTGTGCCCCGGTGATTTCAAATTAGCACATAATGATCGGAAACCACCTGTAAATTCCCTTTCGCTTTATTCAATAGCAATAAAGTCTTATATAATGTATAGAGAAAGGTGTGGAGTGCCAGTTTTTTTTTTTTTTTTTTTTCATTACAGTTTTATTCCGAGAAATCCGAATTTAACTTAACATTTTGCCAAAGATTTCCGGACACCACCATTTTTTCATTATCTACCTACTGAATATATTGAACATACCTCTTTTACCACGCAGTATATTTTTCCCAAACTGTGTATGACTTACGTAGCAACGTTATTTGTATACAATTAGTTCAGAAACATTTTATGGAAAAAGTAAGAGCACTGACAAATTAATAATTAAATTAATGACCAATTAATTTGCTATAAAGTAATTTATTTCAACATCGTACATTCTTTTAACAGATATACTTTCGCGATTCTATTGCCTTAAAATGAAGAAAGCAATTTTTAATAATTCTGGATAGTAATTGACGAAAAAAGCTCGTATACCAGTAATCTCATCTTTACAAAATTACTTACTCCAATATCATACAATTCTTTGAAAAGGACATTTTTATGAAACACATTTCTGCACAAAAAGAGCTGCTCCACTAATATGCTTCTCATATGGAGGAAAGGGATGAACTGCGTCAATGAGCCTGTAAATATTGGGCTTACTTTACATTTTTAGGGGATTTTTTTTTCTCTAGAACATTACAAAATGTCCTTTTTACGCAATAAATTATATTGCAAAAACAAATGTTTACTTTAACTCTTTTACTTTAGGGCGTCTTCTCACTTTAGGCACCTCGAAAATAGGCTTTTTTCGCGATTTTTTTTCGAGGATTTTTGCAAACAATTATGGGATAAAATGGATCCTATATAATAAACACATCTTTCAAGTGCAAGAAAAAAAAAATTTAAAATTTTTTTGAACAATTATTATAATAAAACAGTAGCATCGAAAAACCCGTGTAAAAATGGCTTGTTGATGAAATTTCGGAAACTATCCGGCCGATTGTCATGAAATTAGAATGACATATTCTTCATAGTTATGGCTATAGCGCATATCATCAGATTTTTGAAATTTTGATTTGAAGTATTTTTAAGCGTTTTTTTACTTTTTCAAAAAACGTGCGCCATTTTGTTATTTTCGCGAATATCAAAAATCTGATGATATGCGCTATAGCCATAACTATGAAGAATATGTCGTTCAAATTTCATGACAATCGGCCGGATAGTTTCCGAAATTTCATCAACAAGCCACGAACATTACATTTCCACACGGGTTTTTCGATGCTACTGTTTTATTATAATAATTGTTCAAAAAAATAAAAAAAAAATTGTACTTGAAAGATGTGTTTATTATATAGGATCCATTTTATCCCATAATTGTTTGCCAAAATCCTCGAAAAAAAATCGCGAAAGTAGCCTATTTTCGAGGTGCCTAAAGTGAGAAAACGCCTTAAAAAAAAATTATGAAAATATTTATTTGGGCATACAAAAAATATGTTCAGTGTTAAATTTTAATACATGAAACGAAGTTTTTTCTTTTTCTTTTGGAGAGGACAGCACCCTCCGGAAATCCGCCCCTCCTCCCATTCTATACTTTGTATTTAATTTTGTTAACTTTTTTTATAATAGTTTTTATAATAAATTAATAATAGTTTTTGACTACGTGGACATATTTTTTTTTTTAATTCTACATATTAACTTTGATTTTTGGGTGTATGTTTGTTGAAACATGCGGACGCCTAATTAACCCTTTGCCGTCATTTAATCGGGCTGAAACTTGGCAGATAGATTCGATGTCGATGAAAATGCATTCTATACTAATAAACCAACTTGCCGCCATCCAATCGCAATGAAATAGCATTTAACCGATCATTGAAGAAATTCTTTCCCGTTACCAAAATTGTTTTAATAAATAAATAATAGAATAAATTGTTTTAATCATAATAAATATAATATATATTTGGATGTGAATGCACAAATCACATTCATTTTTAATGAATAAATTTTGAAACGTGTTTACCGCAGATTTTGTTGATAGAGATGTTTTTGATATTCAAAATTAGCTGCATAAACCAAGCACACGCTTGACTACAAAAACGGCGCTTTGTTAATGAAAATTTTATTAAATTAAAAAAAAAAATTACGATGCTAATGTAGGATTTATATTAAAAACTTCGTTTTTATGGGTTTTATTATGTAAGAATTTAAATTATTGAAACTGACCATTTTATATCTTGTCTTTATGTATCTTGCAAACCTACTTTTACCTTCATTTTGACCATTTCCATTAAAATTTTAACCTTTAACTGCTGTATGCGGTCAGACAGATCGCGAGTAATTTTTTGTGGAATGCTTTCACAGCCTAAAATATTTTATCTTTGACTTTTATATTAATTTTTCCGATACAATGTTTCTTAAATTTTAAATTGATGTCCATCAATTTGTTTGGCGCAGTATGGACCTCGTGTTGCCCTTGCACCAAAAACATCAAACCACCTAACCACAGCAGTTAAAGGTTCAAGATGGGACGTTGGTTCCTTTTACATCGCCCTACTTGGTAGTATATTCCGTTCTAAATTCTTAGCATTTCGCCTCACCCGAATTGCTTCTAGGAAACCAAGATCTCGGTGAATATGCGTCATCTCCACGCCTTCAAAGAGTGCAGCAGGTGGCTTCAAAGAACCGCTGCTGGACTGACAGAAGAAGTGAGGTGTTTATGGATGTCAGGAACACCCGCTCATACTGCAATCATCGATAAACAAGTGGATAGACGTTTGGAAAATGAAGCTGTTGCCAGATCTTTCGGAGGATAAAAACAATGCAGAGGATTGAAAATAAAATCTTGGGTTCTACACAGCAGAATTGCCAATAGTAGAGCTTAATTAGTAATAATATGTACACAAAAAAATATGTACTCTAGAACTTTACAAAGCTTCTCGCATTCCCACTAAACTATAATTGTGAACTGTGGTTAATCATCCACCCATCATCATCATCAAACACCGGTGCGTTTTTTCTTTTGCATTGACATCGGAGAAGTGTTTATCTGTATCGATGACTACAATAGGATTACATAACCCCATTGAAATTTTTAAATATACCTGCTAATGAGTGAACTGAAAGTAGTAAATGTAAGTGAAACTAAGAGTGTGGAACATCGCACAACTTTCAGTTACACTAGAATATTGGTCATTGCATTAATATGTATGCTGTTATTTACCGTTTTCATACATTTGCCGATAATTTTTACATGGGAAAAAAAACACCGCCAAGATGGCGATGTTATTTGATAAACATTAAAAAAACTGGATGACATAAAGTCTTTCATATTTATGATTCGCATCTTTATCATTTGGAGTCATTAGAGCCAACGACGTTGACTCCAAAATTCAAAGAGAGAATCATTTCCGGAAGGATTTTATAAGACAAACTACGCATTTCTGTCTCGAACGGAAGAAAATCCTTCTCTGCCTGCCCGATTGTTTAGCTTGTACACTCAATGATCTATCTTTGAATATAGTAACGGCTAATCAATACGGGACCTACAGCTTAACGTGGATTACAAACGGCAAATAATTCTTATTTCTATGTCTAAGCCAGGATTCGAACGCAGCATCTTTGGTATGTAAGGCCAGAATGCTAACCGCATAGCCATCAGATGAGTCTGGTACTCCGACAATTGACTTGTCTATGCCTGCCACAACTACCGTCATGTATACTCATTTTTGGTTGGGTGGTTGGTTTGTACGCTCATTTTTATGCAAAATGATGGGTAATCTAATCAGGCCGAGACCTACATCTTAACGGGGATTCCGAGTTACAATGAACATCCATGCCTGAATCGGGATTCGAGCCCGGCACCTTTGGCATGCGAGGTCAAAGCGCTAATCACAATGCCCTCATGTGGTCTACTCATTTTTGAAATGCGATATTGCAAGAGGAGACGGTCGGCAATAGCTTCGGGTAGGTCTGTCACAATCGCTGTCGTGTATACAATCAAATCTCGTTAACGTGAAATTGTTTAACATTAAATCCCGTTTAACGCGAAGTAAATCTAGTGCTTCGTACTTAAAACTTAACGTTAATTTATTCTTAACATGAAATTCGATTAACGCGAGCAATTTCAGCGGCCCCATCGACTTCACGTTAACGGGGTTTGACTGAATTTTTTAAATAAGAGATTGCAGATCACCAAATCAGAGACTCGATCCCGATAGCTTTCGCATGCTGCGCACTTTTCTAGCTCCAAGTCAAAAGTCCGGCCAATATACGTAGCTCAACAATTGAGTACTAAAAATGAAAAACGACCTAAGTACCCCAAGAAAAATAATAAAAAAACTCGGAAAAATGTCCTAAAGGTCAAAAGGTTGCTGGTTCGAGTCCCATGTAAGGCATGGGTGTTTGTAAATGTATTTTGGCTTGTCTAATGACGAATGTTTCGGCGCATTATAGCCCTCGTGTTGCTGACGGCGCCAGATAATCTGAAACCAACCAACCAACCTAAAGGAAAGGCCAAGCTAAACAAAGTGGAGAACGCCCAAAGTGCGAACTCCAGTAGCAATAGTTCAAATTCAATCTGAAGTGCGTACATAACCATTACCTGTACTAGATGCGATCATTTTTCGGCTCTCCTGAAAAATTTACTTCATTTCTAGTCCTCAATTGTTGTAGAATATATTTTATCTCACTTTCTAGTTCTACACTTCTCAGAAGGAGTTCCCAGTTTAATTCTTAAGTTTCCTCAAGAAAAAGTGCACCTATTGTGAAAAGAATGGGAATCGAACAATTTGAATTTAATCCAGTTAAGATTGTTGTAGGATAAAAGTTACATGTTGCAAAAAACCAACTCTGTTCAACCTTAAAGTACAGTAAAATGGGGTGAATATTAGGAACAGCGGGGTGAATCGGAACGAAACTTCATGAAATTACAAAGCAATTATTATTTTACACAAATAAAGCAATTTTAGTAATTATATATATTTTTTTATTTGGCAAACATGTTTGGAATCTTGAAAAAAAAATTTGTGGAATTTTCAACGCTGTCCTTTTTTTTTAATTTTTTTTGAAACAGCGTGCATACAATCCAATGAGTTTTAACCTCTCCAAAACTTATCCCTTAATTAATAACATGGACCAGTTATAGACTTAACTAATATATTTTTAGATAAGTATAAACATCCACAATAGCATGCCATATTTAATTTAACTTGGTTTTAAAAACTTTTTATTTTACGAATTTTTATGTTTTGCCTCGTCTCGATTTCGAGATTTGCGGGATGAATCGGAACACTTGAAAAGTGATATTAAAAAGCTGTTTTTGGCAAAATTATGTTACACACAAGATTCAACGACTGAAGATGAGTCTAATTACTCCCTTCAAGACCGTAATCAATATTGCAGGCTTGAATAAATGTCAGAAGAGGAGCCTAGTTTCCGCATGGCAGAAAACCCGATTGTTCCAGTGTTTTTTTCTCTAAATGACTCCGTCCTCTTTAAGTTATATGGAAAAATGTATGAAGACTCTTATGTGAGCAAAGTTTTACACCCACACGATTATTGCTATATAAGTGTGTTTTACAAAAAGCGCTTATGAACGAAGAGATTTTCTGAAACAAATGAGGATGCTTTTCTACTTTCTCAAGATATTTTAAAGAATTTGCAGGCATACGACACGCAAACATAAAGTAGTAGATTAAAAAGTATTTTTAATTTTAATGACTATTTGGATGAGTTATAGGAGAAGAGTTGATACGCTTTGAAACATATGATTTGTTTTGACAATAATTGACAAACACAAATTTTATCCGTCATATTTAATTGATTTTTTTATGATAATTTTGTGTTCCTATTCACCACAATGCATAATTACTTGTTTTTTGACATTATGTAAACGTTTAAATAAGATCAGACATAAATTGTAACGAGTGTTCCGATTCACCCCTTTCTGCGGGGTGAATCGGAACACCATGAAAAAATTCAAAATAAATTAAAGTCCTAGTTTTTACAAATTTTTTGGGGTTGATTCTCAAAGAAGAAGGCAAGACCCAAGTTTCTATGTCAAAAATATGTTCCTTAACGATCTTATTACAACCGATTATTACATTGAAAGTTGAAAAGTGTTCCGATTCACCCCATTTTACGGTACCAATGTTTGAGCTGAAAAAAAAAAAAAAAAAAAAAAAAAAAAGGCTACGAGTGTGATAATGTGACAAGCACAGTATTTTCTTTCTCCGACAGAAAGACCAAAAATTTAATAATTTAATTTGAATGTTCTTCTAATTTTACAAAAAATAAATATTATTCGAGAAAACATCACGGCTTCCTAAAATTCTGTTCGGCGCAGATCGGCCCTAGGCGTTGCCCTTGCCCGCCAGTAAATTTCAATAAACCAACCAACCTTCTGAAATTATGATGTCACCAAGACCATGTACATTTGTATGTTGGTAAAATTTGAAGATTTGTGGCATTAGTAAACATTTTACATTCGGAGTATGTTTCGAATGAAAATTCTAAACAGATTTACCATTCAAAATAACTTAAGATTGAATTGTCAATGTGTAACCAAAACAATTACTTCGATATTCATGATATTTTGATGTTTACGTTCATTTTTTCATTAGTTAAATCAACTAAACCTGATAGAATATTGCAGAAGTTACTACTTTGACGTTATTTTTAAAAACAATTTGTTCACGTTTTTTCAATCATAACTTATAGTTGTTTTTTTTGCAATCAGTTCTCAAACAATACGGATTTCCTGGAGAATAGAAATTTCCTATAGAAAAAGAAACCACATTTGTGTTGCGTTTATTTGTATTTTATTGCCAGTTTCCGAATGGATTTTACCCAATTTCAAACTAAGGGAATAAATAATGCATAAGTAAAGAATGTCGATTGTTTTATAATTGTTAGGAAAAATTGTTGAAAACTATCGAAATTGTCGGTCACTATTCTTAAAATAAATAAATCCATAAAAACTCATATTATATTATTGGAATTTAAGTTAATCGTTTGTCCAAAATATTATTATTTTAATATCAATTAATAACTTGGTTAATCTTTACATTCGGAGTATTATCTACGTAAAATATAATTTATTATTCCCAAAATCGTCTGACAACTTATCAGCCAGAATTAGAGTTGAAATCCGATGCCATTTTGAGATTTTATCACCTATTTAGTGAAAAGGAAGATAGAATTATTTCAACTAAGTTCAGGCAATTTAGCACATGATGCAGTGTAAAAGTTTCGGTTCTGCTTTCTTGAAATGCTGAGTCATCAGAATTGTCGCCAACATTTGGCGACTTTCCTGAACATCTTTGACGTCTGAGTGGACGTGGAAATGAATTTAATTGGTTGTAGGCTTGAGAGCGGGAAAGTTATTTAGGGTTGTAATGTCGTCCACATTTTCGGAAGTTCTGTTTTTCAATTTAGCCATTTTCGCCTGAGATAAGCAGCTCGTATGTGTTACGCGGTAAGTTGTCTTAATTTTTGATGTTCTATTTTAGAATTCTTCTCGTAATAAGTAACCAAATAATCGGAGTTTAATTAAATCTATCTCTTAACTACTTTCGTTTAATAATTTCAGATTGAAATGTCATAAATATAAATTTATTGCGGTTTGCTTTGTATAAAAGGCAAGTTCTATTGTTGAAGAGAATATGATTTTCTAACACTAGTTTCTTTTAACGTGGAACTTCTTTTTCTAAAATTAAGTTAACAATATAAATAATTCCTGAAGAAAATTTTTCTTTTTTGTTGACTGCTTATATTTGTTATAATGTAAATTTTTATGTTTTGTCTTACCCTCGCATTTCAGAATTGGGGATAATTTGATTCGAGAATTCTTCGTGTGGTAAATTAGAATTTATGTCTAATATTTTGTATGTGCCGTGCTAAATTTTAAAAGTCAAGGATACTAAGATAAAGTTATAATTTCTTTTTTATTTTTTTCTGTAATATTGACATCAAAAACACGATTTATAGTAAAATTTCCAGTTGGCTTTCTAAAAAATCAATCTTTTTTTTATTTTTTATTTTTTTTTAACGATTTATAATTTTTAACCATTGAATGGAATACATATAACGTATGGAAAATTAAAAATATGTTAATAATTTTCTTTTTTTTTTTTTCTTTTTGGAATATAGACACCTAAAATTCGATTTATAAGAAAATTTCTGGATGGTATTCTACAAAATTGTATTATTACATGGAATCTTTTTCATTATTACAATTTATAATCTTTAATAATTAAATGGAATATAACGCTCTTAAAATTGAAAAAAGTCGAATAATTTTCAATCCATAGAATGAAAAGCTGATCGATGAAATCAAATTTAGATTATTTTATTCTTTTAAGAGTGTTTTATATTTTTGTGTACCATCTCTGTTCTCTGCTGGATTTAATTCATTTCTGTTCGTACTCTTTTAGGTTCTAAAGATGTCCTGATGATGAAGTCGGCTGAATTTCAAATCATCTTGGATTAAGTGGCTGTGCTTCAACTCGTCATTATTTGGTAAGTGTTTGAAGCAGACGAACACACCGAGGAGTTTTCGAGTGAGTTATTTCTTACTTTTTTCTTTCTTTAGAGAAGAGTACAAGCCAAATAGATGAATTTCGACCAATAATTAACATTCTGAAAAAAAATCATTGAATACTTTTAATTCTTTTTATTATTATACATTTTTTTTCTTAATTTTGATAAAGTCGATTTTTTTACTACCGCATAGGAAAAAGGCTCTATCACTGTTGTTATAAGATAGCAATTTTTTTTTTCGTATAACAATAACATAAAATAAATATTAATTGTTCTGTAGGATTCATTCTCTTGTAAAAGTTCATCTCAGATTTGGCACTATAGGGCTTGACTTGGACTCTTCTCTTATCTCCATGCATTTTGGGAGAAATGTTATAACATACTTGTACCAGAGCTTTCAGAAACAGGTAGATAAGACAGCAAAATTGGTTAGTGGAATCTTGATAACATTTGGGATATATGAAAAACTACCCAAACAATTTGTCACAAGTGGCTTCATGTCTGCCTGGTTTTGAAAGCATGGTTTCTAGAACTGTGCTATTTCTTTTTGAGTATGATGGTACCAGACGCATTCTGTGCCTCTGGGCACCACAGGGAAATGAGTTCTTTCCTCACCTGTTTCAGTATAATAAGTGGCACTTTGTAATTGATGGCTTTTTTGTAACCAAAGTCGAACGCAACTAGTGGCTCAAATAGAATGGGGACGATAGTAACTATTGTTCGAAATTTGAAAAAAGAATTTATTGGCATTAGTTGCCATGGATTAACTTAAAAGGTGTGAAGTAACTAAAAAATACAGTATCGGGAAATTAATCGGTCGCATTCGGCCTAAAATTCTTAATATTCCTTAAATATTTGTTTCTCCCTAAAATTTTACTTAAATTTTTAGGATTTTTTATTTTTTAAATTGAAAACTTCGAAATTTCCCCGAACTTCCCAAAAAAAAACTCTAGGTATTCCTACAGAGGAGAAAATCTTTCCTGCGATTTTAATTATTCAATTTTTTTTTAAATTTGACAGTTTTTTTGCCGGTATTAAAACATGCTTTGAAAAGAATGTCTTGTGTTAGGAACCTATGTCAGCTTTAAAAGAAATATCCCAAAATTTAAAAAAATTATCCCTAAAATGTTCCTGAAATTTTTAAAATTACCCCTAAAATGTTCCTGAATTTTTTTAAATTATCCCTAAAATGTTCCTGAAATTTTAAAAATTTTCCCTAAAACGTTCCTGAAATTTTTAAAATTTTCCCTAAAATGTTCCTGAAATTTTAAAATTTTTCCCTAAAATGTTCCTGACATTTTTTTAACTATCCCTAAAATTCCTACCTAATTTTTTTTTTTTTAATACTCGGTGCTCCCACTGAAAGTAGTCAATTCTGGACACATCAGGGATTTAAAAGAGGAATTTCTGAAATTTTGCACAAATTTTTAATTCATTATTCTTACTAAAGTTTAAAACCAATCATTATTGTTTGTGTCATATACTTTCTTAAAGTTAAAGTTTAGGAATGTTTAAAAGATTTTTTTGGGTAAAATGGGTAGGATTGGTGATATTTTTTAGAATTATTTTAACAGATACTTAATAAAGGATTTTTTATTAGTAGTTTTAATGTTGAATTTTAACTTGTAGTTTCTTTACTTTAATATTTTGAGTGTTCACACTACAAATTGCTGTTAATTTAAACATTGCTTCACATCATTGAATTTGTATGACATTGTATTTCACGAAAAATATGAAATATCCAAGCACAATTTTTATCATTTAAATACATTATTTACTAAGATATACTTCAAATTATTATTAATAAAAACGAAAGCTATTGTGACTAGCTAATAAAAATTGCCCTTTCTAAACTTTTCTCTTTGATTTTGAAACAATATCTGTACAACCATTCTAGAAATACATTGTCTATTAAATTTGGCCTATTTCTTTTTATTTACCCTGTCAACGGGTTTGGATAAATCCTATAAAATTATCAACTTAATTTGCAGTTGTTTCAAATTCCTTACTGTAGGTACCTTTTAGTATTATGGAAATATTCTCGTATGTTCCTTAATAAATAAAGATATAAGTATTTTTCTTTATATTTATCCCATCAGTGGTTTCATATTTAACATTTTGCACTCGATGACTTTCTCGCGCGGAGGGACCAGCAACTCGAGACATTTTTGGTTCGGTTGGGGTTTATGGATTTGCTTCATAAAAACTAAACAGTCATTGGCCTTGCATCAAATTACCGCATCAAACCTAGTGGTCCTCGTGTTTCGGCATCCAATCGTGTGGCGCCTGAGAGGCACCGCTCGAGTGCAAAGGATTAATAAAAAATCTCTAATTTATTTCTAGTTTCAAGCTCTTTATTGAAATTCTTTTTGAAATTTTGGATTTATTCCAATACAGTGATGCGTAAGAAATTTATATCGAGTCTCTTTTTATATTTTACCTGTCAATGGGTTTCTTCATGGGCGGAAAAGCCAAGGCATTTCTCATAAGTCCTTCCCATGCTTCCTCTTCTTGGCAATCAACTTCCAGTTCTTCATATTTAAAATTTTTAGGTCCTTTTTAAAGCAGTCACCTCGCCGACCAAACGGTATAGTGGTTAGCGTGCTGGCTTCTAGACCGCGAGGTTGCGGGTTCCGAGTCCCGTGTTAGGCATGGGTGTTTGTAAATGTATGTTGGCTTGTCTAATGACGAATGTTTCGGCGCATTATAGCCCTCGTGTTGCTGACGGCGCCAGGTAATCTGAATACAACCAACCAACCAAAGCAGTCACCTCACCTAAGTTTGGGTCTGCTTATGATGCTATTTTGCTATGGTCAAGGAAGATCTTTTTTTTGTAGTTCTGTTTTCTTCCATTTGGATTAAATGTCCTACCCACTTTAGATTCCTACGATTCGGATTAAATCTGGTTATTTAAGCATGGAAAAAATTTCTGAATTTTTTTTTTTTCTGCACAAATTTTCTTTTTTTTATTCCACCGAATATGCTTCTCGTAATTCTTTATAAAATTCCTTCTCTGTTCCAGTCAGTACCCATATTTCTGCAGAATATGTTAGTTATCAGGTTTTTTTTAAGGTTTCTCTTTCAATGAAATTTGAGTTCAGGAAATTTTTAGGCCATTAAAAAAAAACAATTATTAACACCAGTAACTCTATTACGAATATCTGGTGTTGTATTGTTTAAGTTGTTTATTTCGGAATCTTAAGTATTTGAAGCTAATAACATGATAGTTTCTAACTTCTAAGCAGGCTTTGTTATGCTCTGTTCTTGCACATGGCATATGTTTAGTTTTTCCTTGATTGATTTTTGAACGTGTTTTATTTGCTTCGACTTCCGGGGATGCAAAGGCCTCTCTCTAACCTTTAACTGCTGCGGTTAGGTTTGAGGTTTTTGGTGCAAGAGCAACACATGGTCTATATTGCTTCAAATAAATTGGTAAACATCAATTGAAAGTTTAAGAAACATAGTGTCAGAAAAATTTATTTAAAAGTCAAAGATGAGATATTTTAGGGGGTGGAAACATTCCACTAAAAATGACTTGCGGTCTGTCAGACCACTTACAGCAGTTAAAGGTTCTAGGGTTCGAGCAATTATGTCAATGTCTTCGGCAAATGCAAAGGCTTGCTCAGATCTATTGAAGAAGTTTCCTCCAGTGTTCATTCTTGAATTGTTGATCTTTTTGAAGGGCCAATGTTAAAGACGATGCAGGTCAGTGCATCTCCCTGTCCAAGTCAACTGAAATTAGATATGGGTTTTGATAAATTGTTTTGGATTTTAAATCTCGGTTTAGTTTCATTTTATGTGAGGGAGGACAAGTTTTATAAGTATTAGTGCATTTAGTTACATTTTAATAAATTACTTAGTTAATTTACAGTTATTTTAAATTCCTTATTGAAATTCTTTTTGAAATTTTTGAACTATTCTTTTGTGTACCATTAATCATTTTTTATTAGCTAGTTGGGCTTCCATTATAAATAATTAAGTTATCCAGTTTTTGTTAGATTTTGTCCTAAACTTTCAAAATCCCGCTTGAGCCTTTAAATTCTCAAAAAGAAGATACCTACTTTCTTCTTACTTGAATATAATATAATATAATAAAATAAAAGTAATCCACCTTATATTAGCCTGTAGGTGGTACAATATTTCAAATAGTTTATCCCAATCCGTACCCCTTTTACCCAACTGAACACTAATTTATTGAAACGTTAATAAGTATGAAATAAGACTCTACTTGATAATTAGAAACCTTCCAAATTTTTTATTGGTACTCAAGAATTGTTACTGTTATTTATTTTTATGTTGGTAAAAAATTGTAATTAAGCCCAAAATCTATGAATTGCTTTTTCCATGTTCTCATTAAAAACTCTGTTTATTGACAATATGTAGTTAAAACATTAAAAAATAGTCTAGCAATCGATTTTATTTGGAATTTAAAAATTACAACCCATTTTTACCATTACTTCATTTTACCCTACCATTCTTATTATTCTAATCGGTATTATTTCCACATGGAGACCAGAAAACTAAACTTTCTGGTCTCCATGGAAACTGCCGCCAACAAAATAATTTTTTCCACTCGTGTCGTCAAATGAATGAAAAATAGTTATTAGCTTTCCCATTCTATTATCTATTTTGAACCACTTTTTGCGTTGGACTCTTGACTTCGGAAAAGCTGTCATTTTATTCAAATAGGTTGAGAGGTGTCGCCTCTCTTGACAAAAATTTACATTCGGTATATGGGACATTCAACAGCTGTATATTTTCGCACTCTTGGGATGCGCACTTTTACGCCACGCACATCGAACAGACGTCACTCCATCTTACAACGCATCGTTCATCTTCCGGTTATCTCGGTTCCAGGGAACGTCGCTTGCCGCTTCCTGCGCATCGTTTTGGGCCGATGTCACTCTTGGGCGTAACTCTGCTTCAAAATGTTTTCGCGCGTTGATTTCGGAGGATCGGAGAGAGAGGTGGGTGGACATTTCTGGGGCGATTTTCCGGATGAACTCCGGAGCGCGCTTCGGGAATCGGTCGGGTTTGTTCGGGAACGAGGCAAGTGGAAGCTCTCGGGTTGCTCTTCTCCGATGCCATTGGAGGTAGTGTCGCGAGGCTGAAATGTTAGGAGGGGGAATCTGTGTTCATCTGAATGGATGCTCGGTACAGATGTAGTATAGGACATTTGGCTAAAAAAAAACAGCAACTTAAACCAAACACACGGTAACTTGAGTAAAATTCAAGAATAAATAATAAAAAAATTAATTTGAGTGTGAATAATAATGAAATAAAAATAAATAATAATTAAGTAAAAAAAAAATATATATATATAAAATGAAATTTAAAAAATAAATATAATAAATTAATAAAATAAATTGAATCGAATAAATATAATAAAATGACATAAATAAATGAAATAAAATACATCTAACAATAAACCAGTTCTCCGGATAAAAAAAACTGCCAAATAAATGTTCTATACTACATCTGTACCGAATGCATTGTCTACTAAATGAAAGGTCAGTGGCGTATACAAGGAGTCAGGAGTGGGGGAGGGTTATAGATCCTCCCATGATTGAAGGGGACTCAGTACCCTAGCCCTAACAAAATAGTAATTTTTGGATTTATCTTGTGTTTTTTTCCTTTTCATTGATGTATTACTTTAGTTTCTACACTAAGTAGAAGTATGTTATATTTCGTTTTAAAAAAGAAAAACAATCAATAATTAACTGTATAAGACTTGATCTTTATTAACTGCTATTTTCTATAAACGTGGTATTTATATCTTCAACTTACCTTTTATAACTAGTAGAGGCTACTATTATTTTTTTTATTAAGTAGTAGTACATAACGTGCAAATTAAATAGGTTAAAAAATGTACGGTTATTTTAATAATTTTTTTTTAAATTAGAGAATTGAAAAAAAAATTCGGATTTTATTTTATTTACCAAACTTTATAACCTTAGTATCTTGAATAACATCCACTTAACTTATATAAAACATTTCAAACTAATCTTTTTAAGTACATCGAAAATAGGCAATTTAAAATTATGGGAAGGGGGGGGGGGGGGTACTGGTTCCCCGTAAACTAAAATTAAAGAATATATTTTTTTTCAAGTCTTTGAAATTAAATGCCAAATGAATCATTCAAATGCTTTAAAGAATGGAATCAAGCATAAGCACTTCCAGTTTTCTCCATTGTATGTTGTTTTCTTACTACCTCAATCGAGAAACTTAAGATGAATTCAGCTTATTGAATCCGCTGTAAAATATATTACACTTTTCCAGCTCGGCAGTCAGGGATAGGCTGCGGTTCTACACCAAAACCTAAAAAAAACAAATGCTTAGTATAGCCAATCTTATAAAGCTTTGTCATCGTCAATTAACGAAATCTAACAATGATTCTTTTAAGTAACCAAGCTCCTAAAAAGTATATTTCCTTAGTATAAACTGATTGAAACGCAATTTAGTTACATTTAAAATGTCCCGAATACTATTGTTGCCACGTTTGAGTTCTGGCAGTAATACTTCACTTAACAAATTAAAACTAAATAATGTATTAAAACAATTAATGAATTTTCTAAATTTAAAAGCATAGCAGTAACAATGGTAGGAACATTTGTCGAAACCATAGACGGTTGAAACTTATTTAGTTGATCATAAACAGACTTCTTTTTCTAAAATAGAATTCAGATTCGGCATTTACTTATACGGAATACGAGGGAGGGGAAACAAATTCTTTTTGATCTTCGGATCATTCCTTTGAAAGAATAGTTATAATTAAAAGCTTTTGAAAGACACACAATTCATTCGTATTTCATTGTGTTAATTTAGTTTTTTTTGTTTGTTATGTTTTTTAATGTTTAATGATATTGTTTCAAAACCAGTTTTAATTGACGAAGTGGCTTACAGTACAACACTAAGTTTTCTGATTCGATAGTCTGCTGTTTTGTACTTAAGAATATATGCTTAAATGCTGAACCTGTACGTACAATATATTTTTATTCTGTACGAACACATTTAACTTGATTAACATAAAAACTCCCTTAATAAGATCTTATTAAAGTAACGGTAATGGGGTAAATAGAAATCAAAGAGGACTGCCAAACTTTCTTTTTCAAACGTGTGAGGTTTCATTTCTAAAGACATATCGTTACTAAGACTACAAAGTAATAGAGTAAAGACATATCTATCACGAATTGATGCAATTTCTATTATGATAATAGGCGATCAATTCTACTTCCAAGCCATTGGTTGTTATTACAATTGAAATTATTTCAACGTATTAAGACATTTTCAATTACAAAATTAGGCCGACATGAATAATATATTGAATCCCATCGAAATATTCTGGATTATACAATTACATCACTGCTTGCATTATCTTGGTGGTAGAACATGTTGGTATCCATTTCTTTCAACATATTTTATAAAAAAAATTTGGCACTTGATTAGTTTTTTTACACTATTTTAGCTTGTGATACTTGGGAGAGTTATCTACAAAAACTTTTCTGGTCTAATACGTAGATAGGAAACGATTAGAAAAGTATCAATTGAAAAAGTTGGTACCTAAACTCAAATGTATCCTCATTTTTTATTTTTTATTTTTTTATTATTAAACTAAATGAATAAAATATTAAACACAGTGACCTTAATATCTACTGGTCACATTTATTATTAAGTGAAGAACAAGTTAAAGTGGCAAATGAAAATGTGCTCTGCTTCATAATTGAAATATTTTTTGTGTATTTTTTTTTTTCCTCAAGAAATTAGTTTCTAAGTGTATGCCTCACAATAATTGGTTTTTGTATACATCCATTTTTGCAAATATTACGAATCATTCTTTTGGAAGGAACTAAGTACGTAGGTTTTTAATTACCATACCTAAATATTATCTCGCATGGAACCTTATGTTTGGGCTTAAATTTCACAGAAAGTAGGTTCATTTAGAAAAAAAACAAAAAAAAAACATTAAAACAGTTTTTTTTACCAAATACCAATTTTAAACCGAACACTATATTATTTTGTAGTAAGATCTTGATTTAAGATTACTAGAAGAATTAAATAAGATTGTGTTTCGAAAAGAATTACTTTGGAATAAATCGTATAGCCTTGATCACTTAAATGGAGATAATTCTGTGCACCACCACCCAACATTGAATCAGCAGGGCAACTCATGAATATCATTTAGGTTTTAGGAACCATTTTTCATGCAAATACTTTTGTTAGTATTGTTACATTATATATTGTGTGTATGAAAAAATTATTACAATATTAATTTACTGGTTGCTATTAATTTTTTTATTTAAACAATTAAAATGTTCGCTTTCTATAAGTAGACAGCAAATGTAAGAAAGGAAAATTTTAGGAGAATTGCTTTTTTCGCTGACGAATCGAACAATTCAACTTCTGATAAAATAACCAAGAAATTTCCGGAACTGTCCTAAATGTCTATTTTAAGTAGTGTAAGTTTGGACAGCACCATAATGGGAATCCCTCATCTCCCTCTGCTCTTAAAAGTTATCTTCGGATATTGTTAGGAATTTGGAAAAATTTCCCCAAAGTGTAATTAGATGCGATTTTTTTTTTAGTGTAATGCTATCACAAATCAGAATGCGTTCGCTGGAAGTTATTTTTTCTATTGGAGTTTGATCTCGTAAAAAGCATTGTGCCGTAATTTGTGGTTCCACCGTTTTGAACAACTCCCTCGACCTTCTCCACAGAATCTTGGTTTTTGAAAATTGCAAATTAAGAGAGAAAAGTGGTAAAAATCACCCAAAAACAGAGGTCTATTATTATGGGTTTTAAAATTATTAATTTGAAAAGAAAATTAATGCATATCTGTGGATTAACATTTTAATCTTGAAATTCAATTTTTATTTTTGAAGAGTCCAGGGTTAAATGAAAACATTAAGCTTATGTAGCACATCCTTGCAAATAATTCTCCTCAGCGTCCATGCCACAAAATGACATAGGTTAGAATTATTAGTAGCCGAAGTTTTTATTTGCCCCGAAAAATAACTTGAAATTTCAAGATTTGGTTAACAACTACGTGCAATATGAAGTTATATCCTACCCAGAAGACATTCAGTAACATTTCTCGTCACAAAGGAACTTAATGCTAGTTTTTTAAAAATTAGATGACAAAGTTTCGTACTAATTATGTGTCCTTTACATTTTTCGAAACGTTATTGCGCATGCCTTGTTTTTTTTTCTTCTTGGATTCAAATACTGCTACGTGTCGAAGTCAAATCGTTTTAAGTGGATTCTTTCTGATCTTTGAAATTTTAAAACTATCCCTTAATGCCACATAAAGGGCATTCTTTTTGTATACATATAAATACTAAAATTCAAATTGCTTTTTTATTTTATTTTGATTGGTGATCTTGTATAAATGAAAACGCATACCATTTGCTTTTACTGAATAGTAAATACGCAAGCGAAAACATATACAAAATTTTTTGGGGAGATTTTTTTTTTTGTTTTTTGAAGTGTGAAATTTTTTAAGTTAGCATCACAATTCTTGTCGCATATGCAAAAACACTCTTAATTCATAGCTGTTGATTTTTTTTATTGTTGGCTTTGAATGAAATAATTATTTATCCTTTGCTTCAGTATAATTTATTAGTAATTTGCTGAAGTACTTAAATGAAGTCATAACACACTATCAATTTAATTATTCTATATTGTTTCCCTGTATCGTGTCATTCAATCTTACACGCTCTCTCATAACACTGAGGTTATTCTCCCCCAAAGGGACTTTTAGAAATACTCATTTAAAAGAACATTCTTTTAGGAAGACTGCAATCCTCTTTACATTTGGCAGGACTGGATGATTCGAAAATAGTATGTGTACTACGGTTATCCTAAGTTGTGAAATGGTTCATTTTGATTTACATGAATCAAATAATACCTCTATCGTGTATTTTTAAGTGTCTATTGCTTCAGTTTAAATAAGTGTTAAGGCCCAAAACGATCTTGCTAAAATTAGACCCAAATTGACCTTGACTACTACACTATTTGTGCAAAACCTCAACTTTTATTGATGCAGGTTTGTTGATTTCTTACTAATGAAAATCGTTGTATAATTAATTTTTTCAAACTTAAGAGATATTTGTAAATGTGTATAGGTTGATTAAAGTTGTATTCAGATTCCTTATAAGTATTAATGCGTATCAAAATATCATCCCATTTTGACAATTTACATATAGTTGATTAGAATGTTGGGACTTCATTGCTTTCCTCAAATGTAGAAACATGATGTTGGGATTTCATCTTCTTTCATGATGTATACGATTGTAGGTAGAAATACTGTAAGTTAGACTTTTTCAATAGGGATCATTTTAGGTGAATTGCATAAATTAATCTTGATTTTAGGAAAAGTAAAAAAATTTGCTTCTCAGTGTTCATTTACGTAAATGGCTCAATGTAAATGGCTTTTTTATATATATAAATTGATAATTTTTAACCTGACCGACTTTTTGACGTTTGATCATTTTATTATCTTCCTTGAATAAAGTACATCTATGTTACTTCCTCACATGGGAATTTTGCCGTTCTTAGCTTTAATCTAATGGCAATTGTTTTGAAAAGTTTCAATGAAATGTCATTTGTGTATAGAATGATATGTTTACGAGTATTTAATATTTTTCCCTAATGCAAAATTAATTGGGAATTGTAACTGTGTAAAAGGCATTTGAAAGTATATATCGTATACCAATGGATAGTTCCATATTTCTTCTGTATGTAAGATAATCCTTATATTGTAAACGCAGACATCAGAATTAAAGACATGAAATCCGTTTTATATTGTGATTTACTGGAATATTTAGCCAGTTATATGCACTGTTTCAGTTAGCTGTAACTCTTGCTTGGGGATGTTCTTTAAAAACAAACAAAACAAAAAAACGTGGACGCTTTGAATTATGACTAATTAATCGGAGAATATTTTCTCAATGATATGGACCAGCAGATTCTTAAATATTTCAGGAAACACTTACTTGTCACAATGTATTTAAAGGTTGCTATTATACGGCCCCTTTTTACAATTTTTATTTGTGATAGACACCAGATAATATTTTTTTCCCTTTCTGATCTGTGTATGGAACACGATGAGAAGTTTAAATGATTAATTAAAATAAAATAAAAATGTCTCTTCCCTCTATGAATCACTCTCGTCTCTGTAGGTTATTGAAGCCGAAAGATTTGAAACATTTTTGCTAGTTCTTAGCTGTTATTAATAAGACATTTTCTATTCTTCTTCAGTTTCTTTTATGCTTTCTCCAGACAAAATTGCTCCCAAGGTATCACTCATATCGTCCAACATGAAATATTTTAGAAACTGGCAACATACTTGGGTGCAGACAGCTTAAATAGCCCTATATAGAATTTGACTGTTTACCCCTGTTACGTGGAGGTTTGACATCAGGGGTCGCATTCGCCTTGAAATTCCTAATATTATTTAAATTTATTCCTAAACTTGTACTTAAAATTTTCGATGGTTCCTAAAAATTTAAAAAAAAAAAAACCCCGAAAATTCCTCGATTTTCCTCCAAAACCCGAGAAATAACCACGATATTCCTCCAGATGGGAAAAGTGGGTTTAGTTTAAATTCTCATGTTTGTCAACATAATATAATTGTTTAATGATATAACTGTTATTTTGCTAAAAAGTTATTTGATATTTTTTAAAAAATGGGCAATTTTTTTTGCTGGTATTGAAAGAATATGTCTGTGTTAAGAGACTATGTCAGCTTCAAAAGAAATATCCCTAAATATTTTAAAATTATCCCTAAAATTCCTACCTAAATCTTTTTAGAAAACTCACTGCGTCCCCTGTAGATACGTAAGCTGATTAAAAAGCTTTGCACAGCGTCCTTCGAGATAACAATATC
Organism: Linyphia triangularis; assembly: GCA_963978545.1. Classification (NCBI taxonomy): domain Eukaryota; kingdom Metazoa; phylum Arthropoda; class Arachnida; order Araneae; family Linyphiidae; genus Linyphia; species Linyphia triangularis. The sequence continues at coordinate 86,560,910 of OZ021729.1, read as the reverse complement.
CGGAGGGTGAAACTATCCACCTCTTGATAGAATCAGTCGGCTCAACCGGGGACCCATCAGCCGATGGATTTAGCTGTCGGTATCCGGGGCCATCAGGAACTGAAAACTGATCTAGAAGCCCAGCTACTTAATAGTCCGAAAGGCGACTGCAAGTTTAGGTACCCTATCAGACATCATTCTAAATTTTTTATAGAGTTTAGAGCACATTATAAATCCACTGGTCTGCCTGGGCAAAAATGGCCGAAACTATTCAAAAACCAACCTTGAATGAGTTAAATTAAATCTGATTGCCAAATATGACATAACTTGCCAGATAATGAGCATTCTTTTTTGTGTGGTAACCCACTTTTTAATTTTCAATTAGAAAGGATGCAGGCGATATATATTCTCTGGCGAAAAATACTTTCATCTTTCAAAAGTCAACCAAGTTGGCTATGAATGTTACGTCACTAATGCACTTTAGAAAAGCTCGCCTCAATCACCGAAATTGTTCCATGTGATTAACGCGTGGCAATTTCCCTTAATTCTTGTTTAGTGCTCGTAATAGAAATATTACTGTCATAGGTACAGTTGTAAGGTACAGTTTAAAGGCATCAATCGATTTTTAATAACTTAATTTTAGGTTTAAGAGGTAACTAGTTGAAACTGCATTCTCATTCACACACTGAAATCCATCTTCCATCGATTTCGAAATCCATTGTTGTTATTAGACCACAAAATCTTCCAACTTTCATTTGATTTTAGTAATAAGTTAGGTTAATTGGTTAATATAATATACAAACGTACAGTTTTTTAAATATTTCAAAGAGCTTTCATTTCGAGAAAAGTAAATTATTCGCAATTGAATTTGAAACTATTTAACGACTGTAAATTCAATATAAATTTTTCAATTGCTGCAAGGATGTAATCACAATGGTTTCAAGAAAATTTGTGTACTTTGAAGTATCCTGGAGAAGAATTCAAACTTGAAGGGAAGCAAGGTTGCAACCGAAATATTTTTTTCCTTCATAATTCATGAATAAGGATTCGTTTTTATTTTAGAAATTTGTATTTTTCTTACCAGAGTAATTGGATACTATTAGCTTATTATATTGAATTCCTAATCGAAATTTAAGACATTCAAATGACTTGGGTCGCATACCCCAAAATATTAAAATTTGAAGAAAATCAATTTACTTTTGTATTAATGTTTGCGATTATGTATCCATTCTATGAGTAAAATTGCCTCCACCATTTTGGCCATAGGAACAACGAATGTTGTACATATTTTTGTATTTCGACTGGTAGTTAATAAAATTGTAAGAATTACACAGTGGTGGTAAAAAAAAAAAAAAAAAAAAAAAAAAAAATGAAAATATTTCTAAACAATGTGTCGTTATATATTTATTTTAGTTGAACCAAAATAAAGTATCTAGTTTTTCGAATAAGTTTCTTTGTGTGAGATGACTGACTATAAGAACACACTTGGCAATTAAAGAAAATTACATTTTTTAATCAACAACTACTAAACCACGTTTGGCCCTCCGTACTTTTCAAATCACCCTCCCCACCCCTCCCGCAACTTTCCCCTCAACTTCTCATTTTGAAAATTCTTTGCATGCATTTCTTTTTTTAAAAACAAATGCTTAATGCTTTCAAATCCCAAATATTTATTTAATGATTCCCTTCAAAATAATTTTCCTAATTCATTTATTCATAAAATTGTGTTATGTTAAGAAAATTTTCTTTTTTAAATATGTTATTATTTTATAAAAAAAAAAAAATATCCAAACTTCATGTTCTGGAATTCATAATAATTAAATGTAAATATTCAAATAATAAAATATATTAATTATTATAGCTATTAAACTATTCAAATTTATTAATGAAATTATTTCATTATCAAGAATAATTATCACAATTTAATTAGAATGATTACATTGAAAATTTCGAGGCCGCATAAATTTAAAATCCACTGGGCCAATTTTATGTTCCTTCATTCTACTGCTTGACTCAGACTTAATAACTTGTGTTTGCATTCTTTTTAGTAGGAACTTGGTTTTAGTCAACTTGATTTCTCTTGGAACACTCTTGAGTTCAGGTCATTAATTAACATATGTGTGACGTAAATCTAGATTTTTGCAGTATTCTATAGGTCTACACGCCAACCTGCATAGTAGTTGGAAAATATACGAAGGGAATATTATGTTGTCTTTCAAGCGGGTGTGAGGAAATTTTCTAAATTTATGCTGATAAAATAACGAAAGTATTGGAGCCCTAGGTTTAGAGATTTGAGAATTTTCCATGTGGCGCTTGTGCCAAAACATGATATCACCGTCTAATATTCACTACTCTTCAACAATTTGCAAAATAATTGTTATTGCTGATGCGAAAGCCTAGTAAATCATGTATTATTTTTTACAACACAGATTTTTCAATCGAATTGTTTAGTTTCTCATTTTACACAAAGTTTTGATTTAGTTACCGTTAATGTGTTGCTTTATTTTGATAATTAATTTTTTTTTACTGTTCCAACTTTTGATTGCCCTGGGAACCAAAGAATTTTTTCATCGCATAATCCCGTGAAGTAACTGATCATGCTCATGTTAATTTTATTAAAAATAACACTATGATGAAATAAATACGTAATAGCTCTGCTAGTGTTTCACAAATGTAAAGGTAAATTTTTTAATTCTATAGAAATTAGCAATACATTTTCAATGTAGTAGAATGCTTTTAAAGGATTTCTATGTTTAAATGAATAATGGTAGCTAATGTTTTAATAATATTGACATTTATGCATTTCACTTGCGAAAGAACTTAAACTTCAGTTTTTTTGTTTGTTTTTTTAATAAAAACAGTTTAATATTTTAAGAATATTCTTATTTATTTATTACTTTCTTAAAGTTTTTGCACCATGCAACAAAGCTTTAACGATTTTAATAATAAATTATTTACTAAAATGAATTGAAACTAAGGAAAGGCATAACCTGTTAACTATTTTTAAGTTGCTAATAAAAATTTTTGCAATTAAATGAGTTTTAGTGCAGTATGTCAAATAGTGGTTATTTTCTAATAACAAACTTCCATCATTATGGGGCTAAAAGACTATTGCAAGCACCATTACGGTGGATTCGTTGGAAAAGTTGTATGTATTAAAGGTTCCTCTTGCTCACTCTTACAACAGCCTTAATTTTGTTCAACATTCTTCTTTGAAAAGGGTAAGAAACTTTTCCCTGATGCGTAGATACCAATTCATTAATATAGATACGACGGAAAACTTTTTATTGGGGACGTAGGGATTTTTCTAGTTCGTTAACCCTCCAAAAAATGCTACGCATCTTTATATGGACCACTACACGCATGGTCCAGGCTATGAGGATTTTAGCCCCCAATTTTATTCGGGTGAATTGTCCATCAACAGATCTTTAAGCCAATCAGTTGGTTGGAACAAATGCAACAGATACTTGTCAATATCTACGTGAAACTCTTGATTGGTGTGCAAGCTGAGGAGAAGGTTTTGCTCGTTGAAATTGACTATCGAGGTGAGAAAATCCAAAGGGAGAAGTTATCCGCCTCTTGATGGAATCAGTCGGTTCGACCGGGGACCCATCAGCCGGTGGGTTTAACCGACGGAACCCGGAGCCATCAGGAAGTGGGAGCTGATCTCGACCTCGGATGAATTTAGAAGCGACCTCATAAAAGCCCTCCTCAGAAAATTAAATTTGTCCATGTGATTGACTTGTAAAAGTAAATGTGCAGTTATTAACATCTGGTGTACGTGGTGTAATTATGTAAAATATAGGGAATAAATAATTATGATTTTTCTTTCACTTTTAATACCTCTCTAGTAGCTCAACCCCTCTTTCATATGATGGATTTTGGGTGCACGTTAGAAAAAAATATAATTCATTATGTTAAGAAAATTTAACTTTTTATTAACGAATTTTGATTCCCCCCCCCCCCCAACAAATTTCCAGAATGATGATGAAAGAAATTTTAAAAATGTGCGCCATAATACGGTGCCGCAAATGCAATATATTTTTACCTTCTAAGTATTAAGAATTAGGGTGAGTAAATTCAAATTAGCGTGAAAACAGTTTCTGGCTATCAGTTTCACGATATCATTTTTATAATTGTTTAGAACTTAACGAAATGATTGTGCCATTATGGTTATGATTGAATATTTGTCTATTAATGGACTGTTTAGTGTATAGGGAAAGAGCTTGTATTACCGATTGTAATAAACGTTCAAACAGTAGACTGCATTTTATAAATTATATTGGATATCTTTATATTTGTGCAACTCATTCGGATGTGTATACGCTATACATATGAAAGATAAGTTGAGTTGAATTAGGGCAGTATGCAAACTTATAAAGTAGGTAAGATCAGATGGAACAGTGTCGCATTTGAGGCTGTTTTCTTTTGATGGAATTACAAAATAGACAACCACCACTTTATTCTAAGTATCGAGGAAGATCCAAGTGAGAGCACTTGCGGTCAAGGAAATATTTTGGGGGTACTTTCCGTTTAATCAAATGGCTTATCTTTCAGAAACATTTAGTGTCTGTAAAAATAGCGTGTGTTTGAAATAGATTGCCCGTTGAGACACTCTTTTCTTCTATTAAACATATATATAAAGTTAAAATTGAAGACAAATGGTACAAACTGAGTTGGTCTTGTCTCTTCCTCCAATAAAACAAACGTCTTTTGAATCTCTACAGAGAAGTATTACAGTTGCGCATTGTGCAAACTATCGCAAATATCGTGCCTTCTCGTACTTAATTTGGCTGTAATTTTTTAGAGGTTTTGGGGATATTCAAATCAATTGCGACCCACTTCTTCTCTAATCACATATATTTTCCACCGATAAACAAGAAAAATAAGTAAATCAAGAAAAAAATATATGTTGAATAGAACTGTTGTTATGGTAACTTTAATTCTTAAATTTTTTTTTACTGGTTTTACTTGCAGTAAGAAACTGGAAAAAACTAAAAAAAAACTGGAAAAAAACAAACTATTAAGGGAGTAAAGCGATATATATATATATATATATATATATATATATATATATATATATATATATATATATATATATATATATATATATATATATATAAACGGTTCTGAAGTAGTGATCAATGATTCAAAGCATGTTTCACTTAGGAATAAATTGCATTTTATCAAAATATCCTTAATTTTCTTGTTTAAATACTGCTCAGTTGAACTGATACTCTAAATTAATACAAACTTCTTTGTATACATTCTGAGTTTTTAAAAAGACTGCTTTTCTATGAAACTAAAAATTAAATCTTTCGATATTGAATGGAGGCACAAAGCAAAAACGATGCGACGTTCGCTCGTCGGCCAGCTAATTAAGTAATGGCCATTTATCGTTTGACGTGAAATTTCTTACTCAACTGTATCTGTATTCCCATTTCTAAAATTAAACTCTTTTTGTGTCCTTATTAAATTAGTATTCTCAGACTTCATTTTAAATATTTACATCTGGAATAAAAAATGTCATTAATAGCTTGGTTAATTGAGCTATATTAAACAGCAGCTCCTTGCTTTTAGTAACTAAGCATACTTTTTTAATTGATATTTTTTCATAAGTATGATTTTTTTTTATTTCAAGTTGTATAAAGTGTATTAAATTGAAAGTTATAAACACTGACATTATAATAAACTGTAATATAAATTCTACAGTTTTATTAATTTTAAATTTTAATTTTATCAATCTTAAATTATATCATTTTAAACCTTAATTTTTATTAATCTTTAAATTTTATTAGTTTTTGAATTTAAATTTTCCTCAATTTTTAAATTAACTTTTTTTTTTTATTCTTTTTGAATTTATCATTTAGAAATTAAATCCCACTTTTTAATTTAATAAAAATAATTTTTTATAAAAAAAGAAAAAAATAAATATTAATTTAAAGATAATTTTTTTTTTCATGTAAATTTTAGAATAATATTAAAGTAAGAATTTCTCTTCTAATAAATTTCAATAATTTGTGGAATCAGATCCTAGGATCACTCTGGCTATTAAATTAACTTTTAATTACATTCAAATGATTTTGAAACTTTTTATTTTTTATTTTTATGCCAGTATTAAAAAACAATTATGACTGTATATATATATAATATACATTTTTGAAAATTAAGACATTTATGAGTTTGCACACTTATTTGAGCCCCTTATTTTTATATTCCATATGTAGTCAAGTTTGTACATGATTATTCAATTTTTGTGTGAAAAGTTCCACTTAAATTTCGATTATTTAAATTTTGTAACTCTGCGTAGTTACAATTTCTTGAATTACTGTTTACTGTATACAATTTTATCTAAATTGAAGAGCGTGTGTGGTAGTGGAGAGAAATTTTCTGTTTAAAAAAGGATTCATACTGCAATTTAAAATCTTGATAATTTAATCTTCAAATAGTTATAATGCAAACTGTGAGACACGAATATATCTGAACAATCAATGGAACAACGAATGACAGTTTTTCACCATTTTCTTAACCGAGCACGTCAGGACCATTCTAATACAGCTAATACATGTGAAGTGTTACGAAAAGAAGAGAGCAAAAAACGTAACAAGGTAAACGTAAATACTGACGCACGCAATTCAAACAAACAAGAATTTAAAACTGCTTACTAGGGAAAATGTGTATTTCTAAGCTAGATGCGAACTCTTTTTCAAACATTGTCTTTTCCAATCACATTCATCATCTCATTCAGATTGTCCAGTTTCCTTCTATTGCCAATTAGCGTGGCTTCTGCTCCAAAACATTTCCAACCAATAATGTCGGTAAGTTCTTGAGAATGTTCTAGAATACTGTATACCACATGGATTACTTCTTGTTTTGGGGTGAAATATAAAATGAACTTGATCAACGGTGAAGAAAGACCTTGAAAGAATTTGGATTGACTTTATTATGAACAATAGCACATCAGAAAAAGAAAGCATCCGGGAAACTATCGACTGTACAGAAGTCCTGGGGAAAAGCGAAAGCTAAGGATACAAGAAAAAGATTCAACAAGAAAGAGTTTTTACAAATTCTAGGAATGACAAATTGCCTATTGACATTTGTTTCAAATATTGCTGATGTAATATCGTTAATTATCGGAATGCTCAGTTCCACAGCAACGAATAACTTTTCTCATCAGACCCAATTATCGAAGTGTTTGATCCGAACTCCGTTATTTTGCGTGGGATTGTGAAAAATGTGACGATCTCAACTGGTGCAGCTTCAAATTGGAGTAAAACCACAATGTAAGCCTGGAAAAGAATTGTATGCAACAGATGACATTCAAGAAATCCCTAACTCTTAAGAGAAAGAATCAGATGAACTGTAACATAATAAAGACATTAATCCAGATGATTTGCGATTTCATCAAACTCTCAAATTCATTTAAAAGTCTTCAGGAAGTAAAGGATTCTTATGAAATATGCCAAAACCAAATAAGATTTTAAAAAGAAGCCGCATGACAAGATAAACATCCACTATGTAAATTGTTTTGTCAACATCTACGAGATTTCACTCATTGACTCTTTTCTGAAGTTGCAGTCATCGTTCCACAACACAATCACCAAAAGTGTTGCCACAAATCCAACAGTGACTTTTGGGAATAAGAAAATGTGGTTCAAGGGCCAGCAATCTACAATAATGAGATCAGCACACAAATAAAAAAAAAAGGAAAAAAAAAGAAAAAGAAAAAAAAATTGCGGTTTTGAACTCCATATGCTCAAGCTCTTAACTTGTGGTGAAGTCCATGGTGCATATCTTGGAAATGGTCTTCTCTTTCTTTACTCAGAACACAACAAAGTTCCAAGTGACTCACTCCAGTATTAGCAAAACTTGGTGTGAAGAGACTATAATAATAATAATAAAAACTCAACCCACTCAACTTTGGTTGGAATCTATGAAGCATATCTTGGAAGTGGATTTCTTCTTAACTAAGACATCAATGACCAGAAGCAGTAGTCCAGGCTCAAAAAAGAATGAGTGAAGAAAAAAATTCCATTCACTCAACCTGTGGTGGAATCTATGGTGCAGATCTACGAAGTGGTCTTCTCTTACTTAACTATAAACTCAACGAAGTTCGTAGTGACTCGGTGTGAAGAGACAAGAAAAATAAAAGAAAGAAGGGAAAAAAAAGAAGAAAAAAAGAAAAAAAAAAACCTCGGCCCACTGAACCTCTTGTGGAATCCATGGTGCATATCTTGGAAGTGGTCTTCTTATTAACTAAGACCTCAATGACAAAAAACTGTCACTCAAGATTCAACAAAGAATGAGTGAAGACAAAAAAAATTCCATTCACTGAACCTTTAGTGGAATCCATGGTGTATATCTTGGAAGTGGTCTTCTTCTGAACTAAGAATTCAACTAAAATATCAATGACTCACTCAATGATTAGCAGAGGGGGCAGTGACGACAAAAAAAAATGCTCCTTTCAATCCTCCTCTCAACCTGTGATGGAATATATGTGGAATATCTTGGAAGTGGTTTTCTTCTGAACAAAGACCTCAATGACCACTGTCACCACAAGCACCATGGCTCAAAAAAGAATGAGGGAAGACAAAAAATTCCATTCACTCAACCTGTGGTGGAATCCATGGTGCACAACTTCGAAGTGGTCTTCTTTTACTTAACTATGAACTCAACAAATTTCGTAGTGACTCAGTGTGAAGAGACAAGGAAAAAAAACAAAAAAAAAACCACTCACTGAACCTCTTGTGAAATCCATGCTACATATCTTGGAAGTGGTCTTCTTAACTAAGACCTCAATGACAAGAAACTGTCACTCAAGACTCAACAAAGAATGAGTGATAACAAAAATTCCATTCACTCAACCTGTGGTGGAATCCATGGGGAATATCTTGGAAGTAGTATTCTCCATCCTCATGGAGAATTCAACGAAGATCTCAGTGACTCACTCAATGCTTAGCAGAGTGGAGTGACAACAAGAAAAAAAAGCTCCTCTCACTCCTCCTCTCAACCTGTGATGGAATTCATGTGGCATATCTTGGAAGTGGTCTTCTCCATCCTAGGATTAATGTGGCATATCTTGGAAGTGGTCTTCTCCATCCTTACGGAGAACTCAAAGATCTCAATGACTCACTCAATAATTAGCAAAGGGTGGAGTCACGACAAGGAAAAAAAAAGCTCCTTTCACTCCTCTTCTCAACCTGTGATGGATTCCATGTGGCATATCTTGGAAGTGGTCTTCTCCATAATCACGGAGAACTCAACGAAGATATCAATGACTCACTCAAGGATTAGCAGAGAGTGGAGTGACGACAAGGAAAAAAAAGCTCCCTTCACTCCTCCTCTCAACCTGTGATGGAATCTATGTGGCATATCTTGGAAATGGTTTTCTTCTTAACTAAGACCTCAATGACAAGAAACAGTCACTCCAAGCTCAACAAAGAATGAGTGAAGACAAAAAATTTCATTCACTCAAACTGTGGAGAATTAATGTCCGATATCTTCGAAGTGGTCTTCTTCTAAACACGAAGAACTCAACAAAGTTCCTAGTGACTCAGTGTGAAGACACAAGAAAAAAAACTCGACCCCCCTGAACCCCTTTTGGAATCCTTGGTGTATATCTTGGAAGTGGTCTTCTTCTTCTGGACTAAGAACTCAACGAAGATATCAATGACTCACTCAGTGATTAGCAGAAAGTGGAGTGACGACAAGGAAAAAAAAGCTCCTTTCACTCCTCCTCTCAACCTGTGATGGAATTCATGTGGCATATCTTGGAAGTGGTCTTCTCCATCCTTACGGAGAATTCAAAGAAGATCTCAATGACTCACTCAATGATAATCAGAGGGTGGAGTGACGACAAGAAAAAAAATTCCTTTAACTTCTCCTCTCAACCTGTGATGGAATCCATGCTGCATAATTTGGAAGTGGTCTTCTCCATCTTCACTAAAAACTCAATAGTGATCTTAATGACGAAACTCCATGATTATCAGAGGATTACGTGCCAAGAAAAAAAAATAATAAATTCCCTAATCCTCTCAACCTGTGATGGAATCCATGCTGAATAATTAGGAAGTTGTCTTCTCCATCTTCACTAAAAACTCAATAGTGATCTTAATGATGAAACTCCATGATTAGCAGAGGGTGATGTGCCAAGAAAAAAAAAAAAAGAAAAAAAAAAAATCACTAATCGTCTCAACCTGTGATGGAATCCATGCTGCATAATTAGGAAGTGGTCTTCTCCATCTTCACTAAAAACTCAATAGTGATCTTAATGATGAAACTCCATGATTAGCAGAGGGTGATGTGCCAAGAAAAAAAAAAAGAAAGAAAAAAAAAACAAATTCACTAATCCTCTCAACCTTTGATGGAATCCATGCTGCATAATTTGGAAGTGGTCTTCTCCATCTTTACTAAAAACTCAGTAGTGATCTTAATGACGAAACTCCATGATTAGCAGAGGGTGATGTGCCAAGAAAAAAGAAAAAAAACTAAATTCACTAATCCTCGCAACCAGTGTTGGAATCCATGCTGAATAATTTGGAAGAGGTCTTCTCCATCTTCACTAAAAACTCAATAGTGATCTTAATGATGAAACTCCATGATTAGCAGAGGGTGATGTGCCAAGAAAAAAGAAAAAAAAAAAAAAACAACTAAATTCACTAATCCTCTCAACCAGTGTTGGAATCCAGGCTGAATAATTTGGAAGAGGTCTTCTCCATCTTCACTAAAAACTCAATAGTGATCTTAATGATGAAACTCCATGATTAGCAGAGGGTGATGTGCCAAGAAAAAAGAAAAAAAAAAACTAAATTCACTAATCCTCTCAACCAGTGTTGGAATCCATGCTGAATAATTTGGAAGAGGTCTTCTCCATCTTCACTAAAAACTCAATAGTGATCTTTATGACGAAACTCCATGATTAGCAGAGGGTGATGTGCCAAGAAAGAAAAAAAAAAAAAAAAAAAACTAAATTCACTAATCTTCTCAACCAGTGTTGGAATCCATGCTGAATAATTTAGAAGAGGTCTTCTCCATCTTCACTAAAAACTCAATAGTGATCTTAATGATGAAACTCCATGATTAGCAGAGGGTGATGTGCCAAGAAAAAAGAAAAAAAAAAACTAAATTCACTAATCCTCGCAACCAGTGTTGGAATCCATGCTGAATAATTTGGAAGAGGTCTTCTCCATCTTCACTAAAAACTCAATAGTGATCTTTATGACGAAACTCCATGATTAGCAGAGGGTGATGTGCCAAGAAAAAAAAACAAGAAAAAAAACTAAATTCACTAATCTTCTCAACCAGTGTTGGAATCCATGCTGAATAATTTAGAAGAGGTCTTCTCCATCTTCACTAAAAACTCAATAGTGATCTTTATGACGAAACTCCATGATTAGCAGAGGGTGATGTGCCAAGAAAAAAAAAAAAAAAAAAAACTAAATTCACTAATCTTCTCAACCAGTGTTGGAATCCATGCTGAATAATTTAGAAGAGGTCTTCTCCATCTTCACTAAAAACTCAATAGTGATCTTAATGATGAAACTCCATGATTAGCAGAGGGTGATGTGCCAAGAAAAAAGAAAAAAAAAAACTAAATTCACTAATCCTCGCAACCAGTGTTGGAATCCATGCTGAATAATTTGGAAGAGGTCTTCTCCATCTTCACTAAAAACTCAATAGTGATCTTTATGACGAAACTCCATGATTAGCAGAGGGTGATGTGCCAAGAAAAAAAAACAAGAAAAAAAACTAAATTCACTAATCTTCTCAACCAGTGTTGGAATCCATGCTGAATAATTTAGAAGAGGTCTTCTCCATCTTCACTAAAAACTCAATAGTGATCTTTATGACGAAACTCCATGATTAGCAGAGGGTGATGTGCCAAGAAAAAAGAAAAAAAAAACTAAATTCACTAATCCTCTCAACCAGTGTTGGAATCCATGCTGAATAATTTGGAAGAGGTCTTCTCCATCTTCACTAAAAACTCAATAGTGATCTTAATGACGAAACTCCATGATTAGCAGAGGGTGATGTGCCAAGAAAAAAAAAGAGGGGAAAAAAAAACTAAATTCACTAATCCTCTTAACCTGTAGTGTAATCCATTATGCATATCTTGGAAGTGGTCTTCTTCATCTTCACTTATAACTCAATATGATTTCAATGACTAATTTCATGATTATCAGATGGTGGTGTGACATGAAGAGAAGAAAAAAAAAAACAAAAAAAAAAACATGAAGTGGTCTTCTCCATCCTTACGGAGAATTCAAAGAAGATCTCAATGACTCACTCAATGATTATCAGAGGGTGGAGTGACGACAAGAAAAAAAAATTCCATTAACTTCTCCTCTCAACCTGTGATGGAATCCATGCTGCATAATTAGGAAGTGGTCTTCTCCATCTTCACTAAAAACTCAATAGTGATCTTAATGACGAAACTCCATGATTATCAGAGGATTACGTGCCAAGAAAAAAAAATAATAAATTCCCTAATCCTCTCAACCTGTGATGGAATCCATGCTGAATAATTAGGAAGTGGTCTTCTCCATCTTCACTAAAAACTCAATAGTGATCTTAATGATGAAACTCCATGATTAGCAGAGGGTGATGTGCAAAGAAAAAAAAAAAAGAAAAAAAAAATTCACTAATCGTCTCAACCTGTGATGGAATCCATGCTGCATAATTAGGAAGTGGTCTTCTCCATCTTCACTAAAAACTCAATAGTGATCTTAATGATGAAACTCCATGATTAGCAGAGGATGATGTGCCAAGAAAAAAAAAAGAAAGAAAAAAAAAACAAATTCACTAATCCTCTCAACTTTTGATGGAATCCATGCTGCATAATTTGGAAGTGGTCTTCTCCATCTTTACTAAAAACTCAGTAGTGATCTTAATGACGAAACTCCATGATTAGCAGAGGGTGATGTGCCAAGAAAAAAGAAAAAAAACTAAATTCACTAATCCTCGCAACCAGTGTTGGAATCCATGCTGAATAATTTAGAAGAGGTCTTCTCCATCTTCACTAAAAACTCAATAGTGATCTTAATGACGAAACTCCATGATTAGCAGAGGGTGATGTGCCAAGAAAAAAGAAAAAAAACTAAATTCACTAATCCTCCAACCTGTGATGGAATCCATGCTGCATAATTTGGAAGAGGTCTTCTCCATCTTCACTAAAAACTCAATAGTGATCTTAATGACGAAACTCCATGATTAGCAGAGGGTGATGTGCCAAGAAGAAAGAAAAAAAAAATTCACTAATCCTCTCAACCAGTGTTGGAATCCATGCTGAATAATTTGGAAGAGGTCTTCTCCATCTTCACTAAAAACTCAATAGTGATCTTAATGATGAAACTCCATGATTAGCAGAGGGTGATATGCCAAGAAAAAAGAAAAAAAACTAAATTCACTAATCCTCGCAACCAGTGTTGGAATCCATGCTGAATAATTTGGAAGAGGTCTTCTCCATCTTCACTAAAAACTCAATAGTGATCTTAATGATGAAACTCCATGATTAGCAGAGGGTGATATGCCAAGAAAAAAGAAAAAAAACTAAATTCACTAATCCTCGCAACCAGTGTTGGAATCCATGCTGAATAATTTGGAAGAGGTCTTCTCCATCTTCACTAAAAACTCAATAGTGATCTTAATGATGAAACTCCATGATTAGCAGAGGGTGATGTGCCAAGAAAAAAGAAAAAAAAAACAACTAAATTCACTAATCCTCTCAACCAGTGTTGGAATCCATACTGAATAATTTGGAAGAGGTTTTCTCCATCTTCACTAAAAACTCAATAGTGATCTTAATGATGAAACTCCATGATTAGCAGAGGGTGATATGCCAAGAAAAAAGAAAAAAACTAAATTCACTAATCCTCGCAACCAGTGTTGGAATCCATGCTGAATAATTTGGAAGAGGTCTTCTCCATCTTCACTAAAAACTCAATAGTGATCTTAATGATGAAACTCCATGATTAGCAGAGATTGATGTGCCAAGAAAAAAGAAAAAAAAAAACTAAATTCACTAATCCTCTCAACCAGTGTTGGAATCCATGCTGAATAATTTGGAAGAGGTCTTCTCCATCTTCACTAAAAACTCAATAGTGATCTTAATGATGAAACTCCATGATTAGCAGAGGGTGATGTGCCAAGAAAAAAGAAAAAAAAAACAACTAAATTCACTAATCCTCTCAACCAGTGTTGGAATCCATGCTGAATAATTTGGAAGAGGTCTTCTCCATCTTCACTAAAAACTCAATAGTGATCTTAATGATGAAACTCCATGATTAGCAGAGATTGATGTGCCAAGAAAAAAGAAAAAAAAAAACTAAATTCACTAATCCTCTCAACCAGTGTTGGAATCCATGCTGAATAATTTGGAAGAGGTCTTCTCCATCTTCACTAAAAACTCAATAGTGATCTTTATGACGAAACTCCATGATTAGCAGAGGGTGATGTGCCAAGAAAAAAAAACAAAAAAAAAACTAAATTCACTAATCTTCTCAACCAGTGTTGGAATCCATGCTGAATAATTTAGAAGAGGTCTTCTCCATCTTCACTAAAAACTCAATAGTGATCTTAATGACGAAACTCCATGATTAGCAGAGGGTGATGTGCCAAGAAAAAAAAACAAAAAAAAAACTAAATTCACTAATCTTCTCAACCAGTGTTGGAATCCATGCTGAATAATTTAGAAGAGGTTTTCTCCATCTTCACTAAAAACTCAATAGTGATCTTAATGACGAAACTCCATGATTAGCACAGGGTGATGTGCCAAGAAAAAAAAACACAAAAAAACTAAATTCACTAATCCTCTCAACCAGTGTTGGAATCCATGCTGAATAATTAGGAAGTGGTCTTCTCCATTTTCACTGAAAACTCAGTAGTGATCTTAATGACGAAACTCCATGATTAGCAGAGGGTGATGTGCCAAGAAAAAAAAAAAGAGGGAAAAAAAAAACTAAATTCACTAATCCTCTTAACCTGTAGTGTAATCCATTATGCATATCTTGGAAGTGGTCTTCTTCATCTTCACTTATAACTCAATATGATTTCAATGACTAATTTCATGATTATCAGATGGTGGTGTGACATGAAGAGAAGAAAAAAAAAACAAAAAAAAAAAAAAACACGTCTCACCTCTTCTCAACCTGTGATGGAATTCATGGTGCAATTAATAGTAGTGGTGGTCTGCATCTTCACTTAAAACTCAATACAGATATCAATATATCAATGACTAAATCCATGATTAGCAGAGGGTGGAGTGACGACAAGAAAAAAATGCTCCTTTCACTCCTCCTCTCAACCTGTGATGGAATTCATTTGGCATATATTGGAAGTGGTTTTCTTCTCAACTAAGACCTCAATGACAAGAAACAGTCACTCCAGGCTCAACAAAGAGTTTATCAAGTAGAAATAAAAACTCTTAACATTGAAGCACGCACACCTGAGGTTGATACCTGTTAGAATTTTAGAAGTGGTCTTTCCTGCGTTTTCTAAATAACTCAATATTAAGAACTCAATTTCACTTAATGTTAAGACATTCACGTAAAAAGAAGAATTAACTCTATAAGACTAGTTCTTGCAGATTTTGACACAGATAAGAAGACGTTTCAAATTGACTTCTTGTGAACTTTTTACTTTTACTTGCCTAGACACAATGAAATTACGTTATATCTCTCCATTCCAACACAGACTCTGCATCAGGTTTTTTTCCAAGATTTTCCTCTAAAGTATTCTTATAAATTTTTACCTCAATTCCGAGTAATAACTCAATTGAGAATTTTAAAATTGTCACTTTCATTATCAATATTTAGTTTGGTGCATCATACTTAAATGAGTAAAAAAAAAAATTGAAAAAAAAAAAAAAAAATAACTACAGGAGTGCGTTTCTTCCATTATATAATTAATCAGGATATTTTTTAAATTTAACTGAACTTGAGTTGGTCTAAAATGGTTTTATAATTCTCTTTGAACTTATTTTTCATTAAATATTTATTTATAAATTATTGAACTTTTTTTTTTATATTTAATTTAAATATAGGATACTTTTAATTGCTTAAATTTAATTTTTTGTAAATACTAAGTTTGTTGAATAATTAAAAATCAAACAATAATTTTAAATTAAAATTTAATTTTGTTTTTTCATAGAATGAATCTTCAGTAGTCTAAAATTTGTAAATGTAATTTTTATTTTAATTGAATTTTTTAAACTGAAATTTAGTTTAATTTGCATTTTTATACCTAATACTTTTTTTAAATTTTTGAGTGAATTTTAATTAAATTTTTTTTTTACAATTAGGACATTACAATTACTTGATTTATGCAATTATTTTGTAATGGAATCGTAGTTTGGATAATTGCACTATTTTCATTATCGGTTAAGTCACCCTTGAATTAATACATTGATTCTTATTCCAATTTTATGTCTGTGCCTAATGAGACATCAAACTGCTGCATTACTTTACATTTAATTCATTATATATTTTTTGCTCTGAGTATTGCATATCTACTTTGTATATTACCATTATTGCTTTATAATTGTTACTCTCGATAGCATTAAGTTTTTATGTATTGCACTTAAATTAATTTGAAGGAATATATATGGCAAAGAAAAAAAAAAAAAAAAAAAAAAAAAAACCCGTCTTAAATGTTTTTCAAAGAATTTATTTTGAGCATTCCAAAATTTCACATCATTTTAAAACTTTTTTTTTTTTGCTTAAATTTAATTTTTTAACTAAAATGTCATTTCATTTTTATACTAAAATTGAATTTCATTTTTATACTAAAATTGAATTTCATTTTTATACTAAAATTTCATTTCATTTTTAATTAAATTTAATTTCCTTTTCTAAGTTTAATTTAATTTTTTGAGGTTAAATTTCATTTAATTTGTTTATACTTGCAATTTAATTTTTTTTTTTTTTTTTACGAAATCGTAGTTGGATTTTTAACAGTTACAAAATTTGAATTAGTATTTAAATTCAAATACTAATAGTGAAATGATACGTTTACTAATAATACACAAAACTTGAAAACAAATATTGAAACGTAGTATTAAGCACCGGGATGAAATTCAATTTTTTTTTATTCAATGCCTTTTTTAAAACGACAACGTTAAAATTTATTTGAATTAGCGTAATGCAATTATTGTGTAGCTAAGCAGTTGCTCTATTTTCACGAGTTGTTGAGTTACATCTCGTGCTTCAGTGCATTCATATTGATTTCTTTTTAATGCCTGAGCCTATTGACTGGTATATTTAAATCTAAATAATTACATATTTTTTTCGATACAATTATTTCTATCACCATTTCTAACTTGCCATTTGTGCATAATTATATAATTTCCGCATTACTTTGTCTCACAATATTTATCTTGTTTTATTATAACCAACATCTCTATAGTGCTTAATTAAGTGTGCAACTCCTGATTTTTTTTTTCTAAACAACTTCAATTACTACAAGTTATGAGCTGCTTTCCTTATATTAAAAAAATTACTCTGATATTTTCCTTAATTTTATACTATTCCAATCGATTGTCTTAAAATTTTCCTTCGTCCCTATGTATTTCTTATGTAAAACAGTTTAGAGAACTTGAATTCGTGTTTTTAAATTCTAGAGATACATTTTATTGGGACAGGTACAATTGAGATCTAGAAATTTAAACACATAAAGTTGTATGCGAAACTAAAATTTTGTATTCGTCTTGTTAAACATTTTAACTGAACGAATTGTACTAAACTTGATATTTAAAAAAAAAAAGGCACTTCATTATTGAGAAAAAGCTGACCAGATCCATTGAGAACCTGCAGACTTGGAAAACTTGTGTACATTTGCATAATTAATAATATAATCTTTATGAACGAAAAATAATGATATTATTACAGCGAAATCGTCCAAGACTTTATTCCCCACGTAAAAGAGCAATTTCTTCCTAAATTGACATCTGGATTGATGACTATGCAATCACCAAAAAAAGTTTCTGTTTTAGATATTGTATTAGATCTGAACACTTTGGTAAAAATTAAAGAAGCACATTAAAATAACTGAAATTGAAAAAATATTCTTTAATAACTAAGAAATACTTAAATTCTTAGTAAACTCGCGCATTTTAGGAAAGATTTGTAGAGAATTTAGCCTTCACCATTTTTGTATGAATAGAACTTAAATGATTCATAAATGCAACAGATTTGGTCAAGAATATGTTCAATGGTATGCCTCTACTTTAACTTATGTAATGTATTTTAGTATTTCTTTTTTTTTCAAAAACAATGTTTTAAAACTATAGCTTATTCTAAATTTTCGATTCCTTTATTAGTTCAATGCCATATCAGCTTTTCCAAATCTGTGGACGTGAATCAGATTTTGGTGGATTCCAAAACAAAAATGTGTGCATACCATAAGTGAAATGATGGATCATCAGCAAGCATTGCAGTTCTTAGTGTTAGCGATTCCAAAAGAGATATTTTTATTCTTTCATTGTTTTAACTTTGTTTTTAAAGTTTGACGGC
This sequence comes from Linyphia triangularis, assembly GCA_963978545.1. Lineage (NCBI taxonomy): Eukaryota > Metazoa > Arthropoda > Arachnida > Araneae > Linyphiidae > Linyphia > Linyphia triangularis. Next base: position 86,542,425 of record OZ021729.1, on the reverse strand, counting down.
CTTAAACATAATTTAAAATTGTCATTGGATCGTTCTTTTATATTATTGGAACTAAAAATTACTGTGAATCTACACTACAATTAAGAACTAGTGGTGCACATGAGTAATTTTTGTATTTTAAAAATTATTTGTGATGATTGACTTTAAATGTCAAAGAATGTAAAAGATTTAAAGAAAAATATCGAAAAAGTGGGTCGTGGTTGATCAACTATCCAAAGAGCGTTCTCTGTAAAAAGCTTAAGGTTGGAAGCCTTTTCTAAGAAACGGAATTCGATAATACACAGATCTGCATTGGGGATTTATTAAGAGAGTGGTAGACTAGACCAGCTTCATTGCACTTTATCAGTTTTTTTTATCTGCATCTTGGAACCTTAAAAGCTAAAAAAAAATAAAAAAATTGAGCTTTAGAATTTAGAATAAAAACAGGATGTCAAATATTAGCTTAGGTAAGCTCTAATTGTATTGGAGTTATTTTTAGTCTTTTCGTGTTTCACATTGCTTTTAAAAAAGCCGCTGAAATAACAAATTGTAAAGGTTGGATTACTTGTAACAAAGTATAACAGATAACAAAGTCAAAATTTGTTACCGACATTTTTTTCCCCCCTCCACATACAAGGTGTACTGTATTAATTCTTCAATTAAAATTTTAATTAGCTGCTTTCAATGGTATTGTTTGTCGGATTTATATTTATATCCGAATGAGTTGCATAAGTGATTTTACATCCAATGAGAATCCATTCTTTATAAGTTGAAAGGTTACGGGACAGTAAGCAAAGCTAACTAGGACTGATCATCTAATTTACAAACTAAATAATTTTACCAGATTCAATGTTCAGAAATTAATGTTTGACCATAAATTAATTAAAACTTCGTATTCTAAAATATTTTTTATTATTATTGAAATAACGAGTAAAATTACATTTTCCTTCTGTTCGCCTTTAACAGAACCTTATTTGAATATCTCTCCAAAGCTCATATGAAAATACAAAAGGTATGTTTCTGCTACGACCTGCCGACAAATTATTTATTTTACCTCGAAAGTGGCCATTTTTATGTTAGCTTCTTAACAACATATAGTACGTCGTACAATTTTTTTTGTTCCAAAGGCAGCTGAAATGTCACATTTACTGTAGTGCCATTTTAATACGTTCCAATTTTTTCGTAATGTGCTGATTGAATGCCCGTAGTACTTAATATCGCGACACGGTCGAAGAAAGTTCTTCAGAAATAGTCTTCGATTGAATGCGATCTTGAATTATTTGTAATTATTGTCTGGGGATTTACAATTTACCAACCATGATACCCACTGTCATGATTAATATAATCACAGTGGCTTGAAAGTAAGGATCGAGTAAGAGGAACCTTTATAACGGAACAAAAAAGGAATACAACTTTTGATTTAGGAATTCAATTGACTGTTTGATAGTAAATTCAAACTAATTTTACCGTGCTGATTTATTTAACTGGAGTGAAGTCAAGGGGTTGAGGGAGTTAAACTTCTAGGCTAATGAATGTGCTTGACTGCTACCATGAATTTTGTTGCCATAATAAAGCTAAATAAACAGAAGTATGGTAGGCGAGACTGAAATCAAATAAGCTCCGTCGTAATGCAATCATGTACCTCTTTGTAATCTTAGAATCTTCATTAATGTAATCTTTGCTATGTAACACGAGTATGATCAGTGTGCTTCCAAATTTTCCACTACTTTTTTCCCATTCGTTAATAACAACAAATCAAAGTGCAATCATAATGATTTGCGAGTGCAGGTTTTTAAACAAGGCAAAGTGTTTTTAAGTTGCTGATCTACCAGACTGAATCCGAATACCTCCATTGAGTTAATGTTGTTAAATGATAACGAAATCTTCTAAACTGATGATGTTTAACGTAAGTGTGATCAGTGTGTTTCGAAATTTTTATCTAATTTTGGTGAGCAGATCTTCTACGGTTCTTGGGAAACTTCGTAATCTGTGTGTGATTTCTTAAGGGTGCCTTAACATATATATTTCTTTAAGGGCCTTAAAAATTATTTCCTTTCAAATCAATGTAATTTTTTTTTCCTTCGCAAATACGTGGTTGTCCGCTTTTATTTATTCACAGCAAAATCTAGGATCAAATATACGCTCATATGTTTTAAAAAATTGCTTCTGAGGTACTTAAGAAAGTTATCAGGAACCTCTTATTTTTACTTAACATACCAGACTGACATTTAAATTGCCAGTATATAGTATTTTAAGCTTTCTTTAAACCTCTACAGCATGAGCTTGACCAAAGTTCTTTCACATGTTTGGCATTTTGTTACGGCATATCTTATGAAGAATTTTTCCTCGAATCCTCTTGAAAGACAACAGTTCCTTTTGAGGTTCTTAGAAAGGTTTACAGTAATTAATGTTAAACTTTGAAATTAACTTTTTTTTTTGTTACTGCTTCTATCGTTTGAACGTTATCAGTTCTAAAGGAATTTGGTTAGATATATTTTAATTACAATGAAGGTTATCATTCTACTTGTGCAATACTAAAATACTTCTCTGTTTGAGGGGTTTGGTTTCCCATTTAACATTAATAAATTCATTTTTGTTATCAGTAGTAGTTGTGAAAAGATACACGTGTCAGAATAAAATGTTAATTACTCACTACTCATGAAGTGGAAAGGGAAAGCTTATTTTAAAAGTAGCAGTAATAATATTTAATTAAATAAATTCTTTTTCGCTAAACCATTCAGGGAAACTGTAGAGATGACCAGGATTCTGTTCTCTTTTATGTGTGAGCCCTCTGGCTCTGCTTTCCTCTCTTTTTGGAAATAGCAGACACCCAGAATGCTTTTGGCATCCACTAATATCTTCACAATTTTCTTGCGTTCGTATCCAGAGTGTTATTTTTACAACTGCGTATTAAAAAAGGAAAGGACGTCTCAATTATGTTGACTGGCGGATTTATTACTTATTATGTGTCGTTCCATGAATATACCGCTTCCAAAGTCCAGGAACATTTTGAAGGTTAAGACAGTGTTCTATAGAGGGCCTTAATATCATTTCGGGAGATGAGGGGCATCTTCCATCCCTCCCCACTTTTGCCAACCTCGAAAATAGACCAAAGATATCTTTTCATGGCTCGCATATTATTGCACAGGGATGTCGCGCACTATCCTATTGCTTACCCATTGTTACTATTAATTCAGCGTTTTTAGCAGCTCCTTAATTTAATTTCATCCAAACTGCTCTAGGGTTGCTCCATTTTAAGAATACCTTTTTGAAATGAAACGAAATTGACGTGTGGAACTGAAGTTCGGTATTGTAAGATAGATGCGTATATTTCGTTAGCATATTTGACGCGCTATTTAATTAAAAAAATGGCTATGCTAATTTTTTTTTTTTTTTAATCGATAAGCATCTCTCACAGTTGAATATTTTGCTCCAAAAGTAACTTAGCAATTCTTGAATTTGAATATTCAATTGACTCCTAAACAAGCACTGCCCTAAATTCCTCCTTGTCTGGACACTACAAATTATCATACGGAGATCCACACTATGGGGCCTTTTATTTTTTAATAACGCCAAGTTAATTTACTTTCATGTGTTCATTGACATAGAGTATTTTTGGAAATTGCTTGAATTGTTTATACTAAAACATAGCTTGTTTCCAGCAAATATTGAAAAAGTTTTAAATCGCATTATCAGGTAGCTGGATGGAAATTCAAATCGCTTGTCAAACACGTTTTATCGCGTGCTAGAATAAATACTAAAAAAAAAAAATCTTTTGGATTCTCTGCATTTTGCTTCTGTAAAAATCATTTCATGCTTTTTTGAAAAGAAAGATGGTTGTGTTTATGTATCACAAATTTACTTAAAATGTTCAGTTTATTTTCAATGTAATTCGTTTTAGAACAATATCGCACTCAAAATAACTCAAAAGCCAAGTTCTTACGCTCCAGGATACTTCATTGATACCCACGAATATAAGAATATTGTAAAGGGCGACTTACACTGTGCATTGGTTGCATAGATATGGATTTATATTTATAATCTGAGAAGTATTTTATTGTTTAATGGATGAGATTCTGAATGCAAAATGTGTTTGTTCTCTCGCAGATGCATTTCTTTTAACTATCAGCTCTCAGAACAGATGTTATCTTCTCCTGTGCATCGTTATCTTTGAAAGAATTAAACAAAAATTATTCTATGTAATTTTTTAATATAACCTGGAAGTATCAGTATGTTTTGACGCTATTGAAACTAATCCTAGCGTCAAAATTACTGTATTCCCCTTATGTCTCTTTCCTTACATCCGTCATACTTCCTACGCAAGTAGCACATGGAAGATGTTATCTCAAATAATGTCTTCTCGACAAATTAGTTAAAATTATCGAAATTAAATAAAAATTTTGGTATGGGTATTTAAAAGGAACGATAAGTAAAAGATATTGATAGAGTAAATTACAATTCTGATGGTATTCCATTATTTCTGAATTTATATACATATATATAAACACTCTTGGTGTTTTATACCTTCTTATTTCTGTGTTAAAAGATTTCAGCGCGTAATTTTTCTTCATTGAAACGATTAATTCGATTGCAATTTTTAATTCATAAGCTCCATCATGGAATTTGGTTGAATGAGAATGCAAATTTCAGAGTACTAAGATGTTCAAGAATTTATAATTGATTGCTGTCACCATTCTATCTTTATATTTTTGGTATATTGTGGTCAACTTTTTACCTTCAGTTGAAGTATTTTATTAAAGAAAAAAACAGATGATTCAGAGGTAAAGTTCTTTAAAAAAGTTATTTTCAGAAAAATTTCAGTTCTAAAAATACTTGGAATCTGAGTTAAATTTCTGTCCAATTGATAGTCAATGCTTAGTTGTAAGAAATAACGTGTCGAAATTTCTAAGGTTATTAGTAATTCAAGGTTATAGATCCGATATCCTTAATGATTTTAACAACTTCACTTCACTTTTACTGCTACGTTTTTACTATAATTTTTTTCACAACTTACTAATAACTGATATTGACATACTTTGTACATCTTTTCGTACTAATGGCACTTTCAAAATTGATAAAGTTAAATTGGTATTCTTTCTTCATCGTTTTGGCATTTCTTCTGGATTGAATTTTATCATTTAGTGTCTATGTCATAAGAATACTGGTATACGAATACATAAATCGGACCAGTGGCGCAAATTTTTTTCAATCAAGCACCAAGCTTGCTCCCATGTATTACTCGGCATTAAAAAAAAACGTCAATCAGAAATTTCTCATTCCATATGAGACAATATGTCGTCAATATTTTAGGTGATATGACAATAAATAACATTTTTGGTACTATAAGGTTTTGAATTCTCTCGGAAAAGGCTTCGATAATTAAATCCGTCCAACCCTAATCGACGACCATTTTGGAATGGAAATATTTTAGAAGGTCACCGTTTTTTGCGAAAGTAATTTGTAATAATTGAGTGAAATTGGGTTCTAGGATTTTTTCTAACAAAATGTACATGGTTTGCATATTCTCTTAAGATTATATGCCTCATTTATACGCTTTTTCTAAGAACTGTTCATTAAAAAGTCCCATTTGTATTCGATTATTATGTAAATTCGTATTTTATATCGATGACATGGTCCTGGTAAAAGGATATCTAGTTGGTTAATATTAGATATTCCAACCAGAAAGAGTGCCTCCCCTCCTGCTTGAGGAAGGTTGGCTGAATACATTTTGAAAAGGTTACAATAACGTTTCGTAAAAATGTATTTTATCGTAAATTTCTTAGATTATTTCTATCTTGTTATTTTAAGATACGGGTGACTGGCAAGAGAGAATTTCTTCTATTAAAATAAATGGTTAGAAGTAGCAGTTTGAGAGGTTGTTTCTTGAGAATACGTAATACAAAAATTTGTAAAAAGATAAAAACAGATAAGAAAATTTTCAAATGTGTCAAAAGTGATGACAGTAACTAAATTTATATAATTATTTTTTCGAAAGAGTCATAAGATTTTTTTTTTTTTTTTTTTTTTTTTTGAGAATGTGTCAACTCGTTTGATTTATGACACATTTGAAAACCAAATAGATATAGTTTCAGTTTTTTTTTTTTTTTTTTTTTTTTTTTTTTTTTTTTTAATGCTAGTATTGATTTCACTTCAGTTTGGTGTACACTTAACCCTTTGTTGATGCAGTCTGGAAAGCAATAAAGTCTTGAAAGTAATAGTGTGCATATTTTATTTACTATAAAAATACTTTTTTAGTGATTTTGAAAGAATCATGCTATTTTCTCACTTCTCTTAACTCTTTAAGAATTAATTTATTAATAATTTGATTTGTGTGTATGAATTTCCATCTGCAGTACATTTGCAACGCTGCATGCAGTAATGGTGCATACTTATGTTATCAACCTTTCTTTTTTTTCTTTCTAATTTAATGTATGTCGTGTTATGTTTCGGACCATAACTCACACCATTTCGTTTTGCAAATTCGCCGCTAGTAAAATTGTCTCACTCGAACGCATAAATGCTTCATTGGATAAATTATATAAAAGATGCGCAATTTTATTATGATGTAATCTAAGTAATTTTAGTCTGCCATTAGTAATCGTCATTCTTTTTTGTCAATGACTGTAATTTTTTTAATGTAGTGTTGGGGGGAAAAAAAGGAAAAAAAAATTGGGAATGTAGTGTTGAAAAAAAAGAAACTTAGCTTCTTATGTAAGATTTAAATTTATGCCTATATTCGAATTCGAATCATCCAGTCCTTACCTTACAAAAAAAAAACGCGGGAGAGAGAATTCCACAACAGCAACGTTAAAATTTCAATTTGTAAACTGTAATTCAATTTGTAAAAACATAACTTTTCTATTCTTTCAAAAATTCAAGTAAATGTAAAAATTAATTTTTTCCATTTGAGTGGGAATTTTTTTTTCTTCTGTTACGTTACTGTGTCGAAGTATTTCTCTTCTTGATTTTCTATCACAAACACTTCAAATAATTTTCACTATTTGATATTTATTTCTATACTACAAATGCTACGAAAGTTTCAAACTAGAAACTTTTGTATATTGACGTTTACAATGGTCAAAACTGCTAAATCAAAGAAGTTAATTTCATTTTTTATTCTTAAAAAACGATTAAAGAAATTTCACATATCGAAAAAATCAAATTTTTCGAAATTTCTTAAGTTATAACTATCTTAAGAAATATAAAATTAAATATTGCGTAATAAACCTTTTTAAATTTAATATTTTACACGTTTGTAGTTATAGGAAATTGTCATGAAAATTTGAGGTAAATTTAGTTTTCCTTCTGTTTGTCCTGCACAAACATTTTCGATTTGATCTAAAAAAAATATGCATTTTTTCTGCTGTTATAGTCCGCAATGTTGTTTAGACGTATTTCGTCCTTCGTTGCAAACATTTATTTCAAATAGCATCTACCATTAGAAAGTAATTAGTAATTTAAATAAATTCATGTAATTTTAATACGATTGTTTCAACAAAGGAGATTTTTTTTTACAGTACACTACTAGAGACGACTGTTTTTACACTGTTCTTGTCCCCAACTTGCTAATTTCCCTGAGAAACATGTTATGACAATTTTTACAACAAATTATCCAATTGTAATGCTTTTTTTTTTTTTTTTTATTTATTTTTTTTTTTTTTTTAAATTTTTTTTTTATCATCCGTGAACAAAACGTGTAATTTTCCATCAAGCAAACTTGACAGATGTCATTTTGTGGTATTTTGGTAAATTTGCAATGCGGCACTCTAAGCAAATTAATACATTTGTCACGATTTAGACCTTACTTACAGATATGATGAACAGGGGTTGCATTCACCTTAAAATTCCTAAAATCGTACTTAAATTTTTCGCTAATTCCTATAAGTAAAAAAAAAAAAATCCGATTTTTCTCCAAAGCACGGATATATTCCTCCGGACGAGAAAATCTTTTTCTGAAATTTTTAGTAATAAAACTTTAATTATTGACCAACTATTTTAAATTGAAGTTAAACTCAAATTAGTTTATGTTTTAAAGTTGAAGGAATAATGTTGCTTAATTTGAATTTCAATTTTTTTTTTTTTTTTTTTAATGTCAGTTTTTTTGCCGGTATTGAAAGCTTTGAAAAGAATATGTTCGTGTTTGGGGCTTATGCCATGTTAAAAAGAAATATCCCTAAATATTTTGGAATCCTCCCTATTTTTTTAGGATTGTCCCTAATATTTCTTATAATTATTCCTAGAGGTTTTTTTTAATTGTCAGTAAACTGTTCCTTAAATTCCTGCCGAATTTTTTTTTAGAAAACTCGCTGTGCTCCTTGCTTGAATCACCTTGAAACAAGTCAACAAAAGTGGAAGTGCACAGAATTTACAACGCGTTGAGTGACCGATAAGTTTGGCGGAGCATCAGACATATAGTTGCTGTATTTGTATGTTACAGTGCGAGCTATGAGTTTATACACTCCTGTTTTTGTCAATAACTTGTGTATTATATCATGGGTATTTTTGGATCTTGCAGAAAAAATGTCAAATTCGATATGAAAGTGGTTCATTTATCTAAAAATACGTTGCAAATATCTTTATTATTGCAGATATATTGAACAAATATTTGCCCCCTTAAAAGTTTTTAGAACTACCGAAAAGTTAAAACAATAAAACGGAAACTAGGTTATCAGAAACTTGAGTAGCGAACGGACTTCGTGTATGCTTCCAAAGTAATTAGTTAAAGCGATTCTTTGTAAATATTCTGATGTTAGACAGATGATAGCCTTTTTTTAATCGCAAAAAGGTATTTTTTTGACTATTGAATAATTTTTTCCGCATTCTTACCTCAATGACTCTTTATAAATTTCAGTTCGCACTGTAGCTACCCTTAAATTGCCACCAGACACTGAGCAATAACAAGAAGATACTTCTATCACGTTCATCATCGTGTCTACTCATTTCTTAAAGTTTCTGCGACCAGCCAAAAGCAAAACATTCTAAGTAAATATATATATATATATATATTTCTTCTGCATTTGACTTCAATTCTTACAAATTGAGCTTATTTACTTGACATTTTTCCGTAATATTTTCGATTTAATTATTGTTTCAGGTTCCAAATATGTTAAATAAGTTTTCCTTAAGTTCTTAAGTGTAGCATACCTAGTTACCAAAAAATGTACGGTTAATATTCCGGTAGTTTTGTTTTCATTGAAAAATTTAACGTATTTTCTTTAATAAATCTCCTAAATAGTAACATATACAAGATCAAAGGTACAACGTGATTATTAATCAACCCTTTATTTAAAAAAAAAAATTTAAAATTCTAAAAAGTGAAAATTGGCCTGATGTACAATACATTCCTTTACATTTATGACGCGATGAGTGATGATGCGGGAGTGTTGTTACTTATTTTTCATTAATTTAGAAAACAAAAACATAACAGGTATTTTTAAGAGTTTGAGGCCACTTTTCTTTTTATTCAAACCACACTTCCGAAATTTAAAGACACAAAGAGAAAAAGGGATGTATACAATTACTTATTTAAAATTGAGGTTTACATAAATTTTATTGAACCTGAAAAAGGGTGTTTTTTGCCAAGGATTCCTCCAAGGATGCCTTATTTTTGGACCAAGTAGAGGACGAATCAGCCACTCACCTAGCTGATAGACCTATGCATTTTTGTGATGCTCTAAACACCGTGGGAAGGTTGCATTATCCAAGTTGGTCAGGATTTATGGGATAACAGACAAGCTAACCATCTACGCTCTATTTATCCATCAGCTGTGGATTTTACAAAGGAAGCGGAGAGTGTGAAGTTATTTTTACGAAACTGCGTGTAAGCCATTCAAGATTAACCCACAAACATTTTATACTTGGCCTACCTACACCGTGTGCACAACATTGAGTGAAATCTTAAGTGTCAAACGTATTTTTTTAGTTGAATGTTCTCTTTTCAATACCCACCCTCAACACCGTTTTGAAATAATAACTTTTAACCCTTGACGCCTTTTAACAATGATCAAATGACCAACTCTTTCTATTTCTCAAAGATACAGGATTTTATAATTTAATTTAAAAATGAAATTTTAGTTTTTAAAAAGTCATTTAAACTTAGTTGTATTTTTAACGTAGGCTTGGCTCATCTTAGCCAACTCAACTCTTGCGCCATTAAACATTATTCAACCAATCAAGCGACCAAATAGTGGCCTGAGACTCGTCGATGTATTATTTTATTGTCACTTAATTAAATACGAGTGAAGTGAACACTTTATCCCTAAATACATAAAGTAGTTCACTAATGAATTTCAGACCCTGTATTTTTTGCCACTTTTCTATTGAATGTTTTTATACGGTCAGTCTTTTTTTTTTAAAAAAGGTTTTCTCTTTGTACTGTTAGCCACTGCAAATTACATTGTAGTTTGTACTGTTTTGCCACTTTCAACTGATCGTAGTTTGTACTGCTTGGTACTTTTCAGACTAAATATTACAAACCTTTTTTGGTTTTAATCAGTTCCGTGCCTAAAAAACATTTCATTGCAAAATAATCACATAAAACATAATGGTTGAATGTCTTAAACTGTAATCATACAATACCGTAATAGTATGTTAAACTTAATAAAAGTTGCAATAAAAAAAAAAGAGCTGACAAAAATACTTTGTTTTTCTCACGTCCTTAAAACATAGTTTACCGTTTACATATCGCATTTTATTGTATTTATTAATATATACTATAGTTTTAACGCAGAATCCATTTGAATTTCCATTTATCCCATCAGACTTTAAAAAATTGATTATTTCTGTTATTTGGTTTTTCAATTTACGAAGTCTTCACCCATCAATTAATTCCACTACAGATATTTTTTCAGCCCACATTTCAGAACATGCAACTGAGAAATTACTGGAAGTGTCAGAAACGGCAAAAAATATGGAAGTATTATTATTTATTTTTTTAATGCAGCACTTAAACAAATAATTTAATAATATCCTTATTCCAATCCAGGCTATGTCCCTCTTTATTTTTAGGAAAATATTAACTTTATTTTAAGATTTTTTCCATAGCAATGATTTTATAAACGCCCATTATTATCCCATTATTTTCTTGACGGTGCGGTGGTTTATGTCCTTAAATTTATTTACATTTGGTATTGAAGTTATGTACTTTTTCTATCAATGTGTAATTGGTAATATAGAGAATTTGGCGGATTCGAAAGTTGATCGCTGAATAGGATTGTCTACTATCAACACTGAGCTAAAGAACTAAGACTGGAGTCCGCGAGCCGACCGCATTACACCCCATTCCGAAGTGTGAGTGCGCAAATAGGCAAAAGGAGTGGAAATTTTTCTTCTCGTCTTATCTTAATCACCGTGACGGGGAACCAGAGTTGAAGTATTTTTCAATATTTATGACTTTTCAAGCTCAAACGTTTATATTTAGTTCTTTTAATTTAAATGAATAATTTTTAATAAGAAACGTGTAGCATTGGTAAATTAAGAGTAAAGTCACTGATGTATCTTAATAAGTACCTATTTAAATAATGTTATTAAGTATATTATATATAAAAGCGTCTTGAAATAATGAGGCAATAATGAGAAAAACGTTATTGTATTACTACTGTAATATGTATGCTGTAAGACATTAAACGTTATCCGTTAGTTTGGCAGTTTTCCTTCAACATCATGAGCTTGGCTCGTAGAATCATAGTTTTATTCACTCAGTACATTCCTGTGTGGTTGCTCAATTATATATGCAAGTGAAATTCAAAATAGTTGAATATAAAAGCTAATCATATGTAAAGTTTAAGCACATGGTATTTCGGCGATTGATTTTCGGTTCCAATATTACAGCATATGTTTTTGCGAAACAGATTTTTGGTGAAAATATTCATATCTAAAAAGCAGAATACGGTTTCCTACTTATAATTATCTTAGGATTCGATTTACCGAAAAAAAGTAGTAAACGAATGCATAAAAGAAGCATTCATGTATTTAACCAGTCATTAAAAGTATCTGAACAATAAATCGGTTTGAAACAATGAATGATTATTTCATCAATTCACTAAAAAAAACTATTCCCTACAAGTTAGTTTTAATATCCAAAATGTATATACATAAAAAAACAACAACTAAAACTCGTACTAATGTGCTTAAACTTAAAGATATGAAATTGAAGTTCCGATCCATCCTCTATCAATTTTCCCCATCAGTTTCTGCAATTAAATGCTTAACAAGAAATTATCATTCTAAAATAATTTTTAAAAATTAATAATAAATTTAGTTGCATAGCTTGAAAAGCGGAAAACCGCAGAACGTTTTACTATAACACGCTGGGCAACAGGGAGAAAAGACATGTTTTGCCTATTTGGCTGTCTGAAATGCGCTTTTGTATGCTTCCGCGGAAGCTCGTTTGGTCGCTTGTCAAGTGATAGGGAGTCGTTACTCCAGTTCAGTATTGTAGCTCAGTGACTATCAATATCGTTGTTGACCCAAAATGTAGCAAGCTTACGTTTCTAATTATATGCATTGCTTAATTGAAAGAAATCCCTGCAGTCGGTCTGACAAAATCAAAAATCGCTTTGCACATCACATTTCAGAACCCACCCTCCTCCACTTCCTGTTGCTCCTTCTACAGAGTTTTAGTATTCAAGGTTCAAATGATTTCTCGAATACGTCGTTGCTTTGACTAACTGTTATTGTATAATCTTCTAAAGGACTTGGAGAGCTGCTGTACTTTTAGTTTTAGAATTAAACTGACCTATTTACCACAATCCTTAATCATTGTTCCTATCATGAGGAAGAATGAAATTTTCTAAAAATAAAGCAAAATTGAGCAAACATTTTATTTGAATTTGTACTTTCGCCAGTAGTTGATCAAACCAATTTTTCCTTTTGCTATCACAAACAATAAAAACACTGAAAATATTGCTTGTAAAGCGCAGAATGCAAGTGGATAATCTTCCCTTAAATTCCATATTGGCTTGTGCAGACAACATAAATCTTCGTGAAAACAGTAGAGCCAACATTCAAAGAAACATGTTACGTTTAATGCCACGTGTAAAACTCCATTCCGTATGCTTATGTTGCGTTTTTTCAAAAATTTGATCAACTACTGGAAGAGTATCAACCACTGGCGAGATTCCCTTTGTTGTGTGTCGAAATCCTAGCAATGGTCGTAACTTCAGTTTGAATTGACAAGAAAGAGTAAGCGGAAAGTGTGTAATCAAAATAAGACAAGAGCATCCATTCAGATCGTTTAGCTCTAACTACTTGGCTCACAGAATTGAAAAAAATTAATATAAAAAAAGATATAAATAAATAAAAATAAAAACACCTCGCAATTATATTGCTACGAAAATTTGGACCTGCGAGTGTAAATTTAGGCGTTGTGGTACACATACTGTCATTCTGGAGAATAAATAACACTTCGATTTGGAATAGGGATGTGCGTGCAAATCGACGCCTCAAGATAGTATCTATCTGTGGAAAATGGAGCTAGTCGTTTCCACGGCAATGCTAGACAACCAGGCGGGAGCTATTCCTTAGATAGACAGTATACAAGTAAGTTTGATGAAAGGAGATGAAGGGGGAGAATGCACTGAATACTTCAGAATATTTGTTAGGGGTAGGAATATTGTCACAAAACAAATAAGGGGACAATTTATCCAACCCCAATCGAATCGATTGTTTACGGTGCAATCTCCCAAACCACAAAGATTCGCTGGTCTATCCGATATGTGTATCGAGGAGCTTACCCCTAAACAAAGACATTCTAATTTTTTTATTAGAGTATCCTATTTTACCCCGAACAACTTGCCTCCGCTTTTCTCCTCGCCAGCTCAAGAGGGTTCAACTGAACCAATAAGAAAGAAAAAAAAAGATATAAAAAAGAGTATCTTAAATGGAGCCAATTAGTTAGAGCCGGACGTAAGGTAGATGGAACTCGGGAACTTTTCTCCTAGAATTTCAGAAGCGGAAGATACCTCCTTCTGTGACATCGGAGTAGAGCATTCTAGAACTTCCTCTTGCCTTCGCTCTCCTCCGAATCCACCCGATTCTCTAAGCGCTCTTCGGAGTTTTTGTCCGGAAATCTCCCCGAAATGTTCTCCCCTCCTCTCTTCTTATCCTTCGAAATCAGCGCGCGGAGCATTTGGTTGCAGAGTTCCGCCCGTGTTGGCATCGGGATAAACGCTGTGTTGGAAGTTGGCGCATAATGCGGTGTTCGTGGAGTCGAGTTGGGGGATGCACGATGTTACGGGATGGACTGACCTCAGTTCGACATGCGTTGCGTTTGCGTCGACCGGGCGGTGCGAAAATACTCCAGACAGCTGTTGAATTTCCTACAATTCCAATGCAAGCAAGCAACATCTTGTTGTCTATGGACCAGCGACAATGACAAATGCACTCATTTAATAGAAACATTTCCGTGTAAATTATACAGAATTGACATCGCTGACAATGGAATTGGAATGTCTACCGTGATTCTGGTGGTGGAGGATTCCAAAAAATTACAAACAACTCGATAAAACTTTAATATCTAACCAAATAATGTGCGGGAGTTTTCTCCTTGGCAACTTTCGTTCATTCTTTTTCAACAAGAACTGGAATCTTTGGCATTTCTCCACTTGCAAACGTTCATCTCCTTTGTAAAACAGTTTCCTACTTGGCTGGATTTATTACGCGTATTGAGGTGTAATGATGTGTCAAAAACAGTTGGCAAAGGAAAGGATTGTTTAGTGAGTGGAAAAAGCTGTTTCAGTTCTCGTTGAAAAATAATGTATTGAAGTTGCCAGGGAAAAGAACTCCTGCACATTATTTGGCTAGTAATTAAATAATTAAAGCTTTGGTTAAGACGTATAAATATATATTACTAGCTGAATACCCGTGCTGCGCTACGAAATTTTACCATTAGCATTTTAGCGATCAAAAGACATTCATGTATTCTACACTTCAGACGTTTGCTCCCATTTCGATCCCGACAAATTGATTTATCAAAATAGGAACTTTCCTTTGTTGACATTTTAAACGAAATTTATAATTGTGAATAGTAAACTGGTATAGTTTATTGTGTTTATGTTTGCTCTTAGTTCTAAATTTCAAAGTAGTAGCTGTGTTGGAATTAAGTTAATTAGACATTAAGTTAATCCTCGTATAGTTTCAATGTTGCGTCGTCTTTTCATCCCTTAAAAATTCGTTAATCGATATTGGAATGACTTATTTTTTTAACATTTGCAAAAAAAAATCAGAAAAATGACTACATTGGAAGAGGAACATTCGGATATCCCTCGTTTGGAACATTTAACCCCTTCTCGACCCCTTAAAGTTGGTTAATCGAGAACAGAATAGCTTACTTTTTCTATGTTTAATCTTTTTTGACATTTGTACCGAATTTCCGAGTTGTGACCATATGGGAAGTGGTACATTCGAATATTCCTCGTTTGGAACGTTTAACCCCTTTTCCACCCCTTGATCCACCCGAGATCGGAATAGTTTACTTTTTCTGCGTTTGTCTTTATTGATATTCACACCAGTTTTCAGAATTGTGAAAATATGAGAAGTAGGACATTCGAATATATCGCTCGTTTGGAACGTTTAACCCCTTTTTGACCTCTTAAAGTGGGTTCATCGAGATCGGAATAGCTAACTTTTTCTATGTTTACCATTGTTGACATTTGTACCAATTTTTAGAGTTGTGACTATGTGAGAAGTAGGATATTCGAATGTCCCTCGTTTGGAACGTTTAACCCCTTTTTGACCTCTTAGAGTGGGTAAATAGAGATCGAAATAGCTTACTTTTTATACGTTTGTTTTTGTTGATACTTGCACCAGATTTCAGAGTTGTGACGAAAGGGGAAGTAGGACATTCGAATATCCCTCGTTTGGAACGTTTAACCCCTGTTCCACCCCTTAAAGTGGGTTAATCGAGATCGGAATAACTTACTTTTTCTTCGTTTGTCTTTATTGATATTCTCACCAATTTTTAGAGTTGTGAAGAAATGAGAAGTAGGACATTCGAATATTCCTCTTTTGGAACGTTTAACCCCTTTTCGACCCATTAAAGTGGGTTAATCGAGATCGGAATAGTTTACTTTTTCTATTTTTACCATTGTTGATATTTGTGCCGATTTTCAGAGTTGTGACTATGTGGGAAGTAGGATTTTCGAATGTCCCTCGTTTGGAACGTTTGACCCCTTTTCGACCCCTTAAAGTGTGTTAATCGAGATCGGAATAGTTTACTTTTTCTATTTTTACCATTGTTGATATTTGTGCCGATTTTCAGAGTTGTGACTATGTGGGAAGTAGGATTTTCGAATGTCCCCCGTTTGGAACGTTTGACCCCTTTTCGACCCCTTAAAGTGTGATAATCGAGATCGGAATAGTTTACTTTTTCTATTTTTACCATTGTTGATATTTGTGCCGATTTTCAGAGTTGTGACTATGTGGGAAGTAGGATTTTCGAATGTCCCCCGTTTGGAACGTTTGACCCCTTTTCGACCCCTTAAAGTGTGTTAATCGAGATCGGAATAGTTTACTTTTTCTATTTTTACCATTGTTGATATTTGTGCCGATTTTCAGAGTTGTGACTATGTGGGAAGTAGGATTTTCGAATGTCCCCCGTTTGGAACGTTTGACCCCTTTTCGACCCCTTAAAGTGTGTTAATCGAGATCGGAATAGTTTACTTTTTCTATTTTTACCATTGTTGATATTTGTGCCGATTTTCAGAGTTGTGACTATGTGGGAAGTAGGATTTTCGAATGTCCCCCGTTTGGAACGTTTGACCCCTTTTCGACCCCTTAAAGTGTGTTAATCGAGATCGGAATAGTTTACTTTTTCTATTTTTACCATTGTTGATATTTGTGCCGATTTTCAGAGTTGTGACTATGTGGGAAGTAGGATTTTCGAATGTCCCCCGTTTGGAACGTTTGACCCCTTTTCGACCCCTTAAAGTGTGTTAATCGAGATCGGAATAGTTTACTTTTTCTATTTTTACCATTGTTGATATTTGTGCCGATTTTCAGAGTTGTGACTATGTGGGAAGTAGGATTTTCGAATGTCCCCCGTTTGGAACGTTTGACCCCTTTTCGACCCCTTAAAGTGTGTTAATCGAGATCGGAATAGTTTACTTTTTCTATTTTTACCATTGTTGATATTTGTGCCGATTTTCAGAGTTGTGACTATGTGGGAAGTAGGATTTTCGAATGTCCCCCGTTTGGAACGTTTGACCCCTTTTCGACCCCTTAAAGTGTGTTAATCGAGATCGGAATAGTTTACTTTTTCTATTTTTACCATTGTTGATATTTGTGCCGATTTTCAGAGTTGTGACTATGTGGGAAGTAGGATTTTCGAATGTCCCCCGTTTGGAACGTTTGACCCCTTTTCGACCCCTTAAAGTGTGTTAATCGAGATCGGAATAGTTTACTTTTTCTATTTTTACCATTGTTGATATTTGTGCCGATTTTCAGAGTTGTGACTATGTGGGAAGTAGGATTTTCGAATGTCCCCCGTTTGGAACGTTTGACCCCTTTTCGACCCCTTAAAGTGTGTTAATCGAGATCGGAATAGTTTACTTTTTCTATTTTTACCATTGTTGATATTTGTGCCGATTTTCAGAGTTGTGACTATGTGGGAAGTAGGATTTTCGAATGTCCCCCGTTTGGAACGTTTGACCCCTTTTCGACCCCTTAAAGTGTGTTAATCGAGATCGGAATAGTTTACTTTTTCTATTTTTACCATTGTTGATATTTGTGCCGATTTTCAGAGTTGTGACTATGTGGGAAGTAGGATTTTCGAATGTCCCCCGTTTGGAACGTTTGACCCCTTTTCGACCCCTTAAAGTGTGTTAATCGAGATCGGAATAGTTTACTTTTTCTATTTTTACCATTGTTGATATTTGTGCCGATTTTCAGAGTTGTGACTATGTGGGAAGTAGGATTTTCGAATGTCCCCCGTTTGGAACGTTTGACCCCTTTTCGACCCCTTAAAGTGTGTTAATCGAGATCGGAATAGTTTACTTTTTCTATTTTTACCATTGTTGATATTTGTGCCGATTTTCAGAGTTGTGACTATGTGGGAAGTGGGAGAATTAGTGATGAGTGAGTCAGTGAGTCAGTGAGTGAGTGAGTGAGTGAGTGAGTGAGGGCTTTGCCTTATATATATAGAGATATCTCTATGTCCAGCAACAGAAGAAATTAAAGGAAATTTTTGCTTTCAAAATTTAAGATCCCATAGAATCATGAAATCTCATTTTCTAAATTCTGTTAATTAGCAGCTTATTACAGATTTTTAATATTTTTTTTACTAAAATTTTGAAAATTTTTTAGTTATTAGATTTTTTTTTCTTTCTTTTTTCCAATCAAAACTCTTTTTTTGTTTGATAAATATCTTCGAATTTGCTTTTGTGTATGTAGCAGACCAGAAACATTTACAGCATGGCAGAAGAAATGTAGCAACATCCCCCCCCCCCTTTTTTTTTTTTTTTTATTTTTTTTTTTTATTTTATTCGGCTATAGTTGTAATGAATGTTAGGAAAGGAAGAGAATGAAATGAAATCTTAAGAGAAGAATTTGTACGCGTTTTGAAAGCGGTCACAATTAGTTCAGTTTATCCACTCTATTAGGGTGATTCATTTGTTCGAACTTTCGACTTTTTACCGAGGCAACCCCTCAAAGTTGCTATGTAATAAAATATCATGCCATGCAAAATTTTATTAAAATTTATTAATATTTAGAGGTGGAGCATAGCGGTCAAATATTGCAAATACTAAAATGCTTATTACGTTATTAAACCATAAAAAAAAATAGTCTAAAAGCATTATTTTTACAAGTTACAAAGTCTTTTGTATATTACAGCATAATATACACACACAAATTTCGGTGTTTTGTTGTCGTAAGACGACACGGCGACGTCAGAGAGACATAGTGATTTGTGGTCGCTAGCGCACACGTATAGGAAGTGAATCTGCATTCGAAGTGTTGTACAGTAGTAGTCAGTTGCTCTGTGTCATTTTAAAGATCATATTTTTTTTATGTTTAACATACATTTGATCGGATTGTGAGAACAAATGTTAAAGATACAAAAATATACTGGTGTGCTTGGTTGGACAATTAGCTAGTATAATTCCTGTATGTAAACTTTCCTCGTTCCGCGAAGTTGCTACACATTTCTTTCATCATCTGTTTCAAAATATAGTTGTTCGCAAAAGTTTTACAGAAGTCTCTGCACCTGTTTTGTCAATATGAGCCAGCTAAATTTAATATAAGTATTAGATCTATACGATTGACTAGAAGGAATCACCGTACAAATTTAGCTTTACGCATCCCCCAATAATTTTCTTCAACAGTGCCACTGAGATGGCAAGCCTTTAAAAGATAAAACCGGTTAAGACAGTTGACAGAATAATAGTTATGATCATGAGAAAAGATCCAGAACAATTTATTTCTAGTCATGCAGCAACTACAGTCTATGAAACTCTGGAGCATTGGGAATTAACTGGAATTATAAAAGCTATGTGCTTTGACACGAAGGCATGCATTCTGATTGAGTAAAGACTTGATCAAAAACTTTCTATATCAAGCACGCAGGCTAAATATCTGTGAAATTGTGTTAGATGCAGTGTTCACAACATGACGTTTCTTCCGACCCCGATACTTTTCTTTTCAAACGCTTTATATCGTTGAAAATCCATTGGCAAGAACAAAATACAATGCATTTATCAGCGATGTGTTCACTATCCAATCTGTAGCAGTCCGAAAGGATCATTGCTTTTACCAGATAAACGTTCATCTCTTTCGTTCAACGATTACTTTGAGCTCTCTTGGAAATGGTATTAATTTTCTTTTATAGTTTTTGTTCTGACGTGCCAGTACATTTTATGGATCCAGTGGAGTGCACTGGGTAAGATGGATGGCAAAAGCTATGCAGGTCATCAAGATATAGATATTCAAGAAGCAATTCAAACTTACTAAGAGAGAAGAAAAAGTACTAAGAGCCATTGCTATATTTGTTTCATGCATCTACTTGAAGCTGTGTTTTTTTGCCACTCTTCCAATTGCTGCTCCAAATAACAACTTGGTTACCTTGACGAAGCTTTGACTACGTGAACATCATTGAAGGTATTTCTAGTGTTTCAATCAAAAAGGTTTTTTCTCAACTTTGGTATCTCGGAGAGGAACTTGTTTTTCTCGGAATTTTTTATAGGAATGCTGGTACAAAAACCATATCCAAAATTATTAAAGCACTTTATAATGAAAGTCTGAATTTATAGAACATTACAAAGAAATTAATTCTCGCTGCAAACGCTATCCCCAAGCAAAGTTCGGAACAATTTCCTCTTTCAAACTCACTGAGGTTTTGTAATGTAATGGGCATTAAAAATGATTTTCTTCTCACCGACCCAGAGAAATGGGAAGAAAAGGAAAAGTACATAACTGAAGAAAACATGGTTAGGGTCATTAGGGTGGCGAAAGATATGGAAAGAAAGTTTCGAGACCTCAGAAAAAGTTTTTATTAGGAACGTAATGTGAGCGATTACTGATAAACTTCCAGTGTGTATGTGTGTGTGTAAACAGGTAAACTAACAATACTATTAATTTTTACCATTAAAATATGTACCATCAAATATTGTATTCTACACCATAAAAGATTTCGTTCCATGCAAACGTTATATTGAATAGTGTATTATGCTGAGCGTCGTAGGGTTATTGCATGAAATTCTTAAAATTCAAGTTGATTGCGCCACCACTAAATATTGTTCAATTTTAATCAAATTCAGAATTACTTAATCTTTTTGATGGGAGAACAAAATTACCCAGTGAAATTTCAAAGTTTGAAATTTTGCCCCATTTTTAAATCGCCCTACCTTCCACTTACAAATTCCTCTTCTTTTAAGTTTTCAGTGTATTCTTCCTCTGAAAAACATTCATCAAACCTTATTGATCAGAAAAAAAATGTCGCATTTCTTCTGCCGTGCTCCCCTCCCCATAAAATGAGTTTCCCCCTCTCTCCACTGCAATTTCATCGCCATCAGAAATCACATCGCCATCAGAAATCACGTTACACATTCTAACTTCATCAAAAATGTCAATTCAGCACAATTACACGGAAAGTTTTCTCATTAGATGATGGTGTATTTTTATCTTGTCGCTGTCTTTCGGTCTCTTCTGAAACTAACTGTCCCAGAGTGTGGCTTATTGTACTAAGGTCAAAATTTAGAATTGATAAAAATACAGTCAACTCGCGATTACGCAAAGTTTAAGGGACTGACCCAATTCTCTTCTGAGTTATCGGAAGTCACTCGTTCGTTATTTTCTATTCAAGGCATATCCTTGGGACCTCATGAAAACTTCCTGACAAACAAATATTCGGTTTATGAGACTTCGAGTTATCGCGAATTGACTGTATGAATTTTTTATTTATTTTTTTATTTTTTTAATTGAAGTAAATGGAATGAGATCTCGTTTTTTATGTTTTTTATTTCCAGCTCTAAATGTATAAGAAGGGAAGTTTTTCAGATCTAAAACAGAACTTCTAGAAAATCATATCCCTTGCAATTTTTGTCAAATGGTATTTCATTCTTTTAGGCCGCCCCACTGTTATGCTTTGTATTGATTTTTGGGACAAAGTTTTTTCATTTATCGTGTAGAAAATGCAATAAATATGCTTAATGATCTTTTTTTTTTCTATTTAGGAGGTAAAGTTGTTATTTCTTATAGATTACAAATTAGGTCAAAGAAATCAATTTATTTAATAGCCAAAAATGTAAAAATTTTTCACGATAAGAAAATTACAAGTATTTTACAAGTTTAAAAGTGACATGAATAGTTATTGTTGTTTTTGTTAACCTTTTCCTGATGTTGTAGCATATCAATTTGATAGCCTCTCGTAGAAACAATCATTTAATGCCTTGTTTGTTTGAGCAACTTTCATCGAAATTTTTTTTTCGATTTTCTGGAAAGGGTGGAAAGGTTTTCTGCAGGGCTCCAGAAAAATATTTTCTTCCTGCGTACACAAATGCTATTGCCAAAAATTTCCTGCGAGTCTGCGGGCTTTAAATTATACTGCTGAAGAAAATTAAATGTTACGTACTATTGAGAATTAAAAGTTGTTTAATTCAAAATCTTCTTGGCATTGATTTTGGAAGCACCACTCTGCAGGAGAAACATCGGTTTCCAATGGCACATTTCCAGTTGCAATATTAGGGTCATTGGTACTGGGTTGGCTTAAAGGTTAAGCTTGTGAAACGATAGCAAACACTGATGCTTGTCCAGCATGCCTCCTTTCATAAATATTTTCATTTTTGTGCACTCGATTTAAATGCTGGGGTTAGTTTTGCTCTAACATTTCTTGCAAATACGGCATTTTATCTTCATTGTTTTGCTTGGATAGCTCCTTATCATTTTAAAGAAAAATGTAGCTTCTTTTAAATTACAATGGAGTATCCAAGAATTCTTTCAAATTAAAAAGAATGGTGGAAATAAACTCTCAGTGTAATTACATGTTTCAATAGGTTCAGATTCCAAAATCAGGAAATGAAACCCCCTTTCCCCCTTATGGCAACACTTCTCCCTTCCCTGTCCAGCCTAACTGGAATTTCTCCTTCCTATATACAGAGTGGCCACAGAACCGGGAAAACCTGGAAATCAGGGAAATGTCAGGGAGCTTTCTGATTCTGGAAAAAATCAGGGAAATGTCATGGAACTTTTTAAAATTTCGTGAAAATCAGGGAAATTTTGTATTGCTTAAGGCACGTTCATCCTTATTTTGGCGCTATTTACATAGAATTTAGAGTGGTAAGCCATTAAAAGTTTAATGTTACGAAATAATTTAAACTTTTTTTTTACCAGCAAAACTATTTTTTAAAAAATTGCATATTATCTCTTTAGAATACATGTTCTACTTGATCAGGGTGTCTAGACATCTGGAAAACCTAAGAAAATTGGGGAAATTTAGAAAAAAGTTTGCCTTAAAATTAGAGATTTTTTTAAAAATCTGTCGGGGAAATCAGGGAATTATCAGGGAACTTTTTTTCCTGAATTTTGTTGCCACCCTGCATATAGAAATAACAGGTGGTGAACTATTTGGAGAATAGCATCCCCCCCCCCCCAACCTCTTCCCTCCCGGCGTTACGGGAGTCAATGATCCCCCTTTCCCGCCCTGTCTAACTGGAATTTCTCTATTTAAAAAAAAAAAAAAAAAAAAAAAAAAAAAAAAAACCCTTGATTTTAATTTCCTGCAGGATCTGACGATTTCCTGCTTACGTCCATTTTATCGGACTCTGCACTTGCAGACCACTGGTCTGCAAGTGCACCTTCCTGGCGACGCCTATTGCATGATTTCACTATGACTTAATAAATCTGTTCATCTTCCGATACTGTTTAACCAAACTTTTATCAATCAATTTAATTTCAATGCCAAAGCTCTACTTTTTTTTTTTTTTTTTAATTCGTTTGAGTTTTACACTCATCTACGATTCCCATACTTTCAAGAAAACAGATGTGAAATTCAAGCAGCAATTTTGATGGTTTACGAATTCTATCACAACTTTCCTTTCAACGCAATATCCGAATCGTTAAGTACTTTCAAATTTCATTTAAAAAAAAAAAACTTCAGTCGTTATTCTCAGAGATGAATTATTCTGTCATGATCTCAGTAACTTCAAAACACATATTAGACCCAATCATTATTACAAAATAATCTTTCCTTTCCTACAAGTGGCAATTTTTAATTCTTGTGTTTGAAATCAAATGACTTTTTCGAAGAGATGACATTTTTGGCTTGCATCTGAAACGATGTGATGCTCTAACGGGGTGTCGAACCAGCGACTTCTAGATCAAAAGACAGGCTTTCTAACCACTCGACAAAAGTGACCATTAGTGCCTAGGCGTTGTAACTGTCATTTCTACACGAGACCACCACATATCTATGAAGACCGAAGCTTCTCGATATTTTATTTCCGCCAGTTTGAAACGTATAGGCTGTACAATATTGATTCATAATCTGCACCAATGTGCCCAGCATGTAATGAAATCTTAAGTGTCGGACATATTTTAGTTGAATGCCCCTTTTCAATGACCAACGTTAGCGCCGTTTTGGCACTATAAATTTTAACCCTACCCACCTCTTAAACAAACTCTTTCTTTTCCTCAAAGATACGAGATTTTATAATTTAATTTAAAAATGACATTTTAGTCTTTGACAAGTCATGTAAATTTAGTTATATTTTGAACGTATGCTAAGCGCTGCTTAGCCAACTTGGCTCTTGCGCAATGAAACATTATGCAACCAACCGTCCGTTTGTAATCAATCGATTCTGTCCCTTCATAGCCTGATTTATTTTCTCTACTAAATTGTGAAGTCATTTGCTGTTAACTTCATCAAAAAGGACCTAATAGCTGTCCTTTCCTGGATTTTTGCTAATACGCTTTTGTTTTTCTTTTTCAAATGTTACCTCCATCCTTGATCAAATACTCGGAAGATTTTAAGAAGTCGTTTAATAAATATAGAACTCTGTATGCACTTAACAATTTGTTTTCTAACAGCTTGTTGAAAACTGTTGTTGCAATGCACTTGGAATCTCAAATACTAGTTATTACTGAATGTCACTTTTTAAAATCACTAAAAAATATTGCTTAGTTGCACAATGTGCACAATAAAATTTCGAAAAATCCTACTTATTTATCCGTTTTATACCTCACGTGAATGACGCGCAATTTGGTTAGCAAAATAAATAACGCATTTGGTTAATGCGTTCATTGACGATTTCCATTAGACGATCTTGTGCTTTGAAAGAGTTCTCTGTCCTTGAGCATCGTCCATATTAATTGTTTCTACTCCTCTGTTTCACTTATAAGAGAGGATACTGTAATATTTATCGAAAAACATGTTGCCAATTTCATCATTTCGGCATGTTTTCTTCCCCTTCTATGTCACTTTTTTTTTAAAAATGCGAATATTTTTAGACCAGAGAGGTGAAGTCGCCTGAACTCTTCCTTATTGAAAATTGTAGAGCAGATGGGTAACCAAATAAAAAAAAAGAATTCCCATTATTTGGGTAGTTATAACTATATTTGGTCATTAGATTTGGTTCAAATCATTCAAAGTCAATTTTTGTACAGTTTCGGTCATTTTTGTCAGACAGAAATTAGACCAATAGATTCATAATGAGTCCACTAACATTTCTCTACGTTCTATAAACAATTCGGAATGATATTCACCTTGCAGTAGCTTCTCGGACATATGTAATTCAGTGGAGGTTGGTTGGTTGGTTGGTTGTATTCAGATTATCTGGCGCCGTCAGCAACACGAGGGCTATAATGCGCCGAAACATTCGTCATTAGACAAGCCAACAAACATTTACAAACATCCATGCCAACACGGGACTCGAACCCGCAACCTCGCGGTCTAGAAGCTAGCACGCTAACCACTATACCGTTTGGTCGGCTAATTCAGTGGAGGATTTGCCGAGCAGTTTCCAAGTGTGAAATAGTCTTACCCATTTCCAAATACACATCACCACGTTTTTCCATCTTACCAATAGCCGATATCATACTGCCTAGTTTTTTAATCTAATTCGAGTGTAAATATTATTTTCCAAAATAGATTTAAATAGTTAATTGAAAATGTTGGGAATTTTTCAACTTTTGACTCTCTACATTTATCAGGCAGAATCTGTCAGTTTTGCCGATTTCTTTTGGATACGAGTCATAATTTGGTGTGAGATCTTAAAGGTCTTAATCAAATGGTTCTTCACTGATTAACATAGAGCTGATTAACTGTATGTAATTTGAATCTCGGACATTTAAATATGCTTGGCAACTGTTTTTAAAACTTGGTTTTTAAGTCACTTTTCTTCTTGTAAGAACTTATAATTTTTGTATTGTGTAAAACTGTGTATAATTTTTGTATTGTGTAAAACGGTGTAGTTGGTTGATCCATATTTATTGATATTTTAAGTTGATATTTATTTGTTTTTGACCTAGTTTATAATCTATGGCATTTTACTTGACGCAGTGTTTCCCGATTTTCTCACTTGAGTTGGACGTCCAATTTCAACATGAGTTTACCTTCAAACGTAAAAATCGAAGTCATTCCATCTACTTCAACTTTTAAATTTTGATAGTCATTTTTTTTTAAAGTATATTAAAAATTCTTAGTGTGAAATTATATATATATATATATATATATATATATATATATATATATATATATATAATTGCACATTAAGAATTTAGTGTAATTAGTAAGAATTATTGCATTAAATATATTAAAAAT
The DNA here is from genome assembly GCA_963978545.1 of Linyphia triangularis. Classification (NCBI taxonomy): domain Eukaryota; kingdom Metazoa; phylum Arthropoda; class Arachnida; order Araneae; family Linyphiidae; genus Linyphia; species Linyphia triangularis. Next base: position 86,516,198 of record OZ021729.1, on the reverse strand, counting down.
ATATTTTTTCTTTTTTTTACAGCTAACGTCCTTATTCCAGGACGTCCCAGTTCTTGCAATTTACTGAGAATTGGAACTAATATGATTTTTTTTAACTACAGTAATAACAGAGTGGCCACAGAACCGGGAAAACCTGGAAATCAGAGAAATGTCAGGGAGCTTTCTGATTCTGGAAAAAATCAGGGAAATGTCGGGAAACTTTTTAAAATTTCATGAAAATCAGGGAAATTTTGTATTGCTTAAGGCTCGTTCATCCATATTTTGGCGCTATTTACATTGGGATTTGCAGTGGTAAGCCATTAGAAATTTAATGTTACGGAATTATTTAAACTTTTTTTACCAGCAAAACTACTTTTTAAAAAATTGCATATTATCTCTTTAGCATACATATTCTATTTGATCAGGGTGTCTAGACATCTGGAGAACCTAAGAAAATTGGGGAAATTTGGGAAAATGTTTGTCCTAAAGTCAGGGAATTCGTCAGAAATCTGTCAGGTAAAATCAAGGTATTATCAGGGAACTTTTTTTCCTGAATTTTGTGGCCACCCTGAATAATCATAATTAATTTTATCGAAATATTTGTCCACTTTTAACTCGGGAGATTCTACATATAATAGCTGATTGAGTTTCTGGAATTTTTTGTTTTTGTTTTTGTAGCGAGTTATCTTTAACCTCCCGACTGTCTAAAAGAATCGTGAAATAGTTCCACTTACATGAATTGCCAGTTACTTTCCCTACCTGAGAGTAAACGTACAGTTTCAGAGGTTCGCATAAGTTCTTACTCTCAAGAAATATTTTTATTTTAATTTTGCGATTGGAAAAAAGTGTGGTGGTCCTCTCTTTGATGTGCTTTTTTCCTTAGTGTCATTAGTAACTTTACTTAGCTACAATTTAATATGAGGCATCCTCTAAGTGGTTTATTAAAGTTCAGCAGCAATAATATATCCAAAATTTTTTTCCCACTTTATTATAAATATAAAGAACATGGCCATTGGGACAATTCTTACAAAACAAAAACACAACACTTTCCCTGTTATGGACGGACCTCTTCCTAATATTTAGGACCTCTTGGACTGATTTTAAATGTTACCGACGCTATAATAATTCGTTACTTCCGGTGAACGATTTCGACAAAATATAATTTTTATCACTAGCTGGAAATATTTTGAACTCGCATGGTTAAGCAGTTTGCTATGTAAGTAGACGTTAACTGATTTAAAAAACAAAAACAAATTTGTCTTTTTTTTTTTTTAAAAAAAGCAATATTTCCGTACTCATGCTGCATTCGGGTGGAGGCGCTACATACTTTTCATAGCTTTCGTTGTCTTTGTGTGTTTTTTTATTTTATTTATCACAGATTCGTTCCACGCAGTTGATGAATTTTGCAGAAGTTCTCAAAGGTGTAGCCTTTGCAGAATCGGGTGAAACTCTTCTCTCTCGTGTTGCTTTGGAGTAGATTCATCCCTCACTTGCTACTTAATGTGAGTAACGTTGCGATTCCTTTCTATGTATTTCTTGAGAGACATTAGTTCTTGTATTATATAAGGCCCTTATTATTCAGAGCCACTTCTTTGGCGCGCGTTCGCCACAGTAAAGACGCCCGGACTGGCCACTGCTGTGGCTCAGTATAAGCTCCATAGTATTGCATGTATCGCTTTGTGTCTAAGCGCCACAAGCGACAGTCGCAACCTCTAACCGCAGCAGTGGCCCAGTATCTCTAAGAGTGGCTTGTCTGGGTGACTTAAGTGGTGGCGCGCGTTCGCCACTCAAGTGACTCTGTATAAATAAAGCCCTAAAAGGATATCTTCTCTTTATTTACCACAGGCTTTTCGACTTCATTGTGTCCATTGCTGAATAGTGCTTACTCATCTCCTGGCCCACTACCACTGAGGAAGAAGAGACATGGATTAAGGTATGAGTGGTACTTCAAAATAGGAATACCATCACTCGTTGTTGTCGATCTCTTTTAATTAGTTTACTAATGCAGAAGCGCTTAGCATTTATGCTCGAATACATCATTCATGTGAATGGCCGTTCAGCACGTTTTGCTATGAATTCTTGCCATAAAATGTGGCCCACGACAATCTTCTTTCGGAATGCCTATAGAGCTCATAAAGGATATTAGGTGGTACCCCCCCCCCCTCGCATTCCCATGCGCACTGCATTTATTTCTACGATTTTTCTATCGCTTTCTCCAAAAGTTTGGGTGCTTTCAAAAGCAAGAGTTCCTCTAAAGTGACATTGCAAGACTAATTTTTTTTTTTTTTACTCTCCTCTGAGGCAAAACATAAATGGTAATAAAAATAATTCAGTTAAAAGTTTCCAAATTTGCAAACGAAGCGGTCATGACATATGCCGTATCATGATTATCTTATTGCTATTAATTTACATTTATGTTCACAGAACCGTTCCTCCGTTAAATAATGGTCCCAGAAGGCCATACGTGTAAAGGTAATTGAGTAGTGATAGCGGTTTAAAATCTCCAGAGTTATCACCTTTCAATCATTTCTTCAGTTTCTACTTTGTAGAAGATGCATGCTACCTATATTGCATTCGACCCATAGATTGAAAAGTCTACAAACCAACAACTTTTCGAATGTTCACAATCAACAAGTCTGAGTTTTAAAAAAAACCATGTTGAACCGAAACGGAAGAAGATGAAGTCAGAAGGTTTGTAGGCAACAACTTATGCAAAACATGCTGAAGGGCCATTCTTATGGAAATCCAAGTGAAATTTATGCTTATTGTAAGAGAAACAATTACAAAATGTATGGTGAAGTGTGTGGGGGGGGGGGGGGGAGACACAGGGGAAGAGGGAGGTACTTTCGAGGAACACCTATTAAAATTCAGTATGTCTCAACTTTTTCGTTCGTATGTTTATTTTTGGCTTTCATTGCCTGGGCTGCTCAGTCATTTTAGGATTTTAAACTACCAAGAATCCCCATTGAGTTGAAAATTTCCAGTGACACTATTTAATACCCTGAGCGACATACTAATAGTCTCCTATTTTGAAGTATTCCAACATTGAAGAAAGCTGGAACGAAAAAATGTCATTGAGTTTAAATACTGTTCAAATGAGAGATTAATAAGAAGGATTGAATTTGAACCTTAATTGGATATCCCAGGCAGCTACTAAAATTATAAAAGCCTTTCGAATTTGGGGGAGGGGGCCACATGAACTGTTCACTACCTTTTTCTTTTATTTCGGTGATTCCATATGTATGAAAAATACTCTTGGTATAATATTTTTCAAGTAATTTTCACCTTTCTATAGATTGCAAGTCGAACGTTAAAGGAAGTGTTGCTAATTTTAAAGTGGTGGCTATTATGCCGTTTTACCTATACCTCATCAGTTTTGACAGTTTTCTTTAATTGAGATTTTTCACCTTCAGCTAAGGATACTACTTTTTCTTTTGAGGCGAATGTTGTTTGTCAAAAGTAGTGCTGCCAAAGTACTAACCACTATCTAGCCATTCCACGTTAAATCATCGATCACAAAAAATAGATTTCGACACCCTCCTCCTTCGATTTTTAACAAATGGTGTGAACACTTTCTTGTTGTTATTAAGAAAAATATCACTTTTTTATTTTTACACCTCGTATTTAATTCATATATATATATACATACAATTTATTTGCAAGATCATATAACTAAATAACATTTCAAATTCGCAACATTCAGATTTTTTAAAAAATAAATTTCGTTTTTCAAAATCGCAATTTTCTTTATGTGGGTCTGAGATATTCTAAAGTAATAAAACATTTAACATAATTGTAAAAAATTTACTTCTTGAAAAATAATAAGTAATGGTATTTCCAACGTTATATTTAACTTTTGTGTTTTTTTGTCCATGTTACTTGAAAAATTCGTTTCCTAAAATATAACTATTTAATTTGATCCAGAAACTTGTAGAGACAGGGCAATGTCTAAACAGACATTCATTAAATAGTTATGCAATGGTACCAAATAATATCTAACTATGAATAATGCATACATATTGTGAAAGCTCTTTAAATCAGCCAAAAAAATACCTATTTTCTTCCTGAAAGTACAAAATTTCAAAAAAGAAATGTATTTGGCCGGAAGTGTCCGAAAAGCGTGACCGAAAGTGCAAATTTTGGATAAAATACGTCAATCGTATTTTGATAAAATACGTCATCGAACATCACTCTGAAATTCAAAGGGAATGAAGAGAATTACTTACCGGGTAAGAATTCCTTGGTCTGACGAACCGCATTTGACGGGAACTGTCAAGCAGACAAATCCAAAAGTACAGTTTTTGGGTGCAGTATGCAAAAATATATATATACTAGTGATGGCTATATCTTCGGTTCTAATTATCGTAGAATCTTGCAGTTTGCTTCAAAATGTTTTGTTTACGATTTTCTATATATCTGGTAATAATTTTTTTTTCTTAGGGGTTGTTTACTTGGTAAATTTAACTGTATTATTGAAAATTTCAATACTATCCCTACTTTTTATGTTTTCATTCGATTTAGAACACTTCGTTTACTCTTAAGCAATATTCATTTCATTAATGTTGTGAAACACGTCACTGATGAACGAAAATATTTTGGACGATCTTCAGGGCAAATATCAATATTAAGAAGCATATTTTTAAGCTCCTATTTTAAGACACGGGAGAATCGAAATTTTTTGTGCTTCAAAACAACGTGTTTAAGGATGTCATAAAAATACATCTATTAGTCTAAAATTATACATTAACTACTTGAATTTACAGAGTCATATTTAACAACAGATTAAATACACAGTCAGCAAAATTTCTAAAAAGTAACATAATTTATAAAAAAAGGGTACGAAATAAATTAAATATTGGGAATTATACGATGGCCAATATAAAAGAGGCTCCAGATTATTTTCAAAACACAAGTTCCAGAGATGGGAACTCTGCGCCAATTGTGCCAGGACGCGCCAAAAGTGGTATCCTGCGCCAACCTGCTACAAAACCACATTTAAGTACAATTCTGCGCCAATTTTGCTTTAAATCTTCTTTTAAACGCCTTGCCAAATCTATGTGGAGACGAAATTACGGCAACCTCAAAGGCCGTTTTCGCACGAATTTGTATGTCAACATTTTTTTTTTTTTTTTTTTTTTAATTAATTTTTGAATTTTTTTTTTTTACGAAGCGACTTAAAATATAGGTACACCTCTGAAATTTTTAATCTATGTAGGTTTGAACTTTTAATTGGACTTTGGTTTGGACTTTTAATTAGACTTTAGAAACACAAAATTTTAAAATTTAATTTGTTTTTAATTAATATTTTTACAAAGCGACTTCTAATAGATCTAGAGCTCTGAAATTTTCAACGTAAGTAGTTTTTGCCTTCTAATTTTGCTTTTCATAAACATTTGTTAAAATAATTCAGAGGGGTGATTGGGGTTGTGTTATTGTATTAACTGGCAAATATTTCGGTTCTCGATGGGGAGGGGGCTCTAATATTAAGGGTTTACGTTGCAATTAATATTTAGCGAGTCAAGCGAACTTGTGCTTGCACTGCAACGAACCTTCTAGAGAGTGAAGCGAGCCTGTCCTTGCATAGCAATAAATTTGCTGCGAGCTTGTGCTTTCGTAGCAATTAAACTTTTCAGAGATCTAAGCGAGCTGTGTTTGTGTTACAATGAAATTTTTAGCGAGCAAAGAGAGCTTGGTTTTGTATAGCAAATCCGTTCGTGAAGTGTCAAAAGCTAATAAATTTAAATGTTTTTTTTTTTTTTTTTTTATTTATTTTTTTTTTTTTTTTAAATTTACAAATTATATTTTTTGTTGTAATTTTATGTATATCTTATAATTTTATATTTATTAATATGTGTTTTATGTAGAAAAAGTAAATCAGCTACAATTTATTATATTTCTGATGATACTAATCTTCGAATTCTGCTGCTACATTTTCTCTTATTCTGGTACGAAAGTTAAATTTTGTTGCTCCAAAATTGCTCCAAACTGGGCTTTTGCACTTCCCACCCCTGAAGTTCGGAATTGCGTTTTACCATCTGACACCCTGGACAGCCATCCTGTAAAATTACCGATATATAGTGTATACTACTATTGATTAAAAAATTGACAAATACAAAATTACAACATTAGTAACAGTAGTTTTGCTTACTGTACCTGGAAACTGCACTTTTCGGATTGGTCTACATGGCAGTTCCAGCCAAATGCGGTTCGGCAGACCAAGTGATTCTTACTCGGTAGGTAATTCTCTTCATTCTCTGTGAATTTCAGAGTGATGTTCGATGACGTATTTTGGTACCCAAAACTTGCACTTCCTGTCACGCGTTTCGGACACTTCCGGCCAAATGTGTTTCGGCAGACCACGAGATTAGTGGTCAGCTAGCATGACTCTACATTCCATATGAGTTTCAGAGTGAGGTCGAAAACTTGCAGTCGCCTCTCAGTCTATAGCGAAAACCGCTTTCATATCAATTCTTGATTAATACAGAGTGGCCACAGAAACTAGAAATCAGAGAAATGTCAACAAGTTTTCAGATTCTGGCGAAAACCAGAAAAACGTCAGGCAATTTTTTTTTTAAATCTCGGGGAAATTTTCTATTTTTGTTTTGAAAGTACGTTTCTCCGTTCATCCGTATTTTGGCGCCATTTATCAGTAGAATTGATGTAGTAATTTTTTAGAAGTTTAATGTTACGGAATAATTTAAACTTTTCACTACCAGCAAAACTATTTTTAAAAAAAATTGCATATTTCAAAGGTCGCATTCCCTCTAAAATTCCTAATATTCCTTAAATTTTTAAGAATTGTCCACAAAATGTTCCTAAAAATTTTGGAATTATCCCTAAAATCCTACCTAATTTTTTTTAGAAATCTCACGGCGCCCCCTGATATTATCTTGATAGAATACATGTTATATTTGATCAGGGGGTGTCTCTGTCTACACTTCGGGAAAAGTTAGGAAAATTAAAAGGGAGAAAAAAAATGGTTGCCGTAAAATCTGGGATTTTTTTAGAAATCTATCAAAGAATTATCCGGAAGCTTTTTTTTCCTGAATTGTGTGGCTACCCTGTATTATTATTATTTTTTAAATTCGAAATAAATTCGTATTAAAATCTTTTTGTGATTGATTTGATGTGGATTATTATACGACAAAGCTTTAATTACATATATATGTTCCATTTCAGTCAGAAAATGTACTATCAACTTTTCGGCGTATTTTACATGGTTCTCAATAACTAAACAACAGTAGATTTTTGAGGATGTCAAGTTAGTTTAAAGAGTGGCCACAGAACCTGAAAATCAGGGAAATGTCAGGGAATGTTTTAAAATATCACGGAGAATTTTCTATCACTATTTCGAAGGTACGTATTTTGGTGCCACTTACTTGGAGAATTGTGTGGCAGCCGTTAGAAGTTTAATATTACTTAATAATTTGAACTTTTCTTGACCACTAAAACTATTTAAAGAAAATTAGGCATATTATCTCTTTAGCGTACATGATCTATTTGATTAGAGAATCTACACTGCACAGCTGGAAAAATTAAAGAAATTAAAAAAATGTTTGGAAGGGAAATCAAGGCATTTTTTAGAAATCTACCAGGGAAATCAAGGAACTTTCCCCCCGAATTTTGTGACTTCTCTGGTTAAGCTTGAACACTAGAAAACTAAACAGAAGGCAAAATAAGAGTCTGAATTTGTTACAACTGAAACGGAACTTTCATTATCAAAAACAAAGTAGCCTTACTGTGCTCGTTTGTGGCACATGATTTGATTTAAAACTGCTAATTTTGTCAACATCCTCCTAAGTTTGTAGATCCATTGGAATCCACCTGGAAGTGTTCCGACCATTCAATTATGCTTCACAATATACTGAGTATGTATTTCTGTATAAAAAAAAAAAGAAAAAAAAAAGAAGAAAAAAAGTAATTATATATTTTCTTAATGGACTTGGATTTGCAGGATTACATAAGGTTGTGGAAAATTAAAGTTCCGAAAATTAGAGTTATTCCATAACAATTGAACCAGTCGCATCTCTATGGGCCACTTCAGATTTCAACGAAACCTTCTGGGAGCAATCTTTCTAATGATATAAATGAGAAAATGTTTTCTATTTTTTTTTTGTTATGTATATTTGAGTTTTTAAAAAATTAATTTTCGAAATTTTAAAAAATACCGCTTTTTTGAAGAACAATTCGTGAGAGTGAGATCTCCATGGGATCATGAGTTTTGGCAAAAATCTTAAGTTACAGCAGTAAAATTACATTTACTGTGTACGAGGCTTAGTGTAAAATAAAGTTAAATTTTTTTTTACACATCATGCTAGCACATAGTTAAACATAAAATAAGAAAGTGTAATCAAAAGTGGTTAAAAGTTTTTTCTGGTAAGGTAAATGAAAGTTTATGTTTGGCTAGCACTTGACACTTCAGAGAAAAAATTACGCCAAGAAAAGCAACAGCGTACCTCTTTAAAATAAATAATTTTTTGTCTTTCCTTTGGGTTTCTGAGTCTGCAATTCGATAAATATTTTTTATAGCTATTGCGCAATTAACTTTTATTAAAATCTATTTGTTGCGTGTGACTAATGTCAGCAAATTGTGAGTGTTTAAAAGATGGAGAAGAGTCATGTAATTAAAAAAACTTAATTAATTAACTATTATTCTTTACGTACAACTAAACCATCACTTGTCTTAGTCCGAGTTAAACTAATACAAAGCAGCCATCAATGCAATTTTAATGTCGATATCATTGTCAGGGTCAGAATTCTTTGGAAATGAATAGTTTTTTAGTAAATAGTTTTGTTCTAAGCCTTTATAATTTCAATTATTGGCAAACTATTTTAAGTTCTAGCTAAACTCATGTAGTTCAAGTTTTAAAGTTAAGTTTCAAGTATTTTCTAATGTAGCTTAAAAATGAAATAAGTGGATTTAATTAAATTCCCATGTTTATCAAAACAACAGTATAATTGTTTGATTACATAAACATACAGCTTTTTTCGTCCGGAAAACAAGCTTTGGAAATAATTCGTGTGTTAGAAGTTTTTGTCATTTTTTAAAGAAATATCCCTAAATTTTTTGAAATTATCCCTAAAAATCTCATAAAATTTTTGAATTTATCCCTATTATTGCTACACTTACTGCGACCCCTGTTATTATTATTGATACTTCAAAGTCCAACGTTTCCAGACTTCGGACTTAAAATTCTTAGGTAGGCAATTTTTTTACAAGGGCATTTTGGACATAGTATATTTTACACTATTTTCACCTTTTGAAATATCAATAGCACTTCAAAAACTAAGACGTCCTGCACTTAAAAAAGTACTAAAAAAGACACTCTATCGAAATATAAGTGTGGTAAAAACAACAGCATAGTATTAAAAATGCTTGGTATTTTGAAAATTTTGGAACTATTATTTCAAATTCCTAGCTAATTTTTTTACAAAAAACTGTACCCTCTGTAAACTTTTATTTGCCCTTGCAATTGTACCATGTGCAATTGTTTAGCTAGAGTTGCGTGGCCCTGCGTTGTAGAGATCCGTCATTGGTGTATAGGTCCCAGCTTTTGGCGCTTCGCTCGCAAGATGGTTCATTGCTACGCGAAATCAAGCTCGCTTTGCTCGCTGAAAAGTTCATTGACACATAAGCACATACTTACTTCACTCGTTGAAAGGTTCATTACTATGCAAGCATGGGCTCTGTGCTCGCTGATAGGTTCATTGCTGCTTAAACATAAGCTCGCTTCACTCACTAAAAACTTATTGCTTTGTAAACCCTTAAAATTAGAAGGCCTTACCCTGTCTAGAAGCAAAAAAAATTTCCCCGGTAATACAATAATATAACACCCCTTTAAGAATATTTTAACACGTATTCGTGAAACCACTTATGTATACATAACTACTTATGTTGAAATTTTCAGAGCTCTAGGCCTATTAGAAGAAATTCTGTTTTTCGAAAGACCAATTAGAAAGCCAAAACTACTTATGTTGGAAATTTCAGAACTGCAGCCCTATTAAAAATCGTTTTGGGAAATATTTGGTAATTAATTAAAAAAAAATTAAATTATATAAACTAATCAATGTTTTAAAATTCAGTTTGTCAAAAGTCCAATTAGATGGTCAAAACTACTTCTGTTGAAAATTTCAGCGCTGTAGCCCTATTACAAATCGTTTTGTAAAATATTGATTAGTTATTGAAAAAAATTAATTAAAAAAAAGCTAATCAAAATGTTAAAATTCTATTTGTCAAAAGTCTAATAAGAAGGCCAAAACTACTTATGTTGAAAATTTCAGAGCTGTAGCTCTATTAGAAATCGTTTTGTGTAATATTTGTTAATTTAAAAAAAAAATTAAAATTTTAAATTTCAATTTGTCCAAAGTCCAATTAGAAGGCTAGAAAATTTCAGAGCTGTAGCTTTATTAGAAATCGTTTTGTAAAATATTAATTAATGAAAAACATTAATTTAAAAAAAGCTAATTAAAATTTTAAAATTCATTTTGTCAAAATTTTAAAATTCAGTTTGTCAAAAGTCCAATTAGAAGGCCAAACCTACTTATGTTGAAAATTTCAAAGCTGTAGCTCTATTAGAAATCGTTTTGTGAAATATTTGTTAATTAAAAAAATATAACTAAAAGAAAAGTAATCAAAATTTTTAAATTCTATTGGGCAAACGTCCAATTAGGAGGTCGAAACTACTTATGTTGAAAATTTCAGAGCTGTAACCTTATTAGAAATCTTTTTGTAAAATATTTGTTAGTTAATAAATATATATAAAAAAAAAAAATTTAAAAAAAAATAATAATATCCCAGAAACCTTTGCGGGAGTATACTCAACAACTTCCCAAAGTTTCATGGCGATCGGATGAATGATGTAGTAATGCATAAAGGACAAACAGACAGACATACATTCGTTTATATATATATATATATATATATATATATATATATATATATATATATATATATATATATATATATATATATATATATATATATATACTTTGATGCGGTGCTCAACCCGAGTCATAGTTGTTTGAAGCATACATGTCATAACAATCTACTTAAGCATCGACATTAATTTAATTCAAATTTCCCTTTCAAAGCGGGCATCCTATTTTTAATCCTTTCATCTATTCATTCAATAACTTCCCACGCGTTCGTCAACCTATTCATGTGGAAATTTGTTTAGATCAGCACTTTTTTTTTAACAACAAGACCCATAATTAATATTCAGTTTTGCTCGACATTGCATACGCCTGTTACTTTCACGCACTCGTGTTATTTTAATTTCTGGTAAGCCTCAGCACAATTTCACTACTTTACAGTTTTCTTTTGACGACGATTCTATCATAACTCCCGAACACTATCTAATAGTTGTAAAAAATTTCTCTTAAATGAGGGGGCACCATTTGTAGAATATGATAAATTCAAGTTTGAAAATGTATATTCAAGTGAAGATTTAAATCTTTCAAATTTAAAAAGTTATTTTCTTAAAAACACTATGAGAAATTTGTTTTATATATTCTCATGCATATATCGTTAGAGATAATAATTCGAGTAGGTTTAGTTAAAATCTTCGAGATGGGTAGGTTGGATATAGAAAAATTGTGTCTGGTTTTTGGCAAAGGATCACCCCTAAGTATACTTTTCGGAAGATAAAACATCACTATGATTTTCATGTTTCAGGTCAGATCGAGTAGCTGTTTTATGAAACCCATGTTATGGAAATCACGGAGGAATTTTTAAAGGTAAAGTAAGGAGTTGAATTCTCTGTTATTTAATTCGTCAGAAACTTATTACATATTCTCGGGATCAATTCCAATGCTAAAAAAAAAAAAAGAGATGTTAGTTACACGATATTAAATAACGTAATTGTTAAAGATTTGATTTTCACAGCTCAATTCTTTTATTTTTAGGAGGATTATGCATTTTTCGTACATTTTAAAGAGCAATATATAATGAGTGTGTTCGTAAAAAATTCTAAATTTTAGATAAGGTTAGAATTTTTTTTCAAAAATATTATCGGAAAGCTGGAGAGACAGGACTTCTTTTTCCCCCCCTTTTTCCTTCTATTTTTTCCCCCTCCCCGTTTAGTTGTTCAATAAAAAAAGGCCTTAAGAACCATTTCTCATAAAAATCGAGCAAAAGAACCAAAACTGTGGGCATCACCGACTCAGAATTTCATGATTTTTTTTTTCTTTTTCTTTTATTACCTTACACTAGGAAAGAATAAATCTATAATATTTTGGCTATATCTTTTTTATTTTTGTAGTTATGAAGGATTAAAGTGTGAAAGAAATACGCGTGTCTTAGAAAAAACTTGTTGCCATTCTTGCTGTTTTGTTATTGAGTTTATGAATTGGGTTTGACGGACTTCAGATATATATATATATTTTTGGTGTAACACTTTATATAACTTGTATATTAGCATTTCAATGTGAAAATTCATCTGTCGATAGTCGGAGCCACAAACGAGAACTCCCCAAAACAGCGCATTTTCGTTAAAAAAATACAATTTAAAAAATGCAATAAATCTGGAGACCTTATAAGAAATTCGTTTGAATCATATCAGAGTCGCTAAACGCTTCCATATAAAGGGAATGGTTGCTATCCATTGAAGGAGGCCCCTGAGTACGGAGGCCAAAACATGACAACGGATGCTTTTTTGTGTTATTTCAGAGCTTGTTTTTGCTGGCTCCGACACACCTCCTACAAATATACTGCTTACATCAATTTGTTGGCTCATCATAGTAGTTTCACAACAGTTTTTGAAGGTCCAAGAATTTTCAAGAAAACTCAATTCAATGTATAACCACTTTCGACGTGAATTAGATTTTATGGTATTTCAGAGCATTGTTTCAGCTGGCTCCGTCCTCCTACCTATATAATGCTTACATGGAACTGTTGTCTCTACATAGTAGTTATGCACCAGGAAAGAATATTTTTTAAAGGTCCGACAATTTTCAAGAAAATTCAATTTAATATGTAACTACTTAAGACGAGTAAACTATTTTATGGTATTTTAAAAAAATTTGTTGCAGCTGACGCCAAGCTTCTACAAGAATACTTCTTCCGCAAAATTGTTGTCTAAAGGTTGTTCAAACATTTTTTGAAGGTACGCCATTTTTAAGAAAAATCCATTTTAATAATCACCTTTAACCTTTTGCACTCGAGGACTTTTTCGCGCTGAGGATCCAACACCAGGTTCTCAAGACGTTTTGCGGCATTTTGGGTTCGGTTCGTAGTTTCGGATCCGCTTCAAAGAAAGTAAACATAAACAGGCATTGCATAGAATTTCCGCATCAAACCTAGTGGTGAGCGAGAGTCGCCTCTCGAGTTGCAGCTTTCAATCATGTGGTGAGTGAGAGTCACCTCGAGTGCAAAGGTTCATTTTTATTTCTTGCAAAAATATTTGTCATTGCAAATATTCATCACATTATTTATAATAATTTTGATTACACCATTTTATACAAAAGTTTCCATAATTTCCAGGTATAAAACATTTACAGCTTTTAAATTGTTTATTTTTATACACACAGCTTCTTTTTATAGGTAGCAAAATATTGACTTTGAATAAAATAAACATTTTGCACAGAATAAAAAAAAAAGGTAATGAACAACCGAAATTAATAAAATTAACAATGGAAGGATAATTTAGTTAAATTATTTACATGACTTTAATATATGGACAATTGTATAATTTAGTGAGAGCCACTTTGATGTATTTTATATTGTAAATGGTAATGGAGTGACTATTGCAAATTCAATTGGACCAAAAAACACTCTTATTAGAAATTGCCTCTCTATCGTCTTCAGATGATAAAGCTATGATTCTTCCAATGTAGAATGACTTTTAATATGCTACTGCATAGTGAGAGCTCAGCTCTATCTTTCCAACTTCATATTTTTTCCCCCAGTCTAAATAAATGTAGAAAGACGAATTTAAATCGCAGAAATTATGTAGGAGGTATGATATATATATATATTACACAACTAATGAAAAATATATTTATTTATATATTACTCTTGGTTTGAGGTTTAAATATAAATAACTAGATAAACCGTGCTTCAAATTTTAACATGTGCAATATTTTAACTGGCTGTGAGGCCTCGCGTTGCGGAAATCTGTCATTCGTGTATAGGACCCAGTTTTTGGCGCTTCGCTCTCAGGAAGGTTCATAGCTACGCAAAATCGAGCTCGCTTCGTTCGCTGAAAAGTTCATAGACACATAAACACCGGCTTATTTCACGCGTTAAAAGGTTCATTGCTATGCAAGCATAGGCTCGCTTCGTTCGCTGAAAGGTTCATTGCTGCGTAAGAATAAGCTCGCTTCACTCACTAAAATCTAATTGCTACGTAAAGCCTTATTATTGGAAGCCTCTCTCTTGTCAAGAAAAAAAAATTCCCCATTAATACAATAATGCAACACCCCTTTAAGATTATTTTAACACGTGTTCGTGGAAAGCAAAATTAGAGGCTAAAACTACTTACGTTGAAACTTTCAGAGATCTAGGCCTATTCGAAGTCCCTTTTTGTGAAAAAATTAATTGAAAAACAAATTAAAATTTTAACATTCTTTTTGTCAGTCCAATTAGAAGGCCAAAACTACTTGTGTTGAAAATTTCAGAAATGTAGCCCAATTACAAATCATTTTGTAAAATATTTGTTAAATAATTAAAAAAAAAAATTAATTGAATTCTGTTTTTCAAAAATTCAATTAGAAGACCACAACTATTTATGTTGAACATTTCAAAGCTGTAGCCCTATTAGTAGTCGTTTTGTAAAATGGTTATTAATTAATTAAAAAAGAACAAAATAAAAATTGAAAAGTCTGTTTTTTAAAATTCCAACTAAAAGGCCAAAAACTACTTATTTTGAAAATTTCAGAGCTGTAGCCCTATTAGATATCGTTTTGTAACATATTTATTAATTAATTAAAAAAGAACTAATTAAAATTTTAACATTCTGTTAGTGATGCATAAAATTAGAAGGCTAAAACTACTTATGCTGAAAATTTCAGAGCTCTACTCCAATTTGAAGTAGGTTTCTATAGATACACAGACAGATACACATACACACAGCTTGTTTTATTATTATAGATAAGATTACCTCAACATATTTGCATTCAGCATTTAGTCCCTCTCGTAAGCACATTCTCTTCATCATCTTCCCTTGTTTCGTTTTTGCTTCGTTTATCTGTAGTCTTACAACAGATGAGGCTTTTTTCCTCGAGCTAGTTATGTTTTCATCTGTATTGAAAAGCTTCTTGCTGTTCTATCTGCTCGCCTTGTTCTCATCATGTTATAAAGAGAACCTGTTGTTAATTTATTATCAGTCCTCTGTCCAATATCATAACACTCTCGATGGAATGTCAACAGTGGTTTTTATTTTTTTTATTATTATCCTTTTCTGCATCCATATGTGTCTCATATTAGGAGTACCATCTTGTGGATTTGTCTGCATTGTAAGTGAAGTCTTCCCACATTTCGGACCAACAAAAATGATTTTTAACGTTTTACCTACTCGTGTCTAATTTTCTCGTGTCCAGAAGATGTTGTGATTGGTGTTTGTGTCCCACTGACAAGATGATCTTTTAAATCCTGTTCACTTATCAACGAAATCTGTACACTACTCTTCAGGGTAGAGAAAAGTGTTTCCTTTTTATTCTTTATATTAGATCCTTTATATTAACTTCGATTGTGTGTGTGGTTGGCTGGTTGCGGATGCCTAATTAATACCTTTGTCGTCATCCAATCGGGATGAAACTTGGAGAATAGATTCGATGACAACATATCCTATCAAATTTTAGCGGCTGTCACTGTCACTAAAAGGTCGCTTTTACGGAATACTAATAAACTAACTTGCCGTCATCCAATCTCACTGAAATTGCATGTAACCGATCGTTAAAGAAACTCTTTCCTGTTTCAAAATTGTTTTTATAGATTCATTTTAAAAAAATTGTTTTAATCAAAATCAATAAAATATATTTAGATGCGAGGGAATAAATTCGTATTAATTTTTAATGAATAAATTTTGAAACGTAGTTTACCGCATATTTTGCTGATATAAATGTTTTTAATATTTAAAATTAGATGCCAACATCTAGCTCACGTTGGCAACAGAAATGGCGCTTTGGTAATGAATATAAAAATTTACCATCGAATCCAAAAAAAATAAATTACAATGCACATAAAGGATTTATATTAAAAACTTTTTATTGGTCATATTATTATATTGTGGAATAACTATGCTGAGACAACACATTCAAGCAAGAAGTATTCATGTATTAGGTTGGGGCCATTTGCAACAATCATTTGAAATGGATTAAAGGTGGCTATTAAAATTATTTTTCTTATAAATGGTGGTACCTCCACAAAATGTTTTTTCATATACACCCTGTCCCAAAAATATAGACAAAAACATAAAATACAATTCCCAGTAAAGATGAGAATGAGATGATTCCCCCCCCCCCCCATATGTGTATAATTATAAACACTACTTGAAACACAAGTTATTGTTAATTTATTAGAAAAAACAAAAGCTGAATTTATTTAGAAATACAGAAAATAGGGTGTCCCATAATTATAGACAATATTTGTTTTATGGATTATATTTAAGGTTGAGGAACACAGTTACAAATGTTAGCATTTAATCGTGTAATCACTTCAAATACACGGTTCTCCATCGAAAGTACTAAGTTTTGCATTGCCTCTGGGGGCAGTTCATACCATGCTTGCTCTATCGCTGCTTTAAGATCCTTGGACGAAAAATTTTGGCGTCTATTTTCATATAATTTTCGTGCTAGATGTCCCCACACTTTCTCCATTAGATTTAAGTCTGGACCAGGCGATGACCAGTCCATGACATTGATGTTATTTATGTTGAACCACATATTTGTCGAGTTGGATACGTAAATAGGCGCACTGTCTTGTTGAAATACACATTTTGTTCCTCCCAGCAAATCCTGTAGTGGAATAAATGTGGCCTCTAATATTTGCTGATATTCCTTGGAGTTCATTTTCTTGCTACAAGTGGCCAAAAATGTTTGTCCATTAAATCCAAAACCACCCCAAGTCATTACTGATCCTTCACCTTGCTGTCTACTAAAAAAACTTCTTGGTTCGCCATGCCAATAAAATGTGTATCCATCTGGTCCATCCAAGTTCCACTTTTTCTCGTCACTAAATATTGTTGACAGCCACTTATCACCATAAAGACATCATTTTCTTTTCCCGGTTTAAACGTCCAGTTTTGTAGTGCACTTAAGCATGGTGTCTCCAACTTTTTCTAGAAAATTATTCTTTTAGTTTCCAGTACTCTTCTGTGAATGGTATTTTTGACACTTCAAAATTGGATGCAATAGGACGCAATGACTTACTTTTTCTGGATGCCCTTTTCTTACTAGACACCTTGTCGCCATTATGCAAAATTCTGTAAACACTTCTTAAAGATATCTTTAAAATCTTGGATGTATCTTTCGGATGATTACCTTTAAGTTTTAATCCAAAACTTCGATGATCTCCTCTTTCAAAATCTCTTTACCTCTAGGCATGTGAAAACATCGATTCGTTAGTGTAAAACAAGCGAACAATTAATCCAAATTAATAAAAATCGGAAAAAGACGATAAATACTTTCAAGAAATGTAAATAATCTTCTGTTAAAAAATATTTAACAAATAATATTTCTAAGGAAAGTCGGACGATGTCTAAATTTATGGGACAGGCAATTTTTTTTTTAAAATTATTTTCTAATTTTTACAATAAAACCAAATGAATCGATATATTTGAATCATTTCTGAAAATATATGAAAGATATTTTGTCTTAGGGTGTCATTTTTTATCTGCGTATTTCTGGGACAGGCTGTATATACTATGTTGAGGCAACAATTTGACTTAAGAAGTATTCTTGTAGAAGCATGAAAAATACTATAAAATCGCGTTCACGTCGAAAGTATTTCATATTAAATTAAATTTTCTAGTCTTGGAAAAAGTTTGAACCTTAAAAACATGTTTTGTCATATTGTGAAACTACTATGTTGACACAAAAATTCTATCTAAGCAGTATGTTTGTGGGAGGTGATTCGGAGCCAGCAGAAACAATACTCTGAATTGACACAAAAATGCATACGGGCGGGTTCATGTTTTGGCCTCCGTATCCTGACTCCACAAGCTCCTTCAATGAATATTAACCTTTAATTCGCTTTAAATGGATTCCCTTTATGTGTTTAGTGACTCTGCACAAGAAATTCTAAGTCAAGATTTATTGCTTTTTTTATTATTGGATATCTTATGAAAAGGCACCGGTTTGTTTTTCTTTTGGTGGGGCGAGGGGTCCTCATATGTGGCATCGACTATCTACAATTGAATTTTCACTTTTAAATGCTGATATACAAGTTATATGAACTGTTACACCAAAAAAAAAAAAAAATACCTGAAGTCCCTCAAACCCAGTCATAATTTCAATAACGAAACAGAAAGAATGATAAGTTTTTTCTAAGACATACGTACTTTGCCTCCCTACCCCCCCCCCCCTCCCTATAATTCCAAAAATAAGAAAGCCATAACCAAAATATTTCTAATTTATTCTCTCCTAAGGTAGAGTTCACTGCAATTGCCTCCCAACTATTTATTCGGTAAAGAGAAAAGGATTTCCTCTACATATGAGCCTAATGTGTTGAGAGTCCCAAATTTCGGACAAATTTATGAATTTTGAAAGGGCCGTTTAATTAGAAAAATTTGAAATTATGGGGAAAAAAATATGAGGTACCAAAATAATTTGAACCAAGGAAATGTTCTTACAGTGATTTTTGTGAACAGTGGGGGTGAATCGCCTCATTTTGCCATTGTACTTCAAATAAGTTGTGTGTTTCGTCCTGTGAGATAATCAGATATTTAAAATTACGCCAGTGCAGATTATATCTTTATGGGATGTTATAAGCCAGCGTTCGCCACTAACTTTTGACGGGTCATAGGACTTTTGTTGGAATTTTTTAAGGGCCGCAGCTTTATACTGAATACGCCCAAAATATATTTAAGATTCAATATAAAGCATTTTGAAAACTAAAGATAAAAGATTTTTTTTATAATGGATGTGTAGTTATTGTTCTGGCCTCGCAAGCCAAAGGTATTAGGCTTCCGCAGATTCCTCTCCCATCGACATACAAACATACAAAAGCGAAGTTAATATAAATGATTTAAAAAGGGAATCTTATGTTACAAAGTGACTTGACATGACATTCAATAAAGATATTCAAACCATATTTTCTTATTCCCCCGTTTTAGTGCCGACCAAACGGTGTAGTGGTTAGCGTGCTGGCTTCTAGACCGCGAGGTTGCGGGTTCGAGTCCCGTGTTAGGCATGGGTGTTTGTAAATGTATGTTGGCTTGTCTAATGACGAATGTTTCGGCGCATTATAGCCCTCGTGTTGCTGACGGCGCCAAATAATCTGAATACAACCAACCCCGTTTTAGTCGATATCAATTGTGAGACGATAACAATAGAAATAGTTATTTTTAAAATATTTTTTTTTTATTATAGGCGATGTCTGTCGCAGCATCATAATAAATCATCCAAATATACCTCAATTAGAATATTCCTATATTTATTCTTGATGAAAATCTTCTTGCTGGAGTTTTCTTCTTATAGCAGGGGTCGCATTCGGCCTAATATTCCTAAATTTTTATTTTTTCCTAGAATTGTACTTACATTTTTCGATAATTCCTAAAGTAATTAAAAGCCTAAAAAATTCATCGATTTTCCTCTAAAACCTCAGATAAACCTCCAGAGGAAAAATCTTTTCTGAGGTTTTAATTATCAAATTTTTTGAAAATCGGCAGTTTTCTTCCAGGAATTAAAACATGCTTTGAACAGAATGTCTGCCTATATCCCGTAAAAAAAAAAAGAAACTGTTTTAAGCGTCCCCAAATGTTAACAACCTATCACTTGGAATTTAAAGGTTATACACAAAAAAGATTCTTAGAACATAAAACATCTCTCTAAAAAATACAACTATGCACTTAAGGCTTCATGCATTATTTTTTTATTATTATTTCTACTAGTTTTTCTGACAAAAAAAAAGAAAAAAAAGAAGCATATTTTGTAAATTAAAATTGGAAGTAAGTGGCCTACATTAATTATATTATCATCATGGCATCATTAATTATAATTATTGTGAATATTTATGCTATCTTCCAGAAGACATTTACAAAAGTTTTCTTGTTAAATTTCAAATTATTAATCAATCTAAATTTTAGCATGGTTTTCATGCTAGGATTTTAGTCAATGGTAAAATTCATAAAAAAAAAGTACAATAATAAGTTACAAATTATTATAAATTTAGATTCGTATCGTGCACGACACCCTTACTCTTAACTAACATTTAATTAGGAAACCCAATTAAAATTATAGAGAAAAAAAAATCGAAGTTTAAAAAATTGCTGCGCTTGCCATATTTATGTTTTCTATTCTGCATCTCCCCTGGCGCAATGGTGTGGCTTGGGTATCTAGCTGAGCAGAAGTCATAATTCAAGCAGCTGCTGGATGGAAAGAAAAAAAAAAGAGTTGAATGAGTAATTGGTTATTTATAAATTGGAACAGATGTCAGGGGTGGGAATTCTGCGCCAATTGCGCCAGCGCGCGCCAAAAGTTGTATCCTGCGCCAACCTGCTACAAAACCCCATTTAAGTGCAATTCTGCGCCAATTTTGCTTTAAATCTTCATTTAAACGCGCACGCTAAAGCGCCAAACCAAATCTATGTAGAAACGAAATTACGGCAACCTCAAGGGCCGTTTTGCATGAATTTCCATAACATTCGATTTTTCCCCCAACATGCAATGTGTGGATTAGCCTTCTAAAATCGGCATTCACGCATGCGCATTCATGTTCAAACGCGTCTTGCACCGGGACAAACTGAAATCGCCGAGTGCTGATATCACGTGCGTCATTGCTAAATAAAATTTAGGGCTAAGCATTTAAAAAGAATATTTCCGCTCGGACACCCGTGATGACGATGCCTTCTATTAAATTTAGGTGTTTTTTTTTTGTAATTTACTTGTTGGCTGTTGGTAATTAACTTTTAAACGTCCGTTTACATTTGAAATTAAGTATCACAGAAATGTAATCAAAATCCCGGAATGTTTCCGATTAAAAAAAAAAAAAAAAATTATAGAACGGCATGAAGGGTAAAATTGGCGTTTTGACGTAGAATTTGACCCGATTTGGAAAATAAAAAAAATTCACAGAAATTTAGAAACATTCTTATTTTAATTTTATGTATTGCTATTTTTGCTATAAGAATTGCTATTTTTATACAAATGAGTCTTATAATAATAATAAAACAAAGAGTCAGTGGATCTGTAGAAAGCTACTTAAAATAGGTGTAGAACTTGACATACAATTTTTTACATAAGTAGTTTTGGCCATCTGATAGTACCTTTGACCAACGGAGTGTTAAAATTTTAATTAGTTCATTTTTAATTAATTTTTTTTACCAACCGACTTCAAATAGAGGTACAGCTCTGAAATTTTCTACATAAGTAGTTTGGGCCTTTTTTTAATTAAACTTTTTAAAAACAGAATGTTAAAATTTAATTAGTTTTTTTTAACTAATTTTTTAATTAAAAAAAGTCTTTTAATTAGGCTACAGCTCATAAATTTTCAACATAAGTAGTTTTTACCTTCAAATTGTACAATTGACAAACAGAATGTCAAAATTTTATTTTTTATTTTTTTAATTAAAAATTTTTTTTACGTAGCGACTTTAAATATAGGTACACCTCTGAAATTTTCAACCTAAGTAGGTTTGGACTTCTAATTAGACTTTTGAAACACAGTATTTTAAAACTTTAATTTGTTTTTTAATTAATATTTTTACAAAGCAACTTCTACTAGATCTAGAGCTCTGAAAATTTCAACATAAGTAGTTTTGGCCTTCTAATTTTGCTTTTCATAAACATTTGTTAAAATAATTCAGAGAGGTGAGGGGGGGGGGGGTAGTGTTATTGTATTAACAGGCACATATTTTGGTTCTCGATGGGGAGGGGGTCCTGATATTAAGGGTTTACGTTGCAATTAATACTTAGCTAGTCAAGCGAACTTGTGCTTGCACTGCAATGAACCTTCTAGAAAGTGAAGCGAGCCTGTCCTTGCATAGCAATAAATTTTCCGCGAGCTTGTGCTTGCGTATCAATTAAACTTTTCAGAGAGCTAAGCGAGCTGTGTTTGTGTTACAATGAAACTTTTATCAAGCAAAGTGAGCTTGATTTCGCATAGCAAACCCGTTCGCAAAGTGTCAAAAGCTTAAAAATATGTTTTTTTTTTTTTTGTTTTTTTTTCAATTTATATCTTTTAAATTCACAAATAAAAATAAAAATTATACAAGTTCAAATTTTAATTATTGTAATTGTAGTTAAATCAGCTACAATTTATTATATTTCTGCTACTAATTTTCTAATTTTGCTGCTACATTTTCTCTTATTCTGCTCCAAAAGTTAAATTTTGCTGCTCCAATTTTTCGCGAATCTGCTCCAAATGTTAAATTTTGCTGCTCCAAAATTGCTCCAAACTGGGCTTTCGCACTTCCCACCCCTGAGATGTTGTGAACGCTATTTTTGGTTTTGAGGGCGTGGGCACTAAATGAATTGGCGCTCGTTTTTGACTTTTGACCTTACGATGCTCAGTGCGATTCCGACCATGGTTGCACTTTGTGCTTTTTGAAAACAAAGCATGAGCAAGAAAGTTCTTTATTGCTGCTTCAAGCAAGTTAGTACTTTTGACTGATTACAAATTAGGCTCTACAATTAATACCAAAAATAACGCGGCTTTCTATTTTACAAAAGTAATAATTATAAAAATATTTTAAAGATGACTTTTAAAAAATCCTTCTTGCCAAATTCAGGAACTTAAACATTTTGATTAAGTTTCTCAGAACCAAAGTTAAGCCATAATTTTACACGTAAAGCTCCATAAAAATACTCCAGTGTTGGTGGAAGAGTCAAATTTTTTGCTTGGACTTCTCTTGGAGGTTTGGTGCTCTAAATAAAATAAAACAGCTAAAAAAAAAAATAAAAAAAATACCCTCAAAGCTAAAATAAATGGGTTGGCAGAAATTCTCTTCTAAAATCGATGAATTTGTGAATTATTAAGACTAAGAAGAAGTGAATCAATAGTCTACGAAGGCGATGCCAAAATCAAACTTCAATCATTCTTGAATCACACTGTTAGGTGTATTTATAATGATGCGAAATTGCGAACATTGTTTTGCACCTTAGATGATAGTCTTAATTCTGGGTCAAACTGAGATCAGAAACAAAATCTAAAATAACGGGGCATCTATTTGACCCTTTAAAACACCAATATTTCAAAACAACCACAAATTTAATCGCAACAAAATGAAACATTTTACGAGTAAGTCCTAGTAAGGATCATTCCCGATACTCGTTGTGTTTGAATCTTCCAAGTCCAGTTCATTTCGAAATTGCTTTGTATAAAAAAAAAAAAAAAATTGACATTTGGGGAGTAGGGTACGAAAATGATCACATAAGGAAATGACATAAATTGAAGAACTGGGAAATAGCGTTTAATATATTTTAGGTTTGAAGTCCTTACGTCAGTGTCTATGCAGTGACCCTAACTGCAAATACTCTTTTGCTTTTTTTTTATATATTTTCATTTATAATAGATATATATTAAATGAATACACAGGGTTCCCACGGTCATTGAAAGTCATTAAAAGTGCTTAATATTTTTGAATTTGTTTTCAAGGCCTTGAAAGTGCTTTGAGGTGCTTAAAAGTCCTTGAAAATGCTTAGAGGTCCTTAAAAGTCCTTAATTTTTGCAGATGTTGTGTAGCCAACTGCAAAATTTATAAAAATAGAACTCGGACTTGCTATCCCCGCGTAACCTGCCACTTATCTCCATCGTATCAGAATTTTCCAACATATTTGTATTACGCATCCACCAACTTGTAACTTTTTTGGTAGAATATACTATTGAACTTCCTTTATATATAGACATGATGCCTGAAAACAAATTTTCAAAGGTCCTTATTAACATTAACATTAATTAGGTCCTTAAAAGTCATTGATTTTCATTCTGTGATTTGAGTGGGAACCCTGATACAGTTTATATCATTTCATTAAATGATCTTTTTCAACGTGTTATATAAAGTAATTCCTAAATGAACTGCGCTAGAAGATTGTAATATAAGCGAGTATAGGAAATGACTAAGACTTCCTCTTAAATTAAAATTTGTAAAAAAAAAATACAATATTTGGCTTTTGAATCGATATCAAATTTAGATAAAATATATTGGGAGGCTTTTTTTTTTAAGTTGGAAAAAAAATGATTTGTGAAATTTGTCCAGCTAGGTATGCAATCCGTACCTGTGTGCGGCACATGCTTCACCAGAGTGGCCACAGACCCGGGAAAACCTGGAAATCAGGAAAATGTCAGGGAGCTTTCTGATTCCGGAAAAAATCAGGGAAATGTCAGGGAGCTTTCTGATTCTGGAAAAAGTCAGGGAAATGTCAGGTAACTTTTTGAAATTTCATAAAAATCGGGGAAATTTTGTATTGTTTAAGGTACGTTCATCCATATTTTGTCGCTATTTACCCAGATATTTGTGGTGGTAAGCCATTAGAAGTTTAATGTTACGGAATAATTTAAACTTTTCATTACCAGCAAAACTATTTTTAAAAAAGTTTGCATGTTATCTCTTTAGCATACATGTTCTATTTTATCAGGGTGTCTAGACATCTGGAAAACCTGAGAAAATTGTGGAAATTTGAAAAAAAAGTTTGCCCTAAAATCGGAGTTTTTTAGAAATCTGTCGGGGAACTTTTTGTCCTGAATTTTGTGACCACCCTTGTTCACAGTATGAGATGATGCTACAGAATTCTCTTTTTCGTGCATTTACTTGTGTCTGGTGAATCTTTACAATCAATGCCTCCTTCTGTTTACCTCAGGTTCTCTTGGCACAGCTTATCCTCCTGTCCCGTACATTGATGACCTTTGTAGAAGATTTCCCTTATCTTTGCTTTCAGAATGGAACAGTGCTGATCTATCTCGAGTACAGTACTTTCTTGCTATTGTAGAAGGGGAGAGCTAATTTCGGATTAGTTCCTAACCAGAAGGAGTTTCACTTTATGCACTGGGTAAATATGACGCTACAAATTTTCTCTCTTCATGTATTTTCACACTTGTATTCATTGTGACTGTCGCATTCGCCCTAATATTCGTAAAATTGTACTTACATTTTTCGGTAATTCCTAAAAGAAATTAGAAACTTCGAAAATCGCTCGATTTTTCTCTAAAACCCGCAAAAAAAAACACTCCAGATAATTCTCCAGATTAGAATCTTTTCTGGGATTTTAATTATTCAATTTTTTGATAATTGGCAGCTTTTTCTCGATTTTGAAATATGATTTGAAAAGGTGAAGGTCTGTGTTAGGAACCTATGTCAATTTCAAAAGAAATATCCCTAATTTTTTTTAATTATCCCTAAAATTGTTGGAATTATCTTTAAAATATTCCTGAAATGTTTGAAATTATCCCTAAAATGTTACACGGACCAAACGGTATAGTGGTTAGCGTGCTAGCTTCTAGACCGCGAGGTTGCGGGTTCCGAGTCCCGTGTTAGGCATGGGTGTTTGTAAATGTATGTTGGCTTGTCAAATGACGAATGTTTCGGCGCATTGTAGCCCTCGTGTTGCTGACGGCGCCAGATAATCTGAAAACAACCAACCCAACCTTATTAGCTATGCGTAGCTATTTGTAAAAAAAAAATAGTCTTTGAAGGCCTATTTACTAATAGAATATGTGCATCTGTGCTTCAATTATTAATAAAACATACTGTGCAAGAAGGATAAAACAATAATTTGTGTTTTATAAAGAGAGTAACTTTATTGTATTCACTTTTCTAGCACAACTATGAGAAAACTAAAAACTAGGGGTGTGAAACATCGCACAAGTTTCAATTACACTATATAATATATTCGTCATTACAGTAACATTTAACATGGTGTTGCTTACAATTTTCTTATTTTCACCCATTTAAATAAAAATGAGCAGTTTGGTGATATATTTGGCGATAATTTTTACATGAGCAAGAAAAAAAAACACGCCGAAATGGCAAAATTGATGGTTTTATTCGATAGACATTACATTGTGCGTGAAACACAAAAAAAATCAATCGTTGATGGACAATGCTCAAGGGCAGAAAGTTCTGTGTTAAAAGGCACTCGATTTTCAACTTTTTATGCTTTTATCGCATTTTTGAGTATTTCGGAGGTGGGAATGTTTAGAACACCTTCAGAGGCATTACCTCAGCGATTTTGAACCAAATCGTTAGAGACGTTTTTTAGCAATGACTGAAACACATGATTTTTTTCCCCATGGCAGCTTATGCACATTCGCGATTTTAACGAAAACCTTGTCCCTGTGCCATCACCACCAACCCGCACACCAAATTAGAACATCGTAGGTAAATTTGTTCGGGAGCTATGCTGACCACGTCCACACAGACCACATACAGATATATTTTCTAGATTATGTTCCAAAACGTGGAGAAATTGAAAAAAAAAAAAAAAAAAAAAAAAATTGGCCAAATACTATACTTTCATTACCCTATGTGTAAGAGGGACTTTGGATAATTGACCCAATTTTTAGTTTTTATTTTACATTACTTATGGGTGTGTAAGTGATGTTTATTTATACTTCATTAAGTATTACACCATATTTATGAATATCTTTCTGAGGTATTAATTGTAAAATGTAAAATTAAACATAAAAAACCTTCAACTCGGGTCAGGCATCTGAATTTATATGGATACTTGATCCACCCTTTAGGGATACTTGACCCAAGTCAAATATTTAGGAGTATACAATTTAAAATTATAAATGCAACAGTTTTACGTAATAATAACAACGTAACTCCCATTAATAAGTCCAGTATTAATACTTTTCTATACTTGGTCAATGAGATCAATACTTTTTTATTTTTATTAGCTACATAATGTTAATATGGTGTCCACTTTTAATTTTTTTTTTTTTGTATAAGGCTAAAAATATTTGCAATTTGAAAGCTATTTCTGTTCTTATACAAGTTCAAGAAGAAGAAAGTTACTATTTATTTAACTGCAAATGTACACTCACTTTAAAACCCTAAATTTGTAATTCTATCATTCTTCATTGAAAACTCGGGTGGATGAAGAAGAGCCTGGATTTAATCGGGTTTGTGTCTCTTCAGGTGTTTTGCTCATTGAACATTATAAAGTCTTTTAAAAGAAAGAGAAAACTGATACACTTAATGGTTGCAGTCTGTGAAAACAGTGTGGAAGGAATTATAATACCGTTAACTTATGCAACATCGATGGTAGGCAACGACATACAACTTTCAAGAATATCCATCAGTACAATGTCTTTTTATCAATCGAACCGGGGTTGGAAAAAGCAGGTTTTTTGTTTAAAAAAAAAAACATTTGGTTTAAACCATGTTAACCTTGAATTTTACATACTTAACAAAATGGTATAAGAAGACTAAAAAAAAATCAATAAAACCTGCCAAAATGCTTTAGAATAGTATCCCTATATGCCTTGGGTCAAGTATCCCTAACTGTACATTTACTATTTAACCCTAAATGCAGCCATTTGCAAGTAAGGGGAACAACATTATTAAATATGTAACTAGCTGAATACTCGTGCTGTGCTACGAAATTTTGCCTTGAGCATTTTAGCGGTCAAAAGACATTCATGTATTCTACACTTCAGACATTTGCTCCCATTTCGATGCCGGCAAATTGAATTAGAAATCAAATTGACCAATTTTCAGAGTTGTGACCATATGGGAAGTGGAATATTCGAATTTCCCTCGTTTTAAACGTTTAACCCCTTTTCGACCCCTTACACTGGGTTAATCGATAGCTTATTTTTTCTATCTCTGTCTTTGTGTACCAATTTTCAAAATAGTGACTCTACAATTAGGGTATATCATCGTTCAAGATGTTTTCCACGAAACAGGAAAAAGTAAAAACAGGAAATTTCTAATAAACCGGAATAGTGTAAAACTATACTCATAGTATACTTCTTTTAGTAGACATTATAAAGTTAACAACGTTTCATTACTTAATTTTGATCATGCAAAAGCTCTTGAATTTCTTCGATTCGTAATTGTAAGAAAAAAGATAGGTTTATTTTCGTTTTTCTTTTATGTGATTATGATCCAGAAGTTAAAAATACTTTATACTGCCGTCCTAAGCAGAAATGCAATAACTCCACCTGAGGTGATTTATCAGAAAACGCAATTTTGTTACTTTTTGTTTGTTGGCCACCTATTTAAAATACAATAATGTTTAAACTTTTTATGTTACAAGGGAGTACTTCCGATGCCCTGCAACATGGATATATATATATATATATATATATATATATATATATATATATATATATATATATATATATATATATATATATATATATATATATATATATATATATATATATATATATATATATATATATATATATATATATATATATATATATATATATATATATATATATATATATATATATATATATATATAGCGCCTGAATTGGCGGTTACTGCATTTTAGCCTAGTATTTTCTGATTGATGTTAAGCCAAATTACATTAATTCCATTAATCAGCTATTGAAGGTACATTTTACGACCCAAAGGTGGTATAATACTTATAGCATTGCATTTCGACATAAAGATCGCATCTTACGATCGCAGAAACGTATCCATTCCCGAATTCAGCAGAGTTACTGTATTTCAGTTTAGTATTTTTCTTTGCTGCATTCTAGAGTTGTTGCAATACTGACTACCGAGTTCAATAAGAATGGAGCCGAAAACCTGTCATGTGTTTATCTATATATATAAGGCAAAGCCCTCACTCACTGACTCACTCATCACTAATTCTCCCACTTCCCACATAGTCACAACTCTGAAAATCGGCACAAATATCAACAATGGTAAAAATAGAAAAAGTAAACTATTCCGATCTCGATTAACCCACTTTAAGGGGTCGAAAAGAGGTTAAACGTTCCAAACGGGGGACATTCGAAAATCCTACTTCCCACATAGTCACAACTCTGAAAATCGGCACAAATATCAACAATGGTAAAAATAGAAAAAGTAAACTATTCCGATCTCGATTAACCCACTTTAAGGGGTCGAAAAGGGGTTAAACGTTCCAAACGGGGGACATTCGAAAATCCTACTTCCCACATAGTCACAACTCTGAAAATCGGCACAAATATCAACAATGGTAAAAATAGAAAAAGTAAACTATTCCGATCTCGATTAACCCACTTTAAGGGGTCGAAAAGGGGTTAAACGTTTCAAACGGGGGACATTCGAAAATCCTACTTCCCACATAGTCACAACTCTGAAAGTCGGCACAAATATCAACAATGGTAAAAATAGAAAAAGTAAACTATTCCGATATCGATTAACCCACTTTAAGGGGTCGAAAAGGGGTTAAACGTTCCAAACGGGGGACATTCGAAAATCCTTCTTCCCACATAGTCACAACTCTGAAAATCGGAACAAATATCAACAATGGTAAAAATAGAAAAAGTAAACTATTCCGATCTCGATTAACCCACTTTAAGGGGTCGAAAAGGGGTTAAATGTTCCAAACGAGGGACATTCGAATATCCTACTTCCCATTTGATCACAACTCTAAAAATTGGTACAAATATTA
Source organism: Linyphia triangularis (assembly GCA_963978545.1). Classification (NCBI taxonomy): domain Eukaryota; kingdom Metazoa; phylum Arthropoda; class Arachnida; order Araneae; family Linyphiidae; genus Linyphia; species Linyphia triangularis. The sequence continues at coordinate 86,486,504 of OZ021729.1, read as the reverse complement.
ACAATAGTAAACATAGAAAAAGTAAGCTATTCCGATCTCGATTAACCCACTTTAAGGGCTCGAAAAGGGGTTAAACGTTCCAAACGAGGAATATTCGAATGTCCTACTTCTCATTTCGTCACAACTCTAAAAATGGGTGAGTATCAATAAAGACAAACGAAGAAAAAGTAAGTTATTCCGATCTCGATTAACCCACTTTAAGGGGTGGAACAGGGGTTAAACGTTCCAAACGAGGGATATTCGAATGTCCTACTTCCCCTTTCGTCACAACTCTGAAATCTGGTGCAAGTATCAACAAAAACAAACGTATAAAAAGTAAACTATTCCGATCTCTATTTACCCATTCTAAGAGGTCAAAAAGGGGTTAAACGTTCCAAACGAGGGATATTCGAATGTACCACTTCCTATATGGTCACAACTCTAAAAATTGGTACAAATGTCAACAATGGTAAACATAGAAAAAGTAAGCTATTCCGATCTCGATTAACCAACTTTAAGGGGTCGAAAAGGGGTTAAACGTTCCAAACGAGCGATATATTCGAATGTCCTACTTCTCATATTTTCACAATTCTGAAAACTGGTGTGAATATCAATAAAGACAAACGCAGAAAAAGTAAACTATTCCGATCTCGGGTGAAAAGGGGTTAGGGGTGAAAAGGGGTTAAACGTTCCAAACGAGGAATATTCGAATGTACCACTTCCCATATGGTCACAACTCGGAAATTTGGTACAAATGTCAAAAAAGATTAAACATAGAAAAAGTAAGCTATTCTGTTCTCGATTAACCAACTTTAAGGGGTCGAAAAGGGGTTAAATGTTCCAAACGAGGGATATCCGAATGTTCCTCTTCCAATGTAGTCATTTTTCTGATATTTTTTTGCAAATGTTAAAAAAATAAGTCGTTCCAATATCGATTAACGAATTTTTAAGGGATGAAAAGACGACGCAACATTGAAACTATACGAGGATTAACTTAATTCCAATACAGCTACTACTTTGAAATTTAGAACTAAGAGCAAACATAAACACAATAAACTATTCCAGTTTACTATTCACAATTATAAATTTCGTTTAAAATGTCAACAAAGGAAAGTTCCTATTTTGATAAATCAATTTGTCGGGATCGAAATGGGAGCAAACATCTGAAGTGTAGAATACATGAATGTCTTTTGATCGCTAAAATGCTAATGGTAAAATTTCGTAGCGCAGCACGGGTATTCAGCTAGTGTACACATATGCGTATGATCTTAGAGGCACTAAAAATCACAATAACTCAAAATCGACAAAAAGTGGAGTTATTTCTTGCTTAGGACGGTATTATACATCTTCAACTGATTGAGACAGTTGCATAAAATTATTCTCGGCATATTATATCAGGCATATTACTCGAACGTATATATTCCCGGATGTGCCCGTAAATGCCTGAAATCTATTTGATAAGGAAACATCTGGAAAAATTGGAGAGATTTGAAGGGGAAAAAAAATGAAAGTTATCTTATAATCAGGGAATTTCTTAGAAATCTTTTAAGGAATTATCAGGGAACTTTTTTCCTAAAATTTATGTCCACCCAGTGTAGACTTTATACAGAGTGGCCACAGAACCTGGAAATCAGGGAAATGTCAGGGAACATTTCAAAATTTCATGAAAATCAGGGAAATTTTGTATTGTTTAAGGCACGTTCATCCATATTTTGGCGCTATTTACATGGAGCTTCGTAGTGGTAAGTCATTAGAAGTTTAATGTTACGGAATAATTAAAACTTTTCATTACCTGCAAAACTATTTTTAAAAAAATTGCATATTATCTCTTTAACATACATGTTCTGTTTGATCAGGTTGTCTAGACATCTGGAAAACCTAAGAAAAATTGGGAAATTTGAAAAAAAATTTGCCCTTAAATCAGAGAATTTTTTAGGAATCTGTCAGGGAATTATCAGGGAACTTTTTTTCCTGAATTTTGTAGCCACCCTGTTATCATTCATCGGGTGCGTCGGCAAAACCCGAAGGAAAAATCGTAGGGGTTTTTTTTGGAAACGAAACCGCATGTATGAATAACATATTCTAATAAAAATTAAAAATGTGTCATATACCAAAGAGAAACAGTTGAAGTGAGTGTGCGTGTTTCTTATTTTTGGATTTTATGGGATCAGTTGCTGCAAGTAGAGTTATAGCAGGCCGAGTCATGGTAAAAGCAGAATAAATGCCTGACCTCTAGTCTATACTTAGCGTCAGTTATATTTAACAGTTTTTAAAATGTTGTCGGAAATGTGTTAAAATTTCATGCTTTGAACTCAGTAGCCATTCTTGCAAATTCAGACTTTAGTATTTATTGTCTTATTTATGTTTTTCTTTTGCTTTTTTTCTTTTTCTTTAGTTGCATCAAGAAATGCTTCTGCCCACGTAGTGACCGATTGATGCTCTTGGATGGTTATAATGGTTCTCAATTCTTTTGTATAATCATGTCCTATAATTATTTTTCTTTTTGAATCAATGGCAGATGGACACAGGAAAAACAAATGTGATAGGTGGGTACTAGTTTCACAGAAATAGCTTATCTTAGTAGATGACCATGCATAAACTTTTGTTGATGGGCATAAACATTTATACCTGGGTCAACATTTGTGGTTATAAACGAGAATCTCGATTTTTTTTTAATATATATATATATTTTGAATTCTATTAATTTATCAAATTTGGCATTCCTGGAATTCATAAAAATAGGGTCTTATCAAGCAAATCTTTTTATTTAACTATAACTAATGATTAGAGGTTCATCATTCCATGTGAATTGACTCGGGTGTTCCTGATTTCCCATCTTCGATTTTGATGAAATTTTCACATAATGCTCAAACAACTCCCCGAGAAAGTTTTGGAAAGCATCAGCTTAACATATAGCCAGTCTGAGGAACCACAGCCTTTTCAATAAAGCTCAATTCGAAAAATCCAAACAGGTACCAAAAAAACAGTACGAACTAAAAAAAAAAAAGATAGTAACGTAATTACGTGAAATTTGGTTTCTAACTTTTGCTATTGCTTAAAGAAATAAAGCATACTCATAGATGCAAAAAGCATCTACGAATTTTCTCCACATTTTCTAAAACGTTTGATCAGTATTGAATGTTTTTAAGGTGCTGATAAAGGGAACACCATAAGTCTGTGACTGAACACTGCAAGTAGCATAATTACTTTTTTTATTTATAAGTTGTCTGATTAAAAGTTTTAAATATACCCAAAATTTCAAAACCGTCGAAATTAATTTCTTTTCGGAGCCATTTATCTCAAAATGGATCATCTTTATTTTTATTTTCTTTGTCACACCATCTGAAAGAAAGTATTTCAATATTTAAAAAGTTTCTAGCTTCATTTTGGCGCTCTCATTACAAGTTTGAAAAAAAATTGCATCTCCGAAAAGTTCAAATTTCGAAAATCGAAAATGCTTTGAAAATCTAGCAGGTTAAAAGTAATCAGAGTGGGCCACAGAACCGGAAAAACCTGAAAATCAGAGAAATGTCAGGGAGCTTTCTGATTCTGGAAAAAATCGGGAAAATGTCAGGAATTTTTTTAAAATTTCATGAAAATCAGGGAAATTTTGTATTGTTTTAAGGCACGTTCATCCATATTTTGGCGCTATTTACCCGGAGATTTGGGCTGGTAATCGTTAGAAGTTTAATATTGCGGAATAATTTAAAACTTTTCATTACTAGCAAAACGATTTTTAAAAAATTTGCATATTATCTCTTTAACATACATGTTCTATTTGATAAAGGTTTCTAGACTTCTGGAAAACCTAAGAAAATTGGAGAAATTTGAAAAAAAAGTTAGCCCTAAAATCAGGGAATTTTGAATAGATCTGTCAAGGAAATCGGAATTATCGGGGAACTTTTTTTCCTGAATTTTGTGGCCACCCTGGTAATCGATTAAAAATTGGTTTCTATGTTTAATTTTTACTATACTTAAAGGAAATGGCGCGTTTAATATTCATCTAGGGATTTCACAAATGAGCTTCTAAGTAGCCAAAGTATCCCCCATTTATGAATTTTGTCCAAAATTTCTTGAACATTAAATCACCATTAAATGTGTTTAAAACCCTGATAAATGGGAAGTTGGTAGACTATGACCTTGCGACTGAACGTTGCAAGTTGCATAATTACTTTATTTTATTCTTAGTTTTTGTTAAAATGTTTTAGCTGTACGCAAATGTCAAAAACTAATTATTCACAAAAATAAATCAATATTAAAAATCGAAATGCCAGTAATTCAGTGGTCGCATTAGCCCTAATATTCCTTAAATGGTTGCCTCTTCCTAAAATTGCACTTTAAAGTTTTGATAATTCCTTTAAAAAAAATTTTTTAAAAATTGAGAGATTTTCCTCCAAGACCCGCGGAAAAACCCTGATAATTCTCCAGAAAAGAAATCTTTTCTGAGATTTTAATTATTAAATTTTTATCTAGTATTCTTTGAAAAGAATGTCTGCGTTAAGAGCCTATATCAGCTTTAAACAAAATATCCCTAAATTTTTTTAAATAATCTGTAAAACTTATGGGATTCCTCCTAACATTTTTGAAACTATTTCTTGAACTTTTAGGAATTATCCCTAAAATTCCTAACTATTCTTTTTAGAAAACTCTCTACTCCCCCTGTTAATTGGCCAATTGGTTTTAAGCATTTATATGAAAATGGGTAATCTATTTTTGAATGTTGCACACTTCAAAATCATGCATTTCAATATTCAAAGTTTTATTTAGAAGTTAATCCAAAAAGGAAGCAAAAAAAAAAAAATTTCGAAGTTTAGGGTCATTCCATATTAAATCAACACAAAAAAATGGCATTTTCAACCCTATGATTGCAGAATTCAATAAAATTCTGCTCACTTATTGGATTCATTGAGAAAAGAAAAAATTTCCAATATTAGGTTTGAACATCATTAGGAGCTTCAAAAATGGGCCAAAAGAGCAAAATTTCGAATTTATTGCTTTACAGATAACTTTGTCCCGTAGTGTCATATAATATTGCTGATGTCAACAGAAAGGTGAAGAGTTTGGCTTTCTTACGGCATCTATTTTTAAAGATTTCAATTTTTGGGGCAAACAATTTGAGATTTGATATCTCAAAAAGTGTTTTATTTTTTATTATTATATATATATTTTCCGGCATTAATTCTCTGCGAAAATCTGTTAGTTTAATTTTTTGGAACCGCAACGGGATGCCAAGTTATAAAATTAAAAGCAAACCTTTATTTAACTTCGCATAATAATAGCCTTTGGGTGCGAACTGACGATTACTATATTCGCGATGCCTAATACAAAAGAGTGTACAGGGAATGGATTGCGAATTGAATTGTATATATTTCTAAATAAGTTGTATGGTGTGGTATTTCTTCTTGTTTCGTTGGTTAAATGACTGGGCGAGATTCCCGATTTTAAAACAGGATTTCCAAGTCTGCTCGAAAAAAGAAACATTTTGATATGGATAAGCGGAAAAAATTCTGTCTGTGTTTATCATATTTATGAAACTAATGCTGATAAGATGCCATTTGAAGGAGTTAAGTAAAGCAATAAAACACCATTAAATTACGATGAAACCTTTATGTCTACAATTGTTGGTAATCCTCTTCAAACAATGTGTTACCTGTGGGACTGTAGCAATTGTCCGAAATTCAAGGAATTTAGAAAATATATGGTAAGTATTTGAATTGTATAGAAAAATCTGTTGTTCTTATTTGGACAATGGGATGCCAAGTAATAAATTTAAATACAAGCAGTTATCCATAACTTTGTCGAATAATCATCTTTAGGTACGAATTGAAGATTCTCATACTCGCGATACCTAATACAAAAGAATAGTCAGGGAAATAAATTCAAATTGTGTAGTTTTGTAATGAATTAAATGGTGACTAGGAAACATATAAATTTAAATCGGAACTGTAGTCCACTCTTGCCATGTATATATTCACGTTTTACAATTCCCTTATAACTATATTATAAAAAGAAAAATTTTAACTTTAATTATTGGCTAAAATTTGTTATTTGTGTCTGCCTATCGTACATAAAGTATCTAAATATTTTTCTTATAAAACAAAACCTGAGCATGATTAGAATTTTGAGAATTCCTTTTTAAAAAAACGTTACAAAAAATTAGAATAATTTGTCTGTGCTTACCGTAAAATGGGGTGAATAGGAACAGCGGGGTGAATCGGAACGAAACTTCATGAAATTACAAAGCAATTATTATTTTACACAAATAAAGCAATTTTAGTAATTATATATATTTTTTTATTTGGCTAACATGTTTGGAATCTTGAAAAAAAATTTGAGGGTTTTTTAACACTGACCCTTTTTTAAATTTTTTTTTTAAACAGCGTGCATACAATCCAATGAGTTTTAACCTCTCCAAAACTTATCCCGTAATTAATAACATGTACCAGTTATAGACTTAAATAACATATTTTTAGATAAGTACAAACATCCACAACAACATGCCATACTTAATTTAACTTGGTTTTAAAAACTTTTTATTTTACGAATTTTTATGTTTTGCTTCGTCTCGATTTCGAGATTTGCGGGGTGAATCGGAACACGTGAAAAGTGATACTAAAAAGCTGTTTTTGGCAAGATTATTTTCCACATAAGATTCAACGACTGAAGAAAAGTCTAATTACTCCCTTCAAGACAGTAATCAAGATTGCCGGCTTGAATAAATGTCAGAAGAGGAGCCTAGTTTCCGCATGGCAGAAAACCCGTTTGTTCCAGTGTTTTTTTCTCTAAATGACTTCGTTATCTTTCAGTTATATGGAAAAATGTATGAAGATTATGTGAGCAAAGTTTTACACACACAAAGTTATTGCTATATAATTGTGTTTTACAAAAAGCACCCTTGAATGAAGAGATTTTCTGAAACAAATGAGGATGCTTTTCTCCTTTCACAAGATATTTTAAGGAATTTGCAGTCATACGGCACGCAAACATGAAATACAAGTAGATTAAAAAATATTATTAATTTTAAAGACTATTTGGATGAGTTATAGGAGAAGAGTTGATACGTTTTCAAACATATGATTAGTTTTGACAATAATTGACAAACACAAATTTTATCCGTCATATTAAATAATTTTTTTATGATAATTTTTTGTTCCTATTTACCACAATGCCTTATTTGTTTTTTTGTCACTCTGTAAACATTTAAATAAGATCAGACATAAATGTAACTAGTGTTCCGATTCCCCCAGAAAGGGGTGAATCGGAACACCATGAAAAAATTCAAAATAAATTAAAGTCCTAGTTTTTTCAAAATGTTTTGGGTTGATCCTCAAAGAAAAAGGTAAGACCCAAGTTTCAATGTCAAAAATATGTTCCTTAACAATCTTATTACAACCGATTTTTACTTTGAAAGTTGAAAAGTGTTCCGATTCACCCCATTTTACGGTACTGTAGTTTTTTCTATTGATAGTATCATCATTGAGATATGGTCGAGATTAGCTTTTACAGGGATGAGATTTTTCCTCCCTTTTGCATTTTATGTAAACATTCCCTTTATTCTTTCTCTGTTTCGTTGATCCGAGTTTTTCCGATCTGGATCAGTTTTCCTTGCGAAAAGTTGACTTTCTCATGTGTCTGGACAAAATATTTCCCTCTTCGCTGTCCTTTCCTCGCAGATTACTTCACAAGCGCTTGGCGACTGGGATATACTTCGATTATGATTAGGTTGCAAATGGCACTGAACTTCTACGATTGGTTATTGCAATCATGTGACCACCTCGGTGTTTGAAGGTTCTGCGCATGCGTACAGAAAACTAAAACAAATGCGGATCGAATACGATGTCGATCATTAAATGTAAAAACGTTTAAATGTTTTCTTATAAGGTATATAATCGGAAGAAACTTATTTAATGGCACATTTGCATTGTTTAATCTGTGACAAATATGAATTACTTCCCAAATATTTGAAATTTAACTATTATATAGTGTGAGAAATTTCATTGTATATTTAAAATTGGAAAAAAAGCACACCTTCCAACTTCTTATTTTTTTATTCTTTCCGAGAGTTTTTTTTTTAATATCGTCCTTTTCCAAAGTGGCAACAGAATCTGGAAATATAGGAAATACCAAGGGGCTTTCTGATACAGAAATAAAATAAAATGTCAGGGAATTTTATTTAATTTCACGAAATTCAGGGAAATTTTGAAGCATGTTTTTCCGTTCATTCGGCTCCATTTACTCGGAGATATGTGGTGGTAATCGTTAGAAATTTTCTGTTACGGTATAATTTAAACTTTTCACTACTACCAAAACTATTTAAAAAAAAAAATAGGCATGTTATCTCTTTAGCATGCATGTTCTATTTAATCAGGATGTCTTGCACATCTGGGAAACCTTGAAAATTCAGTAACATTGCTTACCTTGAAACCAAACCAAACATAAATAACACAACTTTTGTATTGAACAGTTTTTTAATAATTATTAATTAATAAAACAAGTTTTAAAATTTTTTAAATAAAAACATCTATGTTTTTCCTCTCACCCCCCCTTCTCCATTAGAATTATCATGGTCGTCATTCCATTTTGACTTTGGTTCTCGATAGTAAAACTATAAAAAAAAGCTCACTTGCAAAACGTTCGATTCTTCACGGCGATAGAGAAATTAGCCCTCAAAATCGTCTTAAACATTTTCGTTCATAAGTGACGTGTTTCTCAACATAATGAACTTAAACTTGATATCTAGAGTAAACGAGGTATTCTAAATCAAATGAAAACAAAAAAATAGGGGTTCGTGTTGAGATTTTAAAAGATACGAGTTAAATTTACCGAGTACACAGCCCCCTAAGAAAGAAATTTTGTACCAGATGGCAAATCTTAAACAAAACAGTTTGGTGCAAACCGCAAGATTGTACGATAATTAGAACCGAAGAAATAACTATAACTTCTTCTTGCGTACTACATTTGTATAAGTGTCGCGAGTATGAGAATCTTCAAATTCGCACCCAAAGGCGATTATTGCGCGAAGTTAAATTTATAACTTGGCATCCCATTGTTGTCCCAAAATGTGACCAACACATTTTTGTAGCGAAATCAATGTATATATAAAAATAACATAAAAACTCTTTTTGAGATATCAAAAGGTCAAGTTATTTGACCTTAAAGAGAAATTTTTTGAAAATAGAGGCAAATGATACATCATAAGAAAGCCCAAATTTTCACCTTTTTTTTTAACCTCAAAAGCCATGTTATGATAAATAAAGACACAACTAAGTTCAAATTTGTAAAGCAAGAAATGCGAAATTTTGCTCTTTTAGCTTATTTATGAAGTACCGTATTTCAAACACCAAACTATATTTAAACCTAATATTGATAATTTTCTCTTTTCTTTGTAAATCCAACAAGTGAGCAAAATTTTATTAAAATCTGAAAGAGTGGTTTGGGAGCTGCGTTGATTTGACATGGAATGGCCCATAATGAATTTTGCGTGCAATGTATGAATGCTAGCAGTAGTCCCTGGTGCATGGCTGTGCATCTAGCAATTTTAGAAAATTTACAATCTTATCATAAAAAATTGCTTAGAAGTACTGTTTATCATTAATAATGCTTATCATTAGTAATGTACTTATTTACAGGGTTTCCTCGCATATGGAAAGTCAGGAATTTGGACACTAGGTAAATTGTGTCGTGGAAAAGTCATGATTTTGAGCAAAATTCACTGTATTTCCATGACTTATGGTATAAGTCATGGAAATACAGTGAATTTCGCGGATTTCTAAATATTATAAGTAAAATCACTTAACTGTGACGTCATAAACCCCATGATCGCTATTCTGATTATCGGAAAATTCATCAATGTTTTTATTTACGTTTTGACAGAGACAACGGTCACTGTTCAAAAAAGTTTTTCAGTTCGCGGCCAATGAAAACATTTCTGAACTCCAAATTTGGTGACATCACACGAGTGAGGTCTCATAAGTGAAAACAAAATTTCATATGAGAACTAAAATGAACAGTTTTAATTATCTTGTGTTTACATTCTCCCCCCCCCCCCCTCCCCTCGTATTTTTTCTTCTGTTTTGCTTTGTGGGTATCAAAACATTTTATTTTTGATAATTTAATTTATTATTATTGACTTATTCTTTCTTCAAATATTTCTTTATTATTAAAGAGTGATTAGCTTTTTTAACACTGACTCAACACTGGTGCAAAAGTTTTTTCTTAGGGGGGCTGTACACTTAGTAAATATAACTCTATCTTTAAAAATTTCAATACGAGCCCCAACTTTTTTTTTTTTTTATTCGATTTAGAATACTGCGTTTCCCTAGATACCAAAATTTCAGTACATTATGTTGAGAAACACGTCCCTTATAAGCGAAAATGTTTTGTCCGATCTTGAGGGAAAATTTCTTTAAAGCGCCGGAGCGCGCAAGACGTAATCTATCACTTATGAGATAATACATTATTCAGTGACAAGTCATTCATTTACCAACTGGCCAGTTATTAGTATTTCAAATTTTTAATATTGATTTATTATTTGAGTAATTTTTGGTATAATTCGTAATTGCGGGATATTTTTGCTACTTGGAGACCTATGAACCATGCATCATTCACGGAATATTATGGGCTAATTTTCCTTAAAAAATAGCAAAAGTTAAACATGGAATCAGCTTTCTTAGTTCACAAATATGATGTATAACGTAAGTATGATGATTTTCACAGCAATTTCGAAAGTTGAACTGCTCCAAAATGCAATTTTTTCCCCTTCTGATTTGATAATATTGTGAATTAAATATGAAAAGTTTGCTTATATCTTAAGTAGAACTTGAAATATTTATTTTGTTGTTACATTATAACTGTTTCTCGGACGTCTATCTTGAAACTTCACAGCTGTTTTCCTCATCGATGGCTTTTTTTTTAATGTTAAGAATATAACCTAATAAAAACTACTCTTTATAGATATATGAAACTTTCCATGATTATTTTTCGTATAAATTTCTGTAATTTGCTTTCAAAATTGGGAATTTTTGTTTTACTTTTTTTTTAAGTTTTGGAGCTTAGGATACCATGGGATTTATGTAGTTTTTGCACAAAATATCATGGAGAAAAAAGCTTTTTTTAAAATATATAAAATTTAAAATATGGCAAAATTTAAAAAAAAATTATTACATTTTTTTAACATGAACATTTAAAGTAATTATTTCAGTTTCAAAGCTTCAGGGGTCGCAGACGTCCTATAAATCCTATATTTTTTTAAAAATCGGTAAAAACGTCCTATATTGTCCTATATTTTACAATTGTCCTATATATCCTATATTTCTACATTGATTCGATCTATATTTTCTTCGAATTCGTAATAACGGCGCCGTTCATTGCCATTTTATTAATATTTCGGATTCTTTGGCGCGATCGTAGGAGAAAAAGACCTGACAAAAACGATGTTTGTAACGGCGGCGCGGCGTTTCATCTCTTGTGACGTCACGTGCTGCATAACCTACAACTCAACTCTACTGGACCGGCGGGAGTTGTAAACATGTGAACATTTCCATAACAATCGGTCTTGAATTTCTGATCCGATTTCTCCACCAACGTAATAAATTAATTGGCCATAATGCTGAGAGAGATGCAACAACAAAACTCTGACTCGGGAAAAACGAATAAAAACAACTTGGGATTAATTTAAAGGACTACTAAAGAACATTTTGAGTGCTCAGTCAATAATTGATGAAGGAAACAAAAGGGTTAAGATTTACTGTATGATGTCGAATGGCGATTTTTTTATTCCGGATTCTGCGCTACGAATTGTTTACATCAAACCGCTCCAAATTATGGCAACCATAGGCAGTTAGTTATCTTGCTCTTAAAAATGGCAGGGCTGCCATTTTTTTGCGAAAATCGCCTTGGCGCAGAATTCGTACCAGATTCGGAATATTCGCCACGATTTTTACATAAAAGTCGCCAAAATTGAAAATTACGTCAATACGTTGTGTTGTCAAATCCAAACGATCACTAGGGTTGCTTTAAAACCAAGTGCCAGGTTCGCCACATTCGGCGATAAATCTCCCACTTTTCGCCGCCAATCCAGCCGACACTGAACAGTAAATCTGAATCAACAAAAGACTGCAAACAGGGATAAAAAGAAAATACTTAAAGAAATTGGAACAGTTAAAAATGCTGGAAGCAAAAGACTCATGATTGCAAATAATGTAATAAAACTTGATTTAGGGATGGAATATTGAGGCAATAACGGATCACGTATTCAGGATCAGGCGATTTCTTTTTTTTAAAGGTGTGTTTTCTATTCTCTTAAATTCAATATAACGAGTATATAAATGTATAAAGAGTTAATTTTGAAGTTCAGTAGCAACTGTGTGCAGTTATTTGATGTTTTATATTGTCCTATATTTTTTTTGAAAAAATCCTATATATTCTTATTTTGTCACTTTGACCCCTGAAGCTTAATACGGAATTGTATAGAAATTTTAAAAACATATTTTTTAAAAATAAAGATATTAGAATTTTGAGTCTGAACTACCTTAAAAAAATGTGTAGATGCATATTTTTTCGCCTACTTTGATTACTATTTTTGAAATATGTATTATGAATTAAATACTGCACGCATCATTTTCTTAAACAATAGCAAAAGCTAAACACTGACCTATTTTTACATTATTATATGATTATCATCTGTTTTAGTTCGTCAGTTATAGCTGGCCAAATGTGACAATTTCTACATTACTTGCTCGAATTTTGTGAAGTGACCTTTATTAAAACGACTGTGGGGAACCTCAGCCTGGATATATATAAAGCTGACATTTTCCTCTATGAGTGGTTTGAACATTGTGTGAAAGTTTCATCAAAACAAATTTTAAATTATTGTGATATAAAAAGATACTTTTTGACGATTAAACTTTTTCTCCTCATATTAAAATGTTGTACATTGAAGAGCCAGGAAAACTGGTACACCCTCCTAATATAGTGTAAGGCCCCCATGAGCGCGCAGAAGTGCTACAACACGACGTGGCATGGATTCGAATAATGTCTGAATGTATCCTGGAGATAATCCTGTAGGGTAGTCCACAAATCCATAGGACTGCGAGTTTATGGAGGTCCCTTCTGAATAGCACGTTGCAAAGGGATCCTAGACATGCTCAATAATATTCATGTCTGCCAAAGTCAGAAAAGTGTTGCAGGAGTCAGTTTGTAGCAACTCTCGACGTGTGGGGTTTAGCATTGTGGAATTGTTCAAGCCCGTCCCGTTTATAGATATATGAAGTCATACAATGGACATGAATAGGTGTAAGTGATCAGACAGGATGCGTACGTACCTGTCACTTGTCAAGAGTCGACTCTAGATGTATCAGGGGTCCCGCATCGCACCAACTACACACGCCCCATACCATCACAAAAGCTCGACTAGCTTGAACAGTCCCCTGTAGACATGTAGGGTCCATAGATTCATAAGAGGTTGTCTACATACCCGTGCTTGTCCATCTTCTCGATTCAATTGAAAACTAGACTGATCAGATCAGGCCACTTGTTTCCAGTCAGAAACAGTCCAATGGTGGTATTAGAGGGTCCAGGTGATGTGTAAAGCCTGTTGTTGTTTCTTATCCTCCACCTGTCTGACGAAGTCAGACAAGATCCAACAAATTGTTGACCCTCAAAAAGTCGATGACAAGAAGTGGTGTAGCGTATAAGTCCTCTTTGGAAAGACCCAAGCAGTCCAGGATATGTTCGGCAGAGGCCTGCTGAGCTTCACATTTGGAGCAGACAGGGTAAGTTTTTGTACCCTCAGAGTACAAGAGACTCTTCGTGTGTCCACTTGCCAATCTGGAAATTGCCGTTCGAGACGCTCTATCACCAATAGATACAAGTGAAGAGCCCGGTTTCTTGGCTGCATACCAGTGATGAGAGGGAGGGGTCTTCCACTTTTTGGAGATATGACTTTTGATTTTGGAATGATGCTCTGAGTATGAAAGAGCTGAAGAGGAAGGTGTTGAGTGACTGCAACCCTCCTTAGCTAAGCGGTCCGCTTGCTCTTTTCCAAAGATGTCAACGTGAGATGGGATCCACTGAAAATGAACGCCGTGGCGCTTTGAAATAAGTTGAAGTTTAAGAAGGATGGAGATGCTTGTTTTGTCTCCAACTTTAGTCCAATTGTGTAGATGTTGAAGGGAGCTGCGACTGTCCGAAAGGATCCAGAGATCTCCAAAGTCACGCTCGTTGATTATAGCTTCAATGCCCTGTTCAATTGCGATTAATTCACTTTAAAGACTGAAGAGAAATCAGGGTTACGGAGACAGATGGAAAGATTTTGCCAAGGTTTTTCAATGAAGACACCACTACCAGCTAGGTCTCCCAGTCCACTACCGTCTGTGTAAATTTTTATGGCGTAAATGGCGTTTATGTGTAAAGCCTTGTGCCGTGTAGTCAACAACGGTACACAAATGGACTTTTGGCTTCGGAAGCTCATGTAAATGATGGTCTTTGGAACTGATCGCATGCTGACACTATACTAAACTTCAACTTAACTAGACATCACTTAGACGGTAGATCGTGACAGTGCTCATAGGTATTTAATCCATTTTGGCGGCGTGAAAGCATAATGTTCGCCAAACCACAACCCTATAGAGAACAAAAGGCTATAAGGTTTGGCGAGAATTATGTCTTCACTCCGCCAAAATGGATTAAATACCTATGAGCACTGTCACGATCTACCGTCTAAGTGATGTCTAGTTAAGTTGAAGTTTAGTATAGCTGATATCCCAGCACTGAAACACCCGGCAATTTGTGGAAGTGTTGCATGTCCATCTTGTTTAAGAATTCTCTTTAGTCGTCGATGGTCCTATTCTTTCAAAATCTTTCCGGACAAAATCTTTCCGGAGATTTAAAATTTTACCTGATAACTGACATTCATGGCATTGTAGCAGCTGGAATCGATCTAACAACTTTGCCAGACACCTGCTGTCTTATATACAGAGTGGCTACAGAACCTGGAAATCAGGGAAATGTCAGGGATCTTTCTGATTCTGGAAAAAATCGGGGAAATGTCGAGGAACTTTTTAAAATTTCACGAAAATCAGGGAAATTTTCTACTGTCTTAGGTGCGTTTCCCGTATTTTGGCGCCATTTACACGGAAAAATTGTGGTGGTAATTGTTAGAAGTTTAATGTTACGAATAATTTAAACTTTTGATTAACGTCAAAACTATTTTTTTTTTTAAATTGGCTTATTATCATTTTAGCTTACATGTTCTATTTTATCAAGGTGTCTACACATCTGGAAAAATTGTAGAAATTTCATGAAAAAAAAATTGCCGTAAAATCGGGGAATTTTTTAGAAATCTCTCGGAGAATTGTCAGGGGACTTTTTTTTCTGAATTTTGCCGCCACCCTCTACCTACATAGATAATTCCGGTCACATCGCGTAACGATGATTGGTTGCATATCTTCGTTATTTGCATATACACGACTGTATTGGTTTTTATGCCTCTTCAGTGTACTTTCTATCAATATTCTTCGAAAAAATTTCTGAATTCTTCTCAGGATTTCCTGAAAATTTTCATTTTTTCTTTTATGTCTCATATCTTTGCATTGGGTATATACACATTTTTTTTAACTATCCATATGTTCATATAGGGTTAAAAAAAAATCGACCCCCCCCCCCCTCTCCCCATTTTTCTACGTTTTGGATTATCCTGATTTCAAAAATGTAGCCTAGAAAAAATTCGCGTCTCTGTGTGTACGTGGTCAGCATAACTCCCGAAAAACTTGAACTACGATGTTCAAATTTAGCGTGTGGGCTGGTGGTAGTTATAGGACTACCATTAAAATTTTTGTCGAAATCGCGCATGCGCATAAAGGTTGAAATCGCGATATATCAAATTTTTAGAAATTGATTTGATTAAAATTTATGCGCTAATGCCTCTTAAGGTGTTGTGATTGTCCCCATCTTCGAAATTCCAGTAGAAATACGGTAAAAGCGTAAAAAGTTGAAGAACGATTGCCTTTAACACAGATCTCTCTGTCGTTGAGCATCACCCATTAACGATTTTTTTTTTCTGTTTCACGCACAAGAAAGAACAATGTAATATCTCTCGAATAAAATCGCCAATTTCAGCATCTTGGCGATGTCCCCCCCCCCCCCTATGTAAAAATTATCGCCAAACTGACAAACATTTTTATTTAAATGAGTGAAAATATGAAAACGTTAAGTAACACCATAAATTTTAATGCAAGGCCTGATAAACGTACTGCATTTGCAAGTTGTGCGACGTTCCACACCCCTAGTTTTTTTAGTACGTTTCTTGTCACTTCAGTTAGAAATAAAAATTGATTTTATAACAATAATAATAATTATTTTTTTTATCTACAGGGTGTCCCAAAAAGATTTCAACACACTTCAATTCTTTATCCATTAGAGTTGGTTATGCAATGTAATTTGAGAGAAGAAACTGCTCAAAAATAGGTAAGAAAGAATGCATTAAAAAAAAACTCTTCAGTTACTTTCCAAAAAAGTTAATTTTTTTATGACTGCCCCTATAATTTTTAAATCTTATTCGACCCTCAAATGTTTATACTGTTTTTTCACTGCACCAAATATGGTCAGTTGGGAAGTTTTTATTTTCACCCACAAAAATTATTAGAAAATTAGCGAGACGCATGTTGTCCTCAATTTCTTTTTATGCGGTCTCGAATTTGTGACATGTAATTTTAAAATTTTGCGTACAAATATATAATTTATAAAGGATCGGCGATTGCTTTAAAATCTGATACAATATAAAGGGCATTAGGTTTCGAATTTATCATATTATATAAAAAAAAAAAAATATTTTTAAACTTTTTAGTTCAACAATTTCATCTGAAGTTAATTTAAAATAATTAAAAGTCTCATTATGAAAGAAAAATTCCTTATGCATACGTTATTGTATAGTAAATCTGCCCTAAACTCAAAACTGGTTTTAATGTAAATATTATAAAAGATTATCTTTTACGTCACCGTTGTTATTGTCCCGTTCAACTTTCATTTAAGAGTAAGTCCCAGTAAGGGTCATTCTCTATACTCGCCATGTTACAATCTTCTAGTCCAGTGCATTTAGAAACTACTTTCTATAACCACCTTGACATTTGGTGAGTAGGTATGAAAGCGATCACTTAATGAAATGACATGTATTAAAAACTTGAAAGTAGCGTCTAATATATTTTATATTTGAAATCCTTACTACCTAGTTTTGTACTCCACCTGGTTTTGTATTTTGCTATTTTTATTTTCATTTATAACAGACTATCTGAATACCCATGCTGCGCTAAGAAATTTTATCATTAGCATTTTTTATTCAAAAGACATTCATGTATTCTACACTTCAGACGTTTGCTCCCATTTCGATCCCGACAAATTGATTTATCAAAATAGGAACTTTCCTTTTAAATTTTTTCCATTTTTAACAAAATGTATAATTGTGAAAGTATATTGGAAAGAGACATTTGACTATCCCTCGTTTAGAACGCTTAATTCCCTTCGGACCCTTTTTAATTACGTAATCGAGATTGCAATAGTTTATTGTGTTTATGTTTGTTCTTGGTTTTAAATTTCAAAGTAGTAGCTGTGTATTGGAATTGAGACATTAAAATAATCCTCGTATAGTTTTAACGTTGCGTCGACTTTTCATTCCTTAAAAATTCGTTAATCGATATTGGAATAATTTTTTTTTTACATTTACCCTTTTAACATTTGCGCCAAATATCAGAATTATGACTACATTGGAAGAGGAACATTCGAATATCCCTCGTTTGGAACGTTTAACCCTTTTTCGACCCCTTAAAGTGGGTTAATCGAGATCGGAATAGCTTACTTTTTCTATGTTTACCATTGTTGATATTTGTACCAATTTTCAGAGTTTTGGACATGTGGGATGTGGGAGAATTAGTGATGAGTGAGTCAGTGAATGAGTGAGGGCTTTGCCTTATATATATATATAGAGACTAGCTGAATACCCGTGCTGCGCTACGAAATTTTACCATGTGCATTTAAGCAATCAAGACATTCAGTTATACTACACTTCAGACGCTTGCTTTCATTCCGATCCCGACAATTTGAATGATCAAAATAGGAACTTTCCTTTGCTGACATTTTCCACAAAATTAATAATTGAGAATATATTGGAAATGAGACATTTGAAAATCCCTCTTTTAGAACCCTTCGGATCTTTTTAATAATTTTAACTAATAACTAGTTTTTACTATATTTTCCCTTCTTAACATTTGCACCAAATATCAGAATTGTGATAACATTGGAAGTGGGCCTTTCGGATATCCCTCTGTTGTGACCATGTGGGAAATGGGGCATTCGAATATCCCTCGTTTAAAAAGTGTAACCCCTTTCACAACACTTAAAGTGGGTTAATCGAGATTGGAATAACTTAATTTTTCTGCGTTTGTTGACATTTGTACCAGTTTTCAGAATTGTGACCAAATGGGAAGTGGGACATTCGAATATTCCTCGTTTGAAACGTTTAGCCCCTTTTCCACCTCTTAATGGGGCTTACTTGTTCTTAAGCTTAATAGCTAAACCAATTTTCAGAGTTGTGACCATATGGGAAGTGGGACATTCGAATATCCTTCGTTTGGAACGTTTAACCCCTTTTCGATCCCTTAAAGTGGGTTAAACGAGATCGGAATAGCTTACTTTTTCTATGTTCACCATTGTTGACATTTGTGCCAATTTTCAGAGTTGTGACGAAATGGGAAGTGGGACATTCGAATTTCCCTCGTTTGGAACGTTTAACCACATTTCGACCCCTTAAAGTGGGTTAATCGAGATCGGAAAAGCTTACTTTTTCTATGTTTACCATTGTTAATATTTGTACCAATTTTCAGAGTGGTTGTGGACATGTGGGCAGTGGGAGAATTAGTGATGAGTGAGTGAGTGAATGAATGAGTCAGTGAATGAGTGAGGGCTTTGCCTTCTAAATATAGAGATAGACATTAAATAAAAACAATTTATGTCATTTTATTAAATGGTCATTTTTATGCCTACTCACAAAATCTACTTTCTTTTCTACTAAGTAGTTTCTAAATGCACTGGTCTAGAAGATTGTAACATACTGATTATAGTTAATGATCCTAAATGGGATTTCCTCTTTATGTTACGATTCACTCTGTTTTAAAGATGTAGGTATGCAGTCATTTGTAATGATCTTGTATTAAAAATAAAAAGTTTCTAATTGACAAAATTTGTCTAGAAGAGTCGTATAAAAATTTTAAATGCGTATTTTTTTTTTTAAATTTAAGGAGAATTTCTTTCAGTAACATGGTTTTACTTTATACCTCATTTAGAACACTTTTGCAATTTACACTGCCCACCTATCTCTAAAAGATGCAGAATTGTATTGCGTTTCAAACTTTTGACATTCTGCATGGTATATCTTCTTCTCTTGGAACGATTGGACTCTCGTCTAATTGAAAGTCAAATTTATCATCTATATTTTTATTGCATCTTTTTCGTGGACGTTTTCCTGAAATTTTTCCAATTTAATATTGATATTTAAAAATGAATGGATGTAATCTCATATGGTTTCACCAGAGTGGCCACAGAACCGGGAAAACCTGGAAATCAGGGAAATGTCAGAGAGCTTTCTGATTCTGGAAAAAGTCGGGGAACTTTTTAAAATTTAATGAAAATCGGGGAAATTTTGTACTGCTTAAGGCACATTCATCCATATTTTGGCGCTATTTACACGGAGATTTGTGGTGGTAAGCCATTAGAAGTTTAGTGTTACGGAATAATTTAAACTTTTCATTACTAGCAAAACTATTTTTTTAAAAATTGGATATTATTTCTTTAGCATACATGTTCTATTTGATCAGGGGGTCTAGACATCTGAGTAACCTAAGAAAATTATGGAAATTTGAAGAAAAGTTGGCCCTACAATCAGGGAATTGTTTAGAAATCTGTCAGGGAAATCAGGGAATTATCAAGGAACTTTTTTCCCCGAATTTTGTGGCCACCTTGTTCAAGGTATGGCGAAAATTTAAATTTCGTCAAATGAATATTTTCAAATAATATTGATTATAATTCTCACTTTTTTCCCGCATTTGCCATCATCGCATTAATTTCATTTATAAGCTGGTGGAACTCTTCAGACTAAACAAGAAATCGATTCCAAGTGCTCTCTCTCCATCGTTTGGCGAGCATTCTGTCACAGTCACGACTGTATTAGATATGTTTTTAGATATTTATGACGATTTGTTTTCTCATTTCAGGGCATTATTTCGAAAAGCAAGACGATGACTTTACTTGATTGAAGATGACTTTTACCGAATGAAACTTTTATATTGCGACTGCAATTTTTGGACCCCATCGAACATAATTCTGAATTTTTTATAGAAATTGGAGAAAAGTGAGTAGATTACGAATCCACTGGTCTGCCTTGGCAAAAATGGCCGAAACTGGTCAAAAATTGACTTTTAATAAGTTGAACTAAATCCATTTGCCAAATGCGCCATAACTTGCCATATAATGAGCATTTTTTTATTATTTGGTAACCCTCGCTCTTTAATTTTCAATCAAGAAGGTTGCAGACGATTCAGATATCTGGCGACGGTCTACTTGCATCTATTAAAAGGGAGCCAAGTTGGCAATAAACATTACGTCACTGATGACGTAACTGATGTCGCCAATTTGGCTTACTTTTAAAAGATACAAGTTTTACCGATCCAGAGATCAGAAATCGTTTGCGCTTTTTTTCATTGAAAATCAAAATACAGTGGGTTGCCAGACGAAAAAGGTTGTTCTCTTTTTGGCAAATTATGACATATTTGGCAATCGGAATTTAGTTCAACTCATTCCAAGTTGATTTTGGACCAGTTTCGACCATTTTTACCACGGCAGACCAGTGGATTCCTAATCTACTCACTTTTCTTCAATCTCTATAAAAAATTCAGAATGATGTTCAATGAGGTTAAAAATTGCAGTCGCCTCTCGGATTATTTATTTTTGTAGAACTGGAACTTATAATTAGAAATTCTAATTGCAACGTGACAAGTTGAACTCTCACTGCCGGAATCTCATCATATATATACTAAGCCATTCTATTTGTGTACAATACGGAATTACTTTTGCCCAACTAATAATAAATAGGGTGTCTGGTGTTGTCTCATTAATATTTACCTCGCAGGCATAATACCAGAGGAATCTCATTTTTTAGTATCAAGGGTCGCAGTATTTGTTCATCTTGTGTATTTATTGGTCGCATTCCCTGTAATATTCCTTACATTTTCTCCTTAAAATTGTACCTTTAAGTTTTTGATAATTCCTGAAAAAAATTAAAAACGCCGACAATGTCATTCTTTTCGCCCAAACAAATATCCCCCCCCCCCCTTCTTTCTTTCCCTTCTTTTGAGGCTTACACTGATATAATAGCTGCTATTGCTGAGATTTATGTAATGATGGTCATTTACGCCGATAATAAGGCTGATGTAATTAATATCTGATATGACTGCGATCTTTTCTGGTGTATACATTAATCTAGTCTTTAAAATATTTAGAGACCATTATATTTATGAGGTTGGTTATAATTTAAGTAATAGTTGAAAGGATATTTTCTTTGGAATTTTGTCCAAAGAACTCAATGACTGGATTTAACGATATTCGCATGTTTGAAAACATAGCTTAATTCTGTAAATATACTATTTTTGGTTCAATAGTTGAATTGTTCAAATTTTTTATTTAAATTATCAGTGATTAGCCTGTTTTGAAACAAGACTTGGAATGAATGTCTGTTTGGAGCTTATGTCAACCTAGCGAAAGAGCATTTTCTAAAATTTTTGGAACTATCCCTAAAATACGTACTGAAATTGGGGAAAATTCATTGCGCCTACCGATACCTAAATTTGAGATAGACATGGTGTATGGCTACCTGGTAAGCATGCTTTGAAGTTCATAAATTGTTGATTGTATGTTTACAACTTTCATTTGTATTCATTTTAACATCTAACTAGAACTGTGAAAGATATAGGTAGGTTTTGTAGGAAAAAAAAGAAAAGTTTTTTTTTTTGGTAATACAGTATAATGGAAAATTGTTAGGAACAGGTAAGATAATTATTTAAAAGCGAATTGTAACGGATGATACAACGAAATAAGTACACACAAAATTTCATTTGGATAGAGTGAGAAGGTGGAGTTTAAACTAAATTCTTGATAATTACGTTATTTGATCCCAAAAATACAAGATGTCTTTAACAGAACAAAAAATTAGTTTGAAAAGAGAACTTCTGACAAATTTAACAGGGAATTTATTTTTTTCAAAAATTTGTAAAAATCAAATTTTTTTTTCTAAAATTGCAGAATAAAATGGCAATAAAGCGTGAGAACTCTACTTGGAGAGCCTCGTGCATAGGTAAGCTTCATTTAACTCTACTCTCAAATTTTTTAACCAAAATGGAACCAACAAATTAGCAGAATCTCGATATGTAATTTGAAAAGTTCTGAAGATGATCAACTTAGCCTAATATTGACGAATTAGGTTTTTTTTTTTTTTTTAATTCTTTTTTATTTATTATTATTAATTCCATTTCTGAAATTTTGGTATTTGCATTGATAATAGCGCACTGGTTGTACAATTTCTCTTCGGTTCAATTTTCGTTGGCAATCTAGACGGTAGATGGCAGCACTACACTGCAGTAACTGTTTTGATTTATATTACTTTCATATCATAATTCTAATGTAAGCTTCGAAAGAGTAAATGTTTACTCAAACATCTCTTTTAATGAATAGGATCAAGTGCTAAATAAGTTTTCTTTAAATCTATTTCTGACGAATGCAAAGTCTACTACTGTTAACCCATAGCTTGGAGCGGCGGTCTCCAACCATTTTAGTTGGAGGTCGGAGATATCAATCAAAATAAATATATCGATATTATATCGTTACATTGAAAAAAATATCGATATAACAATATATGATTTTTTAAATTTGGTTTTCAATTTTTCTAGAAACAAGTTTTTCAGGACAAATTACTACTTTTCATTCTTTTTGTAAGGAGACTACTTTTTCAAAACTGGAATGGATCTATTGCAAAAGAAAAAGTTATATTATCGCTCAATGAGTGAGGAAAATGAATATTTTTTTGCATTTTCTAGTGTTATTCAACAAATATATTTGAGCAGTGCAATTATTTTTTTTATCTTTATGCTTTCAATTAATCAAAAATAGAGTTTGAAATTAGCCGAAATCAAAGCAAAAGTCACGTGATTAAAAACGCATAAAAAAAACCGTGACGTGTTACGCAGAGATAAAAGTCGCAAAACGAAAGAGAAACCTCACTAAAATAGGTTTTAGACTAATTCATTATCTGCGCGTTGACGTTTCACGCAAAAGTGACTTTTTCCCGCCAAATCGAAAAGTGAAAAACTAAATATTTTTTTAACTATCCGAGCACAAATTTTTGAATAAATGGAAAATAAAACCAAAAAACGTGAAAGTTCCTCATTAATGCAATAATTTTAAGAAACATTTAGGTAATTTTCAATGGCAATGCTGAATGATTAGCATAATATTTCTACTTTGTAAATAATTTAAAAATTAACAGATGAATATATATATATGTGTGTGTGCATATGTATAACTAACGTTTTTTCTAATAGTATTTTAATTTTCAAAAGCCAGGGAGGTACACCCTTTTGTACCCTCCTCTGTTGGCGCCCATGATTATGAAGTGTATGGCAAAATATTGGAACATTGGTGCATTTTAACTGCCTTTCAGCCAAGTCCAAATTTTAGTTTTGATGTGTATGAAAAAGGAATACAAAAAAATTGAAAAAACACATGGCATTATAAAACAAAATGTTTGAAAATATCGATATTTTTTTTTGAAAATATCGTCGGATATATCGCCGATTTCTAATTTTAGTTCTGCGGACCACTTATTTTGTTTAAAAAAAAAAAGCTTGGTGGCATATTAAAAATATAAATAAAAGAACTTAATTCTAATCACTTCCCTGTCACAATTGAAAAGAAAAAACCAAGAAACACGTTTACTTAAATAAAATATCGGGATTTGTTAATTTTAGTAATGTTATTGAACTGGCTCATCCATTTTTTTACTTGTTACACCATCGAAGAATACAATTGAATTATTCTATTGTTGTCTAGCAATCGAGTGACCATTTCTAACCCTGAAGCTCTTGTAATATTTATCTTTGCTTATGATTATTTCTATATTCCATATTATTCATGCCTTCTGAAGTGATTCCAAGTTCTCGAACTGTTTCCTACGTTAGTTACGTTGACGTTAGTAATTCATACAATAGATGGCAGCACTGTCCTACAGATTTGACAGTAGAAATTTGTACAAAATTGAGGATACCATTTGTAGATGACGGGAAAACGTTATTAGTCAAATTCTTCTGAGTTATCCGTAGTTCGAGCTACCGAGAGTTATTTTCTATTCGAGGCATATTTCATCGGAAAATTGTTGCTTGTTCAAGTGGAATCCGGAAGACAATCTTGTGTCTTCTTTAAACTTTTCTAGCCATCCTGCACTTGCTATAAATCCTTCAGCTTTTAGCAAAAGAGCTAAGTACTTCGCTTTTTCTTTTGAGATCCCACCAAGAGGGATTTTGGAATGTATAGTTCCCGCATTTTTAAAAATTTTTTTATTTGATTCTAAATGTCTCGAAATGACCATTAACACAAAAATTTCTATTCTCCACGCTTTTTTTTTTTTTTTTTAATTTGCATTTTGAGTTTGCCTGTCAGATTTTTGCGGGAAAACGGACCTTTTTTTTTGCGAGTCGATTGTGATGTCCCCGCTTCTTAAATTCCTCCATAGGTCGCGTAGCGGTTGCGGCTGTTAAAGCGTTGTTAACATGGAAATTTCAAATACTTGTCTTCTTGTCATTTTGTTTTAAAATTATTTGATTGATTTTTTTTTTCTGAAAATGTCTTAACATTTTCTACTAACATGCGTATCACGGAATAATACTCGGAAAAAAGTGGTGCCAATCGATGAAGAGGGACAATGAAAAGTGTATATGCCACTGTCGACAAAGACTGTACTTTATGTTTGTGAAGATCATTTTGAAGTAATATACATTTATGATAATTTTTATATTAGGAAAATTAAAGAATGTTAGCTTTTCCAAGTTTAAAACGAGCTATTTGTTAGGAAAGCTATTCTAAATTTTTGTAAACATCAAGTGCAAAGTAATGGGTCAAAATTGAAAGTCCAGTACTGATTCTGCGCCAAGTATTGTATACATAAAACCACGCCAAATTTTGTTCACTTGTCATTAAAAAAAATGGTGGGAAGCCATTTTTGGCAAAAGTCACCCTGGCGCAGAATCCGTACCGGACTTGGACAACGGTACTTTTTAACGAAAAAATACCGATATTTTTCCACCTAACTTTTTATTCCAAGCACAACAAAACCATTCAAGTTAATTAAAGCAGGGAATCTTACCTTTTGACTTCTACGCCACGGGTTTCCTCTGTTACAAAATCCATGTTCTTAGAAATAAACAGCCATCATTGTCGAGTCATTCTTTGGCAAATAGTTCGATGAGGTCTTGCAAAACCGGGTTCCATTTTTGCAATTAAATAAAAAACAAATACCTACAAAATAGGCGACAAAAAATATTTGAGTGTGACCACTTTGTGGTAGAAACCTCACCATAACAAACGGAGCGAAAGGATTTCGTCACCGAACCTTTCGGTACTCTTGACGTCATACTCAAAATCGGCCCGTTTTAAGCGGATCGCAATTTGAGGGGTTTTTGCGCATTTTCTTTTCTTAATATTTAAATAACTAATTTTGTTAAAGAAGTATTATTTGAATATTTCGAATCGGAAATAAATTCTTTATATGTATAAATCAACTTCATTCGTTTTTAAAAAATGCGTTAATTGTCCATTCTGGTTTCGCAATGTCTCGAACCATTTTAAAAGAGCAACTTCGACACCAAGAAATACTCATTTTACACGATGGATCGAGTTTCGATGCATGATGTCTTTTCAAAATCGTCTTTGTTTTTCAAAATGGTTGGAACGTTTATTATTATAGCAACGTTTTTCTTCTCACATCGCAGATTTTGTTCAGTTTCATTGATCAATTCAACTTTTTTGGACTGAACGTATTCAATTTACGTTTTAACTCTGTTCAAAGCCACCGTATACCAACGCCATTGACTCAAACTTGAAATTATGGAATGTAAAGGCCCGTTTACTTTCTGTACACGTCAATGCAAACGGGTTTTTCCCGGGAAAACATTAAATTATAAAAAGAAAAATCTCCCCCCCCCCCTTTTTTTTTTTCTAATTGGTTTTTTGTATGTTATTGTTTCGAATTTTCGTATATTTATAAATATTTCGTGGTGTAATTTTGTAAATAGGAAAAATTGTGTACAATTCGCAAAAGACAATGCAATACAGTTCGCTTTAGAACTACTCTGAATGCTCACTGAAACTCAGTATCTCAGCTCAGTAATTCCAGTCAACTAACTAACCAACCAATCCACTCACGGCCGGTCTTATATAGGGGAGGCGAACTTTCGTGAATCTTCCAGAGAAAGACATTTGGAGAACTTTCCAGATCGTAGTCGAAAAGTCCTATACATGTACATGGGGACCGAAAATGTCGCCAAATGGTCGAAAATTTTGGCGACAAAAATTAGTCGCCAAAACCGTCGCCAACTTGGCTCTATATCGCCAATTTGGTGAGATTGCCATTACCATAATGTTAAATGCCCTGCTCTTTGTAAAACTCGCTTCCCAGCGTTATCTCTGTAAAACTCGTTATCAAGCATTAATAGACACACTGCAGGGAAGCCAAGTTAAGACGAACTTTTGCACTGCCTTATGCAAAATGTGCATAAATTTTCATATTTAGAAAATTACACCACGAAATATTTACAAATATACAAAAATTCGTAACATTATGATAATAAAAGGTGTACTTTTGACTTAAAAGATATACACTTCGAAATATGGAGATAATTTAGTGTTGAAAAATATTAAGTTATCTTGGGACCTAATAAAAATATTCGAGATAAACAAATATTCGACTTATGAGACTTCGAGTTATCGCGAGTTGACTGTATCGGATAAAAATACATTTCAAGCTTACGAGAGTTATGTAACTCTTCCCGTTGAGCGACTTTCTCTCAATGAAATTCAGTTTTCAGTAGGACTTATACTGTACATCAGTTACTTTCCCGCAGTTGATGTACAGTTTGGTTTGTGATTACAGCTTCATAAAGCAATTGAAAACTTACAATTTAGTGGTTTTTTTTTTAATACCAAGTCATTTAAAAGGATCACTTAGAGATCTGAAGAAGATCAAAATGTGTTGGGGAAAATTAAATGTTTGTGATGGAAGCGAATAATTAGCAGAGAATCAATTTTTATTTTCTATGTTAAAATATTGGAAAGCAGCTTCCCCCCCCCCCCCCCCTTTTTTTTTATACGTTCACAACCCTCAAAGCTGTCTATGGCGACTATTTTAAGCAAAACCTTCAACTAATTTTGGGCTAAGGTCACTATTTTAAGAAATTAGTTCTTTTTTTTATTTGAAAACTGATAACTGCATAAAAATGAACACATACATATACATTTAGCAAATTGAGGGTTTCCACGTAGCCAATATGCATCCACACATCACTAAATATATGCAAAGCTCCGAAGTGGAAGTTACTTATTGTGTGTGAAAGAAGATTCTTGTGAAAGCAAGTTTTTGTGCTTCGACTAAACATACAGAGAATGAAACACGCACATCACACATGGTACAGTTCTGTGAATGAGGCGATTTCAGCGTTTTGGACCAAAATATCCTGAGATAGCAAATCCCCATTTTAATTTCTAAAAGGTGCATGTGTGTCATGTGTTTGCTTACAATTCTGGTTGCCACGAACCCTTGCATGCTTTCGGATTTCCCCAAACCTCCAGTGGAATAATTACTTCTGTCTCTGCTTCCACTAATGTTTGTCTCTATCATAAATATTTATGCAAGTGCGTGATTGTCAGTTTCACATTGTTACGCTGATATTTGGGCTTGTATGCTATCGCCGAGATTAACGTTGATGTGGGGGTCCTTTTCGCCGCATATTACGCTGATGTATAATAGACAATTGCGAAATTCTCACCAGTATGACAGACGCTGTCTCTAATATTTACATTCTTGTGATGATAATTTCGCCGGTTATTAAGCTTATGTAGTAGATTGTATTGTTGAGATTTAGGCTGGAATGGAAGGCACTATTGCAGATATATACATTGGAGTGATAATGGGTTTAACAGCTGCCTTTTCCGATAGTTGCAACGCCGTTTTTAATGCTGATATTATAACTGCCATCTCTGAGATTTGCGTTGTTGTATACACGTCACGTCCGTGATTGGGGCCAGTTTGATGATCGATTTCGCTGTGTAGATCAATCGATGCAGAATGACTAAAGTTTAAATATTGAAGCTAAATTTATAAGTAACTGCGTGGCCCTGCGTTGCGGAGACCCATCATTGGTGTATAGTAGCACCAGCCACTACGCGGGTTTGGATTTGGCCCGCGACAGATTTTTCTGCGGCCCGCCGGCATCTCGGAAGATAAAAGGGGGGAAAAATCAAATGTCATAGTATATATTTTTTTGTTTTACATAATACATATTATTTCGGATAAATTATAATTTACTATGTATTACAGATTTTTCTGCGGCCCACCGGCATCTCGGAAGATAAAGGGGGAAAATATCAAATTTCATAGTATTCAGTTTTTGTTTTACATAATACATATTATTTCGGATAAATTATAATTTACTATGTATTACAGATTTTTCTGCGGCCCGCCGGCATCTCGGAAGATGAACTATATGAAAAGAAACTATATGAAAAAGCTTTCAGCAAGGTGGTTTCCATCAAGAATAAATGCAGAAATAACTTAAATGAATCTCAATTGGACAATTTATTAAAATTGAGTGCAACGTATACTTCAAATGACATCGACTCTATTATAAAATAAACTGAATGATTTCGACCGCCATCGGTTCGCAATTGATATCGACTTAAACGGAGTAATCTGGAAGTACAGTTTAAAAATTTATTAAAAGTAAGGTCAAGTCGCAATGTTGACCTTACTTTTAATAAATTTTTAAACTTACTGTTGAAACAAAAGATTTTATTCTTTTTTAGACTTTGATTTACTAGTTATGAGAACTGTTATTTTTTTTTTTTTAATTACTCGAAAAAAGAATCAAATATCAGTTGCAATTTTATAAAGAGAAAATGAGTTTTCTGAAATACTATATTGCTAAATCGATAATAATTAAAAATACGTATACTATTGTGTGTATCTGGCCCTCGAAAAGCTCCAATGTAAGTCATTCGGCCCGCTTCTAAAAGTTAGTGGCGAACGCTGATCTAGGCAATATGGATAAAACAGAATCTAGATAATAAAAAAAAAGTCTCCTGATGGTGTATTTTGTATAGCCTGAAAGCTGGACTATTTTGCAATACAGGTGACTTATTTAGAAACTGCAATATTATTGCGACATTCGACAAATATGAGATGAGAAAGTTTTGCTTGGATGCTTTTTATAGAGAAATACAGCTTGAATTTATTGCTCGATTAAAAACCCTTCCCACAGAAATTTTCCCAGTTATGCTTCTTATACCAAGTGCTAAAATAACAAGCGGCGTTTCGAGCGGCATCGGGACGAGGCGTCCCAAAATAAACCAAACAACCCCCTAAGGGGCATCGTTTGTTCACGGCAAAAAGGAGGAACAAAAATTGTCCAGACGACAGAAGAAAGTGTTGACCTACTCAGGGGGAAGTGACCCCCTCCACTTTCGATGAAAGGATATTTTAAGAACGTTGCGTCATCGTTGATTTCACTTTTTTCGCTCGATCCCCCCCATCTCAGTTAATTTCCTTCAGCTTTGTTCCATTGACACGCGAAACTCGAAACGTGATGAAGCAGAAAACGCTTGCTTCCTGCAACGAAGCCTTCTTGCGCGGGGAGGACCCTCTAAGAAAGCGTTCGCCACTTAGCTTTTAGAGGAGGGCCGTATAACTTAAGTTGGAGCTTTTCACGGGCCTGATAGACCAATATATGTTTTACCAATTATTGATTTAACAATCTATAGTTTAACTATCTATATTTCTGAAAACAAATTATTCACATTTTTCTTATCTTAATAAAAATACAATTGATAATTGATTAATTTCTTTGCAAATAATTAAAAAATAACAATTTTCATTCCTAACCCTTTGCACTCGACAGGTGACTCTCGCTCACCACTAGGTTTGATGAGGAAATTCGATACAAAGAAATGAATGTTTATTTAGTTTCTTTGAAGCGGGTCCTCAACCACGAACCGAATTAAAAATGCGTGCGTAACGTCTCGAGTAGCTAGATTCCCCAAGCGGAAAAAGGCTTCGAGTGCAAAAGGATTGATAAATCGAAGTCTTAAAAAAAAAGTGAATCTTTCGTTCCAACGTGACAATACGAGTTGACCTAACTTTTTATTAAAAGTATTTAAACAGTTTTAAGTCGATGTCAATTGTGAGACGATGGCGGTCGAAATTGTTAAGTTTATTTTACGCAAGAGTCACTATTTGTCGCAGTGTTTCTTACAGACAATCTTAATTACAGCCAACCAAATTAAAATTATGTAAAAAAAAAATGTCCATACCATGAAGTTTAATTTTTTTTTCCTGTGTGGCCGGCGGGCCGTAGAAAAATGTCGCGGGCCGCGTAGTGGCTAACTTTGATCTAAGAGGTTCGTAATCTAATTTATATCTATTATGGATTTGGTGATTAATATTATCGAATAAGTTATGATTACAAAGAATTTCAGCCAGGACATTTAAACCAGAGCTTTGGTGGAATGCCTTTCTGGTACTGCTTATTTTATTTTACGAGAAATAAAGAAAAGGATAGATATCTACTGAAAACAGCTCAATCTTTGTTGCTTTTGTAAAAAGTATTATTGGTATTTCAAATCAAGCATAATAAAAGCGTCTGCTTGCTGTTGCAGAACGCATTTTGCTAATGTTTTATTAAAAATAAAATACATAACTGCAATCTATACGGTTCCCTTGTCGGCATTCTATAATTTAGCTGTTACGATAATTCCTAGATTAAATAATTTATTGGGGTACCATTTTAAATGAAATACAGTACTTTATTTTAAAACAATTCTGTACTTTTACTCTCCCCTATCTTTCTGTTCACACACCATGCGATTTCTAATATTACATCTGGCACAGCTTCATCTAAGTATTCTCGTATCTTGACGCGTTTACATTAAAGGAAACAAAAATACGCGAAATGGGGGGGGGGGGGGGAATCAAAATGTCAATTGCCCGAAAACTCCGTTTTCAAATTTTACAATGCCAGAGCAACCAAAGTCGGTCAATTATTTTCAGAATTGTAGACTAGAGTAAATCCAAATGACGATCATTGCCCATTCATTAGAGGTCGGAAATATCGAACAAAATAAATATCGATACTATATCGTTGCATAGAAAAGATATCGATACATGATTTTTTTTTTTTTTAAATTTTATTTTCAATTTTGCCAGAAACGAAGTTTTTGGGGGCAAATTTTTACTTTTCATGAATTCATGCCAAAATTGTTTTAATAAATAAATTATGAAAAATGATAATATTATTTATTTATAAAAACAATCAGAATAAATAAAATACATTTGGATGTCAATACTTAAGTTCGCATTTATTTTTAAAGAAGAAATTTTGAAAGGTAGTTTACCACATATTTTGCTGATAGATGTTTTTAATATTTTAAATTAAATACAAATTCCAGGCACATGTTAGCAACAGAAACGGCGCTATGTTAATGACTACTAATAAATGATCTTATCTTTCCATTACCTTATGTTATCTTTTTAGTTAGGGTGCCATTTTAACTGTCTCTCAGTCAAGTCCAAACTTTAGTTTTGAAAAGGGAATAAAGAAAATCGGAAAAAACAACACATGGAACTTAAAAACGATCATCAAAAAACTAAAAATGTTTGAAAATATCGATATATCAGTAACTTGTATCAATATTTTTACCATCGATATATTTTTTAAAAATATCGTCGTATCGATATCTCTTATCATTCATCGTATTGCAATGGGCCACAAAATCGGCAGCGATTTATCCCCCGCCTAATTCGATGGTCTCGGTTCATCCTATGAGAAAAATTTCATCAATTTTAATGAAAGTAGTGGAAAGGAGACTAGAGAATAATAGTATCTTAATTCAAATTCGGCACCCATCTCCGGTTGTTAGTAATCGGAATTTTCAATCCTTTTTAAAATTGTAACGATGTACACTATTCAGTTAAATTAAAGGATAACCTGTTTTCCCCTCATAACTTCGCACTGAAGCACCATAAACACATGAAATTCGCATCAAAGTGATATCTTTATCTAACATAAGTAAAACAACTCAGTATCAAATTGAAGTGTACAGTGGGGGCATGTGCAAAAGAATGGAGTACCATTGGTGTGCAGTTGTAGAGATGCAAAAATCATGCAACTTAAGGAAATGTGTTTAACACTGAAAGTTCTTCAATTGAGCCTCGCCCATCAACGAATGTTTCTCCTTTGTTTCACTTACAAGATAATATAATGTAATAATTATCGAAAACATTTAACCTATTTCGCCATTTTTTTAATTTTTTTTTTTTGTAATTAACAATTATTGCCAAATTGGCTCTTTTTTAAAAATTAACGAATATATATGAAAAGGGTTAGTTACACCAGTTCATGATATATTTAAACACTGTGAACAGTATTCGGTGTAACTGAAAGTTGTGCGATGCCCCACACCATTAGTTTCTTGTCTCACGTGCACCTGAACAAATCTTTTTATGTCAACCCTGTTCCTAAATATGACCGGGAAAATCTTTATTACTCCAGTTTTCATAGGGAACGAAATATCCAATCTTAAACAGAAACACAATCGTCAAATATCACGATATTCTTAATCCCGCTTAATTTACTGAAACATGATGATTTAAATTCACTTTAAAAACTCTTACCATTTTCTGTTACTTTGGTTTGGAACTTCCACTTGCAAAATGCTTAACACAGCCGTACACATCTCGTAATTTTGAGCATCTAGAAGAAAACGCGATCGAAATCTTCCAGTGTAAACCCCTCTCTCCAACCCCACCACACCAAAGAGAGGACATTGAGGCCACGACACGACAGATTTAATGTCCACCATCCCCCCCCCCCCCATTAGGTACCCACCAATATTTGACAGACCGAAGACCGAACCTACAATCCACCGATCATGAGCCCGATACTCTACCGCTGGATTATCGAAGCCTATCAGTTACTTTCCAAGAGATTTCTTGCTAATAAGTGTCAAAAGTGAAAGGAGTGAATTCCAGCGCTTTCACTGTCATGGTCGGATGACATACGGTGTCACTGGCCGCAATATACGTTTTTTTTTTTAAATAAACTCCTGACTGAAATACATATTTCCTCGTCTGTGACATACATGATTGTTAATGAGTTTTCCTTTTCAATCGATTCGAAAACCCTCTGACGCGTGACTCGCTCATGCCCCACAACAAACAACTAAATCCCCTGGAGGACAAATTGGAGGGGGGGGGGGGAAGCATGTAACGTCATCTAACCGTTCCTATATTTTACGAGGCGTAAAGGGTGGACCAGCGAAAAGGAATCCCTGATTTAAAAAAATATTAAATAATAACTCACAAAACAAAGATCGCCGGAGAAATGAAACGAAAAGTATAGTTATTTTGAAAGATGTACATCTTAATATAATATACATCTTAAGATAATCTTATACTAAATTTTCAAAATAAGTTACAAATGTGGCCAATAGATGGCGCTGTACATTGTAGTTCTTATGAATAAAGAGTGCTTTGAAGCTCAGAGCGATCAGTACCACTGTTAAAACGTGAAAGGAAGTTAGCGTGAATGCAGATGACACATTTATAACATATTTCTAGAATTTGGTTACTACAGCGCCATCTGTTGGCAATATTTGTAACTAATTTCGAAACTTCTGAGTTTCAGATATTGACACCTATCAAAATGACTCTACTTTTTGTTTCATTCTTCTATCAATCTTTGTTTTTGAGTTATTTAATTTTAAAATCACGGGAGTCCTTCGCTAGACACCCTGTATTTAACTGTAGAAATTAGAGGTAGGAAATGTCGGATCTAAATATCGATAGTATATGGTTGCACATAAAAAAAATATCGATACATCGATACATGATTTTTTTTTTTTTTATTTGATTTTCAATTTTGCCAGAAACGAAGTTTTTCGGGGCAAATTCCTACTTTTCATGAATTCATGCCAAAATTGTTTTAATAAATAAATTATAAAAATTGTTTTAATATATAAATTACATTATCAATCAGAATAAATAAAATACATTTGGATGTCAATGCATAAATTCACATTTATTTTTAAAGAAGAAATTTTGAAACGTAGTTTACAGCATATTTTGCTGTTAGAGATGTTTTTAATATTTAAAATTAGATGCAAATTCCAGGCACACGCTGGCAACAGAAACGGCGCTGACTACTAATAAATGATCTTATCTCTCCATTACATTATGTTTTCTTTTTGGTTAGGGTGCAATTTTAACTGTCTCTTAGCCCAGTCCAAACTTTAGTTCTGAAGTGTTTGAAAAGGGAATAAAGAAAATCGAAAAAAAAAAAAAAACACATGGCACAAAACATCGAAAAATCATCAAAAAAACTGAAAATATTTGAAAATATCGATATATCGGTGACTTGCATCGATATTTAAAAAAAAAAATATCGTCGTATCGATATATCGCCGACTTCTAGTAGAAATAGATCCCTGGTCATGATGGATTTGTACTGAAGCACAACAACTACTCGAGGTCTTTAGGGCTTGTGTTGGGTAGTGAGAGGTCTTTTAAGGGTACACTTCTCGAAATGTGAGAAAACACGATTGAAAACATGAAATGGAATTTCGCTTCTAAAAATAAAACTGTATACATAGGTTTTTAATATAACATAGGAAATGATATTTCTACTCATTTCTCCCCTTGCCGATCGCATTCCTTAATCAGTTTTGTTGTCTCACTTGAAACAACCTCCCATCTTATATAGAGTGCTCATTTTATACATGGTTAAGAGAAGGTCCCAGCAAGAATCATTTCATATACTCGCTATGTTACGATCGTCTAGCCCAGTGCATATAGAAACTACTTTATACAACCACCTTGAAATTTGGAGAGTAGGCATCTAAACGATCACTTAATTAAACGACATTAAATATTTGCATTTAATAGCTATCTATTATTAAGTGAAAATTAAAATAGCAAATGACAAAAAACCAGGTGGAGCCACTGCATATGCATTGACGTAAGGATTTCAAATATAAAATAAAACATATTAGACAGTATTTTTTTTTAGTTTTTAATTTATGTCATTTCATAAAGTGATCATTTTTATACCAACTCACCAAATGTCAAGGTTTTATGCAAAGTAGTTTCTAAATGCACTGGTTTAAAAGATCGTAACATAGCGAGTATATGAAATGATCCTTTGCTAGGACTACCTCTAAAGAACAATGCGATTTCACTGAAATGAAACTTTTATTCTCGCAAAAATGAATTTATTAATTTATTGTAATTTTATAAATAAACTACCATAACAGTTTATAGTTCCCACTACTATATAGTTATAATAGTAGTGAGATTTACGCGAGGCGAAAAAAATTAAAAACAATGTCGACTCTTTTCAATCCTTACATTTTTTTTTTTTTTCGTCTTCTGAATATTTTTTTTTTTTTTTTTTTTTTTGGTACGATACCAAGAATTATCCAAGATAGGTTTCATATTTTAAAAACTTGGAATGTTTGGGAGAGACAGTCAAATAAATTACCAAGTATCTCGTGAGCCAAACGATAGATTTGAATTTTCATTTATGAAAGATTTCTAACTTTATTTGGCCGACTAAACGGTATAGTGGTTAGCGTGCTAGCTTCTAGACCGCGAGGTTGCGGGTTCCGAGTCCCGTGTTACGCATGGGTGTTTGTAAATGTATGTCGGCTTGTCTAATGACAAATGATTCGGCGCATTATAGCCCTCGTGTTGCTGACGGCGCCAGATAATCTGAAAACAACCAAACCAATCTAACTTTATTTGTCTTTAAAATGGTTCCCCCATCTGGTAATCTTTAAGAACATCGAGTTACAATAAATAAACATCGACTCGAAATGCATTAGAGATTTGCGCTTTCAAAACCTGTACGTAACGTGGATTTCAAAAATTCCCTTCCAATACAAACTTCGCTGTGATTAGATTAGATTCCATTAAAGTAAACATTTCACAAAATATTTTCCTCAATTAAAGATTTAAGAGTTATAGGAGCAAAAATTCAGAACACAGTGTGCTTCTCGACCTAAAATAGAGCACTTTTCCTCAAAATAAATCCCAAGATATTTCCCTGTCTCGGAGACGTCTTTTCGCGGTATGTCGAACTTTTTTTCGAAAGGCAAAAAAAAAGTTTCTTTCATAAATTAACCTCCAATCCCATGTTGGTGCGGGAAAGTGATC
Organism: Linyphia triangularis; assembly: GCA_963978545.1. Classification (NCBI taxonomy): domain Eukaryota; kingdom Metazoa; phylum Arthropoda; class Arachnida; order Araneae; family Linyphiidae; genus Linyphia; species Linyphia triangularis. The sequence continues at coordinate 86,449,960 of OZ021729.1, read as the reverse complement.
ATCGTCTTAGCCTGCATGTGTCGCGAAGCGTAAGGGGAAAAGTATTCTCTCCCCCCCCCCCCCCCCTTAGAATGGGTGCCTCTTCTATCCAGACTTAATAGATTCGAAGTTTAGCACTATACTAAACTCCAACTTAACTTGACATCACTAGACGGTAGATCGTCACAGTGCTCATAGGCGTTTAATCCTTTTTGGCGGCGTGAAAGCATAATGCTCGCCAAACCACAACCGTGTAGAGAACGAAAGGCTATAAGGTTTGGCGAACATTGTCTTCACTCCTCTAAAATGGATTAATTGCCTATGAGCACGGTGAAGATCTATCGTCTAGTGATGTCAAGTTAAGTTGGAGTTTAGTATAGCAGAGTTAGTTCCAACGGGGTGCAGGCTAGCGAGAACTTTCAAGTTTTTGTTAAAATCTTAATTTTTTTTTAAAAGGGTGAGTGGGATTTTATTTCTTTTAAATAATAATTAATAGTAAGTCATTAATTTTCTGCACCAAATAAAGATTTAAACCTTCAACTGCTGTAGTTGGTTAGTTTGATATTTGCTATGTTTGAAGGGAATGTAAAAGGGAAGACGAATCCAGGAACGTGGAAAACGGCTTTACCTTTTGCTTCCATGAATCATAGAAGTGGAAACAGATAAGTTATATATATATAGCGTCAAACTTTGACGTCATATCAAAGAATTTGCATGCAGATAAAACGCTACTCCTCGCAACATATACAAGTCAAATACACCACAATATTTTTGGTGCAAGGGCAACACGTGGTCTTTACTTGAGGTGAACAGATTTGTCTGACTAAAATTCAGGATACGTCTCATCCATGGGGAAGGGGATATTTTTTAAGCAATTTCAATAAGTTATCCTTTAAAAATTTTACTGAATCATGTGACTTTTTCATTTTATAAATAATTTCAACGATCTAGTTACATTTGTGTTTATAGTGAAATATTTCTGTAAAATATTCACGCTTTGCTAAATACTGTTTACTAATGCCTATATTTAATATTTATTAATTTTCTAATTATCAGTAGTATTCGTTATATTTCTGCAATTACAGTTTTCGATATTTTATTTATTTCGTGTGAAGAATGCACATCTTTAATGTTGTAAATAAATTATGTTACTTTTGCGTTTACTTGCTATTTTTGTATTAATCTTAAACATGACACTATAAATCCAAGTAGTTTCTATGCAATTTTAGACTAATACTTGTATTTTTTTAACGTCGTGAAACGCGCCACATTGACAGTTCGATTTCTCCCGCTGTGAAGAAGAACCTTAAAAATACCTTTCGTTTTATGGAAATTCTCCCTGAAGATCGGTCCAAAAATGGTCGAAATATTTTCGCTCATAAGTGACGTGTTTTTCAACATAATGCATTGAAATTTGGTATACAAGGTAAACGATGAGTTCTGAATCGAATGGAATGATAAAAAATAAGGGTTCGTATTGAAATTTTCGAAGATAGCGTTACTTTTACTTAGTAAACGGTTCCTCAAGAAGAAAAAAATTGCATCAGATATATAGAAAATCGTAAGCAAAACATTTTGGTGCAAACCGTAAGATTCTACGATAATTAGAACCGTAGATATAGCCATCGTTCTGTTTATTTGGGGGGGGGGGGGTACTGTACCATGAGTTTAGAGACACCCTGTATATATTTGCGTATTATATTATTGGAACACATTCTAAGTAACGGAAGAGCAGGAACAGTTTAGCGGGACATTCTGATAGCGGAAAATCAAGGTGAAAAGCAGGAGCTAATGCCACAACTGTCGTTCAAAATGCTAATTTGGACATTTAAAATAAATTTATCTTTAAACCAACATTTGCCGTAGAAGATTCACTTAACACACTATATAGATAATTGATAAATAGTGGATTGCTTTTGGTAAATTCAAAGTTTTGTATCCATCTTATATTTTGCCGTCTGATTTCCCTGTGCTCGTAAGTTCTCTCTCCCCCCCCCCCCCAAAGATGTAGTAGAGTGCGCCCCCCCCCCCCCACTCTTACCCCTGGAATAAAAAAAAATATCACTGATTTTGGATTTCAACTCATTTGGCTATGAGGTAGACATCCACTGTTCGTCAAGCAAAGATGAATTTATATTTGGGATTCACACATCTAATTAAACTAGTTCTTTTCAAAAGTACATATTACAAAACAAAAATTGAGCCTTTTTTAAAAATAGAAAAACCACCACCTTCCAATAACATGCCCTAGAACAAAGCAACTCGCTTTCTTGAATCGATTCACAACATCATTTCAAAAACCGATTTGGGCTACGAGCGATGGAACGAGTTCGTTATTGTTGTGAAATTTATTGTGTGTGTTTGCTGCTGTCTATTATTGGCAATCAGATCAGAACTAGTTGCGGCCTCACCCAAACATAATTTTAGAACAACCACGAGAATTTACTTTTTTTTTTTTTTCACGAGACAGGAATCAACAATCGTTTGCTTCCTCTTTTCCCGATTTCACTTTTATTGGTGGCAGCACGCTCTTAACCCAGTTTTTTTTTTTTCTTTTTCGAAATGGTTTGTACAACTATTACAGGGAATTCGATCGCGTTTCCTTGTTCAGGAATTGAGTTGACTTTATTTAAAAAGAGAATCGTTCGTTTGGCTTATTTAGAGGAATCTTCTTTCTCCAAACACACATTTTGTAATTTTGCGATTAAAATAAATTAATAAAAAACTAATAAAAAAAAAGGCGAAAGACTGGTTTTTTCCACAGCGTGAAAAACGTGTTCCATTTAAGTTTAGTCGCTGGGAATTAACGTCGAGGAAATAATTATAAGAGTTTAAAAGAATAAAAAAAAATAAAAAAAATGGTGGTCTTTGGTTCGTGGGAAGTGAAGCGAATTAAAAGTTATGAGCTTCGGGCTCTTCCTCGCAAACATTTTTTTTTTTTTTAAATGATTTGATGCGAATGAAAACAAGGCTACGTCGTATAATACCAAATTTCAAAACAGACCGTTAATTCTCCCTTTAAATTTCTTTTCTGATATGACTGCTTTTTTGTTGCACACAACTGCAGTTTGCAAAATTGCACTGGAAGTATTAGTTATTTAAAAAAAAAAAAAAAAAAAAAATGAACCCCAGGTAGTCTTGTTAGAAATGGTACAAGTGATTCTCTCTAAGGAATTCATTGTACATCATAAAAATGAGAGCCGACCAAACGGTATAGTGGTTAGCGTGCTAGCTTCTAGACCGCGAGGTTGCGGGTTCCGAGTTCCGTGTTAGGCATGGGTGTTTGTAAATGTATGTTGGCTTGTCTAATGACGAATGTTTCGGCGCATTATAGCCCTCGTGTTGCTGACGGCGCCAGATAATCTGAAAACAATCAACAACCATAAAAATGAGACCTCCTGTATACGCTTCCAAAAAAACTTATGATTTCGGGGCTGTATATCAATAATTATAAAACTAATAATGATAACCCCCTGCTTGCTAATGCCCCCGAACTTTAGATTCTGTGTCTTGGAGAAGTTGGTTGGTTGTTTTCAGATTTATCTGGCGCCGTCAGCAACACGAGGGCTATAATGCGCCGAAACATTCGTCATTAGACAAGCCAACATACATTTACAAACACCCATGCCTAACACGGGACTCGGAACCCGCAACCTCGCAGTCTAGAAGCTAGCACGCTAACCACTATACCGTTTGGTCGGCGTGTCTTGTATAAGAAATGTGACAATCTTTGAGAACTGAATCCTACTACTTTGTGAGAAGCAGTATCAACAGCAGTTCAAAATCCTCCTAATACGCTCGAATAATTTGATAATATTACTTCAGTGATTAGTTTATCTCGTGTCTTTGAATGTGAACATATTAATCCGAGAGGCAACTGCAAATTTAAATAACCCATCGACAATCATCCTGAATTTTGTTTTTATAGAAAGTGGGGGGAAAATTGAGTCGATCACGTATCCATTGGTCTGCCGGGACAAAAATGACCGAAACTATTCAAAAATCGTCTTTGAATGATTTGAACTAAATTCGATTGCCAAATATGCCACAACTTGCCAAATAATGAGCATTGTTTTTTTTATTTGGTAACCCACTGCTCTTTAATTTTTAATAAGGAAGAGAGCAGACGATATTTATTCTCTGGCGAAAAATACTTCCATCTTTTAAAAGTGCGCCAAGTTGGCGATAAATACTACGTCACTGATGACGTAATATTTAATGTCAATTTGGCTGACTTTTACTGAAGTCGAGAAATATTATGTTAAGTTTCACTCAAAAATCTCGGTACAGATTAGTTTCTGAACAACTCGAGTAACTTCTGATGTGATCTCAATTTTCTAATGTGACCTTAATATGTTTTTTTTTTTTTTAATTCACTTATAATAAATTTAGATGTCTTTTACGAGTGAAATATTATTTTATGACACCTATTCCGAAAAATATATTAAAAATATTATCCATAAGTTTAGTCAAACAAGTTGTAATAATCAATTCTAATGTCCCACAAATTTCGTTATTTTAGTGTTTTTTTTTTTTATTTTTTTAAACTATATTTTATGGTATCAATGCACATGACGTTAGCACCAATATTTTTTACTGATTTGAACACGTGATGGTCTTTATTTTTTAATACCGCACTATTAAAACTCGTTAACTTAGGTGGAAATTTTAGAAATATAAGCAATTTTCATCACTTATAGAGGATTTCAACTATTTTCGTGCTATTTGAATTTGAAACAAAAATAAAACGCTTTTTCTGCTCACCCTACTAATTGACCCAATTTCCGATATCCAATAGAGCTAAATCTTGGCAAATAGTCGCGTTGTGGCAAATAGTCGCAATGTGTTCTATCAAATTTTAGATAGGGAAAAAAAAATTATTAAACAGTTCGGAATGGGTATTTTGTTCTTAGTTATCAAATATCATGCATACCCTATTTGAGCTCATCAAGTAGCAATTGGACATAAAAATTGGCAATGCATTTAAAGAATTTATATTAAAAACTTTTTTTTAATGGGTTATATTATTTTCAATGGAAAGGTTCGTGGGTTAAGGTCATGGAAAGGTTCATTAATGTAAAGGTTCAAAGGATTTTCATTTGAGGCTAATGCATATTGAGGGAGAAATCCCATGAAATGTGCTTTTACAATCTGCTAAAAAGTGACAATTACTATGTTTTTTGAGGTATAGCTATTTCAGTGCTTGTATTTGTGAGTAATTTCGTATAAAATGAAGAGTACAGATAGAACTAGGGGTGTAGAACATCGCACAACTTTCAATTAGACTATAATAAAGGTGTCAGTTTGTGTCATTTACAGTTTTTATACTTTCATCATTCATCTAGAAAAAATTGCCAGTTTGACGAATATTTTTTTGCCATAATTCTTGTATATGTCTTTTAAAAAAAAAAAAAAAAAAAAAAAAAAAAACACTCTTCGCCAAATACATAATTTTGGCGATATACGCGACGAGAGAATTGAAGATTTGTGATCCGTAGCATTTCATTTATTTCAAACTGTGGTCATCTTAAGGTTGAGAAACACTGATGCTGCATTTAGGAGAGAAACTGAAAATTACAACCCAAATTCAAAATAATTGAATAACAGAACATTTTAAAAATTATGTTGAATTTTAATATGGGAAAAAAATAAGCATAATCAATTCATTCAATATGAATTTAAAAAGCAGACAAAATATTTGCATACCTGTTAACCGATTGGTTGCGACAAGTATAAAGCTTGACACCGGGAAAATCTTACGTTATAATAGTCTTCTGCTGAAAATGGGCCCTCAACGTGATATTTCTGAAACAACGAAATCGTGTATTTTATCATTGTTTAAAGTTGGAAAGAAACAGCAAATGAATGTTTTACAATCTATGGTTTTGAAGATTTTAAAGGAATATTGAAGAACCGGCCAACTACAAAATCGCCAAAAATGATCGCAAATTAAAACGTAATGTAATTAAAAGTAACCTAAGTAAAGGTGGTAGAAAGCTTGTAACAACTGCCAGAAATGAAAGCAAATTGAAGCGAACCGTTCAAAATAATCACTTTAAAACTGTTTTTACATCAAGATGCTAGGAAAGAATCTGGAGTTGTGTCAAAATCAACTACACTTAGGTGATTGCATAAATTTGAGTATCAATCGCGGGTGCCCAAAATAAAACCAAAGCTGAACATGAAATAGAGACGTCCATGATTCTTCTGGTGCGAAGAGAAGCTCATCTGGAGAATCTTAAACAAGATTTATCAAAGGCATCACGTTTTAAAAAGCGAAACAAGAACACTTCCGTCGTCAACAGATATTTGAAATAAAGATTCATTTCTGAATAAAACATTTTCTCTGTCTTGTTGCCCCTAGATAAGCTTCTCTTTGCACCAGGAGAGTCAAAAATGAACATGAGGCACGCATCTGCTTCATGTTCATCCTTGATTTTACTTTGGGTACCTGCGATTGAAACTTAATGTGTAATTGAATTTCGCACGACAATAATTGACTTTCGCACGACAACTCTTGATACTTTCCATCACTTATTGATGTAAAAAAACAGTTTTAAAGCGATTATTTTGGACGATTCGTTTTATTTTTTGTGTTCATTTCTGGCAGTTGTTACTAGCTTTCTGCCACATTTACTGAGGTTACTTTTTAGTTGGGTGGTTCTTTCGATGTTCCTTTAAAATCTTCGAAATAGTAGATTGTGAAACATTCATTTACTGTTTATTTCCAACTTTAAACTACGACAAAATACACGATTTCGTTGTTTTAGAAGTATCACGTTGAGGACCCATTTTCAGCAAAAGACTAACGTAAGATTTTTCGATTGACAAGCTTTATACTTGTCTCATCCTATCGGCTAACCGGTATGCAAATATTTTGTGTACTTTTCGAATTCATTTTGAATGAATTGATTATTCTATTTTTTTTTTTTTTTACACTTATAAGAAAATCAACATAATTTTAAATGTATTAACGAACTTTAATTTGTTAAAATACCATCTGTATTGTTGCCGAAAATTGTTTTGCCAATTCAAAAATAACATAAGTTAGCTTTTAATTTGCATGTGTTCATTTTACGCGACGTTTTGCCAAGTTTTGTAGAAAGTTCTGTTATTCTATTATTTTTAATTTGGGTTGTATTAGTTGCGTTAATTGTAGGCAAAACTAACAGTGTTTCATTCCTCCCTCTTTTACCCCATTGACACTTCTATTGTTGTTACTTATCCTCAATAGATCTGACATTTGTCAGATCAACTCCAGAAGGTTGTTGACCGCCAGAAAATCGATGGAAATAAGGGGATCTGACGTTAAGTCCGCTTTGGAAAGTCAGACGCAATTCAGAATGTGATCCGGTGAGGCTGGATGGTCACAGCATTTTTTACAAGTAGGGTAAATTTTTGTGCCATGTTCGAATGACAGACATTTTAGGTGATCACTTAAGAATTTGGCTAAAGCACTCTGGGAGCCTCGATCGCATTCGATTTCCAGAAAAGTACCAAGAGATGTTCCGGGGCACCATTGGAGCGCATGTGGATTTTACTAGATTAAATTTTGTTCAGATTTTTCATCGGAGTCAAGTTCCTGATAAGTAAGCGAGGAGTCAGTGGGCTTTACTTCCTCACTGCCCATTTTGGCGCATCTAATTCCGCTTCTCAATTTTTCTTCTTTTGCAGAATGGACCTTGAAGTTAAGTTCTTTATTAAGTTTTTTCGAAATTCGAACACCACAAATGTTGAAATTCCACCTACGAGACCTAAATTTGTAATTTAAAAAGGCAAGGGATATGGATTTATGTAAAAATCGACCCACAAATGGGAAATTCCTCGAGGTTTTCCACATTATCACTAACCCACTTTTTAGAAGCCTCCTGTGAGGTTCACTGATGCACTTTCCTTTTAGACCTCACCTACTTGGTTTAGTCTAACCTCAGAAACTCCTTTTTGGAATTATTCTTAGCGTTTTCTGTAAAGTATCCTGATAAATCCTTTTCATTTTACTTTTCAATTAAGGATACAACTCGTAATCAACTTCTGTGGCGTTTTTTCTAAAATGATTGACAGTCATTTTTCTTATCAATTATTCCGAAAATGCGTAACCAACCCAAAGATTGATTGGTCTTTCTTGACAACTCGTTGGCCGACCAAACGGTATAGTGGTTAGCGTGCTAGCTTCTGGACCGCGAGGTTGCGGGTTCCGAATCCCGTGTTAGGCATGGGTGTTTGTAAATGTATGTTGGCTTGTCTAATGACGAATGTTTCGAAGCATTATAGCCCTCGTGTTGCTGACGGCGCCAGATAATCCGAAAACAACCAACCAACTTGACAACTCGTTCTAGTAAGTGCAGCAATTTCAGAGTAGAATCCCACTTTTTTTTTAAAAAAAATTACTTTATATTAACTGCGTTTTTGAGTGTATGTTTGTGGGTTTGTCGATGAGGGGGGGGGGGGAATCTGCGGAGGCCTAATGAAACCCTTTGCCTTCATCCAATCGATATGAAACTTGGCAGATAGAATGCATTGCCATCGACATCGAATCTATCAAATTTTTTGGGGGTTGAAACTGTCACTAAAAGATGACTTTTACGGACAACTAATATACCAACTTCCTGTCATCCAATCGCACCAAAATAATATTGAACCGACCATTGAAGAAACTCTTTCCTGTTGCCAATTCTTTTTTATAAATAAATAATAAAATTGTTTTAATCAGAATAAATAATCGATATTTGAATGTGAGTGCATGAATTTACGTTCATTTTGTAATAAATAAATTTTGAAACGTAGTTTGCCGCACATTTTGCTGATAGAAATGTATTTGATACTTAAAATTAGATGCAAATACCAAGCACGCGCTGTTTACAGAATCGGAACTGTGTTAATGAATATAAAAACTGGCGATGCGTATAAAGGATTTATATTAAAAAATTTTCTTTTATGGGTTTTTAATATTGAGTCATTCATATTAGCTTCATGTTAAGGATAAAAATGCCCGAATAAAATTCCCCTCAAGTTAACCGTAACACAAAAAGTGCAAATAGATTTAGATCTCATTTTTTTTTTGTAAGGTGGGGGGGGGGGGGGATATAAGAAGGGTTGAGAAGGAGTATCTCAAGCTCATCAATTGAAAAAAAAAAAAACATTTCCTATATACAACCTAATCATAAGAGTTCTAAAATAAAGTTTAATACATTCTTTTTTTTTTTTTAATTTTGCCTACTCTTACAAATTTTTGCTGACACATTTCCTTCAGCCCTACCTGACTCCATCGTAGTCCGAACCAACGTTTACCCATAAACAAATTACTATCCAAAAACAACTTTTTTGTAACTCACAATCTTTGAAAACGATCTAATCTTTGATCACGCAAAAATCGATGGAATGTAATGGAACGTCAATCTAGCCACGAACAGGCATCAAAGTTTTATAAAATTAGCCCGAATCGCAAGCTACCAGTCGGGGGTTCCAGTTTAGATTGCCAGTCTGTGACGTCACCTGACAACTGGTTCCATTGAACCAAACATTTTCTATTTACTGCCGTCGGCGACAACCAATCACTCGCGCTCTCCCGAGATCACCGACAGATGGCGCAGCGGCCGCTTAGCTGACGTCACAGAACTGGCGATCTAAGCTGGAACTCCGACTGGCAGCGTGCAAATCTGGCTAGAGAATGTGTATACTGGCATAAATGTCCGCTGCACAACTTTGAAGCCTCACATATTTCCCGCGCCATCTTTTTTTAAAAGTTAAGGAACAAATTTGTTCCAACCCGTTTTGTTGCATAATCGAAGAAACCAACGGGGACTCTATTTCTGCGCTAATTGACCCAGAAAATGCGAAGAAGATACATTCGCAAGGGTCGTCCGTGTTAACAGATGGAAAGGAAAAGGGAAGTGATTCTGAGGGGGGGGGGGGGGAGGAATTGAATTGATTCTTTCTTGTGATTCTTAGGATGCTTTCTCTCACTTTTATCTGCATGAAAACAATCGTGGATAGAATAAATGTCGACTTGATGATAGTGTGAGAATTCCAACTACAGTCAAACCCCTGTTAACGCGAAATCGATGGGGCAGTCGAAATGTTTCGCCTTAACCGAAATTCGTGTTAACCGTCTAAAAACTTGTTCATCTAATTAATGCAGATATGTCTGTAATATAAGTATTTAGTACTGCTGTTTTTTTTTTTTTTTTTTTTTTTTTTTATTTAGAATATTTACATTGCAAGTCTTATGTTTTAATAAACTGGGCAATTCTCTGGCTGACGCACGGGACATTTTGGCTCTTTTTTTTCTACTCGTAAACAGATAAGAATTATAAAATTAAGGTGAATCTAATAGTTATGTTTTTATTTTATATCATATCACTTGGTGACAAAGTTATATGGGCAAATAATTATTTTAACTAGGTCAAATAGGCATTTTTATATCATCTGAAGCATGGGACACGTATGTGTCCCGTACGTCAGACAATATAAAGGATATTTTTTTCCATATGACTTTGTCACCAAGTAAAGCTAAATAAAACAAAAGCATAATTGCTAGGTTCAAAATAACTTTAGAATTCTAATTTGTTTACGAGAAAAGAGCTGAAATGTCTCGTGCTTAAAGCATAGAATTGCCCCACTAATTTAAAGAGATATACATTTACAACAACAAAAAAAAGAAAATGTATTTACCAGTTACTTATTATTTAAAGAATTCTGTTATTGATTTTTGCTTTTAAATTTTATCGCTTCTAAATTATTTAAAGCACACGAGGCATTGTCTTGCGGCATTAGTAAACGTTGCAAGATTTCATCTAAGAAAAAGTGTTTGCGAATTTTTTTCGTCCTAAGCGGGATTTCATTAAGCGAAATTTCGTATTAAACGAATAAATTAACATAAGTTTAAGCTTCATCGTATTTATTTAAAGCACACGAGGCATTGTCTTGCGGCATTAGTAAACGTTGCAAGATTTCATCTAAGAAAAAGTGTTTTCAAGAGCTAATTTTTTTTTCGTCCTAAGCGGGATTTCATTATGCGAAATTTCGTATTAAACGAATAAATTAACATAAGTTTAAGCTTTCATCGTATTGGAAACTGCTTTTATTTCGCGTTAAACGGGATTTCGTGTTAAGAGATTTCGCGTTTTGACTGTATAATTGAAAGTTTATAAATTTATATAAATACATTGTATGCTCAGGAACATTTGTATACACGTTACTTCTTGAAATTCTTTAAAAGAGGAAGCTAAGAGATGAACAATTCTGTGCCTACAGAAGTAAACAGGAGAAGTACAGGGCCATAAACGAATGTCCCAGTTTCAATGGTATATTATAACAGTTTAATTTAGACTATTTACAACAAATGAAACATTAAATTGAAGCTAAGCTAACCTAGTTTCTCTTGCAAATGTTCAATATGTGCACCTTTAGTTACACGGCACGCATCCAACCTATAGTCCAATTCGTCCCACACTTAGGTAAACAAGTCCGGTGTAATGGAAGCAACAGCCTCTACAATTCTGTGACTCAACTCTGTCAAATCATTATGTAACGGAGCGGCGGAACACAATCTTTTATAAAGCCCCATAGGAAAAAAAATCGCATAGAGTTATGTCAGGTGAACGTGGAGGCCAACGACAAAGAGCTCTGTCACCTCGACTATTACGACCAATCCAAAGGTCAGTGACTACAACACTTATAGATGGTACTGTGAAGGATTTTGACTATGTCTTAATCTAGAATTAAAACACGTTGCTATAAAAACAAACAACGTTTATTTACAATTCCTTCGTTTACAAAATGTTAGGCCTGTGCCTAAGCATTTCTCAAGCCACAGTAGGCTAAATACAACGTCGCAGCTCTATAAGGCTTTTCCTCTGATAGGAACCGATGGCGAGTCCTTCTTCCACTAAGGCAAGGCAGTGAAGTGCTGTTCAAGTGGTCTGGCCATCTGGTAAACATCCATGACAGGTACTATTAAAATTTGGACTGGGATATTCTTTTACGGGCACTCTGTATTACAGAAGTAAACTATCGTGATGGTTTAACATTGCAGTTATGATACTTTACTTTTAAGAATTAACTTAACCCATTTGAGACGGCACATACTTTTGGAGACCATTCCCAGAATCCAAATACTTTATTTGCTTTATATCGACAGTTTGTAATTATAAAATAAATAAATAATTTTTAATAAAACAACATGTATTCAATAGAAATCGGTGGCTCTGTGACTCACTTCGTACAAATATAAGATGACTTCACACCGCAGAATAATTTTATTACGAGGAGCGGATTGAGCGTGCAATGCAAAATAAAATAAAAACACATCATTAAATTGAATGATATTTATTGCACAAATAATTAGATAACGTGAAATAGTTATTTTAGGTTCAGTAATAACGAAAATAATATAATCCATATACGTAAATAAAAATGAATTTTTAAGAAGCAGAGAATTTTTAAGAATTTTTAAGAGACAAAGGAGATAAATTTTTCTGGAAGGACGACCCTTACTTTTGTTTTAAGCTTGATTATAAAGCTTGAAACAATTTCTCCCAAACATAATTCCAAGGTTACCAACACAAGTAGGTCACGAATAATTAGTACGTCTATATTTACCGTCTTGGTAGCATTGTCGGCAAATCTTTCTTTGCACTTTTCGAAACCAACCACCACCAAACCAACACCAACTTTAATTTTAACGCACTCCTAAGATAATTTTTATTTTAAACCAGTCTTATCCTGGTGGCTGCTTTTTTCCATACTGATTGATAAAACGGTGTGTAACTTTTTTTTTTTTTGCTTTGCTTGAAAATGCATTGTACAATCGGTCTTGATTTGATTAAGAGAAAGTCATAGACGAAATACTTTCTTCAGACACAACTTCTGCTAGAACATTGTTTTGAATCATATCATGAAGCATGCTATGCTCCTTGGTTTGAGGCTGCTAGCGCCATCTGTCTTCCTCCCAGATTCAAATGTTATTGATATTCACCCTCTCCATTCTACGCTGGGGATGCCATACAATGTAGACGTCCAGAGCGTCAGTCTCTGAAATGTTTTGTTTATATTTAATTTGTGCCGCCCTTTCGTAATTAAAAACCTATTAGCCAAGATATAGAGAGAACTCTTGCCCTTCATTTCATTACCTGTTAAACACGATTTACGAAACGTTACGACTTTACAAACGAACGGGGAAGACGTCTCGTTTCACAAATCATATGAAATTTTATAATAAAATTCATTTAAAAATTTCAAGGCAAATTGACTAGTTATTAATATTTTAAGTAATTATAAAAAAATCTTCAAAGTGTAATGAAAAGGACACTTGTCAAATTTTTGCCTTAACTGACTTAACATAAAACTGGTGCCTGATATAAAAATCCATACGCTTCAAAGCAATATTCCGGCAAAAATTTCAGCCAAAAATATAGGCAGAGACAAACTGACGTTCGCAGTAAATAACTAAACCTTTGCATTTATTACTCTGTGATCCATGAAAAAAAGAAGCGTGATTTGATGTTTTACTTTCATTATTTTTTGTTACATTGATAAATATATAAATATAATTTAGGGATAAAGAGACCAGGTAATTCCGATAAGTCGCGAAAGATTTACCTCGCTATAAATCAAGAATGGGAATTCCAATATTCTTAATTACTGGCTCTTTTTGATAAATGGATAATCTTTTGTATGACCCAGTAAGTAGACTTTCTTATTACCTTGAAAGCAAAGAACTCAATAGGGAAAATGGTATTTTTTTTTTTTTTTCTTCTTTTTTTTCTTTTTTCTTTTCACCTTTTAATCTTTTGTTTGAGGTTTGTCGGATAGTTTTCTCACACTACTTAACAAGCGTCGATGAGCCGTGAACTTGAATTTTTTTTTTCTTTTCTTAAATAAGCAATAAGAAGGATTTGCTTTTGAAATGTATGAACACTGATAAGGCTTTTGTCTTCATTTTACCTTTTGACGCGGGTCTTTATTGTATAGGCAACACACAGAAGTGTCATTATCACTTTGTTGTAGTATTAGATCCTTCCATCGTGTATATATATATTGGGAATTTGAAAGACTTCATCATTTCTGGTGTTCGCTTTTCCCACAAGTTGTAGAAGCAAATAATATGCAATATTTATAAAGAGCAGCTTCGAACCTTTTAGAATATACAAGTCATTTGTGTACTCAAACCATTTAAGCGGAAAATTTTTCTTTCCTTCAGTTGGGAAAACATAGTTTTGTCTCCGGAGGCTTTTTATCGTAAATGAGAGTTCGATCCATGTTGTTAATATCTTTACTATACAATCCTATACCTAAGCAATTTACTAAAGTATTTTATGTAGTTCACTGACCATTGTAATCGTCTCTCCCATGGTCAGAATATCTATTAATTGTGCTATTAGTAGCTGTGCCAGCGATTTCTTTTGCACAACTTCGTTTAGAAGGTATGGAATTAAACAACGAAGTTTGCTCGCTTCTTTTCATTGCAAAGAATGCGAACAAAGTTTTACGATAAACGCTTTGTTTTGGAACTATCGACTGTCTATTTCTGCCACTTATAAAGTGCTTAAACTTGCACTTATAAGTGCCAAATACGTTTCGTAATTTTGAGCATCTAGAAGAATACGAGATCAAAATCTTCTAGTGTTAACCCCTCTCTCTGACACCACCACACCAACGAGAGGACATTGAAGCCACGACAGATTTAATGTGCATCAGCTCCCATTAGGTACACACCGATACTTGGCCGAACCCACAACCCTCCGGTTATGAGCTCGATAACTTTGCCGCAAGGATATCGGAGCCCAAAAACGCTTTTACAAAGCTGAAAACTACCAAACAAACATCGAAAGTTCAGGTTCAATCCATTTCCTTTCAAAACGCGCCCAGCCGATGTCGATTCTGCAATATTGGTGGCTGGCCCAAGACATGACCTGGGATCATACTTTTTGTTTCTTTTTAAATCCTTTTTATTAACTTCGAATTTGTGGCATGAAGACAAATTCTTCGGAAGGCTATTCAAACCATTTTCTATCATCCAATCGAGCTGTAATTTAAAAAAAGAAAAAAAAAATACCAGAGTTCTATTAAATTTCGACTCAAATGCACAAAAAAAAAAGTTTTGAAAATTATTTTCTATTTAAACCTATTGATATCAAAAGGCCTCTGTCTTCGAATCAGAAGATTGTGGATACGATTCCTTTAGAGGACGAGCATGGAAAATTAAACTCAATAAAATTACACCTAAAGGTTAACAATGCATGAAAAGTATTTATAGATAAAGTTTCAATGGGTTATTTTTGACGCGTCTTGATTAATGTCGCTATTTTAAATTTAGATTAATTGTACAAATTTAGGTAACAGACAAATTTCTTTCTTTCAATTTCGAATGGTTGGTCATTTTGAAACAGAATATGGAAGGTTCAAAACAATTATATGTATTAGAAAAAAAGAAAACTGTTGGCAAATCAAAATGTTTAATTCCTATTAATGATAACTACTTTGTCAAAGACGAAAGTTCTAATTTTGAGCTAATACGTTGAATGCGATTTAATTTATTTACAGTTTAAATAACTTCATCCTGTTCATCTATTCTGTACTATCTCTCAAACCCAACTTAACGTTGCAAAAAAATAGCCAAGTAAAATGGCCGGTCAGAAAAAGTTATGAAATCTTAAATTTGCCACCAAACGGCCTATTGGGAAGAACACCTATAATAAGCAATCAGTACACGGCAGGCTAGGGTTATTTCGAAATAACCTCAATTCATTTGTTTGAGCAACTTTATACTCATTGCATTGAATTGAGATCAGTTCTATTTAAACTCTACCCTTGCCAAGTACTAATTACCTATGGTTGTTCCTTCCGACTTAGTTAATTTTGCACAAGAGTGCCCCAATGAAATTATTAAAAGCGGCCATTTGGCGGCAAACCTTAGATTTCGTATCTTTTTTCTTAATAACCATTTTTTTTCCACAATGTATAGTTACTTTTTGAGCTGTATCAATTCTTTTTTTGTGTGTGTTAGTTATGCTCGAGGTAAGTAAGGTGCGGTCGTTGGATATTTGAGCTTGAATAATATGTCAGTTTAAAAGAAAAAAGGCGTAATGCAATATTGCAATGATGCACAATATTGTAGAGTGATTTAGATTTGCAATCCATATCCTGTTCGTTTTTTTTTTTTTTTTTTTTTTCAAATATAAGTTCTCTTTACCTCTTACTCTTAAAAATATGCACCTACTAGTTTTAACTTGAGAAAAAATCCTCTTTTTAAGTTTGAAAACCAAGATTTATTATCAATTTGAGAGAAGCGGGTAAATCAGTCCTTAAGGTGGCAGATCGCTGATCAAAAGTTGATCCTAAACCAACCAGGCACCTTGATGAAGTAAATTTTAAAACTTGCTATACTCAGCCAAGCGTTGTTGTGATTCAGTTTGGTTAAATGGAAAAGGAAAAAAAAAGAGAAATTGCATGTTTCTAATAAGTTTAACAATTGGGGTACACACTACTTTTTGTTGTTCCATTGTCGGTCCACTTATAGAGATTGATTGATTGTCTTTGTGAGAAGAAATCCTTATGTAGATATAAACAGCATAATTCTAAAGATTTGCCCTGTCCTTTGTTGATGGTGATTGCAAACTTTAATAGCAATCTCTTAAATTGAAATGACAAATCCTTTGGAATCATAGGAATGACTACATCTTCAACTATGAAAAGTCGTTAAGATTGTTGTATCTACTATGTTGCTCGTTAATTTCTTTACTGCAAGCCGCATCCAGTTGTAAAACTTAGGCTGGTTGATATTTCGCAATTTGATGACCGGCCCGCCAATTTTCAATTGCAGTACTTGCGGTGACATCCCTGGCAGATTGAATGAATTCAAAAATTCTGTTCGGGATAATTGATCTGCTTACACAACATTGTCAACCGACTTGTATGTTACTGCCAGGCTTTGAATGTTAGACTGACTAATATTGTTCGTGGTATTTCAACAATTGACGGCTTTATGATTAATTTGTCTTTCCCCTTATAAAGTTGGTGTTTCCGCCCTATTCAAATTTATTGTATAGTTTCTAATGCGCATGTGCGCCTTAGTTGTATTTTTAGTTAAATACCGCAGCTTCGGTAAATAAAATGTGTAGATACTTTAAAGTGCTGACCATTTCTATCTGAACTTGGATAAACGAACTTGCAAGAGAAGATAGTAACAGTTGGCATGAATTGAAGTGCGTTACGATTTCTGCGCCAAACGACGCCATTTGAAAGCATGAGTTGTATTTCATGATGTTAGATAGGAAATGCTTTGATCCGGCGATATATTCGGCAATTCCAGAAGTGCCACATTGCTTTCGTTTCTCCATTACATTTCAGAGCCTTGCAATAATGACGCACTTCAACCATAGTGCCCCATGCTGGCTCAAACACTATAATCATCAGCTGGGTTGTACCGGAATGCAAGGCGGCTGTAATCGAGTGATTGCTATACTAAACTCCAACTTAACTTGACATCACTTAGACGATAGATGTTCACCGTGCTCATAGGCATTTAATCCATTTTGGCGGCGTGAAAGCATAATGCTCGCCAAACCACAACTCTTTAGAGAACAAAAGGCTATAAGGTTTGGCGAGCATTATGTCTTCACTCCGCTAAAATGGATTAAATGCCTATGAGCACGGTGAAGATCTATCGTCTAAGTGATGTCTAGTTAAGTTGAAGTTTAGTATAGGCACTGTTTGACTTTTGATCAACTGTTTCTCTTTGACGTAGGCGCGTAGGATTTGGGGATATGTCCCCCCTCCGAAATTTTTCAGTTTGCTGTTATAACTCCAAAGGATTTTTTTGTTTTTGTTTAGAATGGTAAATTTATTCAAAGTGTTTTTAATTTTCTAAACAAACGTTGAAAAATAGCTGTAATTAAATATATCCAGCATTAATAACAAAAATTATTGCTATGACTTGTTGAATTATAATTTCATATCCTCTCTCCCGAAAAAAAAATTCTTGGCTAAGCCCCTGATTTGACGTCTCTTAGCCACTCAACATGTCACGTTCATTCTGTTGAGGACGAAGCAGAAAATAAGTTATCTCCGTGCTCGCATCCGTGCTGTCTCAAGTCTGGCTGCACATCGTTCTACTGTTTCCTGGGCACGTATTTGTCTGTTTTACTCGTTCTTTGATGCTTTCCTCAGTTTGATTTCTAATTACTCGTCACACTGCTCCGCGAGTACGACGACTTTAAATTTGAATTTTTGCGTGGGATTATTTAAACGGACTATGGACAGGTAAAGCGTTGAGTCTTAATGAAATTCCTGCTGTTTGATAGGAAATGCTTTGATTTGGTGGTATGTATACGGCAAGCAAAGTTTTTAATCCTTTGGTGGTTCTCCAAGTTTTTGAGGCAGTTTAATTTTTACGGTGGAAATAAACTTTATTATTGACTACGCCATTTCAATCTTAAAGCCTCAATATCCATAAAAACTACTCCAAGTCGCCGTCACATAAATTAAAACGCACAATAACAACTTTACAAAGCTCGTGCTATTACGTAAAATAAAATAGTTTAATAAAATGAAATATTTGTAGAAGAAACAACATGATGATATTTAGTTATGACGCAAGTAGAAACCGTACGAGGATATATGTATCCCGCTGTATAACGAAACATTTCAATTCAAACGCAGATCAACCGACTCAGCTATATGTCTAACAGATGGCGCTGTTTTTCTTTTTTCAAAAGCATATTTTTACCTGTCTCAGTTGTGACATTTTAATAATAGATACATAAAAACACGCTCGTTTTCGAATGCCACGTTGGGTTAAAATTTCAAAGCAATCGGTGAAGAACTTTCGGAGATTTGAGATTTTGAACAAACGAAAGTTACATTTTTATTAATAAAGATTAAAGTGGTTTTCTATTTTAAAGTTGAGACACGTGTGTTTAAGAGCTTTAATCAGTATGCAATTTAATTGAAAAATAAGCAAATTTTATGAATTTTCTAATTACACTGGTTTAATAGTTCAACTTAACGTATCAAAGTAACTTCTTGAAATTGAGAAAGATGAATATCTGAAAACCGTTAACCCGTTTTAATTAGTCACTAGGGGGCTTCGCCCCCTGCTCGCTAACGCTCGCCAACCCCCAAACGGTTGGTTTTCCTAGATAGAAATACTTCAAAATAATAATTACTCTAATACAAAAATGCTTCAGAAAAACAGAAAAAATCAACTTTGAAACGGAGAGTTTAAAAAGAGCTTTAAAATTAGCAACGGGTTTGTTGTTTACATACGTAAGGATGTTGCCATTCATATATTCAAAATCATTGAGGCTTTGTAGTAGCGTAATGATGAAAAATATTGAAATTTAACTAATTAATTAAGTGTTAATAAATTATTTTGGCACGTTTTGGCAAATCTACAGCTTATTTCCTTTAAAATGACACCTTGATCATTGAAATTGGTTGAGCAGTTTAGGCGGACGGACTAACCCCAAAAAACGTATTGCCTATTAAATATATAGATTACCCTGACTGAAATTCCTGATTCCGGGCAGACTCTCATGCCCAATAAAACATACAAAAGGTACTTTCTCTAATAAAATAGAAAATAATAATAAAAAAAAATGACCAAAATTCATTAAATAGTTTTGGCTGTTGGCCTGGTTAAAGTTTTGGTCACCATAAAAAGAATCAAAAGAACAGAATTCTGGTGATTTCAACGATTTTTAAAGAAATTTTTTCCATATTCCTTTGTTCAGTGTTAACAATGATGTAGTTACTTTCGTCTACTCACCGGGGGAACACGATGGCAAAAAAAATCAGGGTTCTAGCTATAATAAAAGACGAGCTGTGAGAGTTCGTAAACCGGTCTGAGCTCGGTCAACAATAATATATAATTGCCTGTTCTTCCGTTTTGACATAGGACTTGGTGGCGGACTAGATTTCTTGCAATCACATCATTTTCGGATCAATACCTTTCAGCAAATACATTTTCGGATCAATACCTTTCAGCAAATACATTTTCGGATCAATACCTTTCAGCCAGATCATTACCTTTCAAGTATTTTAGGTACAATTCAAATTGCAGACAAATTTCATGAAGGGCTCTACCACAACAGAAATAATTCGATACTTTCGATATCATTGAATTTTCTTTGAAATATTTACACATTAATGTAGTGATTACTCATACTTACCACAAATATCACAGCACGTTTTTTCTTGCTCTGATATTATTTAAGCAAGAGCTGTTGCATCTTTTTGAGTATGTTTTCCCTTTAGTTTGATACAATTGGATTAAAATTAGAATATGTTATTTATGAGTAAACACATTTGTTACAGTGCCACAAAATACACAAATTTATCACTTAGTATGTCCTAAATAATAATCTATTTATACACACTTGATAAACTGGTAGACGAGAAATATATTCTCTAGTAAGAGAAATGATTTGGAAGAAAAACTAAGCGTATGCGTTAAATATCAATTTAAAGGGTTCTCTGTTAAATAAGAATTACAAAATCTGCAACCCAATATGTCCCAATAATCTACACCCAGTTGGCCATGAGTAAATCCCCCCACCGCAACCGAAAATATTTCGTACAAGAGTAGGTTTTACGAGGTTCAACTAGAAATTTTGATAGAAAATGCTTGAAACCTTATCAGGGGAAATTTTCAAAATAAATTAGTCGATTACTATAAAAGGGTCTAAAGAATTGTACCTTTTTGCGACATACAATGCTAAAAACATCTAGTTAAAGTTACGTTTAGTATTTTAAGCGCTAATTTTCAATCATTGTTACAAACAGCCGTTAGTGAAAGTGACAGTCAATGATTTTGAATAACGATGTTATAGCACATTGATAAAAATCCTTTCTCATTCTAGATGCTTCTTCCATCACAAGATACTTTCCCTCCCAATTTGCTTGACCATCCAACCTCATATCACAGAGGACTATAAATATACCCGTCCCACTTTCACCTTTTTTTTTTAAATGCCCTCTTTTCACTTTCCATCGTCTTGTTATTCAGGTTCCTCTCTCTCTTATTAGACAATATATATCAGGCCATTAGAAGATGCTTCGATAAAGAACAGGTTGGATTGAGAGATACTACTGTTTTTTTTTTTTTTATGCAGAAGAAAAAAGTGACCAAGCTTGTGATTTACTGATTTCTGACTACCAATCGAAATAAAGGAATCGAACTTGCGAGGACACTGTGAGGGATGAATGAAGGGGAAGTCCTGAGTGAGGATCATTTCCTCTATGTTACAATCTTCTAGCCCAGTGCATTTAGAAACTACTCTCTGTAACTACCTTGACATTTGGTGAGCAGGTACGAAAAAGAAAAGTTAATGAAATGACATAAATTGTTTTCATTTAATGTCTGTTAGACTGAGAGGCGACTGCAATTTTTGGACACCATCGAACATCATTCTGAATTTTTTTTATAGAAATTAGAGAAAAGTGTGTAGATTACGAATCCACTGGTCTGCCGTGGCAAAAATGGCCGAAACTGGTCAAAAATCGACTTTTAATAAATTGAACTAAATCCAATTGTTAAATGCGCCATATCTTTCCAAATAATGAGCATTTTTTTTTTTTATTGGTAACCCTCACTCTTTAATTTTCAATTAAGAAGGTTGCAGACGATTCGGATATCTGGCGACGGTCTACTTGCATCTATTATAAGGAGCCAAGTTGGCAAAAAATATTACGTCACTTATGACGTAACTGACGTCGCCAATTTGGCTTACTTTTAAAAGATATAAGTTTTCCGAGCCAGAGATCAGAAATCGTTTGCGCTTTTTCTCATTGAAAATCAAAATGAAGTGGGTTGCCAGACGAATAAGTTTGTTCTATTTTTGGCAAGTTATGACGTATTTGGCAATCGGATTTTAGTTCAACTCATTCCAAGTCGATTATTGATCAGTTTCGGGCAATTTTGCCACGGCAGACCAGTGGATTCCTAATCTACTCACTTTTCTCCAATTTCTTTAAAAAAAATTCAGAATGATGTTCGATGGGGTCTAAAAATTGCAGTCTCCTCTCGGACTATATCTATTATAAATGAAAATTAGAAATAGCAAAATACAAAACCAGGTGGAGCCACTGCATAGGCATTGACGTAAGGATTTCAAATATAAAATAAAATATACTTGACGCTATTTTCGAGTTTTTAATTAATGTCAT
Organism: Linyphia triangularis; assembly: GCA_963978545.1. Classification (NCBI taxonomy): domain Eukaryota; kingdom Metazoa; phylum Arthropoda; class Arachnida; order Araneae; family Linyphiidae; genus Linyphia; species Linyphia triangularis. The sequence continues at coordinate 86,427,814 of OZ021729.1, read as the reverse complement.
TTCATTAAGTGATCATTTTCGTACCTACTCATCAAATGTCAAGAGGGTTATAGAAAGTAGTTTCTAAATGCACTGGGCTAGAAGATTGTAACATAGTGGATATAGGGAATAATCCCTACTAGGACATCGTCTTAATATGAAAGAGGTAAGAATGGGACACTTGTGAGTGAAAGAGAAATAGGACAATGTAAGTTATGGTAGAAATATGGGAGGAATTGGACACTCTTTAGGGCAGCGCTAGACACTACGGGAGCCGGATATGGCCAGCGACAGATTTTTCTGCGGCTCGCCGGCCGTACAGAAAAGGGGGGGGGGGGGGATCGTGCTTCATGGTATTTGGTGTAGTATTATTCCTTAAAAGCGGCATTTTAGTGACAGTGACATCCTCAAAATTTGATAGAATGCATTGTCATAAACATCGAATCTATCTGGCAAGTTTCAAACAGATTGGATGATGCCAAGGGGGTGAATTAGGCATCCACAGACTTTCCCGCCATCGACATACACAGCCACCGACTCACACAAAATCGAAATTTTATATAAAGGATTTAAAAAAGAAGGGCAGTTATCTTTTTCATCATATCAGGTAATAATACGTGAATAATACATGCGGATAGAATAGGAACACAAAAAAACTCTCGCCAATTCATCTTATTCATCTGATATTTTGGCAATATTAACAAAATTAACGCCGAAATCGGTGATCTTGTCAACAATTTTGTGGTAGAAGTCAATTTCGAGTTTCAGTATTGACTTTGTAGAGACATTTAAATAAAAGCATTTCTTTTGAATAAACGTTTCGCTCCTTTAGTATAAAGGCTAAAATTAGCAAACACAAATTAATGTTAATTAAACCAGTTTATCATTAAAATTATTTTGTTGGATAGAAAATGAAATTCAAATATTTTATTTACATTCATGTATTTTATATACAGGGTGATCATAAAGAAACTTTGCCAGTATTTGGGACCTCTAGCAGCCGCTGCGTTCAACAGATCGAGATGAGGCTTCAGGTAAATGAACTCGAGATTCTGTAAATGACAACAAATTAGCGGTTACGGTTACTGTTACAGAAACTCGAAATTATTGAATGACAACACCTACTTTTTTTCTGTCGCAAAATGTTCAACGCTTGCGAAAATCCCAAAGAGCGTTAGAATGGTACGTGTATCACAAGAAACGGACGTGTTATGCGCGCACAAAAATTGCTGTGCGAGCGGCCAACAGATACACGATCGGGGCACACGGAGGAAATTTGCACGTATAGAAAACCGATAAAATTTCCTGTGGTAGCACCCATGGGAATTTTGGCCTCTGCCACATGCAAAATTTCCACCATGCACCCCGATCTCGTTTCTGTTGGCCGTTCGCAGAGCTGTTTTTTGTGATACACGTACCGGTCCAACGCTCTTTTGGGTTTTAGCAATCTCTGAGCATTTTCAAACGGGAAAAGTGGGAGTTGGCATCTGAAAATTTCCCGTTCTTGTACTTATAACTGTAACCGTGAGCGTAATTTGGTTACCAATTCACAGAATCCCGAGCTCATTCCTCTGAAAAGACTGAAATCTCACCTGTTGAACCGAGCGGCCTCTAGAGCTTCATAAATCGTCAAAGTTACTCTAAGACCCACATAGTACCCTTTGCACTCCAGTGGCACCTCTCAGGCGCCACACGGTTGGATGCCAAACCACGAGAGGACCATTAGGTGTGATGCGGAAATTCGATGCAAGGCCAATGACTGTGTTTAGTTTCTATGAAGCAAATCCATAAACACCAGCCGAACCTAAAACGTCTCGAGTCGCTGATTCCTCAGCGCGAAAAAGGCCTGGCGTGCAAAAGGTTAACGCCGTATATTGTTTTTGCAACTAATCTTTCATGGCAAGTAATATTCACCGTTAAAAAGCTAAATAAATGAAAATATTCATTTATGAGGTTCCAGATCCTTGCGCAAGATCCTTAGTTTTTTTGTTAGGATCCAATTGACTCTCAACCACATACGCCTTTCCAATTTCGTTAAAATTCATTCAATTATTTCATACTTATCGAAGCTACAATTTCTATCATGACAGACGAGATATCGCTTATATATTTTGCATTTTAACATGAACGTGGCCAAAACTAGGGGTGTGGTACATCACACAACTTTGAATTACACAATAATTATTGGTCATAGCATTAAAATTTATGGTGTTATTTTCACTCATATTAAATAAAAATTGCAAGTTTGGCGATATTTTTATATGTGCAAAAAAAAAAAAAACCACGTAAAGTTGGTGAAATCGGCAATGCTATTCGATAGACGTTACCTTGTCCTTTCTTATGCGTGAAACAGAAAATAAATCATTCGTTTATGGTCAATGCTCAGAGGCAGAGAGCTCTGTGTTAAAGGCGCTCGTCTTTACGCTTTGATCGCAATTATTTCGGGAATTTCGAAAGTGGGGACGATTAGAACACCTCAAGAGGCATTAACACAGAGATTTCAATCAAAATCGTTAGGGTTTGTTTTTAGCAATTGCTGAAAAACATGATTTTTTCAGGATTTTTCATGATTTCAACCTTATGCGCATACGTGATGTTGACGAAAACCTTAATGGCTGGTCCCAAGGTCACACCAAATTTGAACATCATAGGTCAATTTGTTCTGGAGTTATGCTAAACACGTACACACATACAGAGATTTTATTTTAGATCACTTTTTTGAAATCAGGGTGCTTTAAAACATGGAGAAATTGCAAAAGTATCAAATTATTTTGTTGACCGAATGCTATACTTTCATTACCCTACGTAAACATATAGATAGTTGAAAGTAATACATAAAACAGAATGTTTATCGATTTTTTTGGACCATTATCGTACTCTTTACATCTGAAGTTAGATTCATTTTGTCCCTGCACAATACATTTTATTTATCTTTAAAGAACAGCAATGAAAGCTTTTTTTCGCCGACGTTTTAGATATACCTCTTGCGAAGATAGTTTTTTATTATAATGTCCAGATAACTGTAGGATAAATAAAAAAAAAAACTTTTATTACAGTATATTCGAGCAATGTGGAATAAAAATGTAGGTCGCTTCGAATGTTTTCTCACGAAAATGAAATGTAAAACAGGAATTTATGTTTGCATGTAATTGACTTGCAAATGGCCGTTTCTAAAAAGTTATCCTTGTTTGCAACCCAGGAGCTTGTGAAAACAATAGAATGAAGTACAGCGGTTTGATCTCGATTTTTCAAGCACATCAGTAAGCAGTTCCTTTTGCATAAAGGAGGAGGGGGGGGGGGGGTCATAAAATAATTTTCCGATAAAAAACGAGCTCTAACGATCAACGAATGGGAATGGAATATTTCAAAGTATGAGCTCGACGGAGAGAGAAAAAAAAACCTCCCATGATTAAAAATCCCCTGTGAGAGAATTTTCAAATATTCACTGACACTCCACCCACTTTGACATCAGTTAACGGAAAAGTACAACAGTGCAGACAGAAAATAATGAGGAAATAACTATCGACAGAATGTGCACTTATTATTCAAAAATTTGAAATAAATTATTTTCTTAAATATTTCATTTAATTATTTAATTTAAATTAAATATCACTTTTGGCGTCAGAGCACTATTTCCATAATGGAAGTGTAGGCAAAACGTTAAATACCCGTTAAATTTTTTTTTTTATGGTTTACTATTTAATTTTGAATCAATATCTGCATGAAATTCTGTTTTAATATGTAACAATACCCTGTTCCACATTTTGGTCATTCAACGTTCTCAGGTTTTTCTGTCTGTATAATGAAACTAGATTTTAAGTTTCGCTCATTACATTTACCATATTTTTAGTTAACTTCAATAAAAGATGAAGCCAATTCGCAATTGTCTCATATTAGTTATTGTAATTTCAAACTTACTTCTTGTTTTGTATCGACTTAAATTTTGCATTTTTAATAGCGTCGTGGGTTTCCATAAATAAGAATTAGGTTATCATTTTATATCCGATCTGAATTAAATTTACTTCATATTTCGTACAAGAATTTAAGGAGTGCTCTTTTTATACCATGAAAACGTTATTTGAGTAAATAGCTATCCTTTAATACAAAAAGAAGTTCCCTAACAATCATTCCTTACCAATACTTCCAATAACGGTATAGTGGTTAGCGTGCTAGCTTCTAGACCGCGAGGTTGCGGGTTCCGAGTCCCGTGTTAGGCATGGGTGTTTGTAAATGTATGTTGGCTTGTCTAATGACGAATCTTTCGGCGCATTATAGCCCTCGAGTTGCTGACGGTGTCAGATAATCTGAAAACAACCAACCAATACTTCCAATAAAATTACAGCCCCCTTATATATTATGTAATTATCAGCTGATTGGACATTGTGAAGAATGGTTATTTAAAGTTTCTTAATACCAAATAATAAATTAAATTAAAAGTAAAAAGCAGTTGACAATCATATAGCGCTCGCATTTAACCTCCAACAAAATGTTCGTCAATTGTTGACTGTGTATAATAAGTACCCAGAAAAGATGATACTTCAACCTTTTAAACCCCGAGACTTTTTCTGGCCAGTTTTAATATTATGAACACTGAACATCTTAAAACTAGCTATCGCTGTATAAATAAGTAAAATATTTGAAATTAGTACCGTGAAAAAAAGAAGTGAAATCCCGCAAAAAAATACCTCTTTAAAGAAGTTGCCAAGTTCTTCATAAAATAACTATGGCCGTGAAAAGTATCAAGATCTAAGCCAAGTTTAACGATGTTGTAAATTACGAGTAATGAGAATTAGTAAAATGTTCTTCTCAAAGTCAAAATTCCCCTACATAAGTCTAAATATCCAGCCACAAAAATGCTTGTGCGACTTGGTCATTACGCGCAGCCATACCAGCACAGCCAACAGGCCAACACAGCCAGTAATCCAGAATACGTAATGGCCGAGTGTCACCAACATTTTTGTAGCTGGATATTTAGGCCTATGTAGGGGAATTTTGACTTTGAGAAAAACATTTTACTAATTTTCATTGCTCATAATTTGCAACAACGTTAAACTTAGCTTTACTTTAGATCTCAATGCTTTTCACGGTCATAATTATTATATGAAGAACATTTTATATAGATATGTTTTTGATGGGTTAAACTTTCCAATTGTAGTAGAACGCAAAAAAAAAAAAAAAAAAAAAAAAAAAAAAAAAAGCAAAAGAAAAAATAATTAATAGTTTAAAAAACTAAAAAAAATACGCTTTTATAGAAAAGTGAACTAAAAAGTAGAAAATAATTTTAAATAAGTTTGAAATAAGAATAGAGTGATTAACAAGAAATATTTATTTTATCCTAAAAAAGCGTGGGGTGCTTGTTGTCAATTGTTGAAAATATCTTAAAAAGCACCCCACGCTTTTTTACGATAAAATAAATATTTCTCGTTAATCACTCTATTCTTATTTCAAACTTATTTAAAATTATTTTCTACTTTTTAGTTCACTTTTCTATAAAAGCGTATTTTTTTAGTTTTTTAAACTATTAATTATTTTCTACTTTTTAGTTTGGTTTTCTATTAAAGCGTGTTTTTTTAGTTTTTAAACTATTAATTATTTTTTCTGTAAACTATAATTTTTTTTTAGTTAGTGTACAAAACTCTCCAGTTGTTTCTGCCAATAGTCACATGCTTGTCTCAAATTTAAGTTATGTGTATGCCTTAGTACACACCGTATTACTTGGCACACAACACTACCGTGTCTCTGAATATGAAAAATCACTAATCCTGAAGATCCTGGTAAGGATAATGCGACTAAAAAAAACACGCTTTGTATAACTGTCATTCAAACGACAAATCTTTCAAACGGCACACCAGGGTTCGATTCCGGAGAAGGTTGGTTGGTAGGAATTTAACGGCGCAAGGGCAACACGAGCTATGTGATAAAGTGACAAACTTTTTGAATTATTGAATTGTCATCGGTCCTTAATAAGTATGCCAAATTTCGAGTTAATCCGACGTTTTGAAGGGGGTCAAAATCATGTTCAAAGATTCCGTTACATACATACATCTGAAGCTAATAAAAGCGTATTAATATCCGAACGATGACTGCATCTTCGGTTCTAATTATCGTAGAATCTTGCGGTATGCGCCAAAATGTTTTGTTTAAGATTTTCTATATGTCTGGTACATTTTTTTTCTTTTCTTAGTTAGCTGTATACTAAGTAAATTTACTGAATCTTTAAGAAATTCAATACAAATCCCTATTTTTTTATGTTTTCATTCGATTTAGAATACCTCGTTTACCTTAGATACTAAATTTCAGTTCATTATGTTGAGAAACACTTCATTTATGAGCAAAAATGTTTTGTAAGATCTTGAGGGTAACTTCTTTATCTCGGGGAAGGATCGAATGTTTTGTATGCTTCAAGTCGTAATCTATTACGCGGTCCCTTAAAGTGAGCTTTTTTACATTTTTGCTAAAATATCGAGAACCAAAAGTCGAAATGGAATGAAAAAAATTCTGGTCAGGTTTTCGACCATGATAAATCTAATGGAAGCAAAAAAAAAAAAAAAAAAAAAAAGTATATATTTTAAAACTTGTTTTATCAATTAATAACTAATTATTGAAAAACTGTTTAATACTAAAGTTGCATGTTATTTATGTTTGGCCTTAAACAAACTATCCTTTGAAATAAAAATTGCTAAAATATCTCTCTCTATATATAAGGCAAAGCCCTCACTCATTCACTGACTCACTCACTCATCACTAATTCTCCCCCTTCCCACATGCCCACATCTCTGAAAATTGGAACAAATGTCAACAATGGTAAACATAGAAAAAGTAAGCTATTCCGATCTTGATTAACCCACTTTAAGAGGTCGAAAAGGGGTTAAACGTTCCAAACGAGGGATATTCGAATGTCCTACTTCTCATTTCGTCACAACTCTAAAAATTGGTGCAAATATCAATAAAGATAAACATAGAAAAAGCATAGTAATCCGATCTCGATCAACCCACTTTAAGGGGTTAAACGTTCCAAACGAGGGACATTCGAATGTCCTACTTCTCATTTCGTCACAACTCTAAAAATTGCTGCGAATATCAATAGAGATAAACATAGAAAAAGCATAGTAATCCGATCTCGATCAACCCACTTTAAGGGGTCGAAAAGGGGTTAAACGTTCCAAACGAGGGATATTCGAATGTACCACTTCCCACATGTCCACAACTCTGAAAATTGGTGCAAATGTCGGCATAGGCAAACATAGAAAAAGCATGCTAATCCGATCTCGATTAAACCCTTTAAGAGATCGAAAAGGGGTTAAACGTTCCAAATGAGCGATATATTCGAATGTCCTACTTCTCATATTGTCACAACTCTGAAAACTGGTGTGAATATCAATAAAGACAAAATTAGAAAAAGTAAGCTATTCCGATCTCGGGTGGATGAAGGGGTGGGAAAGGGGTTAAACGTTCCAAACGAGGGATATTCGAATGTACCACTTCCCATATGGTCACAACTCTAAAATTTGGTAAAAATATCAACAAAGACAAACATGGAAAAGTTAAGCTATTCCGAGCTTGATTAACCCACTTTAAGAGGTGGAAAAGGGGTTAAACATTCCAAACTCGAATATCCCACTTCCCATACAGTCACAACTCTGAAAATTGGTAGTAATGTCAATAGAGATAAACGTAGAAAAATTAAGCCATTCCGATCTCGATTAACCCCCTTTAAGAGATCGAAAAGGTGTTAAACGTTCCAAACTAGGGATATTCGAATGTCCCACTTCCCATTTGGTCACAACTCGGAAAATTGGTACAAATGTCAAAAAAGATTAAACATAGAAAAAGTAAGCTATTCCGTTCTCGATTAACCAACTTTAAGGGGTCGAAAAGGGTTAAATGTTCCAAACGAGGGATATCCGAATGTTCCTCTTACAATGTAGTCATATTTCTGATATTTGGTGCAAATGTTAAAAAAATAAGTCATTCCAATATCGATTAACGAATTTTTAAGGGATGAAAAGTCGACGCAACATTGAAACTATACGAGGATTAACTTAATGTCTCAATTCCAATACAGCCACTACTTTGAAATTTAGAACTAAGAGCAAACATAAACACAATAAAATATTCCAATTTACTATTCATTATTATAAATTTCGTTTAAAATGTCAACAAAGGAAAGTTCCTATTTTGATAAATCAATTTGTCGAATTCGAAATGGGAGCAAACGTCTGAAAAGTAGAATACATGAATGTCTTTCGATCGCTAAAATGCTAATGGTAAAATTTCGTAGCGCAGCACGGGTATTCAGCCAGTGTAACATAAGAGACACTTCTTTTGATGAAGATCTTCTTTATAAATTTTTAAACTATTTTTAATTTTCGTTATTGTAATTATGCAAAGTTATATTATCCGGAACACATTTACATTTCATCTTATAATGATTTATGTAATTTAACACCTCGCAACCCACTTAAAAAGTTAAAGATTTAGTTATTTAGAGACTTTTCATTAAATTAAAAGAATCCTATCAAGTAGTAATAAAATACTCATCAAGAAATAAAACATAAACAAATACAATTATTTCAGCTTGTTTATTGAAAGACCAAAAAATATATAACTGTTAATGAAGTTGAGGCAAAATATAAGCAACACATAAAATATTCCAACTAACTATATACAATATTTACATTGCTCCACATGAGCAGTACTTCTGTGAGCTTCTACAGATAGGGCGTAAGATGCTCACACAACTAGTTTGTTGTTCAGAGTCTTCCTTGAAAAGGTTAACTTTAAATCATGAAAAGAGAATAATCGAAGTGACGAATGTTATCTTCATTCTCGTTGCTCTCAGAAGTAACGTAGCTCCCATCATCCAGTCGAAGTCTGGAGTAAGAACGTCTGAATGCGTTCTAGCTGTGAAAAATTTTCATCATCGTAATCAAACCCTCTCTTGTATTAAGATTTTGCAGTAATGAATGTCGAAGCTTCTAACTGCAGTTGTTCATCAATTGATTCATTTCACTCTTTTATTTCACTTTCTTAAGGAGACACAGCTTTCAAATAGCTGTTCTTGAGCAATAAGGATTTACTTCTGTCTGTTTCAGAGTTGACAAGCGTATATCATCTTCATTTTCGTCATTATTAGAAATATCACATCATCCCTTAAGTAAGAATGTCTCCATACATTCTGTCCAGAAACAGTTTTCATCATCATATTGCACCGTCAAACCTTCTTCTATTTTCGGAGTTCGTGACAATGAAGAATTCGAAGCTTCTGGGTGCAGTTGTTGTTCATCGACTGATCCAGTTGGGCCACTTGGGGTCGTGGTCTTATTTAGGTATCGCTTTCTAAACTTTATTCTTCTTCAATACGGATGAGCAAGTGAAAATGCCACGACGATTTCAAAAGACATTTTTTTCCGGCCACATTTCAGTCTATTCTCTGTATTTCAAGACTTATTTCCTCTGGTCATATGCTTTTGTCGTATGATCCATATAATCCATATGTCGTATAATCCATATCTCACTTTCAACAGTCAGTAACTTTCAATAGATTCGCCATATGCTATTAATTGAGACCTGTTAAAGGATTGTATTGAGGAGTTGGAGTGTTATACTCTAACCTACGCACTTTGGAGATCGAATTGAACAGTCCTTTTTACGCCGCCCAACCCACCCACATGATGTTTTTTTTTTCACTTTCAACGCCTACTCTACTTGTGACCCCTCACCAGAGGAACCCAGGAGCTTAAGGTGACAGTGCAAGAGGAGGCGAAAGAAGTCCAAATGATGGTTATCTTCTTCCACCTCCTCTTCCACCACCTCCTCCTCCACCACCTCCTCCACTTCTAGCGAACTAGACAACCACTCCATGGGCTCCTCTGGCTCCAGGATCACATCTACCTCCCAAAAGGGACAACTGTGTTCCCACTCCATCTCCTCGCAATCCATATCTCACTTTCAACAAGTAACAGTAACTCAACAGTAACTTTCAATAGCTTCGTCAGTAACTTTCAATAGTTTCGTCAGTAACTCAACAGTAACTTTCAATAAATCAACAACGATTTTCACACAAGCGCAAACAAAATCTCACTGATTCAAATGGCAGATAACTTTAGTCTACAACTGAGTTTGTCTTTTTTACTACGAAGAAGAAATTAGTGCTCATTGTTAGATCATAAGTCTTTGTTGAGTGTAACAGTACTTTTAATACTTGGCATTATTTTAATTAAAGGTTATAACAATTGAAGTCTAATTAAGTGGTGTATTGTTTGAAAAAGAAAATATAAAACAAATAAATTCAACCATTCCCATAAAGTAACATAAAATACTAAAATTAAATTTAAATACATTAAAGAAATACATAAAAAAAATACATTAAAGAAATAGTGTTCAAACTGAAAAGGCAGTAAATCTCTATATATATAAGGCAAAGCCCTCTCTCATTCACTGACTCACTCATCACTAATTCACCCACTTCCCACATGTCCACAATTTTGAAAATTGGTACAAATATCTACAATGGTAAACATAGAAAAAGTAAGCTATTCCGATCTCAAATAACCCACTTTAAGGGGTCGAAAAGGGGTTAAACGTTCCAAACGAGTGATATTCAAATGTCTTTTTCCAATAAACTAATCACAATTATTAATTTTGTTAAAAATGTCAACAAAGGAAAGTTCCTATTTTGATAAATCAATTTGTCGGGATCGAAATGGGAGCAAAAATCTGTGTCGAATACATGAATGTCTTTTGATCGCTAAAATGCTAATGGTAAAATTTCGTAGCGCAGCACGGGTATTCAGCTAGTTAACTATATAAGAATTTATGGCCAAAAAACAAAATTTTGTTTTTAACATTAATTTATAATTTTTTTTTACATCACTTAAATTTATAACTGCTCTTTAGAAAATTATGAAATTTAGTATTTAGACGTTTTTTTGGATTATAAATTTAAATATGGCATAATAATATGAGGTTGCCATTGAATTTTTTAAAGTTTAATTTAGTTTTAATGTGTAGATGACCCCTCACGATAAAAACAATCATATACAATTAATAAAGACCTTCCACAATTTACAATGGTACTTGACTTTGGTTATTTCCTCAATTAGAATACAAGATAGAGCCATCGTTCAGATTTTTTTTTTTTTTTTTTTTTTTTTTTTTTTTTGCATACGAAGAACAAAAGATTACTTACAAGTAGTTTTGTCTTGTTTCGAACATTTTCGATAGCAGTTCATAAGTGATTTAGTAACATTCAAAAGTGATTCTTTCGTTTTTTCGGCATGAGTGTAGCGATAAAAACAAAGAACATATTGTTAAGAATTTTCCAGGTGAAAATTCTTAACAATATGTTCTGACACAGCTACAGGAGACTAGAGGTGTGGAGCATCGCACAACTTTCAATTGTCACTTAATACTAGGCACTGCATTTAAATTCGTCATTTATTGATGAAATTTTCCGTTTTCCTTTTTACATTTCTATTACTTTACAGCCGACCAAACGGTATAGTGGTTAGCGTGCTAGCTTCTAGACCGCGAGGTTGCGGGTTCCGAGTCCCGTGTTAGGCATGGGTGTTTGTAAGTGTATGTTGGCTTGTCTAATGACGAATGTTTCTTCGCATTATAGCCCTCGTGTTGCTGACGGCGACAAATAATCTGAAAACAACCAAACTATTACTTTACAAAAACTGACTGGTTTTGCGATAAATTTTGGCGATAATTGTTGCACTGACACACCCAAGCAAAGAAAATGTGTTAGAAACATTCATTTTTCAATTTTCGACACACCTATATCGCATTTATACGAAAATTTATGATTTTGGGATGTTTATAGCGCTTTAATCCAAATTATCACAGCTATTTTGACCAAAGTTAATAGAGCCGTTTTTAGGCAATAGCTGAAAAACATAAATTTTTCAACGGAAGCTATCTTATGGGCATGAGCAATTTTGAAGAAAACCTTAACACATTCGCTGCCGATCAAGTATCGGTGCGGAATGTCTTGTTACTCTCCAGTGGTCTGTCCTGATCAGCCTGCACCAGATCGTTTCGTTCATGCTGGAACTAACTTGAATAACAAAATAATATTTGTCATGTGCCATAAATATCAGATACATCTTGTCTTCCTCCACAAGGTTAGCTGAAAGTTTATGTTTTTAAACTCAATTTTATGTAATTCCAGCAAAGAATGGCAACTCTGATCGGGTGCAGTCTGATCTGGGCAGGCTACCCGACATGCAGTGCTGATACGTGATCTGCAGCAAATGTGTGAATGACAGTTCTCATGGTCACCAAAAACCTGCACACCGAAATTGAACGTCATAGGTCAATCCGTTTGAGAATTATGCTAACCACCAGACACACAAACGTTTTTTAGACCACTTTTTTTAAAACTCAGCACATTCCCAAAAGCGTAGAAATGCAGATATACACTATCTACCAATAAGTAATTGAACAACTGTAATAAAAGCAATAAACACAATTTATTCAAATTCAATATGTGGTTGAGCCTCCACCTGAGGCAATTGCACAAGTGTTTGGATGATGGACAGTAGTATTTTCTTCCACTCGGCTTGGAGTGGACATGTGCGTTCTTTCACCGATTTTGGACGGTTGCTGCACCCCTTAATTCGGCGATCCTACTCGTCCCAGAGGTGTTCCATAGGATTCTCGTCTGGACTCGGAGCAGGCCAGTCCAGTCGGTTCTGCCGCTGTCATCATACTAATCCATGGCGGACCTCGCAACATGACAAGTGGCGCTGTCATCTTGGAAGTAACAATGATCCAACACGTAAAATTGCCACAGCGTAGGGAGCACATAGTTATCTAGATTAGTGGAGTAGTAGTCAGCGTTGAGCCTACCGTGAATTGAGATCAAGGGAGACGTAGATCAGGAGTGCAGACATCCTCAATTGCATGGGTGTCTAAATACTTATTGGTAGATAGTGTATATATATTTTTTCCCCGAATGGCAATACTTTCATTACCTTAAGTTAACCTTTAAATGTATAGCGATGTAGATCTGTATCGTACATTATGAATCCTCATATGCATTTATGTAGCAACCTTTGCATAGTGTTTTTATTTTAATTTTACCAAAACTATTTTTTCGCTTCCGAACGCAACTAGAATCTTCGACGGTTTATTTCTTTATCTGTAACAATTTTCATTGTTGGCGCGCTATCGGGGTAAAATTTTATTTCGGCGGGTGTTTCGAATTACAATTATTTACATAAAAAGTAATAAAAACATACAGGAAAAATTGTTTTCGGATAGAAACAAGGTAACAGTAGCGAATATTACTTATATTTTTGCATATACGGATAAATTTATGCAAGAAAAATACAGCTTATTTTTGCGATGAAAAAATATGCAAAATCGGTTCTGCATAAGTAAGTCCTAATCCTAAAGAATTTTTCCCATTGACTACACCCATTTCCAGGTTGATTTCAAATTTTATTTATTAAGAAATGAAATTCACGCATTTAAGGGTTAACATATGAGTTATTAAAATTGATTCCCTATTCTTAGTGTCAGAGGCTCGCGAAACTTCTTTAAACAGCAGTGAACTCATTAGTAAGCTTTAACAACAGCTTCTCAGACGCAGCTGTAACCACCAAATTAAACTTGCACTGAACTGCTTTTAAAATAGCTCTAAAAACGCAACACAAAAGTTTTACTCTTGGTGGATTTTATATCCTCGCGTGCGAACTTTCCCGAAAGTTCCAGAGCAGTCGATCTGTCAATCATTACGCGCTGAAAAATCGCGAAACTTCTTCATTAAATCCTATAGCCGTTTCCAACACTGTCATCCATCCCTACTAATATAAAATAATTATAAATAAAATACTATAATAATAAATAAAAAATAATAATATTATAATAATAAATAAAATATAATAATAATATAATAATAAATAAAATAATATAATAATAAATAAAAAATAATAATATTATAATAATAAATAAAATATAATAATAATATAATAATAAATAAAATAATATAATAATAAATAAAATATAATAATAATATAATAATAAATAAATATATAATAAATAAAATAATAGAACTTTAAAAAGAAATATGTACACTTTGTTCAGTTATATACAGAAAAATTGCTTAACAATTCTTAGAGATAAATCTGCTCATTTTGTCCGGATCCAGATTATGCATTTTGGTATTTACACCTAGTTATTATACCTAATTCAGATAGATCAGGAGAACAAATCTTTTGCTTCAAACGCAAAGTTATCGTTTGAATCTCGAAAAGGATTAAACTTATGGATTGTAATTTTTTTTTAAATGAGGGTAAAAAAAAAACTTTCCTAATAGCTAAATAATTTGAAAATCGTGTTTTTTTTCTTCTCTTCGAACTTTTTAAAATTAACTTAAAAAAAAAAAAAAGAACTATTTAATATTAATAAATGTGGATAACTTATTTTTGGTATTTAGAAATGTGGTTATTTCTAAATATTTATCCATAACATAATTTCCCACAGAAGCTATCCAAAACCAATTTTAAGGTTTGCGAAACCTAATTTAAGCAATTCCTTTTCCATAAACGACCAAACGGTATTGTGGTTAGCGTGCTAGCTTCTAAACAGCGAGGTTGCGGGTTCCGAGTCCCGTGTTAGGCATGGGTGTTTGTAAATGTATGTTGGCTTGTCTAATGACGAATGTTTCGGCGCATTATAGCCCTCGTGTTGCTGACGGCGCCAGATAATCTGAAAACAACCAACCTCTGTTGGATGAGCGATCTGGCCTCGAATGCCAAAGGGGACAAATTTTGGGTTAGGCATAGGTGTTCGTTGTGGTTCGGAATCCACGTTAAGCTGTAGGTCGCGACAGATTTTATCCATCATTGTCCACAAAAATAAGTCATTTAACGCACAAACCAACCAAATAACACATGTAATAATATATGTTCTGCAGTGAAAAAAGAAAATATTTTCGGGAAAATAAAAAAATTTCCCCAAAAATAAATTTTTGATGTTGTCTTTCCAATTCACCAAATTCCCGGGGTTTATCATTAATGATAGCCACCTAATAGCGATATTTTAAAAAATAGATTTGTAGAAATATTTAAGTAAAATATTGCGGCAGAGAAAATTGACCATCAACTAGGAGTATAGACTAATCCGACTATCGTTGTAAATATCTAGCCAAGAATTCGACGAAGAATAAATGCATCAAACTTATACAAGAAATTCTCATAATATATATTGCTCCGTGGATGGGACTTTAAGCCAAAGCAGATCAAAACTTGCAGAAATTTATTCCGATATACTCCAGAACTTCTCGTTCTAGTAGACTCAATACAGCTCTTTACACAACAATAGAGCACAAAATAGCAGTTAAAAACTTTATACACAACTGCTACAAATCGCCGCAAAAGACAATGCAATACAGTTCACTTTCTCAATACAGCTCTCTGAATGCTCGTTGAGAGACAACTAACTCAGTAACTCCACTTCGTCAGTAACTCAACTCAGCTAACTAACCAGATAACTCCACTCACGGCCGGTCTTATATAGGAAGTGAATATTTCGTGAATCTTCTAGAGATAGAAATTTGGAGGACTTTCCAGATCGTAGTCGAAAAGTCCTGTACATGTACATGGGGACCGAAAATGTCGCCAAGTTTGGCGTCATTTGGCGATTTCTCGCCAAATTTGGCGACAAAAATTAGTCGCCAAAACTGTCGCCAACGTGGCTCTATCTCGCCAATTTGGCGAGATTGCCATTACCATAATGTTAAATGGCCTGCTCTTTGTAAAACTCGCTTCCCAGCATTATCTCTGTAAAACTCGTTTTCAAGTATTAAGGGTCACATTGAAGGAAAGCAAAGTAAGACAAATTATTGCACTGCCTTATGCGAAATGTACATAAATTTATCTTTTTACATAATTAATCCTACGAAATATTTACAAATATACAGAAATTCGTAACAATATATATATATATATATATATTCTAGAACGTTGCGTCATGTTTTCTGTCAAGAAGAATTTAGATCAGAATAACTTCTTCTAAATATGTTTTTCCTAATCAATGATAAAAGAGGTCGTCAGTGGCTTACAGATTTCTGTTATAAATTTCAACTATCTGTTGAAGAAGAAAGTTTTTCATGCTGAATACAATTAAGAGAAAGTCCTAGAAAAGTTCATTTTCTATACTCACCATGTTACAATCTCTTAGCCCATTTCATTTAGAAACTAATTTCTAAAAAAATCTTGCAATGTGGTGAGTAGGTTAAAAAAAGATCACTTAATGAAATGACATAAAATGTTTTCATTTAATGCCCATCTATTATAAATGAAAATTAAAATAATAAAAGACAAAACCAGGTGAAGTCACAGCGTATTAGAGGTCGGAAATATCGATCAAAATAAATATCGATTCTATATCGTTGCATAGGCAAAAAAAATCGATATATCGATACACGATTTTTTTTTTTTAATTTGATTTTCAATTTTGCCAGAAACAAAGATTTTTGAAGCACATTTCTACTTTTCATGATTGCTTTTTTGTAAGGTGACTATTTTTTCAACTGAAATGGATCTATTACAAAAAAAAAAAAAAAAAAAAAAAAAAAAAAAAAAATAATATTTTTGCTTAATTGGTGCAGTGATTTTAAGAAAAATTTAGAACATTTTCATTAGCTTTTTTAAGTGTATGGCAAAATATTGAATATTGGTGACATTTTAACTCTCAGCCAAGTTCAAACTTTAGTTTTAAAGTTTTTGAAAAGGAAACAAAGAAAATCGAAAAAACACAAGGAACTACAAAACGATCATCAAAAAACTAAAAATGCTTGAAAATATCGATATATCGATGATTTTTATCGATACTTTTAATATCGATATTTTTAAAGAAATATCGATAAAAATATCGTCGTATCGATACATCGCCGACCTCTACAGCGTTATGCATTGACGAAAGGATTTCAATTATAAAATAAAATATTTTAAACGCTTTTTTTTTTAGTTTTTAATTTATGTCATTATCATTAAGTGATCATTTTCGTACCTACTCACCAAATGTCAAGGTTTAATAGAAAGTAGTTTCTAAATGCACTGGGCTAGAAGATTGTAACACAGCGAGTATAAGGCAATGATCCTTTACTATACTAAACTTCAACTTAACTAGACATCACTTAGACGGTAGATCGTGACAGTGCTCATAGGCAATTAATCCACTTTGGCGGCGTGAAAGCATAATGTTCGCCAAACGACAACCCTGTAGAGAACAAAAGGCGTTTGGCGAGAATTATGTCTTCACTTCGCCAAAATGGATTAAATACCTACGAGCACTGTCACGATCTACCGTCTAAGTGATGTCTAGTTAAGTTGAAGTTTAGTATAGGACCTTCTCTTACACCTGTCGTAAACCAATGTAACGGAGCTTTATTCTAAACTCTTTTATGTGAGCATACTTAGATTTAAAGCTGTATTCAGCATTGAAGATTTTTGGTGGTGTCGGGGGAATGCAGCTAGTCAAGTGACTATCTGTGCAGAAGAATTTACGAGAGGTCACATTCGTCAAGACAACCCAAAAATCGAATATTTACGACTTCCCCGCGTGACACACGAATGCTTTCGGATTTCCAACTACTATTCTAAACATGACACTGATAGCTCACATTCGCGCTCGTTTCAGCTTGTGTGAGGATATTTCAAGAGAGCTCTCATTAAGGTATAGCAACTTTGAGGAAGGTCTTTCTAGCTTGACGTCCCGAATCGGAGAAAACCCGGAAAATTCCAACCTTGGAACGCTACTCTCAAGCAAAATAAATGTCCAGGATTATCTAAATAAATGTAGTGTACTGTTGCACAAATTGTCTGTATATATTGTAAATAGTGACGTATTATTTCAAAATTCTATTGTAATTTATTTTTATCTTATTTTATTTATTAATTAATAGCGATTATACAAGTTAGAAAAAGGTGGCAACACCTAAAGCAATCGAGAAGTTTCGAGATATTTCTTTTCCGATGAATTGGCTGGAAATTTCGAGAATGTCTCACGCGCTTGTATATAAAAGACTGGAGAACGGGAAAGTTTTCAGATTGACTTCGGAGTTCGTTGAAAGCTGATCGCTTTGTTTACCTATTGGAGTGAGCTTGTATAATCGCTGAATTCGAAGTTATTTGTGTTGAAGCTTGTGTTGAAGCTTAAGAGTAATTAAACTGTTGCCTGTGAATAAATTTTGTGAGTTTTTCTGAAGAGAGAATAAATATTTTTATACCGTGAAAACTGTGCCATCATTGCCCCAGTAGAAAAATTCGTAACAGTACGTTGGGAGTTGTTTCGAAATGCTTTTTTTTAAAAACCTTTTATATTAACTTTGATTTTGTGAGGTCGGCGATACATCGACACGACGAAATTTTTATCGATATTTAAAAAAAAATATATCGATGTAAAAAATATCTATAAAAGTCACCGATATATCGATATTTTCAAATATTTTTAGTTTTTTGATGATCGTTTTGTAGTTCCATGTGTTTTTTTTGTTTTTTTTTTATTTATTATTTTCTTTATTCCCTTTTCAAAAAATTCAAAACTAAGGTTTGGACTTGGGTTCGAGACAGTAAAAGTAAAAATGGCACCCTAACAAAAAAGAAAACATTGATGTAATAAAAAGATAAGATAATTTATTAGTAGTCATTAACATAGCGCCGTTTCCGTTGCCAGCGTGTGCCTGGAATTAGCATCTGATTTTAAATATTAAAAACATCTCTATCAGCAAAATATGCGATAAACTACTTTTCAAGATTTCTTCTTTAAAAATAAATGTGAATTTATGCATTGACATCCAAATGTATTTCATTTATTCTGATTGATAATATAATTTATTTATTAAAACAATTTTTATAATTTATTTATTAAAACAATTTTTATAATTTATTTATTAAAGCAATTTTTATAGTTTATTTATCAAAACAATTTTTATAATTTATTTATTATTGCAGTTTTTATAATTTATTTATTAAAACAATTTTAACATGAATTCATCAAAAGTAGAAATTTGCCCCGGAAAACTTTAAAAAAAAAAAAAAAATCATGTATCGATATATCAATATTTTATCGATATCTTTTTCTATGCAACAATATAGAATCGATATTTATTTTGATCGATATTTCCGACCTCTAGTGTGTATGTTTGTGGGCTTGTCGATTAGGAGAAAATCTGCAGACGTTTATTTATCTCCTCTTGCTGTCATCCAATCAGTCTGAAACTTGGCAGATAGATTCGATGTCGATGGTAATGCATTCTATCATGTTTTGGGTTGTTGCCTACAATATTTTTTATAATCCCTCGCAAAAAATGTTTTTAATATATATATATATATATATATATATATATATATATATATATATATATATATATATATTATTGTTGGCAACTCCAGTCAATCAATTTCTTCTGAAAATATGTCATTTTAATACCAAGACTATATAATATTTGAGCACGAGCCGTGCGAGAAATTACTTTTTCTCTATAGTGCGGGAAAGTTAAATTTTTGCACTCTTTGCGAAAAAGTGTTATTTACCCCACGATTTATGAGTAAGAAAAGTAAAAAAATTTCACGTTGTTATAAAGTATGTAATTTTGCCACCAGGAAACAAATATTTAACTAAATAAAAGTGTATATTTAACTAAATAAAAGTGTATATTTAACTAAATAAAAGTGTATATTTAACTAAATAAAAGTGTATATTTAACTAAATAAAAGTGTATATTTAACTAAATAAAAGTGTATATTTAACTAAATAAAAGTGTATATTTAACTAAATAAAAGTGTATATTTAACTAAATAAAAGTGTATATTTAACTAAATAAAAGTGTATATTTAACTAAATAAAAGTATATTTAACTAAATAAAAGTGTATATTTAACTAAATAAAAGTGTATATTTTACTAAATAAAAGTGTATATTTAACACATTTTAACAAGATAAAGTTAATGAATTGACGTTATATAGAGCTGAATAAGATTAGATATTGTTTCAAAGCAAGTGAAATGTTATAGTTTAACACCTAAACCAACATCGTTCAGGAAAGTCGAATCCAATCACTTTTTTAAGAGCTCAACAATTCATTTTGAGACAGAAAAAACAAACAAATCAAATTAGAATAACACTTTTTTTTATTTGAGAAATTATTACTTTAAAAAAAAAAAAAATGATAAATTCTACTTTATTTTTGGTGCCACATAGCAATTGAGTTTAAAAAAGGTGTCGAAAATCAGCTGAATGATAAATATTTATCTAAACATTACCCGAAAAATATCGAAAAAGTACACACGCAGCTTTTACTCGTAAATAATATGTAATGGAAGTTCCACATAAGTACTCTTTCCTCCAAAATAGCTGACGCGTCACGGTCAACGTGACATTAAAATGAATATATTCTATATTCACCGACTCGTAAATCTCCCACCGAATTTAGTAAATAACAACCTCAACAATCCCCTTCTCTCCCCCCTAATAATATCGAACGAGAAAAAAAAACAAAAAGCACCGTAACCGGAACAAACGGAGAAGGAGGAAAACAAAACAAAAAGAACGAGAAACTCCAGTGGCCCGCTAACTCATTGGTCGCCTTTCGACGTGACGTCACTCACCTGAAGGCAGACGATCCGAAAATGTTTCAGTTCCATTCAGTGTTACTCTTGCGTTCGAGAGGTTCGAGTTGTAGCACAAGCCTCTCTCGAAATTACACAAGGATGACGTTCCAGCAGACGTAATGTGCATCAATTGTGCTGAAGATCACCCGAATCTATACATTAGCTTGCTCGTCCTCTCAACGACCCACTTCTGGATATTATAATGCTTGTGTGAACAAATAAGTAACACGTGGAAATCACTATTTTACGAGAAGCTAGTTCACCCGTGGATTAAGGTTGAATTTCTTGAATTAACGCCTTCCTAACCAAATCTAAACGGAATATTCTTTTTACCTCAGAAATAGATATTGACACATTCTTCAACATGATACAGTAAAGAGGATTATTTGTGGTAACTTACTCCGACTTACCAGCGTGGACGCTTTCGGATAAAAATTGTTTTTGGAAAAGAATATTAGTCGTTATAAAAGGTAAACATGACGCGCCTTTGCAACGTGGTGGACAGAGCCATGTCCACTATCTTCAGGAAACTAGGACGTGAAATAGCAACGACTCCCGGGTACTTTGTTATCGTCCCCCTCCTAGTAGCTGCCCTGTTCGGGACAGGTCTCCAGAGGATTCGATACGAGGACGACCCAGAATACTTGTTCACTCCTACAAACGGCCGCAGCAAAGTGGAGAGGAGCATTGTCGAGACCCTGTTCCCCATGAACTCGTCCAGGAACTTCGACCTAGGGCGGATCACGAGACCAGGGCACTTCGGGAGAGTCATCGTGGTCCCCAGAGACGGAGAGTCCGTCCTCAGAGGAGAAGTGTTCGACGAGATCGACGAATTGAACATGATAGTCCAGAACCTGACCATCGACTACGAGGACCGCTTGTGGAAGTACGAAGACATATGCGCGAGGAAGCTCGGAGGCCACTGCTTCCAGAACGAAGTCCTCAACTTCAAGGGAATGGTGAGACAGATGGAGAATGACCCCAGCGTGCAAATGACCTTCCCGCTCATGGAGACCCCAGCTAAGGTGTACTTCTTAGGAGGAGCTCTCGGGGGAGTGGTGACCAACGAAGATGGCGTGATTGTGAATTGCTCGGCGGCCAACCTGATGTACTACTTGGATTGGAGCACGCCGAGAGCAGAAGCCATGGCGAGGTTGTGGGAGGCCACTTTCTTGGAGACGGTCGAATCCCTGAACGAGCAGTTCGATTCCATCTCCCTGGCCATGTTCGTGTCCAACACCCTGACCAAAGAGTTGCAGAAAAACACTCAGAGTGTGGTGCCCTTCCTCACGCTGACCGTGGTCATCATGCTTGTCTTCTCGATCGTGACGTGCATGATGGCCGACTGGGTGACCAGCAAGCCGTGGCTGGGGGTGATCGGCTGCATATCCTCCATCATGGGGGTGGCTGCGGCATTCGGACTCATCATGTACTTCAACCTGGAGTTCATCGGTATCAACCTAGCAGCACCCTTCCTTATGTTGGGTAAGTACTTTTGCACTCTTTGGTTTAACAACTTTTTAGCTCCTTTTCACAAATTACTTAAAAGGTATAGTTACTCTACAGTATGGTAGCCCCGGATGGCTAAAAATGCTGATTCATCGAGAAATATCACATACCAGAAACGTGCCTTCTGTTCCCGCAGAAAGCCGTTTTTAATATTTATCTTTCAATAAAATATGACTGGTTTCAACGGGAAATCATTCAATTCTTGCTCTACTAGCATACACAATTGGTTCTTGGCTTTAATGGCTGAAAATTTTGGAGAATGAGTATTGAATAGCCCAATCCGAAATAGTATTAAAAAAAAAAAATTCGCAAGAGATCGCATTAAAACATTTACTTCTGTCGCACAGTAACTTAAGTCGCTAATAAGGCTAGAAACCAAAACAACTTGCCTATCGAAGTGTTATCAGTCTCGGGGATCAGAAGTCAAAAGACAGGAATTGAGGTCTTATACGCTTGGTTTGTTGTAGCGGAAATTCCGAATAAAACTGTAGTCTTTAATTTTATGTTGATACTTTTATGTTGATATTGGCAAGAGAAGGACTCAAATACCATATAGAGCCCAGTAACTTTAAAAGTGTGTGTGTTTTGATCATTCTTTTGATAAACATGAACATTAGTTAATCAAAATAGAAATCAGCCTGTGAAATAAAGGTTTTGGATATTTTTAATGTCAATAATATGATGCAACTGTTTGGTTATACTGGCTATTTTCGTCACTGTTGCTGAGAATTGCTGGTAATAAAAACGGAGGGAGGTATTTTTATAAGGAAAAAAGAACATTGCATAGCATTAAAAGATAAAAATGTCATACTAAATAGGTTTTGGGAGGAGGCGATAGTGTAACGCTTTACCAGATATTCAAGTTTCGGTATACTATTTTAATTTGTAAAGGGGGGGGGAATTCAACTTTGAAATTATTGTTAAGAATTGACGAATCGTTAAATTGCTTTAAAACCGCTGGTGCAAGACGTGAAAATTATTTCGAGACAGTTGAAACTTTTCCTCGTTTTATAATTGAAATTGCGATTTTATGCGACATTTATTTTTAGAGTTCTTCAAGCCGTGACTGTTTATTTTCTAATAATCGCAATTCTGAATTTCCACTACACAGCAAAACTGATTGTACAAGTTTATGAAAATTCGTAGAACATATATACTAAAATGAGTTTTATAACCGCTTTTTGTGGGGTACATTTTTTATTTTCCTCTTTTAGGAAAACGTGTTTTACTCAACTCTGTGTCTATTCCCATCCATTAAAGTAGCTATATATAGAAGTTACTATAATCAACAAATATGTCTTTTTCATTTGTTATATATTCCTTGCTGTAATTTCAATAACTACTAATGTTGTCGTATGGCTTTAGCGCCGATAACCTATTAACTTAAGTTTGTTAACAGAGGTCATGTTTTTTAATTTTTCACTTTGAATTTAGATTAATTTGTCGTGTCCGTATAGTAGGTATGACCCGACAATGTCTACTACTAGAATTAGCACTGAAAAATTTTGTATATGAAAGAGCATTTAATGGAATACTGTTGAGAATTTTAATAAAATGAACTCAATTGTAAGCTATTTCAAAAAATAAGTAAGGGAAATTACATAGATTGAGGTTAATTTAAGTTCCGGTTTCGAAAAACTAACAAAACGAGTTCAAAGTCATTTTCTGATAGCTTTATGAGTTAATATCAATTGCATGTGCATAACTAAAGGGCTTTAACCCTAACTCGGGCGCAATATTGAACCCGACAAGTTTCGGGCGCAATATGCTTGACAGGCGCATAAAAAAGAATCGCAAATTTATAATCATTATTTTTAATTTTAGTATTCTAAAAGTAATCAATGATTGTAATCAATGATTACTATACGAATATTTAAAGAAAAAAATATGAAATTTGTTTTAAAAAAAAAGAACACATTTTATGTTTAGAAAACATTACAAGAAATTTTCAGCTTTAAACTAAAGTGTCTTATTATCAGGGTAACAAAGACAAAAAAATTTGATCAAATTTATACATTGTAGTGCATAGTTCGGAAGCCGATATTCACTCTGCCGACCAAACGGTATAGTGGTTAGCGTGCTAGCCTCTAGACCGCGAGGTTGCGGGTTCCGAGTCCCGTGTAAGGCATGGGTGTTTGTAAATGTATGTTGGCTTGTCTAATGACGAAAGTTTCGGCGATTTATAGCCCTCGTGTTGCTGACGGTGCCAGATAATCTGAATACAACCAACCAACCGATATTCACTCTGAAAATCGAAATGCAGTGGGTTGCCAGACGAAAAAGTTTGTTCTCTTTTTGGCAAGTTATGACATATCTGGCAATCGGATTTTAATTGAACTCATTCCAAGTTGATTTTTGATGAGTTTCGGCCATTTTTGCCACGGCAGACCAATGGATTCGTAATCTACTCACTTTTCTCTGATTTCTATAAAAAAAAAATCAGAATGATGTTCGATGGGGTCCAAAAATTGCAGTCGAACTATAGGAGAGGCCTACCTCTCTATGAGAGGAGGGGGAAACGTCAGAGCTGTGCCTGTCATGCCGGTTGCGCCCGACGGAGGGTTAAATTATATTGCATAACTATATTCGTAATGCGTAACCATTCGTAGTATTATACGCTGGTGCATGGTACTCTCTCACACAGATTTTTATTTTCGGCAGTCTAATTAGATTTAAAATAATAATGCAATATACAGTGTTTGAATAAGATTTTTTTCTATATTAGCTATTTTAGAATATCGGAGTACAAGTTTGATGGTCTGCAGTTTAACCCTTGGTCAGTCGAGAGATTAACAAATGCCCTCCACGATCAATTTCTCAATGCCGACCAAACGGTATAGTGGTTAGCGTGCTAGCTTCTAGACCGCGAGGTTGCGGGTTCCGAGTCCCGTGTTAGGCATGGGTGTTTGTAAATGTATGTTGGCTTGTCTAATGACGATTGTTTCGGCGCATTATAGCCTTCGTGTTGCTGACGGCGCCAGATAATCTGAAAACAACCAACCATTAAACTACGTTTCAAAATTTATTTATTAAAAATGAACGTGAGTTTATGCTCTCACTTCCAAATGTCATTTATTTATTCTTATTAAAGTAATTTTATTATTAGTTAAAAAAAAAAAAAATTGGCAGCAGGAAAGAGTTTCAACAATGGTCGGTTCAAAGCTATTTTAACGCGAATGGATAACGGCAAGTTGGTTTATAAGAATTTCCGTAAAAGCAATCTTTTAGTGACAATAACAGCCTCAAAATTTGATAGATTGCATCGGCATCGAATCCATCTGCCGAGTTTCAGCCCGATCGG
Source organism: Linyphia triangularis (assembly GCA_963978545.1). Classification (NCBI taxonomy): domain Eukaryota; kingdom Metazoa; phylum Arthropoda; class Arachnida; order Araneae; family Linyphiidae; genus Linyphia; species Linyphia triangularis. The sequence continues at coordinate 86,402,399 of OZ021729.1, read as the reverse complement.
ATGATGGCAAGGGGGGGGGGTAATTAATGTCCGCAGATTTGCCTCCCATCGACACACCCACATACACACAAGAGCGAAGTTAATATAAAAGGATTTAAAAAAAATAGCAGCTGCTACCATTTGTTTTCAGTAATCACCTTCGTGCAGCGAGATTTGGATCGACATCCCCGATATTGCAACCAAATTTATGGCTCAGGACTTGGCAGATAGATTCGATGGTCGATCATAATGCCATTCTATCAAATTTTGGTTACTGTCACTAAAAGGGTCGATTTTACGGAATACTAATAAACCGATTTGTCGTCATAAAATCGAGGTGAAATAGCGTTTAACACGTTCGCTGTCGATCATGCCGTCAGGTTGTTTCCCTCCAGCAGCCCGTCCCGATCAGACTGCACCCGATCGGAGTTTCCGTTCATAGTAATATTTGTCATGTGACATAAATATCAGATACATGTTGTCTTTTTCCATAAGGTTAGCTAGAAGCTTGTGTTTTTAAAACAAAAGCTTCGCTTAACTCCTGCAAGGAAAGGCAACTCTGGTCAGGTGCAGTCTGATCTGGACAAGCTGTTGGGGAATTACCCGATATTCAGCGCAGGCGCGTGACCTGCAGCGAACGTGCTAACTGGTAATTGAAGAAACTCCTTTCTGTTTGTTTTAATAAGTAATTGATGATAATAATAATAATAATAATAATAATAAAATATTTTAATAAATAAATCATAATTGTTTTAATCGGAATAAATAAAAGCTATTTGGATGGGAGAGCGTAAATTCGCATTCATTTTTAATGAATAAATTTTGAAAAGTAGTTTACCGCATATTTTACCGCACTTTTATAGTCCCTCGGCAGAAATTTTTAGCAAAATCCAGTCTACCAATAACCTAATGGAAACGCCTGAGAAATTTCCCGGTTGATTGAGATGTTGCCACCTTTTTCTAACCTGTATTATCTAGTTAACAAATTCAAATAAAATAAAACTTTAAAATAAATAAGTCACTATTTACAATTATATACAGACGATTTTTGTTACAATTGTTACCATGTGACTTTCTGTCATTTGTTACAGTAGGTGAAGGTGAATGGTTGTATCTGTACGGAATATATTAAAAAAAAAAAAGTGTTGTTGTTGTTGTTGTGTTGTTTCTAATCTCCCTTTTGTCTGACGAAGTCGGACAATATCAGTGAAGCCATTGACATTAATGAAGTCTGACACTAGTTGTGGACAGTTATAAATGTCCTCCCAGTCCAGTGCAAGGCAATCCAAAATGTGCTGAGGTGATGCTTGTTCTTTTTGGCATTTAGGGCAAAGAGGAAAATTTTTTGCTTCCCCCAGAATATGTTAGGCCTTTAAGGTGACCACTAGCAAGTCGGGACAGACGGGTATTGGTGTGCCTATCACAAGGAAGAGATAGGGAGTGTCCTGGCTTTTTGGCTTTATACCAATTCGTGAGTAAAAAAAAAAGTTAAGTTAGTAATCAAATCCATGAGGTTGTTCAACTTTATACCGCAATTTCTCACTTTGAGTTTCCTGTATACCTTTGCTAAGCACTGTTCCGAAGAAAATAGTCGGACTAGAGCTGAGCGGTACAATTTAATATTTTTCAACAAAAGGACGTTCGTATTTTGTGTAAATGTGAGGTCGCGTTTGGCGACGGTTTTTTCCTTCAGGCAATGACCCAGGAAGAGGTATTTCGCTGCCGAGAAGAAATCGAATTCTCTCTCTCCTGGCGACTTCCGCGTGTTGCCAGATCTGTTGCGGAGTTACGCTGCGTTCACACTTGAAATAAAATAAAAATTGATTCACGAATCGATGTTTACATGGGCCATTTTTGTGATCTCAAATGAATAGACACGACGCGGATTGTCTTCCGTTGTCGAGATGCCTCGTAGAAGTTTTCAAAACTCGAATGCGTGACCCCATGAAAGTCCTCCCAGATTGTGTCACTTGATCTCCTTATCTTGGTGTCAGAAAATGTCCTCAACGGGGGGATATGTGAAATGAGAGAATTAAGAGACTTATTTCCGAAGAGTAATGTGTTCAATAATGCTTGCTCATTTGGCCTACAGGCATTAACTCTGTAAAACCTATTTGGATGCCGTTTCGTTCATAGTTTTTAAATAACGCTTCTAATGATTGACTGCTTTTAACTTAAGTTCGGTTTCCCTTTTGGGACGTTTCATTTGCTTTTAACTCTGATATTTGTTTACAAAGAATGTTGCATAAATCCATTCTAGTCTTGTTTTCGGAAAAATGTCACCAGCTTTTATAATTTAACAGGTGTTCATTTTGATGTTTTTTTTTTTTTTTTTTTTTTTTTTTAATAAGACGCGAGGTTAATTTTTAAGGGGACTCGATAATACCCCATCTAACCTGTGTTGTTAAATTGCCTATTTTCGATGTAGCTGTTTTTTGGAAAGCTCTTGACATGAGTTTTAATATTTTTCTGTAGCTAAAGTAGATTGTATACAAGATGATGTGGTTATTGTTTGGTACAAACAAATTTCATCAGCTTTAAAAAATAAAATTTGTGATCATTCTATTTTTTTTTTTTTTTTTTACAAAGATTTGGGTTTTGGAAAAAGTAGTTATGAAATAATAAAACCCAGTTAATATATTTCAGTTATCTGTAATTAAATCCATTTCTGTAAAGTAACTTCAAAACACTTTGAATAATATAAGCAGGAATCTAATATCTCGTATTTTCTCCTGCAGTGTTCAAAAATATTATTTTAAAAGTATTTTTAGCCCGGAAAATCGCACGCATGAGCATACGTTTTATAAAAGTTTTGTGGCCCAGAAAGAACATAATAAAAAAAGTGACTACAAAAGTTTGAAAAAGAATTGCAGCATTTCTTCTAATTAAAATTGAAAACAGTGTGAAATGCTTTCTTATTCTGAATTTTAGTATTCGAAACCTAAACCAACTTTTCAAAGGGTTTCATTAAATTATATTTATTACTTAACAACGAAACCCAATGTATTTGTAAGCTTTCAATCCAACATTGTTAAACAAAACAAACAAAAAAAGCCAGACTGCTCTTCCACTTTCCAATCGAATCAGTTTCGTAACTTAATTCGCTGATTTTTTTGAAGGATAAAACTTAATGTCATAACTGCTCAAGAAATGTGCATAAACATAATTTGTGAAGATTTCCCATGGCTAACCCATTAACGGCGGATTTCAAGAAAACTTTCCAATCGAAATTTTAGTTTTCTTTATTAATAAATTGCGATTATGGTTCAAATTAGTGTTTTTTAAAATAATAAAAAAAAATTCAAAAAATCTGAAAAATTCAAAATATACCTTAAGTGTATTATAAAATAAAAATATACCTTAAGTGTATAATACCTTAAATATATCTTATAAATATACCTGTAAAATATATCTTAATTCAAAATTTACCATAAACAAGGTAAAGGTTAAAAACAATAAAAGTTTATTCATTTCAAAGTCGTCTTTAATTGATTACGGTAGATCTGGAATGGTTGAATGCCCCCCCCCCCCCACACACACCACAAGACTCACCGGGCGCGTCTTTCTTGGATACGGCGGTAATTGCGACGAATCGATTTGTCTTGGAAGAACGGAAAAAAAAGACGTCACGCACTGACTAATTTTAGCATCTTGATACCTTCCTGTGGCCCTCGTGTACATCTTGCGGGAGAAAACAACCAACTGTTGAATATTTCTAAAGAAGAAAAAAAAATTAACTATTTGTTCGCATTTCTCCCAAGTGTTTTAGAAATGTGTTCCACCCGCAGTAGTAGACTGAGAGGCGACTGCAATTTTTGGACCCCATCGAACATCATTCTGAATTTTTTATAGAGATTGGAGAAAAGTGAGTAGATTACGAATCCACTGGTCTGCCGTGGCAAAAATGGCCGAAACTGGTCAAAAATCGACTTTTAATAAGTTGAACTAAATCCAATTGCCAAATGCGCCATAACTTGCCAAATAAAGAGCATTTTTTTTTTATTTGGTAACCCTCACTCTTTAATTTTTGATTAAGAAAGTTGCAAACGATTCAGATATCTGGCGACGGGCTACTTGCATCTATTAAAAGGGAGCCAAGTTGGCAAAAAATATTACGTCACGGATGACGTAACTGATGTCGCGAATATGGCTTACTTTTAAAAGATACGAGTTTTCCGAGCCAAAGATCAGACCACAGTTTGAGCTTTTTCTCATTGAAAATCAAAATGCAGGGTTGCCAGACGAAAAAGTTTGTTCTATTTTTGGCAAGTTATGACATATTTGTCTATCGGATTTTAGTTCAACTCATTCCAAGTCGATTATTGATCAGTTTCGGCCATTTTTGCTACGGCAGACCAGTGGATTCGTAATCTCCTCACTTTTCTCCAATTTCTATATAAAAAATTCATAATGATATTCGATGGGGTCCAAAAATTGCAGTCGCCTCTCGGACTTATAGGTGACACTCCTTAAATGCTTAATCTGACTCACACAGCTTTGTTGCACAAGAAAAGCAGCATGACACATTGTAGCGCAGCCGCACAATGGAATATCTAAAGATACAAAGAAATGGGCATCGTCCACTCCGAGGAGCATTTATGCCTCTTGAAGGTAACGAAATCTTATTTTTAACTCCCCGATGGCGAAAACAATGCCCTCACGTTTTGGCCGTCTCAGTTTTTCTTTTGTAAAATTTCTGTTTACGGAAACATTAAACAGAAGGACTCTTGTCTGTGTAGATATTAGTCGCCATGGGAACGAAGCCTCTTTTGAATGTGTGTGCCTAGTGAATGGGACAATGCCATCGAGGCAATTATGAATAACCTTATGTAACTTGAGAGGAAGATAGTACGTGTTTATGGGAGGCTATTCAGTGAATACGGCGTGCAGTGGGAAAACGTCTTGGAAATACAGTGTTTTCCGTATAAAGTCATGGTGCACTTTTGACCGGTCGCAGGAAATCAACGAAACCAGATAAAAATGTGAAATCTGCACCACAACAAAAGGAATAGTCCGAGAGGCGACTGCAATTTTCGGACCCCATCGAACATCATTCTGAATTTTTTTTTATAGAAATTGGAGAAAAGTGAGTTGATTACGAATCCACTGGGGAGGTCTGCCGTGGCAAAAATGGCCGAAACTGATCGAAAATCGACTTGGAATGAGTTGAACTAAAATCCGATTGCCAATTATGTCATAACTTGCCAAAAAGAGAACAAACTTTTTCGTCTGGCAAACCACTGCATTTTGATTTTTCAATGAGAAAAAGGGCAAACGATTTCTGATACTCTGGCTCGGAAAACTTGTATCTTTTAAAAGTAAGCCAAATTGGCGACATCAGTTACGTCATCCTTGACGTAATGTTTTTTTTTCAATTTGGCTCATTCGTGAATGCAAGTAATCCATAAACACACATCCGAATCGTCTGCAACCTTCTTATTGAAAATTAAAGAAAGACGGTTACCAAATAAAAAAAAATGCTCATTATTTGGCAAGTTATGGCGCATTTGGCAATTGGATTTAGTTCAACTTATTAAAAGTCGATTTTTGACCAGTTTCGGCCATTTTTGCGACGGCAGACCAGTGGATTCGTAATCTACTCACTTTTCTCCAATTGCCGTCGCCTCTCACTTTAGAAACTCCAAGTTTTGTACCTATTTAGTACAGTTAGATGTGGCTTCCATTTGTTGTCCTACACACCTCTAAACGATATTCAAGTTCTTCCCTCACCCGGTTAAGGACGTCTGGTGTAACTGAGAGAATTACGTCTGGTGAATCTCCGTTTTAAGTCGTTGATAAATTCGTTGTACACATGTTGATTCTCATAACCCCCTCAAGTAAAAGTCTAAAAGCGTCAGTACCGGGGATCGTAATGACCATGGTTTGTCAGAATCCCTGCCTGTTCACCGTTGGAAGAATGTTGTATCCACATGCGTCATCACTTGTGTGCGCACACGCTTGCACATAATACTACGGAAACTTTTAGAGTTTTCCCCTCTTATTTGGTGCAGATTTCCCATTTCAATCTTGGCCGACCAAACGGTATAGTGGTTAGCTTGCTAGCTTCTGGACCGCGAGGTTGCGGGTTCCGTGTTTGGCATGGGTGTTTGTAAATGTATGTTGGCTTGTCTAATGACGAATGTTTCGGCGCATTATAGCCCTCGTGTTGCTGACGGCGCCAGATAATCTGAAAACAACCAACCAACCATTTCAATCTTGTTTTGTTGATTTCCTGTGACCGGTCAAAAGTGCACCATGACTTTATCGGACACACTGTATAATGTAACTTAGCTATAAAGATTTATTTAAAACGCCTAATTTAAAATGTTGCTTTTTTTTTTTTGTACAGGAAATGCGATTGTTAAATACTACAGAAGAGTGTTTAGATCTTTTTCCATAGAGTCGATTACTGACGAAAAAAAAGTCCACTTTGTGACCGACTTTTGAAGAGGAATTTTCTGGTATGCTAGCTGATAATATTTGTTCTTGAGCCGCGTTGTGGTCAGACGATTCAGAAGTCTATTAAAAGCTTTCCGAAAACTCTTTGTGGCGAAAATCGTCTAATTATGACGTCATTCTAATGTTAACCTACTGCAAAAATATTAATCCTTTTAATAGCATACCATTATTTTGAATAGGCCTCCATGCCAACACTTAAAGCATGCTTGTAACCAATCACAAATTATCTTTAAGAAAATAAAATTTTTACATTCATTTAGCTAATCACAATGCACATTTCATTTTTTCACGCTTATAGCAATTGAGTGTGACTCAGTCACGCATAAGCTATATAATAAGCACGAATTAGTTAGGCAATTACTTATTCAAATTTTTTAAAACTGAAGTTAAGAATTTGATGCCATTCTAATGTCAAGTCAAGGCCAAAAAGAAATCGAATAAATCTTGAATCCAGCCTTTTTGAAACCCATATAGTCGGACTTTTAGTGTTCCAAAGTATATGCAAACCAAATTTAGTAAAGATGCTTTGATTATTAAAGAAAAAGAACTCTATTTTTTTAGGTGTTTACTGTTTCACCAAATTCTTTATCTAAACTCGACCATAACTGATTAATTTTGAGTTGGACGAAGTTTTTATAGTTTTATTAGTAAGTTTTTTTTTTGTAAAAGTACAAAAAAGAGTAGCTCTACAATCTTTTTGAACGTTATTCGTGTAGTCAGGATTAATCTTTAATTGAGGTTAATCTACACCGCTTTGAAAATCGACTAAAAACTGTTCTATAGAATTAATTCAAGCTGTTTGACTTTTCAGTTAAAATTGCTGTCATTTAAATGCGTTTTCTTTGAAAAAATGAGCTCAGAACTCACTTTTAAGACTTCCAATAAACTAGTTCTCTTGCACCTGAAGCATTTTTGTCTATGGACTTGCGGTTTTCTGAAAAATAATGCTTTTCGTTTTTTGTTTCCATTGTTTTGCAGAATTTTCTTCTGTTATGGCTACATTCCATTTAGTATTCAAACTGCCAGTATCAATTGTTCTCAAGTTTCATCACTAGTTGCTTTTGACGTTTTAAATCTTGTTTCTGCTTAATATTTACTTCCAGGTAATTACCTACTTTTTTTTATAGTATCTTATGTATAACTTTTAAACAATTTATCAACGCCTTATGAACAAACTTTATAAAACCCTGCGGATATTTTATGAAGTAACCTTTTAAAAAGCAGTAACACTAATTAAAAATTATACAAGTGACAGGAAACATTTTTTATTAAAATCCCACCAGTCGAATGTTACAGCAGAGGTAATTAAAAAAAAAAAAAAACACACACATTAATAGGGTTAAAGTAACGTGAAATTTGAAAACATTATTCGTTGATTTAAGTAGCAATCTGGAATTACACTAAGAAAATTTTAGAATTGACGGTGTGAGGAATTATATCGCAAGCTAAGTATAGTGATGACATTTCTTGAAGTTTCTCGGATACATTACTTCGATTTTGTGTGTCGATGGCGGGCAAATCTGCATAATTGAGCCTCTTGCCATCATTCAATAGGCTTGAAACTTGGCAGATGGATTCGATGCCGATTATCTATCAAATTTTGGGGCTGTAACCGTCACTTAAAAGTCGGTTTTATGGAATACCAATAAACCAACTTACCGTCATCCAATAGCTATGAAATAACATTTAACCGACCAGTGAAGAAATTCTTATCTGTTGCCAAATTTTTTTTAATATATAATAATAAAATTGTTTTAATCAAAATAAAATATATTTCAATGGAAGTGCATAAATCCACGTCAATTTTTAATAAATATTGAAACGTAGTTTGCTGAACATTTTGCTGATAGAAATGTTTTGAATACTATTTCAAATTAGATTCTAACATACGCTGCGTTAATGAATATAAAAATTGGCAATGCTTATAAAGGATTTATATTAAAAACTTTGTTTTTATGGGATATATTATTTAATCTATATTTTTAGTAAATCAGTTTGCGTCCATGCCAACACAGGCCTTTACAAAATAATACCGAGATGTTAAATGAGTTATCATTGCGAAATGAATGTTATTGAATTTTTCAACTTTGTTTCGCAACAAATTTGAATCAGTTTAATTACAATTTTTTTTAATAATGATCCATTAAATATTTTTTTTTTTTTTCTGACTATATATGGCGTTGGAAAAATTACTTTGCAAACCAAAGACTTTTCATATATTGCAACATTTTGCCGAACAAAACAATTTTCTACTTTGGAGTTACGACTCGACGAATCGGGGAAATGTTTTACAACAATTTGCCAACAACTTCCGGTGTTGATTGACGGAGCAACGAACACAAAATGGTCAAGATTTGCTGGAAGACGTTGAGTGACAAGGCAGACTCGTGATGAAAAAAAAAAATATTTGGGAATGGCGAAACACATTGACATGTTTCGCTTCCAGAATTTCCATTAAAGGTTTTCCGTGCTTACAAAAACTTTAATATCTAATCATTGTTCAAATTTAGCCAAAGGAACATCTGTAGCGCCTTATACTTGGTTTGTCAACTCAATTGTGCTGCCTTGACTGAAATGCAATTGTTTTATGCAACTTTTCTTTTTAACTTCTTCAATAACAAATTTAAATAGAAAAAAGATCATTTACCCTTTAACTGCGGCGTTTGGGTGGTTTGATATTTTTGGCGCAAGGGCAACCGAACTGCCTCAAACAAATTGGTTTTTAATAGTTTGTGTCGTAACTAAAAATACAGAGTATCCATAATGAGGAACTTGCACAAATGAGGAAAATGAATATTTTTTTTATATTTTCTAGTGTTATCCAACGAATATATTTGAGCGTTGCAATTATTTTTTATCTTTATGCTTTCAAATTAATAAAAAAAAAAACGAGTTTGAAATTAGCCGAAATCAAAGCAAAAGTCACGTGGCAAAAAACGCATGAAAAAACCGTGACGTGGTTAGGCAGAGATAAAGTCGCAAAATGAAGGAGAAACCTCACTCATTCCTCGTTTAAAACAGGTTTTAGACTGGTTCATTATCTGTTCGTTGACGTCTCACGTAAAAGTGGCTTTTTTCCCGCAAAATCACCAAAGTGAAAAACTAAATATTTTTTTAACTATCTATCCGAGCTCAAATTTTTGAAAAAATGGTATTGTTTTTCATGATTTTTTCTCTACTTTTATTTAAAAATAAAACCAAAAAACGTTAAAGTTCCTCATTTAAATTCAATTTGCAAAAATCTGGGAAAAAAAGAAAAAAAACTGTTCAGAAGAACCTGAAATTTGATAAAAGGAAAAACTTTATGGCACAAAAATACCATTTTGAATTTTTTTTTTTTTTCTCCTCATAATTTGAAACTTTTCCCCCTTTTTGAGTATATTCCAGTAAAACTTTAGCTTATTCTAAAGAGTTTTTTTTTTTTTTTTAATTATTTATTACTTCTTTTTGGAAGTTGAACTTACATTATAATCTTTCCTGCATAGTTATAATTAAGTTCCGAATTCAAAAGCGTAGCATATTTTTTCTATACCATATCATGGCTTTCAAAAAGCCACGGTATGGCGTGAGAAGAAAAATAATTCGAAAAGTTTTTTTCTTATGCCATTCTGTTTTCCTCTTGCCGACCAAACAGTAGAGTGGTTAGCGTGCTAGCTTCTAGACCACGAGGTTGCGGGTTCCCGAGTCCCGTGTTAGGCATGGGTGTTTGTAAATGTATGTTGGCTTGTCTAATGACGAATGTTTCGGCGCATTATAGCCCTCGTGTTGCTGACGGCGCCAGATAATCTGAATCTGTTTCTCCCTTAGAAATATATAAGGTCAAATTTTAGGTCACTTTGACCAGTGTGTTTTATAGCTTTTTAAAAGTTGTATAAAACCGTGTATATCGACACATCGGACCTCTAGAGCTTCCGGTTTACCGTAGAGGAAGTCCTTATCTCTTCCTTAAGAGTCAGGAGTCCAAATACCCCCCCCCCCCCTCTATTTTAGTCAAGGTGTTTAATATATTCGAAAATAAAATTTGCACGCATTTCCAATGCAAGATTGATAAAAAAATAAATAACTTTGTAGCAAAATTTAAACAAGTATAGATTTAAGATTTTAAACACGATTCTATACAAAGAGAAAAGTTCTTTAAAAACACTTTCTAAAATAAGCATTTCCTGTTTTATGGCTTCATGCATTGTCACTATAGTATGCAAGAAAAATCTGGCGATATTACTGAATGAAGGGAAAAATCCCTTTTACCGATCCATCGTTTCGAGGTTTTCGTTGACTGGAGTTGCCTTCAATTTGCTCCTGTCTAATGAAGGATAAAAGTAGAGCATCTTTTGTGATGGTTGACTAACTGCGCTTCAAACAGTTCCGGGACAGAAAGAATCCGCTGCGAAATGGAAGGTAGCCAGTGAAAAGATAGAATGTATTTTTTATTGAATCTTTTATAAACTTCGATTTTGTGTGGCTGTGTTATCTGCGGGAGGTTGGATTAACCCACTTGCCTTAATCCAATCTGTCTGAAACTTGGCAGATAGATTCGACGACAATGCGTTCCATCAAATTTTTGGGTCTGTAACTGTTGCTGAAAGGTAACTTTTACGGAATACTAACAAACCAACTTGCCGTCAACAGATCGCTGTAAAATAGCTTTTAACCGATCATTGAAGAAACTCTTTCCTGTTGCCAAATTTTTTTTAGTAAATAAATAATAAAATTGTTTTAATCGGAATAAATAAAATATATTATATGGGATATACGTGCATAAATTTACTTTCATTTTAATAATAAATTTTGAAACTTAGTTTGCCGCACATTTTAAAATGAAATGTGTTTTATATTTAAAATTAGATGCAATCACCAAACACAGGCTGTTAACAGATTCTTCGCTGTGTTAATGAATATAAAAATTTGCTATGCATATAAAGGATTTATATTGAAAACTTTGTTGTTTTTATTATAGGATAAAAAACGGTACGTATTGAAAATTTCCGCATGTGGGGCCGATCAAACAGTATAGTGGTTAGCGTGCTAGCTTCTAGACCGCGAGGTTGCGGGTTCCGAGTCCCGTGTTAGGCATGGGTGTTTGTAAATGTATGTTGGCTTGTCTAATGACGAATGTTTCGGCGCATTATAGCCCTCGTGTTGCTGACGGCGCCAGATAATCTGAAAACAACCAACCCTACAAATATGCAAAATTGCGTACTGTTCTATTTTATACTAAATTCAATACATTTTGCGCTGTGAGACGGGAATATGCACGACGGGAAAAATTCTGAAACCGCAGAGACTCTTGAAGACTTAGTTTTCTTACTGTCCAGAGAGAATAGTCATTTTATGCTGTCAGAAAAAACAATAACATTAATTACGGATTATCCTCTGTTGGATTCGACGCTTAACTTTTATTTAAAAACTACAGAAACAAATTAATATCCTAAAACTATTAACTATATCCTTTCCAAAAATATGCAATATGCCTGAACTTTTATTTCGTAAATGGAAGAATTGATCCACAAGAATACACCAAAATTTCAAAAAATTGTCTACTTGGCGTGAAATACATTCGTAAGTCACAGCTGGCGGCGAAATGTTTCAATTGAGTTCCATTTCATTTTATGTGCTTCCTTGTCTATTCAGGGACCATGGAAGTCGTGGGAAAAAGCCGCAACTATTTCGCTTCAGTAGGTCTTATTTACTGACTCTAAATCGTACCTCGGCGCTGAGTTGAAATGCCCTGGATTATACAATGTTTGATTTACTTTTTTTTTTTTATCAACTTGAAATGAAAGAGTTCTTAACCCTTAGGATCATAGTAGTTTCACACTGCAACCACTTATTTAAATTTTTATTTCTACACTCACACTGTTTTACATGAAACCACACAACATATCATTAATAATCTATGCAATTTCTCGATTTTGTATGACCCGTAGTTATTTTATGCAGAAAAAAAATTGATTAGGTATGTCATTTGGGTGTTCATTGTTTATTCGCATTGTGATTTCTTAACAAAAAAAACATATAAAAGTGTGGTGGTTTTTTTGGGGTTTTTTTTGCAAAATGTATACTCTATCATCTATCCTTTTTTTACACATAAAGAAGGCCCCCACCAAATGTCACTAAAATCGAAATTCGTGCTTCAAAAGGTTACGCTTCAGCGTTTCTATGTATGTCTTAAACCTTGGTCTGTGTCTTATTTCAAGTGCCTATTACGAAAGGCACTTGAAATAGACTATTTAAACGTTGTTGTGCTACACATAAGCTCGTATCAAATTTAAAAAAATTTAAAAGTACTTTTGAATGCGGTTATCGCAAGATTGGAAAAAATACGTTTGATAATTTCATATCCTGACTGAATGGGAAGAAGGGCTCAAAGTTGTAGAATGTTGTTGCCATTTGAAGGGCCGCGGCAAAGAACGACCGGAACCCATTTTCCTCAATTCTCCAGAAAAGCTGATTTAATGTTTCGAGTCCCAAGACATGTATCAAGGTTGGTTGCTGCCGACCAAACGGTATAGTGATTAGCGTGCTAGCTTCTAGACCGCGAGGTTGATGGTTCCGAGTCCCGTGTTGGACATGGGTGTTTGTAAATGTATGTTGGCTTGCCTAATGACGAATGTATTCGGCGCATTATAGCCCTCGTGTTGCTGACGGCGCCAGATAATCTGAAGACAACCAACCAATAAACAGCAGAAAGATACATTCCAAGTTCAAACCAGAGCTCCCAGCCGTCCCTACTCGGCAACAGAGAAAGCGCAAGCTTCCCTCCGTTCATGAAGACCCAAATTTAGCATCCACAGCTGTTCAATTCTAAAACATCCACACCACAGTCGGAACTGGACTAGACTGACCCTGTTTAATTCTTACGCGAGCCTGTTATTGATTAGCAATATTCTCCAAAATTCTAGTTGGTTGTTTTCAGATTATCTGGCGCCGTCAGCAACACGAGGGCTATAATGCGCCGAAACATTCGTCATTTGACAAGCCAACATACATTTACATACACCCATGCCTTACACGGGACTCGGAACCCGCAACCTCGCGGTCTAGAAGCTAGCACGCTAACCACTATACCGTTTGATCGGCCTCCAAAATTCTAGAAACATCCAGATAAATTACCGTTGCCACTGACTTAAAGCTTGTATTTCCGATACTATTTACATTTTTGTAATTAAAAGCTATATATAAAAGGGATTGAAGATCTAACATAGAATTAGAATTTAGCAAATATTTTTAATTCCGTGCCTATATTTACAAATTCTCGTCCGTAACAATATAATGCTTCATTTAAATTATGCAGCGTAATCTAATGCGTTTTTATCTGCCACGAATTGAATCTAGTCCACGCGTGTTGAGAACCACATGCTTGGCGATTAAGTGGCTTACTTGTGATTAGGATCGAGCAATTATTTTTCCTTGTTGAATGCTACAAACCTGTTTCGTAACAGATTTTCTTCGGAAAAAAGACTGTGGTTGATAATTGTCTCGTGTATTTTCAAAAGACGATGCGTTTTCCGTGCAAACATGCGTTGCAAATAAAACATAAATGCTTCTCAAGATTATTTTAAAACCCAGTGGATTAGGAATCTGTCGCTCAAATGAATAATAAATTGTATTTAAATTCAATCCTAAAAACATTAAATCTCGTTAAAAAAAATTTAATTTAAGAATGCCAAAATTGAAAATTTTTCAACGAGTGGTTAATGGTTTAAATATTGAGACGGCAAATTATTGTTAGAAAAAAAACATTTTTTAGCAATAAATAATTGAAAACATTTTTGTTTTAAAAGATAGTCTATTAAAGGACAAATATAGATAGCATAATTCGAATTTTTTTTTTAATTGAAACCTGTACTTTTTACTTTTATTTTATTTATCTTAGTAAAAAAAACCTCAATTCTTTTTTCTATTCATTTTTGTCGTTTGATTGTCATTATCTATAATAATAAAACAAGCTGTGTGTCTGTGGAAAAAAAATTAATGTGTTAAATTAACAAAATTGTGGGTTTAAATTAACAAATATTTTACAAAACGATTTGTACAGTTTCTACAGTTCTTAAATTTTAAACACAAGTAGTTTTGGCCTTTTAATTGGACTGACAAAAAGAATGTTAAAACTTTAATTTGTTTTTTAATTATTTTTTTCACAAAAAACGACTTCTAATAGGCCTAGAGCTCTGAAAGTTTCAGCATAAATAGTTCTGGCCTCTAATTTTGCTTTCCAAAAACACGTGTTAAAATAATCTTAAAAGGGTGTTGTATTATTGTATTAACGGGGATTTTTTTTTCCCTCGACTAGGGAGAGGCTTCCAATATTAAGGCTTTACGTAGCAATTAGATTTTAATGAGTGAAGCCAGCTTATGCTAACGCAGCAATGAACCTTTCAGTGAGCGAAGCGAGCCTATGCTTGCATAGCAATGAAACTTTCAAAGTGTTAAATAAGCCTGTATATATGTGTCAATGAATTTTTCAGCGAACGAAGCGAGCTCTATTTTGCGTAGCGATGAACATTCCTGCGAGCGAAGAGCCAAAAACTGGGACCTATACACGAATGACTGATTTCCGAATCGCGAGGCCTCACAGCTATTTAAAATATTGCACTTGTTAAAATTTCATAGCGAAGCAGGGTATTCAGCTAGTTTCAGCATATTTGTACAACTTTCTTTTAAGAACCACAATACATTTAATTAAAGTGAATTGAAAAAAAAAAATTAGAAAAAAAGTTTTGCTCATAAGGGACGTGCTTTTAAACATACACTACTAAAATTCTATATTTATGTGACCAGACGTCCCGATTTTGGCGAGATAGTCCCACTGACCGAATATCCCGCCAAATTGTCCCGCTTTCCCGTAACATAGTCCCGCCCTTCTAAACAAAACAAAAAATATCTTCAGAACTTCAGCTACCCAGTTTCTTAATTAACGAAGTTTCTGGAGATAGCTGGTCACATTATACCTATCCGATTATATTTAGGGTAATCGAAATTTCCCAATTCGAATAAGGTAAAAAATAAAGGTTCGCAGAGGTTTTCAAAGTTGTATTTCAATTAGTAAACCACTTAGTTCTACGACATTTAAAGCCAAAGATGCAGCCATCGGCGTTCAATTTTGTTTGTGCATTGTACCTTTTGCTTGTTTTCGAATTTAACGCTCTGTAATTAGGTTGACCAGGCAGACCATTTTCTAAAAAAAAAAAAAAAAGTTTGCGGAGTTCCATCTTCAAAACATGAGTGTCATAAAACCTAGGGGTGGGGAACATCGCACAACTTTCAGTTACTCTATAATATTGGCCATTGCATTAAAATTTACGGCGTTATTTACGTTTTCCTATTTTCACACATTCAAATAAAAATGCCCAGATTGGCGATATTTTGGCAATTTTTACATGGGAGTACTTTTCCGATGTTATCGAGAGTCCTACGAGAGTGTGAAACAAAAAAAAATGAATCGTTGATAGGCGATGCTCCAGAACAGGGAGCCCTGTATAAAAGGCACTCGTATTTCAACTTTTTACGCTTTTACCACATTTCTACTGAAATTTCGAAAGTGGGGGCGGTTAGAACACCCTTAAGAGGCATTAACACATAAATTTTAATCAAAATTGTTAGAGCCGTTTTTTCGCAATTGCTGAAAAACGTGATTTTTTTCATGATTTCAACCTCATGCGCGATTCTGAAGAAACCCTTAATGATAGATCAAATAGCCACCACCAACCCGCACACAAAATTTGAACATCGAAGATCACGTTGTTCGGGAGTTATGCTGACCATGGACACAGACATTTTTTTCTAGACCACTTTCTGAAAATCGGGATGTTCCAAAACGTGGAGAAATTAATTTTTTTTTTTTTTTTTTACCGAATGCTATACTTTCATTACCCTATGTAAGCACATGGGTAATTAAAAGTAATAAACAATATATTATTGAGTTTAGTGACGATTTTGGCAACAAAAATGGTGATTTTCCGGTTTTGGCTAAGAATATACCATAACCTAGTACATGGTATTAAACGTCAATTGTATAAGCCTATCACTACATTTAATATAGAAGCTAAAAGTAAAAACGTTAGTTTTAAATGATTGATTTAGAAGTTGTTTCGAAATAGGAAGTGAAACTGCAGAATGTGCATTTTATATCCATTATTGTTTTCGAGAACCATTGTCATGATTTCTTGATTTCTGACACTTTCGCATACCTAACTTTTTATCGCGTTTCTATTCAGCAATTTCAGACTGATGGAAGGTATTTCTTACTTTAAAAGAAGCGCATAGTCGACGTTTTTGCCAGTTTTTTTCCAGCAAAATACCTTTAAACTTAGTGAGGTCGTTTTTGTTGACTTTTATTTTTATATATACTTTCTGCATTTGAACGAGAAAGTGGAAGAGGCCAAAAAAAGTAGCGGTGTGGAACATCAAGCAAATTTCAATTACACTACAATATTGGTCATTGCATTTAAAATGTGACAAGGTGTTTGCTTACCATTTTTATATTTTCACACATATAAATAAAAATGGTTACTTTGGCGATATTTTTGGCAATTTTTGCATGAGCAAAAAAAAAATTTAAATTAAAAACAGTCCCTACAAAATTGTAAAATTGGTGATTATATTCGATAGACATTATATTGTAATTTTTTGTACGTGAAACACATAAAAATCAATCGTTGATGGGTGATGCTCAAGGGCAGAGAGCTACGTGTTAAAGGCACACGTTTTTCAACTGTTTACGCTTTTTTCGGGAATTTTGAAGGTGGGGATGTTTAGAACACATTAAAAAGCATTACCACAGCAATTATGATCAAAATCATTAGGAATTACTGGAAAACATGTTTTTGAAGCTTATGCGCCTGCGCGATTTCGACCACCACCAACCTGCACTCCAAATTTGAACATCGTAGGTCAATTTTTTTTTTTTTTTTTTTTTTTATTTTGAAAGTTATGCTGACCTCAGATACAGACATTTTTTCTAGACAACTTTTTTTAAATTGGAATTTTCCAAAACGTGGAAAAATGTAAAAAATGCAAAAAAAAAATCGCATTTTTTTTTGACCGAATGCTGTACTTTCATTAACCCTATGTATACATATATGGGCAGTTGAAAATAAAATATCAGTTATCATTATTTTCCATCTCGATCGTCAATTAAATCTAACGTGACTATTTTCGGCTCACTCAAAAATGAAGAAACTCCTCGTAAAAAAAAGAAACGAGCAAATAGAAATGGGCTCTTCTAGAATAGGCTTTTCTGGAATCGCATGGTTAAGCGATTCGAAATGCAGCTCACTGTAGGAACGAATTCTAAAGCATGCGATTCTAGCCTACCCCAAAAGAATAGTAAAAGAAAGTAATTGTAAATATATAGTGGCGTAATTCTTTTAAAGTTTTATTTTATTTTTTAACCGTGAAAATACAAGTTAGAATGAAGGTGGCAACATCTAAATCTATTCGAAAATTTTGTGGCATTTCCATCACGTGATTGGTTAACTGGATTTTGCTAGAAATTTCTGCCGCGAGGGAATAAACAGAGCTGATGGATAGAATCGCGGAACAGTCGAGTTTTTGACGCTGCTTTGAATGGATCAGAGTTCTTGTTTACTTTCGTCTTTCCTGCGTTATCGCTGTATTCGAATTTGTACGTACCGAAGTTTGTATTGAAGCTTAAATTAATTTTACTGTCTGGAGAAGTTTTGTGAGCTTTCGAAGGAAGAATAAATCAAAGTTTTTATTTAGTAAAAACTACACCATCATTTTTGTCTGAAAATTTCATAACAGTTAATTACTTAACAATTAAAGTTCAACTTAATTAGCGACTGCTATTTAGCGATGCCTCAGTTTACAAAGCGCGGTCTACTCGTCACCAATAAGAGTTCACTTTCTTGCTTCCGTCCGTCCGTCGCTGGGTCAATCAGCCAATTACCTCCAGGCGGGTCAAAGGAACAGTTTTTCGGTTTTTTTGCACGCAGAGTAAAAAAACTGGTTTCTTAACCCAATGCTCGGATTCACCTTTTCGCTTCCAAGGAGCTCAAAACATACTTTGAAATACTTTGCGCTCACTTCCAAACAGGCGATTCTACGTGCAGACATTTCGAACCTTTTGAACATGCGATTTTAATGAAATATAATTTGTTTCGTTCAATTAAGTCGTGAGTGTTTAATTTCAAAATTAAAGTTACAATGGAAATAAAAGCTTCTCTAAATATATTGCTAATTTTATATGCGTCGGACTAACGCTGTCAAGAAAAATGTGCTATCTTACAGAATTGTTTTCATTTCTACAAATTAAAGATTTCGTTATCCTTTAGTTAATTTAATCAAAATGAACTGACTTTATTAAAGTCAAGTAATTTAAACATTTTTCTTTCTTAAAATGTCTCTAAAGAGGGAATCGCCAAGGGGTAACATTCTATCTGGGGCAAGCGAGGTTGTGGGTTCGAGTCCCGTGTTAGGCATGGGTGTTTGTAAATGTATGTTGGCTTGTCTAATGGCGAATGTTTCGGCGCATTATAGCCCTCGTGTTGCTGACGGAGCCAGATAATCTGAATACAACCAAATCTATCTGGGGCAAGACAACAGATGTGATTGGGTAATGGAAAAGTAAATTTCTCGTGAGGGCCAATCACAATCGCCCCATTTGACGTCACAGTTGGGTCTCTGGTTTTAAGAGAGCGCCTTATCCAAATCTTATTTTACTCGCTTGCTTTTTTATAGTCTTATATGTGGGATGATATCGGATGTTGTGGTTCTGGTTTGAGTATGGATATTCATTTACTTAATGCAAACTTATAGCTTACAGCAAAATTGTGTACGAGTCGTGTTGCTCTATTGAAGAGAATTGATAGGTTTTTTTGTTTTGTTTTTTATAAAAAGGATTTTATGAGGTCAAGTCATTCTCGAGTCTACAGTTGACACAGGTTTCTTCATTAATTTGAATTTTCAAACCTTTGTGTGATCCAATGGAAATGTGTAATAATCTATACATGAAACGTCGTTTTAGGATGTTTAAATTCAGTTAAAATTTAGTGTCAACATAAAACTATTAATACAATACCGTACTGGTAAGATTAACCTTCAACTGCCATATGCGGTCTGACAGACCGCGAGTCTTTTTTCGTGGGAAAACTTCCATCACTTAAAATATTTCATCTTTGATTTTTATTATTAATTTTTCCGATACTATGTTTTTAAAATTTTTAAACTGGATGTTCACCAATTTATTTGGCGCGGTATGGACCACTTGTAGTCTTTTCGCCAATATCATCAAACCATCCAATCACAGCAGTTAAAGGTTAAGCTTTGCTATTCCACTATAATTTGGCATGTAAAAGGAGTCTGGTTCGAATCCTGGGTTAGGCATAGGTGTTCGTTGCGGTTTGGAATCCATTTTAAGTCGTAGGATGATTGAGCATGAATAGTGTCGTTGAGCGTACAAATCACTATCATTCGGGGTCTTTAATTCAGATTTTCAACCCTCCTGCTAACCTCATACAAAGTCGGCTCAATTAGATACGTGTTTCATATAAAAAGTAAATATAGCAGATACATGAACAGGGGATTATGGGAGTAGTTAGTTTCCTAGGAGTCCTCCGCCTCATGTTGGTCTTTATATTATGTAACAAAAGTTTGGTAACAAATAAATAAATCGAATGTCGATTTACGCCTCTCCTGGGATTTGATCGGCAACCAAACGGTATAGTAGTTAGCGTGCTAGCTTCTAGACCGCGAGGTTGCGGGTTCCGAGTCCCGTGTAGGCATGGGTGTTTGTAAATGTATGTTGGCTTGTCTGATGACGAATGTTTCGGCGCATTATAGCCCTCGTGTTGCTGACGGCGCCAGATAATCTGAAAACAACCAAGTGTTCTTCAGAAAACATAACTACGATAATTGTCGCATGGAAATTTGCGATTTGGAAAGGGCCTGCTTAAATGAAAAAAGACAGTTTCCAACTTCAGATAATAATCGCTGTGCTGCTCCAAGCAAGCCTTCAAAGAGCCACCAAAGCTCATCTTCAGCTTCTTGGAAGAGAATTACTAGGTCACATTCAAATTCATTCATCACTGGCAAACAATGAAGTGTGAACAGTGACGTCGACGTGGATTACTCCTACGTCATCGAGTAGGAAGTAAAGACTGACTGTGACCTTGAATTCCTGACTTGACTGCAGGTCAACGCCACGCACAATTTTTTTTCCCCCCTCCCCTCTTGGGGAACACCTTTTGATGATCCTACTTCAGAAATTGAGCTCCTTTGGCGTGGAAAAAGAACCGCGACACAAAACGTCGAGCGAACCCAAGCATCGCGCAGTGGCAGAGTTTTAAATCCAATCACGCAGTTTGAGCGACAGTGTAATCCTGCGTCATTTTTTAAATACTTTATATTAATTTTGATTTTGTGTATCGATGGCGGGAAAATCTGCGGAGGCCTAGTTCGGACTGTCTATTTTTTCCACTTATAAAATGCTTAACACAGCCATATACGACCATCGATATAGATAAACAACTGGATAGACTTCTCCATTGTCAATGAAAAGAGAAAAACGCGCCGGGGATTTCGAAGCTGGTGGGAAGATTAACCAATCACAGTTCACTTTTATAGTTGGATGGAAATGCGAAAAACCTTGTAAAGTGTTAGAGTAGATATTTTTTTTCACATTTTTACTAATTAAGGTCTACTATTGACATTTCTGCTGTGTACAACCCAAAATTTTGTTTTCAATCCTCGGCAATCCGTATTTTTTATCCCACCAATTGCGTCTGGCAACGGCTTCATTTTCCCAGTGTTAAGCAGTCTATCCAGTTTATCTATATCGGTGTGCGGGTCGTATCCAGCTGCGAAAGATTTTTCTGCGGCCCGTCGGCCACACAGAAGGGGGGGGGGGAATCAAGCTTCATGGTGTAGACTTTTTTTTACATAATTTTAATTTGTCCGAAATAGTATATTTTAACTATACCAAACAGAGTTCTTCGCCATGTGCCCGAAGAAACCATATGAACAAAGATAGTTTTCATTCAGAAAAAAAAAATACAGGAACTACTTAACTGAATCTCGTTTGAAAAATTTGTTAAGATTGGCTGTAACAGATACTGCTACATATAGTGACACTTTCATAAAATAAACTGGACGATTTCGACCGTCATCATCTCACAATTGATATCGACTAAACAGTGTAATCAGGTTGGTTGGTTGTTTTCAGATTATCTGGCGCCGTCAGCAACACGAGGGCTATAATGCGCCGAAACATTCGTCATTAGACAAGCCAACATACATTTACAAGCACCCATGCCTAACACGGGACTCGGAACCCGCAACCTCGCGGTCTAGAAGCTATCGGTGTAACCAGGAAGTACAGTTTAAATTATTTTATTAAAAGTTAGGTAAACTCATGTTGTCACGCTGGAGCAAAAGATTCACTTTTTTTTAGACTTCGGTTTGTTAATGAAATTTTTTATTTTTTATTTATTTGAAGGGGGAAAAAAAATCAATTATCAATTGTAAATTTGTTAAAGTAAACATTTTTTCCCCCAGAAATTATATACATTGTTAAATCGATAATAATTAAAGATACATATATTGGTTTTTCCTGCCCGCAAAAAGTTTCAACATAAATCATACGGCCCGCATCTAAAAGTTAGTGGCGAACGCTGATCTAGAAGAATACGAGATCGAAATCTTCTAGTGTAAACCCCTCTCTCCAACCCCACCACACCAACGAGAAGACATTAAGGACACGACAGATAAAATGTGCACCAGACCCCATTTGGTAAACACCGATCTTTGGCTGCCGTCGAGGACCGAACACACAATCCTCCGATCATGAACTCGGTACTCTAACAACAAGGCTAGTGGACTCACAAATTGCATTTCAAAATTTATTAAAAAAACGAATGTGAATTCATGCATTAACGTCCAAAATATATTTTATTTATTCCGATTAAAACAATTTTGACAGCAGGACTTTTCACTTACAGCATTACTATGTAACGCCAAATTGAATTGATTGGTCTATACTCGATAATGAATTTATGCATTCCCTTCCAATTATCTTTTTATTTATTCTAATTAAATTAATTTTGGCAAGGAATTTAGGAAATTAGGAATTTAGGAAAGAGTTTCAACAATGATCTATTAAATGGGATTTATAAGTATTACGAAGCGATTATACAAGGGTGTGTAAGTGACCAGTGACAGCCCCTAAAATTTGCTAGAATGCATTGTCATCGACACCAAATCTCTTTGGCCGACCAAACGGTACAGTGGTTAGCGTACTAGCTTCTAGACAGCGAGGTTGCGGGTTCCGAGTCCCGTGTTAGGCATGGGTGTTTGTAAATGTATGTTGGCTTGTCTAATGACGAAATGTTTCGGCGCATTATAGCCCTCGTGTTGCTGACGGCGCCAGATAATCTGAAAACAACCAACCAACCCCTCATTGGCAAAAGGGCGATTGGTAAGAAAATTATAAAATTGACATTTTAGTTTTTTTTTTTTTTTTCCTTTGCTAATAAATTGCGATTGTGGTTCTACTTAGTCTTTTTAAAATTCACAAATAATTTTCAAAAAAATCTGAAAAATTCAAAGTACACTTTAAATTATCCAAATAAACAAGGTATGGGATAAAAAGTAATTGCTTTTAACTATTTCTAAGTAACTTGGCTCTATTATACATGTCGATACTTTTCACATCCATAGCTAATGCAGGAAGAACTTGGCACCTTTTCACAAAGATGTTTTTGCGGGGATAAATTTATGATGAATCTAGTAGTAATGTCTTATATAATATTACTTGCCACCGAGTTATATGGAAAAATTATTTTAAGTAGATCAAAAATACATTTATAACCACAAACGCACGGGAAATGCCTCTTACGTTAGAGGTTAAAAATGCATTTCTGACCTAGTTAAAATAATTATATTTTCCTATAACTTTGCCACCAACTAATATGCTATAAAACAAAAACATTGCGTCAACTCCAGAGACTTAATCATTTCTTCTGTTCCAGAGCTGAAAGTATGATTCAAGGTGATTTTATAAAGTTAGTATTGATACAAAAATCGTCTGTATATAATTATAAATAGTGGCTCATTTATTTAAAAGTTCTATTTTATTTTTATTTATTTGTTAACAGCGATGGTATAGATTAGTCGGCTGGATTTTGCTAGAAATTTCTGCCACGAGGGTATAAAAGCGCGATGGATGATGGAATCGTGAGAGTTGGGGCGGAGTATCGGATCTTTTATTTACTTTCGCTGTACCTGCATTATTGCTGTGTTTGAAGTTGCGCGTAACGAAGCTAGTATTAAAAATAACTAAATAACTTGTATAACTGAACATTCTTTGAAAAAGCATAAAAAGCAGATTATCAATTTAGGCAATTTTCACATTTTTTTTTTTTTAAGTAGAATTTTCGGATCCGGTTTTGTGAAATTTGCTATCACCCGATTTGTTTTTGTTTGATAAATGAGTTCTAGGAATAAAAATTGAAGCTAGAAATATGTTTTACAAAACTACAAATGAAACACTTCTCTATATTACAAACCGTCACGGTTTTATAGCGGAATAACACCAAGGATTTTGAGAAAAATACCCGTTTTTGACAGTTTAAGACTGATGAGGCAGTTTTTAACTTTAGCCTATTCTAAATGTTTCGAAAATGCCGTACACAAATGTCTGCTCAATGCGCTTTTTCTTTTTTTAGTTTGCAATCAAGTTTCCCCAGTTCGACGTTGGCGAAAAAAACGATTCATTCAGCTCGAATTGAATGTGACGTCAAGAGTTCCCAAACATCTTGGCTTGAAATGCAGCAGCGGAAACCAGTTTTGCAAGTTTCTCGCTAAACGCGCAACATGTAAGGGATATATGGCAATGATCTACCAAATCAACGCCAACTATTTGGCAGAAACCTCCTGATAACCATAGAAACGGATCTCTTGACATCACAGATTTTATTGAGTGTTTTGATCGGAATGGTTTTGGGGCATTTTCTTTTCTTAATATTTTAAATAACTATTTTTTTTTTCCAAGAACTTTTGTTTAAATATTTGAAATCGGAAAGAAATTCTTCATAAATGTAAACTAATTTCACTCGTATTTTTTTTTTAAAAAAAAGGCAGGGATTGTCCATTGGCAATAGTTTGGCTGTCAAGGAAATTAGGACATCGATTTCTGGCGACCACCCTAGTGTTCACTTAACACTTGGTTAATAGCGCGATTGACAAATGTCCAATAGATTGCAGCACATGATCAAAGCCTTCTTACAGGTTTTTTTAAAAAATATTTTTACTTGATTCTGTTCATTAATGCTGTGTTTTTAGTTGAAATACCCACTCTTATATGCCATGAATTTAATGGTATGCACGAAAATTTGAATTTGGGGGACATTTGTCCCCCACGCTACTGACCGCAATACGAAAGACCGCGTGTCCTACCATTGTTAACCCATTATCAAGCTGAGATGAAATACTGTTACTTCAACTGTGGTAGAATCATCGATATAGATAAACAACTGGATAGACTGCTCCATTATCAATGCAAAGAGAAAAACGCGCCGGGGATTGGAAAACTGGGGGGATGATTAACCAATCACAGTTCACTTTTATAGTTGGATGGGAATGCGAAAAACCTTTTTAAGTGTTAGAGTATATATTTTTTTTGCACATTATTATTAAGGTCTACTATTGACATTTCTGCTGTGTACAACCCAAAATTTTATTTTCAATCCTAGGCAATCCGTATTTCTTATCCCACCAATTACATCTGGCAACGGCTTCATTTTCCCAGCGTTAAGCAGTCTATCCAGTTGTTTATCTATATCGATGGGTAGGATAGCCGTTTCCGAACCTTTCACTGGACGTTGTCTTGTACCTTTTAATGGCGCTTAACCACAACGGCCAAGTCTGCACCTAGCAACGTGAACAACCGAAGTTCATACATTCTGTGTTGAGAAACAAAACATCGAAAGAGTAATCCTGTATGCTGAGTAATTTGGGAAATTTTAACAATTTTTAAGCATTTTATGTTTCAAGATACTAAAATTTAAATAAGCCTCCTGGACGTAGTATTTTTAATACTAACGCTGTTGTTTTCCCTTCGCCTATATTTTGACGTAATGCCTTTCTCGGTCCTTTCTAAAGTACAGGAAGTCTTAGTTTTCGAAGTACTATTGATATTTTTCTCAATAGGTAAAAGATTATTTCAATGGGTAAAAATATTGATAAATATTACACTGAGAGGCGACTACAATTTTCGGACCCCATCGAACATCATTCTGATTTTTTTATACAAATTAGAGAAAAGTGAGTAGATTACGAATCCACTGGTCTGCCATGACAAAAATGGCCGAAACTGGTCAAAAATCGACTTTTAATAAGTCGAACTAAATCCAATTGCCAAATGCGCCATAACTTGCCAAATAATGAGAATTTTTTTTTTTGGTAACCCTCACTTTAATTTTCATTTAAGAAGGTTGCAGACGATTCATATATCTGGCAACGGTCAACTTGCATCTATTAAAAGGGAGCCAAATTGGCAATAAACATTACGTCACTGATGACGTAACTGATATCGCCATTTTGGCTTACTTTTAAAAGATACAAGTTTTCCAAGCCAGAGATCAGAAATCGTTCGCTCTTTTTCTCATTGAAAATCAAAATGCAGGGTTGCCAGACGAAAAAGTTTGTTCTCTTTTTGGCAAGTTATGACATATTTGGGAATCGGATTTTAGTTCAACTTATTAAAAGTCGATTTTTGATCAGTTTCGGCCATTTTTGCCACGGCAGACCAGTGGATTCGTAATCTACTCACTTTTCTCTAATTTCTATAAAAAAAATCAGAATGATGTTCGATGGGGTCCAAAATTTGCAGTCGCTGCTACGTTCAAAATGCATCGTGAAAAATTTGCTTAAGAATTTTAAATCTGAGGTCTGGTAACGCTGTTATATTAACTTCAATTTTGTATGTTTGTCGATAGCGGCGGAATCTGCGGAAGCCTAATTAATCCCTTTGCCGTCATTTGATCGGGCTGAAACTTGACAGATAGATTCGATGACAATGTATCCTATAAAATTTTAGGACTGTAACTGTCACTCAAAGGTCACTTTTACGGAATACTAATAAATCAACTTACCTTCATCCAATCGCATTAAAATAGCATTGAAGCGATCATTGTTGAAACTCTTTCCTGTTGCCTGTTTTTCCTGTTTTTAATAAATTACTAGTAAATACTTTAATCAGAATAAATAAAAGATATTTGGATGCTAGAACATAAATTCACGTTCATTTTAGTCTGCAACTAAGCTTGTAAAAATGAGTAAAGAAGAAAGCAATATATTTATGATATTGCCGGTATAGTGGAACAATAACACAATTGCACTTTGATGACAACTGATTTAACCCATTACCGACGGTATGAAAGAAAAGTTGCCAATCAACGTTTTAGTTTTATTCTTTGTTAATAAATTACGATTGTGGTTCCTCTTAGCGTTTTGTGAACATCATAAAAAATAATTTTTCAAAAAATCTGAAAAATTCGAAATTTACCTTAAATAACCTAAATAAACAAGGTAAAAGTTAAAAAGTAATGACTGTTTACCCAAAGTCTGGGCTAAAGTCAAATATTGTGTCAAAGAGAATATTTATGCATTGAGAACAAAGAAGACACTGCAATAAATTGCAACACTTTTATTGCAACACTTTTATTGCAACACTATTACAATAGTTCTAAGTTGATGGACTTCACTAAATTTATAGTGCGATTAATTTTTGTTTTATCGAATTTCCTTTAAAAAAAATTAATTTTCGTAGTTGCGTCGATCAATTCGGTCACATTGGGTAGCCCAAGCGATGCTGCATTGCAGTATCGCCTGGAGTAGTTTTTGGAAGATTCATTAGAAATATTCAAACTTTTTTCAGCAATAAAAGAAATTGTAGGAAGCTTTTGGCTACAATCATTTTACGACATATTTCATCATTGGAATGGAAGCAAGGAACTGTTTGAAGATGTCCTACTTTCAACAACAACAAAAATGTTTCTCGCATTTTGGGCGTAGCTTATAACAAAAGTATGTTAATCTCTCCAATAAGTGTGCACTTTCACTATTCCAACACGTGCATGTTTTCATGCATTAGAACTTCTTCTGCGAAAGGGGAGATAAAATTAATGTTTTCATTTCAGAATATTTATGTATTTGAACAATGGAGAAATTTTTTTGCCAGTCTCTCTTCTGCTTTGCATTTGATTGCTAAGCGTTACAGAAAATTTCTGATAGATTCTGAAATTTCCTTTTCTTTCAGAAATGACTGCGTTAATTTAGTACATTAAACTTTTTAAATTTTGATGGTTACTTTTAAGGTTTTTTTTATTTTTTATTTTATTATTTTTTCTTTAGAGGAATTCCTAGAAAGGATAATTCCCTATACTATACTAAACTTCAACTTAACATCACTAGACGGTAGATCGTCACAGTGTTCATAGGTATTTAACCCTTTGAACTCCAGCGGTGCCTCTCAGGCGCCACACGATTGGATGCCAAACCACTAGAGGACCATTAGGTGTGATGCGGAAATTCGATGCAAGGCCAATGACTGTGTTTAGTTTCTATGAAGCAAATCCATAAACACCAGCCGAACCTAAAATGTCTCGAGTCGCTGATTCCTCCGCGCGAAAAAGACCTGGAGTGCAAAGGGTTAATCCATTTTGGCGGCGTGAAAGCATAAGAGAACAAAAGGCTATAAGGTTTGGCGAGCATTATGCCTTCACTCCGCTCAAATGGATTAATTGCCATGAGAACGGTGAAGATCTATCGTCTATACTAAACTTCAACTTAACTAGACATCACTTAGACGATAGATCGTCATACTGCTCATAGGTATTTAATCCATTTTGGCGGAGTGAAGACATAATTCTCGCCAAACCTTAAAGCCTTTTGTTCTCTCTACAGGGTTTGTGGTTTGGCTAACATTATGCTTTCACGCCGCCAAAATGGATTAAATACCTATGAGCACTGTCACGATCCTGTTTAAGTGATGTCTAGTTAAGTTGGAGTTTAGTATAGCTATGTTCCAATCTACTAGCCCGTGCATTTGTAGGAAACCCTGTCATTTAGTGAGTAGGTACAAAAATGACCACTTTATGAAATGACATAAATTAAAAACTCGAAAATACCGTCTAATATATTTTATTTTATATTTGAAATCCTTGCGGCAATGCACATGCAGTGCCTCCATCTCATTTTATTTATTACTATTTTAATTTTCATTTTTTATAGAGATATTACCCCTTTGCATTCGAGGCCTTTTTCTCTCGGAGGAACCAGCAACTCGAGACATTTTGGGTTCGGTTGGCGGTTATGGATTTGCTTCATAGAAACTAAACAGTCATTGGCCTTGCATAAAAATGTCCGCATCAAACCTAGTGGTCCCCTCGTGTTTCGGCATCCAATCGTGTGGCTTCCTGAGAGGCGCCGCTCCGAGTGCAAAGGGTTAAATGAAAACAATTTGTCATTTCATTTTGTGATCATTTTCATAACTACACACCAAATTTCAAAGTTTAATAGAAAGTAGTTTCTAAATGCACTGGGCTTGATGATTGTAACATTGCGAGTATATGGAATAATCCTTACTAGGACTTCTTACTAAAGTAATGTATTAAATGTGGATTAAACATATGTTCAGTACATACAAATTTCCGGACGGTTATATGAGCCCATCTGATGGCTGTGGGGTTAGCGCTCTGGTGCCAGGTTCAAATTAGAGGTCGGAAATATCGATCAAAATAAATATCGATACTATATCGTTGCATAGAAAAAGGATATCGATATATCGATATACATGATTTTTTATTTTTTTATTTTCAATTTTGCCAGAAACAGTTTTTCGGGGCAAATTTCTACTTTTCACGATAGCTTTTTTTGTAAGGTGACTACTTTTTCGGCTGAAATGGATCTATTACACAAAAAAAAAAAAAAAAAAAAAAATTCTATTTTCGCTTAATTGGTGCAGTGATTTTAGGAAAAATTTAGATAATTTTCAATAGCTTTTAAGTGTATTGGGAAAATAATGAATATTGGTGACGTTTTAAATGTCTCTCAGCCAAGTTCAAACTTTAGTTTTGAAAATTTTGAAAAGGAAATAAATAAAATCGAAAAAACGCATGGAACTACAAAACGATCATCAAAAAACAAAAAATGTTTGAAAATATCAATATATCGGTGACTTTAATCGATATTTTCTTAGAAATATCGATATATCGCCGACCTTTAGTTCAAATCCCGGGGTTAGGTATGAATGCTCTTTGTAGTTCGGAATTCACGTTAAGCTGTAGGACCAAGCCTGATTAGCCGTTATTGAACACAAGAATAAGTCCACTGAGCGCTCAAACCAAACCGGACATATCTGCGATCGTAAGTCTCAATAAAACTGTTTGAAGCAGAAGAAATATACGAGAGTACAAACTTGGAGGTTTATTTTACGAGGTTATTTGTGAAGTTTCGGTTTTCTGGTCTTTGCATGAAGTCTCGGTTTACCCTCGGCGGCATATACAATTTTTTTTTGTTTTTGTTTTTTTGTTTTGTTATTTTTAATGAAATGCATGCGCGAAGATAAAGCGAGGGCTGCTTTCCTTCCTGCTTAGTCACTCCCTTATCTCAATACAAATTACCACGTCTTATAAGAAAAATCCTGTAACAATATATTCCTTGTGTCTATCTTGCGCCGGAAATTATGAAATGTATGGTACTTTTTCATTAATAGGGGGCCGTTGACAATATATGTTACTATGAGTAAAACTTTCAAGTACGGTACGGATTCTGCGCCAAGGTGGTAATCGCCAATAAATGGCATCAGTAGCCATTTTTAATAACAAATTAACTGCCTATGGTTGCCATAATTTAGCGCGGTTTTATGTAAACAATTTTTGGCGTAGAATCCGTACCGTACTTGGAAGTAAGCGGAAAAGTACCAACGTAGCCTAACTATAAATCGTCTCGTTTTATTTTGATACACATTTTTGCCTTTTGAAAAGGCCGCTGTTACTCCATTACTGTTAGTTTTTTTTTTTTAAGTGAAAATTCTTAGAGACTTAACCAGTCCCCCCTGACCGCAATGTCCTTGACCATTGTATGGGAAAAGTTCACACTTGTGATGCAATATGTTACGCGATCCAGTGCGAGGGAATCTCTCGGTCAAGGCAATTCTGAGAGAGATCTGTTACTTTGGACGGGCATTGAAGGGATTTTTTTATTTTTTTTTGGGTCGCGTTGAATGAAGTTTCATAACGTTCGACTCTTTGCCAAGGTCGGATACTCATCTGTAATGAAATACCTCATCTAGTTGGGAGTGTGTATTTTTTTATTTGATTTTTTTTTTTTTAAGTTTGTGTTGTGGATATACAGTATCTTCTATATAACACAGGGTGATCAGCGAAAGGATTCCCTGATTTTAAAATTAAAATAACTTAAAAACTCGATTGAAGAATGAAGCAAAATGTAGAGTTATTTTGAAAGCTGTACAAACCTGATACTAAATTTTCAAAATTAGTTACAAATGCCACCAACAGATGGCTCTGCAGTTACAAAATTCCAGAAAGATGTTATAAATTTGTCCTGTGCAATCAGTAGTTGCTATCGCCCAATCTTCCCTTCACCTTTTAAATGGTGGTACGGTCCGAAGACTGATCGCTCTGAGCTTCAAAGCACTCTTTATTCATAGGAACTACAGTGTACAGCGCCATCTGTTGACAACATTTGTCACTAGTTTTGAAAATTTAGTATCGGATTTGTACAGCTTTCAAAATAACTCTGCATTTTGTTTTATTCATTTATCGATCTTTGTTTTTGAGTTATTTAATTTTAAAATCGGAGTCCTTCGCTAGACACAGCCGACCAAACGGTGTAGTGGTTAGCGTGCTAGCTTCTATACCGCGAGGTTGCGGGTTCGAGTCCCGTGTTAGGCATGGGTGTTTTTGAATGTATGTTGGCTTGTCAAATGACGAATGTTTCGGCGCATTATAGCCCTCGTGTTGCTGACGGCGCCAGATAATATGAATACAACCAACCAACCATCATGTCAATGGATATCCAGATAGCTAAATACTAAGCTGAAAACGTCTTTGTATAAACTTTAAAAGGAAGTCCGATGTAAAGATCGTTCCTTATACTCGCTATGTTACAATCTTCTAGCCCAGTGCATTTAGAAACTACTTTCTAGAATACTGCCCCGAGTTTATACATCTGAATAGATGGAAAATACCCATCAGACTATCGCAATCACCATTGTGTTAACTTACTTTGAAATCGGAGATTCGATCCCGATACCTTTCACATATTAGGCGGATGACAACCTCAAAATGTAGTTTAGCATGATTGTAGTTTTTCATGATTTAGCTCAATAATTCGTTTATATTTTCCTAGTTATTAATGGAATCCAGATAAATATTTCTAGTTGTAACACGAGTCG
Source organism: Linyphia triangularis (assembly GCA_963978545.1). Lineage (NCBI taxonomy): Eukaryota > Metazoa > Arthropoda > Arachnida > Araneae > Linyphiidae > Linyphia > Linyphia triangularis. The sequence continues at coordinate 86,370,523 of OZ021729.1, read as the reverse complement.
TTTTCGGGATCCGACCCTTTGAGAGTCGGTGTATGTTTCAGATGCCTAACTCCTAAATATTAAGTTTTAATCGACCTTATACACGGGAGTTATTTTGAGTGGCCCTCTATTGTCGTCTGTCAAAACTTGACAACCAACCACATTACACCTTTTAAAAAAATTTAAATTTTCAGCCAATTGGAAATCTGCAATACATTTTCTCCCACCAAATATGGAGAAGATTATCGCGCATTGTTCGTTGAGAAAACATTTCTTTTTCCTAGTTCAAACAACGTTTTTACACTCTCAAAACAAATTCTTACAAATACTGAAATCTATATAAAAACTATTTTATCCTAGTACTTGGGCACAAAATGCTTTAGTAGCAGTTGGGCACAAAATGCTTTAGTAGCAGTTGGGCACAAAATGCTTTAGTAGCAGTTGGGCACAAAATGCTTTAGTAGCAGTTGGGCACAAAATGCTTTAGTAGCAGTTGGGCACAAAATGCTTTAGTAGCAGTTGGGCACAAAATGCTTTAGTAGCAGTTGGGCACAAAATGCATTAGTAGCAGTTGGGCACAAAATGCATTAGTAGCAGTTGGGCACAAAATGCATTAGTAGCAGTTGGGCACAAAATGCATTAGTAGCAGTTGGGCACAAAATACTTTAGTAGGAAGTAAATTAAATAAATACTCGATTTTTATAACTTTTAACAGAATAAGATCGACACGGTAACTTTAACCCTTGGTTATACTAAACTTAAACTTAACTAGACATCACTTAGACGGTAGATCGTGACAGTGCTCATAGGTATTTAATCCATTCTGGGGGAGAAAGAGCATAATGTTCGCCAAACCACAACCCTGTAGAGAACAAAAGGCTATAAGGTTTGACGAGAATTATGTCTTCACTCCGCCAAAATGGATTAAATACCTATGAGCACTGTGACGATCTACCGTCTAAGTGCTGTCTAGTTAAGTTGAAATTATAGGGGTATAGTCACGGGATTGACAAATGTCCCCCACAATCTCATTTTCTCAATAGATGGCAGCACATGATCAAAGCCTTACAGGTTTTTTTTCCAAGCTATTTTTAAAATATTTTTACTTTATTCTGTTCAATAATGTTGTGTTTTTAATCAAAATACCCACTTTGATATTTGGTCCCGAATTTCATGGTCTCGATGAAAATTTTAATTTAGGGGACATCTGTCTTCCACGCGTCTAACTTCGAGACATAAGGTCGCGCGTCCGACCGAGGGTTAAGTACATGATAGTCTTAAAAAAAGATTGCCTCGTTTACCACTCGAAAGGCATTTCTGTGCTCTCAAATCTGATACAGAAAGGGAAAATAAGAGATTGTTTTCGAATATTTTTTTTATATATGGAAACAAAGAAACGCTCGGGTAAACATCAAATTTCCACATTGTCGATGGCAGCAGGTTACTCAGTTAATTCGAAATGTATAAAAATTCTCGTTCAAATCTATCTATCCTATTTTACAGTCACGATTCTTTTTTTTTATTACACACTTGTAACATTTCATTCCAAGCGTCGTTTTGGCGTGATTAGAAGTACCTTTCATTTTTCTCTTAGAGACGTCACGCTGCGTGACACTTTTATGGGGCCAAGGCCGCCAATTGTTGGGACGCGGATGCTTCCACACGGAAATTGGAACTCGTCCCCATTTCAGCCCCCTCACTTTCGATTTTCGATCCGAATTCCATACTTTAAAAAAAAAAAATTAATATCATGATAGTCTCTGAACCACAATGAAACCAGTAGCACTATGTCCACTGATTAAACTCGTCGTTACTTTGTCCATTGATTAAACTCGTCGTTACTTTGTCCACTGGTTAAACTCATCGTTACCTTGTACTTTGATTAAACTCATCGTTACTTTTTCCGTTTATTAAACTCATTGTTACTTTGTCCATTAAGCCGACCAAACGGTATAGTGGTTAGCGTGCTGGCTTCTAGGCCGCGAGGTTGCGGGTTCCGAGTCCCGTGTAGGCATGGGTGTTTGTAAATGTATGTTGGTTTGTTAAATGACGAAATGTTTCGGCGCATTATAGCCCTCGTGTTGCTGACGGCGCCAGATAATCTGAATACAACCAACCAACCAACTTTGTCCATTAATCAAACTCGTCATTACTTTGTCCATTGATTAAACTCATCGTTACTTTGTCCACTGATTAAACCCTTCGTTACTTTTTCCACTGATTAAACCCTTCGTTACTTTGTCCATTGATTAAACTCATCGTTACTTTGTCCATTGATTAAACTCATCGTTACTTTGTCCATTGATTAAACTCATCGTTACTTTGTCCACTGATTAAACTCGTCGTTACTTTGTCCACTGATTAAACTCGTTGTTACTTTATCTATTCGATATTAAAAACGACTTATCACGTAAATCCACGTGACTGTGACTATACTTTATGGAGTGCGACTTCACCTGCATTTAGATTTGAAGTTTAGAGGAAGACTTAGCAAGGATCTTTTTTCCAATACTCGCTATCTTACAATCTTCTAGCCCAGTCCATTTAGAAACTACTTTCTATGAAACCTCCTTGACATTTGGTGAGTTGGTATGAAAAATATCACTTGATGAAATGACATAAATTAAAAACTCGAAAATGGCCTCGACCATATTTTATTTTGATTTCAAATCCCTTCGTCTCAATGCATAAGCAGTGGCTCCACCTGGTTTTGTCTTTTGCTATTTTAATTTTCGTTTATAATAGATAGACATCAAGTGAAAACAATTTGCCATTTCATTAAGTGATCTTTTTCGTATCAGCTCGCCAAATGTCAAGGTGGTTATAGAAAGTAGTTTCTAAATGCACTGGGCTAGAAGATTTTAAAACATAGCGAGTCTAGGGAATTATCCTTACTAGGACTTCCTTCTTAGTTTACTTGGTCTCCATGTGGGCAGTTCTTTTCACTGGGAAACATCGAAGGCAGCTAGAAATATGCACAACTGTTCATCTGTCTTTTTACTTTGTGTTTTTAGTCATTAGAATGATGGATAACAATCATTGTTTGTTCCACTTTTGTTAACTCTCGGAAAGCGCAAAAGAATTGGAGGACAACTTGGAAAGTTTACCCACGTTTTTTTTAAAAAAAACCTGATCGTAAAAATTATTGGAGATGAGGAAAAGTTACGTTTGGCGAACTGGAGGAATGAATAAGAATGCTTAACTTTTTTTTTTTTTTTTTTTTTTTTGCCTTTAAATTTAATTTATTGGCAAATATTTCAAATAACTAAATAGCTTTTTTTTTGCTGTACTAGAACTAACAAATTTCTTTTTGTGCAAATGATATTGCTTTAATTTAGTTGAGAAGTGGTTTATATTACTGGTGTAAGAGGATGTCCAAGTAAAGATCCTTCCCTATACTCGCTATGTTACAATCTTCTAGCCCAGTGCATTTAGAAACTACTTTCCATAAACCCATTGACATTTGGTGAGTAGGTACAAAAAATATCCCTTAATGAAATGACATAAATTGTTTTCGTTTAATGTCTATTTTAGAGGGTGGTGCGTGCTGTTCATGTAGAATAAATCCGACTCCAGTTTAATAACAATGTAAGCAATGAAAAATAAAGTAATGAAGTAATGAAACTTAACATTAAAGAATTAAAATAAACAACTTAACAAAACATAATCATCATCTCGAGATACGAAGCCGACGTTGTGAGCTTCGGCTTTTAAACTTGGCGTCCACTATCGCTAAGCAGATCAGATCAGAGCGGAGGGGATTAGAGCCAATTACAAGGCTGCCAATGTCTACTATAGCACGAGCCTCGAGCTACAATGGACGTTGACAGCCTTGTAATTGGCTCTAATCCACTCCGCTCTGATCTGCTCTTCTTAGCGATAGTGGACTCCACGCTTTATACCATGTGAAGGGGGGTGGCTTGCTCGACGCTGCCCGTCCAGAGTTGAGTGGTATAGGTAAGTCGCTGTATTTGGCAAAGTGCCACACTATCTATTATAATTGAAAATTAAAATAGCAAAGGCAAAACGAGGGGGAGTCACTGTTTATGCATTGACGAAAGGGATTTCAAACGTAAAATAAAATATATAAGACGTTATTTTCGAGTTTTTAATTAGTGTCATTTCATTAAGTGATCCTTTCGCAGCTACTCGCCAAATTTCAAGGCTTCAAACAAAGTAGTTTCTAAATGCATTGGGCTATAAGATTGTTACATAGCAAGTACAGGGGGACTACCTCTTAATTAAGTGTAATCATTGAAGCAAAGACAACTAATGCAAATGAGTGACGTGAGTTGAGGATTTGCAAATACCCTTTTCGATATTTAAAGCATGAGATTCAATGTGATATTAGAAGAAATATTTTCTGTAAATTGTCCTTATTTTAAAACTTAACTATTCTTAAATTTGTAAGGCTTTATTTGGTATTTAACATCTTAACTCTGAGTGTATCAACATTTGTTACTTGAAGTATTTTTACGGAATTCAAATAAATTTCAATAAAAAAAAAAAAAATTTAAAAAAATGTTTAACGTTCAACGCATCCCCCCCCCCCCCGGAAAAACAAATTAATGAATATTTTCAAGTATCTTACACGACATTTCATCTCGCATCTGATCTTCTAATGATCAAAATGTCCTCTTTTGGCAGATTGTCGTCTTTTTGACTGCTGTTATTTTGAAGCACGTTCACTCATTTTTTTTTACGTGCAGGAATCTGACCTTAATATTTGAATAAAAACTCAAAAAATAAATTATGCTTAGGTCCCTACACTTAAAGAAGGTGGGGGGGGGGGGGTTCTTAATTCCTGCAAACGATTTATCAGAAATTAACGTTTGCAAAAACCCAATTTGAAACTGTCACTTTACTTAAAAAAAATTTGTAATTTTTTTTTTTTTGTCTTTTAGGAATTTAAATGAACTAATTAAGCCCATACTTTCCTAATAATACTTAATAATATAATAGATCGAAATCGCAGTAAAAATATTAACATTTTTTTTTCTTTCCGGGAGATAAATTTTTATGCAATAGTTGCAATTTCCCCGTCACTAAATTGTTTGGTTTTGCCCTATTCGTGAAACTTCAACTAATCCAAATTTTCTGCCAGCGAGTTTCGGAACTTCACGTGAGATGCCGATTTTTCTGAACATTTATTCCAATATATTTTATGGTCATCCAAAAAGGGATCATCTTATGAACTTCTTACTCGGGACAATTAGAATCTTATAACGCATAACTTGGGAAAAATTATGTTTTTCAGCAATTGCTTAAATACGACTCGTAACGATTTTGATTAAAATCTCTATGCCTGTTATAGTGTTCTAATCGTCCGCACATCTTCGAAATTAACGTAGAAATGCGATGGAAGCGTAAAAAGATGAAAAACGAGTGCCTTTAACACTGAGCTCTCTACCTTTGAGCATCGTCCATCAACGATTGATTTTTTTTTCTGTTTCACTTACTAGAAAAAGGACAATGTTAATGCCTATCGAATAACATCGCCAATTTCGCCATCTTGGTGTTTTTATTCTTTTCCCATGCAAAAAAATTATTGCCAAAAATATCGCCAAACTGACCATTTTCGTTTAAATGTGTGCAAATATGGTTGGTTGGTTGTTTTCAGATTATCTGGCGCCGTCAGCAACACGAGGGCTGTAATGCGCCGAAACATTCGTCATTAGACTAGCCGACACCCATGCCTTACACGGGACTCGGAACCCGCAACCTCGCGGTCTATACTAAACTTCAACTTAATTAGACATCACTTAGACGGTAGATCATCACAGTGCTCATAGGTATTTAATCCACTTTGGCGGCGTGAAAGCATAATGTTCGCCAAACCACAACCCTGTATAGAGAACAAAAGGCTATAAGGTTTGGCGAGAATTATGTCTTCACTTCGCCAAAATGGATTAAATACCTATGAGCACGGTGACGATCTACCGTCTAAGTGATGTCTAGTTAAGTTGAAGTTTAGTATAGAAGCTAGCACGCTATCCACTATACAGTTTGATATGCCGAGTGCAAATATGAAAACGGTAAATAACACCGTACATTTTTATGCAATGACCAACGCAATAGTCTAATTGAAAGTTTTGCGATGTTTCACACCCCATAGTTTTTATTGGCATGACTGTTAACTTAAGTGAGGATACGTCTTCCAGAATTCATATTAGAGGGAAGAATTCCCTTCAGCTCGAGTCTCCTCCTCCAAAGCCACTTGAGTTGAATGGACGACCTCGAGAAAGATGTCGTCAAGGTAACCTCCGCACGATTATGTCGTGAAATGAGTCGATCACCCACTTCCGCGTTTTTTCGCCAAACCGGAAGTCGCAATTCGTTCCAAAAACTAGGGGACATCGCACAACTTTCAACTGCACCATAATATTTGGTCATTGCATTCATATTTATGTTGTTATTTACAGTTTTCATATTTTCTCTCCTTTAAAAAAAAAAAAAGTGGCCAATTTGGCGATATTTTTTGTATAAATTTTTACATGGGAAGAAAAAAAAATGAAATTGGCGATGTTAGTTGATAGACATTACATTGTCCTTTCTTGAATCAGAAAAAAATCATTCCTTGATGGGCGATGCTCAAGGTCAGAGAGAGAGCTCTGTGTTAAAGGCGCGCTCGTTTTTCAACATTTTACGCTTTTATCAAAATACTACGGGAATTTTTAAGGTTTGGACGATTAGAACACCTTAAGAAGCTGATTTTAATCAAAATCTTTCAAGTTTTTTTTTTTTTTTTTTTTTTTTTAGCAATTGTTGAAAAACTTGGATTTTTTCATGATTTCAACATTATGCACACGGGCGATTTTGACGAAAACCTTAATGGTAGGTCCTATGGCCACCAGTAATCAGCACACCAAATTTGAACGTCCATAGGTCAATTTGTTCGGAAGTTATACTGACCACGTACATATTTTTTTTTTTCTAGACCACTTTTTGTTTGAAATCGGCGATTTTCAAAACATGGAGGAATGCAAAAAAAAAATCGGAATAATTTTTTTTTTTTTTTACCCCTTTTCCACCGATGATATAAGACAGCAAAATCTGTTGTACATTACACAAATAATTTTTCATAAAAAGTAGTTCAGTAAAATGTTACTTTTTTATCTATCAAATGTAGAAATATTTTTTGTTTGCGCAAATCTGCCTCTTGTTTTTTTACATCCATCGGGCTGTGATGCTAATTCTCAAAATACAAATATTCGATGATACTTGTCCTTCTATTCCGCTACAAATTTCACCTACAATGAGTCAGAAAATAAGGAAGTTATTTTAATGAAATTCAAAAATAGGTTTGAGTTTAGAAATATCCGCATTTTATATTTGTTTTTCTACTGCCAAAACGCCGACCAAACGGTATAGTGGTTAGCGTGCTAGCTTCTAGACCGCGAGGTTCCGAGTCCCGCGTTAAGCATGGGTGCTTGAAAATGTATGCTGGCTTGTCTAATGACGAATGTTTCGGCGCATTATAGCCCTCGTGTTGCTGACGGCGCCAGATAATCTGAAAACAACCAAGCTACTGCCAAAACTTTTTATTTACAACAAATTTAGTTTTTTTTTTTTTTTAATTCCTAACTACGATTTTGTTTGTGTGGGGGGAGTTTTTCGATGAGGGGCGAATCTGTGGAGGCCTTGCCGTAATCGAATAGGACCAAAACTTGGCAAATCGCTTCGATGTCTATGACAGTGCCCGCTATCAAATTTTTGGGGTTGTCACTGCCACTAAAAGGTCGTTTTTGCTGAATACTAGTAAACCAACTTGCCGTCATCCAATCTTCCTGAAATAGCATTTGATCGAACGTTAAAGGAAATCTTTCCTTTTGCCAAAACTGTTTTAATAAATAATAAAAATGTTTTAATTGGAATAAATGAAATATATTTAGATGTGAGTGAAAAAATTCACGTTCATTATTAATGAATAAATTTTGAAAAGTAGTTTGCAGCATTTTTTGCTGGTAGATGTTTTTAATGTTTAAAATTAGATGCCAACACAAATCACACTCTGACAACAGAAACAGCGATATGTTAATGAGTATAAAAAAAATTGGCAATGCATATAATAGTCCAGGGAATAGAGACATTTTGCCTTGCAAAAGGTTATGTAGTTCTGATTTTGTAATATATTATAAAGGTTGGTCTCGTGGTTTATAAACAAAGTTTTCGACCTCCTAACCCTTGTGCGTTCTCCGTGGTGCAACAAAAACTGAGCCGTTTTTCAGTTTATACGTTATAACTCTTTGCCAATGCATCTTAGAAACAAACATTATATTCAAAAGTTATAGAATATTAAATTATCTACAACTTTTGTGTGCTAAGTTTTTTTGTAGACCTATTATGTAAATAGTTATGTCGCATCAAAGTCAAAACTTTTTCATAAAAATGCTACTTTTTTAAGATTTGTGTCAAGTTTTAAAATTATATCTTCATAATGATACATTTTAGAGAAAAAGTTTGTGAATAAAAGTTGTAAAGCAATAAATTTTCTACAAGTTTTCTATATAAACTTATGTTCTAGGACTAATAACAAAGGAGTTACTCTGCTTTGTGTATTTTCCGTGGTGCACCACAAAAAATATACGTTTTTCAGTTTATAGATCATAACTCTTTTGCTATGCATTTTAAAAACAAACATTAAGTTTAAAAGTTGTAGAATATTAAATTTTCTACAACTTTTGTGAACAATTTGCTTTTGTAAAGCTATTATGTAAAGAGTTACGTCGTGTCAAAGTAAAAACTTTTTCATAAAAATGCTGCTTTTTTAAGTTTTTTGCAGAGTTGTTCAATTATATCTTCATAACAATAAGTCGTAGGGAAAAATATACTATACAAAAAAATATATTATATTAAATTATATTAAAAAAATATATTATACTATAAATTTGCTACAAAAAGTTACTATCTAGGACTAATAACTAAGGAGCTACTCTTCTTTGAAGGTTTACGAGATGATAACCTATAATATTTTATGTATAGATAGGGGTTTGAAAATAGCTTCTTACTGCATAGTCTGACAATTTTAATAAAAAAATAAAACAATATTTACATAATACTAATGATAATGTAAAATAAAAAGTGGAAATATATTAAATAATGTATATATCTATATACAATAACGGTAATATCAATTAACAATTTTCGCCATGGTGCACCAAAAACCTTCTGAATTCTGAAATTTTGAATTTTTTTCAGTATACCAATCATATCCTTTTTCCACTGCATTTTATAGGGGGGGGGGGGGGGAATTATATTTTAGGTTGTAGAGTATTAAATTTTCTACCTCTAATGTATGTGCAAATTTGTTTTGTAGAACTATTGTATGAAAAACAAATTGTATGAAAAGCATCAAAGCAAAAACTCTTTCGTAAAAATACCATTTTAAGATTCTTGTCGAGTTTTTAGATGATATCCATAAAAGTACATCATAAAAATTGTAGAACCCTAAATTTGCTGGGTTTTATATACAAGGTTATTTTATAGGACTAATAACAAAAGAGCTACTTGGTAAGATCTAATATTAAAAATAGTTTCTTACTGCAAAGCCTGACAAGTTTAATAAAAAATAAAACAATATAGGTATTAAAATAATAGTATTATAAATCAAAAAATATAAATATTATAAAAATGTATATATACATAATAATAGTAATATCAATAAAACTTACAATTTAGAAAACTTATAAATTCTTAAATTTAGTTTCGTTTAGCCACGAAGGCTCGGCTAGTTCCTCCGCTACTTCTTGAATTAAGAGTTCTGTTGGGTCGTCTTCATCGTTGTCATCAATTATGATGTTCGCTGTATTGTCACAGGTTTGTCCATGACAGTTTTTACATATTATGGAGCACTTGAGACCGGCCTTTCTACAACCGCAAGCCTTAGTGCATCCTATGTTGCGCTGGCAGAAAATGTAGGTTAGAATTGATTGAGGAGCTGAATCCCTGGTGGTTGTAATAGGAAGAAGTCCTTTACTGTCCTTCTGCCACCCACAGACCAGAGGATTTTTCAATTGTCCCATCCATGTCTTTACTTGATGGTATGTGCGAAAGACATGATGCGTAGCAGCTTCTTGGGTCGGTGATGCCACTGGCATTACGATCTAGGAAGATCTTTGCAAATTCCTCTAATATTGGATATGATGAAGCAGTTAACATTACATCGCATGTATTCCAATATTAAGTAACTACACTGAGTGGTTGATATTCTGTCGGGATGGTTAGTGGCGGGGAGGGTTGAGAATGGTTTTTCGGTTCTTCTAATCTTTTACCCTGAATTCGGCAGTGGCAAATCTCAATCAAAAGTATATGGTGTTTTCGCGGAAACTGAGTCCTTAAAAGAATTCCTTTGCATGTCACTAATGCCACCCGACTTGTGATTTTTCTATTCTATCTCAAAAGATCTGTACCCCACGTAGTTTAGAATCAGCCACTTGAATGCAGTCTATTTCTTTTTTATTTCCGAATGCAGAAATTTTTGGTGCATCAAGGCAAAATGGTAAATTTTATATTACTATTATTATCTATAGATATATACATTATTTAATATATTTTCACTTTTTATTTTACATTATCATTAGTATTATATATATTGTTTTATTTTTTTATTAAAATTGTCGGACTATGCAGTAAGAAGCTATTTTTAAACCCCTACCTATACATAAAATATTATAGGTTATCATCTCGTTAACCTTCAAAGAAGAGTAGCTCCTTAGTTATTAGTCCTAGATAGTAACTTTTTTGTATAAAACTTATAGCAAATTTATAGATCTACAACTTTTTTGTAATATATATTTCCCTACGACTTATTGTTATGAAGATATAATTGAAAAACTTGGCAAAAAACTTAAAAAAGCAGCGTTTTTACGAAAAAGTGTTTACTTTGATGCTACGTAACTCTTTACATAATAGCTTTACAAAAGCAAATTGTTCACAAAAGTTGTAGAAAATTTAATATTCTACAACTTTTAAACTTAATGTTTGTTTTTAAAATGCATAGCAAAAGAGTTATGATCTATAAACTGAAAAACGTATATTTTTTGTGGTGCACCACGGAAAATACACAAAGCAGAGTAACTCCTTTGTTATTAGTCCTAGAACATAAGTTTATATAGAAAACTTGTAGAAAATTTATTGCTTTACAACTTTTATTCACAAACTTTTTCTCTAAAATGTATCATTATGAAGATATAATTTTAAAACTTGACACAAATCTTAAAAAAGTAGCATTTTTATGAAAAAGTTTTGACTTTGATGCGACATAACTATTTACATAATAGGTCTACAAAAAAACTTAGCACACAAAAGTTGTAGATAATTTAATATTCTATAACTTTTGAATATAATGTTTGTTTCTAAGATGCATTGGCAAAGAGTTATAACGTATAAACTGAAAAACGGCTCAGTTTTTGTTGCACCACGGAGAACGCACAAGGGTTAGGAGGTCGAAAACTTGGTTTATAAACCACGGGACCGACCTTTATAATATATTAAAAAATCAGAACTACATAACCTTTTGCAAGGTAAGACCCCTTTTTCAGTCTCTATTCCCCGGACTATAAAAGATTTATATTAAACTTTTTTTATTGGTTTTATTTAGTTTTAACTCCTACGCTAATCATTACGTTAAGCTTTTACAGATACAAATGTTGAGCTTCAATATGTCATGCACAAGTTAAACAGCTGTGAAAATTAAAAATCAATAACCAAGTTTATTGCTAAAAACTGTCGCCAAACGGGGGGAAATTATCGAAGTATCCAAAAATAGGCAATTGGTGCTGTTTTTTTTTCTTTTTTCTTTGTATACTTTCATTCTATTCTGGGATGAGAGCTCTCTGCAGAAAATGTTTAGGATGTATGGATGTTTTATCTAACTCAAATAAAATAAAAAAAAATTGTAATTGGCTTGGACTTAAGGTCCAAGATAAACTGTACATCGAACTTTACCGATTATTTATCTTAAATTCCATCGGCCGATCAAACGGTATAGTGGTTAGCGTGCTAGCTTCTAGACCGCGAGGTTGCGGGTTCCGAGTCCCGTGTTAGGCATGGGTGTTTGTAAATGTATGTTGGCTTGTCTAATGACGAATGTTCCGGCGCGTTATAGCCCTCGTGTTGCTGACGGTGCCAGATAATCTGAAAACAACCAACCAACTTATAACTATAAAAGGGAGGAAGAATTTTGTAGAGGAAGAAGTGGTACTGCAATTTTTATTAGGTTGCCAGATTAAGATTATAATCCGTCATCAATTTCTCGATAAAAAAAAAAAAGTGAAAGTAATTGAAAGAATTTCCGCGTAGTTTGTTGCACATTTTGCTGATAGAAATGTTTTTGATATCTGCGCTGTGCTAATGAATATAAAAATTGACAATGCATATAAAGGATTTATTAAAAACTTTGTTTTTATGGGTTATGTTATTTATGTCGGAATATGTAACGTTGTTAAGTTGTCTGTAAAAACGGGAACAAATGAGCATGATTGTTTCCTCTTTGAAAAGGAATGAATTACAATATCAGAGAAGGCTTTTCTTTAACTTCACTTAAATTGAATTTTTGGTACCGTAGTCTGTTTATTGTAGCGTAATAATGATATGCACGTTTTTCTCTCAACATTCTATATTCGAATCTTGTGATATTCGCAAAATCAGACTCAACAAGCAGTTATGCGAATGACGAAAATTGTAGAACGAATTTTAATGTAATTGACGCCTGATATGTATGTACTCTCAAGTACATTAGTTCACCGTGGGACGGGGAATAGTTGCATGAATTAAAACGAAAACGTAGGATTCGCACATCTTTTTGGGGAAATCACGCATTTAAAAAAAAAAAAATTGTGTAATATTATTCACACATTTTGCAGTTCTATTTGTGTTTTTATTTACAAACTTGAACACTCCATTTGTTGTATTTACATTGCGTAATTGAAAAAAGTAGAAGAATTGATAAACCAGACATTTCGTATTTTGTGTGCATCGTTTTTCGTCTACAGAACTCGTAATCGATCGTTTAGTTCAACTAGACAGTTGCTGTCCATTAACCCCAACTTTTTAATCTTTTACTGCCTCTAAAATAATACCGGAAGCTGCATTAACAAATGACTCTTTTCAGTCGATGAACGGTTCTTTTTATGCCAACAAAAAAAAAGGCACAAATTGAATGGAACATGCTTTTGTTGGTGTTTGTCAATCAACTAATAGGGGACGCTGACTCTTACGGTGGATTACCTCAGATGATTAATATTAAACCATACAGGATCCTATTCAGAACGAATTAAGTTTCTTTTGTTACATTTGACAGGTTGTTTTTACAGTTGTAGATGAATTAGATAGCCAGTGCTTTTGTTATTAACGTGAGGGGCACATCTGTACTGACCACAAAAGAGGAAGAGTAGAATTTAAATTAGTAATACCAGAATTCTGTTTTATGGATGAGTGTACTTTCTATGGCAAAACCACACGGATGAATAATTAAACCCATTCGTTCCAGAACAGTTGTTTAGTAAAACATTAAGTTATTTTTAACTTTTGCCATAGATAGCAACAATACGGTTTATGATTACTCATTCAAAAACAATTTCGATTATAAACTTGAATAAGATTCTCAAAGCACAGGAACGTTCGTCATTATAAACTTTGAGCTTCCTCTCGAGTGTTTTGTTACAAGTATCCTTAACCCTTTGTTTGTTGCCGACCAAACGGTATAGTGGTTAGCGTGCTAGCTTCTAGACCGCGAGGTTGCGGGTTCCGAGTCCCGTGTGAGGCATGGTTGTTTGTAAATGTATGTTGGCTTGTCTAATGACGAATGTTTCGGAGCATTACAGCCCTCGTGTTGCTGACGGCGCCAGATAATCTGAATACAACCAACCCCATACACATCGAAACTTAATATACAAGATGTTAATAAAGAAACTTTGCCGATATATGGGACCTCTAGAGGCCGCTCCGTTCAACAGATTGAGGTGAGATTTCAGGTATAGTTATTCAGAGGTAAGAGCTCGGGAGTCTGTGAATGGCAAATCAATTGCGCTCCCTTACGGCTATAGGTACAAGAACTCGAAATTTTCAGATGCCTACTCCCACTTTTCCCGTTTGAAAACGTTCAAACCCTGAGAAAACCCTAAAGAGCATTGGAACGGTACATGTATCACAAAAAACGGATGAAAAAAACAATAACTCTGCAAAAGGCCAACGTAAAATTCACGTACGGTACACACGGAGGAAATTGGCATATAACTACTTGAAATCCCATCTCGATCCGTTGAAAGGAGATTCCGCTAGAGGTCCATATATCGGCAAAGTTTTTTTTATGACCACCCTGTATATAAGTTAACACGAAAATATCATAACCCTCGACTCGTAGTGTACAACTCATATTAGACTCTCGACTCGTGTTAGATGGCTCTTAAGCATGTTGACCAACATGCTTGTTTAACACAAATTCCAATGTGTATGGCGAGCCTTTGACTTATCGCTACTCTTCTTCGTTTCATGCTTTTGCGGAAACTGAAAAATCTTCGATTTCCAAATTTCTCGACGTTCGTTGTTAGTGCTCGAAGAAATATTTCAAAGGTTGCTATTATAACAGTCTAAATACACTGTTACATAATTGTTGTATTAATTCATTTTTCCAAAAATTTCAATTTGTCGAATTCCGGCCTAAAGCGGGTGGAGTAGTCTAGGTCGAAGATGTTTCAAATTAGGCATTGGAAAAATATAAACAATGCGCATAGTGCCTAGACCATGATTCTGTTAGTGATGTCTCATAAGTCATCACGATTTGAAGGGTCAAATGAAAGGTTTAGATTGCTTCAGGTTTCGAATTTAGATTACAACCAGTCCAATTTTTGACTTTGTATTGTATATGTTTTATATATATTTAATTTGTGTGTTTGAATTTGAAAACATTGTAGCTACTGCCCCTTATTTTTACTTTCTGTGTTGGTATTGGTCAATACAGTTTGTGTTCTTTGTTTAAAACTATATTCCATGTAAAGGTCCACATCATCGCAGGCTGGAGAACCTAATGGCTGTGGGGTTAGCGCTCCTCGCATGCCAAAGGTTCCGGGTTTGAATCCTGGGTAAGGCATGGATGCTCGTTGTGTTTAGGAATCCACGTTAAGCTGTAGGTAACCTCCAAATGAGGTCTATAGGAAGTCCCCAGGCATCTTCGGGACACCGAATGACTTTCTAGGGGAATGTTTGCTAGATGGGATAGGCTTTATAAGAAATGGGAATAAAAAGCCTTTCTTATATTGCATCTAAAATTATGAGTTGTATGTGGGAAGCATTCTTATAACAGTATGACCCTAACGCAGATAAAAAATGTAATATGATCACCAATAAGAAAAAAATTACTGGGTGGTCATAAATAAACTATGGTCGATATATATGGACCTTTATCGGCCATTCCGTTCAACAGATCAAGATGATACTTCAGGTATAGTTAATCAGAGGTATGGAGATCAATTTTGTTTTGTACGTGTATAACCTCGTCCTTTTTTTGTGATACACGTACCGTTCCAAAGCTCTTTATGGTTTTCGTATACGCTGAGCATTCTGCAACAGGAAAAAAGTAGGTGTTGCCATTGTTTGAGTTTCTGTAACCGTAAGCATCATTTTAGTTGCAATTCACAGAAACCCGAGCTCCGTACCTCTGCATAACTATACCTGAAATCTCATCTCGATCTGTTGTACGGAACGGAAGCTGGAAGTCCATATCGCCCTGTCCAAAGTTGAGGGTGTGACATTTAGACAAACTAAATTAGCCATAAACTACGATATTTTAGACCATTGGTTTCAATTTTTATGGATTTTAATGTAGACTAATTACATATATATTGATACCAATTTGCCATTTGCCAGATATTTTATTTAATTTTTTAAAAAATAATTTCTACCCGTTGCGGGTGTGACATAAAAAGGACATGCATTTTCATCTTCCAGCACAAAACCTCAAAACTCTGTGAATTATAGCAACTGGGTGAACCAATTTTTTTTATGTTATACTGCAATACTTAAATAATTATTCTATGAACAAATCAAATCACTTACTAGAATCACTTACTGTAGAAAAATATTTTAAAAAATTGTTGCGGGTGTGACTTGTACAAAAAAACACTGTGAAATAATACATGAATAAACAATTACAAAGCTATTAATGAACAAATTTCATTTCCAATCTTGAGTTTATAATTTCTGGTGCTGGCAATTTTTTTACAATTGATGTAATTTTCTCCTAGGATATTTCTGATTTGTTTGGCCAGACATACACATTATCTGAAACCTCTTTCAAATATTCTAGCTGAATATCATTGCCATCAATTTGCTTAATCTGTCCAACAAAATGATCGCTGTTTTTCTTTGTTAAAGTGGTTTTATTTTCAAAATCAATCTCCAATTTCATATTTTAACTTGCAAGATGCTTCATTGGTCTTCGGCTCTAGATTCTTCATTGATTTCTTCGATTTCGGAATTAAGGAAATTCTATTATGAATACTTTTTTTTGTTGTTGCAATGTTGCTTGTTGTACAATATGATGGACATATTGTATATGCTTGGTATTGCTGGGACTTGGCTCTAACGATTGTCAAGCATTTTTACATCATCTGGCGTTATATGATGTTCTGGAGAAAAAAATATTTTTATGTTCTTCAAAACTTTCTCTGCACATACAGCAAAATCTGAAGCTGTCTGTACTGTTGCAGATCGTTGAAGTACAGCTAGAGATACCGGGGTTTTTTTTGGCAATTGCACCTACTCCATCCACAGCTCCCTTACCGTGTGATGTTGCAAAAAATGACCATGTCATATTTGTTTCATAATCATTTCGGATGTATGAAATTGCTAACACATTATACCTGTTTTTAAATTGACTTGCACAGCCATCTGAAAAGATATGTAGCATCTGTACTTTGTGATTTTCTTTAATATCTTAAATCAGTATATCCATATACTTCCAGACTGCTTCTTTACAGTGATTTAAGTTATCTGATACTATTATGTATGATTGGTGGCCATCAAAGAATGTAGCAACAGCTGTAACAATTATAATTTGTGAGTGTGCCCAATGGGCTGATTGAATTTCGTCTTGAACAACTGTGGTATAATTTTTCGCAAAGTCCACTTGTAAGATCACTTCACCTTCTACCAAGTTGTCTTTTACAAATTGAAAATGTTCATCTTGCACATCTTTTACAAAGCAATGCTTTTTAAGTTTCTTAAACTGATTTACTATTTCATTAGCAGCGTCTAGCATTGATCCTGAATTATCTCCACTTTTTTCCCATTGCTTCCATTGTATATAAAGACTGTGATCCTCTTCTGGAATTTTAGATTTCAAGACATCATAAACATTGGCAGAGTTCGAACACAAGCTTAGAACGCAGGCTTCCTTTCCTGTATCACATACACTGTCTTTTATCAAGTCTCTTTTGAGGGCTTCAAGTAATAATGCCATGTTTGCATGATATTTGCAAATTCAAGTACATAAATTTACAAATAATTTGTTTCAAGTCACATTTGTGTTCAATTTTAAAAGATGTTGCGGGTGTGATTAATAAAATGCCACGCCCGCAACACGAACATGTCACACCCGCAACGCTTAATAACTATATTTAAAATAATAATTAATTTTGTTTATATCTGTAATTCAAAGTATCTTAGTAACCTATTTTTAAATACCAAGTCTTGTAACTTACAGTCAAAGGAATCTCTCTGTGGAGTTAAAAATGTAACTTTTTGTTGCGGGTGTGACACAATAATTAAGAATAATTAATAAGGCTTACTTTTTTAATGAATATTAGTAAACACTTATCTGCTGGCAAAAACATTCAACAATAGATGCCAGATTATATATCTAAGTTTAGAGATTTGCAGAATCATTTGTTAAGCTGTATGAGAGCATGAAACGTGAAGGTTTTTGGCGCAATCTATTTCATGCTGCCAAAGTGTCACTTCATCAATTAAAATAAGTATGTTAATGGCAAAAATTTAATTATTTTTCAATAAAATATGAAATAGCACACTTTTGTAGATTATATTGCAAATCTTCAACATAATATAAGGAAATTTAAATTTTCACCCTCATGTCCACTTTTTGGTGGATTGGGCGATATCTCGGCAAAGTATTTCTATGACTACCCTGTTCTTGAAAATGAATGTAATCCATACTAAAACAAATTCTTTCTACGCAGGGATCGGCATGGACGATTCGTTCGTTCTGCTGGCTGCTTGGCGACGCACGGACTCCAAGCTTTCTGTGGTGGATCGACTCGGCGAGACGTACAGCGAGGCGGCCGTCTCGGTCACCATCACCTCGCTCACCAACTTCATCTCTTTCTGGATCGGCGCCATCACCCCCTTCCCCTCCGTCCGCATCTTCTGCATCTACACTGCCACTGCGGTGCTCTTCACCTACATCTACCAGGTGACGTTCTTCGGGGGTTGCATGGCCATCTCGGGACACTGGGAGAAGAAGAGGATGCACGCCATGTTCTGCGTAGCCACCATGCCCAAGTCGGAAGCAGGTCAGTCCATACGAAACTTTATTCTTCTGCTAAAGCGTAACCCGTTCCCGCCGACCAAACGGTATAGTGGTTAGCGTGCTAGCCTCTAGTCCGCGAGATAGCGGGTTCCGAGTCCTCTTGAAAAAAAATGTTTTATCTTATTGCATAAAATTAAGCTCTCTGTCTGTCTGTCTCTCTGTCTGTCTCTCTGTCTGTCTGTCTGTCTGTCTCTCTGTCTGTCTGTCTCTCTGTCTGTCTGTCTGTCTGTCTGTCTGTCTGTCTGTCTGTCTGTCTGTCTGTCTCTCTGTCTGTGTCTCTCTGTCTGTGTGTCTCTGTCTGTGTGTCTCTGTCTGTCTCTCTCTCTCTCTCTGTCTGTGTGTCTCTGTCTGTCTCTCTCTCTCTCTCTCTCTCTCTCTCTCTCTATATATATATATATATATATATATATATATATATTGAGTGGATGGGTTCGAAAGATTTGAAGCCAAAGAAGCAGATCAAAACTTGCAGAAATTTATTCAGATAAAACTCTTCGCAGATTCTCTTACAACTCCAGAACTTCTCGTTCTAATAGACTCAATACAGATCTTTACACGACACAGGAGCACAACAGCAGTCAACGCAACTGCTAAAATCGCCGCAAAAGACGATGCAATACAGTTCGCTTTTAGAACTACTCTGAATGCTCACTGAGAGACAACTCAGTAACTCCAGTCAACTAACTAACTCACTCTCTTGGGCTTATATAAGAAAGTTTCTTTCGCGTATCTTCCAGAGATAGAAATTTGGGGGAAATTTCCAGATCGTAGTCGAAAAGTCCTATACAGGGGTAAAAGCTTTTTTGGCACGAGTCAAAGGAACCGAGTCTGCCCGAGAGGCGACTCCAGTTCACTCTCACCGAGACAAGATGAGCGAGTGGGAGAGTGCGCTTCGGCCCATCTCGCCTCGCCTACGCTCGGGTTCGGATGCGCTCCGTTTGGAGTAGGTTTGTATCCCGAGAGGGAGCGCGTAAATTTACCTCCATTTCGTCTGAGACGAAGAAAGAAAAAAACTCGCAGAGGCTCGTCTTGTCTCGGCGAGAGTGTACTGGTACCATTACATATCTATTTACTATGAAGTTCTATGCAAGTTCATTTTTCTCGAAATCTAGGTTTGGCAATTTTGATTGTTTAAAATGCTAAGGCTTGGAGAAAAATTTACTTGTTCGCTAAACTGTTCCTATTTTTTTAACTCTCGAATATCTGTTTCATAAATGTAGGGAGAAGAGGTTTTTTTTAGAAAATTGATTAATTTTTTTTTTTTTTTTTTTTTGAATTAAAAAAATAGATTTTTTTTTTTTTTTTTTTTTTTTTGTAAATATTTAGAAATTTCTTGTGAAAAATAAAATAGATTTTTTAAAATATTGCCTGTCAAAAAAAAAAAAAAAAAAGTTGGAAAAAGTACCTCCCTACATCTTTAGGGTATACTTAAGATAATTTATTAGTTTTGAAATTAAAAAAAAAAAGTTAAAAATTAAAGGAGGAGTAGTCGTTTTAAAAAAATTTTATACTTCGACCAAAAACATTTGAAGTAAAAAAAAATATTTTAATTTTAAATGAAAAAAAATTCCTTAAAAATTCATTAATAAAAAATGTAGGTTTTTGCTTACAAGTCTTCCTTAAATTTTTAAAGCTTTTCTTTTAATTAGATCAATATTTCCAAGTTAAATAAGTGATTTCCCAATCTTATTGACGCTTAGGAGGATTAACTAACCCACCATCCAATCGAGCTAAAACTAGGCAGATTCACAGTCGATAAGAATGGAATACATTCTACCAAGTGTAGGGGACTGCCACTAAAAAGGCCGCTTTTACACAGCTTGTGTTTTCGGGAGATTTATTAGCCTACTTGTCAATCGAGTCGAAATTCATAGTCGATGACAAGACTTTTTATTAAGTTGTAGGGGAAAAAAATTGAATGGTACGGAATTAATGGTTTTCTTCTTAGTGGTCAAACAAACACTATGAAAAATTGATATGAGCTCCAAATTGCTTCTAAGGAAGTCTTAGTATTGATCATTCCCTTTACTCCCTGTATTACAATCTTCTAGTCCAGTGCATTTAGAAACTACTTTGTATGAAACATTGAAATTGGGCAACGTAAAAGATCATTTCTTGAAATGACATAAATTGCTTTAATTTAATGTCTATTATAAATGAATATTAAAATAACAAAAGACAAAATCAGGTGGAGCCGCATTGACGTAAAGATTTCAAATATAAAATAAAATATATTACACGCCATTTTGTGAGTTTTTGAATTGATGTCATTTCATCAAGGTGATCGTACCTACTCACCAAATGTCAAAGGGGATCTAGAAAGTAGTTTCTAAATGCACTAGGCTAGAAGATTGTAACATAGGGAATGACCTTTACTAGGATTTCCTTGTAAGCAATTGCACATATGCTTTGCCAACTTATTTATGGGTTACTTTAATTTTTAATTCTATATTGCAGACCAACCGCAGAATGAAATCTGTTTTCTCGGTGCCATACATTTATCCTTTTTAAAATAAAGTGTCGCATCCAAACCAACCAATAATTGGGACAGTTTACCTCTAGAGAATATCACTTTAATACATACTCTTTAAAGAAACCCTTTCTTATGATTCGATAAAACGGTTAATTTTAATAACTTAATAAAAAAGTATCTTTAATGATATAACCCATAAAAATGTTTTTAAGATAAATCTTTTATATGCATTGCTAATTTTTATATTCTTTAAAAAAAAGCGCCGTTTAGGTTGCCAGCGTGTGCGAAGTGTTGGCATCTAATTTTAAATATTAAAAACATCTCTATCTGCAAAATATGCGGTAAACTACTTTTCAAAATTTATTCATTAAAAATGAACGGGAATTTATGGATTGGCATCCAAGTATCTTTTACTTATTCTGTTTAAAACAGTTGTATTAGTTATTTATAAAAACAATTTTTGGCAACAGGAAAGAGTTTCTTCAGTTATCTGTTGAATGCTATTTCAGCGAGATTGGATGAAGGAAAGTTGGTTTATTAGTATTCCGTAAAAGCGACCTTTTAACGACAGCGACAATCAGCAAAATTTGATAGAATGTATTGTCATCGACATCGAATCTATCTGCCAAGTTTCAGACCGATTGAATGAGGGCAAGCGGGTTAATTAGGCCTCCACATATTTTCCCGCCATCGAAATACCCAGCCAGCCAATCAACCACCCACAAATACACACACACAAAATCGAAGTTAATATAAAGGATTTAAAAATAGTTGTACACCAGAGGTAAAGGACTTGTTTTCACAACATTTCAGCAGAGAAGATCCAAGTTAAATCTACTTTTCGATGAATTTGCCCTTCAATTGACATGATTTAGGCAGGAACATGATCAGTTTAAATAAACCAAATTAATTAAAAAAATGCATTCTATATATTCATCTTTCTTTATGGCCTCTTTTATATTTTTCCGCACAGCAAACTATTTTCTACGTGGCAGACTGTTGGAAAGTCTACAAAAAAAAAGCCCAGCAAAATTATGTAACTTGTCAAAATATTTCAAATAAGGATTAATGTTAGCCTTATTATCTAAGTATTCTAGTAATGGATAACCCAGTTGTAATAAAATTGGAGGAACATTTAACGAAACTTCAGTCTTAACGCGCACGCAGTACCAATACAATGGCTTTTAAGCGTAGTGTGTGCATTACAGGAAAAGATGGTTTTACAGAACTCTTCATTGTAGAACTCGCACAATGAGGAACTTGCGCAAGTGAGGAAATTGAATATTTTTCGTATTTTCTAGTGTTATCCAACGAATATATTTGAGCAGTGCAATTATTTTTTTATCTTTATGCTTTCAAATAATAAAAAAATCGAGTTTGAAATTAACTGAAATCAGAGCTAAAGTCACGTGACCAAAAACGCGTAACGTAGTTATGCATAGATTCCATCGAAAATCCGAGGAGGAACCTCACTCCCTCCTCGTCTAAAACAGGTTTCAAACTGGTTCATCGTCTGCGTATTGACGTAATACCCAAAAGTAGTTTTTTTTTCCCGCCAAATCGCAAAATGAAAAAGTAAATATTTTTTTTTAACTATCTATCCGGGCTAAAATTTTTGAAAGATTGGCATTGTTTTTCATGATTTTTTTCTCTGCTTTTATTTAAAAATAAAAACCAAAAAACGTGAAAATTCCTCATTGTAGTACATTTTAAGTAGATCTTTTTAAATCTATTATATAAACTTCGATTGTATCTGTCGTTGGCGGTGAAATCCGAGGAGGCCTTTTTTAATACCCTTGGCGTCATCCAATCGGGCTGAAACTTGGCAGATAGATTCGATGTCGATGACAATGCATTTTATCAAATTTTGGCGACTGTTACTAAAAGGTCGATTTTACAGAATACTAATAAACCAATCACTCTAAAATAGCATTTAACCGACCATTGAAGAAATTCTTTCCTGTTGCCAATTTTTTTAAATAAATAAATAATAAAAACAAATATATTATCTGTATTGAGATGTGAGTGCATAAATTCACGGTCATTTTTTTTAATGAATAAATTTTGGGAAGTAGTTTGCCGCACATTTTGCTGATAGAAATGTTTTTGATATTTGAAATTAGATGCAAACACCAATCACGAGCTGTTTACAGAATAGGTGCTTTGTTAATGAATAAAAAATTGACAATGATTATAAGGTATTTATATTAAAAACTTTGTTTTAGTGGATTATATTATTGATGAGTGGCTGAATACCCGTGCTTCGCTACGAAATTTTACCATGTGCAATTTTTAGCTAGCTGCGCAATCCCGCGTTGCGTGGATCCGTCATTGTTGTATAGGTCCCAACTTTTGGCCCTTCATTTCCAGGAAGGTTCATTGCTACGCAAGACAAAGCTCACATCGCTCGCTGAAAACTTCATAATAAACTCAGGCTTATTTCACTCATTGAAAGATTCATTGCTATGCAAGCATAGGCTCGCTTTGCTCGCTGAAATTTTCATTGTAGCGTAAGCTCGCTTCACTCACTAAAAACTACTTGCTAGGTAAAGCCTTCATATTAGAAGCCCCTCCCTTGTCGAGAAACAAAAAAAAAGTTCCCCGTTAATACAATAATACAACAACCCTTTAAGAATATTTTAACGTGTTTGTGAAATGTAAAATTAGAAGAGAGCTCTAGGCCTATTAGAAGTCGCTTTTTGTGAAAAAATTAATTAAAAAACAAATTAAAATTTTAACATTCATTTTGTCAATAGTCCAATTAGAATGCCAAAATTACTTGTGTTGAAAATTTCAAAACTGTAGCCCAAGAAGAATTCGTTTTGTAAAATATTTATTAATTAAAAAAAAGCAATTAAAAAAAAAAATTTAAATTCTGTTTTTCAAAAGTCCAAATAAAAAGCCAAAACTACTTACTTTGAAAATTTCAGAACTGTTGCTCTATTAGTTGTCGTTTTGTAAAATGTTTATTAATTAATTAAAAAAATTAAAAAAGAACAAAATAAAAATTTAAAATTCTGTTTTTCAAAAGTCCTATTAAAATTGCAAAACTTATGTTGAAAATTTTAGAGCTGTAGCCCTATTAGAAATCATTTTTTTAACATATTTATTAATTAAAAAAAATTAATTAAAAAAAATTTAAATAAAAATGAAAAATTCTCCTTTTCAAAAGTCCAATAAGAAGGCCAAAACTACTTATGCTGAAAATTTCAGAGCTCTACTCCAATTTTAAGTAACTTTCTATATTATCCACCGACAGCTTGTTTTATTATTATAGATTGATTTGTATTAGCTCCCCTCTATACTAGACCCTTGATATCTCTGATCAAAATTGAGAACATTTTGAATCATCTATTGAAATTAGAGCAGAAAATTAGAATATTTTCAAGTCGGGTCTAAAAGTGTGTCAAATGAAAGGGATTAATATTGTGACCCTTTTCGTAAGTAGCTTTTGCTCAAGTGCTTTTACTAGCTGCAGATTTAGTAGTAAATCCTTTCGAAGGGGTGGCTTTACTCCATTTAATGAGCCATTGCGATATAGCTACTGTGAATTATTTTTTCACTATTAGTGGCAGATATCTTTATAGTATTGTTAGGTCACGTTTTGTAAACTGTGCTTACAATGGACAATTCCCGCGTTGTTATATATATATATTTCAATTCTAAATATTTCGAAAAAGCCGTAAACACAAAAATTTCTGCTCAATGCGCTTTTTCTTTTTTTTAATTTGCAATCAAAGTTTCCCTGTGAGACGTTGGCGAGAAAACGATTCATTCGGCTCGAATTGAATGTGACGTCATGGCTTATCAAATATCTTGGCTTGAAATGAGGCAGCGGAAACCAGTTTACAAGTTTCTCGCAAATCGCGCCAACCTGTACGTGATATGGCAATGGTCTACCAGCGCCAACTATATCAACGCCAACTATTTGGCAGAAACCTCACGATAACCATAGAAACATTAGGAACCTTTGACGTTACAGATTTTGTTGTGTGTTTTGATCGGACTGGTTTCGGCTCGGTTTTGAGGCCTATTTTTTTTTTCTTCTTAATATTTAAATAACTAATTTTAAAAAAAAACAACTTTTGTTTTAAATATTTGGAATCGGAAAGAAATTTCTCATATAAACTAATTTCATTCGTTTTTTAAAAAATGCGTTAATTGTCCATTAAGATCGCTATCAGAAAAAAACTGAGCATTTCAAAAGCTGTAAAAATTTGATTTTTTTCTTTTTTCTCTTTTTTTTCTTTTTTTTAAATAAATATTCTTTTTCCATCTATGTTAAAAGAGTAAGCTAATGGGTGTACGAAAAAAAATCTTCAAGGTTTATTGCAAAAAAATAATAATAATAATAATAATAGCGTTTTATTTTAGATTAAACTAAATTCTAAAAAGTAATATTAAAATTTCTTCCGGTTTTAATTCCCAAATCTTCCACCGCAATAGTATAGAGCAGCGTTTGCCATCACTAACTTTTGGAGGCGGGCCGAATATTTTATGTTAGGAGCTTTTCGCGGGCCGTGTACACACCAGTATACGTATCTTTAATTATTACCCGATTTTAAAATATAGCATTTCCGAAAACTGAAA
Organism: Linyphia triangularis; assembly: GCA_963978545.1. Taxonomy (NCBI): domain Eukaryota; kingdom Metazoa; phylum Arthropoda; class Arachnida; order Araneae; family Linyphiidae; genus Linyphia; species Linyphia triangularis. The sequence goes on along the minus strand of OZ021729.1, from coordinate 86,344,937 downwards.
AAAGTTATTGACAGTTTTCTTATTTTCATAAAATTACAATTTTTTTTTTTCAAATATAATTAAAAAATAATAATTTTTATTATTAAGAAATCAAAGTCTCAAAAGAAATTATTCTTTCGTTCCACCGTGACAACTTTTAATAAAAAATATTTAAACTGTACTTCCAGATTCCCCTGTTTTGTCGATACCAATTGTGAGGTAATGACGTTCGAAAGAATTAAGTTTATTTTATGAAAGAGTCGCATTATTTGTCACAGCCAATCTTAAGAAATTGTTTCCATGAGATTCAGGGCCGACCAAACGGTATAGTGGTTAGCGTGCTGGCTTCTAGACCGCGAGGTTGCGGGTTCCGAGTCCCGCGTTGGCATGAATGTTTGTAAATGTATGTTGGTTTGTTAAATGACGAAATGTTTCGGCGCATTATAGCCCTCGTGTTGCTGACGGCGCCAGATAATCTGAATACAACCAACCAACCATGAGATTCAGGTAATTTATTCTTGATGAAAACAATTTTGCTGAACACCTCTTTATATAGTTTCTTCGGGAAGCACTCTGTTCCGCATAGTTAAAACATACTATTTTGGACAAATTAAAAATAGTGATGTAAAAAGATGTCCATACCATGAAGCTTATATTTTTATCCCATCTGTGCTACTGGAGGGGCCACAAAAAAGGGCCGCGTAGTGTCTTACACTAGTATAGAGCCTCCATTGGCTTTGTTAATTAAGGCTTTAATTTTTTTGCCCTGAATGTTTACGCGATTGAATCGGTGCACTGCCATAATACTGCTTTATAAGAATAAAAGTAGCCATTGCACTTTGAATGGGTCGTAGTCGCAATATAGTGTATATTCAAAATTACGATGCGCAATTTAATATTTTGTTGACAAAGTTGATGTTTGATCGTAGCGAACTCCAAAACAACCAAACAAAATGGTGCAAGTTCCTTTCGAAAACTATTTCGGTTCATTCTGAAGATAGTGTTATTTGTGGAATATTAATTCCATATAGCATAAAATAGTTTTTAATTGATATTTTCCCTTACAGAGACTGCGCACGAATTAAAATTCTACAAATTTTTGTCAAATTTTTTGCAAACAATTCTGATGCCAATACTTAAAGAAGTTAAATCGCGTTATGTTTTTTGACAAGACGCCTTGTACAGTGTGTTTTGAGAATGTTTGGCAAAAAGTAGGTAGAGGGAAGAAGATATTGTAATGGAAAGTGCGCGCAAGAGACGCATTGAAAGGGCATCTTTAAATCGTAGCCTCTCTTCACCCTGTGTTAAAAAGGCATCGATCATCTATTAATTAACCACCCCTCTTACTGCTCAGAACTATCCTCTGCTTAAGATGCACACATTCCATTACAAAGTGTCCGGCCCCCTCACTTTACCGTTGAATTTTAATTTAGAAACCTGTTTATCTAGTGGTGATTGCCATTGCATAGGGATTCCATGGTCTATTTAATTTTGCAAAATTCTATTTTAAGCTACAATTTGATCTTAAACTGAATGTAATGTAGGTTAAGGGGACTTGGTACCATTCAATTTTATTTTTTTTTTAAATTTATACCTTTAAAATTATAATTTTTACATATTTGGAAGTATTACTATGTAAAGACTAAAATTTATTTAAAAAAAAAAGCTCACATAGTGCTCTAAATTTAAAAAATTTTAAAATTTTTTTATCAAATTTCAAATTCTATCTTTCATTTTTCAATATTTTTTCCTGATTTAAAAAAAAAATCCTAGTAATATACTGTAACTTTTTCGGCATCGGATTTAGAATAAGTAAAATAGTTTTCAAGAAAAACAATAATTACTGTGCTAATATGTAAAAACGGGTATTTTTCAACATTTAAATTTGTAAAAAAAGTTTTTATTTTATTCAAAAATCCATGCCTACTTTTGTCAAATAGATATTAAGAATAACACACACAAAGTTTCAAGTCTGTTCATTCATATTTGATGAAGTTTTAGCATTTTGAGTAAGGAGGGAATTTTAAAAATCACGAACAGAGAAAAATGCGTTCGAGACATCAAAGGTATTGCAACAATGCTAAATTCTCCATAAAAAAAAATATATATAATTTTTCTGCAATTGGAAATGATCGGATCAGCTCAAAAACTCGCCAGAATAAGGAGAAGGTTTCAAAGTTTATAAACAAGCAAAAAATAGAAAATGTATATTTTTATTATTTTTTGTGAAAACAAAACTATATTAAACTACCTTAACTATACTAAACTTCCAACTTAACTTGACATCACTAGACGATAGATCTTCACCGTGCTCATAGTCAGTTAATCCATTTTAGCGGAGTGAAGACATAATTCTCTCCAAACCTTAGAGCCTTTTGTTCTCTACAGGGTCGTGGTTTGACGAACATTATGCTTTCACGCCGCCAAAATGGATTAACTGACTATGAGCACTGTGGCGATCTACCGTCTAGTGATGTCAAGTTGAAGTTTAGTATAGTTCTCCTAAGTGTATGTAAAAAAGCGTGTAAAAGAGGTCTTTCAGTGACAGCCCCAAAACTCGATAGAATGTACTGAACTGGCTAACCCACATTGGGAGCTCTGACAATTTATTGTAAGGAATTGTTATAAGTCTTTTTTTGCATCCTAATTATTACAATAGAAATTGTTTTGACTAACCAAGATTGCATATTACGCATCGACTTTGTCAAACCTTTAAAATAATAAGGATTCCCAAACAAGGCTTGATAGCATAGTTGACTAGAGATTGGCCATTAAGACAATGGTTCGCGGTTGCTCAAATTTTCTCAATTTTCCAAACTTCAACGAAAATTACCCAAAATTTAAATGTCTTGGAAAGTTACCGCACTCTAAATTTCAATATAGTTTAAGGTGATTATAGTTAGGTGCAATATAGTTAAGGTGTACAGGCAGACCAAACGGTATAGTGGTTAGCGTGCTAGCTTCTAGACCGCGAGGTTGCGGGTTCCGAGTCCCGTGTTAGGCATGGGTGTTTGTAAATGTATGTTGGCTTGTCTAATGACGAATGTTTCGGCGCATTTTATAGCCCTCGTGTTGTTGACGGCGCCAGATAATCTGAAAACAACCAACCAGTTAAGGTATACAATTGAGATGATTTTCTTTAATTTTTAGGTTATAATTTCAAACTTTTTGGCAGTATATCAGAATTAAAAATGATGCATTTTTTATGTATAAACTTTTTCTTTCCGTCAATTTTTTAATCAGCTAATTGCAATTAAAGTTACTAATTAGGACACTATTAGAAGATACATAAATAAACTTGTAATTAACTTAGATATATGATTTTTATTGCAAATAAAATATATTATATTTATGCATTTTTCTATGGAGAATTTTGAATTTTTCTTCAATATTTATTAAATTACAAGTTTAAAAAAAAAAAGTTAAAAAAAAATACTTAATTTTTAACAAAAAGTTAAGATAAAATTATGCATAAAAAATGTGTTTATAACAATATATATTAGATTCTAAATAGGAAACACATTCACAACTATTGTCTACAAAACGAAATTAGAATTTTGTAAATCGGACCATTTATTATGAAGTTAAGTCATATAACACCAAAATGTCATTCTTCAGAAAACGCGTGTAAAGTTTATTACAATAATGAAAGTGATACAAAACAGGTTCACAAAACCTAATGTAATTTAAAAAGTAATTTGAGTCTCAGGAAGAAAATGGTATCATTTTATTGGTAATGAATTCGGGAATATTTAAAAAAAAAACAAAAAAAAACACGCAGATTTGAGTCAAATTTCGCAATTCCTAATATAAATGTATACCTTAAAACACATTCAATTCATAGAACTGATATTCCTTTTTAATTCTGTCTCGTCAAGAGGTATTTTATTTCGATTTTAAAGATGCTATAAGCCGTACAAATTATATGCCGATCCTTTCTACCCATATTTAACCTAATGATCATTTTCAGTTAACCCTAACATGTCGGCCAAACTATAACACCAAAACGATGGCAAACATTGACACATACATCTAAACCTTAACAAGTTGTTGATCGTTTCTATCTATCACCAAATTATGAAATAAAAAAAAAGTTGTTTTAAATTAATTAAAAATGGAAAGGGTAATTTTATGAGGTTCAAACCAGCGAATAGGATTTTAAATCGAAAGATTCCGAATCATACATTCTAATCCGTTTCAGGATCCATAGCTTAGTTAGGTGTGGCACCACTCCCCCCCCCCTCCCCCAAGGGACAGTATGGATCACCAAAACTATTTATAAAAAAAAAATTGCCACGTTATCGCTTCAGCTTGCATGCTCTATTTGATCAAGGTGGCTATACGTCTAGAAAACCTTAACAAATTGGAGAAATTTGAGAAAAAAAGTTTTCTGTGAAATCGGTTAATTTTTTAGGAGCCTGTCAAGGAAATCGGGGAAAATTTTTTCCTGAATTTTGTGTCCACCCTGTAGTACGTGGCAGAAAAATTCTGTCACAGTTTTACCTGAATTTTTATCGTTGCTTTTTTTTTTACTATAGAGAGAGATACTAGTTTTAAGGTCCAAATAAACGTTATTTGGATTGCATAAAATTCAAATGGAAGGGCTTTAAAGGTCCATTGAGAGAGTACTTCTATGGCTGTAAGAAGTTCATATCTTGCCTAGAAATAAAAATGTTGAATTGGAACTTGGTTATTCGGTGAAATTTCCCCGCCAAGTTAATCTTAAAACTCGCCAACTAGGTGACTTTTTTTGTTTTTATAAAAATCTTCAAATTGGCAGATCTTATCGTCCTATCACCCATCGTCAGCTTTAAAAGTGGGACAATTTGTCATTACCAAATTATATATTGTTATGAAATTTTCGCCGAGGAAATGACGCAGTTCTTACTAAATTAAAACTATAATTTATTATTCCTTCGAAGGCTCACTAAACTTCTCCGAACAACAGAACAATTGCTATCAAGCTTCGGTATGTACAACTTCGATCACAGCGATAATTCAGGAACCGCGAAACTAAACAAAAGATCCTATGCTTTCCCGAACAGCAAACGATGCTCTACTAATCTGGCGATACCATTTTTCGCCTCTTTAAATAGTCTCGCGGCAGAAATTTCAAGCAAAATCCGGCCAATCAATCACCTGATGGAAATGCCTCGAAATTTCCAAATCGACTTAGATGTTGCCACTTTTTTCTAACCAATATTATCACTGTTAACAAATAAAATAGAACTTTAAAATTAATTCGTCACTATTTACATTTTTATGCAGACGATTTTTGTAACGTTATGCTTGGTTTCTGGATCTAATGTACTTAGTTCACCGAAATCTAAACCTGGATACAAGTTTCTTTATAGTGACACTGACACTCCATCTTGGCACATGACTTCTTCCAACACCTGAAAAGTAGATTCCAATAAATTTTACTGCAGAGGAATTTGATGTTGCAATTCGCCACCTACGCGCAGTCGAGCACACCTCGCTTCCACTGGTATTTCTTCGATGCGAGCACCTCGCTTTATTTTGACGAACGTGACCTTAAGTAAGACAATTCCATCAACTTGTCTGTCACAGCTTTCTACAATCGAAAGTGATGACAAAATGATCTTGTCGTCAGTTCCTTCTCAACGGGTCGTTTAATACATAAACACCTTATTGTACCGCAATAAACTGTTCGTATGCTTGTTATAGAATTTTGTAGCTTTGTTTATTATACAAGTGATCGTCCCTCAGGCCCATAACGAAATTTTAACTCGACGTTGTTTCCACCAATAACAATGCAGCCAATTTCTTTCATCATTTAATAACTGTATGAGCGAATGATTGAAGATTTTGCAGTAAAAAGATAGCACAATTTTGACGAAGAAACCAATTCTTTAATTTTGACTGGTAAAAAAAGTATTTTTTTTTTACCTGTCAATTTTGTTTCGATTGTTTCTTACTTTTCCAATCCATTTTTTTTTTGTTTTGTTCGCTATTTCGACATTTAATTTGTTCTGCAGGAAGACTGAAGGTTACTCGTGAAGTCAATGCATCAAACTTCGACACTTCTTGAACTGGTCGAGTCGAACTCGTGGCTCAGAGGTAGCGTGTTTTACTAGCATTCAGTGTTCGCCAGTTAAGTATTTCCAAAGGGTATTTTCAACTCTTCTCTAAATTTTAAGAGGTGTATTTTTAAAATCCAAAGGGTATTTTGTAAATTAAAATTTGTTTAAACTAAAGCAAATTATTTTTTTAGACAAAACTAATAGCTACAACAATAACAATGATAAACGGTCGCGATTTTGCGTGTCAGAGCGGGTTATAAACCTTAAGACTATTAACACTATGCCGTTTGGGGATTTAGCGTTGGTGTTCCGTGAAACTATCGGACAAATGCTGGCGACACCTCGAAAACGATGGAGCAAGTGCCGGCAGGCTCCTCGAAAACTCTCGGTAAAATGCCGGCTACAGTATGAAAACTATCGCGCCAATGACGGAGAAGTAAAACTTGACAATTTACGATATCCCGAAAATCTTGAAAAACTCCCGCGATAGACATAGGCGAAATGATCTGAACTTCTGCACCAGTCCTACCGGCGCCAAAATAAAAAAAATAAAAAATCCTGATTAAACCTGCGGACGACATAGTATTAATCTACGTTTTGCATGAATTCTCGCATGCGATTACTTCCCCCCCCCCCCTATTTTATTCAAGAAGGCATGGTAAAAAGCCGTCGAAATTCACTTATTTAAGGAACGTACGAAATTACATTTGGAACTTGCGGGACGCCTACCTACGTTCCACCTACTAATGCCACACGTGGTAACAGCAGCCAGTCAATGACTTCAGTCAGTCACCCGGTCTGTGCTAAGCACGTTTGAACATGAGCGCGCATGCGTAATTGGCGATTTCAGAGGGGTGATCCGTACATTGCATTCCGTTGAAAAATAAAGGAAAATTTTGCATTTTTTTTTTTTCAGAAAAGGACTCAATTTTCAAAGAAGAAAGGCAGGGAAGTAGCGCCGCCCTTCGAAAAACGTCTAGGATTTTTTTAAATAAAAATTAGGATTATTTTTAAAAATTTAACTATGATGTGTCGATGAGAGACTTCACGCATAAGGTTAATTCTATGGGGGGTGAAATTGATTTTATTTTGGTGAACTCTGCTAGCATTAGAGAGGGCTCCCGATATGAAAACTCTAGTTTCGAAAATGAGTATACACAACGCTGACTGAGCTGCCATTTGTTGTGATGTTTAGTCACCGTTAAGTAGTATTTGCATCTCAACTGAAATTGGCAAATATGCAAAAACTGCTATTTGACGCTGCAGCCCAACATCCAAAATAATCAGTTGGCAGTACGATGCAGTATGGCAAATAACTAATCCTTTTGTTTTTGTGGTTGGCATGTTTAAATTAGAACTGATAATAGCAAAGAATATCTTAAGACTTTCTGTTTGATTCGAAAAGATTATGAAGTTATGCATTTGTTCTTGTACATCAGATGTAGGCCGACCAAACGGTATAGTGGTTAGCGTGCTAGCTTCTAGACCGCGAGGTTGCGGGTTCAGGTCCCGTGTAAGGCATGGGTGTTTGTAAATGTATGTTGGCTTGTCTAATGACGAATGTTTCGGCGCATTATAGCCCTCGTGTTGCTGACGGCGCCAGATAATCTGAAAAACAACCAACATCAGATGTAGATGGAATGATAATCATCCAGACATATCGGCCTCGATTTGTTCACATATTTTGACATCACAGGCTGCTTCCGAAAATTTAAAAAATCAAAATCTCGATGGTCAACTGTCTAGCTGGAAATTGCACCTTCCATGATAATAGAAATGTATAGTCTGAAACTACTGAATGAATTTTAAAGAAAATGGAGATTGGTGTATGCGATTAAGATTCGACCTTGTAAATTGAGTTTGAACAAAAAATAATTGTGGTATGTAAAAGGGTCTGGAAGCTAGCAAATGGAAATTCTCATATAGCTAATTATTTGAATTTCGCACTACCTTTTAAATATCCATCGGTAGTTTTTCAAAATTTATTTGCATCAAAAATTTATAAAATATCACCAATCGAGTAATTTTTTGCTTTTCTGTCAATACCCTTGGTTGAGAAAATTCAAATAGCATTGGGTACCAATTTTTTTTTTATTAATCAAGCTAATTTTTAAACGGAATTTTTTTTTTTCTATTTCAATGAGTCTACCAACTACTACACACGAAAACTCACCATTTTTAAATCCTTTAAATTACCTTCGATTTTGTGTGTCGATGGAATCTGTGGATGCCTAATAAACTCCCTTGCCATCATCCAATCGGGCTGAAACTTAACAGATAGGTTCGATGACAATGCAATCTATCAAATTTTGCGACTGCAACTCTCACTAAAAGGTTCTAGACCGCGAGGTTGCGTGTTCGAGTCCCGTGTTAGGCATGGGTGTTTGTAAATGTATGTTGGCTTGTCTAATGACGAATGTTTCGGCGCATTATAGCCCTCGTGTTGCTGACGGCGCCAGATAATCTGAAAACAACCAACTCACTAAAAGGTCTCTTTTACACACGTTTCTATAATTGCTTTCGAATACTAATAAATCCCATTTAACCGATCATTGTTGAAACTCTTTCCTGATGCCAATTTTTTTTTTTAATTAAAATAAATAAAAGATATGTGTTTTTATTGTCTTACGTCAGACTTATCAGCTTTCGTTGACTAGTTGTAGATGACAAAAAAGACGTTAGTAACTAGTTCGGAATGGATCTTTTGCTCTAAGTGGTAAAACGCTGAAAACTCGATCCGAGCTCAAGAAGTTGCAATTGCACTTAAAAATTGGCAGTGCATGTACAGGATTTATATTAAAAACTTTGTTTTTATGTGTTATAATTGTTAATTTTAAAAGTCAAAATTCGATCCTAATTGTCATTGGCATTAAATTACCAGCATTGGTATAAATTCTTAAACTCTGTCTTTACAGGGCCTGATTTACCACGGGCCTAGGGGCCCCCCAAATTTTGAAAGTTTTCAGAAAATTGTAAATATAATGGTCTTTTAATGGGAAGTACTGAACAAAAATAATAAACAAATTTTAGTTACACTTCCGCAAATTCCATATTTTTTATAGTCACAGAGAGTTAAGTTAGATTAACCTAATAAAACCTAACTAAGCAAATCTTTCCGGATCAGCCAATCATATACAATTTCTTCGTATGTACACGGAGACAAGGGCTTTACACCGCTATTCTCCTTCGCTCGCTTCTTGTAAAGAGATGTTCCATCAACCAACCATATACAACTTCTTATATTATGAAATGAAAGAGTCTTTGTGATTGGTTGGTTTGCAGGCTCTTCCGTGGACTTTTTTTGGCTCTCCTTTTCGGTGAAATCGTGGAAACAGTGGAAAGGTTACTTTGTATTATTTACAATTATTGTTATAAAATTAAGTAATCTTTTTTATTATATAATTTGTGGACCCTGTGGTAATATGTAAGTTTAAAATACAGGAAAGTTCGCTTTAAAATCAGTGTTCATGGGGGGGGGGGGGGGGTCTTGATTAATTCAAAAGTTTTGAGGAAATTAAGATCATACTAATTATAACAAAAAAATCGTGTGAAAGTAAACTATGAGTTTTAATTGTAAAAAGACAGTCTTAAAGAATGTAGCTTGATCTGGTAATATTGTGACGTAAGGAAATAAATATTTGCTGTTGGGGGACCCTCTCTGAATGTTGGGCCTACAGTAAAAAAAATTCTAAATCGGGCCCTGGACCAAAAAGCATATTAAAATAGCCTCTGACGTGGCGTTGTATGATAAATGTTTTAAAGTGAAATTACTTCGAGAAAATACAGAAAGATTAGTGGAAAGGACGTGATGGTGGAGCACGTTCCTGATCACACTTCATCATTTTAAATGCCTCTAAAATACGAGTTTTCTTCCGAATGGTCACCTGAAAAAGAAAGTGCTTTCTTGGCGTTCCACTTCGTTCCGTTGTTTTTTGGGTCACGGGGTCGCGTGCGGCGAAAGTGGAACCCTACCAGCAGAAAAATCGGGACAAGTGGTTTCCCCTTGCGGGGGTTCCCCCCTTTTCGTGAGATAATCTCACTTCCTCGCGTGAATCTCTAGTGCAGGTGCACTTGGGGTCATCGCCACTCTAATGGACACTTTAGGGTTTGATCTCTGGGAAGACCTTCGCCACAGTTGCTGAAGCGGTTTCTCAAATGTTACTATAAATATTTTATTTAGGATTTTTTTTTTTTATGTAGTTGAGTCCGAATGTTAGTTTGCCACTATTATTTTTGAGGAAGATTTTTTTTTTTTCCTACTTTAGTACAAGTTGTTTCCTTTTCCGATGACCCCAAAATCTTTTAAAGTCTACAAACTTAATGGATAGTCTAGAAATTGTATTTTAGAGTATTAAAATCAGTTTCATGAACGCCGACCAAACGGTATAGTGGTTAGCGTGCTAACTTCTGGACCGCGAGGTTGCGGGTTCCGAGTCCCGTGTAAGGGCATAGGTGTTTGTAAATGTATGTTGGCTTGTCTAATGACGAATGTTTCGGCGCATTATAGCCCTCGTGTTGCTGACGACGCCAGATAATCTGAATACAACCAACCAAGTTTCATGAACGTTTCATTTCGGAACTGTTGATCAATGCAAGTCAATCTTTCAATGAAGGTCATGGTTGGTTTTGTAAGCTCAACGTCCTACAGTCAAACCCACCCGTTATCGCGAAATCGCTTAACATAAAATACCTTTTAACGCGAAGTAAAAACAGGTCTCAGTGCTTAAAACTTAGTTAATTTATTTGTTTAGCATAAAATTCGGTTAACTCAAACAATTTCGGCGACATCGTCGAATTCGCTTTAACGAGGTTTGACTATTTTTATGCAGAATGGCGGCTAATCTGGCCAGGACCTACAGCTTAACGTGGATTGCGAACCCCAACAAACATCCCTGTCTAACCACGGGATTTGAACCCGGCACCTTTGGCATGCGAGAGCGCTAACCACACAGCCATCTGGTGGGCACGGAGCTCATGAAATACATCGATTTCAATATACGCAAAAAAAAAAGATTGAGTTAGTGGTTTGCTTGGAGTGCAGTGGTGATGTGCAAAATTAAAATGATTGGAACGCAAACAAATATCAAAATTCCATCACAAATGCCTGCTGTAAGAGTCTAAACTTTGACTTTATAATAAATAAATAAAAAAAAATGAGTGGAACGCTGTTCCCTTTCTCTTCCAGTGGAGGTGACGATTGATCGTTGGTGGATGGCTGATAAAGAACCGAGACTTAAGAATTAATAAATTTCGTTTAAATCTAGAGATATTATTTTACCACCTAACCCTTTAACGATGGTTGGCAAAAAAACTTTCCAATCGAAATATTTGTTTTTTTCCCCCCCTTTGCTAATGAATTGCAATTGTTCCACTTGGCGTTATTTAAAAATCTTAAAAATAATTTTCCAAAAAATCTTAAAAATTCAAAATGTACCTTAAATGATCTAACTAAACAAGGTTAAGGTTAAAAAACAATGACTGTTTATCCATTTCAAAATCGCCTTGAATGGGTTAAAATAATGATCCGATTGGGTCAGTGAGCACAGTGCATTTCTAGTCATCGTATCTTGGGATATATACTTGTTGAGAATGGTTCACTTCACTTTAGAGATACACCGCGTTGCATAATGATAGAACCACCATGTATTTTCCGCCTAGCATACAGTAATTGGAATAAATGATTGAAATAAATATTTTTATTGAAAATATACAAAATAAGAATGACAATAACAAAGTAAAAACATTACTCATGTTTATATTTTCATGTAATAAAATAAAAAATACAAATTTTAGGTTGCAAAATGATAGAACCACTTTCAGTTAATACTTTGTAAGAGCACCCTTTTTGGTTATAAGTTCAAAAATTCGATTAGGCATGCTTTCGACTAAGCGTTTGAGTATATCTGCATTCAGATTTTCCCATTCTGTAATAATGGAGTCTTTCAATTCTTGAACCGTTGAATACTGCTTGCCGTTGGCGTATACGGCCCTGCTTAGAATACCCCAGACGTTTTCCATGGGGTTCATGTCAGGAGAACATGCAGGCCATTCGATAACCTGCACTCCGTTGTCCAGGAACCATTCCCAAGACGAGTTTGCAACATGAATGCTAGCATTGTCCTGTTGGAACTTCCAAAATGGACCTCCAATTTCTTCTCCAAAAGGCAACACATTTTCTTCCAGCAGGTCTTGATAGTCTATTGCTCTCATTCGACCAGTAGGGAAGGCAATGTTAGTCCGCCCAGCATTGCCAAATCTAGCCTAAACCATTAACGATCCTCCCCCACACTGTCTCTTAGAAAAAATGTGTGGCTCATTTCGGAGATCCCTCCAATAGAATGCCCACCCGTCAGGACCATCTAGATTGAATTTTTTTTCGTCGCTGAACACTACTTGAGTCCACTGTTCTTTCCAAGTCATGTGTTCTTTAGCCCATTGCATCCTTTTTCGTTTGTGAAGATCTGTAAGTCTCGGTTGCGTTTTCATTTTCGTGTACTCAAGATGTTCGTTCTGCTGAGCTATTCTGGATAAAGTTGACTTGTGAACTTTGATGGTGGGGTCTTATGATAGTCTGTTCAATGTTTCACCAGCTTTTAACTTCTTTACAACTAACCTTTCTTGCCGCTTTGTTAGCTTTCGAGGTCTTCCAGTGGATTTCTTTGTCCCATATTTGGATCCAAGATGTAGAAAATTATTAACCACGTGTGGTGAACGCCCATTATGTCTTGCTATATTCCGAGAAGACAATCCTGCTTGGTTCAAAGCATAAAATTTGTCCTTTTTCAAAATCAGATAACGGATTTTTCCTACCCATACTTAGTGACACCTTTTCAAATCAATAAACTATGCGTGCTCACAATAAATGCAAGTAAGGTTACGTTAGTTGATCAAACGAAGCTTTTATATACCTGTTTGTTGAAACCCAACTGCGCATGCTTCTCTGGGATCGATTATTCCACTAAAAAATAGGGGTGGTACTATCATTTTGCAACCTAAAATTTTTATTTTTTATTTTATTACATGAAAATATAAACATGAGTAATGTTTTTACTTTGTTATTGTCATTCTTATTTTGTATATTTTCAATAAAAATATTTATTTCAATCATTTATTCCAATTACTGTATGCTAGGCGAAAAATACATGGTGGTTCTATCATTATGCAACGCGGTGTACAAAGATGATGCAAGGACGCTATAAAGTGGGGTGATGAACTGGACTCCTATACGTATACTTCTGACAAACAGGATCTTGAGGTTTGATTAAGATATTTAAGTTTACTAAACAAGGTTTGTAATTTGATTCAGGGGATAAAACGAAGCAACAACTCCCGAACCAATACGACGTTAAAATTTGGTGTGAGGGTTAGTGATGGCCCAAGGAACAACCATTAAGGTTTTCGCCAAAATCGCTCATGCGCATAGTGTAGTTGCCATTGAAAAAATCATGTTTTTCAGTAATTTCTAAAAAAAAAAAAACGGCTCAAACGATTGTGTTCAAAATCGCTGTAGTAATGCCTCTTAAGGTATTCTAAACATCTCCACCACCGAAATTCCCTTAAAAATGGTTTGTTTAATGGTGAAAAAAGTTTAAAAAACGAATGCCTTTGACACAGAGTTCTCTTTGCTTGAACATAGCTCATCAACGATCGTTTTTCTTCTCTGCTCAGTTTCACTAACAAGAAATGATAATATAAGAATTATCGATAAATATATCGCCAAAATCATCATTTTGGCGTAGTTTTTTTTTTTTTTTTAATCCCATACAAGATTTATTGCAAAAAAATTCACCAAATTGTCCATTTTTACTAAAATTATAAAAGTATAAATACTGTTGATGGCACAAATCCACGTCAGTATTATAATGTAATTGAAAGTTGTGCGATGTTCCACACCCCTAGTTTTCTATGAAATGTGGTGAACTGTAACTTGGAAAACTGCAATACATTGCGTCGAATGAAAACTGTACAAACCCCGTTAACGCGAAGCCGAAATTGTTGTGTGTGTGTGTATATATATATATATATATATATATATATATATATATATATATATATATATATATATATATATATATAAATTTAATGGCCCATTTTGACTCGTCATTTGAATGGGAGTTGTCGTTGAGATTTTGGTCAAAATTAATTCCGTTTGAAGGTTTCTAAACATCTCCATAACCGATATTTCCTTAAAATTTCGATAAAGTTTGGTAAGTTAAGAAACGAACATATTTAACAATGCTTTTTCCATCGACTGTATCTCCTCTGTTTCACTTACCCGAAAGAAAGAATAGGAATAATTATCGCCACAACTTTCGCCAATTTGGCGATACAATTTGTTATTGATATAATTATCACCTAGCTGGATTATTTTTGAATTCATTAAAACGAAAACGGTAAACTACGTCAGTGCATAATTTAAATACAGTGACCAGTATTATAGGGTGATTAAAAGCTTTGCAATGTTCCCCAGTCCTGTTTTTTAGTCTGTTTTCGTTTTGAATATTAACAACTCGTTACATGAGTTTTCCTTATTCGTTGGGGGTGTTCGGCGCTTCCGGATAAAAAAAAAATTCTAGATGTCGATGAAAACTAAAAACGATGTTACATACCGTTAGAACTTCATCAATGAGGAATTAGACTATTTTTAATGTTCATTTAACTAGAGATTTTTATGCAAAAAACTGCCAGGAATCTGAATGTTTGGTTAAAACTTTCGTTATAAAATTAGTTCCTTAATTATGTTAATTTTTAAATCACTAAAAACAGCCTGGCTATGGTTCTGTTCTTGCGCATGCGCAATCCTGTACTGTCTTCGAGATTTCGCTTGTTGATCGTTTCATTTGCTTATTTTGAAAATTTGTTAATCATAATTGAATGCTTTTGTATTTCAAATGATCTGAATTTGTAGAAATACGAGTATGAAAGCCGTTTTCAGCAAAGCTGAAAATTCTTAGTCGGTGCGTATGGGTTGGCGTGTTTTTTAAAAGTTGGCGACAAGGCTAAAATTCTACGCGCCAATAATGCTGTAATACAATAACAATGCAAACGCTATTAAGATGACACAATCATCACAAGCAAATGATAAAAAGTAGATTAAAAGACTAGTGCTTGCATCAAAATGATGTTTATAAACACGTCGAACGCATTGCTCTGATAACTGAGGACTTTTTTTTTACATCCTTATTCTATTCATTGTAATACACCAACGCTTTCTATCTTTGTAGAGTATGCACTTCAGCACAATACAATATTTATAACGGTTGGACATCTTTTTCAACGAAAATAAGTTATTCAAAATTTAATAACGCTTTCATTTAATGTTTATCTCGATATATTATAATGCAAAGCCCTCACTCACTCACCACTAATTCTCCCACTTCCCACATGGTCACAACTCTGAAAATTGGTACAAATCTCAACAAATACAAACATAGAAAAAGTAAGCAATTCCGATCTCGATTAACCAACTTGAAATGGTCGAAAATGGGTTAAACGCTCCAAACAAGGGATGTCCGAATGTCCCTCTTCTAATGTAGTCAACCAGGTGGAGCCACTGCGTATGCATTGACGTAAGAATTTGAAATATAAAATAAAATATATTGGACGCTATTTTAGAGTTTTTAATTTGTCATTTCATTAAGTGATTAGTTTCGTACCTACTCACTAAATTTCAAGATTTTATAAAGAGTAGTTTCCAAATGCACTGGGCTGGAAGATTGTAACATAGTGAGTATAAGGAATGATCCTTACTGTGACTTCTTCTTAAGGCTATGTTTATTCATTGGAGAGCGTACGAAATTGTCGTTAGCTGTCGTTAAAGTTAAGCATCAAGTAAGGTGAAGCATCATCAGTGACGTCACTGACTTACGAAAGTAAGTTGAAGTTATTGGCTGGAATGGAGTATACTAATCTGGGAAAACATCAAAAAACAAAAATATAATTATGCTACAGATTGTTTAAATAATCTCATCTCGATTTTATATTAAGTTTGCATTTATTTTCTTTTCAGTTCGGAAGAATAAGAACTGCTGCTTTCGAGCCTTTTGCACCGGAGGAAAGAACGAAGATGACCCAGACAACCCACTGGACAACAAGGAGCACTGCCTGATGGTCTTCTTCCGTGACTACATGGGGGTCTTCCTCGGCAAGAAATGGGTTAAAGCCATGGTCGTGCTTTGCTTTATGGTGTACCTGGCAGTCGGAATCTGGGGGTGCCTGCAGGTCAGAGAGGGACTCGAAAGACACAAGCTTTCTCGTAGTGACTCGTACTCTGTCACCTTCTACGAGCGAGAGGACATGTACTTCAGGAAATATGCTTATAGAATCCAGGTCGTGGTCAATGCAACTCTCGACTATTCGGATCCCATCGTCCAGAAGCAGATCGAGGACATGATGCAGCAGTTCGAGTCCAGTCCTTATGTATCCGGTCCTGCACTGACCGAATCATGGCTCAGAGCCTTCAACAGATTCACCTCCGATCCGCGAACCTCTTTTCTGCTGCAGTCGTACGACAAGTCCGACCCGAAGGACTTCCTGCAGATCCTCGACGTCTTCTTCAACTATCCGCTGCTGCAGATCTTCAGACAGGACGTGTTGTTCAACCAAGACAAGACAGCCATACAAGGAACTAGGTATGTCATACAGGCTCACAACATTACGGATGCCAATAAGGAGAAGGACATGGTCCTCGAGCTGAGGAAGATTGC
Organism: Linyphia triangularis; assembly: GCA_963978545.1. Taxonomy (NCBI): domain Eukaryota; kingdom Metazoa; phylum Arthropoda; class Arachnida; order Araneae; family Linyphiidae; genus Linyphia; species Linyphia triangularis. The sequence goes on along the minus strand of OZ021729.1, from coordinate 86,328,208 downwards.
CGACAGCCAGCCCTTCCCGGTTACTGTCTTCCAGCAGTACTTCATTTACTTCGACCAATTCATCCTGGTGAGAGATACTTCCATCCAGTCCATTTGCGTGGCGGTGTTAGTCATGATAGTGATATCTCTGGTCTTCATTCCCAGTTTCCAGTGCGCCATCTTCGTTGCTTTCTCCATCATTTCCATAGAGATCGGAGTCATCGGGTATATGACGCTGTGGGGCGTGAATCTTGACTCGATATCTATGATCAATCTTATCATGTGTATTGGGTTTTCCGTCGACTATTCGGCCCATATCTCATACGCCTACTTCTCTGCCGACAAGAAAACTCCAGACGACGGGATTAGAGCCGCCCTACACTCCCTGGGAGTTCCCATTTTCCAAGGGAGCGTGTCCACCATACTGGGAGTGGTTGCTCTCATATTCGCCCCCTCTTACATTTTCCTTACCTTCTTCAAGACAGTCTTCCTGGTGATACTCTTCGGGGCCCTGCACGGCATTTTGTTACTGCCAGTCCTGTTGTCCCTCTCAGATTCCTGCTTCAACTCGAAGCTGTGCAAGATGTGTCGCCGCTTTAAGAATAGCTGCAGCTGTTCTCCGGTGCCGTTGTCTCCAGAGAAACCTCCCCTGGCAATCCTGCAGGTGCCAGAAATCGCCACCTATGGGATGAACGGTCACATCCCGAGAATAATACACGCCAACGGAAGTCTTCCTCAATTCGTACCCACACTGCTCAAACCTATGGACGCAGATAAAAGCAGCAAAGGGTCAAAGAGCGGTGACTTGTGGTCGCAGGAGAATGGTGACAAAGATCTCGGACTAGGAACCAGTGGAGAAAGCAGCGACGGCAGTTGGAAGTGCCCGAATGACGACAAGGAGAGGCCAAGAAACCACACTGCCTACACGCCAAGCGTGACTACCGCCGTGGGTTACCCGGCGGACTACCTCTACAAGACTGAGGAGCACGACAACCCCGCGTTCATGCCCGACGAGGACTTAACTGGACGACAGCATAGACCCCAAACTAGACAGAACGCGGACAGGTCGCGGAGCTCGTCGTGCTCGCAGCCTAGGATGCGAAGCTACATAGATCCCATGCCGAACCGCGCGAATGACTACCCAGTGGCTATACCGCCGAGGCACGCGAACCCAAGCTACTTCCTCAGTCCCCCGAGAAGACCCAACAGCGGAGGGTCTCCGGCAAGAAGTGGCGAGTGGTCGAATCATCCACCAGGACAAAGAGACAGCAGACCTAATAGATCCAGGGACAGGTCGGGTAGGAGGGATGAGCAAGATCGCGTGTTCACAGTCAGGTTATGACAGCCGAATGCCATAGACAACATTTCGACATTGACGAGTCATAAATAAAGAGCTAATTCTACTAAAAAGAATTGAATTTTCATGATGAGTCTACCAAGAGGAGACGAATGGCAAATAGCCCGTGAATGACCTAAACGGACTTCGTTTCAAACGATTTTAAATCATTGTCCACGATTCACGGAATGTGATGAGTCATAAGTAGAAAATTGCGTTCTTTCCGGAAGGCTTTGAATTTTTCTGGAGCCGACTGGGATTGGATGAGACAGCAATGATCATTCTGCGACCTGAATGGACTTCCGTTTAAACAATTTTTGCATTCGCTAACGATCCACGTAATCTCGTGGTGAGAATGTTTTTAAAGATGACCATTCTTGGATGCTAACTCTACCTCGATTCCATTAGATCTGCTCAAGTAGATTTGAAACTAGCGCGGTGAAGTCATATGATGCGAAGCATCGTGTGAGGAACTTGATGTATTTTTGTATAATCGTGGGTGCTATTTATTATATTGCAAAAAAGTTTCGGGATGGTGCTGATAAGAGGATATATTTGGATAAAGCAAAGGGATATAAAATTACCTCTTTCAAATGGTTCCTTTATCATACATTTTAACAGAGGATGAAATATTTGACTTTAACCAACTTATGGTTAGAGTTCCGTGAATTAATTTGTAAAAGGACAGCCATATCTTTAACGCTATGAATTTCCCTGTGCACTTACATTTTAAAGTTGTACAAAATAGCTGGCATTTAAATCGCATACATTAACTCTAAAAGAAGACACATGTTGAAGACACTCAAACATATTTCATATTATGTTTGAAGAGCTAGTGTGTTCCAAAGGGGCCAGATTCCTTTTTATAAAGACCTCTCAAAAATAGCCATATTTCGTTTAATTGGGTAATTTTTGTCTGGAAATATCATTGGCTTTATCAATTCAACTACCAGGTACACAAAATATTGGAAATGTGGACTCGTTTTTCTAAACTGCATTCTGGCTCCTTGTGAAGTGTTTTGCAGCTGTTCCATGAATGAATAAGCTGTCTTGCCATCAGAACCATGTAAAAGGTGCTGGTTGTACACATGTGCATTATCATCATCATCATCATAGCCACTTTGTTTAGATTTCAAATAATAAATGTCTTTTTTTAATTGTTCTCTGTGTACTTAATTTGGATTTTGAGGTTTCATTTTGAACAATCATTGTCGGTATTTTATTTGTAAACTTGCATAAATTTGAAGCATTTAAATAGTGAATTTCAACTGTCGTTTAAAGGTAATTAAATCAAAAAAAATTTCTCACTCAAACTAAGGAAATGTTTGCTAATTTGGGAAACCTAGATTAATGAACACTGGTTTGTTGAAATGGAACATTAAAACATTCTTCAGTTTTCTCCGTAACAATTATATTCTATAATTATCTCGCATGTGACGATTTCTCGAGGTCCAGAAATCGTGTAAATTAAATGCACTCGTGAAGCGTAATTACAATTGTTTAAGGACATGGTGATTAAGGGGACACTGAAACTACAAAAATTATTCCCCCCCCCCCCCTTCTATGAAAATTGCTGACGTCACTAGCTTTAATTTCGCGTTTGAATTTTTGAAATCCCATGATTTTAAGCCGTAAAATCTTTATTTCATTTAACTATTTTAACGTATTGCACACTTGCTGGTAAAAGTTAAAAGTGCCTTTTTCTCGGCTTTGCTTTTTACATATATTCGAAAAGCTCCTTGCGATTCATTTTTGTGATAATTTCACCTAATTGTTTGTAGAAATAATTTTTAATGTATTATAAAGAGCATGCTTTTTTATGTCACATGCTTATGAACATGCTTTTTTATGTTACATAATTTTTTTTTCCATGTTAGAAAGCTGAAATATGCTAATTTTTTAAATGAAAAATCACTAGCGCCAAGTTTGAAATTTAATTTCTATTCAACTGTAGCACCTAAAAATAAAAGTATGTGTGAAATTTTTTATAATATATTGATAAACAACTTAAATTTTTCTTTCATGTTCGTTAAAATATTGTGTTGCGAGGAGCATGTTGAAAAAAAAATAATTAAAATTTTGTATTTTAATGAATTTTTCTCAATTTATCTGTTTTATATTATCTGCTCAAATTTTGTTTGTGTTACAAGTCGTATCTTCTATATTTGTGTCAAATTTTATTTAATTCTAACCAAAACTAAAGATTTTTGGAAAAAGTGTCCCATGTCCTCTAAAAAGCTCCATATTCAATAGAAAATATTCACGAGTGGTTTTGTTAATGGCGGATGTTTTTGTCATAGCTTGGTTCGAAACCATAAGTTCTTTTTAACCCTTATACTTATTTATGGAAAATGTATAAAAAAATGAAACTTAAGTTCGGTATCAATGGAATAGTTCAGTTTGGTCAATTTGAGTTTACAGGACAACACAAGGGCCATGCTACAACAAAATAAAAATTGATTTGGAATACCAGTTCGAGCATTCGGGCGACACTGACAAGGAGTACTACTTTCAAACTAGCGTGGACATTTTCAAATGCAAATCTTTCGACTTTTTAGTAATTGTAGTTCGTCTTAATTTTGCAGTTCACCTCTACCCTCACTTTCAGTAAACTAAACCATTTCAACAACAGATGAAATTTTGCAAATTAGAACTTCTAGGAAGACGCTGTCACCATTTCACCATGGAAAATTTACAAATAAATTTAACGTTGATAAGTTTAAATCTTGATGTGCAGCTTTGTGGCATGTTTCTCGTACAACATGCAAATTCATTAATTGTAATACTTTGACATTCAATTAAAAAAAAAAAAAAAAATTGCACACCCGGTTTCAGTTCCATACTGAAATCCAGCGTCAGCCACTTGGCGGCCCGCCGGCAGTACAGAAGAGCAAAAATCAAATTTTGAGGAAATAATTTTGTCTACAATAGTACGTATTTACTACCAAAAACAGCGTTTTCCATTAAGTGGCGTCAGTAAGTCTGAAAAATACTTTTTTCCCCCTTTCTGAGACTGCCAGAAAAATAAAAAAAGCAATAGTTTGAATTATTACCAATGACGCATTCCTTCGCATTGCTTAGTTTTGTACTTGTGATACCAGGGGTCAAAGTGACAAAATAAGGATATATAGGATTTTTTCAAAAAAAATATAGGACAATATAAAACATCAAATAACTGCACACAGTTGCTACTGAACTTCAAAATTAACTCGTTATACATTTATATACTCGTTATATTGAATTTAAGAGAATAGAAAACACACCTTTAAAAAAAAGAAATCGCCTGATCCTGAATACGTGATCCGTTATTGCCTCAATATTCCATCCCTAAATCAAGTTTTATTAATTACATTATTTGCAATCATGAGTCTTTTGTTTTCAGCATTTTTAACTGTTCCAATTTCTTTAAGTATTTTCTTTTTATCCCTGTTTGCAGTCTTTTGTTGATTCAGATTTACTGTTCAGTGTCGGCTGGATTGGCGGCGAAAAGTGGGAGATTTATTGCCGAATGTGGCGAACCTGGCAATTGGCTTTAAAGCAACCCTAGTGATCATTTGGATTTGACAACACAACGTATTGACGTAATTTTCAATTTTGGCGATTTTTATGAAAAAATCGTGGCTAATATTCCGAATCCGGTACGAATTCTGCGCGAAGGCGATTTTCGCCAAAAAATGGCAGCCCTGCCATTTTTTAAGAGCAAGATAACTAACTGCCTATGGTTGCCATAATTTGGAGTGGTTTGATGTAAACAATTCGCGGCGCAGAATCCGTACAGGATTCGGAATAAAAAAATCGCCATCCGACATCATACAGTAAATCTTAACCCTTTTGTTTCCTTTATCAATTATTGACTGAGCACTCAAAATGTTCTTTAGTAGTCCTGCAAGTTAATCCCAAGTTGTTTTTATCCGTTTTTCCCGAGGCAGAGTTGTGTTGTTGCATCTCTCTCTCTGCATTATGGCCAATTAATTTATTACGTTGGAGGAGAAATCAGATCAGAAATTCAAGACCGATTGTTATGGAAATGTTCACATGTTTACAACTCCCACCGGTCCAGTAGAGTTGAGTTGTAGGTTATGCAGCACGTGACGTCACAAGAGATAAAACGCCGCGCCGCCGTTGCAAACATCGTTTTTGTCAGGTCTTTTTCACCTACGATCGCGCCAAAGAATCCGAAATATTAAAAAATGACAACAAACGGCGCCGTTATTACGAATTCGAAGAAAATATAGATCGAATCAATGTAGAAATATAGGATATATAGGACAATTGTAAAATATAGGACAATATAGGACGTTTTTACCGATTTTTAAAAAAATATAGGATTTATAGGACATATAGGACGTCTGCGACCCCTGGTGATACCCAACCCCCTGAATTCGTGAATGACACACTTCAATTTCTGCTTTCTTGAATGTGATGGGCAGGAGTTGGGAGTTTTAATGCATACTGGCCTCTTTTGTTTTGACGTGAAAAGAAGAATCACGATCTCAGACTCCAGTGCAAAAATGGCTTCGAGGACTAGTTTTATACGCAAAGTAGATAGTGAAAAGCGGACCGGCCGTCATCGTCTCGCAATTAACATCGACTAAAATGAAGGAGGTATGGTTTAAATATCTTGATTGTTTATATCAAGTCACATTGTCACAAAAGATTAACTTTATTTATGACTTTGATTTACGATGTCAAGAAAATGATTTGAAACGAGAATGAAATATCTATTGTTATTTTATAAGTATAAAAAAGTTAAATTATTGTTTCAGTTTTCAAAATTGTTTTATATTGTTGAATCTTCAGTAATTATCACATTTCTAACATTGAACATATGTAGTAAAGCAATGTATTTATTGGCCTATTTTGTATAAATCTGCGGCCCGCGGAAAGTTCCAACATAAGTCATGCGACCCGTCTCTAAAAGTTAGTGGCGAACGCTGCTCTTAAACGGTTCCAGACATGGCAGCGTATTTCTAACGGGAACTTCCTCGAAGCGGCTGTCCGCGGCAAAAATCGAAAGTTGTCAAAACCCATTTTTAGAAGTCGAGAAATGAAAGTAGCTTTCGCTTCTTCCCAATAAGTGTTTCTCGAGGAAGTGAGCGAAAAAAGGGGTCGAAATGAGGTTCAACACACTCTGCCGCAGCATAGCTTCGGGCCACGAGTCTGAAAGAAAGTTTCTACAACACATTTTATCCAGCAGGTTCCCTTCCGCGTTTTGTCATATTGCAGCCGAAGAAATTAAGGCCGCATAAAAACTGATTATTCTTTTTTTTGCACGCTGCCCAAATTCAATGGTTAAATTGGCCGACCAAACGGTATAGTGATTAGCGCGCTGGCTTCTAGACCGCGAGGGTTCCGAGTCCCGTGTTAGGCATGGGTGTTTGTAAATGTATGTTGGCTTGTCTGATGACGAATGTTTCGGCGCATTATAGCCCTCGTGTTGCTGACGGCGCCAGATAATCTGAAAACAACCAACCAATGGTTAGATTGTGGCTCTTGAGGGGTTTCGATAAGTAGGCGCTGGCTCTGATTGAAATTGGTTGTAAACCACTTCACAAAAGCTATGTGAATATTTTTTTGTTACCATCTTCGAATCAAATTACTGATTTTTCCCACCGTCCTGTTGAACAGGATTTAAATATTTAAAAAAGTAGTCGCCTCAGCTCGAAGGTTTTGCTTAAAATAGTGGTAATGGCCTTTGAAATAGTCGCTTTAGTAGCTACTGACAGCTTTGTATTGCGATAGGTTAAGACGAAGTCGTAGAGTAAGGATCATTCCGTATACTATACTAAACTTCAACTTAACTAGACATCACTTAGACGGTAGATCGTGACAGTGCTCATAGGTATTTAATCCATTTTAGCGGAGTGAAGACATAATTCTCGCCAAACCTTACAGCCTTTTATTCTCTACAGGGTTGTGGTTTGGCGAACATTATGCTTTCACGCCGCCAAAATGGATTAAATACCTATGAGCACTGTCACGATCTACCGTCTAAGTGATGTCTAGTTAAGTTGAAGTTTAGTATAGCTGTGTCATAATTTTCTACCCCAGTGCATTTATAAACTACTTTATAAAACCACCTTGGAAAAATGGTGATTAGGTACGAAAAAGATCACCTAATGAAATGACAAATTGTTTTCATTTAATGTCTATTGTAAATGAAAATGGCAAGAGACAAAACCAGGTGGAGCCACTGCATATGCGATGACGTAAAGTTTTCAAATATAAAACAAAATATACTAGGATGCTATTTTCAAGTCTTTACTTCATGACATTTCATTACGTGATAATCTTTGTACCAACTAACCAAATTTCAAGGTTTTATAGAAAGTAGTTTCTAAATGCACTGGTCTAGAAGACTGCGAGTATAGGGAATGATTCTTACTACGATTAATTCTTAAACAGACAACTTTTTTTCTCAATAATGTCATGGCTTATCCACTGGGGAATTGACTCTATTGTAACATATTTGAGTGTTTTAAAGTAGTGTCCGTTTATCCAAGTCGATCAAACGGTATAGTGGTTAACGTGCTAGCTTCTAGACAGCGAGGTTGCGGGCATGGGTGTTTGTAAATGTACGTTGGCTTGTCTAATGAAGAATGTTTCGGCGCATTATAGTAGCCCACGTGTTGCTGACTTCGCCAGATAATCTGAAAAACAACCTTTTATCCAATAAGAAACTTGAAGTGAAAAGAGCAATACATATCTTTATTCCTTTTTTTTTTCTTCTTCTGAACAATACAAAAAGACATTGAAGTGATGATCTAAATGCGAACTCAAACAGATGCACTGTAACACTCTTCTTTCGACTATTTCAAATGAAAGGAACACAACATGAGCATTTGGGGAGAAAAGGGCCAGCTTATATATGTACCTTAGAAAGAAAAAAAAACTCGGAACAAAGTTGTCGAAATAACTCTGAAAATACTCGGACAATCTGGGCCTTAAATTCAGAGTAGAAGTTTTGCTCTTAATAAGCCACCTGTTTTTTTATTTTTAGTAGGTCCGCAGAATCCAGGTGGTAAACTTTATTTTTTCCGACATTTCTAAGGGCCTTATTATACAGAGCTAATCGAGTGGCGAACGCGCGCCTCCGCTTCAGTCCCTCAGACACGCCACCCGAAGCGAAACAAAGCAATCCTATATAACTTATTATACTGGGCCACTCCTGTGACTAGAGGTGGCGTCTGTCGCTTGTGGCGTTCAGAGCCTTAAGCGAAACATGCAATCCTATGGAGCTTATTACACTGAACCACAGCAGCAACCAGGCTGTGGCGTACGTTCACCACACGAGTGGATCTGCATAATAAACGCCCAAGTAAAAACTGTTGAGAATGTAATTTTGCATCACTCCCGACTTGAAACCCCTCAAATAATGAGTTTTCAAATCCATAACTCGGCCAACATCTGTTGTTCTTGTTTCAAGATATAGCATCACATATATAGACGGATATATATTTCCTTGGTAAATCTTCGGAAAGTTGTGATAAGCATAATTTTTTTTTTTTTTTTTAGAGTTACACTTCAGCTGATTATTAAGAAAGCCCAAACCGTTTTATTTTCATAGTCATTTTTGCGAGAATTCCATTAAGTTATAAATTTAAAAGAAGCCTTTTTTGAAAAAAAAAAAAAAAAATTACGTTAAACTGGCCTTTTTTTTTTTTATTGAGAATATGAATTTCAATATTTTTATTTTTTAAAGAAAACACTGAAATATTAGACAAAGAAATTCACTGAGAAACTCAAAAAAAAAATAAATAATAATAAATAAAAAAACGAAAGCTTAGACTGTCGCAAACTGGATCGCAATCAGGTTCCCTTAATTTAAATCGATTTGTATCTGGTTCCACTCGGAAATTCACCAAGTCCTTTTAATGCGCGATTGAAAACCGCGTTCAATAAAAATGTGCAGCGCATAATTTTTGCGAGGATTTACGCTAGAAATCCTACAATTGTAATTGTGGCTGACATAAATGTACACAGATAACGGTTTATCCAACGAATATTTTCTCAGTGAATTTCTCCAAAGAGAAATCAATTAAAAAAAAAAAATCTTCCAGAATTGTTCTGTGAGTTTCCGTCGTAGTAAAGGAATCAAATCGTTTTTTGTTTTTTTTTCATCCGAGCAGACTACACATTCGATTTTTGAAGAGAACCCATTTTCGAATCAGGTCGCGACAGTTTTCCAATAGATCTTTGAAAGAACAATTTCTGGAAGGTTTTTTTTTTTTTTGGGGGGGGGGGGGGGGTAGAAAATATTAAGAATTAGCATAAATTGAGACTTTTAAGTTGCAAGATGCACTTTTTTCAATTGGTTCACATTAAAAATAAATTCCAAGACACCAATCTTGTTCACAAAGTATTGAGCATGTAGTTTATAGTGAACGAAAAAGTTAACATACGTCAATGACAACCAGCACATTTTCCAGTGATTGTGCCGGATTTCAGATCCATTCAAATAAATATAATCTTGATTAAATGGTAAAACCTATTCAAACACTTCTTGCAGAATGCAATGCTTTATATTCTTCAGGAGTAATAGAGACGCAAATAAGTTTGAATCTCGATTAACAAATTAAAATTTCAGCAGTAATTCAAGTTACAATATGAATAGATAGTTTTAATCATGAATCTCATTAAGCTTAAAGTGCATTAAATATTGTCATGTGAGCAATTCAAACAAAACATTGGTTAAAATTCAGAGTCCGGTACGGATTCTACGGCAAGGTGATTTTCGCCAAAAAGTGGCAGCCCAGCCATTTTTTTTTTTTTTTAAATGAGAAGTGAACTGCCTATGGTAGCTATAATTTGGCGTGGTTTTATGTGAACAAATCTTGGCGCAGAATCCGTACAGGACTTGGAATTTTAACTAAAACATTTCAGCCCTTTCAACTACAGAATCAGTCTCGCACTTGGGACTTTTTTTATTCATCGAGCATAACAATGATCAAATATGAAACAAATTCTTAAAATTACATGAATGTGCCAGTTTGAAGAAATGGATGCTTATATTTTATATATAATTCGCAAATAGTGTTTCCAAGTACAATGCGAAAATGTTGCTTAAATAAATCCACAATAAACTTCAAACATAAATATCAAAGTCATACCGGGCAAAGTCAGACCCCCTAACATGTATTTTCCTTTTAAAATCTACAAATAATTTACCTAGTGCTATAGAACTATTATGTACAGACCTAGAATGAACAGAAAGCTATTATTCACATTATCTATACAAACTGATAATCATTCGTACAGAAAAGAAATTATTTTGACCATGAGTACAAAAGCTCTTTCAAATGTTTCTCTTGCAAAAACCTTCAAAGTTTTCTCAACCTTTTTTTATAAAATAAGCAATTCAAGAGAACAATAGCTTATTGTGAAATACTTTTTTATAAATCACTCAACTATTAGAAAAAAAATTGTTTAACAACGGCTTATAAATTCTTAATTTAGATTTAGGATTGCTTTAATTATGGACGGAATTTATTTTCTTAACTAATTCAGGAAAATTTAAACACAACTCTCTTATAAGCATTTTATTAAGTTAGAAGTTTAATTTAAACGACCGCCAACTCACAGATAAATTGTTTTATAAGACAAGATCATTATTTGCAGTTGAAACACAACTATTCAAAACCTTGCGACGCAATCGAATTATGTCGGATCGGATTCAATTCTTACAGAATCATAATGTTTTATTGTAAACCGCAGTGGTCTATTCCTAGTTGACGTGTAAATAACGCCAAGCCAATTTGGCGCCTTTTTGTAGAAGATAGTTACACATTTAGCAACCCTTTTCTGCCGCGCATGCACAATCAGCGATTTTTAATAACCTTTATTGGAATGCGTAGGAAGAGAGATTTTTTTTTTTTTTGTAGTAGCCATTTTGAAATTTACTTTCGGCTAACGGTGAACCGCAGCAAGGTTTTGGCCTTGTCAACTTTTCCAAATCACGCCAATCCATGCAAGTGAACTAGGAATTTACCGCTGCAATAATTGAAGAGCTGCAAACAAAACCAGACTTGTCCCTTAACAAGTTTCTTGGAGAGGAAAAAATATAACTTTGTTCTGTATTTAAAGCATTTTGAACACAATTATTTTGAGAGGTTACAAGCTGCTTTCGACTGAAAATATTTCGGAGACAAATAACGGCGAAAAATATGAAAGAAAAAAAAATTATATTGCATGGACGCTTTTGAATCAACCTCAAGAATAGTAGCAAACTAAAGGTTTCAAGTTCATTAGGAAAGAGTCGAGAAACACTTTAAGGATTTTTAAATAGAGCATGCAAATGCACAATAACTTCAAATTGTAGCACGTCATATGTGAACCAACAATTCATGCAATGTAGAATGGTTAGTAAGGAAGGCATAATGAGTTTTTACGCATGATTTTTCTACAAAATGAAAAGGAAACTTTATACAGATACAAGAACGCTCGTGTATTGGAACTGAATTTTGACAGGAGAAGAAACAATGCAAAAAGTATCTTTCTTAAGTTTTCGATTCCGATATTTGCGACTCGATTCAAAACTACTCAAAATTGAAATTTTAAAGTTGTAATCGTATTAATTCCTTTTGTTTTGTTTCTTCTTTTTGTACAAGTCAGTGCTCTAATGTTTTGTAAAAAAATCTATCAAAAAGAAGAACGCCGCACTCAGATGAAGAGAAGGTAAAATAGCTGCCATGTTCAGTGATTACATAGTTCCAAGTCTTTAAGAAAGATAAGTCAGCATTTCAAGCCCCAACACGCAGAACACAACACAGGGTGAAACATTGTTTCGAAACTTGAAAGAAGTCATTTCAACACTCGTTCAATGACAGTTCCATAAATTCCGAGTTTCCCTCAGCAATTTTCAACACTCATCTCTACTGCATACTTTGTTATTGACAACAATCCCCAAAACTAATTAGCATCAGTTGGTAACCAAGTGCACATCATCAGACGAAGGCTATTCGATTGACATCATCTGCTTGCAGAGCAGAAACCCACTTATGAGCTATATACAGTTTAGAGATGAGTGAAAATATTTTTTTAAATGTTAAACAAAACTAGACATTTTCTTGGTTAGATCCTTTTTTCATTACAACTAATATGTTTTCCAAGTTTAGTTCAATAAAGGTCAACCTCGTGTTTTGGGAGGGAGGGGGAAAACTGAATATCACTCTTCAGTGAAAACGAAACTCTTTTCTATAGTAAATAACTTAAGTTTCTAATGCAGTAATTGCATTTCGGAAATTGAAAAGTGAGAATAAGTGCTTTTTGGGCAAGTACCTCCATCGCAATTTAGTCACTCCTCTGAATAAAAGGCAACTCTGTAACAAAATAATTCAACAATTGGATTCAATATGAGAGGTTTTGAACAATTGTTTGTCTCACCAAAAACTATCTACGAGCTTGGAATTAAAATTAACCAAGTCAGTTGGAAATATTAACTTGGTCAACTTTACGTATTTTTGAGCTAATTTGATTTTTACCTTATGACCTAATATGCCAGTCACTTTAGTTTTCACCAAAGTTAAAAATATTTGTCTTGTCCAATTTCATATTTTTACATTACATTTTCATTTTTTTTTTAAGCACAGTAAAAAAAATAAAAAGATTATTCAAGTACAAGGATCAGTCTGGATAACATTCAAAGTATTGTTCCGGTTCATCCAATAAGATATTTTTTCTTTTCTAATTGAATTGAAAGCTATTCAGACACCATTCATCTAACGTAATTTACTGTATTTTCAGTTAGCGAGTGCTTTCAAGTTTTAAAACAGGTAAAATGTTCTTTTAAACAATTCTCTATTAAAAATCTGATTAACCCTTTGTCAGGCCTTTTGAGTTATGTTTAGTCATGTGGGGGATAAATATTCCCCAAATTCAAATTTTCGTGCATACCATTAAATTCGAGACTATATATCAAAGTGAGTATTTTAATTAAAAAACACAACATTACTGAACAGAATAAAGAAAAATTAAAAATAACTTGGAAAAAAAAATTAATAATAATAATAACTATAAGAAGTCTGCGTCTATTGAGAAAGTGACAAAACAATTGTTATAGGAGACATTTGTCAACTGCGCGACTAATCTAGCGTTAATTTTTTTTTTTTAAACAAATATCAGAGTTAAAAATTTCTTTTTCTAATTTATTATTAAATTGTGCTCACTAAAATTAGTAAAAAAATTAGCTAAGTTTTTTGTATGAACAAGGTGATAGTGTAGAATAATGCATCATAGACAAGTTGGAACTATTTTAAACATACCTCTAAAATGTAATATGTTTTGTTTATCCTTTTGATATATCGTATAAAGTGCCAAACAGGTTAAAATCAACAAGAGATATACCGTGGCATTTCGTTGAGAGAACATGAAATCAAGCAACACAAAACAAAGAAACTAGGCAAAGTTTCCATTTGCTATTCAAGCAAAAGAAATTCTCAAGAAAAATTAAAATCAATATCAAATATATAATATGTAGGTCGGTTTTTTCCCCCTTCGAAAATTACAAACTAAGTAAAATATTGTAGAATTTCTTTATCAAAAAATTCTTTACTTATGCAATTGGAATTTGATGAACTTTTGATATGTTTTAAATATTATGTTTTGTGTGTTTTCAAATATTAGAAAATTTTCTAAACCAATAAAGCTCGATCAGTGACAGAGACAACATTACAAAATGTTTAACTGCTTTACCATAAATTGATCAAGTGATTAAAACATATTCGGTTAGTTTCCAGGTAATTGTTTTCCAGAATACTTTCTTATAAAAATGCAAAATTTGCGTACACGTCAAATTTAGACAGCTATTAAATTGGAATGTTTTCCACAAGAACCAAACCTAGACATGTAACAGACATGAAGATAATTATCACACAATACAAAGTTTAATTAATGAGTAATTAACAATTCTTTTGTTGATAATTAAGATGTCTAACTTATAGAATAACAAAGAGATGTAAATCAGGAAAAGTAGAGTTGTATGAAACATAATTATAAATGGTTTTATACTATCACACAAAACTAAAAATTGTGTGTACAAACACTGATTTAAGCACAAGCTCATGTTTGTGTGACAAACTTTCAGATTTCTTGCACTTCAGTGCATTCACTGTATTAAAAATATTATTTAAATATTTTGTTGAACTGTAAATATGCACTCCCAAGAGTCAATTTTTTTTAAAGAACCTAGATCTTTTAAAATTTAAGAGAAAGTCCTAGTAAGCACCATCCCCTATGCTTGCAATATTACAATCTTTTAGCCCACTGCATTTAGAATCTACTTTCTATAAAACCTTGAAGTTTAGAGAGTAGGTACAAAAAGGAGCACTTAATGAAATGTCATAAAATAAAAACTTGAAAATAACATCTAATATATTTTAATTTATATTAGAAATTCTTACGTTAATGCGTATGCAATGGTGGCTCCACCTGGGTTTTGTCTTTTCCTATTTTCATTTATAACAGATAGACATTAAATGAAAACAATTCATGTCATTTCATTAAGTGATCTTTATCCAGGGTTTCCACTCAAATCACAGAATGAAAATCAATGACTTTTAAAGACCTAATCAATGTTTTTAAGAACCTTTGAAAATTTGTTTTCAGGCATCATATCAATAAATAAATTTTTAATAAAGTATATTCTGCCAAAAAAGTTACAAATTGGTGGATGCGTAATACAGTTGTCGGAAAATTTCGATACGGTGCAAATACGTGGCGGTCACGCGGGGATAGCAAGTCAGAGTTGTATTTTTATAAATTTTGAAGTTAGCCACATAACATCTGCAAAAATTAAGGACTTTTAAGGACCTTTAAGTATTTTTAAGGACTTTTAAGCACCTCAAAGCATTTTCAAGCACTTTCAAAGCCTTGAAAACAAGTTCAAAAATATTAAGCACTTTTAATGACTTTCAATGACTGTGGAAACCCTGTTATTGTACTCACCAAATTTCAAGGTTTTAGAGAAAGTAGTTTCTAAATGCACTGGGCTAGAAGATTGTAACATGACGAGTATAGGGAATGATCTTTGCTAGGACTTCCTTTTAATAAATTTAAACAATGATATTCATAATTTTTGTATCAATTGGTCCATATAAATGAGCAGAAAAAATTATTTTCACTTCTTACCTGTAAAACTCCATACAAAAGAAGCCAAGTTTGAGCTCTTATTTTTACATATAAAGTAATGTATAACAATTTTTATAATCACTGGTCAAAGAAATTAATCTTATAGAAAACTTATTTCCTTACAAATACTTAGTCTTTAATGGCAGTTTTAGCATTGTCCATTTTCAAGTTCGGTGTAGTAAGTGGTAATGAAAACGCATATTATTGCATAAGATTTGAAAACTTCACAAACAAGATCTAAATCCTCATATTATATATCAAACCCAACTAAGCATTTTTGAGACTAGATATAAACGATCCATTAATAAATTAAAAACAATTTTATCTTATGATAATAAGAGTTTATCACAAAAGCAATATTCATAAAAAAAAATAATAATACAAATATAATACTGCTACAATAATAACAACCTATAATCATTAAATAGTCCAAGTACTAACACAAATTTATTTTAAGGAAAGCATTAACTATGACGTCCAATATTAGGGGCTAGATGAAGGATGTTGACTAAAACTTCGGTATACAATAAAAATCATTAGTTAAAAGTACATATATAGTTTGATTTTGTCAATTTAAAAAAAAAAGATATTTATCATAAGATGACTAATTAAATGACTAGATTTTGAAACATAAGTTGCAATGCCACACATTTTTTTTTTTTACTCAAACTATGAAAAGGTTAAGTTTTACTTGAACAAACAATATTCTAATCAAGTCAGACGGCATTGTCATAAGCAAATGCTGGTAATGGTACCAAGTTAAAGGTTTCGAAAGGGAATGTGTCAAAATTATTGGAATTCATAGTTTTATGCTTCAGGTTGAAGTGAGTAATTTGAATGGAAATCAGAAATATGTACACTTGAAGTAATTTGGAAGGAAAAGTAAATCTTTTTATCCATTGAGATCAACAAAGAAATAAAGTCTTTTGTGAATTATTGTGCTCAGTTTGCAGAGGATAAAAGTTGAAGAAAATGTTTTAACCGAATTATTGAAAACTTAAAATGAATAATTTTCCCAATATCAGGTGCCAAACTAAAAGTGCAATAAAGTATTTGTAGAGTTGCTACTTCCTCAACGTTAACTGAGCTGAACAAACCTTGAGAGATGAAGAAACAAGATTTATGAGCAAATGTGGAGGTACCTGTTTGATGTGCAGAAATGAGAGTCCAGGTACTCAAATTGGAAGTCAAGATCGTTTAGTAAATAATTAAAATGACTAGCTTTTAATACATACAGAGTTGAAATCACAAAGGATCCAAGTGCCAAAAGGTCGATTTGAGAAATGTAACAAAAAAGACATACTAATCCCTTTTTGTTTTTGGCCCTTGGACCCTTCCACTTCAACTCTTTCAATTATTTCTAAAATGAACCCTTCGTTACACCTTGTACTCCGGAAACTTCTTCTTCCCTTTCCTCTTTGCCCCCGAGGGAGGCTGTGACCCAGACGTGGACGAACTCGAGGAAGGGGGAGCAGGGGCTCGTGGGGGAAAGTAGCTCCCTTTGCCCCCTAAGCAACCATCCCTTTTGGCCAGTGCCTTCTCTTGACCTGGCTGGTTCAAGTTCCGCTCATAGTGGTGGTTATAGTTGGGAAGAGCCTCCTCGGAAGCCGAACGCACAAACTCGTGGGACTCCTCCTCGAATTCTTCCTCCTCCACGCTTCCCTCCTCCTCGAACTCTTCTTCTTCTTCCTCATGCTCTAGAAAGTGCCCTTGCTCTTCCTCTAGGAGGCGACCTTCTTCCTGCTCCATGAAGCGACCTTGGACTTGCGACCTTTGCTTCAAGTAGAACTGGAGCCCCGGAGGATCCATCTGTCCACTCTCTGTGCCGCTGGTACTGTCTGTCCGGTCCAGCCGGTAGTGGCGGTCAGCCTCCGGTTCGCTTAGCCGTAGATCAGATCCCGTGGGAGACACTCCTGCTGGGTGCTCCAGTTGGCGGAGCAGGTCTTCTAGATTGCGGATGCGGATGGGGCCGCATGGAGGAACCATGTCATCATCCCCATTGTTGATGCAATCTTGATGGTGCTCTGGAGAGGTCCCTCCTTCGAAACAGTCCTCCCGGAATGCCTCTGCATCTTCGAGCGGGCGGTGGGAAGATGCAGTGTGCAATGCCTCCAGGATCTCCTCGTGGTATCCGTTCAAGCTCTTTAAAGTTCGTTCCACCTCAGTCAGCGCGTCCACATCCTGCAAGGGTTAATATAATCTCTTTCAATCAACATAACTCCAATACAATTCCAACTACACCCTTTCTCAAGGACTTAAAAAAGCTCTCAAGATGATTCAAAGTTAAAATTTAATTATACAAGGGCCGTTAGCCTTCTTGAACTATTGCAGTTGCTATGTCAAGCTTCTCATTTTGAAAGCAATTCATTTGAAGCTCACCCTATCCTGGTTGTCGGACTGTGATGCCTCGTCGCTCCACTTGTCGTGGGCGCGTTGCTTCAGAATCCCCTTCTCTGGAACCTTAGAGAGATTGTTGGGAGAGAGTTCAATGAAGGCGGAGGTCTCATCCAAGAGATCTTCACCCTCAGAGCAAGAGGCGTCCTTCAGATGGAGGACCTGCTGTCTTTTTAATTCCTGAAGCTTGTCTTCCCTTCAAATATGTAGAAAAGACGGGTTACATTAGATTAAAGTAGAAAAGAGAGTGGCAAAGCCATGTGTACTTAGGCCTATTGGCCAATTGTGCCCCACTAAAATCATACCAAGAAAACTGCCTATCCTTACTGAAGGTCAAACAGTCCGAGAGGGGGACTTTACAAAAGTCATCAGACTTGATGTCAATAACACCACAGGTTTTAAGCCTAATGCCCATGAATGATGGTCTTTTGCCAAAAACATGCTTTACGGTTTCTGCCGAGTTTTTACAGAGGTGGTCCTCAACAACTTTCATTGTTTTAAGATGATTCCTAAGTCAGTGACTGGTTAACAAACCAATCATAATTCTACAGGACTTCCTTAAGACTGGATAATAAGGGAAGGCATTTTTGTTGTCTACAAATTTCTATTATTTTCAAATTTAAAAGAGAAAGTGGTTATTAGAAGTGTTAGAAAAAATATATTTTTATAAATATTTGCTTTTGTTACAAAAATGTTGTGTGCTTATATATAAGACAGTTTTCTCAAATTTCCCAATTTCCATGCAAATGTATATTTTTTAAAAAATCTATATAATATTATACTTTAAAATCTTTTGAAATATATTGTTAAAATATTCTTGTTTACTTACTCATACATAATACAAATAGACACATTCTTTTATGATGAAATATATATTCAAAAGAAATTTCAAAGGTTTAAAACATATTTTTTTATACTTAAGATTTACTTTAATTTCATAAACCTATTATTTTTAATTCTTTAATCTAAATTTTAAATTCATCAAAGTATTGTAAATTTTGAATATTGCAAAATATTAATTCATTGCCATCAGAATGTGAGAAAAAGGTACTTTGAGCATAAGCGTCAATGGAGCATCATTCGATAATAAAATAAACGACTTGTAATGTCATTAAATTTTTTTTGGGTAGATTTTACGTAAGTATTGAAATAAATAGCAATGGTTTACCTGTAGGAAGGCATACTTCCGAAAGTAATAATACGGTTGACATTTTCTTGAGAAGAGCAGTCGTCAGGCTTGATAGAGCTGGCGGCTGAAGAGAATTTCCGGCTCGAGTGCTTTTTGAGATGGGTGGGATCCGGCTTGGGCATAGCACTCTGTCTTCTGACAGAAGGAATGTTGAAATCAAAGAGCACACAACTTGCATACACATTTTAAATCTCATTTTTATGCAACCTGCTTTCTGACCAAAAGTCGAAAACCGAGTAACATACACTTACAAATTTAAAAACCAATTGAAATACATAAGCACACATGATAGCCCTTCCAGGGATGCAGTGAGTTTTCAAGAAAATTTAGGTAGGAACTTTAGGGATAACTTCAAAAATTTCAGGAACATTTTGGAGATAATTCTCAAAATTTTAGGGACAATGCTAAAATTTTAGGGATTATTCAAAAACATTTAGGGATGTTTCTTAAAATTTTAGGGACAATGCTAAAATTTCAGGGATATTTCTTACAATTTTAGGGATTATTCAAAAACATTTAGGGAAATTTCTTTTCAAGCTGACATAAGCTCCTAACACAGACATATTCTTTTTAAAGCTTGCTTCAATACCAGCAAAAAAATTCTAATTTTCAAAAATTTAATGTCAAACAACATTTTAGCAAAATAACATATAATTAAACAATTATACTATTTTGACAAGCATGCAAATTTAATTTTTTTTTTATTGAACAACATAGAAAATCTCCATGTACCACAAGGTATCACACAGTTCTTATAGAAATAAGCAGAAAACATTAGTTAAAAATACAAATACAATATTTATGTGACAAAACAATGTACAAACAAAAATCTAAAAATGTGTCTTCAATTATTGTCCTATATAAGAATTATCTATTATTGGAAAATTAAGTACGTTTATATTATATATTTGAATACTTTTCATAATTTCATACTGTCTAATTTATAAAGCAACTTTATCAGGATCAAAAGTTTAATGGAATAGTTTGGGAGTGGGCAAGCGTCAGCGAGAAGGAGGTGAGGCCCCTAGTATCAATAAATTTAAAAATAAATTTGTACTTTGTATTCACAGCCCCCTCCCCTCCCATGCACATACAAACCCCTTAATAATATTAATCTTTAACACTGAAGATTTATTATTATTATACGTACCAACACAATGAGCATAAACAAATATTTATAGATATTACAGCTAAGCTAAAAATTCCTTCCCTCAACATGTGGTTTAATGAAATCAAACAATTAAGACTGCCTGCCGTTTGGTAACCGTTTGAAACAATAATAGGCGCTTTATCGTATTCAGCGTAACCTTACGCCAAATTCAGATTGTAGTTCTGTAAGTGATAGGAAAAATGTCTCCATAACAAAGCCTTCAGATTTCTTTAGCATTAATATATTAAGGTTTAACAGCGTATATAGATAAGACTACAAAAGTGCATATCCTTCTGATTGTTACGGATTACTTTGGTTATAATGCAAAGTTTTTTGGTGTAGAAATTACCTGTAGCAGGTGGCTAATAAAGCGAAAAAGATAAACACTCCACCAACAACACACACAAGAACTATAACGAGAGATGGGGTGCTGAGGACGTCCTTCTTGCCAACTGAAACAAAGCATCAAATTAGCATTTCATCATAATTTATTACTATGACGATTCTTGAAATTCAGGATTACAATTTACACATCATTTATTATATCTAATTTTGATCTACAAAAAGAGATAAAAAAATGGAAATAAACAGGAAGAATTCAAGAACTTTCAAGGACCATAAAATTAAATGCTTTAGACATAAAAATACAAAATGGAGGCGGACAAAACGGAGGTGGAGATTATCGGTGGTCACTTAAAAATTCAAGGACCTTATCGGGTTTTTTTTCAAGGACTTTAAAGGGCCAAATTTCATTAAAAAAATTCAAGGATTTTCAATGACTGTGAAAACCCTGATAAAATGAACAAATTTCTGTTTCTGTAGAAGTTTCTGAAAGAAAGAAAAAAAAAATGGAATAACAAAATGTCCATCTGTTTCAAAAACTTTTGAAGGGTCTTCACAAACTAAACATTTTTAAGGGCCATTAGGGTATATATAAGAAGTTTTCAAGTACTTTTTAAAGGCCCTTCGGAGCATAAAGTAAAAATACAGAGTTTCCAAGGATCATGCAAACACTGTGTTAAAATAAATAAGCAATTAGCAAAGAAAGATTATTGTTTAAAGTAGTAGAGAACATGACATTAAATGCTTACTCCCGTATGGAACATTTGACTTCTTGGTGTTGTTCCTCCAGGTGTCCAAAGGATACTGCACTGGCGTCTTCTTGGTGGTGGTACTCCCCGACATCTCTACAGTTCCTTCCTTCTTGCTAATGTGACCTACGCTGTCCAGTCTGGAATCGGCCGGCTGGCTGCAGTCGGCCGTTATCCACTGCCCTTCGCAGTGGCACGTGTTGATATTGGAGCAAACCTGCACACAAAATTAATGAGGTGTTATGCATTTTAGTAATACTTCTTCAATTGTGCCAGTCATATTTTCAGCAATTTATTTGCGGTTCTGTTAA
Organism: Linyphia triangularis; assembly: GCA_963978545.1. Lineage (NCBI taxonomy): Eukaryota > Metazoa > Arthropoda > Arachnida > Araneae > Linyphiidae > Linyphia > Linyphia triangularis. The sequence goes on along the minus strand of OZ021729.1, from coordinate 86,306,634 downwards.
GTTTAGTTTTTTTATTGTGTCATCAAATTTCTAGGTTAGTATTTCCTAAAATAGGGTCAGGAGCCAAAGAGATTTTGAATTTTAATTTTTAGTATCTTAGAGACGGCCAAAACATTCGAGAGGATTATTATCAAAAGAAAATCTTTTCGGGTAGAACACTGTTGAAAAAAATTAAGACCAGTGTTTCAATATTGCTTAAGGTAAAGCCAAGAGAAGCTGCTTATATTTGATTGGAAATTGGACTTTCAATTTACTAAACATGATACAAATAGGAATAGACTATTTTTTAAGCTAATGATAAGACTTAAAATAAGACTATTTTTCACCAAAATTTTATTATTGATTAATTTTACTACTTTTGAAATGCTCAGTATCTAAAGTTTGATGAGGTAACAAAAGCAATTTAAAATGTTCCAATTGAGGAGCGTAAAAGTAAGTAATAGTAGAAATATTTTCTGTAGATCATGAAAGTATTGCATTTCTTCAAAAAATATTACGATTTTGGTATTTCTTTTGGAACATACAGAGTTCTTAAAATTGGCCTAGAAAAAATTTCTGTGTGTTATTTCCGACAAAACGAAAATATTTTCGTTACTTGTAGGAAGTAATTTAGAGTTGCAATACGATATTTTAACTCATTTTATGCAAAACAGTTAATATTTTGTGTAAATATACTCATTGCAAGGACATATATATATACAAAACTTCTAGGGTTTGCCACATATAGTAACGAGAATTTAAATCAGTGTGTAATTAAGATCCATTAGAAATAAAAAAAGCAATGAACCTTGGTAATTATTAAAAGAATTAGCAATAAACACTAATCAAAATGTAAATTGATTGAGTCAACAAAGATTAATCGTTAAAGTAGAAAATACTTAATTTAAAAAGAGAAAAAAAATCATAAATTCAAACAATTTAAGAATGTTCAAATGAACTTAAATGCAACTGTTAGATGATACTAAATATATTTTAAAAATTACAGAATTAAAACCAAAAATGATTCTTTATTGATTCGTACATGGAATATATTTTTAAAAAAAAGTTCTCGGAGGAAATGATGACGCAGATTTTACTAAATAAAAACTATCATTTACTCTTCCCTTGCAGGCTCACAAAACTTCTCCGAACAACAGAACAATTACCACCAAGCTTCAGTACGTACAATTTCGAACACAGCGATAATTCAGGCATAGCGAAAGTAACCAAAAGATCCAATGCTTTCCGAACAACGTCTGATACTCGACTGACTCAGTTCCATTTTTGTCACCTCTTTTTACACTCTTACGGTATAAATTTCTAGCAAAATCCAGTCACCCAATCACATGATGGAAACGCCTCGAAATTTCCCAATCGATTCGGATGCCGACACCTTTTTCTATCCTCTATTATTCACAGTTTACAAATAAAATAAGATAAAATAGAACTTTAAAATAAAAACGTCACTATTAAGAATTATATACAGAAAATTTGTGTAACAATATTGATGCTGAAAATATAAATGATTAAATGGACGTGACAGGCAAATTCATGACTGTATATTACGTTCAAGCAATTTACACGACTCAAAATTTTATAGATAACCGAGTTCCTTACACCATGTCCCGAGCAAGGCAGGGCAATGTTATTTGAAGGGCAGTTTCCAGGCTCGATAAATACGTCAACATTAACACAGGTTTGGTTCACGCAGATCTAAGGGACAAAAATGAACATACTCAAACAAATACATTAAAAACAGTTTCAATGAAATTTAGATAATATCTAACTTCCAAGACAAATGTAGGTAAATTTAAATAAAGAAATTTCCTATCACTAGATTCCATTTCATTGAAGGTACATTTGAGTCACAATACACTGGCAGCACTTTTTCTTTCTACGAGAAGTTTAAAATTTCAAATAAAACGCATATTTTATTTAAAATTAAGAGTTCAAATTACATTTTGCTGAAGTTATTAGCCAAGAAAATTAAAAAGTCAATTAGATTATGGTTAATTGTACCTTCAATGAAAGTGTCGAATTATCTATGAGTTCAAAGCTATAGACACACATATATTATAAAAACACAAAAAAGGGAAATTGGCTCTTGTATTTTGGTTATGTTGAGGTATTACTTTGTATGATGAGAAATACTTTAAAGAATGCATTGTATGTCTTGTTTGCAGTCTAATTTATAATAGGAAAAAATAAGTTATGTGATCTTGACTTTCATTTTCAGGGTGTATGGTGGCCACAAAATTCAGGAAAAAAAATTTCCCGATAATTCCCCCGATTCCCCTGACAGATTTCTAAAAATTCAATGATTTTATGACATTTTTTTTCATATTCACCCAATTTCTCCAGATGTATCGATCAAATAGAGCATTTATGCCACAGATATATGCCAATTTTTTAAAAATAGTTTTGAAAAGTTTAAATTACACCCAAACATGAAACTTCCAACGATCATCACAATTCTCAAAAGAAAATGGCGCCAAAATACGGATGAATGGGAAAACGTACCTTCAAAACAATAGAAAAATTCCCTGATTTTTGCAAAACTTAAAACAATTCCAGGACATTTCCCTGATTTCCAGGTTCTGTGGCCACTATTCGCGTTTGTAACGAAATGCTCGCCATCTAGCATTTTTATTTAGAAACTTATTATTCCTATTGCGATATATTTCGTACGTAGACTTACATTGAAAACAACGTTTGAAAGTAAACTAAAAAAAATTGAATACGTAAAAAAAAAGACAATTCTTTTTATTGTGTTCCTCAGTGTAACAGTAAGGGATCACGAAATCCGGAGCTAAGTTTTCACAAGTTTCGATTATAAGACAGCAAGTTTTATAAAACTTGCCCCAGATCTCGCAAAACTTTTAGTGTTAACAGTGGAGAGATGAATGGATTAGGTAATTCCGTATTGGAAAAGATGTATAGGCAAAAATGTGTGTTTGTTTCAAGCATTTTAATGCTTGTGAGTATCGTGCCTCAAGTAAGTACATTTTATTTTGTAAATTACTGCTTACTGCATAGTCGATATTCATAAAATAGATTATAATAATGTTATACAGTGACTTCCAAAAGTCTTCGTACAGTTTAAAAATTTGTAGAAAAAGTGCTGTAAGTTTGGAATTGAATTCGAATATTAACTTCAAATAATTTTTTTTGTAGTATGTTAATTTAATTCTGAATGAAACCTAACATTTTTCAAAAAGTATTGAATCGATTTCTTTCTATAAAAATATAAATTCATAGAACAAGAAAAAATAAAAATCTACAAAAGTGTTCGAAAACCAAAACATTTTCTAATAATTTCATTAATAAAATAATTTTTTAAGCTTTTTTTTTTTTTTTTAATTTTTGCACTGTCACATTTTAAACAACTGATTGTCTGTAATATTTGCTTTATTTATTTATTAGAATCTATTCATTCTTTAAAATTGTGTGTATAAAATATTTTTTTTATAGTCGTAAAGAATCAACAAACAGTAGTCTAAAATTGATCACATATTATCGTAATTAGTAGTAAATGTATTCTATATATGACTAATATATTAAATTTATTCCATTTAACTGTTTGTATGTAATAAAAGGTTTTAAACAAGAAAATAGAATTCAAAACCAGCCAAGTAGAGATTGTCCCTCACAGTTATATTATGGTAAAAAGGGATTTATAAGAAAATCTGAGAAAAGTCCAGGTTTGTGGCCCATAAAAGTTTCTACAGAATATAAAGAAGAAAAAAAATTGACTTCAATTTCACTTGAAACTGTTTGAAAAGTAGTCATATCAGCTAGACTACATGGGTGTTCTGACAGAAGAAAAATTGTGTAAACGCTAAAAATAGAAAGTTAGAAGCAAGAATTGCTTTGGCTTCTCGAACACAATTACTGGTATGAGTACTTTTCACGAAATTTAAAATTGTCAAATTTTCTAAATGCTCTTCCATTGAGAAAGGCTGTTTACAAAAACATACACACTTTAAAAGTTTGAAATAAACTAAAAAATCATTCAAAAACACGAAATTAAATCAATAACATTAAGAGTGATTGCTGCTGCAATTTAATCTGCTCTGTTGTGCTTCGAGATTGAAACCTATCACATGTAAGGTAAATTGTAAACAAAACAAGAGCAACAGTTATATTAGCAGCACCCCCTATCGGTCATTACAAACGTGAATGGTGTGTCAAACACATCCTCGGAGGCCAGTCTTTCTGGATATCTGTAACGTGACTGCTTCATTCACAAGGGAAATCAAATTTTGTAAATCCCTGACAAAGGCCCATCAAAAACTCCACTAACTTTCAAGTCAGAACAGATGCTTCATCACTCATATTTCATGTACTTCATGCAATTATACTTTTCTGTATGGTTTGGCTAATGGCTCCACTAACTTTGAAGTCGGAACAGAAGCTCCACTCATATTCCGTGTACTTAATTTGTGCCATAATAATTTTCTGTATGGTTTGACTAACAACTAATGAACAGGAATATGGAGTACAAATTTTTACTCTACAATATTTGTTTCTTTTTTATTTGTAGCACTTTTCAGTTTTTTCCTGAAATGTTTATTCTATTGCATTGTAGTTATTATCGGATAAACAAAGAACAATGAAATCTCTAATTTATTTCTTTTTATAAACACTAGTCATTAAGCTACAAATAGGAGTATGGAGGGGGAAAAAAAAAAAAAAAAAAAAAAAAAAACATTTTAAGAAATATCCTTACAAATTTTGCAAAAAATATATTTATTTGGATAGCAAGAATTGTGCTATAATTATGAACCTTCAAAAGAAACGATTTGTTAAGAATCCTTTTGAGAACAAATGTGTTTGTATTTAATTTATTTTATACACATTTTTGCTCAAATATTCCGTTAAGATGGGCTTAATATTAATAGAGCAATTGTGTGATGCAAATATAATGTTTAAATCTAATTTCAAAATTGAATAGAGGACAATCAAGTATTTATAACCGACTTAATAAATATGCAACATTATAAATAAGATGGTAACATTTGATAAAGAAGTTGGTTAATCATAACAAATAAGATGGTAACATTTGATAAGGAAGTTGATTAATCATAATAAATAAGATGGTAACATTTAATAAAGAAGTTGGTTAATCATAACATGATGGTAACATTTGATAAAGAAGTTGGTTAATTATAATAAATAAGATAGTAACATTTCATGAATTTGGTTAATTATAATAAATAAGATAGCAACATTTGATAAAGAAGAGTTAGCTTACCTTTTCCTCAGCACATTTCGTCCCATCTGTAACTAAGCCCAAGTCAGGGATGTCTGCAGTGATTGTGCCAGAGGTAACTCTGCAACAAACATCAGCAAAAATTAAGAAAAAGTATCGACACTAAAACTTGAATGTTTTATTTGATAACCCCCCAAAAAAAAAGTTTAAAAAAATTTTGGTACATTTCTTATTCCTATAAAATTTATTTTAATATTTTTTTAAATTTCACGCTTTTGTTAGTTTATAAGAAAGTAACAATAACAACGTTATGCATGAAAATCGAATAAGGATAAAATAAAAGTTTAATGATTTTACTCCTAATCTAATATTCCAACTAAAATAGGGAGAGCTTCCCATATTTCAAGCCCTTCTAAGACAGAACACAAACCAGCAGTCTTCTTGGAATTAAACAAGTTGGGTAAATTAAAAAAAAAAAAAAAAAAATGCCCTATTTTTTCATAAGAGACCTTGGAAGCAGGACTCGAAAATTATATGGGCAAACTTCCCAGGGCATGTGAAAATTCAGACCAGGCATGTATTTTCTCCCCTTATATGTCTTTCAATTACCCATATATATACATAGGGTAATAAAAGTATAGCATTACTGTAAAAAAAAAAAATTCAATTTTTTTCCCTTGCATTTCTCCACATTTTGAAACATCCTGATTTCAAAAAAGTTGTCTGTGGTCAGCATAACTCCCAAACAAATTGACCTAGGATGTTCAAATCTGGTGTGCGGGTTAGTGGTCACCATGAGACCTATGGTTGAGGTTTTCGTCAAAATCGCGCATGAGCATAAGGTAGCTGCCATTGAAAAAATCACGTTTTTCAATGACTGCTAAAAAAAGGCTCTAACGATTTCGATCAAAATTGCTGTGGTAATGCCTCTTAAGGTTTTCTAAACAAATCTGCCTCAGAAATTCTCATAAAAATGGGATAAAGCCGTAAAAAGTTGAAAAACGAGTGCTTTTAACACAGAGCACCGCCCATCAAAGATTGATTTTTTTTCTGTTACACGCACAAGATGGGACCATGTAATGTCTAACGAATAATATAATCAATTTTGCCATCGTGGCATTTTTTAAAGCATATGTAAAAATTATTGCCAAAAACTTTGCCAAACTGGCCTTTTTTATCACTACAAGTGAAAACATGAAAACGGTAAATAACACCACACATTTTAATGCAATGATCAATATTATAGTGTAATTGAAAGTTCTGTGATGTTCCACACCCCTAATTATTTTACAACTGCATTTAACTCTTGTGACGAGCTTTCCCTGGGCTCGTTACATGAACATGTTTTTATTAATGTGAATTTAAATGAGATATTTGGGCATGTAAATTATTTTATATTTTTGAAGCTTTGCTTGTAACTCACTTGCATTCATATTCCTGACCACTGATGGACACAATTGTCCTCGTGTACTGCTTGTCGTTCCCTGCTATCATGGGTGTCCGAGAACCACGCTGACATTGAAGAGACCCACACTTGATATTCCTGTGAAAAACAGATCATCATTATACACACTAGTTTTAAATCCTTTATAATAACTTTGATTTTGGGTGGTTGCTGTGTATGTCGATGGCGGGCAAGTTTGCAGAGGCTTAATTAACCTCATTGTCATCATCCAATCGAGCTGCAACTGGGCAGATAGATTCGATGTCAATGACAATGCATTCTATCGAATTCTGGGGGCTGTGACTGTCACTAAAACGTAGCTTTTACAGAATATTAATAAACAAACTTGCTGTCATCCAATCGCGCTGAAATAGCTTTTTAAGCGAGCACCGAAGAAACTTTTTTTTGCTGTCGAAATTGTTTTAATACATAAATAATAAAATTGTTTTAATACATAAAAAATAAAATTGTTTTAATCATAATAAATAAAAGATATTTGAATGAGTATGCATAAATTCACATTCATTTTTAATGAATACATTTTGAAAAGTAGTTTACAGCATATGTTACTGATAGAGATGTTTTTAATATTTAAAATTGATGCGCTGTATTAATGAATATAAAAATTGGCAATGCATATAAAAGATTTATATTAAAAAAATTGTTTTTATGGGTTGTATTATTAGAAGCACAAATACAGAGAAGTAATTTAAGGACTTTAATATCAATGCTATTTTTTACAATTAAATTTTTTTTTAAGCTAGCTAGAAAATTAAAATCTAGTTCCTTTCAAACTAGTACTTTAAAATCAGTACTCTTCTGTTAGAGGGGTGGCAGTTAAAAACTGCCAAATTGCAGCGATAACTCAACCAAACTAACAACCTTCAAATCACTTATGATTCCTATAACGAACTGTAACATGGTTGCTATAGCAATTCTATTACAAACCATAAACATTTATACTTAGCGATAAATTTATGCGTCACTGAAACATGTAAATAGCTCTACACCAGCTCCTACCTTAAAATCTAATCACAAATATATAAATATGCAGCTCCGAGTTTATTGTTTCCATAAATTTTTTAAATATAATTTATTTTTAAGGGAAGATTCTATTTAATATTTCAAACACACACAAAATTACTATAAAAAGTTCTCCTCCCACAAAAAAAAAAACTAGTTTGAAACTTTTCAATGTTTATCTAAAGGACTTCACTTAGAACTTCTTCCTACAGGCTTGTCCTGTTAACTAAACATAATGCAATAAACACAACACAAACAGAGGATGGAAAAATACAAGATTTGGGCGTATGCATATAAGCCTTTAACAGATCTTGAAAATTTTTGAGCATATACTTTGCAACTAGGGACAAAGAATATTTTAATAGTAGCAGGGGGCACAGTGACTCATCAACAAAATTTAGGTTGACATTTTAGGGATAATTTCCAAAAATTTTGGCATAATCTTTCAAGTTTAAAGGATAATTTTTTTAATTTTAGGGATAATTTTTTAAATTTTAGGGATATTTTTTTTTATTTTAGGGATAATTTTTTAAATTTTAGGATAATTCATAAACATATAGGGATATTTCATTTTAAACTAACATAGGTTCCTAACACATTCTTTCCAACGCTTGTTTCAATGCCGGTGAAAAACTGCCAATTTTCAAAAAATTTAACATCACTTAGGCAGTTCATGGGATGATTTCCAAGTGGAAAGACATAGTCCCAGACAAATCGTAACTTTTTATAATAATATTGATAGCCTGTGTATATAGTTTTGTATTAAAATTAAAGAAAAATTGATAACAAACAGAAAATAAGCGCTTTCAAGATTAAATTTTAACTAATATTTTACTTTCGTAACCACAGACGCCATAAGAGTTTAAACGAGTCGGCCTCGCATCGTTCCAAACAGGTCGCAGTAAAACCGGTTCACGCATTGTAGTAGCGTTTTCAATGAGCTCAAGCAAGCTTGTCCCAATGTATAGGAAAAAAAGAATTATTTTAAAAGCAGTCTTACTCCTCAGTGCACTTGACGAACCCTCCTTTGTTGTCAGATCCACAATGGCCATTGAGACTTCCCTGAGTATTGAACTGCTGGAAACATTGAAATTCAGACTGCATGGCCCCTGAAAGACACCACAAACTGCAACATGCATAAACAACGTCAATCTCAGAAAACTCCACCTACAACAAACCAGCACCTAACTCCATCTGCATCGTCAGACGTTTATATAACCAATAATGATAATGCAGACAAAATATATAAATAATTATTAAAATTACTTTTGTACATTACAGCTTGAGCTTGTTTTTCTTAAAAAAAAGTAATAAATATTTTTTTTTCCAGTAAGAGAATGAAGAGAATAATAAGTCACACCAACATGCGGAACTTATACGCATCGTACAGTATTTAATTTCTTATAATAAGGATAAAAAACCAGAAACGTAAGAGTGTAACTTAAGCAATGTTTTAATATCTTTAATTGCATGATTGAATAGAAAGAAATTGTTTTGAATACATGGTTTGGAGACAAGTTACTTCAAATAGTGCTAGGCTTTTTAAAGTCAAGTCATTGACACGTTAAATATATATATATATATATTATGGAATTTCCAACACTTATAACAAACTCCTTAATTTATTTAAATTTTTCATGCATCAAAAAAAAAAAAAAATATATATATATATATATATATATATATATATATTATAATAATAATAATAATTTAAATTAGTTGCACAAAAAATATAATTCAAGGTTCTAGTTTAAATTTTTCATGAGAGCAAATATCATCACTAACTCTTCTATTTATTTCAGTTCCAAGTCAATTAAATTATACTTGCTTTATGCACAAAAAAAAAATAAAAAAAATAGCTAACTTTGACAATAACAACTTCACTCCAAATATTCAGTTTAGAGGATACATGGCATTAGAATTAGGTTATTATTGTCAACATTTCCAGCAATATTGTAGTAGCCTTTCGTAGCCCATGTCTACCAAAAGGATCCTCAAGGTAAAGTTAGTTACTTGGCTTTTAAACTACTGAATTTGTTGTAAACTAATTTACTGGTGGGAACATGCAACACTGTCTGTTAGCGGCTACTACACTGTATAATGTTTGGATCAACAAAAGAGCTTTAAGTGGAAAATTATAGAATGAGTTAGTTGTAAGGGATGCAAGTTCCTGGTACAGCAGTAAAAAATATGCAAACTTGCCCCAAGAAGCAAATGCACATAAATATTGTACTTAACTCCAAAACAAAAGAAATATTTTTGTAATCCTTCTCTTACCAAGTCTAAACGAATCGGATTTAAAAACCATCAGAAGAATGTTCCAAAATAGGAACTAAATGACAACTGGATGCCTGTGTACATCAAGCTTAGTCAAATAATTTAATTTAGTAAATATCCTACCGTATCCCCACAGATATTCACACTGGTCATCGGGTGTTGGGCAACCTCCATGAAAGCAATAGCCTGCTCCATTCTTGCAAGATGCGCCATTCTTTTTGAACAAGTCCATGGGACACTAAAGAGAGAATCATTTCACTCAACTTAAAACATAATTGTGGAGCTAAGAGTCAAACATCTTTGTAAAAATCCTCAACCACTAAATAGCCATAAAAAATAGATATTTAACTTAAGTTTTTTATAGGGAACTTAAAGGTAATGTTTTAGAAATGTTTGTGACTGTATAAAAAAAAAATACTATTTAGATACAAACAAATAAAATAATTAAACTGCTGTGGAGCCAGAACAGATATTTATAACAATATCTAAAGGAAATGTATTCAAATGTTGCCACATTTCCATCTTAATTTTTAAAAAATATGAACAGGTGTTTATTATTTTCCCTCCAAATACCCATGCGTGTGAATAGTACATTTAGTAAATGTTACAGGTGACACAACGAGTTTTCTAAAAACTTTAGGTAGGAATTTTATTGATTATTCTAAAATTTTTTGGGGATAATTTAAAAACATTTAGGGATATTTCTTTTGAAGATGACATAGGCTCTCAACACAGAAAGATTCTTTTCAAAGCTTGTTTCAATAGTTTCATAATTAACAATTATAAATTTTTTATAAAATATGCAAATTTAATTAAATCCACTTTTCTCATCATTTTTTTTTTTTTTTTTTAGGAATTATCTAAAATTTTGAGATTTTAGGAATTTGAGGGAGAAACAAAAATAAAAGGAATATTAAGAATTTTAGGACAAATGTGGCCCCTGATGTTATGAAGATACGTTCATTAATACAAGACAGTTCTAAATATGCCGTTTAATATTGTACGAGTAAAAGAGAAAAGCTTATATTAAAATATAGAAACACAGATTACATACAAGGTATTCGTCAGAGAGCAATATAAAACCTAAAATAACAGTTCTTTATCAACAACAAAAGAAAATAATTCAAAAGTTCCAATTACTTGTCCATCGTGTCCGTCACAATATTCTGGAATGTCACATTCTGTTGCAGCTGAGCGGCACATGTAACCAGAACGACGGAGCTGCATTCAAACAACATTTTTATGAAGTTACAAAAAAAAAATTTATCAACAGCATTCAATCAAAATAGTGTCTAAGAAAATATTTCACTTCATATAAAAGTAGTTTTTAAATGTAAGAAGACTAAATGAGAACAGAGTGTAAAATTTTCATTTTAATAAAATATTATTGGTGTGGCATGAAAGCTTTTGTATTTCCAATGCCTTCTCTTTGTAATAAATAAATTTAGATTTTGCTTTCCATGTTCACTGTTTTTCAAGAAAGTATCAAAAAAGCTTAAAAAGAAGTTCTAGTACAGATCATTCCTTACACTTGCTATGTTACAATCTTCTAGCCCAATGCATTTAGAAACTACTTTTTATAAAACTTCGAAATTTGATGAGTAGGTACAAAAACGATCACTTAATGAAATGACTGAAATTGTTTTCATTTAATGTCTATCTATTATAAACGAAAATTAAAATAGAAAAAGACAAAACCAGGTGACGCCACTGGATATGCATTGAGGCAAGGATTTCAAATGCAAAATAAAATATATTAGACGCTATTTTCGAGTTTTTACATTATGTCCTTTCATTAGGTGACCCTTTTTGTATCTACTCACCAAATTTAAAAGTTTTATAGAAAGTAGTTTCTAAATGCACTGGGCTAGAAGATTGTAACATAGCGAGTATAGGGAATGATCTTTACTAGGACTCTCTCTTAACCTAAATTACCCATTTCTATTGAAACTTGTATAATTTTCAAAGTACCTCTCTATTGGCAATTTTTTCATGGAATATAAGAGTTTTCCTGCATCAGAGTAAAACTATTCATTACAAATTTGTACTTTTACAATCACCCATCACTCCCAAAACAGAACAGGAGAAAATTTCTTACGAACTGCGTAATTGGACTATTTTCTGTTGTTTGCTTTATTTAAATTTGTTTGGGTCATAAAATGTAAAACATTACTCATAAAACTTGGTAAAGCGATAAGTTAAACAAGAGAATAACTATTCCTGAAATTCAATAGCAAAACATTATCTTTATTAAATGCGATACGTTGAACTATTTTGTGTTTCAATCAATACAAAAAGTGTCGAGATATTAGTTTAAATATAGTTTTTGGTACTATACTTCAAGACAACTTATCCTGACCTCACTGAATACGCAGTAAGATGAATCCTCAAACGTAAAAGATTTAGTTCCGAGCAAATCATAACTTTTATAGTAATATCGATAACCTGCTCACATAGTTTGGTATTAAACTTAAATATATTGTTACGAATTTCTGTATATTTGTAAATATTTCGAAGTATTAATTATCTAAAAAGGAAATATATGTACACTTCGCATAAGGCAGTGCAACAGTTCTTTACTTTGCTTTCCTGCAATGTGTCTCTTAATGCTTGAAAACGAGTTTTACAGAGCTAACGCTGGAAAACGAATTTTACGAGGAGAAGGCCATTTAACATTACAGTTAATGGCAATCTCGCCAAGTTGGCGATGGTTTTGGCGACTAATTTTGGTCGCTAAATGTTGCCAAACTTGGCGACATTTTCGGTCCTCATGTACCGGTATAGGGCTTTTCGACTACGATCTGGAAGTTTCTCCAAATTTCTATCTCTAGAAGTTTCGCCCCCTATATAAGACCGAGAGAGAGAGTGATCGGTTAGTTGAGTTACTGACTGAGTGGAGTGAGTTAGTGGAGTTACTGAGTTGGTTGTCTCTCAGTGAGCATTCAGAGTAGTTCTAAAAGTGAACTGTATTGCATTGTCTTGTGCGACGATTTTAGCAGTTGTGTAGTTTGTAACTGCTGTTGTGCTCGATTGTCGTGTAATAAGCTGTATTGGGTCGATTAGAACGAGAAGTTCTGGAACTATAAGAGAATCTATGAAGAGTTATTTTGGAATAAATTTCTGCAAATTTTGATCTGCTTTGGCTTCAAGTCTTTTGAACCCATCCACGCAACAATATGATATAAAAAAAAATAAGCGCTTCTAAATTTTATTTTTAGTTAATACTTTACTTTTCTAACAACAGATACTATAAGAATTTTAACGAATCATATGGCTTTGACCGAGCTATTTCATGATGTCACTCACTTGGCGAATCACTATTGGCTAACCCTGTCTCCTCTCAGCTCAAGGCGTCATATGTAAACATAACTGTGCAGCCAATCAGCGTGTAGTAAAACATTACTGCAGCATATTTAATGAGGTCAGGATAAGTTGTCTTGTACAATAGATGACACCACTTATTTGTATGTATTGTCACTAGATGGCACCACTAACTGTTACATTCAAGTTACTCTTGATACTTGTGTTGTAATAAGGATTCTCTCTATTGCTGTTCTAAAGGTATGTTGTTATTCTCGAACTCAAACTGTTATTTTAATATAATTTACCTTCCCAGCTCTTCAAAAAGTCACCACTAAAGTACATTTAGATTATAGTTTTTATCAACTAAAATTTAATATATAAATCGACTCTATTTTAAAAGTTTATTATCCTGTATATATAAAGCAGAGGTATGTTTCAATTATGCACAATTTCTGAATATGTATTCTGGAAAATTGTAAAAATTTGTCAGTCAATAATTGGCAATAAAATGGTAATTTAATTTGAATAAAATGCCAAAACGGTATTTGGTATCTAATATTAGTAATTCAAGTACTTAAGTCATAAAGAAAAGTGAGTAAATATTTCACCTTGCAGTCTTCACAGCATGGTCCTACGGAGCATTCGGCCTCCACTTTCAATTTACAAGTGATAGGATCACAGCAAGGATCAGTTTGCATGCATTCCTAGAGAAGGGAGAAATATTCTTATCTTATTTTTCTGTACAAAACACCTTTTAATTCCACGAAAGCATGAGTTGGACAGAGCAATCTCAAAACTTTCACATGTCCGACAGGTCATGTCAGTCTAGAAAATAGATGTCAAAATAAAACTTTTACATGCCAGAACACCTTATTCAAATGCCATATTAATGAAAAACATATTCATGTATCTGGTACTGATATGTTGTGAAAAAAATTACTGTTAACAACATTATATCGACATTGACATTGTTTATTTGATTTTAGTTCAAGTATAAATTAAAGACAAGACACTATATGTAACATGACGACTGAATATTTATATACGGTATTTGCAGTTACAAAACAAAAAGTAAATTTATGAAATGAGGAGAACATTATATACGTCTGAGGCATGTTGGTGCTGTTTCAATAAAATGCATATATTTTTTCGGAGGATATTTTTGGTTAAATACTTACATGGTTGTTCACAACTCTAAATGTGTAGTTATTTGAGTAAATCATATTAAAAATCTTACGTTATATGAGTAAGCTCATGCAACTTTGCTATGTATTAAGGTTTATAGGCATTTGTTCTGTGTTTACCCTCGCAAAGCTTTTCTTTTGGCTTAATCCTTCTGTGATGATTGAAATTTTCAACAAAGTTTTTTTTATTATGTGTGCGTATCTCAAAACTTTTTTAGAAATATAATGAAAAGGGATTTTTTTTCGGTAGTTTCCATTTCTCTGAAGAAAATTTAAAACAATATTGCTAAAGGTTGATCAATAATTTTTTAAATCTTAGAGGGATTAACATTAATTGACCACATTTCCCCTATACATATTTCAATAATAAAAAAACCCTCAGACTTTCAGTAATAAAATTTAATAATGATGCCATAACACTAGTTTGTTTAAAAATACAGTTTAAGTTTTGATATTCAAAAACAATAACTTAATTATCAGGAAATAAAAATAGAGGTCTCAATGTAAATAAGTGGACTATCAAACAAAACTATACTTAAATTTACAATTTTGTAAAAGTTTTTCAACGAGACAAATCTTTGCGAAATAACACACCTGGAAACAAACTGTTTATTTGCAGCAAAAGGTTTATTATCATATAGAGTTAATGTATTTGGGCTAATAAACTAATAAGATACTGTACATAACAAAATATTGTATTATGAGTGATTAGCTTTTTCTTTGGCTGACAATGCTACATCTTTCACAGTTTGAACATGAAATTATAAGGGAACAGTAACATATTAATTCTCATTTAATGATAAACTTTTAAGTTGAAAATCAAACAAATAGACAGAAAGTAGTGATTCTTTATCAACAATTTTTGCCACAAAAACAAAGAAAAACAACCATGAAATGAAGTTTTAAAATGTTAATTTAAACTTCATATCCTTTCATAAACTTCATTTCATATGTATGCACACATAAAATGTAGTAAATATAGCGTTAACACCATAAGACAAACAAGATTACTCTTTGATGGTGATTCTCAAGTTATTATTCTGTAAATATGTCTTTAAATTAAACTAGATCCAAGGGTAGCAGTGAGTTTTCTAAAAAATTCAGGTAGGAATTTTAGGAATAATTCCAAAAATTCCAGGAACATTTTAGGGATAATTCCCAAAAATTTTAAGAATAATTCTAAAAATTTTAGGGAAAATTCTAAAAATTTTAGGTAAAATTCTCAAAATTTTAGGGAAAATTCTCAAAATTTTAGGGAAAATTCTCAAAATTTTAGGGAAAATTCTCAAAATTTTAGGGAAAATTCTCAAAATTCTAAAAATTTTAGAGATAATACTAAAAATGTTAGGAATATTTCACAAAAATTTAGGGATATTTTTCTTGTAGCTGACATAGGCTCCTAATACAGACATTCTTTCCAAAGCTTGTTTTAATAAGGAAAAAAAAACTGCCAATTTAAAAAAAAAAAAAAATTTAACTGCAAAAAACTTATGATTGAACAATTGTACTATTTTGATAAACATGAGAATTTAATTAGACCCATTTTTCTCATATGGAGAAATAACAGTGTTTTTTCGCAGGTTTTGGAATAAAATCGGGGAATTTTCGGTTTCTTTTCTGAAAGGAATTATTGAAAAAATTAAGTACAATTCTAGGAATTTTAAGGAGAAACAAAAATCTAAGGAATATTAGGAAAAGTAGTGAAAATGTGACCCCCATTTAAAAAAGTTTTGTAAAATAATAAATATAAGTAAATTCTTAAATTATACTTTTAAGTAAGAAAAAAAGTAAACATAATAATGTAATACATACATCAATGCTTCCACAATCACACTCTTCACCTTTTTCCACTACATTATTACCGCAAGTACGAAAATCTTCGAGCTGAAAAATTTAACTCAAATTAAGGTATTTTATTAACACAGACATAGCATAACTATTACAGGGTGCCCACAAAATTCAGGAAAAAAAGTTCCCTGGTGGATATTTAAAATATTTTCAGACTTAACTGCAAACTTTTTTTCAAATTTCTCCCATTTTTTCCCGAACGTGTAGATCAAATAGAAAATTTATGCAAAAGAAAAAATATACAAGTATTTTAACCCGGTCATGGGAATGGGCGAAATTCTCCGGTTGTTTTTCCTGCAATAATTTTTAAATTATATTTATAATTCAAATACATGATTTTTTTAAAATTATTTTTTATTTGTTTTGTTTTAGATAGGTTATATACTATCATCCTAATAAAAATATCTAAAATATATGTTATTTTAAATTTTATTTATAAACTAAAAAATGTTGTGTATTGCTAGAAAAACTGGGGATCCTAAAACGTATATACACGTGCATGACCGTCAATGGGTTAAAGATAGTTTTGGCAGCAATGAAAAGTTTGAATAATATTCTAACATGAAACTTCCAATGATCACCACAATTCCCCGAGAAAATGGCGCCAAAATAAGGATGAAGGGGGAAATACTACTTTAAAACAATAGAAAAATTCCCTGATTTTTGTAATTTTAAAAAATCCCCAAACATTTCTCTAAATTTTTTTCCAGAATCAGAAATCTCCCTGACATTTCCCTGATTTCCAGGTTCTGTGGCCACACATTTAATCGAAAAGCACAAAAAAGATTATAATACAGAGTTATATTATGTTTGTTTTAAAATGGACTAGAATGAAATTACTGCTTTTTTAAATCCTTTATAACTTAATAACTTCGATTTTGTGTGTCGATGGGTGGCAAATCTAAGGCGGCCTAATAAACCCCCTTGCCATCATCCAATCGGGCTGAAACTTGACAGGTAGATTCGATGTTGATGATAATGCATTCTATCATATTTTTACACACATTTCTATAATCGCTTTGGGATACTAACAAATCCCATATAACCGATCATTTGTTGAAACTCTTTCCTGTTGCCAAAATTGTTTTAATCAAAATAAATAAAAGATATGTTTTTATTGCCATATGTCAGACACATCAGCTTTTGTAGATCATTGTAGATAAAAATGTATTCAGTTAAGTTTTGGGGGCAAAAAGAAGTTAGTAAATAGTTCGGAATGAATTGTTTGTTCTTTGTGGTCAAACACTAAGAAAATTCTATCTGAGCTCAAGAAGTTGCAATTGCACGTAAAAATTGGCAATGCATATAAACGATTTGTATTGAAAACTTTGTTTTTACTGGTTATATTACTAAATAATTAGCACATCAAAGAGGTATTTCATGAAGAAGCTTGTAGTTGGATCTTACCTGATTTGGTTTGTTGAATAGGCAAATGCCATGACCTATACGTAGAGAATTAACATAATCTTGTAAACTACAGGAGGAAAAATGATATGGCTGGATTTTGTTTACACCTCTAAAAATGACAGAAGGGAGATTGTAAGTAAATGACAGAAAGAACTAGATAAATGTGTTGGCACTTTACACTCAACCAACTTTAAATATAGTAAAAAATTGTTTTGGATACATATATATAAGTATTTAAGACAGTATAACTCTGACACACACATATATACATATATTAATATCTAGAAGCACTGAACATTACTAAGCAATTTAATTTATAAATTCTTAAATAAAATAAAACAATTGATATTTATTTTCATCAGAAAACAAGTCATTTTAAATGTTTTTCCGAAGTATAATGCTTAGAAATAGAGTTGGTTGTTTTCAGATTATCTGGCCCCGTCAGCAACACTAGGGCTATAATGAGCCGAAACATTCGTCATTAGACAAGCCAAAACACATTTGCAAACACCCATGCCAACACGGGACTCGGAACCCGCTACCTCGCGGTCTAGAAGCTAGCACGCTAACCACAGTACCGTTTGGTCGGCCCTCAGAAATAGAGTAAAATATTTGCGGTAAGATGAATCCACTTATATTTAAATAACTAACAACATCAGTTATAAAAGCTACCATAATCAAAATTAGAATGAAAATTATTTACAAAATTATGATGAAGAAATTTAAGCAATCAAAAAACAATCATAAACATTTGCATTAGACTATTTTAAGTAATTATAGTTAGGTTGATTTAGATTTTTCTTGAGAACACTCCACCACAAAGTTGTCCCATTAACAATTTAATGAAAATAGAAAATCTACTTAAATGCATTACATATTTATAAAAAAAAAAGATACAAGATTAACTTTTTTTTTCTAAAAAATTTCTCGAAATATGAATAAGTAATAATAATTTAAGAAATAGAAGAGTTAAAAAGAAGGGCTTACAATATTGTCTGGGCCATGATGCATCCCCACCAATCTTCACATTTGCAGTCAGCTGTGAAAAGAAGTGAACTTAAGAAACATAATCATAAATATCAAGATTGGATTACATTATACAAATTCGAAACATAATATGCAAGAAATGACTTGAGCTTGAAAAGATCAAAAGAAAAAAAAAATTCAATATAAAAATGACAATGTGCAATTATTCTTTCTTCAGTCCTGTTGAAAAATCACTAACAGGGTTCCCACTCAAATCACAGAATGAAAATCAATGACTTTTAAGGAATTAATTAATGTCTTTAAGGACCTATGAAAATTCGTTTTCAGGCATCATATCTATACTTAAATTTTTAATAAAGTATATTCCACCAAAAAAAGTTAAAAGTGGTGGATGCGCAGTACAAATATGTCGGAAAATTTTGACACAGTGCAGATAAGTGGCGGTCACGCGAGGTTAGCAAGTCCGAGTTGTATTTTTATAAATTTTGCAGCTGGACAACATCTGTAAAAATTAAGGTCTTTTAAGGACTTCTAAGCATTTTCAAGGACTTTTAAGCAGCTCTAAGCATTTTCAAGGCCTTGAAAACAAGTTAAAAAATATTAAGCACTTTTAATGACTTTCAATGACCGTGGGAAGCCTGACTAACAGGATGGTATTGGAAAGCCATTCTTTCCCAACTGTTCCACCGATAATAATGGCAGTTATATGGTATACATAAAAATAACTTCCAAGTCTCCCTAAAATGACTCACAGGACGAACCTGTTTTTATGCCGGACCAATCTGACAAGATATCAGGGCGTAGGCTAAACTAGAATAAACTTTAAAATGCTCGCAACTATATATTTATGTACACAACATTTATTTAGAAATTATTAGGTCTGCTAAAAACAAAATAATTTGGAAAAGGCGTCAATTTCAAGCCAAACAAATACGTCTCAAATCAAATTGAGCCAGCAAAATATGCATAATAAAATATTAGCAACAGATCATACTCACTCCCATTATAATGATCATGGCTCATCCCAATATTGTGTCCCAGCATATGAGTCATTGTGCTAGCGATTATATGTGGTTCGTAGATGTTTGAATCCTAAAAAGTATACATTTCATACAAAACATCAGGTATTTATGAAGCCAATGATACAATTAGAGGCATTAAAATAATTATAAATAATCTGAGTATTCTACAAAATATTAGAGCTTTTGTTATGGCATAATAAAAAAAAACTAAGAATCCACAAAAAATGACTTGAAAGTTAGTTTGTTACATATTAGTCAGTGTATATTTTATATTTTGCCAACTTTTATTGTTGTGATAGAGCTCCACAAGTCATTCCTTGTCAAATCAACTAGAAAAGAAAGAAGAAAAAAAAAAAAAAGATTTAGACACTCAACCTCTCTGATTTTTTTTTTTTTTTTCAAATCTAGTGTGAACTCTTTTTCTATGGTTATCAAGACAATTCTCGAATATTTTTATTTATATTCCTAGAGCAATTCCATTAATTTATTTCTTTATAAACATAGTACATATATATTCACATTCACTTTTATGTTAACATCTTTAGATTTAATAATATTCGTGCGATTCCAGTATAAATTCAAGAAAACGCTTTTTTTTCCCGAAAAATTGACAAAAGTGAAACATTTTATTACAACAAGGCCAAATTACAATTTTATTTTTCGGAAAAATAATATATGTTCTTGCAATCATTTTCATGTATTAAAAAAAATAGTTCCTGAAGGACCCAAATGTGACTTTTTTTATTAAAAAAAATATGTTTTGTTTAGATAAAAATCGAGTATGAACAAAAAAATATAATCAGTAGTTATTGAGAAAAAAATTATTTCTCTGACATATATGCCTCCTTTTTAAAAAATTTCAGGAATCCCAAAATTGTAAATTTTAAAGTGATGTAAAATTTCAACAAATAGGAATATTGAAAAAATATTCGAGAATTTTCTTAATAAGCGTAAGAAAAGAGGTCACACCAAATTTCATAAATAGTGGAGAGGGTGGGTGTCATGGCCTGGTTGAGCTGACGTGGATTGACCCACATAGATACTTTGACTATTTCATTATAATAAAACCTATCAATCTGTACCTATAGAATATCAAAAACACAAAATTTTTGACTTGGTTTCTTTGTATTCCAAGCTGCCAAAATTGCTCATTTTAGACTGCACATGTTAATGGTGTTATCAGTGATACTCACACTTTATTAAAAAAAAAACTTGCACAAACATTTAAGTTGAGTTAACAAGACTCTGTATCTAGAGAGTTTCACATAGTTTTGCCAGATTCTTATTAAATGGGATCAAATCTTCCAATGTCTCGAGTCACACTTAACTAATACAATACTAGTTTTCTGATTGATTTGATATTTCTCAAAGAAATTACTTACTATTTCTCAAAAAAAAAAAAAAAAAAAGTTAGAAATAAGTATTCCTCTCTCTAGTTGCAATTTGATTTCATTTTATAAAAGTGCTCTACTAAAACGTTGCAATCACCATCCTGCTTGAGGACATCTTTTTGCGCTTCTTTGTAAATATTTAAACAAAAGATATCAAATTGATCTTAGGACAACGATAACAAGGGAATAACCATAGGATTACAGAAGTGCATAGCGATATCAGTCAAGAGGCCAAAGAAAATTGATTGATGATCTGATTGATGAAAATTGATGAAAATCTGATTTCTAAAAAGAAGATACACAACATATACAATAAATTTTCTTTTATTATGTTCAAGGCAAGATTTTTTTTAAAAAAAATAACCGCAGGGTGGCCACAAAATTCAGGGGAAAAAAATTCCCCTGAAAGATTTCTAAAAAGAGGATTTGTATAATGTGTGATCCGAAGATTTCTATAATGCTTGATCAAATAAAACATGTATGGTAATAAAAAGATAACATGCCTATTTCTTAAAAAATAGTTTTGAAGGTAGTAAAAAGTTAAAATTACTCCATAACATTAAACTTCTAATGATTACCACCCAATTCCCTGGATAAATGGTGGCAAAATACAATTAAACGGAAAAACATACCGTAAAAAAAAATTCCATGATTTTCAAGACATTTAAAAAATTCCCTGACATTTCTCTGATTTTTTACAGAATCAGATATCTCCCTGATTTCCAGGTTCTGGGCCACTCTATAACAATAACAATAAAACAAATATACAATCCTTCTAACATATGTGTAATAGTTGGTAATAACCTCAGCAAAAATACTTACATACATAGCCACTAAAAATGTATTACGATAAATGCATCAAATAAACTGTTAGCTTAAAAACATATAAAAAAGAAGCTTAACATTTTGCAAACTCACTTCACTCACACCCACTGCTTTTGCTGTGCAAATACTATCAGGAACTGCCATACCAACTTCATGACCTCTGAATTTGTGGCCTCTGAAAATGGACAAGCATTCAATACCTTAGCAATAATTTAGAAAAAAAAGTAAAAATAGTATCATTGGGCACACACATTTATTACAAGAAAAAAAATTTCCGAAAATAGGGGTGTGAACATCGCACAACTTTTAACTACACTAGAATATTGATCATTACATTAAAATTTTACATGTTATTTATCGTTTTCATATTATCACTCATTTAAATATAAATGGCCACTTTGGAGATATGTATGACAATAACTTTTTCAATGGGCTAAAAAAAAAAAGCCAAGATGACAAAATTGGCAATGTAATTTGATCGACATTACATTGCCCTTTCATGTGCATGGAACAGAAAAATCATCTTAGATAGGCGATACTCAAGAGCAGAGAGTTCTGTGCTTAAAGACACTCGTTTTTCAACTTTTTACACTTTTATTGCATTTCTAAGGGAATTGACCAAAAATAATCAACAGTTTCTATGTTAAAAACTACTGACAAAAAAAAAACATTCACATTCTATTTGCAAGATTCTAAATAACTTGGGAAACAAACAAAATTGTTATAAGTGGAGGTACAATATTTTTTCTAATTAAAGCTTTCCAATCAAGAATATAACACTTCAATACAATTTCTTCACATTGTTTTTTTTTTTACGTCATAGAAGCTTAAAAACATAACATTGTGCTTTAACAACCTGTCTCTTTTTGAATAAATGTGCATTATCCCTTGAAACTTAGTACAACTTGTATAATTTAATACACAATGTATACCAAGTTTGAAGATGCATAAAATAGCTTACTATAATAAACAATAGACAATTCCCGCATTTTTTAAATTCAATTTTAAATGTTTCGAAAAAGTCATAAACACTAAAATTTCTGCTCTCTGCGTTTTTTCTTTTTTTTTTAATTTGCAACCTAAGTTTGCCTGTTACTTCATTTGAAACAAGTTGACGTGAAACACAACAGCGGAAACCAGTTTTGCAAGTTTCTTGCAAATTGCGCCAACTGGTACAGGATATGGCAACAGTCCCCCAAACACACACACCACACTAACTACTTGGCAGACGATAATCATAAAGAACAAGACGGAATGAAGTATTGTGTCATCTAACGGAAGGATGTTGCGACTTTATAGATAATAGGGGACATTTTTATGGGACAAGGTTTTGGGGTACTTTCTTTTCTAAATATTTAAATAAATAATTTTTTTAAAGAACTTTTATTTGAATATTTGGAATCAGAAAGAAATTCTTCATAAATATATAAACTAATTTCACACGATTTTAAAAAATGCAGGAATTGTCCATTAGATAGATTTGCATGACTTAAACACAGAATGAGTGTTTACTAACGTTAATAAATGTGTAGCGTCCTTGGCGACTTTGTAGAGCTTTCTCGATGCATACTCCATGAAGCTCAGCAGTGTTTGACGGACGTCACTGGTCACTTCCATCTGATCTCCGTGAGCCCATGTCTCCACATACACCACAGACACGCGAGTGTTCACAGTACGAAAATACTGAAATACAATGTTCACAAAACTGAGTCCCAAGAAATAATAATGAAATGCAAAACTATCAAGAAAAATTAATACTAAAATTCACAGTGTATAACTAAATAAAAAAAAATTAGTACTGAAACTGAAAATGCCTAATTGAGTGATAAAAAGGAATACTGAAGTTTGCAGCACACAAAGTGATAGAAATTAATACTGAAATTTACAGTGTCTAACTGAGCAAAAATAATTAATACTGGAATTCATACAATGCCTAATTGAGTAACTCAATTAGACACAGCAATTATGCAATATACACTGAAATTTATAATTAAAAAAACAAATTTCAAAAAATTTAATAACATATTAAAAAAAAAATTAGTACTGATACTGAAAATGTCTAATTGAGTGATAAAAATGAATACTGAAGTTTGCAGCACACAAAGTGATAAAAATTAATACTGAAATTTACAGTGTCTAACTGAGTGAAAATAATTAATACTGGAATTCATACAATGCCTAATTGAGTGATACAAAATTAATATTGAAACTCCAATGCATAATTGAGTAACTCAATTTGACACTGCAACTATGTAACATATACTGAAATTTATAATGCACTAACAAATTACACAAACTAATATTCAATTCAAAACATATTTTAACAAAAATTAATGCTATATTTTGTAGCTCAAAATGAGTGATAAGAAACTCCTCCCGTACTTATAGTCTAAAGAAATTTCAGATCATACAAATTTGAATCTTACCATGTCAACACAGTTGACGATTTGGATGGCATCATTGACAACTTCATTTCTACTAGCATTTCGGTTATCAAACTGAAAAAAAGAATAAATTACATACTTATTTTTAGAAATTTAAAATAAAATGAATCTAAGCATATTGTATGATCTAGTAAGGGCTTTTCAAATTAATTGTTAATATTATTGGGAGTTAACATTAATATTATGCAAAAATTAATTTTATTTATGTTCATATTAAATAATACATTCCAATTACTATGAAAAATTTCAACAAATAAAAGCATATCAACTCAATTATGAGATTTTAGCATGGGGACATTCAAAGTATTGTTTTAACATTGTAAAACATTGTTTTAAATTTCTGTTACTTGCAGAAACATCTTGGAGCTTATCCAAGGACTCTCAGAAATCAAGAAATGTATGGGGTTATTAAACAAAAAGTGTTTAAGGGGTCCTAGATCACAAAATTTGAAAAATTCTCAATTTTATTTTAATTACTGCAAAAAATAATAAAAATATTTCTGAATAAAATAACATAAAAATTTTGTTGTTGTTAGAACTTGAAATACTTATGTTTTTGTTACATGGCAACTGTATCTCGGACATGCTGTCTTGAAACTTTGAAACTCGTTTTTCTCGGTGATGGCCTTTTGTCCCTTTTTTGAGTTCAAATGGATATAACTTAAAAAGTACTTGTTATAAATACATGAAACTTTCTGCAATTATTTTTCTAATATATTTCTTTAATTTATCTTTGGGAATTGCGTATTTTTATTGAACTTTTTAAAAAAAGAATTTGGAATTTAGCATACTATGGGTTTTATAAAGTTTTTGCACAAAATATTTTTTATATTTTTTTCTAAATATTTTATGGAAAAATCATTAAGACAATTTATGGTATGAATTATAAGTAGTAATTTAATGCAAGAAAATGAAGTAATTTTTGAAAAAAGTTTTTTATATATATCAAATTTAGGAAATGTCTAAATTTTGAAGTTTTTTTTAATTTAAAAAAAAATATATATATTTTTTAAATTTGAACATTTAAAATAGTTATTTTGTGAGTTTCGCAGCCTAATACAATACTGCATAAAAAATGTCAAGAAAATAATTCTAAAAATATAGATTTTAGAATTTTGTGTCCTGGACCCCTTAGTGTCTCATAAGAACAACTCTGATAGTAGAAACACTTTAGTAACATACTCACCATGGCTTGATCAAGAACTAAAGCCAATTCTACAAACTTGTTAACCTGCCTCACATCTTTCTGAAAAATCAATTCAATATAGTATTGGAAAGAACAGTTTTATTTCGAAGAAGTTCTATAACTATTGCAACCTACTTTTAAGCGTGATTGATGTGTAGGTCTCATACGAAACATTTTAAAACCCCATTCATGCATCCCAGTGTTACCTGAAAAAAAAATATCACTTAAAAACTAGCAATCAATTTTTTATAAAATCCTTTGTGAAGTCATGGGGATTCGAAAGAATTTAACAGTTTCAATCAAGATATTCTATTAAACAATGTTGAGCTACACATTTCCACCAACATTTTAAGACACTTTAAAATATTCATACAGTCACACCAGCATATCTTGAAAACTTCTACATCTCAAAATTCCTGATATTTACAATTTAAATGCAATGTGTTTTCTATGTTTATCTAGAAGAAATTCCTTTCAAAACCTCTGTATCTCGAATTTCAAAATATTATAAATGACAAAAATTATTTCTTTTCCAAGTACAAATAATAAAAAAACAGCTTCGAACCAAATGAAATCTTCAGGAAATGAAATTCTTAAAATCCTTAGACAAATCTATGCAACTGATAAATAAAATTATTCTTTTCATAGATAAGTGTAGTGCAGATATCGACATGCCTGCTTTGAAAAACGTAAAGTTTTACCTGCAAACGAATCAACCAAGTTGCAACTTCAAAAGCTCCTTAGTCTCAATAAGTATTGAAATTGTACGAACATTATTTGATTGGCTACGATCAGGTTCAAATTAATTTATTTCTATATTAACTTACAATGATAAATTCTCTATGGAAAGAGTGTAATTAAATTAAGAAAGGAATCTAAGCTTACAACTAGAGTAAAGAAGGGGATGAAATTAATTTTGATATGAAATTCAAGGACTTTTAAAGACCTAAATAATATTTCTTAAGGACCTTCAAAAATTTGTTTCCATGCCTTAGGATGTTTGTAAGTGATTTTACTGCAACTTTGCTCAGAATGTTAATATCAAAATCTTTCATGCACAATATGTCTTACAAACAGACTTTGATGGTGGTCTTTGATCTTTTAGCTTGCAAAACATAAATCAGGGTTCCCACTCAAATCACAGAATGAAAATCAAGGACTTTTCAATGACTTTTAAGGACCTAATTGTTGTTTTTAAGGACCTATGAAAATTCATTTTCAGGCATCATATCTATATTTAAATTTTTAATAAAGTATATTCTACCAAAAAAGTTAAAGTTGGTGGATGTGCAATACAAATATGTTGGAAATTTTTGATACGGTGCAGATAAGTGGCGGACAAGCGGGGATAGCAAGTCCGAGTTGTATTTTTATAAATTTTGCAGCTGGACAACATCTGTAAAAATTAAGGACTTTTAAGGACCTCTAATCATTTTCAAGGACTTTTTAGCACCTCTAAGCCTTTTCAAGCACTTTCAAGGCCTTGAAAACAAGTTCAAAAATATTAAGCACTTTTAATGACTTTCAATGACCGTGGGAACACTGTTAAACACTCCTCTCTCATGTTCGTCTCACTGAGTACAGTGTGTAACTACAACGATTCGATTTCTACTCCACCAATCAGCAAATAGGAAACCAAACGATGTACAAGTTGACGCATGCGTAATACAAATATACCAAAAAACGTTGATGCTGAGCAGATAAGTAACAAAAATTAAGGACTTTTAAGGCCTGGAAAACCAGTTAACAAATACATTAAGCACTTTTAACGACCAAGGGAACCCAGCAAAAGATTGGTAAAATAATTAATATTTTGTTGCTTAGTGAAAAGGTGCTAACTCCAATTTCTCAAAGTTTTTAGAAGAGCAAAAAAAGATCTCTAAAATGCGACAAGTACCACTCATTCATAGACAATATTTTGTAATGATATAAGTGTGGCTTTCACCAATCGACTGGCCTTCTTTTTCTGTATTCACAATGTAATTTCAACCCAAAAGTGAAGTCAGCAGCCTTTCATTCTAAGTCAACGATTTCGAGAATGCAGATGTTATACAATGAAATATTTCAAATATTCTTACCACAAGTGTGCTTATCTTTAGATTCAGAAAAATATCGATAAATAACGTGTGGATGCTTTTTCTGAAAGAGATAAATTAAAAATTAAATTCATCGCACAGTTTTCATACATCTTTAGATAAAGAAGTTAAATAAGTTTTTTGACTAACATGAAAGATATTTTCAAATAAATATATTGAGTATTAAAGCATATATTAAGCATTAAAACTTAGTATATTTAAGCATACAAAACACAATAGGTAAAATATTGGGTACATTTTGTAATAAGTAAGAAAATATTTTTTTATTTATCAATAAAATGGCAAATGGTGCAAGAGGTTATAAAAAAACCATTCATCGTAAATATCAATAGTTTTTCATTGAATTTTCAATCGCCTTGAAAAAAAAATGCATTGTAGATCACTCAAGGAAATTAGTAATGTAAGTTTCTTCAAACACATGTTAAAAAGAACAAAATATTAAATAAACGAATACATAAAAAAGATACAGTAATAAGTGATTGCCAGCCCAGATCTAAAGTGCATTAACAATCACCGAAATCTGATTAAATATTATTTGAAAAATATCACAATTTAATCTTAATAGTTATGTCTTCAATGTCAATCATAATTTAATGACAACTAAAATTAATAAATAAGTTTTTGCACTTTTCAACAGATAGAACTCCCAAGCAAAAAGAGTATTAATCCATTAATTGAGGGAAAACAAATTAAATAAAAAGACTACACATCCCTTTTAGTTCAGTTCATTACCATCTATTACCGGTGTTAAATATGTGAATCTATTTTTAAATCTTTTACATCAACTTCAAATTTGTGTGTATGTTTGTCGATGATGGGCAAATCTTTGGAGGCCTAATTAACCCCCTTGTCGTTATCCAATTGGGCTGAAACTTAGCAGATAGATTCGATGTCAATGAACAAGTTTTAGAGGCTGTGATTGTCACTAAAAGGTATCTTTTACTGAATACTTATAAACCAACTAGACATCATCTAATCGTACTGATCATTGCAAAAACTCCTTCCTGTTGCCAAAATTGTTTTAATAAACAGTAAAATTGTTTTAATCAGAATAAATAAAAGACATTAGGATATGCGTGCATAAATTTACATTCAATTTTAATAAATAAATTTTGAAAAGTAGTTTACCATATATTTTGCTGATAGAGATGTTTTTAATTCGATGTTATATTAAATTTAATATGCTAATATTAAACATTAAATGCCAACACCAAGCACATGCTGGCAACAGAAACAGCGCTTTGTTAATGAATATAAAAATTGGCAATGCATATAATAAATTTATATTAAAAACTTTTTTATGGGTTATATTGTACAGCATTTTTTTTTTCTTCTTCTAAATGTTAGATATAGGAAATGTATTTGTAAAATAAAAAATGAGAAAACTTCTTAAAAGAAGTGCGATATCAAATCCAACTTACGGACTGATCTCCACCATAAAACGGATGAATTACAAATGTATCATTTCCAACATGAAGAATACCACTAAAAGGAATAAAATGAAAAAAATATATAAATACAAGTTGTGAATACAGTCCTCATAACATGAAAGGGCCATAAATCTGTTTTTAAAATTCACACGCTTTCCATTCATCTTCATTTAAGTTCTTTTATTAAAACAAAAATACCATTTTAACCACATAAGAGTGTCAACACTAAAAAACTAATGAAAGAACCTTGGAAGCAAAGAATAACTATCAAATATAACAACACTTCCAATCTAAAATAAATACTATAATTCCGAAATAAATCTCTACTACTTATTTTGCGCAAATAAAATACTCTATAACAAGCAAAATTGTTAAGATTATCATATAAACTTTTCTGACTATCTGGATAATAACATCATGTAATTTAAATTAAGCGTATTTTAAAAAAGGAATAAACTATAATTAACTTTAGTGAGTACATTTACAGTAACTTTAAATGATACTAGTCAGTTTCATTTAAAAAACTTTTTAACTGACTTAGTTAAATGCACAAGTATGTTGATTTATTTCAAACTTACTAGAAACATTACCGTATGTTACAAGGAAAAGCCAGTTATGTTTACTTTAAGTGACAGGAAATATACAAAACTCTCACCAATTGAAATCTTAGCCAATCATGACTTTTCAAATCAAAGCAGAATGTCTCGTCAATCAAAACAACATTAAAATATATGTGGTGGAAATTTAGATTGCAGTTTTAAATTAGTTAAAATTATTTTTAGTTCAAAAGTTGAATACGAATATAAATTATAATTCACTTTAGAAATAGCTCTATAGGTAGACCAGACTATCTCCACTTGCCCTAATTTTACAGGAAAATGACACAAACTCTCTTCTTGTGCTTTTTTATTTGAAAGGAAGTCTTGCAGGAGTTGCATACTAGGGTGGGACAAAAAAAAAATCTTTTTAAAATGCATTAGGTGAAAGAAATTGTTAAATCTCTTGAAAAGAAAATCTGTAAAAAATGTATATATATATTCTGTTCATACAATCACTTGAAAGTTTTAAATATGAAAAATACCTTTTCCCATCAATCACTATGTTATAGAGACACAATAGTTTGCATCATGTGGAATGAAACAGATAGAATGTGGGAAAAAATTAATCAATAACAAACGTTTGTGCATAGCCTTTGAAACATTGATAAAAATTGTACTTTGGAGGATTTCAATGTGAGTGGCCTTTCTCGTGGCATCTTCCTTTGAAGTTCATTAACTCACATGATAAGTCACTGGATTGTGGATGTAACACAAAATGTGTGTGCATATTAAAAACAGAGACTCGTTAAAAAAAAATGGACCATTTCAAATGTTCTTCCATTAACAGACTGAGAGGGGACTGCAATTTTTGGATCCCATCGAACATCATTCTGATTTTTTTATAGAAATTATAGAAAAGTGAGTAGATTACGAATCCACTGGTCTGCCGTGGCAAAAATGGCCGAAACTGGTCAAAAATCGACTTTTAATAAGTTGAACTAAATCCAATTGCCAAATGGGCCATAACTTGCCAAATAATGAGCTTTTTTTTTATTTGGTAACCCTCACTCTTTAATTATCAATTAAGAAGGTTGCAGACGATTCAGATATCTGGCAACAATCTACTTGCATCTATTAAAAGGGAACCAAGTTGGCAATAAACATTATGTCACGGATGATGTAACTGATATCGATAATTCGGCTTACTTTTAAAAGATACACATTTTCCAAGCCAGATATCAAAAATCGTTTGCGCTTTTTCTCATTGAAAATCAAAATACAGGGTTGCCAGACGAAATTTGTTTTCTCTTTTTGGCAAGTTATAACATATTTGGCAATTGGATTTTAGTTCAACTCATTCCAAGGCGATTTTTGACCAGTTTCGGCCATTTTTGCCATGGCAGACCAGTGGATTCCTAATCTACTCACTTTTCTCCAATCTGTATAAAAAATTCAGAATGATGTTCGTTGAGGTCCAAAAATTGCAGTCGCCTCTTGGACTATAAGTTGCAGCAGGTAAATACCTTATTGCAGTTGAGTGAACTTGTACAAAAAAAAAAAAAAGAAAAAAAAAGGTTAGTGAGAGAGCGCAGTTATTATACACTGCAAATGTGATGGAACCAAAAAGATTCTGGAGATAGAGTTAAGGTTCACTCATCTTCAATAGAAGTATGGTTTGGAAAAAATAGGTCAGTAGACTTGCAGGAAAACATAAAACCAAGAGAAAAGGCAAAACAGAAAGATCAATTTGTATGATTGCTACAGACGAAACCAATGTTCTAGTATGTCGAGTGATTTTAAGGATAAGATGTCCATCAAATCTGAATTGAACCTGAGGATGAATAAAAAAAGTACAACAGAAATGAAATTGACAAAGATGAGTTATTCGAGCCACACAGGAATTTAAAAACATCTAAACTTATGCAGATGGGAGTGAAACTAAAAACAATAGATTTGAAAAGTAACCGGTGTAGATTCAGGCAACAGTTGCAATTATGTCTAGCATGCTCCAAGGATTCAAAGTGCATCACTGGGATATAGAAACCAAAAGAAAAGTGAACCAAATGAATAATGGCATGTTTTTTAATGAGAATTATTACCCAATAATTAAAATACGAAGGTGTCTGCATACCAGGGGCGCAGAGAGTTTTCTTAAAAAATTAGGTAGGAATTTTAGAGACAGTTCCAAAAATCTCATGGATGGTTTTATAAAATTAGGGATATTTATTTTGAAGCTGACATAGCCTCCTAACACAGACATTCTTTTTAAAGCATGTTTTAATACTGGAAAGAAAACTGTAAATTTTTTAAAAATTGATTAATTAATAATTAAAATTCCAAAAAGATTTTTTCCTATGGAGGACTACCTGATTTTTTTCACTGGTTCTGGAGGAAAATTGGGGAGATTTCGAGGTTTTTAAATTTTTTTTAGGAATTATCCAAAAATTTCAGCACAAATTTAGGGAGAAACAAAAAATTTAAGGAATTATAGGGCGAACACGACCCTTGATATACTGTTAAAAATAAGAATCACCACTAGCTGTATAGAACTTACCTAACTCCATTACATGTGCGAAAGGCAGCAATGGCTCCAGGATAGTCCCTTGTTGTCCCATGATAATAACAGTGCTCGATTTCCTAAAGGAATATAAAATCGAAACAATTACAATGGAAGAATGTAATAAGGTAAAACAAGCGTTGCTTTAAAATAATGATACTGATTGCTTTCAATGCAAGTAATGTTGATTACATCCGCTTTTGAGATGAAAAACTTTCGATACAAGTCTGAAGTGCTTACTAAGAATATCAGAGTTAAGAGTTCAATTTATTAATGTCTAATGATGCTTTACATGAAGCAGAGCAATTAGAAGGTGCAATATTATTACCCACAACATCATATTAGTTATGTAATATGCTATAACAAAAAGTAAAAAGCTTTTAAACACACTTAAAAACAACTTTTATTAGATTTTGTAGATTTACTAGAGGTTATCCTTGAGAACAGCCACACATTAAACAAGGTTAAATTTAAACACTTCAATTTATTTAAAGATTTAATTTAAATTTATTTTAGAATACATTTTAAAAGATATTTTTAGTAGATTAAATTTACATTAACCAATATGTTTGACACTTAAATTTTGTTAACTTTTTTATTGCAGTTAAAAGTTATTCAAAGACAAGATAACGGAAGCCATGCAATATGAAATTAACAAATTGGTTCTGTAACTGTGTTCATATAAGAAAAGAGCACAAACCTGAGTAGAAAATTGTTGAACACCCTCAGGAAGAAAATGCTTTTGTATTAAATTTGGTGCTAATAAGTGCCTAGAACAAAAAGCACGACTTATTAAATTTTGTACAAAAACATTGTCGAAGTGATGAAGAGTGATCGTCAATCTTTTAAGAATACAAGGTCACTGAAATATTGATCATGAACAGACAAAACTAAAACAAATAAACAACAAAAGAATTACAGCTCATTTAATTGCTCGCTAAAACCTATTTCAAAGTTTTAATTCTAAACAAAAATTATAACATTTTGTAGTTTCTCATACACTATGGTGTTAGGATTTTAACAATTAAATTATTCAATGCTAACATATTCAGGGTGGCCACAACATTCAGGAAAAAAAGTTCCTTGATAAGATTTCTTAAAAATTCCTTGATTTTACAGCATTTTTTTTTTTTTTTTTTTCAAATTTCTCCAATTTTTCCAAGATGCCAGATGACCAAATAGAACATTTATGCCAAATAGATAATACGTCAAATTTTTAAAAAATGATTTTGGCAGTGATGAAAAGTTTAAATTCAGGGTTCCCACTCAAATCACAAAATGAAAATCAATGACTTTTAAGGAACTAATTAATGTTTTTAAGGACCTTAAAAAAATTGTTTTCAGGCATCATGTCTGTATAAATTTTTTTTATAAAGTATATTCATTCTACCAAAACAGTTACAAGTTGGCGCATGTGTCATACAAATATGTCAGAAAATTCCGATATAATGAGGATAAGTGGCGGACACGCGGGGATAGCAAGTCTGATTTGCATTTTTGTAAATTTTGAAGTTAGTCAACATACACAAAAATTACAGACTTTTAAGGACCTCTAAGCATTTTCAAGGACTTTTAAGCACCTCTAAGCATTTTCAAGTACTTGAAAACAGGTTCAAAAATATTAAGCAGTTTTAATGACTTTCAATGACCGTGGGAACCCTGTAAATTATACTGTAACAGGAAACTTTTAACGATTACCACAATTCAATGGGAAAATGGCACCAAAATACGGATGAAAGGGGAAACGTATCTTCAAAAGAATAGAAAAAATTCCTGATTTTAGCAAATTTTTTTTTAAATTCCCTGACATTTCCCAAATTTTTTCCAGAATCAAAAAGCTCCATAACATTTCCCCGATTTCCAGGTTCTGGGACCATTACGATATTGGTGAAGGGGTGCCTAAATTTGTCACCAGCCCAGTGACCTGCATAAAATTCAGAATTCATTGAGTCAGTAATGCATGCGTTAACAGCCCAAAAAAAGTCCCAATTTACTGTTCCGATTTCGCACAAGTTCTATTATAATTGTTCAGATATCCGAAAGTCAAATATTTTGAAGCACCAAATAAGGCATATGCTCAGAAATTATACCAAAGAGGCCTAGAGAGTGATGAAAGATTGAAACAATCACTTTCATAATGCACAACTTAAATGAATAAAAAAAAAAAGCTACTCACGTATTGAGCTCTAAATCAATTCGAAATTTGTAGCTAAAAGCTTTGATGAGCAATGAAGTTTGATGATAGTGTTCCCCAGTCTGAAAAAAGAAAATGCATTATTAAGGCATGAACAATAAGGAGCGACTCCCCCCCCCCCCCCATCAGCCAATATCTCCAAACAAGACACTTTTAAAGCCAAAGAAGAAAAATAAAATTGTTAGTTTCCTTTAACCCTACCTACCCTAAAATTACAATACAAAAAATTCTTCCCTACAATTTTTTAAGACTTTTGAAAAAAATGTAATTATATATAAAAAAAAAAAAAAATGCTTAATGAGCAGTTAAACCTTTTGCATAATTTTTTGTGTTTGAGCAGTTAAATCTTTTGCATAATTTTTTGTGTATTGAGCAGTTAAACCTGATGAAAAATTATAAACACTCACTAAACTAAAATATCCAATTTTGGTATATACCCAGGATGTTGACCCACAAAAGTAAATCTACCCAAATATTTTACCCACCCTGATATGTCTGTCCATAGTACAGGAAACAAACCTTTATTATTATTCTTTATTATTTTTTTGGTCTAACCACACTAATCTACAACTACTTCACTTTTGGCCATGAAATATGCCAAAATTCATAATGGTTTAGGAATTTCCCACTTAGGTTAGAAGGTACAATTCGTTAGCATTAAAAAATAATTATAATAAACCTACTACTAATTAGATGATTTTTTAAATAAATTGATAGAGATTAATTTATGTGGAAAAAAACAAACAATTGTGACTTTATTTTAACTCTTTTAGATCTAAAAGAACAATAATGCACAACTATTTAAATGTTAACAGATTAAATGTTGCATTTGTATTTTAAAGAAAAATAATACTGTAATTGTTTTTTGTATGTTACAGCACTTCTGAACATCTTCCGATTTAAATTTAAGAAGCTCAGTTGAGCGGGTTTGTCTTACTTAAAACAAACGGATTTATTTACTTCAGAATTGAGCAAGTTTTTATTATATTTAGTATATTTTAATCTTAAAATTTAACAATGAAGACGACAAAAAGATTTCATTTTTTAATTTGAGTACTGAATGTCAAAAAATAAAGCCCACTTTTTATCACCCCCCCCAAAAAAAAAATTCAAGCAAAATAAATTATTAGGAAGATGATAAAAATTACTTTACGAGATAAGTTTCGACTTTAAAAAATAGCTCTTTTAAAAATATGTTCCGAGTATTAGTAGTTTAAAAAATTTGAAAATTCTAGAGTAAGAATTTCAATTACATGGACACTCGATAGCAATAGTACCTTTGCTTGGAGGATTATTCTATTGAGAGAAATAAAAACTTACTTTGTTGGCACCAGTTTCCCTCGTAGAAATCCCTAATTTCACATGCTGCCGAATTTGAACAGGATAAATAACTTCATAAATTCGACTAGGAATACTAGCTATGAGCCTCTCGTTTTCTGGATAGAGCCTTTTAAGTTTCTCAGCGACTGAAAGCAGAAATTTCTAATTAACTTACATTCTAACGCATTTCATTTTTCAGCTTAGATCACGAAACAATTTTCCATTACAAAGTGAGTACTCATATTAAATTATTTGTAGCTGATACTTCTAAAAAAAAAGTCATTTAAAAAGATAAACCACATATATTAGCCTAGGTATGGAAGCTTTTTAAAATATCAGGAATATAGTACATTTTTCTACTTGAACAATTGGATCTTTCAAATATTCAATGGCTAGACTATTAAATTAATTGCACATCATACTGTCGAAAAGGTTAGATAACTGACTTTCCTGTTTTACAAGCCTACAAGCGTTCAGGTTTGAAAAACTCGGTGAGTTATTCTTCACACTATTTTTGCACTGGATACAATTTAAGCCACAAAAAGCATATGTAAAGCATGCAATAGAACACCTTTACTAACAAAGATAAAACTTCCAAGTATGGTACAAATTCTGCGCCGAGAATTGTTTACCGAGAAACGCACCAAATTATGGCAACCATAGGCAGTTCATATATTAAAAAAATGGCGGCGGCTCCCATGCCATTTGTTAAAAATGACCTTGGCACAGAATCCATTCGATACTTGGAATTTATCCCTAAAAAAATAACTAATTATACAAAAATTAAATAATTGAAGCAATTTTTCTAAAAGAAGAAGAAAAGAAAAATATAATCATATTGTAGATGAAAAATAGTCAGACTGTAAACAAACAATTTTTATCCAAAACATTCGCCTTAAAGGTGCAAATATAGCAACCTTCTATACTAAATATCTTCGGATATTTTACTTCATTCATAATAGATACAGGCTATTTACTTACTGGTCTGCAGCAAATTATAGTAAGTATTTAAATTAGATTTAGTCACTTAACGTCATACCTTTTGGAAGTGGGTTTAAAAGTTAACGGAAAATTTCTACAAAATGTTTTAAAATCTAAACATTCTATTTATTTTCTCACAAAATAACTATATTAGGGTATACAAATCGTTATGGGCAGTGGTTTACAAACACATTTGTGCAATTCTTTTAAAAAGACTATAAAAGATAGATGCTGTTACAGAACAGTTATTTCCCACTTCAGTAATTTATACAGATCAATACAATTGAATTAGTAATAATCTAAAACACAGATTTTTATTCGACAGTACATTTTCCTACTGTTTTAGTGGCCGCGCATATACCCCTTCAACTTCAGATTACGTCACAATCAACTGCTAATTTCGCGGGGAAATGAAACATTAATACACATCGCAATTGGCTAATGGATTGTGACAATTCGAATTTATATTTAAATGTACATTATAATCGATCATAAATATATCCCGTGTGTTACCAATGAAAGGCCAGAAAAGTAACGCCTTACATCAAATACATGCGACCGTACTAAGAACAGAGAAGATTTTTTTATTATTATTATTATTTAGTTATTTATTATTATTATTTTTATTTTTTTTAGCCAAATTGAGTTATTTTTTCTAGGAGATTATCTGGAATTTGTTCTACTTATAAGTGAAGTTTAAGGGTCGAATCGGAATTGAAAATACTTAAAAAAGTTTCATTTTGAAATGGATTGTGCTTAGCAAAGCAGGATGATCCTGATGTAAGCAATTATTTTGAGACTCTGGTAAACCTCTTGTATGAATCCAACCAATCATAATAAAAATAAACTTTATGCATAAAATTTTTATAGTTGTCCATCAAAAAAGCCCGCATTTCAATCCCCGTAGCAGTTTAATGTGACGTCGCAATACGAGAGATCATAAATATTAATCAAATGAAGTTACTCAACAATTTTTTTTACACCTTTGATAAGAAAATGAACACCTTATTTTCCTTTTTGGTGGATTAAATATTTTAAATAAATGGATTAAATATTATTATTATTTTGCGAAATTATCTATTTTAACTAGAAAATAATGAGAATATTTTTTCCTAATGCAAAAACAATAAGATCTGATGAACATTCACAAGACTATGAGTTAAAAATCATCTGTACATTTATTTCATTCCATTCTATTTAATGTTCAGTTTAAACAACATGCAATCGTATTTTTAAGAGGGATCGTCAGTTTTACCCTGTCTTAATGGCTTATTTACAAATTACAATGGTTGCTGTAATTTGGTTAAAAGCGATACAATTTCTTTTAGATGAAAAACCAATCTGGTGAACTGATGATTAACACAAGTTTAACAAAAATAAAATAATTTAAACATTAAAGGAGAACAAAGAAAATCTTGTTTTTTTACTTCAACTTGTGAGACATGAGTTTTTAAGTTAAATTATTAAAACAAACCCTCGTATTTTTCTTCATTTATTACCAAATATTTCTACATTTAATGTAGCAATTAACGATAGATAAAATTGACGATCACTGTAGAAAAGATAAAAATTAAAAAGGGAGCAAAATTATTTCCACTTGGCAACAAAATCGGTCTATAATCGGTAAAATCGTTCCAACCAAATTGTGCCAAAGGGCTTCAACTTCGTTCCAGAACTTATTACATTAGTTGAGCATAGGAACAAAGACGAATTTTCGAAAATTGTCGATTTTGTTGCAGAGTAGAAACTCAGTACAAAGAATGTGGTTATAAGGTTAGTATTACTTACTAATGGGCCGACTGCTGTCATCCGAAAAATCATCGAATATATCAGGAGCTACAGAAGAAAAGCAAGGAAGAGGGGTTACAGAAAAGAAGAGTGGTTAGAAACATTTCTACAGAAATACTACAATTACAGTTAGGTAAAAAGGAAGGGAAGAATCGATAAGAAATGATGTATTGAGAGTTGATAGAGTAACATCGAATAAAAACACTTTTTTTGGTATGGTTTCCATTTTTATTTTTTTTTTTCGATGTTATTACGAAACATAAAAGTAAATGCTTGTAATACTCAATTTCAAATATTTTAATTATATATGAAAGTCAGCAAAGGAGAAAATCAAATGATCTCTCTCGATTACTCAGGGTTCCCACTCAAATCACAGAATGAAAATCAATGACTTTTAAGGACCTAATTAATGTTTTTAAGGACCTATGAAAATTCGTTTTCAGGCATCATATCTATACTTAAATTTTTAATAAAGTATATTCAACCAAAAAAGTTAAAGTTGGTGGATGCGCAATATAAATAGTCGGAAAATGTTGATACGGTGCAGATAAGTGGCGGTCACGCGGGGATAGCAAGTCCGAGTTGTATTTTTATAAATTTTGCAGCTGGACAACATCTGTAAAAATTAAGGACTTTTAAGCACCTCTAAGGATTTTCAAGCACTTTCAAAGCCTTGAAAACCAGTTCAAAAATATTAAGCACTTTTAATGACTTTCAATGACCGTGGGAACCATGTTACTTAACTTTGGAAATGTTTTGAATTGCAGAAGATGAAATTGCATTGTACAAGAAAAACCCCATTGCGATTTTATGAAATTTCTTGTTTAAATATTTATAATATAATTTGTGCTTCAAGAATCTTCTTGAATTACAACTTTCGGGTAAAAGAGTCAACTGCCTTTCAATAAATTGAAAATGGTTAACATTATGTTTAAAATCTTTATATTAATATTAGAAGCTAGAGATCATGTTTACATGAAAACTAGGCGTAATATTAATTTGTTATCGTTTGATTTTCAAATATTACTCTAAAAGTATTACGCAAGCAAACACATACCATTTAATAATAAACATATTCATAGAAAATATATTTATTTACAAGAGATGGTGCTATAGAGATTCAATCTTTTCTAAGTTGGATTATAATCAAGAAAGTTTTATACATAATTCAATTAATTATGTTAATAAACTGATATTAAAGGTAATTTCCAACACATTTTAGAGAAAAGTGGAAAAAAAATTACTGATTTAAAAAAATCTTCAAGGCATTATTTTGATGCACATTTCTCTTGATAAAGGTTTATAGCCAGTTTTACATCTGAATGTAATGAAATTTAACCTTGTCAACATTTCAACTTGATTATATATGATGGTTAAAATTAAACTGACGATACTCAGAGATTCGCAACTCCAGTTCCATTGAATGGATCGGAATGAAACTTCGAAAATAGGTTATGTAGATCATGCGGTCGAGGTTTCTGTCAAAAAAAAAAAAAAAAAAAAAAAAAAAAAAAATAGTTTAAAATTTTGCTAGAAGGTGGCGTTGTAAATATAAGAGTTCAAAAATCAAAGAATGACACAATATTTTATTTATTTACATACCTGTATGCTCTATGTGCATACCTTGAAATGCCAAATTACATGAACTACTCATTTACATAGGGTTTTACCAGTAGAGCGCCATCTATTAACAGCATTTCGAACTATTTTTGTTATTTGACGGAAACCCTGACCGCATGATCTACATGACATATATTTCAAGTTTCATTTGGAATTCATTTCAGTAAAACCAGAGTTACGAGCCTCTGAGTGTCGTCAATTAATTTCAACCACCCTGTATATACGAGTATATATGGAGTTGGATTTATTTATGCTAGTGTGAAATATCAATATATCATGATGATATCATGATGATATCATAAAGTCATAAATGTCAAGCTCAAAGAGATGCGATATCAAGGATTGACAATTTTATGTTACCTTTACACTGAAAGTACTTTTATTATTTCGATGCTATCCGAAAACGAACGAAGATTTATGACACCAAATCACTTAATTAACATCCACTCCATGATTCACTCAATACTGAAATAAATAACACATAACGCGCATATACTTTGTTCCACACTGAAAGTACACAGTTAAAGGTTGTGGCAGTTGCATACAGAATTAAACACTTCCTGGCGCACTTGGTTGTGGTTGGACTTCTTTGACCAACTTCATGCTCACCAACATTCCTACATCCAAAATATTATTCGACAGTGTTCCAAATGACATGATAATAACTATCTTCCAAGACGATCTCCGAAAAACTCAATCCACTGGGGTTGTATCAAGTTAATACAGACACCAGCATTCGTTCGAATGCAAAGTTTAAATGAAGACTGGCACTATCCCTTTGATTATGTAACACTAGTGATATTTCTTAACCCTTTGGTGGTTCCACAAAGAAACCTCCTACTTACATTTTTATTTATATAGTATACGCAGACTGAGCGAAATCACGAATCGTAGAAATTATAACTTACAAAAGTTAAAATAAATATTTCTTTTGCAAAAAGGAGCTATACTCTATCATTTTTCTACACAATAAAATCTTGATCAAAAATAAAATCTTGGCGCGATCTAAAAACACAAAAACGACCCATACTAAATGTCATTAAAATCAAAATCCGTGCTTCAAAGTTATTGGTTTACACTCCAAAAGAACACTTTCAGCTATTAAATCCTATCATATGACATCAAATAAAATTTTATCAGTATTAAATGTCTTCGAAATGACCCTTGATTTTCATGTCCCCATACACAGTTTTCAGTATACATCAGGTCATAAAAATGCAGCCTGTAATTCATCCACTAAGATAACACCATTTTATAAAGTCAAGCCAATCAATCATTCACCCACTTTAATTATTCGCCAACATATTCATAGTTCTCCGAGATAAGCTTTGAAATATTAGCTTTGGCGACCCTTCCTTCCCTTGGCATTCAATAATTAACATTACTATCACGCACGTAAGAGGAAGGAAGCCAAATGTGTTGAATGTGGTGGCGACTGAAGTTCTGAAATTTCAACAACTGATAAGTCGGAAGTTGAACGTGGGGACATTTTTGACTGTACGCACCTTCCTTGGCGTGATCTAATATGATAATTTAGAGAGAGAAAAAATTGAAATAAGTAGTTCTAAGATGTAGTGTGATAAAAATTCAAATTTTAGAACGAATAATCATGTTTGAATTATAATGCAGAAGGGTTGGTTGTATTCAGATTATCTGGCGCCGTCAGCAACACGAGGGCTATAATGCGCCGAAATATTCGTCATTAGACAAGCCAACATACATTTACAAACACCCATGCCAACACGGGACTCGGAACCCGCAACCTCGCGGTCTAGAAGCTAGCAATAATGCAGAAGGGAAAAAAGGTGTCAGTAGTACCTTCCTTCCGTTGTCTTGCTACGGGTCCTCCTTACTTGCTATTTATGGACTATTAAAAGACACTTCATATTTCGGTATCGCTTGTTTCATTCAACATTTCTTACAGTGTTATGAGGTTCAAATGTCCTGTCATTCCCAGTCTAAATTGTTAACTTATTGAAAGAATGCCCTATATAACACTTCTGAATAATATGTTAGGAATGGGTCTATAAAATGATTCACTTGCATTAAGGTACTTTTTAAACTTGCCATAGAGTTCTGAAATTTAAAAAAATAATTAGTTCTCCGACTGAACTTTTGTCTAAAGTTGCTGGAATTCTAAAATATCAGGCCGTAATGTAAGTCCCATCAGAAGCAATATTTGTGTACTTGTTAGCAGTGTATCCACCAATTGTCCAAATTAAAAGTTTAACTTCGGAAAATTCCCCGATTCCTCTAAACTTTTGGACAAAATCCCTGATATTTCCCTAAATACCCTGACTTTTCCCGATATTCCCGATCTGTGGACACTCTGTAATAAACCCAGCCGCATTTGCATGTTGAATTTTGGCAATATGAGTCGATGTAGCAGCAATCGTTATCTTTAGCAACGAAGAAAAAAATTGAAATAAAATTGATGATTAATTCATTAAAAAAAAACACAGAAATTTCGGCCGAGTTTGATTTATATATTATTTTATTAGATTACATATTTATTAATTATATGAAAAAGCTTTTAGACGGTAAACACGAAGTTCGGTTAGTGTGAATAATTTTGGAGGGCCTTCTCGACTTCGTGTTAACGATGCTTGACTATATAGTTGTAATTTCCACATCCCTATGAATATATGTCCATTCATATATAATTCCAAAAACACCATCCATTCATGAAAATCCCATTTACAGTGCAAAAGTTTGTGCCAGTGAAAAACACCCGGCATCATCCTTCAAAATAGACCATGAAAATAACTTTTTTTTCTTTTCAATTCTCATCATTTGGAATAAAAAAAAAAAAAAATTAAAAAATTTAATGTATTCAGCAGACTAACATAAATTTTGAACAGGTTTTTTTATCCTGGATAATACTGCTAATGTACAGGCCAAAAGAAAAAAAAAAATGTTTTTAGGTGAAACGTCAGGATTGATGAATGGCGATGTTTACGAATAAGAAAAATGACAAGAACGGAACTCTGGAACTATTCATCACTTTTATTGCCGAACACGACAGATCGAGATTAACGCGAATAATGGACGCAATATTGTTTGGAACTGACTTTCTGCATCGAGTTACCAAGTTAAATGAAAAGAGGTAATATTTTGTACAGCATGGATCTAAGTAATCCACTGGTTATCAAGTTGTCGAGTCAATCGAGTTGTGGTTCCAAAATCGCATATCGTGAATGAAACATTCCAGGTTGATATTTGTTGAAGTCCAGCATTAAATTCCTATGTCATGTGTGGCGGACTGTCATTCTACGTTCGTCAAATAATTTCACTGAGGTAACGTTCTTTGCTTTCAATGATAATGTGGTTAGGAATTCTTGTTAGGGTGACTACAGAATTTGAGGAAAAAAATTCCCTGATTTCCAGAAGATTTCTTCAAAAATTCCCCTGAAATGCGCTATAATTCAAAAAAACCAAATAATGGAGAATTTAAAAATACAAAAATTTAATTCTAAATAGTCAAAGTATAATTGCGCCATAATAAATTTACGGTAAAAATCAAAACAAACATCTTTAGAGCTAGAGAATGGAAAAACATTAATTAAAAAAATACAAAATTCACCAATTACAGCCATACTAGCTAACTTCCAGGCAAAGCAAAACCAGTACAATACTTTTCTTTTTAATTTCAAAAATAACACACAAATAAAACATGTTATTTTCTTTAATATATGTCACATGCTGTTTCCTAGCATAATAGCCGTGCTGCTAAGTTATAGGATCATCAGAAATCTAACATAAATAATTATT
The DNA here is from genome assembly GCA_963978545.1 of Linyphia triangularis. Taxonomy (NCBI): domain Eukaryota; kingdom Metazoa; phylum Arthropoda; class Arachnida; order Araneae; family Linyphiidae; genus Linyphia; species Linyphia triangularis. Next base: position 86,262,806 of record OZ021729.1, on the reverse strand, counting down.
CCAGGCGTAATAATGATCCCAGATAACCAAAAAAAAAAAAAAGCGAAACATTAACAGGCGGCTGTGGGCGGGATATCGATGGCTTGGCTTAGTTGCTGAGAGAAGAAGAAGTTCGGAATCGTCATTCTCCCAAATCGGCCAAGTAGCCAGACATTGAGGGCTTTTTAGACGGACTTAAAAAAGTACATGAAAAAAAAAAAAACCCTGTATTCAACGCGATGTCATCACAGCCTCCACTTCACATGACAGGAAGCCAAGGAAAATATCAGCATGCGAGAAGGGAAACTCAAAAATTTCAAAATTCGCCGATTAAAGGGTAATTTTACGAAATTCACTGACATTTCCCTGATTTTTCAAGAAGAATGAAATTCCATGACATTTCCCTGAATTCCAGGTTCTGTATGTGCGAGATGAATCCATTTATTTAACGAACACGTTTAATTACGGACTTAGAAAATAAAAGAACTCAGATGGAATTCACGACTTCATCGATGCGAAGAATAAGTCTTTGCAATAATCCACTGAAACTGCAATTATTACACGTCAATGAGCAGCGATTAAGTCGATTACTAAAGCAGCTGTCATAGAGGTCTTAATATGTTACAAGCAGATATGCATCGCATATGTAAATACTTTTTTTTTTATAATCTAGTCTATTCTAGATAAGGGTAGTACACCGGTTTAGAGAAATTTTAAATTCCCTGTTTGAAGCTTATATAGTAGGGTGGTTTAAAAATATATATATATATATATATATATATATATTTGAAACGCTTGATAAGAAAAACTGTAAAAAAAAAAAAATTTGAAAAAAAAAATAAAAATAATATCTTCCGATCGCGCATTCACCTCAAAGTTTGAAGAAAATACAAAAAATAACTGTTTTCCCTAAAATTTTTTTGCACTTCTAAACGTTATATATTTGAAAAGCAATAGTTAGCAATGAGTAGTGAAAGTGCGGTTATAACACAGGAAAACACTATTCTATACATTTTTAAAATACATATTAAAAATATTCAAAAATATTTTTTTTTTTGTTAAAAAAATGACTTTTCTATAAAATGGATACTAACATTATTTTACATATTTTTGTTAAAAGTGTTTTATTTACTTCCAAGTATCCACTTCAAAGTTATGAATAAATAAAAAAAAAAATATTCTTTTTCCATCAATTTGTAGAATACACCAATCACTAAATTATCGAAGTACATTAGTTTGTATTGTGTGGAATGAAGTAGATAGAACTTGGAAAAAAATCAAATTAGTAATTATTCAATAATAATCGTTCGCGCATAACCTTTGAAACATTGATAAAAACTATGTTTTGCCGGGTTTCAATCTGAGTGGCCTTTCTCGTGGTGCCTTCTCTATCTTTAAAGCTCATAAACTTACTTATTCATTGAAATACAGCAAAAATTTAAAAACTGTGAAAAAATTTCATCGACTGATTTTTTAAGTGTTGAATGTTCAATTTCTCAAGCTGAGATGAAAGTATACTAGGCACAGATCAGTTATATCTTGATATTTTTTTGCAGCGATTGGATCAGGCCAATGACTTGGCAGCTCGCAAACCCAATCCCCTTTCACACTCCAGATGGCTAACAACAGAAAGCAGAGTACTTAGAGTAAACCATCGGAAGAACAAAAGCAAGTGGTATTCTTTATTCAGGGATGAGAGTGATCAGAGAGCAAAAAGGAGGAAATTCAAAAATTCGTTGAATGCTTGCGGATGGAATACACAAAAATTCAACAAAAGAGTATTCAGGAAGGATGATTCAATAATTTTAAAGATACAATGAAATTTCTCATACTATATGATAATTACGTTTCAAATATTAGGAGTTAGTGAAGTAATCTGCAAGGAAAGGGGAGCTAAGAGGGAAAATCTTTTGTTTAGATATGAGGAAAAGTATACTTTTTGCAGGAAAAACTGGTTCAGATCAGAAAAATGTGGATCCTCTAGACAGGGACAAAGAGGAGGAAAATGTTACATAAAAAAACAAAAAGGAGGAAAACTGGCATCCCTGTTTATTTTAAATTGTTACATGCCACATTAATTTCGAATTAAAAAAAAAAAAAAAAAAGTTAATATTTTGAAGGACCTAAGAACATATATGAGGCAATTCGATTGTCACGATACCTCTCTGAATATTTACTGGAAGTTTTAAGCTCAGTTATTGAACGAAATGCTACCTTCCCTCACCCAAAAATTTTGATTTCAGCAATGATTTTGTTCGAAAGGAAAGAGAACTGAGGCGTCAGGTTCTGAAATCTCGTGAACTTTCCTGAGAAAGGCATTTCAAGGCAACCATTCTTAACTTTATTGCCACTGACTACGTAGACATAATTAATTGGAATGCTTGCAATAGGACTTCTCCTTTGTTAAGGTTGGTTGGTTGTATTCAGATTATCTGGCGCCGTCAGCAACACGAGGGCTATAATGCGCCGAAACATTTCGTCATTAGACAAGCCAACATACATTTACAAACATCCATGCCAACACGGGACTCGAACCCGCAACCTCGCGGTCTAGAAGCTAGCACGCTAACCACTATACCGTTTGGTCGGCTCTCCTTTGTTAAGAGTAACAAACGAACATTAGTTAGTAAAGATTGGCGCATTCGAGGTAGCACGGCTGTATTGGAGAAAACAGGGGAACACTGGAAGAATGCCTAGTCTGGCCGAACATAGTTCCAAAATACACGATTTTTCAACAAACAAGTCAAAACCACCACATAGTTTTGTTTCTCATAAAAACAATACCCCAAGTTTAAAACAAGTACATCGGCGTATCCTTCTACATTTTATCCAGAATTGGGCAAGATTGGCTAATATTGTTTCCAACGACCGATTCCCAAATTTCCACATCGGGATTGGCCTACGTCTGATGAAATTGGCCAGCGTTTCTGTGCTACTAGGGACCATTGAAATCACACTTCCACTCATTTCCTTGTCACTCACAAGATGTGGAACGCTTTGTAGACAGACAAGACAAAAAGTGGGTGGCGCTGACGCCAAAGACGTTAGGACAACACTTTTTTTTAAAAAAAAAAGAACCGTACTGCCCGAATTTTCTACAAAAGTTTCCTTCAAAGTGCATCACTGGGATAGAAAGCTCGAGAAAAAAGTGAACCAAATGGATAATAGCATGTTTAAAAAAAAATAATTAAGAAATAACATTAGTACACATTTTACAGAAAAATCATTATTTCTTACAAAAATTTTTACTTTTGAGTATTTTTAATTATTAATATATATGTTTTAAAAATGCGTTGAATAGTGTTATCCCGTGTTATACCACCCTTTCACTACACATTGCAAACTATTGCCTTTCAAATATATAACGTTTAGAAATTTTAAAAAAAGTAGGAAAAAGAGTTATTTTTTCTATTTTATCCAAACTTTGAGGTGAATGCGCGATCGGAAGATATTATTATTATTATTACTTCCCCCCCCCCCCCTCAAAATTTTCTTTACAGTTTTTCTTATCAAGATGTGTATCAACATTTTTCAACTCATGTGTTTCAAAAATAAAAAATTATTTTGTTTCGAACCCCCCTATTATATAGGGCATGTCAACCCCCCTCCCCCAACGATAGCACCATCAAAAGGAGTAACAAATCAATTTAATTCATTACGAACTTCTTTCAAGAAAGTTAGTCATGCTGTTAAAGTCATGCTGTTAATACAATATGTCGTGAAATTTAGTCATGCTGTTAAGTATGTCGTGTACAATTTTAAGATTTTTAGACCTGTTGGGCCTTGGAGCCTGTTGCTGGTCTTAAAATTTGTATTTGTATGTAAGAAAACCCGGTTTATATTGTGTAGATGGAAAAGGCAGGGAGCTCAGTAAGTTTTTAAAAAAAAAAATTAGGTAGGAATTTTAGGGATAATTCCAAAAATTTCATGAACATTTTAGGAATAATTCCTAAATATTTTAAATGTAATTTCAAAAAATTCTGGGGACAATTTAAAAATTTTTAGGGATACTTCTAAAACTTTTATGAATAATTCCAAGAAATTTAACAATTAATCCCAGTCTTTTAAAGCTGGCATAGGTTTCCAGCACAAGATATTCTTTTCAAAGCATGTTTCAATACCGGCTGAAAACTGGCAATTTTCAAAAAAATTGTAAGTCAAAAAACTTTTCAGCAAAACTACAGTTATATAATCAGTCAATTACACTACTTTTTTAATTAAATCCACTTACTTAATTTTTAAGCAAACATTCAAAGTACTTCACACAGAATATTGATTCAACTTTAAAACTTAAACTAACACGAGTTTAGCTAACACTTTAAAACCGTTTGACAATAATTAAAATTTCAGAAAAGATTTCTCCTTCGGAGGAATATCTGAGTTTTTTTGGAGGAAAATCGTGAAATTTTTGAGATTTTAATTTTTGTTTTGTTTTTTTTTTGTTTCAGGAATTATCGAAAAATGTAAGTACAATTATAGGGAGAAACAAATATTTTAAGGAATATTAGGAATTTTATGGCAAATGCGACACCAGAAAAGATTTATGAAGTATTTTAATTGTTGAAAAAATGAGCGAAAAAATGTAAGTACAATTATAGGGAGAAACAAATATTTTAAGGAATATTAGGAATTTTATGGCAAATGCGACACCAGAAAAGATTTATGAAGTATTTTAATTGTTGAAAAAATGAGCGAAAAAATGTAAGTACAATTATAGGGAGAAACAAATATTTTAAGGAATATTAGGAATTTTATGGCAAATGCGACACCAGAAAAGATTTATGAAGTATTTTAATTGTTGAAAAAATGAGCGAAAAAATGTAAGTACAATTATAGGGAGAAACAAATATTTTAAGGAATATTAGGAATTTTATGGCAAATGCGACACCAGAAAAGATTTATGAAGTATTTTAATTGTTGAAAAAATGAGCGAAAAAATGTAAGTACAATTATAGGGAGAAACAAATATTTTAAGGAATATTAGGAATTTTATGGCAAATGCGACACCAGAAAAGATTTATGAAGTATTTTAGTTGTTGAAAAAATGAGCGAAAGGCTTTACTCATGGTAAAAAAAAAAAACCTTTCACGTCATCGTAATCTTGGTGGTGGAGACCTATTTCGCCGCAGGACTTGAAATATGGTCCCTGGAGATGAGGTCAAAGAAGTGGACAAGATTGAATGAAGGAGAAGAACGAAATGATTCGAAAAAGAATTAATGAAAGAATAAACGTTCCTTTTCTTCTTTTTGTTTTTTCCTTTTCAGATTGAGTTTTTTTCCTTTTTTAGAAAAAGTTGGGAGAATTAATCTATATATATATATTGTTACGAATTTTTGTATATTTGTAAATATTTCGTAGTGTTAATTTTGTAAATAGTAAAATTTATGTACATTTCGCATAAGGCAGTGCAATAGTTCGTCATTAGTTTGCTTCCCCGCAATGTGTGTCTCGATGCTTGATAACGAGTTTTACAGAAGTAACGCTGGGAAGCGAGTTTTACAAGGAGTAGGGTATTTAACATTATGGTAATGGAAATCTCGTCAAATTGGCGAGATAGAGCCAAGTTGGCGACGGTTTTGGCGACTAATTTTTGTCGCCAAATTTGGTGAGAAATCGTCAAATGTCGCTAGACTTGGCAACCATTTGGCGACATTTTCGGTCCCCATGTACATGTATAGGACTTTTCAACTACGATCTGGAAAGTCCTCCAAATTTCTATCTCTAGAAGATTCACGAGGTATTGACTTCCTATGTAAGGCCGGCCGTGAGTGGAGTTAGTTAGTTGAGTTACTGACTGATTGGAGTTTATTAGTTGATTGGGGTTACTGAGTTAGCTGTCTCTCAGCGAGCATTCAGAGAGTTCCGAAAGTGAACTGTATTGCATTGTCTTTTGCGGCGATTTTAGCAATTGTGTTGTTAAGTTTTTAACTGCTGTTTTGTGCTCTATTGTTGTGTGAAGAGCTGTATTGAGTCTACTAGAACGAGAAGTTCTGGAGTTATATTGGAATAAATTTCTGCAAGTTTTGATCTGCTTTGGCTTCAAGTCTTTCGAACCCAGTATGATTCGTAGAAATCAGTATTGTCTGTTGAAGAAACTAGAGAGTTAAAGTATGTTTGCTGGAAACCTAATTAATAGAAATGTCAGAGAATTAAAACTTGATAAACCAATTTATTTATACAAGTTCCTCAATGTATGTATACGTTTAACTGTAACATCATTGTCATGTTCGCAAATGTCAAGAAATTGTGTATGTTATGAAGCATCGCATATTTTTCTGTAACTGACCTCTGTCTTTCCTTCCCCATTTATAATATTTTTCATTTTATAAATCTTTATTTTTGTAACAAACTTTCAATGGTTTATCAAACCAAGTTCACTCTAAGGAGGAATAAATTTTAAAAACAGAGAAAAATTGATTCAATCAATAGCATTCTCCGGAGGTTAGCGAGCGTTAGCGAGCAGTGAAAGGATCCCCCTAATATATTAAAAACTTGGTTTTTATGAGTTAATTTTTTTACCTGATTTATGCGGGATACGTTCCGTGTATGCAATAAGTATAGCCATGTCATGTAGGTCATGGGTTAGATCCTAGGCTCTAATATAAAGATGTGTGCAATACGTTAAAAAAAATTAAAGGTTCGTACGAGATTAGAAATAAGTAAGAACAGGCAAGGTTTTCCAAATGCAAATTATTTCACATTTATTGGCAAATCTTTATAAGGGTACAACTATGTGCGTTGCCATCATTCTTTTGAATGGGATATTGTCAACGTTGATGACGCAACTACTGGCTGGACATTTTCCGAATAGTACATTTTATGTTAGACAATGCATTTGATGAAATGAAGGTATAAATGTATGGTATAAGCATTCATAAGGAACCTGGTAAAATGGTAAGCATAGTTGAGCCAATGTGATGCCGTGCTGGTATTAGTGTGTACATTTACTGGGTTTTACGTTTATTTTTTCATGTTTACAAGGGAAGTGATCACGTTGCCTCGTTTCTAAAGTATTTTGGTCATCGATTGAGCGTTAAATAATAATTTTATCGATATTGCTTTAATTTTTTTTCCTAATGACCGGAAGACATTATTACATACGAAGTAAAACTACCATTAATAAAAAGGGAATTTATTGCAGATTTTCACAAGAATAGTGTACTTGATTGCTGATATATTGTAGCGGACAATAACAATGCTTTCTACAAGTGTCTATCTAATTTCAATACTATATTTTCTAAACTAAGCAGTAACAATGAAACGTACTGTAGTCAATTGTAACAGAGGCTTCATTCAGATCAGACAAGTAAAAGCTGATAATTTGACGTTTATCGAGATTTGTCTTGAAATAACTGCTATTTGTAGTATAAAAAGCTGTGATTTTGAAATGATTTACAAAATGGAGTTTCCAGTGGAAGGAGTGACTAAGCGCAAATACCATCCATCACTTTCTACAATCCAGGAGGAGACGGAACTCGAGATTCTTGCGGATGCAGCAGCAGTCGCCGGAGGGATCACATACGCCGGAATGCTGGAAGCAAGACCAGAAGAGGTGGCTTTATTCATCGCCTGGTGCATCGCCACCAACCAGCCAAAAGCAGCTGCCACCCCGGTCATCAACACCCGAAAAGACACCGGGAAGTGGACACGTTTCAAACGCTTTATTTCCAAACGCATTCTTTGCTGCTTCACCGGCTAAAAAGAACTACTGACAAACAATTTGGGACTTTACCGATCTATGACTTCCTGGATTTGACTTCCCAACTATGATTCCTGATTGTGACTTTCCGATAATGACTTCCTAATAATGACATTCCAATTGTGACTCCGTGACTAAGACTTTGTAAGTATCACTTGCCTTGTAACTTAAAGACAGTGATCTCCTGACATTTTCATAATACGATTTCTCGACTTTTTTTGTGGCTTTGTGTATGGAACACAAAGTACAGCAGGAAATATACCTACTGGGGAATCCGCCTGCTTTATATAAAAAAAAAAGGGGTAATGCGTTCATGAACTATACCTCCTGGGTGAACGTGGAAATTAGTTCAATAAAAATAAATTATTTAAAAGCATAATTAATACGCACTGTTACTTACTAACTTATAACATAAAAACGTGGCTTACGGTTTTAGTATTTGCGTACCGAAGATTTTCATGTGTTCCATGGAAATTTTAGCAGTCAAAAAAAATAGCTATGTTAAATATTTATATAGATATATTTTACGAAAAGCAATAACGCTCCAAAGTTGCTCCTTAATAAAAAATAAAATAGTATATATAACATTTTACAATTAAAATCAATCTTTATAGGGCTAAGCCGACCATTGAAAATAGGGATTAAGATGAAGAAATCGAATATTTTTAATGAGTTTTTGTTTGTATTTAAGTAAATAAAATTTTAAAGCAACTACGATAAAACACAACTCCTCTATAAAACAAATAAAGTAATATATAATTTATTTTTACAATTCAAATGAATCCTGAAGGCTGTACAAACTACTGAAAATAAGAGTTAAGATGGAAAAATCCATTATTTTCAATTGATTTTGTTCAGTCATATTTTAATTATGAATATTTTACAGCCTCAACTATAAAACAGGAATCCTCTATAACACAAATAAAACAGTACACAACTTTTTACAATTAAAATAAATATTGTTACGAATTTAGGTATATTTGTAAATATTTCGTTGTGTTAATTTTGTAAATAAGAAAATTTATGTACATTTTGCATAAGGCAGTGCAATAGTTCGTCTAAGTTTGTTTCCCTGCAGTGCATGGGCCTCTTGATGCTTGATAACGAGTTTTACAGAGGTAACGATAGAAAGCGAGTTTTACATGGAGCAGGGCATTTAACATTATGGTAATGGCAATCTCGCCAAATTGGCGAGATATAGCCAAGTTGGCGATGGTTTTGGCGTCTAATTTTTGTCGCCAAATTTTGCTAGAAATCGCCAAATGTCGTCAAACTTGGCGACATTTTCGGTACATGTATCCCATGTACATGTATAGGACTTTTAGACTACGACCTGGAAAGTTCTCCAAATTTCTCTCTCTGGAAGTTTCGCGAAGATTCACCACTCCTATATAAGGGCGGCCGTGAGTAGGGTTAGTAGTTGTTGTCGATTTTGAGTCATTGAGTTAGTTGACTGGAATTACTGAGTCTCAGCGAACATTCCGAGTAGTTCTAAAGCGAACTGTATTGCATTGTCTTTTGCGGTGATTTAGCAGTTGTGTTGTCAAGTTTTTAACTGCTGTTTTGTGCTCTATTGTTATGAAAAGAGCTGTATTGTGTCTACTAGAACGAGAAGTTCTGGAACTGTAAGAGAACTGTGAAGAGTTATTTTGGAATAAATTTCTGCAAGTTTTGATCTGCTTTGGCTTCAAATCTTTCGAACCCGTCCACGCAACAATATTGAGTGCTCTATCAACCTTTAAATATTGGGATTAAAAGGGAGAAATCAAATCTCATCAATTTGTTTTTGCTGAGCTATATAGTACGATAAATGTTAGGGCTACGACGATAAAATAATTTAACGAAAGAAAAATTTAAAGATATTTAAAAGAGTTACATTAACAAAATAATGAAAAATAAAAAAGAATCAAAATTACGCAAAACTGAATTATTACTATTATTATTTCACATGCTGTCAAATTGTTTTACAGTTTCTCCATCACCATTTTAATGTCCAATAATAGAAACCGAAGCTTCAATCATTAATTTAATACAACAAAGTTGTAAAATTCTTAAGGTACCCGTTGAAAAATGATGAATATACAAACATTTTAATACAATTTACACGAAATATTTATTCGAAATTCAATTTTTATTTTAATATTTTACGAATGAAAATTATTTTTGACACCCAGGGTGGTCATAAAGAAACTTTGGCCGATATATGAACCTCTAGCTTCCGTTCCGTTCAACAGATCAAGATGAGATTTCAGCTATAGTTATTCAGAGGTATGAGCTCAAGATTCTGTGAATAGTAACAAAATGGCGCTCACGGTTACGGTTACAGAAACTCTACATTTTCGAATGGCAACACCTACTTTTCCGGTCGCAAAATTTTCAGCGCATGCGGAAACCCTAAAGAGCGTTGGAACGGTACGTGTATCACAAAAAAGGGAAGCATTATGCAAGCACAAAAGAGCAGCTCTGCGAACGGCGCAAATTCACGTTCATTTTTAATAAATATTTGAACCGTAGTTTGCCACACATTTAGCTGATAGAAATGCTTTTAATATCGGTGCTATGTCAATGAATACAGAAATTAACGATGCATAAAAAGGATTTCTTTAAAACTATGCTTTTATGCTTATGAAAAACTTAAACTTATGAAGATAAATCCTCAGAAAAAAAGACAACTTCTTTCTAATCGATTTCATCTGATCCTCCATCAAACAACGCCATTCGTGTTCTATCCAAGAATCAATCCCATTTTAAACAATTCTTTATGGGCCAACTTCAAATTCGAAACACAGCGGTTATTGATTATCAGTTTTTATGCGCAAAAAAGTTATCTTCCGAAAAATGTCATTTTTATTTTAAACAAACCGAATCAAATCCAGCAATAGCTATTCCACTTCACCAAATTTTAAAAATGTTTTATCTTATTATTATTATTTCTTTACCCCATTAATTTCCGCTTTTAAAATGCGCCATCTTTTACATCTGCAACCACGGCTCTCGGAAACAAGGCATGAAAAAATTTATTTACTATTTAAAAAATGGAGCGGAGATCGAACCGTCAACTGGGGCTGGATCAAGGATCTGATTGGTCACGCGACGAACCTAATTTCTGTTTAACCAAACCGAATTGCCCCTCGTGACGTCACGAATTAGCTATTTCCAATTGTTCCCGCCTAATCCAAGAAATATGCGCCTTTACTCTTTGAACGCGATGATCGGAACTAATTTATCGTGAACATATTTCGATATTTTAATGAAATGAAAAAAAGTTTCTTACATGCATGAAATACTTATTTAAATATCAAGTGAAAATACCATAGTACCAAGTACCATACTCTCATAAATAATACGTACTTTCCTCGAAGAATTTTTCTTAATAATGTTGAGACGTTTATTGAGAAGTAATCAAAGATGCTGACAACTAGCCCAGTGCATTTAGAAACTACTTTCAATAAAACCCTGACATTTGGTGAGTAGGTACGAAAAAGATCACTGAATCAAATGACATAAATTGTTTTACTTTAATGTCTATCTATAATAAATGAAAATTAAAATACCAAAACACAAAACCAGGTGGAGCCACTGCATATGCATTGACGTAAGGATTTCAAATATAAAATAAAACATATTGGACGCAATTTTCGAGTTTTTAATTAATGTCATTTCATTAAGTGATCATTTTCGTACCTACTCACCAAATTTCAAAGTTTTACACAACGTAGTTTCTAAATGCACTGGGCTAGAAGATTCTAACATAGCGAGTATAGGGAATGATTCTTATTATGAGCTCGTTTTTAAGTGATGCCTCTCTAAAAGATCCTTTTTACACATAATTTAATGACAGTCAACATTCACTGGATACGGTTAAGGGATTATGACTACTGGACAAACAAATAGTTGCAAGTTAGGACGCATGTAGTTTATAAGTGAAAGCACAAGCTTGTAAAGATTGCGCCGTTTGACAACAAAATAACGCCGATTCGGCAATATTTAATAAGTGGCGTCAAGGTGGAGAAAATATGGTGATAACGAGAGGCGACTGCAATTTTTGGACCCCATCGAACATCATTCTGAATTTTTTTATAGAAATTGGAGAAAAGTGAGTAGATTAGGAATCCACTGGTCTGCCGTGGCAAAAATGGAAGAAACTGATCAAAAATCGACTTGGAATGAGTTGAACTAAAATGCGATTGCCAAATATGTCATAGCTTGCCAAAAAGAGAACAAACCTTTTTGTCTGGCAATCCTGCATTTTGATTTTCAATGAGAAAAAGCGCTAACGATTTTTGATCTCTGGCTTCGAAAATGTGTATCTTTTAAAAGTAAGCCAAATTGGCAAAATCAGTTATGTCATCCGTGACGTAATGTTTATTGGCAACTTGGCTCCCTTTTAATAGATGCAAGTAGCCCGTCGCCAGATATCTGAATCGTCTGCAACCTTCTTAATTGATAATTAAAGAGTGAGGGTTACCAAATAAAAAAAAATGCTCATTATTTGGCAAGTTATAGCACATTTGGCAATTGGATTTAGTTCAACTTATTAAAAGTCGATTTTTGACCAGTTTCGGCCATTTTTGTCACGGCAGACCAGTGGATTCGTAATCTACTCACTTTTCTCTAATTTCTATAAATAAATCAGAATGATGTTCGATGTGGTACAAAAATTGCAGTCGCCTCTCAGTCTATGAGGTTTTCGAAGCCAAGACAGTTAGTTCCCTGCGTTATTTACTTCGTTGTTCGGGTGTGCAATATTTCAAACGCTTTAAGTCGAATCTTAGCGTACTTTCTCGCCGATACCTTTAAACTGATTTGCATCTGTCATTTAGGAAGAAGGAGTTTTGAAATGGAGTGGGGAGAAGTCTTTAATTAGATGCATTTTTAAATCCTTCGTGTTAACTTTGATTTAGCGTGTATGTATATTTGTCGATGGAAGCGAAATCTGCCGAGGCCTAATTAACCCCCTAGCGGTGATCCAATCGGACTGAAACTTGGCAGATAGGTTCGATGTTGATGCATTCTAGTAAATTTTGGGGCTGCTACTCTCACTGAAATGTCGCTTATTACGGAATACTAATAAACCAATTTGCCGTCATCTAATCCCGTTGTTGAAACTCTTTCCTGTTGCCAAATTTTAATTAATAATTAAATAACGAAATTACTTTAATCAGAATAAATAAATGATATTTGGATGCGAGATTCATCTTCATTTTTAATAAATAAATTTTGAAACTTAGTTTGCCGCCTATTTTGCTGATAGAAATGTTTTTGATTACGGCGCTAATGTTAAAATGAATGTAAAAATTGACAATGCATATAAAGGATTTTTTTAAAAACTCGTGTTTTTATGGGCTATATTTATTTCTTGCAGTTTTGCGATCGACATCACTGATTTTTGAATTCTAGATAGCGCGTGATTTGTTTTGGAAGCTCCCCACCATATAGATCTACAACTCTCCCCAAGACTATACTAAACTACAGCTTAACTTGACATCACTAGACGATAGATCTTCATCGTGCTCATAGGCATTTAATCCATTTTGGCGGCGTGAAAGCGTTCGCCAAACCACAACCCTGTAGAGAACAAAAAGGCTATAAGGTTTGGCGAGGATTATGTCTTCACTCCGCTAAAATGGATTAAATGCCTATGAGCACGGTGAAGATCTATCGTCTAGTGATGTCAAGTTAAGTTGGAGTTTAGTATAGTTAGAGTAACAAATACAAATCTATTACACGGGATTAGATGGGGAAAGTATGGTAGTAATTCAATTAGCTTCATTTGATTGCAAAGCAGAAACCTCTCAAGTTATAAAAAATTACAGTTAGATATGGAAGAAGAACCTTTTTATAATCTTTATTACAACAGTGGTTTTCTTTAATTTTTCAATTATGTCCGCTGTCACTCCAATTCATACTTACTCGTTGATTTCAGCCATTCGAACTCATAACGCTGTCCATGGTTAAAGAGAAATTCTTTTTGATGCAGCTGATTTTTAATAACGAAATATGGAGTCAAGTATGAAGCACTATACCACTTCCAAGTTGTTTCGAATTCTTTCGGGGGAACTATCGGGTTCCAATACTTTCTATTTAAAGCCTGGACGCATTCAATCGACAAGTTCCCGAAAAGATTACTAATTGGGGGGGGGGGGGTGCCATCATAAAAGGTGACGAAGTTTGGGTGAAAGCCAAAACATTTATTAGAAGGAGCAGATAGCGCCAATTCAAATAATTAGAACCGTAGGTACCAAGAGCCAAATTGAAAGTGCAATAAGGAAAACGCCTGGTATGGAAAAATTGGTTAGCTTTCACGAAAAAACTTGGATTTAAAAGTGTTCCAAACGAAAGTTGAAGAAGGAAATAGTTTAGTTTGTAAGTCCTATATAAACAACTAGCATGGTATGAAAAAAAAAATTATGTGTTTCATACTGAAAAAAAAAAGAAAGAAAAAACTCAACATATAATTCGACATTTGAAGCAATTTTAAATTGTATAAAATATAAACGCGCGTGTTATGAAAACACAAAAAAACTACATCCATATAGCAGTAAAAATTAAAATCATATTTCGAAGTAAAACTAAAAAACATTTTTCAGCAGTGGCGCTGATTTTTTCAAGAGGTATTTTATACAAATATGCTAAAGAAAAACTAGCACAACAGTAGTACTGATTTATTCAAGATGTATTTTATACAAATACACTGAAGAAAAACTAGCAAAACAGTAGTACTGATTTTCACAAGAAAAACTAGCACAACAGTAGTACTGATTTATTCAAGATGTATTTTATAAAATTACATTGAAGAAAAACTAGCACAACAGTTGTACTGATTTTTTTCAAGATGTATTTTATACAAATACACAGAAGAAAAACTAGCACAACAGTTGTCCTAATTTTTTCCAAGATGTATTTTATACGAATACACTGAAGAAAAACCAGCACAACAGTTTAAAATTTCAATGATCATAGCCTTACACCAGTAGGCAATGGTTTTCTAAATCTAATACCACACGGAGTTTCACAGTTCTCACACAGATGTTCTGTCGAGACCAGCATTAAATTTCAATATTATTCAAAACTGTGTAGGACATCTGTTACACAAAATAATAAATTCCACTTCATTCTTATTGTGTTCTTTCACAGTACTATACGATCAAACCTATACTATAGATGGCAAAAATAAAACTGCCCCAGAAAACACAAGATAAGGCAACAAATCTACTTCTAATGTGCCTTTATCCAGTTCTATCCATAACAACACGTTGAAAATCCTTTTTACCTATCATTTGCCACCAAACTAGAGCTTTGTATGGGAACTGACTGGCGCAAACGCATACGTGGTATATTTGCACAAGCTCATTTGTGCCACATAATGCCACTTTTGTTAATCTCCCGCAATTTTACTTCATCTCTTCAAACAATATTTCAAACACAACCTAGCAATTACGCATGGGTTCGACTGAAACTAATGTAATACGATTGTAATATTTAGATTGTACATGTAATACGATTGACATGAGTTGGCCAGGTTGTAATAACACTTACTAATTATCGGAATTCCATTTCTCAAAGTGGAAGAGTACATTTCGATTTATACAGGAAATTATTCGGCTTTATTAATTCGTGGAAAACTAATGTAAATTTCACGCCTAAATGTTCTGGACAAATTTTGACAAAAATAAATATAAACATACTATCGCACAACAACACCTAAATATCGCATATTTATGTTTAAATAGACTTTTCGCATGGCGATGTTAAAGCAAGTGTTCTTCAAACACTCTGAAGGGGGGGATGGGGGGCTGCTTTGTAACTAGTTAATTAATTTTTTTCTAAAATAGTATTACATGGTTCGTACACTTGAAGGAGAAAAAAAATTCAAGGACTTTTTAAGCACTTTTCATGGATGACGTTATCAACACAAATACATTAAAAAAAATAATAATAAAATAAAAATTTTATTGGCAAACGGTACGTATTCAAATCGGGGGTATATAGGGGAAAACATGTTTTTTTAAATTTCACTTAAAAGAAAATTTTAAGATTACAATAGAAAAAGAAAAAAAAAACTTCCAATATATCAGAAGCGGTACTATGTCCCATAAAAAACAGAAGTAAAGTAGCTAGTACTCACTTGGTAACTAAGCCAATATCGTACGTGAACATCCATTTAATTGTCTCAAATAATAATACAAAAGCTTTATTGATTAAACTGTCTTCCAATCTACTCTGAAGGCTTGATTATAAATACTGTAATAATACGCATTTTTTTTTCTCCACAAAAAAAAAAATTAGAATTTAAAAGCAATCACGCTATCGGCTAACATGCAATTACATAATTTATCATTTAATTCGGAAGATCCGTGATTAATATTATTATTTTTTTTTAAAATTTTCAATGTCCATAGTATTTCCGTGCCTAAAACTTCGTTCTCAATTACATGCGCCTCCATCAAGCTGACGACGTTGATTGTTGCGAAATATATCCGCTTTGGGGTATTTCTTATCATTAGAAATAGTTCAAATAATCCCCATCAAACTTCTTAAAGAAACTAAATCCATTTTTTAATCTTTGCATAGTTTTTTAAAGCACTTTCTCCCATCATGACATTTTTGGCACACAAAGTACATGGTGCAAAGTGCGAATCTAACACATAGGCTTCAATATTATATTCTGGCTTTTCTAATCAGCTTGAATTGATATTCTTTAGAAAATAAAATGACATTCAAGCACTTTAAACGTATTTTTATAGAATTCAAGATTTTCAAGCACATGAAAATGAAAGATTTTTTTTCGAGCACTTTCCAAGGTTTTTTTAAAAACGTACGAATCCTGTATTATTATAGTAGTTGATGAAATCACAGAAAAACCCAACTTCAGTTAATATCCAGCAAAAACGATGTTCCTTTAAAGGAGAATTCCTAAAATTATATCGCGTAGATATTGTTACAAATTTTTGTATATTTGTAAATATTTCCTAGTGTTAATTTTGTAAATAGGAAAATTTATCTACATTTTGCATAAGACAGTGCAATAGTTCGCCTTTAGTTTGTTTCCCTGCAATGAATCTCTTGATGCTTGATAACGAGTTTTACAGAGGTAACTCTGGGAAGCGAGTTTTAAGGAGCAGGGCATTTAACATTATGGCAATGGCAATCTCACCAAATTGGCGAGAAATCGTCAAATGTCGCCACACTTGGCGACATTTTCGGTCCTCATGTACATGTATAGGACTTTTCGACTACGATCTGGAAAGTTCTCCAAATATCTACCTGTAGAAGATTCACGAAGATTCACCTGTCCTATATAAGGCTGACCAAGAGAGCGGGGAAGTTAGTTGACTGATTTTGAGTCACTGAATTAGTTGACTGGTGAGTTGACTGGAATTACTGAGTCTCAGTGATCATTCAGAGTAGTTCTAAAGCGAACTGTATTGCACTGTCTTTTGCGGCGATTTAGCAGTTGTGTTGTCAAGTTTGTGCTCTATTGTTGTGAAAAGATCTGTATTGTGTCTACTAGAACGAGAAGTTCTGGAGCTGTAAGAGAATCTGTGAAGAATTATATTGGAATAAATTTCTGCAAGTTTTGATCTGCTTTGGCTTCAAATCTTTCGAACCCGTCCACGCAACAATATTCTACTCCTCTGATACAAGAACAGTCAAACTGATAAGAGCGACAAAAACAGGGGAGAGAAAACAGGGGAAACATTAATAATAGAGAGAGACTCAAACAATTGGAACACCAGCGACCAACTCCAGTTTAATAACAAAATAAATATTGAAGGAAGTGGAAGTATAATAAATTTCTGAGAGGTTTTCTGTTCCCTTAAAGACTTTTCGATATTAAAGATGCGTTTTTTTTTTCTGTTACGAGTCCGAAAATTATTATTTTAGAAATTAAGTACGGCTGCACGTTTTAGGACGTCAATCGAATATCATTCATAATTTTTTTTTATTGGAGAATAATTAGAATTTTAAGCATAAATCGATCTGAAGGAAACAATTTTCGAGAAAGTGCTCTAATAACTGAGTTCAACTGAAAGTGCAATTAAACTCATCAAATAATGATCGTCCTTTTAATCTGACGCTTTTTAATTTTCATCCGATAATTCCTCTATCGCTATTCACTCACTTCTATGCTGAACGTATGCGAGGTTATTACGCCATTGGTGACGAAATAATCTTGTCAAATTGGCATACCTTTACCTGGAGATAAAAGAAAATATCAGACGATTTATTTTCTCGCTGAAAATTAAATGGCGACAGTTTGCCAGAATAAAAAAAAAAAACACTGTCATTACTTGACGAATTATGAGAGTTTTGGCTATCATAATTAAATTCATTAAGAATTATATTTAGAACACTTTGGGGAAAATTTTTCTCGGCAGACAATACTATTTGCTGGCAAATTCTAAATGATGCTCGATGACGTATAAAAAAATTGTAGCTGAAATAGCTATGCTTTTTCACCAAATCAAAAAGGCTAAACCAACTCAAATTAGTTGGATGTATTCAGATTATCTGGCGCCGTCAGCAACACGAGGGCTATAATGCTGTGAAACATTTGTCATTAGACAAGTCAACATACATTTACAAACACCCATGCCTAACACGGGACTCGGAACCCGCAACCTCGCGGTCTAGAAGCTAGCGCGCTAACCACTATACCGTTTGATCGGCCCAACTCAAATTAGACAAAGCACATTATATTTCAATGCGATTGTCCATATCTCTGATATTGCCTCATCTCTGCTCTCATATATATTGTGCACACCCGAAATAAATACACACACACATAGTGTGTGTTTGTGTGTGTACTTATTTCGGGTGTACACAATACATATTGACACAGTACACAATACATATTGACACAGTACACAATACATATTCTGCACACCCGAAATAAGTACACACACATACACAATGTGTGTGTGTGTGTGTACTTTTTGTTAAGAGCGATAATACAGGTTAGAAAGAAGATGGTTGGAATTAAATCAATCGAGAAATTTCGATGCCTTTCCCTCGCATGATTGGTTGACTAGATTTTTCAAGAAATTTCTGCCGCCTATAAAAAGAGGCGATAAATGGAATCGAGAGTCAAGTTGAGTATTGGACGCTGTTTGGAGAGCCTCGGATCTTTCGTTTACTTTTGCTGGGCCTGCATTATCGCTGTGTTCGAAGTTGTACGAAACCGAAGCTCGATAGCAATTGTTCTGCTGTTTGGAGAGGTTTTGTGAGCTTCGAAGGAATAATAAATTAATAGTTTTTATTTAAGTTAAAAACTGCGTCATGATATTCTATGAGAAAAAATTCATAACAATACTGAGATACAAAGAGAAGGAGTCCCATGCTTGTACTGCAGATGAAATTGCTAAAACATTAAAATTTCTTCAAATAAACCGGAAACTACTACGCATAAGATGTGCATGACAGGAAAATCAACGCTACGAAACGAGCAACAGGAGAAAGAAACCCCCTTCGATGGCAGGAAACTTGATGCATCGTTCCAAATTGAATCCAACACCTCTTGAGCCTTTAGGGTCAATCTTCTAAGATCGGGGAAAACCTCCGCGAAGAAGGTTCTGATTGATTAACCGAACTATTAAGTTGGGGACTCGGGCGCTTCGGGATTTTATTTTTGGTTACTTTTTTGTCTCCTTCGGGAGTTTATTCGATCTCTTTTTTTTTATCCACTAAGGTTGGGGAAAAAATAAAGATTTCGAGATTAGGTTGTGGGCGGTGCGATCTTTAGCAGCTCGATAGGAAAAGAGCGGGACTGGAATTGAGTAAGTTAATTAGTGAGGAGTTTTTCCGAAAGTGAGATTTTCCCATTTAACAAATGCTTTATTTTAGCGATCGCAATATCTGAAGAAATATATGCGCGCAAAATACCAAAATTTTATTAGATATAACAAAAGCAATGTACATTTTTACAACTTTTTTTTTTTATGATTGCTTAGAATTTATATTAACAATCAAAATAGAAAACGACTCGTGATTTCACACCTTTTCGAAAGACAGGGCTAATGGCCTACAAAGCAGTACGCGCTCCAGCACAAAAAAAAGTGATATATTTTGGATCGGATTCGTATCAAACGTCCGTTTTAATGGCATGTTATTTAATTTAAATATGAATACGATTATTTGTTTATGAAACACAAGATAAAAAGAACGTCCTTTAAGATCTGAAACGTCACACACAAATTTCATGAGCTGAAATCAGGGTTCCCACTGAAAACATAGATTGAAAATCAATGACTTTCCATGACCTAAATAATATTTTTTTAAGGACTTCAAAAATTTGTTTTCATGCATCAGGTCTTTAATGCGTGACTTTGCAGCTGTTTTACCAGGAGAGTTAATATCAAAATCTGTCCCGCACAATTTGCATTTTGTCTTATAAACAGACTTTGATAATAGTCTTTTAGCTCGCAAAATATAAACACTAATCTCACATGTTCGACCAAATGGTATAGTGGTTAGCGTGCTAGCTTCTAGACCGCCAGGTTGCGGGTTCGAGTCCCGTGTTGGCATGGGTGTTTGTAAATGTATGTTGGCTTGTCTAATGACGAATGTTTCGGCGCATTATAGCCCTCGTGTTGCTGACGGCGCCAGATAATCTGAAAACAACCAACCAATCTCACATGTTCATTGCACAGTGTGTAACTAAAACCATTCGATTTCTACTTCACCAATCAGCAAATACGCACCAAACGATGAACAAATTGATGCCATGCTTAATACAAATACACCAAAAAATTTTGGTACGGTGCGGATATGTGAAAAAAAAAAAAAATTATAGACTTTTAAGGACCTCCAAAAATTTTCAAGTACTTATAAGGCTTGGAAAACCAGTTAAAAAATATTAAGCGCTTTAAACGACCGTGGAAAACCCTGTAAAATATAACGCACTTTTTTGAACGCATAAAAATATCATCCACAATCGTTTTCTAATGTTCGAAAATCCAACTCGAAACATAGAAAGAAACTAAGAAATCAAAAAAAAAGAAACAGATCTCCTTCATCTCTTTCAAAGTGGCCATTTGTCTTTGTCAGACACACAGTAGGACATCTTTTAGAGCTTCAATAAAGTAATGCATCCTAACGCACAAACTATTCTCCAGATGTAAAAACTAGAAGAAAGAAAAAAAACTTTGAGTCATTATAAATTTTGAAAATAAAAATTGATATAATGAGAGTATATTTTTCTTTTTTCTTCCCTCCATAAGATATGACGCAACTGAAAGAGAGAGAAAAAAAATCATAATTTTGACACGCTAATGGTAAAAAAATCTTCATTCAATTACAGCTTCAAACTTCGGTACTACTCTTCTATACTATTGTTGCACAAATTGTCTGTATATAGTGTAAATAGTGACGTATTATTTTAAAATTCTATTGTAATTTATTTTTATCTTATTTTATTTATTAACGGCGATTATACAGGTTAGAAAAAGGTGGCAACACCTAAAGCAATCGAGAAATTTCGAGATGTTTCTTTTCCGACGAATTGGCTGGAAATTTCTCGAATGTACTCTCGCGCCAAGTATAAATAAGACTGGAGATCGGGAAAGTTCTCAGATTGACTTCGGACTTCGTTGAAAGCTGATCGCTTTGTTGACCTGTTGGAGTGAGCTTGTATAATCGCTGTATTCGAAGCTGTTCTTGTTGAAGCTTGTATTGAAGATTAATAGTGATTGCACTGTTATCTGTGAATAAATTTTGTGAGTTTTCTGAAGAGAATAAATACTAGTTTTTATCTGAAAAACTTGTGCCATCATTGCCTCAGTGGAAAAATTCATAACACTATTGTTATAAGATATGCTACAAAAGCTAGCTTTGGAAAAATATTCAAGAGCATTGTAATTTGGAAAATATTTCTCTAGGTTTGAGGTCAGAAAAAGACCACTTAAACCTTAAGGCTATTGTTGTGTCGGTGTGCGAATAAAGAGAATGAACACTGCTGCAAAAGAAAGAAACCCATCCTCGTCAAAGGAAATCACTTCCACTGAAACTTTCTTCCAAATGGTGATTCGAGAAAGCATAGCGCGGCTTTAACGAGAAAAATAAAGGAGTGATCCCGGCTACCGACTTCTTTTGCAGGTTGATGGAGTAAATGGACTTCAGTGGGGTGATTTTCCAGAACTAGAAGTTTTATATCTCGATGTTTTTCGACAATCGCTATACATTTAAGAATGAACCATTTATTAATTACCAAGGAGTTAGAATGAATGTTAGTTGCCAATCGGATGAGGGCAGCTATCCGATAGACAGAACATAAAATACATTATGTCGTTTTTTTTTTGTTTTTTTTGTCGGTACTTCACAAAGTGGCTAGTTTGGGAAATTGCGTCCAAAACAGGAACACTATGAATTCCGCGCCAGTAAATAACAAGAATGTAAACGCATCTCTAGATTACTTTTTCCAAGATGGAGGGACACAGTTCCATCTCGTCTGTAGGGAAAATATTCTATGTAAGCTCGACCAACAAAAATAAAACCAGATAATTTGTCTTACATAGCAATCACGGTTACCGATTCCTGGAAGAATGTCTGTGAAACACCTGCTTGTCATGCGAATCCCAGAGAACTAAATCTTCGGTCACACACAAACTAAACTAAAGAAAAACTAATAACATCGTACGCTGCGGGCATTTTCTTTTCTTAATATTTAAATAACCTATTTTTTTTTTTTTTTAAAGAACTTTTGTTTCAATATTTGAAATCAGAAAGAATCTTCATAAATGTATACTAATTTCACTCGTTTTTTTAAAAAAAAATGTGGGAATTGTCCATTGATATACAGATGGCAACACACACATTTGCTAAGAGATGCCTATAGGATTCCAATTGGTGATTGACCTTTCCGGACCTGTTCGTTACAGAGCTTCACGAACATCATGTTCAAATCAGGCGAGACAATAAACAAGGCCTAACAGCCTATCTTTGTAATCAACGTAATATGCTTCATTAAAGCAATGCAAAGGCGAAACTGACTCTATCTTTACAAGATTCAATTCTTCCTGGACACAACCAGCCGAAACCCATTTAATAGACACCCTGTAGTCATTCACAATTGAACAACATAAAAGGTGGAAAATTGAGAAATAATAACTACCTTTCCCAGAACGAAAATTCGACGATTTTTACAAGTAAACAAAGAAAATAAATGATAAGCGTTCTAAATTTCAGTGTCATGCATTTTGATGTAGAATTGGATTGCCGAAATGCGTTAAAAATGTTGACAAGGTATCGATTATCAAGAATTATAAAAAATTTACTAGTGACGACTGTCGTTTGTTTAGCGAAACAAATATGCAAAAGGAATTTACTTCATATTGAAATGCATATTCAGAGGTGGCTTTCATTTCACCATTTAAGGCCAGATTTACACGCTACTATACTAAACTTCAACTTAACTAGACATCTCTTAGACGGTAGATCGTCACAGTGCTCATAGGTATTTAATCCATTTTGGCGGCGTGAAAGCATAATGTTCGCCAAACCACAACCCTGTACAGAACAAAAGGCTCTAAGGTTTGGCGAGAATTATGTCTTCACTCCGCCAAAATGGATTAAATACCTATGAGCACTGTGACGATCTACCGTCTAAGAGATGTCTAGTTAAGTTGAAGTTTAGTATAGTCGGGCTTTCGATCTAAGATCGCCAGTCTGTGACGTCACTTGGTTACTAGTACCAGTAAACGAAACATTTTCTATTTACTGGCACCAGCTACTCCAGTCAACCAATCACGTGCGCTTTCTCGTGATCATCGACAGACGGCGCAGCGGTCGCCTAGATGACGTCAGAGAACAGTTGATCTAAAATGGAACTCCGACTGGTAAGTCGGATTTACACGCTATCAGTCGGGGGTTCCACCTCCAGTTCTGTGGTGACGTCAGCTAAGCGACCGCTGCGCCGTCTGTCGATGATCACGGGAGAGCGCACGTGATTGGTTGATGGAAGTCGTCGGCACCAGTAAATAAAAAATGTTTGGTTTACTGGAACCAGTAGCCATGTGACGTCACAGATTGGCGATCTTAACTGGAGGCCCGACTAGTAGCGTGTAAATCCGGCTTTAATCACTCTGAGCAATGAATATCGGATCTGCTGACAGTTTTTCTTTTTTCACATAATAAATAAAACTCTCTGTTAGAACTGCATTAATGGTATAGCTTCACACACACACACACACACACACACACACACACACACACACACACACACACACACACACACACACACACACACACACACACACACACACACACACAGGCAGATTAGAGAAGCTTTTTCGATACAATAAAATATGTTTTTAAATCCAAATTTTCCTTGTTGAATAGTTTTGCGAATTGCGTGCAACCTATATGTATTTTAGTTAGTACACCAAAATAGAAATAAAAAACCAACCGACTTAAGGCCGACCAAACGGTATAGTGGTTAGCGTGCTAGCTTCTAGACCGCGAGGTTGCGGGTTCGAGTCCCGTGTTGGCATGGGTGTTTGTAAATGTATGTTGGCTTGTCTAATGACGAAATGTTTCGGCGCATTATAGCCCTCGTGTTGCTGACGGCGCCAGATAATCTGAATACAACCAACCAACCGACTTAAGTTCTATTTGGCGAACCAAACTATAAATAAGAAATAGGGCAGTCACCAACCGGATGTGAAGTTGGAAATGCAGACTTATACATCTATTTGATTCAGCAAAAAAGAGACAAGTTCAAATAAAATAGATTAAAGGGGCAAATAAAATAAGCCCCGACAGACGATAAACAAAATAAAGTTCACATACATTTTTCGACTTTCACGCTTTACCTAGTTAGGGCTCCAGAAAAATCGAATTTAACATGATGTGTTGTAAAAAAAAAAAAACTAAGCCACAGAAAAACCATTTCTTCCACTAAAGAAACAAAAGCGAAAAGAAAATATTTAAATAAGTGTTCGATATTAAAGAAAAAAGAAGTCGAAGTGAAATGAAATTCAACTTCAGCCACCCCTTGTGCATAGAAATAATTTTTTTTTTCTTTTCTTTTTTCTTTCTATTCAATAACTCGCATCGTTTTTCTTAGTGCATCCCTAAAGCAAGACGCATAAAAAATTTTACGTGTAGAATGGTAATTATTCGGAGATGTTGGAGTCAAAAAGAAATTACTCTTTATTCCTTACATCTTTTAACACTTTTTACGAACTGGAAGAAGTTTTTGTTGTAAGTGAAATTGGATTTTTATAGTTTGGTCTGCTGTTGAAATGTGCTAGTTGATCGAGAGCAATAAGAAATAAACAAGAGTAAAAACAGAAAATGTTAAAATTTTCCAGAGATAAAAGACATTACCTCTTTTTACTTCATTTTACAAAAAAAGCTGAGTTAAATTAAAAAAAAAAAAAAATTCTCATTATGTTCTACTCAATGCCACCAGGGGGAAAAAAAAACATCAAACCACAAGACATTATAATAACAGAGAGCAATAGACTTTAACTTTCAAAAATAAATTTAAGAGGGTCCGGTACATGAAAAATGTTCAGATTATTAATTTTGAGTTTATTAATGTTTATTAAAACGTTAAATTCTTCTCTTTAAAACGATGCCTCTTTTGTAATTATATCTTATTTTGAAGTATTTTTAATAATTCTTTGAGGTACACATAATGTAGGGATTTAATGTATGTTCTTCAAAGACGAATTTCTCAAAATGTCGTTTTTTCATGTTTAGGGCACGTAGCTTAAAATCTACTTGACATAAATGTTTGAAATTTTTATACGTTTCTCTAATGTATTTGAGCACTTTAACTCTAGGAATAAATTGTAAGCAGTATAATTTAAAATAATAATAATAATAATAATAATTAGTCTAAAATTTTAAAAATGTTTTTAAACATATTTTTTGAAAGTCATTATTATTTTAATTTTCAAAAAATAATAATAAAAATCGCGCCCTAAAGTATTCAAAAGTAAATATTATACAGTGAAAGTTTCATAATAATTAAAGAATCGGTTATTAAAATGAGATGCCTCCAAAGTTGTTGAATTTAACAAGGGATCATATGGAGGTGCAGGGCCTTCTAAACAACGGAGAAAATATTTTTTTTTTTAAAAATCAATTAAAATGGGTAAATTTTCAACATTCCCAAGCAACTCCAGGTAAAATGGTCCGATACATAGCGGAAGTTACATAGTGGAAGTTTCAAAGAAAACCTTCGTTTTTTAAGTGGCTTATTAACATACCAACACATTTATACATTAATAATAGCTGTATTGATCTGCATACTGTAATGAATAAAAGACATACTTTTAAAAAATACATGTAAAAAAAAAGAGGAAAATATTGTTACGAATTTTTGTATATTTGTAAATATTTCGTAGTGTTAATTTTGTAAATAGGAAAATTTATGTACATTTCGCATAAGGCAGTGCAATAGTTCGCCGTTAAGTTGGTTTCCCGACAAAATGGGTGTTATCGCTTGATAACGAGTTTTACAGAGGTAACTCTGGGAAGCGAGTTTTAAGGAGCAGGGCATTTAACATTATGGTAATAGCAATCTCGCCAAATTGGCGAGATAGAGCCAAGTTGGCGACGGTTTTGTCGACTAATTTTTGTCGCCAAATTTGGCGAGAAATCGCCAAATGTCGCCAAACTTGGCGACAATTTGGCGACATTTTCGGTCCTATGTACATGTATAGGACTTTTCGACTACGATCTGGAAAGTTCTCCAAATATCTACTTCTAGAAGTCTCAAGAAGGTTTGACTCCTATATAAGTCGGCCGAGGAGGTTAGTTAGTTGTTGCTGAGTCCGTTAGTTGATTGGAATTACTGAGTCTCAGTGAGCATTCCGAGTAGTTCTAAATTTTAGTTTAGACGATTTAGCAGTTGTTTTTATCAAGTTTTTAACTGCTGTTTTGTGCTCTATTGTTGTGAAAAGAGCTGTATTGTGTCTACTAGAACGAGAAGTTCTGGAGCTGTAAGAGAACCTGTGAAGAATTATATTGGAATAAATTTCTGCAAGTTTTGATCTGCTTTGGCTTCAAATCTATCGAACCCGTCCACGCAACAATATACACAGGGTTATTTTGAAGTACAAAAACAGCTGAGTAAAAATGAATTTGCGTTCTAATGTGTGTGCAGAACAGTGGTGGAGCAAAAATATATATATATATATATATATATATATTTTTTTTTGGGGGGGGGGAGGGTAGGCAAGTTGAGTCTGATGAAGCCCTATGAAATCCAATAAAAATAATAAAATTGTAGAAAAAGCGAAACATCTCACGGGGGGGGGGGGGGGAACGGAAATCCTCGTAAACGCTTAAGATTTTCACCCCTGATAAACAAAGCGTGAGTCTGTCTCAGTTTCCCCCTTTCTGTCACTTTACTGTAAAATAATAAACCACCCTTTTACGGAGCTAACTCCTATTGCAGCACAAAGACAGACATTTATTCATTCTATTCATGCTCTGTAGCTAATGTCCCGTATTGTTGCTGTTTAAAAAACAATCTGCTGATATTTTCTTTAATGCAGTATGCAGTATACAATTCTGGTCACATTATCTCAAGAAGGATTATTGATTTGTTGGAAAAGGTTCAGAAGTAGAGAGCAACAAAAAAATGATACCGGGAGACTCGACATTGAATTATGGTGATAGATTGAGGAACCTTAAAATTTTATACATCGGAAGAAAGAAGATCCAGAGGGGGATTTGATTCAGCTGTCTAAATCATCGATATTGTTGCGTTGGTCGGGTTCGAAAGATTTGACGCCAAAGCAGATCAAAACTTGCAGAAATTTATTCCAAAATAACTCTTCACAGTTCTCTTACAGCTCCAGAACTTCTCGTTCTAGTAGACACAATACAGCTCTTTTCACCTCAATAGAGCACAAAACAGCAGTTAAAAACTTGACAACTGCTAAATCGCCGCGAAAGACAATGCAAAACAGTTCGCTTTAAAATGCTCAGTATCCCCAGTCAACTAATTCAGTGACTCAAAATTCAAGAACTGACTCCATCACCCGCTCCCTGAGCTTTTATACGGGAGGTGAACGTACGTGAACCTTCTTGAAACTCCTAGAGGTAGACATTTGGAGAACTTTCCAGATTGTAGTCGAAAAGTCCTATTACATGTACATGGGATACATGTACCTATACATGTACCGAAAATGTCGCCAAGTTTGGCGACAAAAATTAGTGAGTCGCCGAAACCGTCGTCAACTTGGCTCTATCTCGCCAATTTGGCGAGATTCCCATTACCATAATGTTAAATGCCCTGCCCCTTGAAACTCGCTTCCCAGAGTTACCTCTGTAAAACCCGTTATCAAACATTGAGATGCTCACTGCAGGGAAGCCAATTTAACGAACTATTGCACTGTCTTATGCGATATGTACATAAATTACTATTTACAAAATTAACACTACGAAATATTTACAAATATGCAAAATTCGTAACAATATAGATAAACAACTGGATAGACTGCTCCATTGTCAATGCAAAGAGAAAAACGCGCCGGGGATTGCGAAGCTGGTGGGAAGATTAACCAATCACAGTTCTTTTATAGTTGGATGGGAATGCGAAAAACCTTGTGAAATGTTAGAGTACATATATTTTTTTGCACATTATTACTAATTAAGGTCTGCTGTGTACAACCCAAAATTTTATTTTCAATCCTCGGCAATCCGTATTTTTGATCCCACCAATTGCATCCTGCAACGGCTTCATTTCCCTACCGTTAAGCAGTCTATCCAGTTGTTTATTTATATCGATGGTCTAAATTTATCAAACACGGGGGGTTTCAAGGGTTTAAGAGTTCAATAAAAGGGATCGGATAAGAGGTCATGCATCATATAAGCTATTTAAATCGCATTTTAACTAGGAGAAAAGGAAACATTATTTTTACAATAGAGAGTGATTGATAAGTGGAAAAATCTGCTGGACCACATCGTACATTGTAAAGAACGGAGTCAACAGTTTTTAAAACACAGCTGGATATAAAGTACTAGGGGATGGTTCAGAAAAATTAAATTTGATCAACCTTGATGAGCCTTCAATAGCGTTGCCATTTTTTTCTTGTCGCGAGACTTATCAAGTTGTTTCATTATCTTGTCATAAACGGATTTGGAGATGATCATATTTAAAATTCGGAAATCACTTTTGAGACACTATTTTATAAAGGATAGTGGCCTGTGGGTTTGTTTATCTGGGACAACTATAAATGAATGCAACTAATCCACAAGGAAATATTTATTGCCAGTACTTTTTTTTTTTCTACTTTCTTTTTACTTTCAAATGCCAATATATTGTCGCCAAATTTGGCGAGAAATCGCCAAATGTCACCAAACTTGGCTCTATCTCGCCAATTTGGCGAGATTGCCATTACCATAATGTTAAATGCCCTGCTCCTTATAAAATTCGCTTCCCAGCGTTACCTCTGTAAAACTCGTTATCAAGCATTAATAGACACACTGCAGGGAAGCAAACTAAAAATGAACTATTGCACTGCCTTATGCGAGATGCACATAAATTTTCCTATTTACAAAATTAACACTACGAAATATTTACAAATATACAAAAATTCGTAACAATATTTACAAAGGGTTTAAAAAAAATCGATTTAAATATATCGACAAAAATATCACCAAACTGGCCATTTATATTTAAACAAGTGAAAATATGAAAACGGTAAGTAACAACACCATATCAAATTTTAATGCAATGACCAACATCAAAGCGTAATTGAAAAATTGTGCGATGTTCCACACCCCTATTTCCCATACAGCCATTTCTCAAACACAAAAGGAAAAGATCTGCAAATAAAAAAATAAAAAAGGCAGAAACAATAACGAATGAAACGACAAATGGCCAGATTCGTAACTTCTAAAAAAAAAAATGAGTGTCATGAAATTAATTACAACTGGTCCTAATTACACCCTCCTTTACAACAAAAGAAGAAGTGCGTCCTCGTCGATTATCACCCCCCCCCCCCCTCAAAAATAATTTTGGCACTTCTCTGCATCATGAGCGTTAATGTCGGGCCCTAAAAGTGGAAAATTGCTTTTGAAAATGTGCTTTTTAATTAGAAAAAGGGCGGATCATTAAAGTTATTGTTGGGGGGGAGAACAGTTGCCTAATAGGAGAATGAACGACAGTTTGTATAGAAGGAGAAATAATTGATATCATTATGGTTTCCACGTAGTACAGGTTCAATGCAGTGTTTGGAAAAATTAAAGTAGTTCAAGTCTTCTTGTAGCTTAGTTTTGGAGCAGCCGACATGGGCGCCCCCAGGAGGGTGCAAGGAGGTGCACTTGCAAACCCCCCGGGCTCTTGACAATTTAAAAAAAAAAAAATGAGGGAAAAGATTTAAATTCTAAGAAAAAATTAAATGCACATATGCCGATTATATACGTTATGTTACGAGTTTTTTTTTTTCTTCTTTCTAATTATTTAGTGTTTTGTTTCTTTCCTATGTCGTTTTTTATAGCTTCTTGCGGGACGATTTTCTAGCGCTTTTTGTCTATGATTATTAGAGGTTGATGAGTAGAAGTATTTATTCCATTTATTGTATAATCATTTCCTGTGTAGTTCCCAAAATTCTAGGAAAAAGTTTTGTTTTTTAAGTCATCAGATAAACTATTTTGAAATCTATTTTTAGAATTCAATTGAACGTATTCCAATACTGCCTTCGAGTTTCATCTAATTCCCCCCCCCCCCCCTTATTTTTTTCTTTTCATGATATCCGAAACTTGGAAGAAATAAAATATTACTCTTCTGTATTTTTGCATCTTTGAGTTCCTCTATTCTAAACACTATCTCTTGAATGCCGTGAGATCTAGTTGGATGATAAAAAAAATAATCGTTAAAAATATATATTTTAATATTTTTACTACTTTGTATTTTTTTCCCCTTTAACACGGTTGCGCTTTCAAAAATACGTACTATGCATTTTAATTATTCTCAAAGAGTATAATTTATGTTGCATAATTATTAAATAACATTTCTAATTACCCCCTTGCAAATATTCCTGGGGGCGCCCATGGCAGTCGAACATTGAATTCGAACAATGAATTGTAATTTTGGAATAAAACATCGAATTTACAAAACTGGTTGTCATTTTTTCTCAAAACAAACTATTATATGAAATATTTATAATTCGTCCCATGATTAAATCAATCAATAGCAAAGTTAAAATATAAAATATACAGCGCGACGATAAAAACTACTAACTTGGTTACTTTTATAGTTTCGATAAATAGTCAAATTAGGAAAGATCGTATTCGAAGTATGGACCAATTAGAATGAAGCAATGTGGGTACAAATTTGTAGTTTCTCGAGTTTTTGAATAGGGATAATTTGAGCTGATGCAACATCTATTACAGTAGCTACAGAAGGACGTCTTGAAAGAGGACAGGATTGTGAAACCTGTTTTTTTATTTTTTTTTTAATTAATTTTCGTGTGATAGAGTAAGTATTATGACAGAAAAAAAAATGATAAATGACTCTAAGATGACGTGTTGTAAATAAAAATTAAATATTATAATTGACTTTTTTCTTTTTTTTTCCCCCAAGACAAACAAACTTTAAAGATGTTTTGATGGCGTTGTCATTACGCAATACAAATGAAACAAACTACAACGATGTTAGATTAGATCAAACATAAAAATCAAGTTTTTAATATAAATCCTTTATGTTTATATCCTTTGCCAATTTTCATGTGCGATTGCAACTTCTTGAGCTCGGAACGAGTTTTCGTAGTGTTTAACCACTAAGAACAAAAGATCCATTCCTAACCATTAACTAACTTTTTTCACCCAAAACTTGATTGAATACATTGTCATCAACAACGAGTCAACGATCTACGAAAGCTGATAAATCTGTCGTAAAACAATACAAACACATCATTTATTTATTTGGATAAAAAAAAATTTGGCAAAAAGGAGAGTTTCGACAATTATCGGTCAAAATTATTTCACTTATAGCGTTGCAACGCAAGGCAAAGATCAATTGACTAAACTTCACTCCGTAATGAATTTATGCATTCACGTTCAATAATATTTTATTTATTTTGTAAAACAATTTTGGCAACAGGAAAGAGTTTCAACAAATGATCACTTAAATGGAATTTATTAGTATTCCAAAGGCGATTACAGAAGCGTGTGTAAAAGAAACTTTTTAGTGAGAGTTGCAGCCCCAAAATTTGATAGAGTGCATTATCATCGACATCGAATCTATCTGCCAAGTTTCAGACCGATTGGATTGTGGCAAGACGGGTAACTTAGGCCCCCACAGATTTATCCGCCATCGACATATCCAGCCACACACACGTAAAATTGAAGTTAATATAAAGGATTTTTTTTTTTTTTAAAAAAAAGGTTAAAATAACAATGCGTAAGAAAATACTGCAATAAAGTTTGCTGAACATCAAAAATGAAACTCATCAATCAAAACTTATTTGGAATAGAGTCGAACAGCAAAATCTGTATAATATGAAAGAAATGCATTAGACTGAAAGGCGACTGCAATTTTTTGACCCCATCGAACATCATTCTGAATTTTTTACAGAAATTGGAGAAAAGTAAGTACCTTACGAATCCACTGGTCTGCCGTGGTAAAAATGGCCGAAACTAGTTCAAAAATTGACTTTAAATAAGTTGAACTAAATCCAATTGCCAAATGCGCTATAACTTGCCATATAATGAGCATTTTTTTTTTTTTATTTGGTAATCCTCACTCTTTAATTTTCAATTAAGAAGGTTGCAGACGATTCGGATGTGTGGCTATGGTTTACTTGCATCTTTCACAAATGAGCCAAATTGGCAATAAACATTACGTCACGGATGACGTAACTGGTGTCTCCAATTTGGCTTACTTTTAATAGATACCGAGTTTTCCGAGCCAGCGATCAGAAATCGTTTGCGCTTTTTCTCATTGAAAATCAAAATGCAGTGGGTTGCCAGACGAAAAAGTTCGTTCTCTTTTTGGAAAATAATGACATATTTGGCAATCGGATTTTAGTTCAGCTCATTTCAAGTCGATTTTTGATCAGTTTCGGCCATTTTTGCAACGGCAGACCACTGGATTAGTAATCTACTCACTTTGGTCCAATTTCTATATAAATTTCAGAATGATGTTCGATGGGGTCAAAAAATTGCAGTTGCCTCTCGGACTATATCGATGATTTCATTATATTCGTTGAATTAGGCATGCATGAATATAAGGAACTACCGATTGATTTTTTGGAACAATACTGAAATTTTTTTAATTAATTAAAAAAGACCAGTTATTATGCATTGCCATTACAACATTTTTATGCAACAATTACCGACTGAAAGCTCTTAAGTTAATCAGTCACTTAGTATTCGCATCCCAGCAGTTATAAAGCTTTAAAAAACAATTCCAGAATCGGAAAGATCCCCCGACATTTCCCTGATTTCAATGTTCGGTGGCCACTCCGTTATTCCAAAGAGAACACTGTCTCATTTAAATACATACACAGAAACGCAATGATAAGAAACTCGTTCCTTTTCGCTCCCTCGTAGTATGCTAAGAAAAATAAGATCAACCCCAGATGTTCCACAAAATCTATTTAAGCATCCGTGCATTTTGTGTTCCGCTGGAGCGAAAACTATTTAAGGTTTTAGTGTTGTTTTTCCGTATATCACATTTTTCAATATCTCGGCGCGTTGTTGATAGAATAAACAAATAAACATACCTGGAAAGATGGAAAACGAATGTTTTTGAGAATACGGACAAGAACTATGTACCTTGAATACTAAAATTACTTTTATTTTTCAAATGATACGTAGGCACTTCCCCCCCCCCCCCATCCTTCGTTTCTTTTTTTTCAATTCTTATTACAGTAAGGAAAAAAATAATCACTACTGAACCTGAAACATACATTGCATACAAAACTTAGCTGCATTGAACCACCTAAATTTTCTTTTTCTAAAAAAAAGTATTGCAATGTTGGGGTTGACTATTTTTAAGGCAAGAATCACGACGGCCCCCATCGCGCAGAAACATCGATATCACATAATTCAGAATTTTAATGGAGGGTAGTGCGCATTACGGGAGGTCTCACAAGGGGGAAATCTGGTTCGAACGTGCATATCAAAATGGTAAAATCGGGAGGGGAGGAGGAGGGGTGGGGGACAATTTCTACATGAAGTTTTCAGGCGAGGCTGCTCTATATATTTGCGACTCGAATAAGAAAGCCGACCAAACGGTGTAGTGGTTAGCGTGCTAGCTTCTAGACCGCGAGGTTGCGTGTTCCGAGTCCCGTGTTGGACATGGGTGTTTGTAAATGTATGTTGGCTTGTCTAATGACGAATGTTTCGGCGCATTATAGCCCTCGTGTTGCTGACGGCGGCGCCAGATAATCTGAAAACAACCATCAATCCAATAAGAAAAACTAAAAACTCCCGTTAGCCAAACGATATAAGATCCCTTATCACTTTTGTTGCAATCGTTTCTAATAAGAATCCAACCGAATTTCTCTTTGAATACAGCGCCTTCTAACCACGAGTACGCCATTCAGTCTTCTTCACTTCAGTTTTTCTACACACACCGACAACAAATTATCGACATAGTTTTCTTTCGCGAGTAACTGGAAAGAGTGACCATGTTTTCCATGCAGTTAAAAGAAGGGAAAAAAAATCAAAACTGAATACATTCACTTTTTTGCTTTAAATTGGAATAAAACTGATGAAAAATTGAACACATTTCAAACTTTTTTCAGGGAGTCTGTCTGATTATTGCCGTTATACTGAAGCCAATTGATTGAGTCGGACGGTGGGTGGAGATATCCCGGGATTTCTCCCATTCGAGACATAAATGTAAGGTCCCTTTTCAGACACAACTTTCAATAGTGGAGATCCTTTAATGATTTTCTTGCGCAATTAAAGGACGCGTGAACTTCTTGTGACAGAAAATCTCCAAAACAACAAAATGGACATTTTGGGGCATCATCATTCCTTGAAATATTAGGTCCGCGCAAAAGTATTTTTTAAATCCTTTTTATTAACATCGATTCCGTGCGTAGATGGCGGGCAAATCTGCCTAATTAACCCTCGTGCCGTCATCAAATTGGGCTGAAACTTGGCAGATAGATTCGACGTCGATGACAATGCATTCTATCAAATCTTGGGAGGCTGTCACTAAAAAGTCGCTTTTACGGAATACTAATAAACCAACTCGCCGTCATCCATTGACGCTAAAATAGCATTTAAACGACCAATGAAAAAACTTTTTCCTCTGTTGCCAAATTTAAAAAAAAAAAATTATAAAATAACTTTAATCAAAATAAATAAATGATACTTGGATGTGAGTGCATAAATTCACGTTCCTTTTTAATAAATATTGAAACGTAGTTTGCCTAACATATTGCTGATAGAAATGTTTTTGATATTTAAAATTAGACGCAAACAGAAAGCACGCGCTGTTTACAGAATCGGCGCTGTGTTAACGAATATAATGTTACGAATTTCTGTATATTTGTAAATATTTTGTAGTATTAATTATGTAAATAGGAAAATTTATGTACATTTCGCATAAGACAGTGCAATAGTTTGTCTTCGCTTTCCTGCAATGTGTCTCTTAGTGCTTGAAAACGAGTTCTCTCACATAGATAATGCTGGGAAGCGAGTTTTACAAAGAGAAGGCCATTTAACATTATGGTTAATGGCAATCTCGCCAAATTGGCAAGATAGAGCCAAGTTGGCGACGGTTTTGGCGACATTTTCGGTCCGAATGTACTATATGTATAAGACTTTTCGACTACGATCTGGAAAATCCTCCAAATTTCTATCTCTAGAAGATTCACGAAGTATTGACTTTCCTATATAAGGCCGGAAGTGAGTGAAGTTATCTAGTTAGTTAGTTGACTGGAGTTACTGAGATAGTTGTCTCTCAGTGAGCATTTAGAGTAGTTCTAAAAGCGAACTGTATTGCATCGTCTTTTGCGGCGATTTTAGCAGTTGTGTATAAAGTTTTTAACTGCTGTTGTGCTCTACTGTCGTGTAAAGAGCTGTATTGAGTCTACTAGAACGAGAACTTACAGAGTTGTAAGAGAATCTGCGGAGAGGAATAAATTTCTGCAAGTTTTGATCTGCTTTGGCTTCAAATCTTTCGAACCAGTCCACGCAAACAATAAATACTGGCGATAAAAACTTTGTTTTTATGGATTGTATTATTTCCGGCTTTGATCAAATTCCGTGTAATCTGCGGTAGAAATACGCTAATTAAGTTTTAAAATGATGTCACTATGTGACGGTTTTAATGATTTTCACGCTCGACTCTTTCCAATTTTTTTTTTTGACGCGATCCCTCCCTTTAATTAGAAATGTCTTGAAGCGGGACTTATTCCTGTTCAATAGTTTCAGAAATCGGAGTAATTACATAAATTATGCGTGCGTATTAATCTTGTCTTTGCAAAAAAAAAGAGAGAGAGAGAGAAGAGAAATTTATAATATTATTATCTGCATTCCCAGGAAGTTCATTTCGGCGGATTTCTTCATCGCTTTCCAGAAAACTTTCGTGGAATAGTTAAAGTTGAAATCTCCATCTTGGGTATGCTAATTAACGAGGAAACCGATTTATCGTACGAATAAGAAAACTTTTGAGGGACTATCAACGCAAGATAAAATTGTCGACTTAGTTTTTAGTACAAAAAAATAATCACTCTTTCTTTTGGTTCAAGTCATCTACTTGCTAGGATTTGATGTATGATTAGATTAAGAGGTAGTGCTAGCGAAGATCATTCCCTGTACTCGCAATGTTACAATCTTCTAGCCCAGTGCATTTAGAAACTACTTTCTATAAAAGCCCCTTGACATTGGGCGAGTAGTTACGAAAGTGATCACTTAATGAAATGACATTTAATTAAAAACTCGAAAATGGAGTCGAATGGATTAGATTTTATAATTGAAATTTTCTTATGTTAATGCATATGCAGTGGCTCCACCTGGTTTTTGTCTTTTGTTATTTTAGTTTTCATTTATAATAGATACACATTAAATGAAAACAATTTATGTCATTTCATTAAGTGGTATTTTTCTTACCTAGTCACTAAATTTGAAGGTTTTATAGATAGAAGTTTCTAAAGCACTGGGTTGATTGGTTGTTTTCAGATTATCTGGCGCCGTCAGCAACACGAGGGCTATAGTGCGCCGAAACATTCGTCATTAGACAAGCCAACATACATTTACAAACACCCATGCCTAACACGGGACTCGGAACCCACAACCTAAAGCACTGGGTTAAAATATTGTAACATGAAGGTCTTCGAGAAAAAAAAAACCAACAAAAAAACTAACTGATATAACCCCAATTTTACAGTTTCTAATAGAATTTCATTCCTTGAACAGGGTGGCTACAAAATTCAGGAAAAAAAATTCCCTGATAATTCCCTGACAGATATCGAAGAAATGCCAGGATTTTAGGGCAAACTTTTTTTCAAATTTCTCCAATTTTCTTAGGTTTTCCAGGTGTCTAAACACCGTGATCAAACAGAACATGTATGCTAAAGAGATCATATGCAAATTTTTTTTAAATAGTTTTGCTGGTAATGAAAAGTTTAAATTATTCCGTAACATTAAACTTCTAATATGGCTTACCACCACAAATCTCTGGGTAAATATAGCGCCAAAATATGGATGAACGTAAGTTTAAAGATACAAAATTTCCCTGATTTTCGTGAAATTTAAAAAAAGTTCCCTGACATCTCCCTGATTTTTTCCAGAATCAAGAAAGCTCCCTGACATCTTCCCCGATTTCCAGGTTTTCCCGGTTCTGTGGCTTCTCTGTTGAAACAATAAAAGAACAAACGATTGATGCGTTGAAGAAAAAAAACTGTCAAATAACGTCTCTAACTTCATTTGTATCGCAATGTAGTTAAAAAAAAAAACATCGATGGCTAATTATCGCGGAAATGGGGGTGCTGAAATTCCGATGATTATTTCTGGCTTTTCCCGGAAAGGGTTACATATGAGATGTATTCCAGCTGGAACATTCAGCCTTTTTATTGTCCCGTTTTTCGGGGATTCGCTTTTTGAAAATGGTTATCGACATCAACGCGCTTTGTTTGTTTTTAGCCGAATTGATTTCGGTTGGAAGCAGCTGCGTTTTATCTCATTCTCGCTAGAAATGAATTCCTTTAGTTCTCGCAGCCGACCAAACGGTATAGTGGTTAGCGTGCTAGCTTCTAGACAGCGAGGTTGCGGGTTCTGAGTCATGTATAATGCATGGGTGTTTGTAAATGTATGTTGGCTTGTCTAATGACGAATGTTTCGGCGCATTTTATAGCCCTCGTGTTGCTGACGGCGCCAGATAATCTGAATACAACCAACCAACCAATGTAGAGAAATGCTAAAAGATTACGAATATTCTTATCTACCGGGCCAAAAATGGTGGAACAAGTTCAAAAATTGGCTTTGAATAAATCCAACCAAAAACTAAAAGCGAACTGTATTGCATTGTCCTTTGCAGCGATTTTAGCAGTTGTGTATAAAGTTTTTAACTGCTGTTGTGCTCTATTGTCGTGTAAAGAACTGTATTGAGTCTATTAGAACGAGAAGTTCTGGAGTTGTAAGATAATCTGCGAAGAGTTATATGGGAATAAATATCTGCAAGTTTTGATCTGCTTTGGCTTCAAATCTTTCGAACCCGTCCACGCAACAATATATACACACAAAATCGAAGTTAATATATAGGATTTAAAAACTACATTCCACAATAAAAAAACACTAACAATAATTCTTCAAAAGTGTTCGTTCAAAACAATAATAAATGTAGCTACATTTCTCTCTTTTAATACAGAGAGTAGTATAATACAAGCAAATGTATTCTTTCTGACACAATTCCAAAGAAGGTACACAGGAGAAAATCTCCTATTTCGTTTTTAATGCGGGTAGCCCCCTCCCCCCCCCCCCATCTCTTCAAAGATCACTCGTACAAGTCATGAAAAAGCTCCAAATAGGAAATAGAATCCTCTTTTCTTCTCCAAGTCCATATATTCTTTTGGTCTGTAAAGAATGTTTCCATTAAAAGAACTTTCGTTTAAAGTGAATTGAAACTTTGGCGGTTTCAATTCACGAAGTGCTCCTTTTTTTTTTTTTTCCCCACGAAGAGAAATTTTATTTATTTACTTTAGAGGGGGGGGGGGGGGCTATTTATATTATTTTATTTCATACGCTCTTTTCTTTAACGGACTTTTTATTTTTTTTATTTTTTATCAATAGACCCTTAAACTCGAGAAAGAATTTCGTTGGTTTCATTTATTGAAGACGGTCGTGGGCGGCTCTTTTTTCTCCTTCAAACAGAGGCAACACAATCTTGAGACTAGAAACAAGAACTACCAAAATATGAATAGAGTGAGTTTCAAAAGAAAAAAAAAAAGAGGAAAGATGTTCACCATTTGGGTTGATAAATTCGAAATAACTCGGGAAAACAATGACATGAATTGCTGCGGTACTTCAAAATGGCTACGAGCTCAATGGAATTCAAAGTTAAAGTAGGCATTTTTTATTTTTTTTATTAGCAGATAGAATCAACAAACAGTTCAAAGGGAACACAATACTCTAACCAGGCTATCAACGCCATTTGGAAAATTGTTATTTTGCTTTTCCATTTTATTTCTAATTTATAGCATTTGTTCTGTAAAGTAGAGTACACCGAAAACTTTAAAATAGCAGAAAATGCCTCTTTATACATGATGCTATTTTTAGTGACTTCTAATTTGTGAAAACCATCGGGATGCAAATGAACAGAACTAAAATAAAGACATTGCTAGTAAATGAACGAATTTATTCTTAAAAATTAATCTATAGAAAGAGCATTCTCATATCTCGTGCAACATTCAATACACAAGGCGGAAGACATTCAAAACAGGCCGTAACTGTTTTTAAAAGCACGAAGTTTGGGGAAGAACACCAAACACAACTTGAGCCGATCTTTATAAATCTCTGGTAAGATCAGTACTTGTGTATGGTTCCAAGCAGAGACTTATTATTATCGATAGACTGCGAGTTCCCACTTCAATCGTACAAAGAGAATGAAACCAAAATGAATCACAAAATTCGTCCATCAGTCACGTGGTTTTTAAATTTGGCTACGTCGTAAAATTAATCCTTTATCTAATAATCTTATTATTCTTTATCGCCTGAGTGAGGAGAAACCCGCCAAATCTGCAACCTTGCTCCCAAAAAGTCCCTACTCATGTGATTCATTTTGGTTTCATTCTCGTTGTATAATTGAAGTGGGAACGCGCAGTCTATTGATAATAAGTCTACGGTTCCAAGACATTAAAACTTACAGTTAGACAGAAAAAAAAAGAAGAAAAAAAAACTTTAGGTCTTCCAAAATAAAAGAATAATTATAAAAAAAAATTCTGGCCCAATCATGTGAATGTTTCGCACCCCTAGTTTTACGTAAAATATAAACAGTATCAATGACATTTATCTTTAATAGGACTTTAAAAATTTATTCAACATTAAATTTTAGAGTAACTTAAATTTTAGGTAAACTTTAAATAAGGTAAAATAGTACGTCTAGTTATTAACAGCTATAAGGTAACCAAAAAATCCCGTTATACACTATCTACCAATAAGTATTTGGACACTCATGCAATTGAGGATGTCTGCAGTCCTGATCTACGTCACCCTTGATCCCAATTCATGGTAGGCTCAACGCTGACTACTACTCCACTAATCTAGATAACTATGT
Source organism: Linyphia triangularis (assembly GCA_963978545.1). NCBI lineage: Eukaryota > Metazoa > Arthropoda > Arachnida > Araneae > Linyphiidae > Linyphia > Linyphia triangularis. Next base: position 86,222,429 of record OZ021729.1, on the reverse strand, counting down.
GCTCCCTACGCTGTGGCAATTTTACGGGTTGGATCATTGTTACTTCCAAGATGACAGCGCCACTTGTCATGTTGCGAGGTCCACCATGGATTAGTATGATGACAGCGAGCTGAACCGACTGGACTGGCCTGCTCAGAGTATAGACATGAATCTTATGGAACACCTCTGGGACGAGTAGGATCGCCGAATTAAGGAGTGCAGCAACCATCCAAAATCGGTGAAAGAACTTACATGTCCACTCCAAGCCGAATGGAAGAAAATGCCACTGTCTATCATCCAAACACTTGTGGAAAGCATGAAACCACCTATTGAATTTGAATAAATTGTGTTTATAGCTTTTATCACAGGTGTCCAATTGCTTATTGGTAGATAATGTATATGCCAATCCAAATTCAAGACTCCACTGTGAACTTTTTTTGTTCCACCTCGCACCAAAAATTGGTTCCCATTTAACTGCAACCAACATTTGGTGCTTACTTTCACGATTTAATGGTCCTTACTGACCGAGGTAACACCATTAAATCATGAAACCAAGCACCAATGTTGGTTGCAGCTAAATGAGAACCAATTCATGGTGCAAGGTGGTTCCAATTTTTTTTACCAAGGTAGAGGAAGATAACGGAAATAATCAAAGTCCATCCAATGATTCTTTTTTCGGGGCTTCCTTTTCGCATAAAAATAATTACAATGAGTTTAAAGAACACTTGAAGAGGCACACTGACAAACACAAAAGAGCTACCTACTTAACAAGAGACATTCAGAAGGATACGATAGTAGAGATGAGTTTGCAAGGGGCTTACCTAAAAACAGAAAAAGAAAACAATATCACAACACACGCACTGATGCATTATTTTAACAAAAAAAGGACACAATTTTAGAGAAATGCTTACACATTACATAAGGTGAGTTGCACTTTCGAAAAGTAGGACACCGGAAATGTTATTTAATGACCACGAATATCTTTACATTCCATTACATAGAAATATATTGTTCCGTAAGAGGAAGACATAGTAAGTATCATTCTCTATTAGACTGAGAGGCGACTGCAATTTTTGGATCCCATCGAACATCATTCTGAATTTTTTTATAGAAATTGGAGAAAAGTAAGTAGATTAGGAATCCACTGGTCTGCCGTGGCAAAAATGGCCGAAACTGGTCAAAAATCGACTTTTAATAAGTTGAACTAAATCCAATTGCCAAATGCGCCATAACTTGCCAAATGAAAAGCATTTTTTTTATTTGGCAACCCTCACTCTTTAATTTTTAATTAAGAAGGTTGCAGACGATTCAGATATCTGGCGACGGTCTACTTGCATCTATTAAAAGGGAGCCAAGTAGGCAAAAAATATTACGTCACTTATGACGTAATTGATGTCGCCAATTTGCCTTACTTTTAAAAGATATAAGTTTTCCGAGCCAAATATCAGAAATCGTTTGCGCTTTTTCTCATTGAAAATCAAAATGAAGTGGGTTGCCAGACGAATAAGTTTGTTCTATTTTTGGCAAGTTATGACATATTTGGCAATTGGATTTTAGTTCAACTCATTCCAAGTCGATTATTGATCAGTTTCGACCATTTTTGCCACGGCAGACCAGTGGATTCCTAATCTACTAACTTTTCTCCAATTTCTATAGAAAATTCAGAATGATATTCGATGGGGTATAAAATTTTAAAATCTTTATTTTTAGAATTATTTTTCCTAAGTTATTTACGTAGTACTGTATTTTGATTTGAATTTTTTTTTTTTTTCCCCTCTAAATTATTACATTAAAAATTATTTTTAGATTAAAAATCTTCAAATTTTGGATATTTCTTAATTTTGATATATTTAAAAAATAAAAATAATAATCACTTCATTTTTGCATAAAATAATTACTTCTTATAATTTATATCATAAATTGTCTTCATGATTTTTCAATAGAATATTTAGAAAAAATTAGAAAAAATATTTTGTGCAAAAACTATACAAAACCCATAGTATGCTAAGTTCCAAAAGCTTTTTTTTTTAAAAAGTTAAATCAAAATACAGAACTCTCGAAGACAAATTAAAGAAATATATATATAAAAAATAATCGTGGAAAATTTCATATATTTATAACAAAAGTAGTTTTTAAGTATTATCCATTTGAACTAAAAAGGGACAAAAAGCCATCACCGAGAAAAATAGTTTCAAGATGGCACGTCAGAGATACAGTTGTCTTTTAACAAAAACTAAAATATTTCAAATTCTACTAATGGTAGAAACAAAAATATTTATGTCTTTTATTCGGAAATATTCGTATTATTTTTTTATAATAATAATAATAAAAAAAAAAATTTGAATTTTTAAAATCTTGAGTCCCAGACCCAATTATTTCCCCCCCCCCCCCCCCTTATTTTGCAGTAAAGACGTTACATGCAAATATACTCAAACACGCTTGCAATAATCATGAAAAAGAGAAAACAACCAACCAAAATAATAAGTGTTTGAAAATCTTATCTATAAAAAGGATAATCCGGCTTGAAACATTTGATCTCCAACAAAGAGAAATTCCATTAAAAAAAAAAAAAAAAAAACTACGAGGGAAAAAAATAGATTACGCAAAAAAATCAATTCGGCTCGGATGATGATAAAAACTTAAGTGTTATTTAAAATTGAATTAGAGAAAGAAAAGCTTAGTTGATATAACTTCAAGTAACAAACTAATATACATATCGAACCGTTTGCCTTGATGTAATATCTTTTTTTTTAAAGAAGGCGATATTAAAACAAGCTTAAGAGATTATTACGTCAAACATTAAATAAAAAATATTATAACCAAACAAATTACTCCTGCAGCTAACACAAAAAAAAAAGTCTCCTCCCCGACATAATTTAAAAAAAAAAAAAAAAGCAAAAAAAGAAGAAGCCATAAAATAAACTCTAAAAAGATTTCTTTTTAAGTTGCAAATTTATAAATCACGAGCACGTTAAAGGAAGACACTAAATTGACTTTCCACCCGAACTATCTAACAAAAGAGGTTATAACTCAAAAGCAACTTTTAATAAATATTTTTTTTCCCCTTTTTTTTTAAAAAAAAAAAAGAGAAAAGATTGGGGGATAAAGTAAAAACAGATCCGAAACATCCATAAAATGTTGTTTTATGCAGCTGCAAAGAAATGGCCCTACTTTATGGGTAAAAGAATGAGAAAATCGAAAAGCGGTTGCACCTGCAAGGGGGGGGCATTCCAAAACCAAGCGACCGAACACAAATGAGGAAGACGTTTCAGAGTCACAGCGCAAGATTTTAGGTATGAATAAGCTTATAATATAATCCATAAAAACAAAGTTTTTATATAATAAATCCTTTACACGCATTGCCAATTTTTATATTCACTAACACAGCGCCGATTCCGTTAACAGCGTGTGGCTTTGCGCTTACATCTAATTTTTAAATATCAAAAGCATTTCTATCAGCAAAATGTGCGGCAAACTACGTTTCACAATTTATTTATTAAAAGTGGACGTGAATTTATGCACTCACATCCAAATATCTTTTATTTATTCCGATTTTAAAACAATCGTGTAATTTATCTATTAAAAAAAATTTGGCAACAGGAAAGAAATTTCTTCAACGGTCGGTGAAATGCTATTTCATCGCGATTGGATGACGGACGACAAGTTAGTTTATTAGAATTCCGTAAAAGCGACCTTTAGTGACAGTTACAGCTCCCAAAATTTGATAGCACGCATTGTAATCGGCATCGAATCTATCTCCCAAGTTTCAGCCCGATTGGATGACGGCAAAGGGTTTAATTAGACCTACCGCAGATATCCCCGCTATCGATAAAACGTACAAAATCGAAGTTAATATAAAGGGTTTAAAAATTGAGTTTGTGTTTGAGGAACGAAAACGGTACTTCCGACGGTTTAGGAAATAAAAATCAATAACTAAATGCTTCAGATTTTTCGAACACTTACTTTTCTGATTATTAGCAATGTCAAGCACATAACCGGTTGGTTGGTTGGTTGGTTTCAGATTATCTGGCGCCGTCAGCAACACGAGGGCTATAATGCGCCGAAACATTCGTCATTAGACAAGCCAACATACATTTACAAACACCCATGCCTAACACGGGACTCGGAACACGCAACCTCGCGGTCTAGAATCTAGCACGCTAACCACTATACCGTTTGGTCGGCCAGCACATAACCGGAGTTAATAAGTTCAAATGCGACAGAAACATTTCAAACTAAAAAAAAATTTCACAAACATCCGGTGTATAAGGTGAGCAAAAAGTATTGACCGGAAACTATTACACCGATTAACATGGAAAATTGCACTAAAAGAAGTTTTAGTAAAAAGAGATTACTCAGCTCGGAGGGAAGTCGAGTTGATAATCCAGTTCTCGCTAAGTGACACAAAAGCATCTTTTTTTTCTTCTTTTTTTTTTTCCCCATGCTCAAAGCGCAGTCTCCGAACTCCAAAATCTAAACGTATATAAACGGCGTTCATACAAAAACTACATTGTTTCGGCTGCAAAAGCAAAAACAACATATTAATCAATATCGTTGCTTCCGCGCACTTTTTTTAAATCCTTTATATTAACTGCGATGCTTTGTATGTGTATATGTGTGTGGGTGAATGGGTATATCGATAGCAGGCAAATCTGTGGAGGCCTAATTAACCCCTTTGCCGTCATCCAATCGGGCTGAAACTTGGCAGATAGAATCGACGATGATTTTTTTTTATCAAATTCTGACGGCCATCCCCTGTCACTAAAAGGTCGCTTTTACGGAATACAAACAAACCAATTTGCCGTCATCCAATCGCGCTGAAATAGCATTTAACCGATGATAGAAGAAACTCTTTACTGTTGTAAAAAAAATTTCGTTAATAAATGGATTATAAAATTGCTTTAATCGGTGATGTGAGTGCTAAAATTCAGTTTCATTTTTAATGAAAAGTAGTCTGTGGCATATTTTGCTGATAGAGACGATTTTGATTTTTAAAATTAGAAGCCAACACCACGACAACAAAAACAACGTTTTGTTAATGAATATAAAAATTTATAACCTCCAACACCTTATCTCCCTTACGGAGGCTTTAGGAATAACCCCCTATAAGAACCCTAAGCCAAATCAAAGAAGTAGCATAAACAAAGCACACACCGCAATTTCACCGGATGATCGATTTTTCCGCATTTCGCACGATTCTCACGACGACGAATGCTCTCACAACAACACAATTCAAACAATATTCGGGGAGGGGTGAGGCAGAAGGGAGGGATCAAGAAATGGACCGCATGGCGCTCTACTCACAAATATTGAAGGCGGTCTCTTTCCGGAGATATTTCATGGAGAATGGAGCGTGTAGTTGACTTCTTGGCGGGCGAACAATTCTACAGAGTCCAGGAGAAAACAATTTTAATCTCCCCACACAATTCCCCAGAACCCATATCTTTTACAAAAATCAATAATGAAGATATTGTTACGAATTTCTGTATATTTGTAAATATTTCGTAGCATTAATTATGTAAAAAGATAAATTTCTGTACATTTCGCATAAGGCAGTGCAAGGGTTTACTTTTCGTCAACGTGTGTCTTATTGCTTGATAGCGAGTTTTACAGAGATAACGCTGGGAAGCGGGTTTTACAAGGAGCAGGGCATTTAACATTATGGTAATAGCAATCTCGCCAAATTGGCGAGATAGAGCCAAGTTGGCGACGGTTTTGGCGACTAATTTTTGTCGCCAAATATGGAGAGAAATCGCCAATGTACACGTATGGGACTTTTCGACTACGATCTGGAAAGTTCTCCAAATATCTACCTCTAGAAGTTTCAAGAAGGTTTGACTCCTATATAAGGCCGGCCGTGAGTTGAGTCACGGAGTTAGTTGAGTCCGTTAGTTGACTGAAATTAGTTAATTAGTTGAGTCAGTTAGTTGACTGGAGTTACTGAGCTGCCTCTCAGCGAGCATTCAGAGAGTTCCGAAAGTGAACTGTATTGCATTGTCTTTTGCAGCGAATTGTAGCAGTTGAGAAGTTTTTCAACTGCTGTTTGAGCTCTATTGTTGTGTAAAGAGCTGTATTGAGTCTTCTAGAACGAGAAGTTAAGGTTTTGTAAAAGAATCTGTGAAGAGTATATCGGAATAAATTTCTGAAAGTGTTAATCTGCTTTGACTTCAAATCTTTCGAACCCATCAACGCAACAATATATATAGAGATATTGGAAAAAATAACAAAACAAAGAAATTCGTTTCTGAATTTCATGAAAGAAATTATCAAAGTTGTTAATAAAGCATCGAATAAAATACGATATTCTTTGAAGTTTTAGGAGAGCAAAAAATATTCGCTTTCATGAAGTGATGATAAAAAGAACGGAATAATTTATTTCTTTTCGACCTAATTTTAAGATTGAAAATTCATGACAATTCTAATGTCTAAAACGTTTTTTTTTTTTTTTACCTTCAAACAAATTATACTGCAACGAAATGTAGAATGTTTGAAAAACAACCCTATGACAGGTGAAAATGGAAATTTCAAAAATAAACAAAAAAACTAACCCCTAAAATATTTCAATATTTTTCAAAATAACATTTATGCAACCTGATAAGGCACATTTTATCAGGAAACAATCTCTTTTCGAACGGATTAATAACAGAGATGAATTCAATGATAGCTATTCGCACATATAATTAGGTGTGAAGTGTCATGGATTTTCAGGTACCGTAGAACGTTAATAATTTTCAAGGTAATTTACACTTCGATAAGGTAAAAATGGTTTTTGAAATGTTTGGCGCATGTATTTTTTTGTTATGTTTGGACCATCGATATAAATAAACAACTAGATAGACTGCTTAACGCTGGGAAAATGAAGCCGTTGCCAAATGCCGTTGGTGGGATAAGAAATACGGATTGCCGAGGATTGAAAATAAAATGTTGGGTTGTACACAGCAGAAATGTCAATAGTAGACCTTAATTAGTAATAATGTGCAAAAAAATATATACTCTAAGCATTTTACAAGGTTTTTCGCATTTCCATCCAACTATAAAAGTGAACTGTGATTGGTTAATCTTCCCACCAGCTTCGCAATCCACGGAACGTTTTTCTCTTTGCACTGACGATGGAGCAGTCTATCCAGTTGTTTATCTACATCGATGGTTTGGACACGTTTAACTTTCAATCGACTGCAGAGGTTTATTTTTACACATAGCTTTAGATGCTTTTCCTATCAACATTTCTAAAGTTATACAGCTATAATTAAATCAAAAAGTAACAACAATTCAACAGTATCACCATATAAAATTCAACAAATTTAACAATTAGCTTATTTCTGACAGTCAAATCCAAAAGAAAAAGAGCTTTAGTTAGCTTGAGAGTAAACATAACTGGATACTTCTGTTTTAACTATCGCCAAATGTTTTAGAAATTGTTTTGAGTAATTTACGAAATTATGGCTCCATAAAAAACGAACTTTTGAAACATTTCGATACCGTAAACAAAAATCGCCTTAATTTCTAATAGTTATATACGAACATATAATGATTTTAAAGTTACGTTAAAATATATTTTTAAATCTTTTATATTAAATTCGATTTTGTGTGGGGGAGGGCTGTGTATGTTGATGAAAACCAAATCTGCGGAGGCCTATAATTAACATCGGATATAATTAACATCGCCTATAATTAGCAGACAGATTCGATGTCGATGGCAATGCATTCTATCAAAATTTTTGGCTATAACTGTCACTACAAGGTCGCTTTTAAGGAATACTAATAAACCAACTTGCCGTCATTCAGTCGCGCTACAATAGCATTTAACCGACCATCGAAGAATCTATCTTCTTGCCAACATTTTTTTAATACATAAATAATAAAAATTACTTTAATCATAGTAAATAAATTATATTTGGATGTGTATGAGAGCATAAATTCACGTTTCTTTTTTAATAAATAAATTTTGAAACGTGTAGTTTGCCACACATTTTTCTGATAGAAATATTTTTGATATCGGCGCTGTGATAATGAATATATAGATTGACAAAGGACTTTTTAAAAACTCTTTTTTTTTATGGAATATGATCTTCAGATTTTGATTTGCTAACAATGAAAATTATTATATTTTTATTTATTTGAAAAAAATTCAAATGTTAATTATAGATAACATTTTACAGAAATGTTAATTACAGATTAACAAAGGTTAATTATAGACAAAAGTTAAATGATATTAAGATTAAAAAAGAAAAAAAAATTCTTAATAGCAAACGCTGGATTTGAACGAGTTATCTGGAAGTTCTCTGTAAAACTCGTTTCTCCTTCAAAGTACGCCAGTAGTAGGGAAGGAAATCAGGGAAGGAAGTTTCATGCACACTAGGGTGGAACGAAAAAATCAACTTTTGATTTTTAATTTGTAATAGTGCGGAAAAGTTGCTTTTTGATGTAGATAAGATAAATTAAAAATATGAAAAATATTGGAGTACGTCTTGAGGTGCCGCAAAGCCATTAAAGTTTCAAAAAATTGAAATTTTTGCTATATTTAAAAAAAAAAATTTGACGATAGAATCAACTTTGATTTTAATTTTTAATAGCATGGAAAAGTTGCCTTATGGTGTAGATAAGATAAATTAAAAATATGAAAAATATTAGAATACGTCTTGAGGTGCTGCAAGTACGTTAAAGTTTCATAAAAACACACTTTTTTGAACTTTTTCAAAGATTTTTGCGTGTCTCGGTTATGAAATTAAAAGCTTCATTTATGCGTTATAAAATAAATAGAAAGATAAAAACAGTTTAAGTATTACATTGACATCCAGGAGCCTGAGTCATCGCCGGAGTAGATGTTGTGTGTGGGTGGGTAGAGGGGGGGGGGGAGATTTGTCTGCTTGCGGTGACAAGCTCAGATCAGGTCAGTAGCTGTGACGAGTTCAGTTGAGTTGTCGCTCCGTCTAATGTGTTACAGATTAACATATTTTGTTAGTATGTATTCTACTTTATTGTTGTGAGTAAAAATGGCTCAGTTTAAATTAGTGAAGACAAGACAAATGTCGGAATGTCCTATTTTTGGGAAATGTAGTGATTTGCCTGATGTACTTACGAATCTGTTATGAAGTGCTACTGTTATATCAGACAAAACCTCAAAAATGCTTCAGAGAAGGATCCTACTGTAAGTGAAATATGTGACACTTCAGTTCCCAAAATAGAGCAAATATGTTCAAGAGCTTCTATTCCCGTTGTTTCTAGCCAAAGAATTTTACTAATGATAAGAGCTTATCGTGCTAAATACAGAAATTTATTAAGGTTAAAAATTTATTAAGCAGAAAAGGGTTAGAAAAGTTTGACTGCAACCTCTCAAAATCAGTGGTGTAGTGTAAAATAAAAAGGTGTGAGAACGCTATGTCACATAAAGTGAATGATTATATATATATAAAAATAAAAAAAAAACGTTATATCACTTTTGTTGATAAATCGGTTAGCGTTCCCATTAAAATTAGAGGAGCAGAAATCTTCTTCAAGGAAAGGGAGCAAAGAAGTGTTGTGTGCCAGACCACAATTTTGTTTTTTAAAAATGGAGATAGTTGGCGTGAACTTGTGTACGTGAGTTTTAGTCCGTATTCATGACGAGTCATATAAATTTCACTTCTGGAATTCATCCACAATTACAGATCATTCGTCGAAGAAGATAATTGCCATTGGATGAATCATAGTATTGCATGTGTCGGATTGTTGATGGAATGGCCATGTGCGGGTGGCCGCGCCTCTTTCAAGTGTTTTGCAAATACAGTAGAGTCCTGATTATCCGAGTTAATGTGGACCAAGACCAACTCGGATAACCGAAAAACTCGGTTAAAGCGAAAATTAAAAATAAAATAAATCGTATCGGTTTAAATGTATGTTTTGACAAGTACAAATGTTATACTATAGGTAAACCACATGCAATTAATAATATATAGTAATGCTTAAAGAGTTCTCTTACTTAAGCCTTAAGACCATGAGCGACGCGATAGGAGGATCAGTATCATACAATGAAAAGGAATGTAAACATTTTGTTTTCTTGAGTGTTTGAGAGATCAAGTACCAATTTTTTTCGGTACTAGTTTTGACAAAGGAAAATATCAGGGGTAAAAAAAAAATTGAAGAAATATTTTCTTGCTCGGTTAAAGCGGAAACTCGGATAACCGGGGTTTTACTGTATTTGAACTTGCCTGCTCAGCTCTGAAATTGTGGATAGAAAACGAAAGCATAGTTTTGGGTTCAGTTTCCTGAAAAGAAAAATGTAATATATATATAATTTATGTGTAGGAACGCCGTTCCTCCTACTAAAAAGGTAAAGGATCGCCATTCCCACGCGTTCCCGCTCCACTACACCCCTGCTCAAAATTTAGAGGCGAGGCCGAACGTTTATTTGATATTGCTGCCTGTAAGTGTGTAAACTTTAATACTCATATGACTATATCATATATTATGAATCATATGACATAGTTATAATCATATGACTGAAAATAGAGGATTGTTTTTGATGGACAAAACAATTGTTCAATAAAAGGAAGGAAGTAAGTTTTACAAAAAAGTGATTTCAGAAGAGAAAGTAGACCCGGTTATCGACTTTCCCCGGCTTTCTTGTCACACGCAAGCAGTGGAAAGAACGGTGAAAATGGTGACCGAATTGGCTCAAAATGTCTGTGGTTCAACCGCAAGAGAAGGATATTAAGAGCGAAAATTGACTCACGTAGGAATATGCCAAAATTTAATTAAAAAAAACCAGTTTAATGTAGCAATGGAGTAGAAACAAACATTTTGCAGATGTAACATTTGTAATCATTAAGGATACAGGAGTAAGAAATACAAAATTTTACATTACAATATATTTTATTATTATTATTATATTTTGTAATTCATAATTATTTCCAACTCTAATGCTTATATATGTATTTAAAACCATCTTTTGTAACATTATATATATACGAGAAATTCATAAAAAATAATTTAACAAAGTTGATAATTTTTCATTTTTTTTATAAACTGTAAGCTCTTTGCGGCACCTCAAGATGTTGTAGAATTGCAACCAATTTTTTTTCAACTCTTTTTGAACTTAAATGGCAACTTTTCCCCACTATTACTAAGCTAAAATTTAAAATAAAATTTTTTAAGGCCATTTTCGTTCCACCCTAATGCACAGGCTTCTTCAGAGATCAATAAAACTTGAAAAAACAACACTTTTAAATGCTCTATGGATGTAAAGCTTTTCGATCGGGTCCGGCAAAAAAACAGCTGGACAACCCCTATGATACTATTTGAGACAATTTCGGCCGGATGAAACCGGTTTGGAAAATAGTAGGAGAGGCGATTGCAAGTTTAGGTATCCCATCAATCTGATTTTTTTTTAAATTTTTTTTTATGGAATGTAGAGAAACGTTCGTAGTTTACGAAACTACTGGTCTGCCGAAGCAGAAATGGCCGAAACCGGTCAAAAACCGACTTTAAATAAGTTGAACTAAAACCGATTGCCGAATACGCCATAACTTGCCAAATAATGAGCAGTATTTTTGATTTGGTAACCCATCGCTCTTTCTTTAATTTTTGAATTAAGAAGGTTGCAGACGATTCAGATGTCTGGCGACAGCTTACTTGCATCTTTTTAAAAGTCAGCCAAAGTTAGCAATGAATATTATTACGTCATTGATTACGTAACTAAATGGCGCCAATTTGGCTTACTTTTAAAACGATGCCAAGTTTTCCCAGTCAGAGATCAGAAATCGTCTACACTTTTTCTCATCATTGAAAATCGAAGTGCGTTGGGTTGCCAGACGAAAAAGTCTGGTCACTTTTTGGCAAGTTATGATACATTTGGCAATCGGATATTAGTTCCTCTCAATCAAAGTCTATTTCTGACCAGTTTCGGTCATTTTTGCCACGACAGACAAGTAGATTAATGATCTACTAAAATTTCAACACATTCTATAAAAAAAAATTCAGAATAATGTACCTAAACTTACAGTCGTCTCTCAGACTATTCGTGTCTATGCCAAAATTCGAACACAATCGAGGCCATCAACACAACGGAAGATATAAAACTAATAGACTGAGAGGCGACTGCAATTTTTGGACCCCATCGAACATAATTCTGAATTTTTTATAGAAGTTGGAGAAAAGTGAGTAGATTACGAATCCACTGGTCTGCCGAGGTAAAAATGGCCGAAACTAGTCAAAAATCGACTTTTAATATGTTGAACTAAATCCAATTGCCAAATGCGCCATAACTTGCCAAATAATGAGATTTTTTTTTTTATTTGGTAACCCTAGCTCTTTAATTTTCAATTAAGAAGGTTGCAGACGATTCGGATACCTGGCGACGGTCTACTTGCATCTATTAAAAGGGAGCCAATTTGGCAATAAACATTACGTCACTGATGAAGTAACAGATGTCACCAATTTGGCTTACTTTTAAAAGATACAAATTTTCCCAGCTAGATATCAGAAATCTTTTGCGCTTTTTCTCATTGAAAATCAAAATGCAGTGGGTTGCCAGACGAAAAAGTGTGTTCTCTTTTTGGCAAGTTATGACATATTTGGCAATCGAATTTTAGTTCAACTAATTCCAAGTCGATTTTTGATCAGTTTCGGCCATTTTTACCACGGCAGACAAGTGGATTCGTAATCTATTCACTTTTCTCCAATTTCTATAAAAAATTCAGAATGATGTTCGATGGAGACCAAAAATTGCAGTCGCCTCTCGGACTATAACGAGCCAAGCTTCTTTTTTAGTCTACAATCCTTGGGCTTGGCGAACAGCAATAAATAACAGATTTGTCTCTTTTTTTTCCCCCTTCGGACTATCCGGCGGTATAAAATAATAGGGTATGTGGTGGTATTGTTATATTGCTTTGCCTGGTGGACAAGTTTTTATTTTGTCATGTGGTTGTTTAGTGAGGAATGGGATCGGTAAATCGCTCGACTAGAAATAAGAGTTTGTTGTTTGAAACATGGCGTATTTTTTAGTGGATTGCAAACTTGTATTATGGCGCAGACAATAGGGGCAATTTAAATGGGATTTTTAAGGAAGAAAAATAAATTTTAACGTTTTGAGGTTTTAAGATGATCTTAAAATGTGATTTCCTGGCGATATCAATACATCCTAATCGAAAAATGTCGGTCAATAGGAGAATTTAAATTATTTTGGCAAAAAACACTATTTGAGTAAACTTCTGTTTCTCCGATCTACTTTTAAACAGGTGTATCTCAAAACTTACTTTTAAAAAGTAAAATTTTTCCCAAAATCTATGAAAGGCTATGAAGATGATTTTTTTTTCATATATTTTTATTTAAAATAAACTTGAAAAAAAGACATGGATAAACATGTTATTTGAAATAATTTTTTAAAGTTAAGATTTCCCCCCTCCCCTCCCTATATAAAATTATGAAGTAGGGATTAAAAGTTGTAACCTCAAGAAAAACAAAATATTTTTAAAGGCTCGGGTTAAAATATACATAAGTATCTAACTTGTCACTAATAAGAATTTTCAGAGAAAGTACATTCATATTCAGAGAAAAATTGAATTTATTACAAATGATGTTTTTAACATGGGTTTCAATGGTAGACTCCAGCCTGGCTTAAATTTTTTTTGTATTCGATATAGGAACAATATATCCCATAAAAACTAAGTTTTTATTATAAATCCTTTATATACATCGCCAATTTTTATATTCATTAATATAGCGCCAATTCTGTAAACAGAGTGCGCTTAGTGTTTGCATCTAATTTTAAATATCAAAAACATTTCTTTCAGCAAAATGTGTGGCAAACTACGTTTCAAAATTCATTTACTAAAACGTGAATTTACACACTCATATCCTAATATCTATAATTAATTCTTATTAAAACAATTTTAGTCTTTATTTATTAAACAAGTTTTAGCAACAAGAAAGAGTTCCTTCAATAATCGGTTAAATGCTATTTCAGAGTGATTGGATGACGGCAAGTTGGTTTATTAGTATTCCGTAAAAGCGCCCTTTTAGTGACATTTAAAGCCCAAAAATTTGATAGAATACATAATCATCGACATCAAACCTATCTGCCAAATTTCAGCCAGCCAAGAGGCTTTATTTAGGCTATTTGCTCGACAGCCACCAAAAGGAACAAATTAATTAAACAATTAATAAAAAGAAAGGAACACTACCGAATCGATTCAGTGTTTGCTGTCTGACCGACAGAAAAATTATAGATTGTTGAATAACATGGGAAGTGAATTTTTTTGGCAATATTATAGTCCACAATTATCTACACATTGGCGAGTTAGTAAAAAACTCAGAATTGTTTATATTGGAATTTCATAAATTGTTTTGGGTACGGGGTAATTGAACTGAAGCAAACCAATAAAGGAAAATGTTTAAAAAAAAAGCCAATCGAAATTCTAACAACATGATTGTACACTGTTAATATTTCTATGTACACTCGACATATTTCCAAGTACACTGTTAATACTGTTAATACAGTGTACTTAGAAATATGTAGAGTGTAAAAAATGTCAAGTAACTCGTCACTTACGAAAACAGTTCGATTCAATTTTGCATAGTACATGATTTTTTAGAATTTAATTGAAAATATTAATGCACCGAAAGAGTAGTTTTGAACCTGAACTTGTCATCTTATCCCCTCGACACCATTCTTCAAAATAGTAAGACATTTTTATTATTAAATCTTTATATTAACTTCGATTTTGTGTGTATGTGCTTGTTTGGCTGGGTAAGTCAATGGGGGACAAAATAGTAAGCGTAAGAATACTGGAATTTTACACAAAAGCAGTTCTGGCGTACTAATTTTGCTTTTCACGAACAGAATATTGTTACGAATTTTTGTGTATTTGTAAATATTTCGTAGTGTTAATTTTGTAAATAGGGAAATTTATGTACATTTCGCATAATGCAATAGTTCGTCGTTAGTTTTCTTCCCCGCAATGTGTGTCTTAATGCTTGATAACGAGATTTACAGAGATAACGCTTGGAAGCGAGTTTTACAAGGAGCAGGGCATTTAACATAATGGTAATGGCAATCTCGCCAAGTTGGCGACGGTTTTGGCGACTAATTTTTGTCGCCATATTTGGCGAGAAATCGCCAAACTTGGAGACCATTTGGCGACATTTTCGGTCCCCATGTACATGTATAGGACTTTTCGACTACGATATGGAAAGTTCTCCAAATATCTATCTCTAGAAGATTCACGAAGTATCTGCTCCCCTATATAAGACCGGCCGTGAGTGTAGTGGGTTGGTTAGTCAGTTAGTTTACTGAGGTTAGTCAGTTAGTTGACTGGAATTACTGAGTCTCAGTGAACATTCTGAGTAGTTCTAAAGCGAACTGTATTGCATTGTCTTTTGCAGCGATTTAGCAGTTGTGTGTCAAGTTTAACTGCTATTTGTGCTCTATTGTTGTGTATAGAGCTGTATTAAGTCTACTAGAACGAGAAGTTCTGGAGTTGTAAAGGAATCTGTGAAGAGTTATATTGGAATAAATTTCTGCAGGTTTTGATCTGCTTTGGCTGCAAATCTTTCGAACCCATCCACGCAACAATATTAAAATATTCTTGGAGAGGTTGTATTATTGAACTAACAGGAGAAAAAAATGTTATTTATCGAAAGCGGGCAAAAGTTAATTCAAACTCTCGACGTAAAACAAGTTTCATTTAACGAAAATAATATTTAATATGAAATGAATTTAAAAGTAACAATACTTATTTGTCATTTCATTAATATAAGGAATGAGAAAATAAGTAACGTAGACATAAAACTTGCAGTAGAAAATAATGAGCAATTTCCAAATATCATTTGTATTCTTATTTTAACCAGAAAAGCTTGTGTTACCGTTATTTCGGGGGGGGAAAAAAAAAAAGAAAAGAAAAAAAAAATACTCCAAGGAATTAAGAAAAAGTTAAAAAAGAAAAATCGTTACATTAATATCTTTTTTTTCAGTTAGCTCTTTTGAATGTAAAAAAACACAAAATTATCGAAATTGAAACCTTCCGTTGACTTATATTCTCGACCCCCATCAGCTGTCGTCTGATGACGTGGCAACAAAACAGCTTATACCCAATCAATCCTTCTTGGCAAATCAATCCACAAATCGAAACCCGCCTCCCAAGCGAGTGATTAAATGCCCAAATTGAGAGAAAACGATTTGGACAAGAGAAAAAAAGGAAGCTCCCGAAAAAGAAACCTTAATGCGTTCCTAATTGGATGAATGGGGATGGAGTTGATGTTCGACACCTCTGCTTTATCGTTTGGTGACCCCCTCGACATGACACACGACATTCCCCTCTAATGGATGGTCAAAGATAACAGCATTCTTTTTTATTTTTGCACTCTGGAGAAGAACTTATACGTAGTGTTATTTGGGGGTGGGAGTTTTATTGTCTGCCAAAACTTGTTGACCAATCGCAATACCAGGGGGCGCAGTGAGTTTTATAAAAAATTTAGGTAGGAATTTTAGGGATTATTCCGAAAATTTCAGAAATATTTTAAGGATAATTGAAAGAAATTTAGGGGCGATTCTTAAAATTTTATGAATAATTTAAATTCTTTAAGGATAGTTCCAAAACATTTAGAGATGGTTCTTTTGACGCTGACACAGACTCCTATAAAAGGACATGTTCTTTTCCAGAGCTTATTTCAGTACCGGCAAAATATGCCCATTTTCAACAAAATTAAAGCCAAAAAACTTTCTCGAGTAAAAATGACAGTTATATAATGAAATAATTATACTATTTTGACAAACATGCAAATTTAATTAAATCCATTTTTCTTATCTAAAGGAATATCGTGATTTTTTCTTGAATTTTGGAGAAAATTCTTGAAAAAATGTAAGTACATTTTTAGGAATTCTAGGGAGAAAAAAACGTAAGGAATATTAGGAATTTTAGGGTGAATGCGACCCCTGCAATACAAAAATAATTTTTAAAGGCGAAAACAAATATATTTCATTATTTTCCCATCACATTACCAAAACTATTTGCTTGTGACATCACCATCCATGAATGAGGTCCGTAAGACGTGATCATTTAAATTTAAAAGCAAAAGTTTATTCTTATGTGACTTTGTCAATAGTGGTCACTACGATGCACATTTTACAGGCCAAGTTTTTCACCACATTTAAAAATTAATAATTTCAATAAAATAGAATTGTAAAATGTTTCAACTTTTTCTTTCTTGTCTCAATCTTACTCGAAATACTTGTCTAGTATGCAGTATTTCAATACTTTGTAAGAATATAAGAATAGCAAAATATATATATATATATATATATATATAGAGAGAGAGAGAGAGAGAGATTATTTCTCGAAAGAAATCATGCATAATATATCAGAAAATCGCATCATAGCCGTAACTAAAACGCAAAGATAATTGAATTTAAATCAAAACGTATTTCAATACGAATTCTAAACACAAATACAAACGATAATAAAATCATTGCCAGTTGATATTTACATCCACTTTCAACCAAGTTATTAATAAAAAGCAATTCTCCAACGTAATATAAATAGAGCGAATAAATACTTCAGCATTTCGGAAAACAAATCTATAACCAGTGAGGAACAGAACATAATTAAAAATGAAATTATCTAGTTCCATTTCAATTAAAATATTCTCGGTAAAAGCCACGTACAGAAATCGCTTGGAATAAATTACGTTTTCTCTTTTCTCAACTCCACAGCGCTGCAAGGAGCGTAAATGTTGTTCTGATAAAAATGGGCTTACTTCGAACAGAGGCGGGAATTGCACGTCATGTGGAGTCATATGATTGGTTAATAAAAAAATTAAAAGGAAGTCCTAACAAGGATTATTCCCTATACTTGCTATGTTCCAATCTTCTAACTCACTGTATTTAGAAACTACTTTGTATAAAACCTTGACATTTGGTGAGTAGGTACGAAAATGATCACTTATAGACTGAGAGGCGACTGCAATTTTTGGACCCCATCGAACATCATTCTGAATTTTTCATAGAAATTAGAGAAAAGTGAGTAGATTACGAATCCACTGGTCTGCCGTGGCAAAAATGGCCGAAACTGGTCAAAAACCGACTTTAAATAAGTTGAACTAAATTCAATTGCCAAATGCGCCACAACTTGCCAAATAATGAGCATTTTTTTTTATTTGGTAACCCTCGCTCTTTAATTTTCAATTAAGAAGGTTGCAGACGATTCTGATATCTGGCGACGGTCTACTTGCATCTATTAAAAGGGAGCCAAGTTGGCAATAAACATTAAGTCACTGATGACGTAACTAATATCGACAATTTGGCTTACTTTTAAAAGATGCAAGTTTTCCAAGCCAGAGATCAGAAATCGTTTGCGCTTTTTCTCATTGAAAATCAAAATGCAGTAGGTTGCCAGACGAAAAAATGTGTTCTCTTTTTGGCAAGTTATGACATATTTGGCAATCGGATTTTAGTTCAACTCATTCCAAGTCCATTTTTTATCAGTTTCGGCCATTTTTGCCCCGGCAGACCAGTGGATTCGTAATCTACTCACTTTTCCCCAATTTCTATAAAAAATTCAAAATGATGTTCGATGGGGTCCAAAAATTGCAGTCGCCTCTCGGATTATTATATTTGAATATCTTACGTCAGTGCATATATGCAGTGGCTCCACCTGGTTTTGTCTTTTGCTATTTGAATTTTCATTTTTGATAGACACTAAAAATGAAAACGATTGATATCATTTCATTAATTGGTCTTTTTAGTGCCTACGCACCAATTGTCGAGGGGGTTCTATTGTAAGTAGTTTCTAAATGTACTGGGCTCTAGATGATTGTAACATAGCAAGTATAAGGAATTATCTTTACTAGGGCTTCATCTTAAAGAATAGATTGTGATTGGTCACAAGTTTTTTTTTTTTTTTTTTAACATCATACGTTAATTCCTTAAAAGTGAAACCAACTAAACCAGGGGTGTGAAACATCGCACAACTTTCAATTACACTTAATACTGGATTTGTAGTTGTCATGGATCGCCGTTTTAGCTCCCATATTTTTTATTAATTTTACCAATTTGGCTATATTTTTGGTGATCGTTGTCACATTGACGAAAACCTCAATGGCAGGCCCCGCTAACTCGTATGCGTAAGTTAAACATTGTAGATCAATCTGTTCGGGAGTTATGCTGACCACGTATACACAAGACATTTTTTCTATACCCCTTTTTGGAACTCAGCACGTTTCAAAACGTGTAGAAATGCAATATTTTTTTTTTATTTTTTTTTTATTGAATGTCGTACTGTTGTAATTGCGTTGTAATTACTGATCATGTAAGTAATTGAAAGTAAAAAAAAATAAGCGAATCATTTTATTATAATAATTCAAATAGACAATTAATAATTCAAACGGATAATTATTGATTTAAAATGTTTCAAATTCGTGCGACACGCCCCCTTGTCAACGTCATACATCGTTCGTCCAATCACAATTGTCTTAGTGGCAGCAACTTTTGCAGAATATAAGCACGGTTTATCTAAAACGTTTCTCGCGCCTTGCCCGCAGCTAATCCCATTTAAAACTGGATTGCCATCATCCCGGTAATAACAGCCTAATGAAATTAAACTCCACTTGATAATATATATTCCAGAGAATGGAATGGCAACACGCATCGTCGCTTGATGAGCGCCAGATGTGGGAGATGGATGAATATTGAAACATGCAAATTAAGATCCGCCTCATTTTATAGAGAAAGAAATTCTTTTCTTTTTCCGTCGAAAGTCGTCGTACATTTCGAAAGACGAAATTCGTCAAAAAATAAAGAATGTGATTCGTATGATTTAAATCTGAGATTTGTTTAGAATTTATGGCTAATAGCATTTAAAATTTTATCTTTAATGAATTACAGATTGACTTACGGGATATATATTTTTTTTATTATTTCTGCCTAAACTGTAAACGATACGTGTTTAATACATTATTTTTGGCCGTACATTCCGGTTGAATTTTGATAAGAGAACACTTCTCGGTGAGACCATTCATTAAACTTAAGTCTGTATTATTATTTAAGTGTAAACATGTGTGTTATTATGTATGATCCTGTAACTATTGTATATATTGTTACAAATTTTTGTATATTTGTAAATATTTCGTAGTGTTAATTTTGTAATTAGTAAAATTTATGTACATTTCGCATAAAGCAATGCAATAGTTTGTTTCCCTGCAATATGGGTATTGATGCTTGATAACGAGTTTTACAGAGGTAACTCTGGGAAGCGAGTTTCAAGGAACAGGGCATTTAACATTATGATAATGGAAATCTCGCCAAATTGGAGTGATAGAGCCAAGTAGGCGACGGTTTTGGCGACTAATTTTTGTCGCCAAATTTGGCGAGATTTTCGGTCCCCATGTACATGTATAGGACTTTTCGACTAAGATCTGGAAAGTTCTCCAAATATCTACTTCTAGAAGATTCACGAAGATTCACCTGTCCTATATAAGGCTGACCAAGAGAGGGGGGAGTTAGCTGAGTCCGTTAGTTGACTGGAATTACTGAGTCTCAGTGAACATCCTTAGTAGTTCTAAAGTGAACTGTATTGCATTGTCTTTTGCGGCGATTTAGCAGTTGTGTTGTCAAGTTTTTAACTGCTGTTTTGTGCTCTATTGTTGTGAAAAGAGGTGTATTGTGTCTACTAGAACGAGAAGTTCTGGAGCTGTAAGAGAATCTATGAAGAATTATATTGGAATAAATTTCTGCAAGTTTGATCTGCTTTGGCTTCAAATCTTTCGAACCCGTCCACGCAACAATATTGTATGTATGATCCTGTGTTATTGTATATTGTATGTATGATCCTGTAACTTTTTCTAAATTATAAATTGTATGTGGTGTAATTATGGAAATTTTGTAAAATCAATTATCTTAGTATATTATACAATATGCAAATTTGATGCTTTCTATATAGTATTCTACAAATTTTGTGTCTTCTATTATGTTATTCATCAATTTTTGTATTTTGTGTTATGTAAATTTTATTTATATATACGTATCTATTTTTATAAATCCACCAATCCTGCTGAGCCTTTAACCTGTTGTTTGTCTTAAAATTTGTATTTTTTTCTGTAGTTTTATCCACCGAAGGGGCTATTTATAAGGTATTTATACATTAATAATAGAAGCATTATTCTACCCATAGTAGCCACTGTACTCCTACAATGTTTGAAGTAAAGTAGCAATAGTAATAAAACCTCGAACACACTGCCAATAATCAAAACTAGTAACATTTTATGCGACACGCATTATTTGGCTACAATATCGACCTCACATTTACTGGTACAACTTTTTGTAGAAACTTATTACAACAGTTTGCTGAAAGCTAATAGAGCCAAACAATTTATAATTTCTATGGATCGCATCACGCAGGACAAGCAAAAAAAAAAGTAAATTAAGATGGATTGTTAATCAAGATGTTACATGAATTAATGACAATTCGCATAAAACAAGTCCATTGAACAAACCAACAAAAGAAAAAAAAAAGACTTAAAATCGCGTTGTGTCAGTGTCGAAAATTTAGAATAAAATAAAATGTCGTCGAGAACATCTGTTGGAAGCAAAGACCGAAAAGCCCGGAAGCGAGTCAAACAACAATTTTAGCGCGAAAACTGTGCAATGTGTGGAATACTAGTGAACACTTTATCTTCCCATTCCGAAAATAGCCTCGACAGCAGTTATGGCCAGCCGACGCGACGATAGATCTCGTAGAGGCGGAATGGCAACATAGAGGAAAGATGTATTCGGGAGGGGGCAATAAAAAGAAGCTTTTGGTGGGGGGAAAGACCCGGTTGAAAATAAATAGAAACGCATGAAGAGAAAACAAATTCGAAATTTAGGTACTTGAAATAATAATCAGTATTAAGGTTTGCTCTGTAAAAAATTAAGACAACTTTAGAAATTGCATGGAGAAAAATGCGTTGCTCATTATGGCGCGGTTTTGGTGTGTTGTTAAAATGATGTCGATTCGATGACATTCCCCGAACATCATGCTAATTTCGTGTTTTTGTATTACTTGTCTTCTGCAGTGGCGGCGTTTGGGAGCAAGTGTGCAAGAAAATGTCTTCACTCAGATGACGGTTTCCCGCTTAACACTTCAAAAAGTTAGAAAGTCACTTGCTCCCTTCCTTATAGAGTGGAAGTTTATTTTTACAGAATACACTTCGTCAATTAATAGCGAAAAATATTAGGTATTTTTCAGACAATTTTTTTTTCTAGAAAATTTTTGTACAACAGTTTTCGTTGCAACGTGTAAAACTACAACGTTGGAACCACGTGAGATTTCATAAAAAGAGGTCGCTAAAAGACATTTTTATAACAACGTACAAAAAAACACCGTAACTCGTAAATTGGGGGGGGGGGGGGAATAACACTTTTTTCGCGAGAAGTAGCTTGAAAAACTACTTTCACGCATGCCTAGTGCTCAAATACTATATAGTCTTGGTATTGAAATGACATATGTTAAGAAGAAATTCGTTCAGTTCAGTTCAGTTCTGGTTGAGAGATATTTGCTCGCCCGTGGTGGGCTGCTTAATCTCTATTATCCTGGTTTACAGCAGTATAGTGGTTAGCGTGCTAGCTTCTAGACCGCGAGGTTGCGGGTTCCGAGTCCCGTGTTAGGCATGGGTGTTTGTAAATGTATGTTGGCTTGTCTAATGACGAATGTTTCGGAGCATTATAGCCCTCGTGTTGCTGACGGCGCCAGATAATCTGAAAACAACCAACCAACCAACCTGGTTTACAGAGTTCCTTTTGGGAGAGGGGGGAGGGATTAGGCTCCGCTTTAGACAGTAGTATTATACGGTTACAAAAGAAATTCGTTGACTGGAGCTGCCAACATTAATAAATATCTTTATTAAAAATATTTTTGCACGTGATTATAAGAAATATTACATGCAACACGTGGGAAAATGCTTTTTCAAACTCAGTAAATTATTTTACTCGTGCTAACCGTGACCATCGATATTGTAGAAGGCCAACCAGCTCCGCCATGTTTTACCTACTACGTCAGCAATGGTGGATACAAATTATGACATCGCGAGGTATATCGCATTGTATAGATTGGTTGTTCTCAGATTATCTGGCGCCGTCAACAACAGGAGGGCTATAATGCGCCGAAACATTCGTCATTAGACAAGCCAGCATACATTTACAAAAACCCATGCTTAGCACGGGCATTGTACAGAAAGTGGATACACTGATCTTCAAATTCAGCTTTTACTAGTCGCTCGATGGACGATTTATGCGTTGAATATTTGGTGAAAATTTTACAAAATGCCAAGTCCTTGTACCGTTCTTAAGTATAACGGGAACTCCAGAAATGGTCCTAAGGTTTATGTGCTCAAATTCTCTTCCGACGACAGTGTTAGGAAAAACAAAATGGTCCCGTGCGATACATCAAAACCATTTTGTCCCAACAAAATACAGCAAGGTCAGTGTAACTTTTTAATAAAATCTTTAATATGTTTTTTAAACATAATTGTATAATTTTTTTGAGAAGTTATATAAAGGCTGAAAAGAAATGCTAACTATTTACGATAGTGATAACTTTCCTCTGGCTTCAACTTTTTTGTTATTATTATTTTTCAAATGAAAGTTTAGGAAACAATCTTTGGTAAAAATTTCAAGTACGGTAAGGTAAGTACGTTTTTTTTTTTTTAATAAAAAATTAACTACTTATGGTTGACAAAATTTGACGCGGTTATATGTAAAAAATTCTTGGCGCAGAATCCGTACCGTACTTTGAAGTTTCACCCAGTCTTGACTAGCTTTCAAAATGACCAACATAAAATAAAAATTAAACGTGGAAACTTTTTCTTATTTCAATGTATTGTTTTGTTAAAAATTTGATAGAGATGTTTACACATTTTATGCTCTTATTAGGGTATGCGAGCTACCTTTCCATCCAAAGTATTTTATCTATTCAAAAGTTGCACTTAATAAGAAGTTTGGAAAAGATTAGTTTATCTAAGGTGTGACAGTACATGCTTGTCCTGGCAAAAATTGTGAATTGAAAATATATATATATATATACCATATATATTTCCTCCAAATGTAGGTTTTCTCTGAAAATATGAGTATTGAATTTAGTTGTGGTGTTTAAGTTGTTATATTATTTGTGTTTTGTTTCTTGAGTATACTTTTTGTGTTTTATCAATTGTGTACATCAATGTTTCGAATTAATTCTCCCCTCCCCTTTTCACATTTCAAACGTTTATAAATTTTTTTAAATTACTTATGAAAAAAAAAAAAAATCATATAAACGAACAGAAATTATACTTGATCGTACTTATAAGGGAAAGGATGAAGTTTAGAACCTCAAGTTGTACAAAATTAGTGTTTTAAGATGTAGGGATTATCTTATTTTTTTTACATTGACAAAGAAATAAAATCATCCAATTGTATCCACGACCGGTGACGTCATAATGATAGTTGGATGGCCTTCTATAATATCGAAGGTCACGTGCACTCCTCGAATAAGCATTTTACCACGTTTGAAAAAGTATTACTTTCCCAACTATTTGCATAAATAACTATTTTATAACAACGTGCAAAAAATTAATTGTTTTTAATCATTTCGAATCAAAAGTCGTGGCGAAAGTAGCATTTTTTTCGCGAAGAGTACGGGAAAGTAACTTTTTGGCACTAACGTGAAAAAGTACTTTCTCACACGCCTCGTGCTCAAATATTATATGGTCTTGGCATTGAAATGACATGTTTTCAAAAGAAAATCATCGACTCGAGTTGCCAACGTTAATAAATTTAAATATTATAAATATTGTGTGCACGTGATTATAAAAAAATATTGTATGCAACACGTGGGAAAATGCTTTTTCAAACTATACTAAACTTCAACTTAACTAGACATCACTTAGACTATAGATCGTCACAGTGCTCATAGGTATTTAATCCATTTTGGCGGAGTGAAGACATAATTCTCGCCAAACCTTATAGCCTTTTGTTCTCTATAGGGTTGTGGTTTGGCGAGCATCATGCTTTCACGCCGCCAAAATGGATTAAATACCTATGAGCACTGTGACGATCTACCGTCTAAGTGATGTCTAGTTAAGTTGAAGTTTAGTATAGGTAAATTATTTGACTCGTGCTATCGCACTCGTCATATAAGCGTTTTACCTCGTTTGAAAAAGTATTACTTTCTCCTCACTAGTTGCAGAAATAACTGTTTTAACTTTGACAGGGGAGCGCAGGGAATTTTCTAAAAAATTTAGGAAGGAATTTTAGGTATAATTCCAAAAAATTTAGGGACAATTTCAAAAATTTTAGGAATAATTCCCAAAACTTTAGGGATATTTCTTTAAAAGCTGAGAGAAACTCCTAACACAAATATATTCTTTCGAAACTGTTTCAATATTGGCACAAAACTGTCAACTTAAAAGAAAAATTAGCGCAAAAAAAACTTTTTAGCAGAACAACAGTTATATAATCAAACAGTTGTAGTATTTTGACAAATATGCAAACTTAATTAAATTCAATTATATAATTTTTAAGCAACATTCAAAATAATTCAAAACGAATATGGCTTCAACTTTAAAACTTCAACTAACATGAATTTAGCTACAATTTAAAATAGTTAGTCAATAATTAAAATTTTAATAATTAAAATTTCAGAAAATATTTTCTCCTCTGATATATATATATATGAATTATCGAAAAATGTAAGTACAATTTTAGGGAGAGAAAGAAAAAAAAAAAATTCCTAAAGAAAAAAAAACTTTAGGAATTTTATGGTGAATGCGACTCCAGCTTTGGATATGAGAACTATGTTTTTTGGCGCGAATAAAATTCAATCTTATAACTGTTTCGAAAGTGCACTCGTGAATCAGAATTCGAAGGATGAAATAATGTTTCCAAGTAAAGTGAGCGTGAGTCAGAATGGTTCATCGAGGGCGTGGCCAGATTTGAAAGCGGGAAAGGTGGAACGAGGTGAGTCATCGCCTAGAGAACCTCCAATTCTAGCGGAATTCGAAAGGTTTTACTACTCATGCTTAGACTCGGCATGTTTTGTTAATGGCGACACATTCCCGAGTCGCGACTTGGAATTACCAAGTGGTCTGTTAAATTATAAAATAGTGGACAGTCGAAATGTTTACCAGATATTTATTGGAGACATACCAAGTTATATTGGAAAAACAAGAATTATCCAAATTCAAATTAGATAAACTCTCGGCTCCAACATGATGAAGTTCAAATCTAATTCTCTCGGGTCTATACTAAACTTCAACTTAACTTGACATCACTAGACGGTAGATTGTCACAGTGCTCATAGGCATTTAATCCATTTTGGCGGAGTGAAAGCATAACGCTCACCAAATCACAACCCTGTAGAGAAGGCTATAAGGTTCGGCGAGAATTATGTCTTCACTCCGCTAAAATAGATTAAATGCCTATAAGCACGGTGACGATCTATCGTCTAGTGATGTCAAGTTAAGTTGGAGTTTAGTATAGGAAGAAACACCACAAGGACAAAATGTTCTTGACCAATCAGATGCAAAAACCAAGCCTTGAACACAATTATTCCGCAAAATATCACAACGAAATAAATAACCATCATTGATAAAACACCAAATCAAATATTGTCAACTAAATGTATATACATTTGTTTATTTCAATGGTGGACTAAACTTGTTTTCGCATTTTTTTTTGGCAACGAAACGTTAACAAAGGTCGATTGATTTCGTCAAAATAAACGGTGACAAAAAAAAAAAAAAATATGATCAAGGGTACTTATTTTTTTTAAGTAGATCTTGCAGAGCAACAAAACAAAGTCAGGATTTCTCATTTTCATTTGTTATCCCTCTAACAACATGAAAAATAACACAAGACCTCGTACAAGAAACCTTTCTTACAACTGCTAACATAAAATGGAAGAGCCCCATCAGCACTTTCAACATTTCAACAAAATTCATAACGAATAAAAATATCTACTCTAAACGTTTCCAATCAATCGAAGTAGTAATATAACCCATAGAAACGAAGTTTTTAACATAAAGCCTTGATATGCATCGCCAATTTTTATATTAATTAACAAAAGCTCCATTTCTGTCGCCAGCGTGTGCTTGTTTTAAACATTAAAAACATCTCTATCAGCAAAATATGCGGTAAACTACTTTTCAAAATTCATTCACTAACAATGAAGGCGAATTTATGCACTTACATCCAAATATCTTTTATTTATTCTGATTGAAACAATTTTGTTATTTATTTATTAAAATAATTTTGGCAACAAGAAATGATCAGTTATCTTTCAATGATCGGTTAAATGTTATTTCAGCGCGATTGGATTGTTAGGGGAAGCGTATAGATAGAGCTTCCTACAATATGCGGTTCAATAAGATGAGTAAACTCAAGACAATTGACGACATGTTAGCATTTAATATTTACAAGCAAAATATAATTACAAGCATAATTAGCCTCTGTTATAAAACACAGCTCATATGGGGAAAAGACATACGTTCATTGTCTTATAGCTACATACAATTTATAGAACACGACAAGATGGAAAATAAAGTAAAAACCAAATTACGTTGTCCTGGCAACGCGATTCAGGAACAAGAAATAAACTTGGATGCGTGGGATTGTATTAACCTCGTGCACCACAGGATGAAGGAAAGTTGGTTTAATAGTATTCAGTAAAAAGCGATCTTTAAGTGACAGTTACAGCCCCAAAATTTGACAATATACATTGTCGTCAACATCGAATCTATCTGCCAAGTTTTAGCCCGATCGGATGACAGCAAGAGGGTTAATTAGGCCTCCGCAGATTCCGCCATACCAAGCCACACATCCACAATATCGAAGTCAATATAAAGGATTTAAAAATTGACAACAACAATGCCGACCGCGAGAAGAAAGAGTTAAGATTAATTATAATTTGATTTTCAAGATTACTCAGCAAACATTCCAATTAAAACGAATGGAAGTAAGTAGGATTTTAATAAAGGAATTCCACCAGAAATCGCTCAGTTCGAAGTAAGACTTCCCATTCTCAACGACATACTTGGAAGTTTTAAAAGCAGTGAGCTAATTGGCTTTTACAAAGACACTCATTTCCAAGTTGAGTTCTGTCTGCAAAAGTAAATACGCCATTTACTGATCAAATGCTTTTCAGACACGGATGGGATAAAATTTGTGGGCAGGAAACTTGCAATCAAACGTAACACAGGCTTCACAGATATTAAGGACGGAAGTTTATATCAGAGTAAATGAAACTCATTCGATCTGCTTTCCAATCTTCATAAAACGACTTCTTCCTAAATCAACAAATTCTCCAAAATACGGCAATTAGTAGTTTATTGCTGAACATTATTTGGGCATAAAACTGTTCACTACAGACTTGTTGTTAAAAAAACTTAAAAATTGTTGAATAAAAACTTGGTAATGTTTTAAGGAATAACATGCATTCAGATTTTTAAATGGCAATTTTTGAGTTAGTTTTATTATTGTGAAAAAAAAAAAAAGTTTTTGGTACGATATAAGTACGCGATAATTAAGAAAAAATTGTTTTAAAATTAGGGGTGTGGAACATCGCACAATTTTCAATTACACTATAGTATTGGTAATTGCATTAAAATTCATGGTGTTATTTACCGTTTTCATATTTTCACTTATTTAAATAAATGGGTCAGTTTGGCGATGTGTTCGGCAGTAATTTTCCCATTAACAATTAAAAATTCGCCAAGGTGGCGAAATTGGGCAGTGTTATTCGATAGACATTACATTGTCCTTTCTTGTGGGTGAAACAGAAAAAAAATCAATCGTTGATTGTCGATGCTCAAGGGCAGAGAGCTCTGTGTTAAAGGCACTCTGTTTTCAACTTTTTACACTTTTATCGCATTTTTATGAGAATTTCGGAGGTGGGAATGTTTAGAACACCGTTAGAGGCATTAGCACAGCGATTTCGAACAAAATCGTTAGAGCCGTTTTTTAGCAATTACTGAAACGCATGACTTTTTCAACGGCAGCTACCTTATGCACATGCGCGATTTTAACGAAAACCTTAATGGTAGGTCCCTGTGCCATCACCAACCCGCACACCAAATTAGAACATCGTAGGTCAATTTGTTCGGGAGTTATGCTGACAGTGATGTACAGTCTGGTAAAAGCACAGAGATTTTAATCAAAATCATTAGAGACGTTTTTTTTAGTAATTGCTGACAAACATCATTTTTTCACGATTTCAACCTTATACGCATGCACAATTTCGACGAAAACATTAATGGTAGGTCCAATGGCCACCACTAACCCGCACACAAAATGTAAACATCGTAAGTCAATTTGTTTGGGAGTTATGCTGACCACTTACACACAGACACAAGGACACGCAAAAAAAAAAAAATTCTAGACCACTTGGCTCCAAAACGTGGAGAAATGGGAAAAAAAAAATCGAATTTTTTGTTTTTTGACCGAATGCTATACTTTCATTACCCTAGCCATACATATGTGTAATTGAAAATAAAAATGTGAACAAAGAGTATTGATATAAGTTATCATTTACGAAAAAAATTCCACCAGTGGTGTAAAGGTAATATGAAACAAAACAATAGCGATATATGAAAACAAGCAACTGTATTTTGTATCACGTGATATCTTACAAATCACAAAGTTAACGCGTACATTTAAATAGGACCAAATTCAAAGGGTCCAAAAATTTTGAATATGGAACGGTTTCAATTGATCGGTTTTATATAAAAATGCCGCAAAAAAAAACATAACTTGCTTAAAATATAATAGGCCGCGCTATTCAAGGAATTGTTTGTGATGCACTTCGGCGAATGTTAATAAAACACGGGGGATGACGCTATTTGAATAATGAAAAGGACTCGAAGTGAAATATTCAAATGTCATTGTTTGAATATACCCGCTTCAAAACGAAAGGTGCATTGTTTTCTAACCTTCACAAATGACAGTTGCGTTGTTTGACTGCGGCAATAAAAATGGGTCACAAATATCTCCAATTGTATAAGATCCACGGTCACCGTGTTTTCAAAATCTGTCCTTTCGCATTACACTATAAGAGTGGGTTTTCGAAAAAGGGTATTTATTTTAGGGGTTTGGGAACATGGCACAACTTTCAATAATATCGGTCATTGCGTTAAAATTTGATTCGGTGTTATTTACCGTTTTCACTCGTTTAATAAAAATGGACAGTTTGGCAATATTTTTGGCATTAATTCTTGCATGGGCACGCCAAGATGGCGAAATTGGAGATATTATTCGATAGAAATTACATTGTCCTTTCTTGCGCGTGAAACGGGGAAAAAATCAATCGTTGATGGGTGATGCTCCAACGCAGAGAGCTCTATGCTAAGCTCCATCATCGTAGCTCTATGCTAAGAAAGGTGAGGACGATTAGAACACCTTAAGAGGCATTAACACAGAGATTTTAATCTACATCATTAGAGCCGTTTTTAAGCAATTGCTGAAAAACATGATTTTTTTCATGCTTTTTCATGATTTCAACTTTATGCGCATGCGCGATTTTGACGGAAATCTAAATGGTACGTCCCATATCCACCACTGACCAGCACACACATTTTGAATTTTTGAAATCAGGGTGTTCTGCAACGTGGAGAAATTAGGGGGGAAAAATCGTTTTTTTTTTTTTCTGTAACAAAAGCTATACTTTCATTACCCTGTGTAAACATATGGGTAATTGAAAGTAAAAAGTTAGTCCATGGCGCGAAATCTATGGTAATAATATATTAAGCACTTTTAGTGACCGAGGGACTTTCAACTTGATGAGCTAGCTCACTTATCTAAATAGGTCCCGATCCTCCAAAACCCGCCACCCAACAAATCAGCTCGATCCAAAGAAGGTCCGCTATGAGCTTTTAATTATATACAGAGAAGGATCTCTTAATAACAAGAGAATCAGTCGACGAATTCCATCTTCCGGTGGAAAGGGATCGATCCAATCAATAGAGGGGTAGGAAGCTCTATTGTCGGTTTGTTTGGTGATCGCGTTTTACCCAAAATGGAGGGACTTATTTTCTTCACGCTGCTGTCGCGATATTCTTTTAAATTTCTTTTGTTTATACTCTCCCAAGTTGGAAGTAACACGATATTGGTGAAATATCTTTCTTTGGCAACCGATGGTGTATTACAGGGATTCGTTGAAGATTGGTAACCTAGGTTATCAATCTTATTTAGTATTACCATCAAAGGAATCGTTCTTTTTCAGCCGACCTAACGGTATAGTGGTTAGGGTGCTAGCTTCTAGACCGCGAGGTTGCGGGTTCCGAGTTCGGCATGGGCGTTTGTAAATGTATTTTGGCTTGTCAAATGCCGAATGTTTCGGCGCATTATAGCCCTCGTGTTGCTGACGGCGCCAGATTACCTGAATACAACCAACCAACAACGTTCTTTTTCATATCTGTTCTCCAAAATTATCTCCTTTTTTTTTAAATCCTTAATATTAACTTCGATTTTGTGAGTTGCTGGGTATGTCGTTGGTGGGTAAATCTTCGGAGGCCTAATTAGCCCCCTTGCCGTCATCCAATCGGGCTGAAACTTGGCAGGTAGATTCGACGATGATGACAATGCATTCTATCAAATTTTTGGGGCTGTTACTGTCACTAAAAAGGTCGTTTTTAAGGAATACTAATAAACCAACTTGCCGTCATCCAGTAGCGTTAAAATAGCATTTAACAAACCATTGAAGAAACTCTTTGCTGTTGAATTTTTTTTTTTTTTTTTTTTTTTTAAATAAATAAATATTAAAATTGTTTTAATCAAAATAAATAAAAAGATATTTGGATGTGGATACCTTTTGAAACGTAGTTTGCTCCACATTTTGCGGATAGAAATGTTTTTGATATTTAAAATTCGATGCAAACACCAAAGGGAAGAGTTTCTTCAATGGTCGGTTCAACCTTGCTATTTGCGCGATTGTGGATGACGGCAAGTTGGTTAATTAGCATTCCGTAAAAGCGACCTTTTAGTGACAGAAAGAGCCCCAATATTTAATTGAATGCATTGTCATCGACATCGAACCTATCTGTTAAGTTTCAGTCCGATTGGACGAAGGCAAGGGGGTTAATTAGGCCTTCGCACAGAAATTTTAATCAAAAGTTGTTGGAGCCGATTTTTAGTAGTTGCTGAAAAATATTATTATTACTATTTTTTTTTTTCATGATTTCAACTTTATGCGCATGCGCGATTTTAACGTAAACTTTAATGCTAGGTCCCATGGCCATCACTAACCCGCACACCAAATTTGAACATCGTAGGCCAACTTGTTCAGGAGTTGTGTCGACCACATACACACAGACAGACATTTTGATTCTAGACCACTTTCTTTAAATCAGGATGTTCCAAAACGAGGAAAAATAGGGAAAAAAATCCCTTTCCCCCCCTCCTCCTATACTTTTATTGGAACCCTATGCTAACATGTAGGTAATTGAAAATAAACGAAAGGGGGGGGGGGGGAAACACCATTAGTCGACTTTGTATTCTGCTACATTAATTGTTAGATTTGCATCAATTTCATGTATCTTCAAAAAAAAAAAAAAAAAAAATTCAATTTTTACCAAGTTTGTTTAATCTCAATGGTATCGTTAAAATGGAGCAGTTCAGTAGTAATTTGGATGGTCTTCTGAAGTACGTGTCTTGCTAGTAGTTCAATGAGTTCTAATAAAGCAAAATCGTGCGTAACAAAAGATCTCCTCCATCATCCACATATAGTGGAGCCCTAAATTATGTTTCATTAAAAAGAAATTTTTTTCTGCGTTCCAAAAAAAGATATTAATGCCCCCAGACCACGAATGATGTCCTTTTTCGATTTTCAAATTATAACTTACGAAAAAATCCTTAGAGGTATACAGCGCTATCTCATACAAGGAATTATGACGGTGACTTTCATTTCGCAGGAACAGGAAAAGCATTTGCTTGATTTTCGCCAGTGCTCCAGAAAAAAGAGGGGGGGGGGGGGGACTGAGTAAGTGCATTTAACCTTAAGCTAACCACATCTTTTGCATTTGTTCCGCTTCATAACGGTATAGGGCAGCGTTCGCCACTAACTTTTAAGGACGGGCCGTATGACTTATGTTGGAACTCTCCGCGGGCCACAGATTTATACCGAATATGTCAATAAATATAGTGCTTTATTACATATGTTCAATGTTAGAATTACTAAAGATTCAACAACATAAAAGAATTTTGAAAACTGAAACAATAATTTAACTTTTTTATAGTAATAAAATAACAATTGATATTGTTTCAAATAATTGAAAAAATCATTTTCTTTGCATCGTAAATCAAAGTCATAAAAGAAGTTAATCTTTTGTGACAATATTACATTGTGACTTGACATAAACTCATAATCAATAAAGATATTTAAACCATACCTCCTAAATCTTCCATTTTAGTCGATGTTAATTGCAAGACAATGACGACCGGTCCGCTTTTCACTATCCACTTTGAGTTTAAAACTAGTCTTCGACGCTATTATTGCACTGGAATGATAGAGATCGCGAATCTTCTTTTCACGTCAAAACAAAAGAGGCCAGTATGCATTAAAACACCAACTCCTGCCCATAACATTCAGAAAAGCAGAAATCGAATTGTGTCATTCACGAATTCAGGGGGTTGGGTATCACAAGTACAAAACTAAGCAATGCGAAGGAATGCGTCATTGGTAATAAATAATTCAAACTATTGCTTTTTTTTATTATTTTTTCTGGAAGTCTCAGGGGGAAAAAAAGGGATTTTTCAGACTTACTGACGCGGGCCACTTAACGGAAAACGCGGTTTTTAATAGTAAACACATACTATTGTAGACAAATTAAAATTATTTCCGCAAAAATTGATTTTTGCTCTTCTGTACTGCCGGCGGGCCGCAAAAAAAGTTGTCGCGGGCCGGATCCGGCCCGCGGGCCGCCTAGTGGCTGACGCTGGTATAGTGGTTTAGCGTGCTGGCTTCTAGACCGCGAGGTTGCGGGTTCCGAGTCCCGTGTAAGGCATGGGTGTTTGTAAATGTATGTTGGCTTGTCTAATGGCGAATTTTTCGGAGCATTATAGCCCTCGTGTTGCTGACGGCGCCAGATATTCTGAAAGCAACCAACCAATTCGCTTCATTTTGAAACGAGCCGGCTTCAGTTGAATAACAGAATGGCCCAAAAATTCAGGAAAAAAAGTTCCCTGGTAAAGTTCTAAAAAAATTCCTTGATTCTGCGGCAAACTTTTTTTTCCAATTTCCCCAACTTTTCCAGACCCTGATCAAATAGAACATGTATGCTAAAGGGATAATATGCTTCGTTTTTTTTTAAATAGTTTTGGCGGTAATGAAAAGTTTAAATTATTAACGATTACCACCACAATTTTCCGAGGAAATGGCACCAAAATATGGATGAGCGGGGAAAACGTGCCTTCAGAACAAAGAAAATTTCCCCGATTTTCGTGACATTTTAAAAAACTCCCGGAGATATCCCGGATTTTTTTCCAGAATCATCAGAAAGCTCCCTGACAATTTCTCTGATTTCCAGGTTTTGTGGCCACTCTGAATAATAATATAGCTTCTTGGTCCCCTTTAACTGCTCCCACGTTCATCTTGGATCGTTATTCCAGAAACGACACCAAAAGAAATTGCTTATACGAAGATTCATCAGTCTTAAAAAAAAGAGGATGCGAGACATTTAATTACTCATCGGCAAGGGGGGGGGGGGGGAATGGAGAAGAAGGGTGGTTCGAGAAAGATGCAAAAGAGGAGCAGTGTGAAATTTCTTGCGTTAGAGCGCAGAGAATTCCGTTACAGCAGGACATAAGAATGCTAACAGTCTGCGAGGCAAGTTTAGGTGGAACATCATTCTGAATTTTTTAAACAAAGCGGATAAATGTTAGGAGAAAATGAATTTACTAGTCTGCCGAGGTAAAAATGGCCGAAACTATACGAAAATCGACTTTGAACGAGTTGATCTTTTGAAAGTGAGCCAAGTTGGCGATAAATATTACGCCACTGATGACTTAATATTTATAGCCAACTTGGCTGACCAGGGTGGCCACAAAATTCAAGAAAAAAAGTTCCCTGATTTATAGGGCAAACATTTTTTCAAATTTCCCCAATATTCTTAGGTTTTGCGGATGTCTAGACACTCTGATCAACTAGAACATGTATGCTAAAGAGATAATATGCAATTTTTTTAAAAATTAAGTTTTGCTGGTAATGAAAAATTAAAATTACTCCGTAACATTAAACTTCTAATGGCTTACCACTACAAATCTACATGTAAATAGCGCCAAAATATGGATGAACGTGCCTTAAACGACACAAAATTTCCATGATTTTCATGAAATTTTAAAAAGTTCCCTGACATTTCCCTGATTTCCAGGTTCTGTGACCACTCTGCTGACTCAGTGTATGTTTGTCTATGAATTTGCGGAGTCCCAATTAACCCCCTTTGCCATCATCCAATCGGGGTGAAACTCGGCAGATAGATTGAATGTCGATGAAAAAAACATTCTTTCAAATTTTGGGGGATGCTACTGTCACTAAAAAGTCGCTTTTGCGAAATACTAGCAAACCAACTTGCCGTCATCCAATCCCGCTAAAATAACATTTAACAGATCATAGAAAACCAGAATTGTTTTGATAAATAAATAACAAAATTGTTTTAATCAGAATAAGTAAAAGATATTTGGATGCGAGTGCATATATTCCCAATCATTTTTCAATGAATAAATTTTATAAAGCAGTTTGCCGCATATTTTGCCGATAGAGATGTTTTTAATATTTAAAATTATACGCCAATGAAAAGCACACGCTGGCAACAGAAACGACGTTTAGGTAATGAATATAAAAATTGGCGACGCATATCAAGGACTTATATTTAAAAACTTAGTTTTTATAGGTTATATTATTAAATTCCCAAATACCTACTCTTCTCAGAACACCAATTAAAAGTACAGCACAAAAAAAAAAAAAAAAAAAAAAAAGCCCGGTAAAAACATTACGACACGCTAAAAATCACAGCCATTCTAAAATCCCATCCTCGCCAAGGGCTACATCCGAACGGACCGAATTTTTTTCGACCGAAAAAAAACTCGCCAGAAAAAACTCGTTAGAATTGTACTCATCAGAACGGAATTTCGACAGAATTATATTGGACAGAATTAATTTCGACCTAATAAACGCGATTAGAATGAAATTGGTTAGAATTATTGTCATTAGAATTTTTCTCGTTCGAAATTTTTTGGTTAGAATGCAAAGAGCTTAGAAAGGCAATGAAAATTTTCCTTTCTCCCACTTTTGGCGATAAATGGGTGTGACTGCTTTTCTGTTCAAAAATAAAGGAATGTATATTAACCTACACATCCTCTTTAGGAATATTTTGGGGAGCCAGTGGTCATTGTGTTCAATTCGTGTCTGCGGTTGATTGCCGATGACGATAAGGCCGCAGGCTAAGAATTTCGATTGGGGAGAATGAGCGTTTAGACATCGCTTTGCCGACTGAAATCAAGGCAATTCTCGTGTAAAAGTAGAAATTATCAATAAAAGTATTTATTAATTGTTAATTAATGTATAATTAACTGTTACTACATTTTGAAATTTCTAATTTTTGGAAGTAAAACTAAAATTGAAATGGCTCCACTTTAGCGATAAACCAAACTATAATATTGTTTATAAGCAGAAACAAATATTATAATTATTAATATAATATATAAATTAATATAAGTATTAATATCTTTAGTTTTAGTTTCGAGGTGATCTTTTTGTTTTACAAGATAAATTATTTTCAACTAACTCACTAACATTATGAACTAGTGACAACATATTCAGCTCTATAATAAGGCATACCATAACTTTTAGCTCTAAAACTCAATCTACATATAAAGAATAGTACCTGAGGATTTTGTTCTTAGAGATGGACGGAGAATATTCAAATTTACAGTATTATTTCGATCTTGAGGAATTGAACGTTGCTCATTTGTGCGAAAGAAAAAAAAGAAGAAAAAAACGTCAATGTCAACATGAGATTTCAAAAAAAAATAATCTCTTTCCCATCTTTAAAGGGTATGATCCTAACTTGAAATATGTGGATCCACTTTTGAAACAGTTTTTAAAAGTATTTTGACTAATCTAGTTTATCTGAAACACCATTTCTTTCCTATGTTTCGTGTGTAAACACAATTACATAATCGAAGATAGACGTGTAAGGGGGCATACTTACGATTCGCAATGGGACGGTTGTGCCAATGCCAATTTGTAATATTGCAAATAGACTGGTATTGTCAACTGAGAACGCCGGGCCAAAGCTATTTGAGAATGGAAAACGCCAGAAAATTTAGATAGTATTATAAGGGGAATTTAAACCTTTTGACATCAACAAAAACAGCCTTTTGGTGTAATTTTCGATATGCTTTAAAATAAAATGTATTTTCTATTTTTATTTGATATTTTAATACGGCACAATATTTAATTCCTTCTTGAAAAATAATAATTATTGTAAGCATAAGTATATTTTTTTAAAAGCTATAAAATTTGAAACGTAACGAGAAGAAATAGAGAGAAAAAAAAAAAAATCTGAACATAAGTTACCCACAAGATATTTTATTAACTTTCTGGAATAAGCTCAATATTAATTGTAAAAATTAAAGCTAATTTATCGGTTTATTCTCTGAGTCAGAATTATTCTTTTTAGTACAATATAGAGATATTTTTACTAACCAAGGAAAAATAAAATATATAAATTAAAAATAAAATCTCTAACTATAAATACCATTTTATAAAAAAAAAATTCTATTTATATATTTAGATATTTTTTAAACGATAGGGTAATATTATTTTTAATATTGTGGGTAACTTTTCTTCAGATTCTTTTTCTGAATTTCCCATCATTAAGCTTTATTTGATAACTTTAAAAAAAAAAAGACTTATGCTAAATTAATTATTGCTTTTCAAGATGGAATTAAGCATTATGTTTTATAAAAAATATTAGTTAAAAAGTGCAAATACATTTTTTTTTTTAAAGCATATCAGTTTTTGTTGTCGTCAAAAGTTTTAACTCCACACTATAAATCTTTTTCACCTTTTCAATGATTATTTTGTTGAAATAAATACGATATAGTGCCTTCAGCTTTCCAGTTTCTGTGTGGCTTGGTTTTATTCAGATTATCTGGCGCCGTCAGCAACACGAGGGCTATAATGCGCTGAAACATTCGTCATTAGACAAGCCAACATACATTTACAAACACCCATGCCAACACGGGACTCGGAACCCGCAACCTCGCGGTCTAGAAGCTAGCACGCTAACCACTATACCGTTTGTTCGGCTGTTTCTGTGTGGCATGCACTATTACGGGAATGCATTTTTAATATATGAAATTTAACACCATTTATGGAGCTCTACTCGACATTAATTGCCATAATTTAGTAAAATGAACAATAGAAATATTTTTCAACAGAATTTTATGCTGGTTCAAAACCTTCATTTTTACTTAACTTCACTTTCGTAGTATAAAAAAAAAAATTCTCATTGAATAACCTTAAAATTGTATATATTATTTTTATCTTTGCCAAAAAATTAAGCAAGATTCGTTCTAAATTGAAACTTCGGGTTTTTTTCACGCTAGACTAGTGGCGATATCAATTTGGTAAAAGAGTAAAGAGAGCTTATTTTTCGGATGTTGAAATTTAGGTGTTTAGAAACGTTTAATTAATATGACGCACAATATATACTTTATACGTAAATGACGAATTATGTGTATATTACTGTGTATTTGACATACTACAAATATGTCACTTACTGAACTTTGAAGTTGTCCAATTGTTAGAAAATTTGTCCGTTTTTTTCTGAGATTATTGTACGTACTCTGCGGATGACTTAATTAAAAAATTTACGACTATTTTTTTAACAATTGCAATCAACATATTCTAATTTGTAAATAAAGTAAAATAAACCATTCAGTTGAGAATTTACGGAAATTGATACCTGCAACAGTACGGAAGATTATCCACAATTAACATTCTTTAAAAAAAAAATTTTTTTTTTTTTTTTTTAGAAACTACTCCACACTGTTTGTGTATTGAAAACAACTTATTTTGGAAATACATAACTTGCATGCAATAGCAACCTATCCCCTTCACTCACACCTCCCCTTTTCTTGAAAAATATTTATATTAAGCCTTGTATTATTTTAATTATGAATATTTATATTTTCTCAATAAATTCCCATTTTATTATGTAAATAAGTAATTTTTTTTTGCTAGTTTTCGCTTTCTTCGTCAAATAGTTTTAATTGATATAAAGTTAAAAAAAAACAGGTTTGCTTTCCATGACGAAAGTTAAGCTCAATTACTCAGTTTCACTTTTAATAAAACTGGAAAGTATCTAAAATATTATATTATAGAAATTACATTAAGAAATACTTATTCGGAAGACTAAAGAAAATAGTTCTCACTCCACTACAGATGCTTTAAAAAGTTCCAGTATCACATATTCCGAAACTGAATTGTGAGGAATAATATTTTTAACTTCCTTTTTTTTTTTTTTTTTTTTTAAAGCTAGATTTTTTAATATTGAGAATTTTCATACACTTTTAGTTCTACTTTTTACATAAGACAAAGACACTAGATTTAATATTTAGCATTATTATTAAATGTATTTGTAAGGAATTGAAATACATCTTTCTGTAGATTTTGCTAATGGATATTATTTGTAAATTTTGTTTGTCCTTGTTTTTATAATTTTAAGTAAAATATATTATAACTTACTCAACATACATTTAAATAATTGCTACTTGACAAAAATCAATATATCAATAATAACAAATACTTAATTTTCTATAGATTATTGAAAGCATATAAAAGCCTAATATTTTATGTCATTGCACTTGCATATTAAATATAACAGGACCTAAACCTTAATTGAGATTCAAATCAATACGGCAATATTTGTAACAGTGGGATTCATAGTAACATTTGTTGTAAAAGCAGCACTAAGTCAATTATATATTCAAAAATAAAATAGGCAGTGAAAGGGAAAAAAAGACGCATTGAAAATTTAAGTGTAAAATAACGTTATAGAAGCAGGAAGAGAGGTATTAAGATATTAAAAATATTTCTAATAAGATAACCTAAGGTGCTATTAAATTCCCCTTTTTTCCCCCTTTTGCTGTAGCTAAAGTTGTTATATAATGTGCAAAATACAAATTTAATTTTTGGCAGCAACAGTTATTTAAAATATAAATTTGTTACATTGATCTTTTGGTCATTACAACACTGTAAAATTAGAAAGAAAAAAAACAAGAAAAAAAGTTTTGATAATTTATCACAGTTAATATTCTTTTAAACTAAAGGTTTCAAATATAGTTGTGGTATCGAGTTGGTCGTAAAAAAATAATGCTATTGATATTAAAGTTCCTTTAGAACATTAAAAAAAATACAGCACCAATTAGTTTTATTTTAAAATCGCACATCCACGTTAAAATAGGTTAAATTTTTCTGCAATACTCAAAGTCATTCTACTCAGAGCTTTTCTTTCCAGTAACCCGTAAGTGACACTGATTGATTATCGACTACAGTTCTGACTTGAGGCAATTCTCTGGGGCTAATTGCCGTTAAAGCCAACGGGTATCTGGACCTCCCAGCGTAGTACAGGCTTTCTCTTTGCAAATGTAGCCACAAACCCTCAATGTTACCAGAAATGATCATCACTAATCAATGCTGCGTACGGAATGGGGGGAGGATATTGAAATATTATATGAGAATACTTTACTGCGGCTCTGCGAATGAAAAAATTGAATAAGTTAATCTATAAATTATGTTGCTGTTTTTTTTAGTTTAAAGTCCGTTATTCCATTATGTTTCTTCTGATCAATATTGTTTATAGCTTATATAGTGCTTTCAAAATTTAAAATGTTAGTTTATAGTTATTTACGTTGGAGTATAAAATGTCTTTAGAAAGAATACTATAATCAGAATATGCCCTTTTATGGAAAAAGCGCAGGTTTAATGCAAACAGTTTAAATAAAAAAAAAGTTAACTTTTAGGTGAATTGTAATAAATAAATTTCTCTCAGTTATAATGGTTTGTGTGTTTAAAGATACAAAATGTGGGCTCGTATTTGAAAAAAAAAGTAATAATAATATTTGCTGAAGTAACTCATAAGTAATGGATTTCAATAGACAGATGCATCCTGGTGAAATTAAAAAAAAAAAAGCAGTGGTGATATTATAAAAACTTTATTAAAACATAAAACTCCTATTTATAAAGCCCATTGCCAAAAAAGATATTACATTGATTTTAAAGGAAACAGAACTGGAAATTATGATTTTTCCTTCACTTATAGGTATATAAGTAGGAAGAGAAATCCTCCATATGATTTTGTCGCTCATAACCATTGAAACTCATTGGTTATGAGTTGCTTCAGGAATTAATTTTTCTTCAAATACTTTACGCTTACTTTGCATAATGTAGCTTGAGCCCACTGGGGCACTCGTTACATTCATTAATGTAGCAATTTTGTGAAAGTGGATAACATATGATTGGCTAGCCATATGATTTTGTCCTACACTATTTATCATTAGTTTAATATTTTGACCGACAACATAAGCTGAGTTATAACTGATAAATATCAGGTTCTATCTTAAGTAGTGAACATTGTGAAATAGATATAACTGCAAAGTCTTCCAGACAAAATATTCGTCTGTCAAATTCCAGTTTCAGTGAATATCGTGTAAATAGTAACTATTAATATAGGAACCCGTTTGTGTCCCATAATTTGTGTCCCATTTAGTACACAAGTAATTGATTGATAGCTAGTCATGCCAACAATTATTAAAGCTAATTTAATCTAGTAAAGAATAATACAAATTTGAGGTCTCTAACTTTAATAGTTTTAAGTCTAGAGAAGTTTGAAGGTTTCAGAATACATTGCAAAATGTGTTCATTTTTTTAAAGGTCCAGATGTCAAAGTTCAGAACATTAGTTTATTTCATATGAATTGACATGAGAATGACTTTCAAGTGATAAAAAAAAATAGCTTTTAACAAGAATTACGTTAACAAGAAGAGTCATAGAATGGATTTTGTTAGAAGAAGCATGAACAGAGCATAGAATTTGATCTTTACCCAACTCTTAACTTTATGATTTTATCTTTTACTTTGTGTAAAGTTATAAGTTCTTTTAATTTAACAAAGAATATTAAATGAATAAAGCAGTTTAATTTAGATGGCTCGTATCAACTTCGGTTCTTTTGAGCTTTGCAAAATTTATTCCTATAATAAATTTTGGAGAAAAATATGTAAAACGGTCTGTCGAGTTATCTGTACCTAATAACTATTATAGACACATTTAGGATAAATGATAATTAATCCATTGATTGGTACAGGTATGTTTCCTACATCATTAAAGGGAAATTATTATTTATATTTAAACATTAGTTTGACGTAAAAGAGTGTCTTCACCTACTGTTACTTTCACCCATCATTTTTTTTTTTTTTTTTTTTTATTTTTTTTTTTTTATCTATTCTAATATTTGTAATAGAGTGGTAGAAAAGAGGTCACTAAATTAAAACACAATCTGTGATTTGACTTATCAAAAGGCAAGATGTCGTTTTATTGCACATATATTTCCTTAAATACTATAAATAAATATTTATTTTAACCATATGGAATATAATAAACATTAATTTTAAAAAAAAATTAAGTTTAAATTTAAGCAGTTCAAAATAATCTAAGAACTAGAAGAGATTTATCGACAATATTAAATGCTCAGCATATCTATATATATAATTCTCTTGCGTAACGTCCAAATTTGGCTGTATTTCTGTGAGAAGAATGGCAACGACTTCAATCACCAATCTTCTAAATGCACTTTATGCACGAATTTCCAGCCAATCACAATATATCTTTGGAAATTTGACTAATACATCTGGCAACAGCAACAACTTGGATTCGCTATATTTTGTTTTTCTTATTACAATCTACAGTTAGAAATTATTGCCTATTTAAAACGTATGGATTTAATAGTTACGATGATGCAAGAATAAATAGATCCAATATGTGTATATTTCTTTTGGATTAGAATTCCGGATAAATCAGACTTTTCGGAAAAGTTATCTGCTGGAACATGTTCCGGAGGTCGCCGGGTTGCATTCAGCGCTAAATCGCCAATTTTAAAAAAATCGCTAAGAGGCGTTGTGCAGTAAATCTGAACCTATACTCATCTTTAATCAGTGCAAATTCAGCTATTATCAATTAAAAACTATCAAAATAACGAATAAAACCACCCACTCAACTTCAAAATCTCATATGAAAATTAAAAAAAAAAACTATTGGCGAAATATGGCTAATTTTCTCGCCAAATTTTATTTTCAAAAAATTCCGGTTGATTGAATGCTGGATAATTGGCCTTACACTGTTTTATTTATTTTTTAAGTATCGCAAAAAAGATTAAGTGAGCATATGATTGCTTCGTTAAAAAATTTCGATAAGCAACTTTAATTATTTTGGCGCTTCATACAAAACCAGCCCGTAAATTTTAATTGTTCAATGAAATAACCGATCTTTTTTATATATGTATAAAACTGTTTATTTTTGTTGTTTTCCAAGAACTTTCTACTACGTTGCCACACTGTCCCTGCTTAACGCGTCTCGACAGCAACAGAATAATGACGTGGCAAGTATTCTGACTCTTCATAAATAATAAAAGGTTCAGTTTCATGGCATCATGCAGCTGAAATAGCTTTTTGCTAGGGCATATTTTAAATGCTTCTCTTTAAGGCGAGCAAAGCGAGTCAAGGGGATTGCAAAGCAATCCAGGGGGTTGGCGAGCTTCAGCGAGCAGGGGGCGGAGCCCCCTAGTATTCATTTAATTTTTATAGCATTCTAAAAGATTTTTAAAAAATGAATATCCATATTTACAGACAACATCCACAAAATTCTGCTTTAATTCAGAAAAATCTATCTGAAAATCATAACTGGACAATCAGTAAAGAACACACTAAACAGTATTTTAAACTGCGTGGATACTAATTATTAAAAATACTACGTATTAAATTTTGGTAAAATTTT
Organism: Linyphia triangularis; assembly: GCA_963978545.1. Classification (NCBI taxonomy): domain Eukaryota; kingdom Metazoa; phylum Arthropoda; class Arachnida; order Araneae; family Linyphiidae; genus Linyphia; species Linyphia triangularis. Next base: position 86,178,426 of record OZ021729.1, on the reverse strand, counting down.
CAAGCATAAAGAAAACGAAAGTATATTTCCATCCATCTTTTCTTATTTTGAAAGAAAATTGTTACAATTTCAACAAAATTTTATATTAAAGATATTACTTTCTTTCTTTTAATATGTATAAAAAAATTCTAAAACATTTATCGGAAGTAATTAGAACCGTTATGTTCTAAGAAATAAGTTTTTCGCTTAACAGTTTTTAGAATGATAATTTTTTGTTTGTATAGAAAAGTTCATCCTCACATAACTTCACAACATATTTCCTCTTGTTAAGAAAGAATGTCAAGCCACTTTTGAAAAATCCTTATTAATAGGGCAAAAGGAGGAGCATAAAATATAGAAAGACGAAATAAGGAGTCACAGTCAGACCTCCTGATTTTTGTACATATTCAGTGGCAAACTTCTTGTCGTGTACTTCGCGAAGTATATGTTAAATCTCCCTATAACACTTTTCTAAGCCGCCAATCCTTGCTTTGAATCTGAACAAAAATTATTCGACTGATTATAAATTTGCAAGCTTGAACTAAAAATTGTATTTAATTCTCTGTCACTACCATGGAAGGAAAAAAGAGCAATTTTCCTTGACTACATTATCTAAATGAGAAAATTAAATATTTGTTTCATATTTAGCAATCTCAGGCAACACAGCAATTGGAAAATGTCGTAACCAGGGTTTCTCGAAAATTGGACAAATTTAACCAAAACTCAAACATCGTTCCAAATAACACGATATTTTTTTTCCCCTTTCTTTTAAATAAATATGTCAAAAACATGTATTTTTTTCTTCCATCCATTCTTATAAATGAAATATTTCAATTTTAAAATAGTGCATCAACGTTTCAAAACTTCCATTATACTTTATCAAGATTTGGACGAGATTAGCCAATAACTGTAACAAAGGCCGATTTACAACATTCTACATCATGATTGGATTCTAATTTCGACAATATTAAGAATGTCCAGGCGTTTTAACTATACTCATGTCTATAAATTAAGGATAATTAAGTTTTTCCCTAATAATTTCTCAGTGGAGGAGCATAGATGCATGAAATTCACATTAAAGAGACACTTTTATGTAACATATCGATAAGTAAAACAACTCAGCCGCAAACTGAAATGCAAAGTGTACAGTGAAGGAATATGCAAAAGAATGGAGTACCATTAGTGTGCAGTAATACAGATGCATTTACATTAAAAATCACGCAACTCATTGAGTTGATTTGACAAGCCGTTGTCTTTTAGTGTGAGATATGATATCCTCTGTCATCAGTGCTTGCACTATATTCTCATACTTAACGTGAGTTTCTTGATGAATTCTAGTGGATAAATTATTCGTCCCACATTTTGAACTATTTGCAAGTGATGTAAAGTTCCCAATGCATTCATTCTTTACACAATGCATTATCTAGAAGCATCCCACACGTTTGATGACATTTGGATTAGAGGAGTGATCTGGCTTACTTATAGGGGCGATATTCATATTTTTTAATCGTTTATCCAAAGCAAAAGCGGGATAAGTATCAATAAACGCGATTTAGAAACCGATATTTCACCATTAAAGATTTGTAGAGATCAAGTTAACGTAATTAAAGTGAAAAAGTTGAATTTAATTATTTTTTGCTCTCTTGGGGAGCTTATTGAACCAATTTAACTTTATTGCACCTAAAGACCAAATCTTTTCAACATCAGATACTGTTTACTGAAACTAATTTTTTCAGTCTTATGAGTAATATTGGACTTCAGAGGATCTGTAGAAAGGTGAGAACATGATATTTCAAGATAAATTCCAATTCAAGAAAAAGATTTGATGAAAACGAGTTTTTTGTCTTTATGTTCAATACGTTGTATTTGTTTAAAAAGCTCTCCAAGATTACAAAAGATAATTAAATCCCACTTTTTCACTATAACTACATTAACTTGATCTAGACAAGTCTTTGATTGTGAAACATCAGTTTCTAAATAGTGTTTATTAACACTTATGGCAAATTTTATACCACTTTTGCTTTGGATAAACGATTAAAAATATGAATATCGCCCCTATAACTAAGCTAGATTACTCCTCTAATCCAAACTCCATGAAACATGAGTGGGCCGCTTGTTTCTACATTATGCATTGTGTAAAGATTTAATGTATGGGGAACTTTCCATCACTTGCAAACAATTTAAAATGTGGGGTGAGCAATTTAGTCACTAGAATTCATCAAGAAATTCATGTTAAGTATGAGAATACATTGCCATGTAAACACTGATGACAAAGGATATCATATCTCACACTAAAAATCAACTGCTAGCCAAGTCAACTCTATGAGTTGCGTGATTTTTAATGTAAATTCATTTGTATAGCTGCACACTAATGGTTCTCCATTCTTTTACATATGCTGTACACTTTGCATTTCAATATGTTACATAAAGATGTGTCTTTGATGTGAATTTCATGTGTCTATGCTGCTTCACTAAAAAGTTATTTTAGACCAACACTGAATTATTATTAATTCTTAATTTATAGACATTTGTGTATTATATTTAAAATCGTTTTATTTATCCAACTTTCCCCCCCCCCCCCCAAGAATATAAATATACACTAAATAGATATATGCATTCAGGTTTTCTATTTTTTTTTTTTTTTTTTTTTTAATTCTCAATTTATTTTTTTTATGCATCTTTGGGGAGAAATCGTTGTATATAAATATATATGTATTTAAAAAAATTAAAAAATAAAAATTCTAAAATCTTTAAAAATGTTTTAAACGTTTATATTTTTGGATAAATAATTTAATCGTTTTAAATACTGAGGAGTATTTGTTATCTATGCACAACGAAAAAAAAAAGTTTTGGAAAGTGTAATTTCAAAAATAATAAGCTAGTAAAAGATCAAAAAAGTTTCAAAAGTTTGGTACTATATAACATACTCGATACCATAAAATGTTGGTATGGTTTTTTTTTTTTTAATTTTACATCCAATGGTTGCATTAGAAAGATTTTAAAATATTAAAAACTTCAAACACATTTAATAAAATAATATTTTTTTCATTTGTATTTAATAACTTAAGTTATAATCGTACAAATTACCATTAATTTCAAGTATAAATAGTAAATAAAATGTATAATTATTTGAAACATATATCAAATTGGTAAATGTTTGTAAATTTTGTTTACTACTCCTCTTAATATAAAGTGTTTCAATATATTTATAATCAAATAATGTTTGATTTGTAAGATACAATATATAAATAATATCCAAGGCATAATTATGGATTTAAAGTCATGCAAAAATTTTCGTAATGTTGTATGTTAAATATAATGGTATCTTCATTTGAATTCTAATCGAAACGATTATACTATTACACTTGCAAAAAAGATCATGAATGACTTTATTTTCGCATCATTATATTTCCAGCATTTTACGCACAAAATGACAACATGGAACACAAATAAAAGCAAAATATAAAACGAAAATTGTATTTAAAATGGTATTTCCGGAATGAATACGAACTTGACGCATGCCGAAAAACATGAATGCGTACAAAAATGTGTTAGTATTCAAGAATAAAATAACGTGACTGTGCGAAAGGAAAAGTAAGGCGAATTGAAAATCTGAGTGTAAAATAACACTACCGAAATAAAACACTCTGCTGACTAAACCCTGACCTTTGAGACGTCCTTGAAGGTCACGACTAAAACCCCCACTAATCACTTATACCGCCAAATCTCCTCCGAGCTTTTAAGTTTCGCCAAATTTGTAAGATTCTAACGAATAGTTTCTAATGAAAAGACTTCTGACCAAAAACCTTCTGGTGACTTTAATTCTGTCCAAAACTATTCTAATGAAATAACATTCTACCCAAATTCATTCTGATGAGAAGCAGTTCTGATGAGCGTTTTTCTAACGAGTAAATTCTGGCGTTCGGTCGAAAAAAATTCGGTCCACTCGGTATACACGTCGCCAAGCTCATTGCCAGACAAGGCGCCTCTCTTATTATTTAGATAAGAAAGAGGATCACTTGAAAATAACACAGCGTGTTGGACATACTCGACTTCCGACAAGTTTGAAACTTGGATTGTGTGCTTTTCAAATTCAATTTCAAGTCCAGAGCGTAGAGGGAAAAGACTAAAGCAATTCCATAATAATGTAACCCATAAAAAAAAGTGTTTAAAATTAAATCTTTTTTAAAAACAATTTTTGGCAACGCGAAAGAGTTTCTTCAAAGATCGGTTAAATGCTATTTCAGCGCGATTGGGATGATGGTTTATTTAATATTCCGTAAAGCGACCTTTCATTGACGGTGGCAGCCCTCAAAATTTGATAGAAAGCATTGACATCGAACCTATCTGCCAAGTTTCAACCCAATCGGATGACGACAAGAGAGTTGATTAGGCTTACCTCAAACTTTCCCGCCACCGACAAACATTCCCACAAACAAACACACAAAAATCGAAGTTAATATAAAGGATTTAAAAAACAACAAGCGAAAGATATGGCTCATGGTTCAATCAGTGTTTCTAACATTTCCACCACAAACTCTACCCACCAGCTAGGTCCTCGATTAGGCATTCATGTGATATTGAAACGTTCTTCTACGAATTTTCAGAATACGTCTACTTGAAAATTTATCACTCAGGCTACAGCCAGACCCTGATCATCACCCTTGGGCCCATGATTTTAGGGGGCCCCGAAATTGGCTGTAAATCTATAACTTTTCTTTCTTTTTGTGAATATCTTTTACAATCTGTATAAAAGAATTTTTACATAAAAATAATTTTGTATTGATCTTGAACAGTCTTTAGTATCCCAGAGTGTATTTATTTAAATGCATCAAACCATCACTTAAAAGCGTAAAAAAAAAAATATTTCTCGAAGAAATTTTGAAAGGAAGTCTTAAAAAATTAATTGCGAGATCAGCAAATGTCTGCTTTGAAGTTGTGAATAATGATGCAGATATTTTTGTCACGGATATTAACTACACATTGGGATCGTGAAATGCAACGCTACATTACAAAATTTCACCTGTTTCGATTTATAAATTTGGTTATTTGAAATTTGTTTCTTTATTTATGATAAAAAAAAAAACTTTAAGATAATATATTGACATTAATTAATCGACTTTTTTCTCTATTTAATGTTAATTCATTTGACAACGAGTCAAGCTCATTTCCAATAAATCTCGCATTTGATGAAGGTGTGTCCGGGCCCCCAACTTGTCATGATCAGACCTTGGCTACATCTCAACGTGTCTTGAGCACACACCCCCCATCCAAATACCATTTCTGCACCTTAAGCGAGGATTCCGACTGCTGACGTCAGCAAAGAGTGGATGATCGAGCGTGGCGCCCAATTAATCCGAGCGCCGCCAAATTTCATTAACGGGCGCCAAGGTGGATTTCTCACCCCATTTAACTCGGAATCGCATTAGGGGCCTCCCCCACTCAAACTCAATTATGCACGAAGGACGGTGATTAAAATTAATATTTCGAAGGTTCCTCCGGAATAAGGGAGGGGGGGGGGGGCTATAAACAGACTCTTTTTGAATTAAAATGCGAGTGTGGTTTCAATTTGGGAGGATGATTTAGTTGGAACATTCAAGACAAGGCGTGGCGGAAGAAAACGGAAATGTTGTTGCAGCATTCGACATATTTTGCGTTCGCAAGACTCGGCCGCATCGAAAGAAGTTGTTTTTTAAATAATAAAATCCATGAAAAAAGTTTTTAATACAGATCCTTTATATACAATGCCAATTTCTATATTCATTAAGACAGAGCAGATTTTGTAAACAGCGCGTGCTTGCTGTTGGCATCTAATTTTAAATATTGTTACGAATTTTTGTATATTTGTAAATATTTCGTAGTGTTAATTTTGTAAACTTATGTACATTTCGCATAAGGCAGTGCAATAGTTCGTCGTTAGTTTGCTTCCCCGCAATGTGTGTCTTAATGCTTGACAACGAGTTTTACAGAGATAACGCTGGGAAGCGAGTTTTACAAGGAGCAGGGCATTAAATATTATGGTAATGACAATCTCGCCAAATTGGCGAGATAGAGCCAAGTTGGCGACTGTTTTGGCGACTCATTTTTGTCGCCAAGTTTGGCAAGAAATCGCCAAATGTCGCCAAACTTGGCGACTATTTGGCGACATTTTCGGTCCCCATGTACATGTATAGGACTTTTCGACTACGATCTGGAAAGTTCTCCAAATGTCTACCTCTAGAAGTTTCAAGAATGTTCGCCTCTCCTATAAAAGACCGGCCAAGTGAGCGGGAAGTGGAAGTTGACTGAGTTGAGTCAGTGAGTTGACTGAAATTACTGAGTCTCAGTGAGCATTCAGAGTAGTTCTAAAGCGAACTGTATTACATTGTCTTTGCGATTTTAGCAGTTATGTTGTCAAGTTTTTAACTGCTGTTTGTGCTCTATTGTTGTGAAAAGAGCTGTATTGAGTCTACTAGAACAAGAAGTTCTGGAGCTGTAAGAGAATCTGTGAAGAGTTACATTGGAATAAATTTCTGCAAGTGTTGATCTGCCTTGGCTTCAAATCTTTCGAACCCATCCACGGAACAATATTAAAAACATCTCTATCAGCAAAATATACGGTAAACTACTTTTCAAAATTTATTGATTAAAAATGAATGTGAATTTATGCACTAACATCCAAATATTTTTTATTTATTCGGATTAAAACAATTTTATTGCTTATTTATTTAAAAAATGTTGGCTACAGGAAAGAGTTTCTTCGATGGTCGGTTAAACGCTATTTTAAAGCGATTGGATTGGCGCAAATTTGAGCATCGTAGGTCATTCCGTTCGGGAGTTATGCTGACCACAGGACATTTTTTCTATACCAATTTTTTTTTTTTTTTATATATATATAGAATGCAATGCTTTCAGTACCCAACATTACATATTTGATATTGCATACAGTACAATGAATTGCATATAGAGGGTTACAAATAAAAATGTGATAAAAAACTCGCCAGCTTGACTGTCTATCACAAAAGTTCGGAAAACAAATTTCAACCCACTTTGCCAGAAAATCGATCTTAAAATGTAGGAAAAATAAAGAGGGAAACAATTGAAATGAAAAACCGCATTTATACTGAAGTATAAATGTGCGTTTTTTTTTACGCACTTTATAAACGCACATCTAAACACAAAAGGCAAACAAAATAAATATCAATAAAATATATTTTCAACTACTCACTTAACGAAAGATTCAATTGCCGAGCAGAGAAATAAATCACTTACCTAAAAGAAAAGTAGGACACATAAGTATCATAAAAGTGCATTATCACGATACATTTTACTATACTAGCTGAATACCCGTGCTTCGCTACGAAATTTTAACATGTGCAATATTTTAGCTAGCTGTGAGGCCTCGCGTTGCGGAACTCCGTCATTGGTGTATAGGTTCCAGTTTTTGGGCCGACCAAACGGTATAGTGGTTAGCGTGCTAGCTTCTAGACCGCGAGGTTGCGGGTTCCGAGTCCCGTGTAAGGCATGGGTGTTTGTAAATGTATGTTGGCTTGTCAAATGACGAATGTTTCGGCGCATTATAGCCCTCGTGTTGCTGAAGGCGCCAGATAATCTGAAAACAACCAACCCAGTTTTTGGCGCTTCGCTCGCAGGAAGATTCATCACTACGCAAAATCGAGCTTGCTTCGTTCGCTAAATTAATTAAAAAGAAACTAATTAAAAATTTAAAATTCTGTTTTTCATAAGTCCAATTAGAAGGCTAAAACTACTTATGTTGAAAATTTCAAAGCTGTAGCCCAATTAGTAGTCGTTTTGTAAAATGTTTATTAATTAATTAAAAAAATTAACTAAAAAAGAAAATAAAAATTTTAAATTCTGTTTTTTAAAAGCTTAATTAAAAGGCCAAAACTACTTACGTTGAAAATTTCAGAGCTGTAGTCCTATTAGATATCGTTTTGTAACATATTTATTAATTAATTAAAAAAAATTAATTAAAACTAATTAAAATTTTAACATTCTGTTTGTGATGCATAAAATTATAAGACCAAAACTACTTATGCAGAAAATTTCAGAGCTCTACTCCAATTTTAAGTAGGTTTCTATAGAGCCACAGACAGACAGACACACAACTTGTTTTATTATTATAGATTGAATCAACTAACGGAATAAAAAGTATAAAATAGGTGGATTCCTAATTAAAAGGATTTTCAAAATTTCAAGCAGTCAGGAATCCTCTGTTTCCTTCGATGATCAAGTTTTAAATCAGAAGAAAACTGTAGCTTCTTATAAAAAAAACATACACGCCTACATAAGAGCACTCTTCTTTATATACAGGGTTTCTGCCAAAATAAAATGACACGAATCCGTGACTTTTCATGACTTTCCAAGACTGAAGGAAATAATCTTCCACGATTCAAGAAATCGAATCTCAAAAAAAAAAAAAAAAAAAAAAAAAAAAAAAAAAAAATGATGTTTTAGTGTTAAAAAAAGCTAATAAACCTTTGATAATAAATAAATATTTGAAGAAAGAATAAGTCAATACTAATAAATTATATCATCAAAAATCAAATGTTTTGACATCAACAATGCAAAACAGAAGAAAGAAAACGGAAAAAAAAAAATTTAAAAAACACAAGCTTATCCAAGGTGTTCATTTCACTTCTCATATAAAGAAATTTTTTCCACATATGAGACCTTAATTGAGTGATGTCACAAATTTTAAGTTCAGAAATGTTTTCATTGGCCGCGGTTTTCAACTATGACCGTTGTTTTCGCCAAAACGTAAATAAATGCATAGATGAATTTTTGATGAGCTGAATAGCGATCATGGCGTTTATAACGTCATTGTTACGTGATTTTACTTAAAATGTTTAGAAATCCACGAAATTCACTGTATTCCCATGACTTATGGTCATTTTTTTGCTCAAAATCATGACTTTCCGTGACAAAATTTACCCAATATCCAATTTTATGACTTTCCATATCAGGGCCTATTCTAACGGGCAGTCGTGGTTCGTTTGGGCAGTCGTAAATTGCAAATGGGCAGTTGTAAATCTAAAATTGGGCAGTAGTAAAAAGTACAGAAAAAAACACTGCAAGCCAATAATATTTTCCTTTCTTCCTCTCCATAAATTTTCAGTATTCTTTGCTTTCTTTTATCGATTTATCAAAATTTCACAGATGCCAGTTCAAAATGTACAGCCGATTGCGAGCTATGAGCATTATCCCCTTAATTCCTTAATATCAGAAGAAAAGCATTGGGATGAAATTGTTTTCCCAATAGTGTGAATTATTCAAGAAACGTATTAAAAATATGATACAATTGAAATTGGTTCAAAAGATCTCAATTTATGGTCCTACCAACTTTCATCCCTATTCCTCGAGCACAAAGGATGCATTAAATTAGGCAAATACACTCTTACTTATAAATATAGATTTGGTGACATAACATTATTAAGCCCGACATTCAAATATTTTTTTCAAATTTTTACTTTGAATGTGTTTTTCTCAAGTTCTTTTTCTTAAAAAGTGAAGAAAAATTCCTTTTGCGGATGTACATTTTATTTTAATTCAGAAATATGTTATTAATCTGCAAGTAATTCCTTTTCCAGTTTGATGATAAATGCTTTTTTTTTTTTTTTTTAATAATATTCTTTTCCCTTGCTAATATGTATGAGGACTTTTTCATTCGATTTTATATTTCCTTTGTTTGTTCATTTAATGACGTTTATTTCATTGAGTATATAGTACATAATTTAGAGTTCAAAGATTCATAGTTCAGACCATTTAACACATAAACTTCAAGATAAGATAATTTTGGCACACAAAAATAATTAATTTTAAGAAAATCTTACGACAAGAAAAGAGTGTGACAAAATCGTTTGCATTACTACAGGACAAGGACAATGTGAAGGTCCTTTTACAGAATATAATCTTCCAACTTCCTCGATAAATCTAGTGTCCCTCGATCCTGCTCTCCCTATTTCCGGTCAACACTCCACCCCCAGGAATGTGGTTTGGAGGGGACTTTTTTTTTTTTTATCTTTACGCTATATTTTTAGAGGGCTAGTTGACAACAGGTTATTGTGAGGAACGAAACACTCAAATTTTTTTCTTTCAGCAACAATGGCCAACAGCAGTAAATAATTGGGGTTGTAAAAAGAGAGGCTTTTATTTGCTGGAAAAGTGGCTGGCTGAAGCGACTGGTAATCTTTTATAATGTTTTCTTCATAATAAAATAATTTAAATTCACAACTGCGTACGATTGACTCTTGAAACGTCACAATGAAAAGGTATGTAACATTTTAAAATAAATATGAAATATATAGCAGGATACGAGATTAACGTATTAAAAATCGATTTATTGTTATATTCAAAGATAAATTATCAGTTGATATTGTATTTAGTTATTAAACTGAAAGTTTTTTGTTATTTAAGACACAGATGAACTAATAAATCTAATTCTGCAAACTAGAGGGCCACCTAATGGCTGTGAGGTTAGTACTCTGATATCGCATGCCAAAGGTACCGGGTTCGAATCCTGGGTTATGAATGTATGAACATTGTGGATCGAAATCTACGTTAAGCATCAGTAGGTTACATCAGGATTAGCCGTTATTGGGCAAAAAACAGTTCATTGAGGGTACAAATCAACCAAACGTGAAATTAGAGATTTATTAATAGAAATGAAGCGTAATGTTTAGCATTTTAACGCCTCGATTTAAGTGGAGATCAAGTTCACAACATGGATATTTTGAGTTCTTTTTAAGAAAAATAATTGCATTTACAAATACTTAAAAAATAGTTTAAAAATTTTTCTAGCTTTTTGAAATATAAAGCATATACTTGACATCTTGAAGAATAAATCTTTAACATTGATTAATTGCGGATTATAACTTTTTAAACTTGGGTATCAAGTGTTGAAAACGCTTATAAGTAAGAAAAGGCGTCAGGAATAAACTTTTTGTGCAATTTTTAATGAAATCACATTTAGGGACCTTGAATCCTAAGCAATCAAATTGGACTTCAAAAAATCAAAGTCTAGATTGACGAAGTGATTTGATTCACAATACCCGCATGTAGTATATGCATTTGGTAAATTTCTCAGACTCTTACTCTCGCTCTATAAAACACTTACCGACAGGTACTTTAGGGAGGTATGTTAAAATAAGGAGAGAAAAAAAAACGCAAATGCCTTTTCCCCTTCAACCAATAACCCTTTTATTTTCTACCCGTTAAAATGTTTTAGAGAGGATGACTCAATGTACTTATTAGTTAATTGTAAGCCATTTAATATACATTTATGATATTTTTTAAATAAGTGTTTTGTCAATTGCCAGATAAGAAGAAATCTTTGACACTTTTGATGAATTATTACATTTTTATCACAAGAGAAACTTTTTCTGACAAGACAGGGGTTTTGTTCCTTGGTGAATACTTCAATGGTTAGCTTTATTGAACAGCACATTATTACTAAATTCAAAACATACAAAACATATCCTATTTATATCACTGGTTGATTTTATTAGACTCTATTTTTTTATGAAGGGGGGGGGGGGAGGGGATGATGGAATTTCGTAATGGGCAGTCGTAAATTTTGCTTAGAATAGGCCTTGTTCCATATGAGGCGAAATCCTGTATATACTATTTTTTTTTTTTTTATGTTTTGCAAATTTTCAAAATCTTTTAGTGTTAAATTCCAAGTCTCCAACAAGCTCTAAAAATTCAATTCCATTGCACAACGCGATTAAAAATAAAAATTAGTTACCCTATGTGTTTGCATCCACCAAGAAGTCCGACTTGAATTAAGATTCTTTTAGTTCAGAATATTTTCTTTTGAGTAAAAAAAAAAAAAAAATTTTTTTTTACCCGAATATTCGCAGTTATCATACAGAATTCAAAAAATAGGAACTAGAAACCAAGAAACGGAACTATTTCCGTTTTTCAACTAGTTTTTAAAAGTACTTGGAAGAGGCAAACAGTTCTCGAATTTCCAATTAAGATTGTTTAACTCAGGTATGTCTTCACTTTTATTCGTGGAGATTATGAAATGATTTTTCAAAACTTTCTCGAGAAACTTTTCAAACGTAGGTAATTGAAATGCTTTTTAGAAGTGGCGACTCGTTAAAAAAAATAAGTGACAGGTTAAATTAATAAAAAGAAGTGTATGAGATTAAATGAGAGTTAAAGAAACTTTTTGAACCGCTACTTCTAATCGGAAAGCCCGTTATCACTGGGAATGTAAGGTATTCTCCAATTGAACACATTTGACATCTATTCAATAGTTTCCATCCACTTAAAATCCCAAATTGGCTCATCGATGATTATAAAAAGCAAATAACGTCGATCTACCCCCAGGTGAGGGCTTTCAATGTTTTCTCCCATCCAAGACAAAAATGCGGATTATTAATCTGCCTTAAGGTATACGTATAGGTTTCAACATTTTTTTTTTTTTTTTAATTTTCAATTTAAAAATTAGACCTTTGCCCCTTGAAAAGTACATTATTTGTTCAACTGTTTCCCCAATATATATATATATATTTTTAATTTCTTCAATTTTATTAATTTATTAACATTTAATCAACTAATTAGGCTAATTTCGAACGGTAATGACAAAAATTCTATGTTTTGACCCTATTAACAGAATTTTACAGTGTGTATATTTTGTGATATCTTGCTTTAACTGAATCTATTATAAAAATCCAAGTTTTTTTATACATAATCTTATCTTTAAAATTCAATTAAAAAAAAAATTATTTACAAATCACTTAGTATTTAGAGTCAAAACATTCAACAATGTATGCAGATTATATAGCAAAAAACAAATTTCAAAAAATATTATTTAAACTGGAGTTATTACTGTTTGAATGAAATGCAAAATAGAAAAAACTAGAATCTGAGAATAACTTTTAAAAAGTATTTTTTATATAAAAAAAAACAGTTATAATTATACTAATTTTTATATATTTCTTTTTTAGTATGCTCCTCCATCATAGGGTTTCCTTCTTTTGTGTTTTTTTTATTTTGCTTTTGTTTTTTTACGGTCTTACAAATCTTCCCCGATTTTTGCGACTTGACGCCTACATGATGTATACCTTAAAAGACCTCCCGGAAAGCAGTCACTTTGATATTCAACGGATCAATGATATTTGACATAATATAACCTTCGTGTAGTTGTGTTAAATCATCCAAAAGGTCAACTTAAAACTCGAACGGTTCTTAAATCTAAATTTATGCTTGATCAGTCCTTTTCTCTATGAACTCAGCAATAATCTAACGTCCTCATTTGAGGACATGTATTCAAACCTGCTTTAACTGTAACTATAAATCTGTAATATAAAAAAAATATCTTCAAATCAAGTTAACTCTCGAACTTCCATAAAAGGAAACTTTAACTCTTAAACTTAATCCCCCCGCGTTAAAACTAGTGATGTGGAACAACTTTCAATTACACTATAATACTGATGTTAATTTGTGCCATTTACCATTTTTATGTTTTCATCATTCAATTAGAAAAAATGACCAATTTGCGTTTGGCGATATTTTTTACCATAATTCTTGAATGGGTCTTAAAAAAGAAAAGAGAAAAAACTTCGCCAAATAGATAATTTTAGCGAAATACTTTTCAATAATTCTTATATTATTCTTTCCTTTAAGTGAAACTGAGGAGAGGAGAAAAAATTATCGTTGATAAGGTATGCTCAAAGAAATAGAACTCTGTGTTACAGCAGAACCTCGATTAACCGTCCCTCCTTTATCCGGAACTCTCTGTTAACCGGCAATCATTTAGTCGACATCAAAAATCTCCCAAATGAGTAATAAATCATTTGTTCCTTTTTAAACCGTAATCTTTTCCCTCGCTCTAAAGTTACATAGGTAATGGTGAGGCTTTTGACTGTTTTTCTAAAGAACTGACATGGTTAGAGCAACCTTCGGATGCAGATCTAACCTGAACTGTTGCCTTCAAAAAGACTCCGGGATAGAGCAGCGAAACAAAGATTATCAAGATATTTGCAACAAAAACTCATTTCCAACAATTATGTCATAAAAAAACGTTAAAAGTCCTGTATTCAATAAACGAAAATCATTTACTTTTTATTGTTTTTTACAACTCTCTTTTATCCGGAATTTTCGCTTAACCGACCTACCTTTGGTCCGATTTAGGTCGGTTAATCGAGATTCTACTATATATATGCATTCGTTTTTCAACTTTTTACGCCATTAAAGCATTTTTACGGAAATTTCGGAGGTGAGGAAATTTAGAACACCTTAAGAGACATTATACCTCAGCGATTTTGGACAAAATCTTTAGAGCCGTTTTCTAGCAACTACTGAAAAACATGATTTCTTCAATGGCAGCTACCTTCTGCGCATGCGCGACTTTGACGAAAACCTTGTGGTAGGTCCCCGTGCCCTCACCAACCCGCACACCAAATTTGAACATCGTAAGTCAATTTGTTCGGGAGTTATGCTGACCACAGACAAACATTTTTCTAGATCACTTTTTTGAAATCAAGATGTTCCAAAACGTGGAGAAATGCAAAAAAAAAGAAATCGAAATTTTATTTTTGACCGAGTACTATACTTTCATTACCCTATGTGTACATATAGTGAATTGAAAATAAAAATATCTTCAAATCAAGTTAACACTCGAACTTCTATAAAAAAAAAAATTCCTCCGTTTAAAAATAATTAACTTCAACTCTTAATTCCCCACGTTAAAAAAAAAAATAATGATTTGGAAAAAAAATAATCAGAATGCAGTAAATAATGAACGTGTCTGTCAGAAGTGACGAAAACAACAATGGATTGTCTCCACTAGGCGGGGAAAAAAAAATACTGATAAGAAATTACTTATCCTTTAATGCTCCTTTTCTTTTAAAAGTTTTATTATTATAGAAATCCGATAATCTTTTCTTGTTGTACCCCCCATCGGGAATCGAAGCAATTATTCAACTCCATGATTGAAGAGATTTTAAACGATGCGATTTGAAATGGTTTCGATTAATGTGGAACAACTTCCAGGGCAGGAATTGAAACTCAATCTTTGGATGTCCTAATGGAACGAGCGAAATCTCGTTTGGCATTTAATATACAATAACAGACTAAGAGGCGACTGGAATTTTTGGACCTCATCGAACATCATTCTGAATTTTTTTTATAGAAATTGGAGAAAAGTGAGTAGATTACGAATCCACTGGTTTGCCGTGGCAAAAATGGCCGAAACTAGTCAAAAATCGACTTTTAATAAGTTGAACTAAATCCAATTGCCAAATGCGCCATAACTTGCCAAATAATGAGCATTTTTTTTTAATTGGTAACCCTCACTCTTTAATTTTCAATTAAGAAGGTTGCAGACGATTCGGATGTGTGGCGATGGCTTACTTGCATCTTTCAGAAATGAGCCAAATTGACAATAAACATTACGTCACTGATGACGTAAATTGACGATGTCGTCAATTTGGCTTACTTTTAAAAGATACCAAGTTTTCCGAGCCAGAGATCAGAAATCGTTTGCGCTTTTTCTCATTGAAAATCAAAATGCAGTGGGTTGCTAGACGAAAAAGTTTCTTCTCTTTTTTTTGGCAACCGGATTTAGTTCAACTTATAAAAAGTCGATTTTTGACAAGTTTCGGCCATTTTTGCCACGGTAGACCAGTGGATTCCTAATCTACTCACTTTTCTCCAATTTCTATAAAAAAAATTCAGAATGATGTTCGATGGGGTCCAAAAACTGCAGTCGCCTCTCGGGACTATAAGCAAATAAGATTTGAATTTTTATAAATAATGCCTTCGGGTATAAAACATCAGAAGAAATTAATGACTTTTAGGGAACTCGAAGCATTTCGAATTACTTTTAAGGACCTTTAACTTCCAATGACCGTGGGAAGCCTGTTTAAACATTCAACACTGAATTGCGCCAATGTCACTTTCTGGAGATTGGTTGTTTTCGGATTATCTGGCGCCGTCAGCAACACGAGGGCGCGCCGAAATATTCGTCATTAGACAAGCCAACATACATTTACAAACACTCATGCCTAACACGGGACTCGGAACCCGCAACCTCGCGGTCTGGAAGCTAGCACGCTAACCACTATACCGTTTGGTCGGCATACTTTCTGGAGGAATCCACTTTTAAAAGCTAACTAAAAAATTGTTTTCGCTAATTGTACGCGATTTAAAACAAGAAATCCCACGATTTGAAGCTACAAGTGGTGTCTTTGTAGTATTTTAGCCACCTAGTACTTAGCAAGAAAAAAAAGATAAACTTGACAGAATATTGTAAATTTGAGGCATCATTCCCGATCAAAAAAAGAGGACATTTCGGCGTTTTTAATTCAATAATTGCAAACACTGAAGCATTGCTAAGGATGAATAGCTTACTGCTAATTGTGTTTGACGTGCACATTGTTCTATAATACACATTTGAGAAGGGATCTTACTTATAACACCCAAGTCGTTCTATCTTTAAACATATAATTTGTAATTCTGCAAGAGAAGCGAACTACTCAGCTAAATCAGATTTAAAACACGAAATTATTCCACCGACTAGGAAGCCTATAACAATCTACTTAATTGTGTAAGTTAAAACGACAAACAGATGTATGAGAAAGGCCAAACATCGTATATACGATGTTTGACTATCACCTTCAGATGCACCCGTTTCATTCATTTCAGCCAAACTTAGTTGGAACCATTATGGTCAAGCTATTTTACAAAATTATATGCAGCATATATTTCTGCCACTACAAATTCTGTGTAATAAACTAGGTTCAAGAAAAAAATTAAGGTTACACTTTTGAAGACTTCGTGTTCACTTTTCGACGAAAGGTTGGTTGTATTCAGATTATCTGGCGCCGTCAGCAACACGAGGGCGCGCCGAAACATTCGTCATTAGACAAGCCAACATACATTTACAAACACCCATACCTAAACACTCGACTCGGAATGCGCAACCTCGCGGTCCAGAAGCTAGCACGCTAACCACTATACCGTTTGGTCGGCTTTTCGACGAAAGGATTTTGTTGAGCACTGCAAAAAAAATCCCGTCAAATTTACGGTTTTAAACTGGCAGCTGGGTCGCCAGTTTAAAACCGTAAAAAATACGGAAACATTCCGTATTAAATACGGTTTTTGACTGATTGCAACGGTTTTTTCCCGTAAAATGAACGGAAACTTTCAGTAATAATTACGGTCATTCCGTACAAAATACAGTTTTCTCCCGTAAAATAAACGGAAACTTTTCGTATTAAAAACGGTTATTGACTGGTTACTAACATTGATCCCCCGTAAAATAAACATAAACTTTCCGTATTAAATACGGTAATTTCATACAAAATAATTTACTCCCGTAAAATAAATTAAAATTTCCTGTATTAAGTACGTTGATTCCATACAAAATGCAATTTCCACCTGTAAAATAAACAGAATTTCTGTGTTGAATAAGGTCAATTCCATATAAAATACAATTTCCCCCGTAAAGTACACGGAAACTTTCTGCAATAAATTTCATATAAAATACACAGAAATTTTTCTGTATAAGAAACAGTTTACCCCTATAAGCGAAGTTTTTCTCTATTTTACACAAAAACTTCCAGTGACAAAAAAGGTTTACAAATGTAAGTGAACGGTTTGCTTTTGCAAAATATTAAGAAACAATTGTAGATGGAAAAGCTTCTGCCACAAAATATATGATTAATTTTAGTATTAAACACAGTTTACAATATCAAGAAGGCATTTGTGTTCTGCTAAAGGTTTTGTTAGTAATAATGACCATATTCAATGGATGAAAATCATAAAAATTAAAGTACAATTCTGTATCACAGCAAAATATTCTATGTCCCATTATAAATTAAAACAAAAAAAAATTCCGAAGCAATAAGGTAATCCTTCAACATAAATAGAAAGGTAAAAAATATATCACAAAATGAGCATGTAACACAAAATAATTTATTAATAGCTATCAGTCTTTTCTTATATCAAACTATAATAATATATTTATTTGGTTATCTATACTATGATTACCTAGACTTTCAATTTGATTAAAACATTAAAAAAATGCAATAATTTACTAACTTTCAAAATATTTTTTAACGCGACAGGATTTAAATGTATTTTATGACACTGTGTATATATATAAGTATTAAGTAAAACAAATTAAATTTGATAAAAATATAATTTTATTTCAATACACATAATAAAAGTATACATAATTATAAAATTTCAATACACACGAATGAAAAGTGGTTCAGATTACTTTATTTAATAAACAAAATATTATTGAAACACATCTAATAATTATTAAACATATTTAATAAATTTTCAAAATTGACAGTATAAAAGTATACATAATTATAAAATTTCAATACACACGAATGAAAAGTGGTTCAGATTACTTTATTTAATAAACAAAATATTATTGAAACACATCTAATAATTATTAAACATATTTAATAAATTTTCAAAATTGACAGTATAAAAGTATACATAATTATAAAATTTCAATACACACGAATGAAAAGTGGTTCAGATTACTTTATTTAATAAACAAAATATTATTGAAACACATCTAATAATTATTAAACATATTTAATAAATTTTCAAAATTGACAGTATAAAAGTATACATAATTATAAAATTTCAATACACACGAATGAAAAGTGGTTCAGATTACTTTATTTAATAAACAAAATATTAAAAAATTTCTAGGAATAATTAATCATATCAATCAATACAAGCTGCAGCAACTTTTAAGGCCATATGAAAATCATTATTAATTTTTCAGTTTAGAAAAATATGCAAAATATACGAAAAGGAAAAATTTAGATTGCGGAATGTACAAATTATTGAACACATCTAATAAATTTTCAAAATTGACCAATGCAAGTTATATCTGAATAATTATGACTCTACAAAATCACCATCTTATAAAATGTCCAAATTACCACAGTAAACATACTTAAAAATTTTTTAAAGGCTAATAATTCAATGTATTCACATAAGAAAATTAAGTTAAAATTGAAAGATGACCACCCCTACATTTTGCAATGAACTCGCCTGGATGACGTGGAAGGCACGTGATCAGGTGGAAGTGGTATTTAACTGCTGCTGGAGAGTCTGAAGAATCATTCTTTCACTTACTTCTGTGTGTGGGAGCGAGTTGCCTGTTGTTGTTGTTGCTAATCCCCACTGTCTGATCCACGAGTTCGTTGACTAAAAGGAAGTCGAAGACTAGGAGAGGATTGCTAAAGATGTGACGGTTCAACCTGACATGCGCACCTCTTCTGCACATCTTCACCTTGATTGGTCAGCCACAACATCGGCGAGAGCGCATGTCCAAGCGGCCTGGTAAATAAAAGCAGCTAGTTAAGGTCTTCGGGGCTGCTTGCTGGTTTTTTTTAGTTTTATGTTTAGGCTCAGTTAGCCTGTAGGATACACCGAGTTGGTGTTTAGGTTACCGCTGGTCGGTGGACCTGACGTAAAGTGTACCGGAAAAGCTGTCACTGCCTTGGAATCGCTGCCGCAACCAGCCCCGGTAAGCGTAAGAAGTTCACTACTTCCCCCTCGGTTTGGCGGCCCGTTGCTTATGCTTGCAGTGTAAACAATAAACCCAATGCAATCTTTGAACTCACCTCTGTTCTTTCTTGGTGACCAGAGTGCGTGACAAAGAGATCCTCCTTAGATAGTCCAATGCAATCCAAGAGGTGCTCAGGAGAGGTCTGATGATTTTGGCACTTGGTGCAGGTGGCAAAGGTTTTCGTGCCCTCGTTGAAAGTTAGGCACTTGATGTGACCGCTAGCAAGCCTTGATAGAACAGTCCGGGTATGTCTGTCACACGGGAGGTCAAGGGACAAACCCGGTTTTGAGCCCTTGTACCAATTATGGGTTGGGGTGTTTTCCACTCCTCCGAGATCTTTGATTTTTCCAGAGAGTACAATTCCAAAAAAGTAAGCGTGGAAGAGGGAGATGTTGAAATCCTGCAATTCTCCTTAGCAAGGATATCGGCCTGATCGAGTTGCCTGGTCAGATGGCCGAGTCCGGATACGCCGTCTTTCAGGCGAACAGTTGCTCCCTCAATGTACAGTAGGTCATGTACAGTGCTCCCTCAGGCCGGTGGTGGCGGTATTATGCTTTGGGGGACGTTCTCTTGGGCGTCTCTGGGACCCGTGGTTGTGGTAGAGCAGGTATCGAAACATCATTGCGGTGACTGAGCCTTTGTCTGGATTCATACCCAGAAGCACCTGTGATACAGATCAAAATAAAGTTTTTAATATAAATCCTTTATATGCATTGGTAACTTTTATGTGCAATTACAACCAGTGTTTAAGCTTTTTAAATGCCACTAACATAGCTCTGTAACAATACTAATGTCATAATTAGCATTCACAAAAGCAAAACTATTTTAAAACAAACCTCAAATAGTAAATGAAATAAACACTTGTATGTAAATGATAGCAGATTATCAAAACTACTATTACCGGGTGGCCACAAAATTTACGAAAAAAAGTTCCCTGATTTCCATGATGGATTTCTGAAAATATTCCCCGATTTTATGGCAAACTTTTTATCCAATTTCCCCAACTTATCCAGAAGTGTAGACATCCTGATCAAATAGAACATGTTAGCTAAAGAGATAACGTGCCAATTTTTTAAAAATAGTTTTGGCGGTAATGAAAAGTTCAAATTATTCCGAAACATTACATTTTCAACGATTACCGCCACAATTCTCTGGGTAAATGGCGCCAAAATGTGGATGATCAGGAAAACGTGTCTTCAGAACAAAGAAAATTTCCCTGATTTCTGTGAAATTTTAAAAAATTCCCTGATTTTTTCCAGAATGAGAGAGTTCCCTGACATTTTCCCGATTTCCAAGTTTTCCTGGTTCTGTGGCCACTCTATATTAGTGTTATTTAAGTACAGCACCTCTAACAAAGGTGAAACAAGCAAGTTCTTATAAAACTTAGCTTACCACTGAACGTTGCAAGAAATAAAAATGTTTAATTCTAATTATAATACACTAAGTAAATTTATTCTAAAAGCACTAAAATTTATTCCAACAGTATTCTCACTTCAAATAAATAGAGTTGTATTTGTCCCTAAATCCTATCTAAAATAAAAGAATCTCGATAGTTTACCTGAAAAGTGCAGAGAACTTTTAAAGTCTAAGGAGTTGTTAGAAGCCAGCGATAAAACTGCTGTACAGCAAGGCATTCAGCACAACTGGTAGTTTCTTTTTGAAAAATTCCAATAAACTGTACAAAATATGAAAAATATTGTAAAATTTGTCATCCTTATGTACATATATTTACACTCGTGAAAAGAGTCAAATGAACTAGCTAGCATGAAATCATCTTTTAAAAACCTTATTTTGAAATATGGATCTGCACATCAATTGGGTAGTCTAGGGATGGGATAAATGGATTAATCTCCTTCAAAAATAAAATTTAAGTTTATCTCCTTAAAATAAAGACTCAATATTTCACACAACACTATTTCTTATTATATCATTAGGTTCATGGCGTTTAATGTTATAAGCGATAAAACGATAATTTGCGGAAGGAATGGATTAGAAATTCTCAATTACTACTATCCGTTAACGCTAAAAAAAAAAAATTTATTGAAAGAAAATCTTTTTTCTTTGCTCACAAACGTAGGTTCATTTTTTAGCTACGTTTTTAAAGAATTTTACATTAATTCAACTAACACATTTCATAAAATGAAGAGGTCTTTTAACCCCTGCATTGAAAGGCTATATCATCACACCAATGCTATAGTACTTGAAAACAGCAACATTTTAAAAATCTGTTTTGCAATTAATTCAATCCCAAAGATCACCAGCCCTTCCCTTACTTTTGCCAGTGACCAAGTACGATAACATTTATGACAGATGATCTTGTCTTGACAAATAAGCTATCTAATCTTGAGGAACATGATTTTCTTCAGTCAAAGGCGGTAGGTGCCATGTAAGAGACTGAAAATGTTCCCAAGTGATTTCTAAGGCAATCCCAGCAGACTTTGATTTGAAACAATCGCAATGAAACTGCAGTGTCGTTTGACTGAAACTTCACACAATGGAACAGATGTAGTAGGGCATTTGGCGATAAAAAAAATCAAAAACATGGTAACTGAATAAGTTAAAACATAAACAATAATAAAATCAAATTAAAATATAAGTAATAAAATTAAAGTATGCTAACTTAAAATAAAAACCCATTGTTACAAACTGCATTTTTCCTGAAAAAAACAAAACAAATAAAGTATAAAATATAACTTAAAATAAAACTCTTTGACAAAAACTACAATTACCCAGAAGAAAAAAATAACAAATAAAATCGCCCCCAAAAAATGTCCTAAACTACATCTGTAGTAAGTAATTTTTAAATAAAATTTTAATTCTCAGATATCAAATCTGATCTTCCGAAGTTTCATTTGCAAAATTTGTGCCAAAACATTCAAAAGTTATTACAAAACTAAAGAGCACATTTCTAAATGATAGCCAATGCAGTTAATTAAACTTCATTTAGTTTTACAACTCTTACAAACTCGTGAAATATTACGTACAATATTCTATATCACACGCATATGTTTCAGAAAAACAATAGAACAACATCGCTGTTTTTGTTTACATTCAATAAAATAAACATTTTCTGATTCTGATGTAATTTTATGTACATACATTAATTTAGAATTTCATAGCAAATTAATTGATAAATGATTATGATGAATGATTGATATGAATGCTTAATTGATCATTATAATGAAAAGAAACTTACCAAAGAAGCCACTTTCTTTCAAAACAAACATGCTCGGCGTCGTTTTCGAAGGAAGAAGTAATGCGCATGCGCAGAGAGCGATTCTTGGTGAATGACGGTTATTAACTGTAACCTTGCCTACGAAAACTGCTTTAAACCGTAAATTCAGATTTACGGATTTAAACCGTTGATAATACTGGGAATTTCCGTATAAGTGACGGTTTTTTTTTACAGTGAGTAATGCGCTATAAATACAGCCTCTGGACAGCATTTCACCCCAGCATCGAATCTTCATCAATTTACAACAAACGCAGGTTTATTGTATGCACACATAGGGTGCTCATAACTAAGAGTACATATAATAGTGTGAAAAATAAGAATTAAAAATCTTCACTTCAGGTAACGTTTCCCCAAAACGTACGTACTCAAAATGTTTATCTCTACCTGTTGGTTTCTACAAGCTCCATACAGCCGAGAACTTAAAGTATAAACACTCGGTATACGTACAGTTGTGATACTCCATATTCTAAAGATTATGCCGTACTATACGCCACCTAGTGAAAATTACCAAGCGCCTAGTCTTCTTAATCTGTTTTTAAACTGTACCTTCAAGGCGGATTGTAAGTAATGTTTGCCTACATTACAATTGCAGAAAGTAATTGTCACATCCAGTCACGTCATCATAATGAACTTGGGTCACTGAAATACCACATGAATAATGATTTTCATGGAGCGTATAGTGAGTTTTCTAAAAAAAAATTAGGTTAAGAATCTTAGGGATAATTCCAAAAATTTTAGGAACATTTTAGAGACAATTCTTTAACTTTTTAGGGGTAACTCCTCAAAATGTTGGGAACTTTTTAGGAATAATTCTTAAAAAATTTTAGGAGTAGTTCCAAAACTTTTAGGGTTAATTCCAAAATTTTAGGGAAATTATAAAAAATTTAGGATTATTTCTTTCAAAGCTGACATAGGCTCCTGAAGTAGACATTCATCTCAAAACATATTTCAATACCGGCAAAAAAACTGCCAATTTTTAAAAAATTTAATAAAATAATTAAAATATCAGAAAAGATTTTTTTCTCTGGAGGAACATCAGAGTGTTTTTTGCTGGTTTTGGAGGAAAATCGAGGAATTTTCAAAGTTTCGAATTTTTTTTTTTTAGTAGTTACCGAAAAATATAAGTACAATTTTAGAAATTTTAGAGAGGAACAAAAATTAAAGGAATTTTAGGGAGAATGCGAGTAAATTACTCGTTAGAGGTTATGATACTGTAAGGTCTTCAAAAACTTCCAGCAACTAGTCGAAATTGACGCCACGAACTGAAGGAAATAATCATGACATGAGACGCCGGGGAGAAGAGCGATTGGTTACCGAACCAGGGTCTGTTTCCGAAAATGTTATAGTATCTGAATGTTTATGTTGAACTTGTTTAATAAATCTCCATGTATGATGTTAACCGTTTTTAGGCCAAGCATAGAAATTTTATAAAATGTATTGTTTTCATTGAAATAGGCTTAAATTACAAGCAGTGAAATTATTTTTTATGTTTATGCTTTCAATTAATAAAAAATCGAGTTTGAAATTAGCTAGGGGGAAAAAAAAAGCAAAAGTCACGTGATCAAAAACGCATGTTAAAAAAAAAAAAACCGTGACGTGGTTACACATATATAAAGTCGAAAATCGAAGGAGAAACCTCACTCATTCTTCGTCTAAAACATGTTTAAGACTGGTTCATCCTCTGCGCGTTGACGCCACACGCAAAAAAGGCTTTTTTCCCGCCAAATCGCAAAGTGAAAAAACTAAATTTTTTTTTTTTTTTTTTAACTATCTATCCGAGCTCAAATTTTTGAAAGAATGGTATTGTTTTTCACGATTTTTTCTCTACTTTTATTTAAAAAATAAAACCAAAAAAACGTGAAAGTTCCTCATTGTATTATAGTTGAATTTTTATACTTATTTTATGGAAAAATTTGAAAAATGTTGGATGCAAATGGACTAGGCATTTGGGGCACAAATAAATCGTGTTGTTTTGGCGCACTTTACATCATCTACGGGCTTTTTTTTTTTCTTTCTTATTTTCATGTTCACTTATGGTATGTCCGATTCTATCAGTCCGTATTTCTTAAGGTAGAGCTGTGGGTGATGGGCGACCTTAATTTTAATGTATTTTCCCCATATAGATTATTCTTGCATTCAGATTTTAATAGGGCAATCGCTATATAACATCTAAAGTCTATATGTGCCGTTTTTGTGAAGAATATACGTCACAGTGTTAATAAAATTTTTTTTTATTGAAATGGCGCGTTTACGCACCTTTGGCCGAAAATGGGTTAAATAGAGTCTTTACAATACAAGCACGTAAGAGCTAGAAGTAATTAGTAAAAAAAAAAATTTCATTATGGTGTGGTTGGTTGTATTCAGATTATCTGGCGCCGTCAGCAACACGAGGGCTATAATGTGCCGAAACATTCGTCATTAGACAAGCCAACATACATTTACAAACATCCATGCCAACACGGGACTCGGAGCCCGCAACCTCGCGGTATAGAAGCTAGCACGCTAACCACTATACCGTTTGGTCTGCTCCATTATGGCGTGATTTAAAAATAAGACATTATATACCAAACTGAAAAATTTGGCGTCAAAGGGGAGATCAATCCTACCAAAACATTTTCACTACAATACATTCTGGAAGCTAAAATGACAGTTCCTTAGATATTTTGTACTATTTTTCAAACATGTACAGAAAAAAAAGTTCCCTGATTATTCCCTGAAAGATTTCTAAAAAATTCGCTGATTTTAGGGCAAACTTTTTTTTTTAAAATTTCCCCAATTTTCTTAAATTTTCCAGATTTTTAGACACCCTAATCAAATCGAACATGTATGCTAAAAAGGTAATATGCAATTTTTAAAAAAAAAAATAGTTTTGCTGGTAATGAAAAGTTTAACTTATTCCATAACATTAAACTTCTAACGCTTACCCCCACAAATCTCCGGATAAATAACGCCAAAATATGAATGAACGTGCCTTTAAACAATACAACATTTCCCTGAAATTTTAAAAAATTCCCTGACAATTTCCAGAATCAGGAAACTCCCTGACATTTCCCTGATTTCCAGGTTCTGTGGTCACTCTCTTGATGTACATCAAATTTGGTTTAGCAATCTCTCCGATTCAATAACGAAATAAAACGTAAAAAATCTATCCTCAAATGGAACTTTAAAAGCTCTTTTGAGCAGGAGGGGGGGAAAAAAAAAAGAGTCTGGCAGTTTTCCATCCACAATTCAACAGTTTCAGCCACGAAGCCATATTCTGAAGAAATATGGAGCGACATACACAGGAGCAAGAAGGGGGGGGGGGGGGGATCTCAAAGGAGTGCGCCTAATAACGTGTAACTCAATTTACGAGGTCTTTGACAAATGATGAAGGGGCGCTGATTTGAATCGAATGTTCCATCCGCCCCTGAAATATGTGCCCCGGTTCGGAATATGACGCTTCTTCCGATAAATAGTTAATCAAACGCCATTAATGAATGCGAAGAGAATGAATGGGATTAAGTACTTATCGGCAGGTCTGATTTTCAATCATTCATGTACCAAAAGAACAAGTAAGAGAGAGGATTGAGATTCCTTTATGAATTTAAAGATCTTGTGAGATGAAGATGGTTTTAACGAATAAGTGAGTGATATACAAATAATGGACAATTCCTGTGTTTTTCTTTAATTTTATTTTTATTATTCATTTCTAAATGTTTCGAAAAGACAAACAAACACACAAATTTCTGCTCAATGCGCTTTTTCTGACTTTTTATTTTTTATCTATTTGCAATTAAAGTTCCCCCTGTTAGAGGTTGGCGAGAAAACGATTCCTGCGGCTCGAATTGAATGTGACGTCAATAGATCCCAAACATCTCGGCTCGAAATGCAGCAGCAGAAACAGTTTTACAAGTCTTTCGCAAATCGCGAAAACCTGTACGGGATATGGCAATGATCTATCAAATCAACGCCAACTATTTGGCAGAAACCTCACATAAAAACGGAAGGATCGCTTGACGTCACAGATTTTGTTGAGCGTTTTGATCGGACTGGTTTTGTGCATTTTCTTTTCTTAATATTTAAATAAATAACTTTTTAAAAGAACTTTTGTTTAAATATTTGGAATCAGGAAAAGATTCTTTATAAATATAAACTAATTTCACTCGTTTTTAAAAAATGCGGGAATTGACCATTGCCCAAAAGTTTATTTCTTTTAACAGGAAGTTCTAGTAAGGATCCTACCCTATACTCGCTATGTTACAATCTTCTAGCCCAGTGCATTTAGAAACTACTTTCTATAAAACCGCCTTAACAATCGATACGAAAAGGATCACTTAACTGAAATGACATAAATTGTTTTCATTTAATGGCTATTTATTATAAATGAAAATTAAAATAGTAAAAGACAAAACCAGGTGGAGCCACTTTATATGCATTGACGTAAGGATTTCAAATATAAAATAAAATATATTAGAAGCCATTTTCGAGTTTATAATTTATGTCATTTCATTAAGTGATCTTTTCCCTACTTACTCCTCAAATGTCAAGGTGGTAAAGTAGTTTCTAAATGCACTGGGCTAGAAGATTGTAATTTAGCGTGTATAGGGAATGATCCTTACTAACACTTCCTTTTAAATGGTTGTAGCCGACCAAGTGGTATAGTGGTTAGCGTGCTGGCTTCTAGACCGCGAGGTTGCGGGTTCCGAGTCCCGTGTTAGGCATGGGTGTTTGTAAATGTATGTTGGCTTGTCTAATGACGAATGTTTCGTCGCATCATAAGCCCTCGTGTTGCTGACGGCACCAGATAATCTGAATACAACCAACCAATTTTAATGGTCGTATAAAAATTAATCTCTGATTTATTAATTGCCAATTGGCATATCGTCCTTTTTCCATGGTAAATCTAATTCAGTTTATGGAATACATTTGAGACTATACATATTCGTCAAATCATAGTATGTTTTGCAGTGAGCACTTCTGTTGGTATTATAGGGGGGGGGGGGGTACTCTTTAACATTTCATACGGTAGGTTGGAATTTCAATACAAACTGGAAAACAAATCGAATATTAGTGTGAGAAGTGTCTACAGGGTTCCCACTCAAATCACAGAATGAAAATCAATGACTTTTAAGGACCTATGAAAATTCGTTTTCAGGCATCATATCTATACTTAAATTTTTAATAAAGTATATTCCACCAAAAAAAGTTAAAGTTGGTGGATGCGCAGTACAAATATGTCGGAAAATGTTGATACGGTGCAGATAAGTGGCGGTCACGCGGGGATAGCAAGTCCGAGTTGTATTTTTATAAATTTTGCAGCTGGACAACATCTGTAAAAATTAAGGACTTTTAAGCACCTATAAGCATTTTCAAGCTTTTTCAAGGCCTTGAAAACAAGTTCAAAAATATTAAGCACTTTTAATGACTTTCAATGACCGTGGGAACCCTGGGGGTAAAACACGGGGCCAAAACCTCATCAAACCTATCATAACAGGAACTCTATATCTTGGGAAAGTACGATAACTTTTGTCTGTGTCTGTGCGTAAAAGGTCAAACTGACGTGTACACTTAATAATATAACCTATCAAAAAAAAAGTTTTTTATATAAATCCGTTATATGCATTGCCAAGTTTTATATTCTGTAAACAGCGTACGCTCGGTGTTTGCATCTAATTTTAAAGATCAAAAAACATTTCTATCGGCAAAATGTGCGGCAAACTACGTTTCAAAATTTATTTATTAAAAATGAACGCGTATTAATGCAGTCGCATCCAAATATTATTTATTTATTCAGGTTTTAAAGTAATTTTACTATTTATTTATTAAAAAATTTTTGGCAACAGGAAAGAGTTTCAACAATGGTCGCTTAAATGCTTGCCGATGTGCGATTGAATGATGCAGGGATGAGAGTGATCAGAGAGAAAAAAAGGAGGAAATCTAAAAATTCGTTACAAAAGCTCGCGGAAGGAATACACAAAAATTCAACAACAAAAAAAGTATGTAGAAAGGATGATTCAATAATTTTAAAGATACAATGAAATTTCTCATCTTATATAATAATTGCATTTCAAATATTAGGAGTTAGCCGAAGTAATCTGTGAGGAAAGGTGAGCTAAGAGGGAAAATCTTTTGTTTAGACATAAGGAAAAGTATACTTTTTGCAGAAAAAAACGGGATCAGAAAAATGGGGATCCTCAAAACAGGAACAAAAAGAAGAAAAATGTTGCCAAAAAAAAAGGAGGAAAACTGTCATCCCTGATGACGGCAAGTTGGTTTATTAGTATTCCGTAAAAGCGACCTTTTAGTGACAGTTGCAGCCCCAAAATTTGATAAAGTGCATTGTCATCGACATCAAATCTATCTGCCAAGTTTCAGTCTGATCGGATGACGGCAAGGGGTTAAATTAAGCCTTCCGCAGATTTGTCCTCCATCGACAAACCCACACAAAAATCGAAGTTAATATAAAGGATTTACAAATTTGGTCTGTTCCTAAATGTTAAGAATTGTTTTGCAATATACGCCCGATAGATGGCGCTTTTGAGTAATCAGAATATAACTGTTTTGTATCAAATCATTAGAGTATTAGACATGTACTAAGAAAGACGTAGCCAAGAAATTGAGAGTTGCGTTTTCCCTCGCATGGGAGGGATAGGTAACATCGACTCAAAAGATGGCATACTAAACGAAAGCTCATGAATGTAAGTGCAAGGGAAAGGCGTCATCACCAAGATTAACTTTAAGATTCCACATTCTGATTCCCGATTCATATTACAATATTACACATTATTTTCATCCAGAAGACCACGTGAGAATGACACGTACAATGTTATGGGAAAAGCAAACTCTTATTACACATACACTAAAATAACGTTTTCCCTACAAAAATAACTGAACACAATTCGCTTCAGTTGACAACTTGAAGTAATGCCGGATAAGTTATCTTTTTTTTTTTTTTTTTTTTCACCTCAGCTACGATATATATTCTTCTTGGAAGGTCCCGATGCGTTCACACTGTTGACTTTCACGACTATAAAAAAACAATGCGATGCACAGGGGGATGGAGTCATTTTTATGAATAAAACCGAATATATTTGAAGCGATTTTCGCAAAAACAAATCACGCTGCGAATAGAGAAAAAATAGACTCGTACTTTTACACACATATTTTTATTTATGTAACGAAAAACAGAAAGAAAGAAGAAAAAAAAAATGCCTTGCGGGTATATTTGATTTCTCAAAAGTCGAGTAAAACGCTTTTCCTGTCCCTATTTCTCAAGAGATTTCAGCTTCGGCGCGAAAGATTTTCAAAAAAAATTAAATTCAAGCACTGCAGCCTGATGTTCTCTATTATCAGAAATAAAATAACTACTTTAAAGATGACCGATTTCTTCTAGACACAAGGTATCACTCGATTTGTTAAAAAAAAAATGTGCTCTGTAAGATATACGGAAAAAAATAACTTTTTAAATTTGAATAGTTTTTGAGAAATAATTACACTTTAGTTTTTTTAATCTTATAAATGCGTTTTTAAAATATATTGTTACGAATTTTCGTATATTTGTAAATATTTCGTAGTGTAATTTCGTAAATAGGAAAATTTATGTACATTTCGCATAAGGCAGTGCAATAGTTCGTCTTAACTTGGCTTCCCTGCAGTGTGTCTATTAATGCTTGATAACGAGTTTTACAAAGATAAAGCTGGGAAGCGAGGTTTACAAGGAGCAGGGCATTTAACATTATGGTAATGGCAATCTCACCAAATTGGCGAGATAGAGCCAAGTTGGCGACTAATTTTTGTCGCCAAATTTGGCGACCATTTAGCGACATTTTCGGTCCCCATGTATATGTATAGGACTTTTCGACTACGATCTGGAAAGTTCTCCAAATATTTACCTCTAGAAGTTTCAAGAAGGTTCGCCTCCCATATATAAGCCTGAATTAGTGAATTAAGTCAGTTAGTTAGTTGAGTCCGTTAATTGACTGAAATTACTGAGTTACTTGAGATACTGACTGAGTGGAGTTACTGACTTGGTTGTCTGTCAGCGAGCATTCAGAGAGTTCCGAAAGCGAACTGTATTGCATTGTCTTTTGGGGCGATTTAGCAGTTGTGTTGTCAAATTTTTAACTGTTGTTTTGTGCTCTATTGTTGTGTATAGAGCTATATTGAGTCTACTAGAACGAGCAGTTCTGGAGCTGTAAAGGAATCTGTGAAGAGTTATATTGGAATAAATTTCTGCAACTTTTGATCTGCTTTGGCTTCAAATCTTTAGAACCCAACCATGCAACAATATAAAAAAAACTTTAAAAAAGAATGAGTTTTAGAATTAATTGTTCTGTTTTCGGAAGTTTTTTTTTTAACCTTGTGAATACAATAGTTGCGTAATTATTACGATACGAGTGAAATCGAGTGTTTAAAAAGTTGGGGTCATTCTCCCATTCAAAATGTAAACACCGGACCAATTGAAAAGCCTACACTACTTGGCTTCAAGCTGGGTTGTTCAAATACTGATAGAACGATGTTCTGTCGTGTAGCTCGAAAATTATCTCCAATATAACTACCTACAACTAATATCATACCCCCAGAGTCAGTACATAATAAATTGAACATCGTAGCGCACAGTGAATTGCCTAGTACAAGCCAAGTGGACAAATGTAATTACAAAGAATTGATTAATTGATGATCCCATGACAATAACAATCCCCCCATAAGGTCACAATTCGAGATAATAATTATGGCAAACATACAAGAGTAATGAGTCGTAAGAGCTTTAAAGTGAAGTGATGATTTCATTTATGCACAGTGTAATTGCAATTTTACAATGCTCTTAATAACATTTAACAAAATTTTATTAAAATCAAATGATAATTATAGGTTGCTACCAGCTCTGAAAATCTGAAAAAGTTATCAATACGCAAGCACTGTAATTAACGTGTTTCATGCATTTATTAGAATATTTCATTGTTCAGCCAGTAGTTATTGAATCATTACATATATCATGTTTCAAGTTGCTTATATAGTGATTTTAGTCCAAGTAATTCATATCAATTTAGTAGTAACACATCAATTTTAACTTATGAACTAAAATTTAAAAGGTACTTCAGTTGATATTTTGAAAATATTTCTGAATTGATGGGATTTAACAATCATTACTTTAATTTTTTTCTTCACTTTATTTATAACTGCCGACATTATTTTTGTAATTAAAAAAAACTACACCATATTCAGTAAAAGTGCATTAACGTAATCATTTAACCGTTTCTTAAATGTTAACGGTATAGTGGTTAGCGTGCTAGATTCTTGACAGCGAGGTTGCGGGTTCCGAGTCCCGTGTTGGGCATGGGTGTTTGTAAATGTATGTTGGCTTGTCTAATGACGAATGTTTCGGCGCATTATAGCCCTCGTGTTGCTGAAGGCGCCAGATAATCTGAATACAACCAACTTAAATGTAAACGCAATCATTTCATTGTTTATGTTTACTTTCTTCTCATGCAACTGCATGTGGTTTTTCTTCGCTTACTAATGATATTAATTAGCTGCTGTTAATTGAAACTTGTGTCATACTGATGTATTTCAATCTTTCTCACTATTTGTGAGATAAGTTTAAATTATCAACAAGTTTTCTAAATCATTAGTTTCATCAGAGCAACACTTTTAATTTTCTTCAATTCAAACCATGGTATGGCTCATAGGCCAAATATCGTCCGCGCTGAACCACAGAAAACTTCCATCCAAAAGAGAAGCCATGTTTAATTTTCATTTCAAGCCGAATTTGAAGCAAAACATTAAAAATGCTTGTCATTCAAAGGCTATACATGTCATGGAGGTGTGTGAAAAGCCCGAATATCAACAAAATTAAAACAACATGTGGTTGCTAATATAACGAACTTGAAGAAGTTAAGTAGTTAGTGTGTACAAGTGCATCACGGACCGTATTCTTTGGGCGAAAAAATATTCCATGACTTTTCAAAGACTACAATTTCTTTTGAAACAAAAATTCACGACCTCACAATTTTATTTCATTATTATCAATTCACAATAAAATATATCGACACAATGAACATGGTACACACTACATATTTTTGTAATAAGTTTGTTGATGATTATATGTAATAAAAAAAAGTTGACAAAGGAGATTTTTCTTTCATTTTTTAATACTTTAAAGTGAAAAAACTTGATATTTTCCATGATAGTAGTAACTTCAATGAGGAACTTGCACAAGTGAGGAAAATGAATATTTTTTTGTATTTTTTAGTGTTATTGAACGAATATATTTGAGAAGGGCAATTATTTTTTAGCTTTTTGCTTTCAATTAATAAAAAATCGAGTTTGAAATTAGCCGAAATCAAAACAAATGTCACGTGACCAAAAACACTTTAAAAAAAAAAAAAAAAAAAAAAAAACGTGACGTGTTACGCATAGATAAAGTCGAAAATCGGAGGAAAACCTTTTTCATTCCTCGTCTAAAACAGGTTTTAGACTGGTTCATCATCTGCGCGTTGACGTCTCCCGCAAAAGTGTCCTTTTCCCGCCAAATCGCAAAGTGAAACACTAATTATTTTAAATATTTTTTTAAACTATCTATCCGAGCTCAAATTTTTGAAAGAATGGTATTGTTTTTCATGATTTTTTCACTACTTTCATTTAAAAATAAAACCAAAACACGTGAAAGTTCCTCATTGTCGATAGCAACCCTTAAGATATTTAAATTACGCAAAATTTTTACACATGTCTTTTCTTACCCAAAGGGAATCATTTGAAAGGGTGTCCCATTAAAAATTTAAAAATTAATTTTTTAGTGGCATAATAGGACTCCCCCTAATGAATGTAAAGGATTTATATTGAAAACTTTGTTATTAACAGAATTTCAATCTTGGCGAAATTACCGGCCACATTGGAGACAAAAACTATGTTTTCTTTATTTCCCAATAAATTTGGATTTTGGCCCCGGTCAATACTGGCCAATTTGCGAACTGGCCGACCAATGTCGAACGCATATACACTTAGGCAGCGGTATAGACACTTTATCGGCCGTCCCTAGACAAGAATTCCAACACACACACAAAAAGAAGAGATTTTATAATCCATTTCCCTGACCAGGAATCCTTCCCGAGTCATAAAAGCCACTTCCAGTAGAACTAGAAGAGATGTCCGTTAGATGGATGGCAGTCATTTTGAAGTGGAATGGGACCACTTTAGAAAGAGTGGATTGCCGCCAATGGATGACAATAAATGGACCATCTTCTCCACATTTCTCACTTGAGGACAGTGCTGAGATATTTTACATCGGAGTTTTTTTTTTTTCTCTCGAAACTCCGCACAGTAATCGGCAACTTTTCTTTTGGTTAGTTGGTTGGTTTGTACGCTCAACGACCTTTTTTTTATGCGCAACGCCGTCTAATCAGGTCAACGGCTTAACGTGGATTCTGAACCACAACGAACATCCATGCCTAATCATTCCGAACCACAACGAACATCCCTGCCTAACCCGGTACCTTCGGCATGCGAGGCCAGAGCTCTAACCACACAGCCACCAGGTGGACGCAACTTTTTTTTTTAATAGCGAGTATTAAGCATGACGGCGATTTTGATTCGATTGGTCTTGGCCCACAGCAAAAAGTCACATTATATCACTATAAAAAAAACTATGACATTTTCTATTTAATATGTTTGATGGCGATTACGCGCCAGCGTGGTCCTGATCAGACTACACCCGATCAAAGTTGCAGTTCTTTACTGGAATCACCTGAAACTTGTGTTTTAAAACACAAGCTTCCACTTAACTTTAGAGTCCGAGAGGCGACTGCAATTTTTGGACCCCATCGAACATCATTCTAATTTTTTTATAGAAATTAGAGAAAAGTGAGTAGATTACGAATCCACTGGTCTGCTGTGGCAAAAATGACCGAAACTGGTCAAAAATCGACTTGTAATAAGAGTTTAATAAGAGTTAATAAGTTGAACTAAATCCAATTGCCAAATGAGCCATAACTTGCCAAATAATGAGTTTTTTTTTTTTTTTTTGGTAACCTTCACTCTTTAATTTTCAATTAGGAAGGTTGCAGACGATTCGGATGTGTGGCTATGGCTTACTTGCATCTTTCACAAATGAGCAAAATTGGCAATAAACATTACGTCACTGATGACGAAACTGATGTCGCCAATTTGGCTTACTTTTAAAAGACAAGTTTTCCGAGCCAGAGATCAGAAATCGTTTGCGCTTTTTCTCATTGAAAATCAAAATGCAGGGTTGCCAGACGAAAAAGTTTGTTCTCTTTTTGGCAAGTTATGACATATTTGGCAATCAGATTTTAGTTCAACTCATTCCAAGTCAATTTTTGATCAGTTTCGGCCATTTTTACCACGGCAGACCATTGGATTCGTAATCTACTCATTTTTCTCCAATTTCTTTAAAAAATTCAGAATGATGTTCGATGGGGTCCGAAAATTGCAGTCGTCTCACGGACTATTAGGAGGAAGTCCTAGAAAGGATCCTTCCCTATACTCACTATGTTACAATCTTCTGGCCCAGTGCATTTAGAAACTACTTTGTATAAAACATTGACATTTGGTACGAAAAGGAACACTTAATGATATGACTTAAATTGTTTTCATTTAATGCCCATCAATTATACAGAAAATTAAAATAGCAAAAGACCAAACCAGATGGAGCCACCCGACGTAAGGTTTTCAAAAATAAAATAAAATAGGTAGAAGCTATATTTTAGTGTTTTTAATTTATGCCATTTCTTAAAAAGGGATCATTTTGGTACTTATAGTTACCAAATGTCAAGGTTTTATACAGAATAGTTTCTAAATGCAGCGAGACAGGAGGTTGCAACACAGTGAGTATCATTGCTAGGAGTTCTTCTCAAATGGATAGAAGAATCGATATCCAAAGTACAAGATTCACGTGGGAAAAGAAACAGACATACAATAAAAATGCTAACTAGTTCGTTTTGATTTGAAAATATTAAAGGAAAAATAACAACAACAAAAAAGATTTAAAAAAAAAAAAAAAAAAGTTTTTAAATATCCTATTAAATTATTACAATGAAACAATTTTTTTTTTTTTTCAGAACTTTACAATCGCGATTGAACAGAACATATTTTAAAGAGTTTCCATTTCCCAGGAGAGCAATAAAAACAATAAGCCCCTTTTCGATAAGCCTGTTTCGAAGAAAATGAGTAATTTCGAGACGTTTTATTTATTTTATTTTATTTTTTCTGTCGACCGGGTATTAATTACTTTTAAAAATTGCAAATGAGAAATCCTTTTTCCCTTTCATTGAAGAAAAAGAAAAAATCTGAATGAGAATCCGGAGGGATTAACTGCCGCAGAAGGGGGAGAAGAAGAAAAAATCTCAAAAGTAGTAGTCAGTGTTAAGATAATAAAAAGGAGTCTACGGTGCAAAAGATTCTTATCCAACGGCACATTTGTTTCCTAGCGCGATTCTGAAACGGCATTAAGCAAATCCTTACCAAGATGTTTTCCATTACAAAAAAAAAAAAAAAATGATTTCAGTAAGTCTCTGATCAATGAAATCTTGGTTTCATAAAGAAGGTTGTTGTAAATTATGCAAATTTATTTCCCAAGCGCGGCTTAAAAGATAAAGTGAATTTATTCGAATAAATCGTTCGCTTGCTTTTCATAATGTTTTCGTTTCCCATTATTCCTCGTTAGTATCGAGTTGATGAATGCGGCACGTCTTCGAACTAATTGAATAATCCAAAAGTAACCAGACTTTCGAAAAATAGATCATTCACCAACATTTGTGTAGTACTTTTCACAGACATACGGGGGGGGGGGGGGGGGTTCATAAAGAAACTTAGCCATTCCGTTCAACAAATCAAGATGGTTGGTTGTTTTCAGATTATCTGGCGCCGTCAGCAAACGAGGGCTGAAATGCGCCGAAACATTCGTCATTTGACAAGCCAATATACATTTACAAACATCCATGCCTAACACGGGACTCGGAACCCGCAACCTCGCGGTCTAAAAGCTAGCACGCTAACCACTATACTATTTGGTCGGCTCAAATCAAGATGAGATTTCAGGTATAGTTGGTTATTCGGAGCTATGAGCTCGGAATTTTGTGAATGCCCTAATAGCAAACATCCTCCAAGGGAGGTCCCTAGGAAGTCCCCAGTCATCCCCGGGACTACGAATGACTTCCTAGGGACCTCCGTGGGAGGATGTGCGCTATTAGGGTGTCAACAAAATGGCGCTTACAGAAACTCGAAATTTTAGAATGTCAGCACCTACTTTTTTCTGTCTCAAAATGCTCAGCGCAATGTACTCAGGGCGAAAACCCTAAAGAGCGTTGGAAAGTTACGTGTATCACAAAAAACGGACGCGTTATGCAAGCAGGAAGAGAAAAAAAAACAGCTCTGCGAAATCACAAGCAATTTTATGAGTTTTCCATACTGAATATCTGTCGAGAGGCGTTCCATGTGCAAATTTTCCCCGTGTGCCCCCGATTGTGTTTCCGTTAAAACGTAGAGTCAATATTTTGAGCATACACCAACTTTAAACCCCAGAGAGCAAAATGTAGCCTATCTGCAAACAAAACTAGCCTAATCAAATGAAAATCAGTTAAAAATGTGTGCTCAATTTTAATTCGCTACATTCAGCAAAATTTAATTTTTGCAACGTTCAACGCAACTAATATACTAACTCATAGTTCTCAGAGAATCAACTAACACCGGCGCATATATTTATGTTTTAAAAATCCCCCCCTTTTCAAGCAAATCCAAAATGTCCAGTTGAGGCGTCGATATATTCACCATTTTTGAAAGGTCACGAGATTTTCATCACTTATAAACGGTGGGAACACCGAAAGGGTTTCTCCCGAATTAGTTTTTCAAAAAAAAAGTTAGCGCGTCGGCACCATTATTACTGAGAGGCCGGGGAATAATTTCGCTAAAGTTGGGAAAGAAGGGTTTTCGTTTCGGGACTTCGCGAAATTGTTCCCAGTGTTGGACGAGCCGTGAAATCGTCCCGTTTTAACAGCGTCTATGTAATGACGTTCAATTTCTGCGACCCCCCCCCCCCCCCAAAAAAAAGCAAAGGGGGATCAAATCGGAATTAGGGTTATTGGAAGACAGACGACTCTCAAAGTGTACCTGTAAAAATGTGCTTCATTTGCGTAGCGCAACAAAACTAGAGGTGTGGAACATCGCACAACTTTCAAATACTCTATAGTAATACTGGTCATTTTTACATTTTTATTAATGGTGTTATTTACCGTTTCATATTTTCATTCATAAGAATTCACAAATAAAATGTGCCCAGTTTGGCGATATTTGTGACAATAATTTTTACAAGGGCGAAATAAACCACGCCAAGATGGTGAATTGGCGATATTATTCGATAGACATTACATTGTCCTTTACTGTGCGTGAAACAAAAAAAAAATCAATCGCTGATGAGCGATGCTCAAGGGCAGAAAGCTCTGTGTTAATTTTTCAATCATTAACGCTTTTATAACATTTCTACGGGAATTTAGAAGGTGGGGACGATTTAGAAAACCTTAAGATTCAAAAGCACAGAGATTTTAATCAAAATCGTTAGAACCGCTTTTTCGCAATTGCTAAAGAACATGATTTTTTCATGATTTCGACCTTATGCGCATGTGCGATTTTGACGAAACCCCTAATGGTAGGTCTCGTGGCCACTACTAAACCCACACACTAAATTTGAACATCGTAGGTCAATTTGTTCGGGAGTTATGCTGACCACGTACACACAGACACGCATTTTTTCTATACCACTTTTTAAATCAGGATGTTAGAACGTGGGGGAAAAAATCGAAATATGTTTTTTTGACCGAATGTTATATTTTCATTCCCCTCTATGTAAACATATGGATAATTGAAGGTATTATAAAATATCCATATTTAACACATCGCTAAGTGAGGAACATCGCTTCTTAAATTCTATCAACTGAAAATACACATTAATGTTTCTATTTACACACAATGTCAGCTGTGTATAATAGCATAGCAAGGCTGACATCACTGAAGCTTATATTTGTGAAATGCAAGAGACATCAAAAAGCATTTGGTGGACCAAGAGAAGTACACAGAGCCTAGGAAAATGATGAATAGAGTAATTTGATATTGTTACGAATTTCTGTATATTTGTAAATATTTCTAAGTACTAATTATGTAAAAAGGAAAATGTATGTACATTTCGCATAAGGCAGTGCAAGAGTTCTTTAGTTCGCTTTCCTGCAATGTGTGCTCTTAATGCTTGATAACGAGTTTTACAGAGGTAACGCTGGGAAGCGAGTTTTACAAGGAGCAGGGGATTTAATATTATGGGTAATGGTAATCTCGCGCCAAGTTGGAGACGGTTTAGCGACTAATTTTTGT
Source organism: Linyphia triangularis (assembly GCA_963978545.1). NCBI lineage: Eukaryota > Metazoa > Arthropoda > Arachnida > Araneae > Linyphiidae > Linyphia > Linyphia triangularis. Next base: position 86,139,304 of record OZ021729.1, on the reverse strand, counting down.
CGCCAAATTTGGCGAGAAATCCCCAAATATCGCCAAACTTGGCGACCATTTGGCGACATTTTCGGTCCCCATGTACATGTATAGGGCATTTCGACTACGATCTGGAAAGTCCTCCAAATTTCTATCTCTAGAAGATTCAAGAAGGATTGACTTTCCTATATAAGCCCGGCCATGAGTTGAGTTAGGGGAATAACTGAATTGAATTACTGAGTTAGCTGTCTCTCAGCGAGCATTCAGAGTAGTTAAGAAAGCGAACTGTATTGCATTGTCTTGTGCGGCTATTTGTAGCAGTTGTGTATCAAGTTTTTAACTGCTGTTTTGTGCTCTATTGTTGTGTGAAGAGCTGTATTGAGTGTACTAGAGCGAGAAGTTCTGAAGTTATATCGGAATAAATTTCTGCAAGTATTGATCTGCTTTGGCTTCAAGTCTTTCGAACTCACCCACGCAAGGAGTCTCGTAGAATGACGTGTTTAATTAGCTTAGAATTTTATGCTTTCCCTTTACCTCAATTGCATTTGAATGTTTGCGGGAGTTATTCAGGGGAACCACAAAATTCAGGAAAAAAAGTTCCCTGAAAATTCCTTGATTTCCCTGACAGATTTCTAAAAAATTCCCTGATTTTAGGGAAAACTTTTTTTTAAATTTCACCAATTTTCTTAGGTTTTCCAGATGTCTAAACACATTAATCAAATAGAACATGTATGCTAAAGAGATAATTTGCAAATTTTTCAAAAATAGTTTTGCTGGTAATGAAAAGTTTAAATTATTCCGTAACATTAAACTTTTAACGATTACCACCACAAATCTCCGTGTAAATAGCGCCAAAATATGGATGAACGTGCCTTAAACAACACAAAATTTCCCTGATTTTCATGAAATTTAAAAAAAAAATTCCCTAACATTTCCCTGATTTCCATGTTTTCCCGGTTCAATGGCCACTCTGTTATTAAACCTACGAATGTATTTAAATTACAACTAGGTAAATTCTCTTGTATTTGTTTTCATTCAATGATTATTCAATCAGATTCTTATGATCGGTAATGTTGTAACAATTATATTTTAATATATTTATATTGTTGCGTGGACAGGTTCGCAAGATTTGAAGCCAAAGCAGATCAACACTTGCAGAAATTTATTCCAATATAACTCTTCACAGATTCCTTTACAGCTCCACAACTTCTCGTTCTAGAAGACCCAATACAGCTCTTTTCACAACAATAGAGCACAACACAGCAGTTAAACTTGACACATAACTGCTAAATCACCGGAAGAGACAATGCAATACAGTTCGCTTTCGGAACTCTCTGAACGCTCACTGAGACTCAGTATCGCAAATCAGTAATTCCAGTCAACTCACTCACTCAACTAACTAACTCGGGCTTATGTAGGGGAGGCGGCAAACATTCTTGAAACTTCTAGAGGTAGATATTTGGAGAACTTTCAAGATCGTAGTCGAAAAGTCCTATACATGTACATGGGGACCGAAAATGTCGCCAAATGGTCGCCAAGTTTGACGACATTTTGCGATTTCTCGGCCAAATTCGACGACCAAAATTAGTCGCAAAACCGTCGTCAACTTGGCTCCATCTCGTATATCTCGCGAATTTGGGGAGATTGTCATTACCATAATGTTAAATGCCCTGCTCCTTGTAAAACAAGCTTCCCAGCGTTAACTCTGTAAAACTCGTTATCAAGCATTAAGACCCATATTGCAGGGAAGCCAACTTAAGACGAACTATTGCACTGCCTTATGCAAAATGTACATAAATTTTCCCATTTACAAAATTAACACTACGAAATCTCTCTATATATAAGGCAAAGCCCTCACTCACTGATTCACTCACTCACTCACTCACTCACTGACTCACTCATCACTAATTCTCCCACTTCCCACATAGTCACAACTCTGAAAATCGGCACAAATATCAACAATGGTAAAAATAGAAAAAGTAAACTATTCCGATCTCGATTAACCCACTTTAAGGGGTCGAAAAGGGGTTAAACGTTCCAAACGGGGGACATTCGAAAATCCCACTTCCCACATAGTCACAACTCTGAAAATCGGCACAAATATCAACAATGGTAAACATAGAAAAAGTAAACTATTCCGATCTCGATTAACCCACTTTAAGGGGTCGAAAAGGGGTTAAACGTTCCAAACGGGGGACATTCGAAAATCCCACTTCCCACATAGTCACAACTCTGAAAATCGGCACAAATATCAACAATGGTAAAAATAGAAAAAGTAAACTATTCCGATCTCGATTAACCCACTTTAAGGGGTCGAAAAGGGGTTAAACGTTCCAAACGGGGGACATTCGAAAATCCTACTTCCCACATAGTCACAACTCTGAAAATCGGCACAAATATCAACAATGGTAAACATAGAAAAAGTAAGCTATTCCGATCTCGATTAACCCACTTTAAGAGGTCAAAAAGGGGTTAAACGTTCCAAACGAGCGATATATTCGAATGTCCTACTTCTCATATTTTCACAATTCTGAAAACTGGTGTGAATATCAATAAAGACAAACGCAGAAAAAGTAAACTATTCCGATCTCCGGTGGATCAAGGGGTGGAAAAGGGGTTAAACGTTCCAAACGAGGAATATTCGAATGTACCACTTCCCATATGGTCACAACTCGGAAATTTGGTACAAATGTCAAAAAAGGTTAAACATAGAAAAAGTAAGCTATTCTGTTCTCGATTAACCAACTTTAAGGGGTCGAAAAGGGGTTAAATGTTCCAAACGAGGGATATCCGAATGTTCCTCTTCCAATGTAGTCATTTTTCTGATATTTTTTTGCAAATGTTAAAAAAATAAGTCATTCCAATAACGATTAACGAATTTTTAAGGGATGAAAAGACGACGCAACATTGAAACTATAAGAGGATTAACTTAATGTCTAATTAACTTAATTCCAATACAGCTACTACTTTGAAATTTAGAACTAAGAGCAAACATAAACACAATAAACTATTCCAGTTTACAATTCACAATTATAAATTTCGTTTAAAATGTCAACAAAGGAAAGTTCCTATTTTGATAAATCAATTTGTCGTGATCGAAAAGGGAGCAAACGTCTGAAGTGTAGAATACATGAATGTCTTTTGATCGCTAAAATGCTAATGGTAAAATTTCGTAGCGCAGCACGGGTATTCAGCTAGTATTTACATATATACAAAAATTCGTAACAATATAATTTTAAAAGCTATGAAGTAGCCTATTGTAAAACTCCAAAGCCACTCAATCCAAAGTAAACAACTCTTAAGAAATTTAAATAAATACTGCTCCGACAGGGTCTGGCGACTCTGCGGTGCCTCTTTTGTGGTGAGGCCAGCCGATCTTCCCGACCGGGAGAAAAACCAACTCTAAACCCTAATTAGCGAGTCTCTCAGTCCAGGCACTACACTCCAATTAGTTTAGCACGTTATAATCGTGTCATTATGAATAATATTCTTCTAGTGACATATTAAAATATTCGACTCTAAAGCCCCCGAATCTATCAAAATTAGAAGGTTGGTTGTTTTCAGATTATCTGGCGCCGTCAGCAACAACGAGGGCTATAATGCCCCGAACTATTCGCCATTAGACAAGCCGACATACATTTACAAACACCCATGCCTAACACGGGACTCGGAACCCGCAACGCCATGGTCTAGAAGTTAGCACGCTAACCACTATATACCGTTTGGTCGGCCAAAATTACAAGGAGCGTACTGCGTGGAGAATAAAGGCTACTGTCGAGATTATCCGTCTGAAGCTCCATTTTGAGAGGAAATGAAGTTAGTTCCAAGATATCGCTTTTGCAATCAGTTGCATCCATAATCCGAATACCCACAAAAAAAGAACATGATATGCCTCAACACTTTGGATAGATTTAACATTTATGTCATCCATAAAACAAGAAACATTCATTTACAGGAAGTCAGCGGTTCTTTCAGCAATGCCATTTTTTTTTTTTTTTTTTTAAAGGGAAATACTGATTTTTTGCATTCCGAAATATTTGCTTGAAGATCTATGCTTGAAACTATGTACAAGCGAAAGACTGAACATCACTCGTAATCGAGAATTTTCTCCACCACAGACTAAATGCAATATTTGCGCATTGCTTCAAAACATGCGAAATAACAATAAATAACACAGGCCGAATAAAAATAAAAAATAAATTAACTGATTTTGGCTTTATTTGGGGGTACTGAATTTAAATATGTTTTTCTATATCAGCTCTACTTTTTTTTTAAACGTGCAGTCCTACACGAAATGTGTAATTTTAACTCCATTTCGTGAAGTTCTAAATCTGTCTAAATAATTATTTTGTCAAGTAAATATTGTTGCGTGGACGGGTTCGAAAGATTTGAAGCCAAAGCAGATCAAAACTGGCAAAAATTTATTCCAATATAACTCTTCGCAGATTCCTTTACAACTCCAGAACTTCTCGTTCTAGTAGACTCAATACAGCTCTATACATAACAATAGAGCACAAACAACAGATAAACTTGTCTCACAACTGCTAAATTACCGCAAAAGACAATGCAATACAGTTCGCTTTAGAACTACTCGGAACGCTCACCGAGACTCAGTATCTCAACTCAGTAATTCCAGTCAACTTACTGACTCAACTCAGTCAACTACTACTCCCCACTCACTTGGCCGGTCTTATATAGGAGAGGGGAACTTTCGTGAATTTTCCAGAGATAGACATTTGGAGAACTTTCCAGATCGTAGTCGAAAAGTCCTATACATGTACATGAGAACCGAAAATGTCGCCAAATAGTCGCCAAGTTTGGCAATATTTGGCGATTTCTCGCCAAATTTGGCGACAAAAATTAGTCGCCACCTTGGCTCTATCTCGCCAATTTGGCGAGATTGCCATTACCATAATGTTAAATGCCCTGCTCCTTGTAAAACTCGCTTCCCAGCGTTACCTCTGTAAAACTCGTTATCAAGCATTAAAACATACATTGCAGGGAGGCCAACTTAAAATGAACTATTGCACTGCCTTATGCGAGATGTACATAAATTTTCCTATTTACAAAATTAACACTACGAAATATTTACAAATATACAAAAAATTCGTAACATTATTACTGGAATCAATCGAAGCAACCGTCATAAGAGGACTTATACTAATTTAGTGTCTGTAAGATCGGCACTTCCTCTCATTCAGAGGAAGTGCCGATTCCAACGTTTCACCAGCTACCAAAGCTCTATAAGAACGAGTATTGTCCTTCTGATCACCCTTCTGATAATAATTAAGGTGATAGTGATTATGAGAGCATATCATCAATTCAACGTTTCAACCAGGATGAATTGAATGACCTCACCAGATATCTCAACCTTTCAAAAAGAAACTTCTGAGTCACTGGCTTCCATGTTGAAAGAAAAAAAAATTTACTGGAAAAAGGAAGCAAAATTACTTTTTACCAAACAAGAGAAAACTATTTGCTAGTCTTCTTCTCTCAAGTTGACAATCTTGTATTTTGTCGCGAAATTAGAGGACTCCTGGGAAAAATGGGTTTCCCTGAGTATTTTCAAGATGATTGGCGCCTATTTATTGATGGGTCAAAGCGAAGTTTGGAGGAACTTTCACGTTTTTTGGTTTTATTTTTAAATATAAGTAGAGAAAAAATCACGAAAAACAATACCATTCTTTCAAAAATTTGAGCTGGGATAGATAGTTTTAAAAAAATATTTAGTTTTTCACTTTGCGATTTGGCGGGGGAAAAGACACTTTTGCGTGAGACGTCAACGCGCAGATGATGAACCAGTCTAAAACCTGTTTTAGGCGAGGAATGAGTGAGGTTTCCACCCCCCCACCCCCCGATTTTAACCACGTCAAGGTTTTTTATGCGTTTTTGGTCAAGTGACTTCTGCTTTGATTTCGGCTAATTTCAAACTCAATTTTTTATTAATTTGAAAGCATAGAGATAAAAAAAATAATTGCACTTCTCAAATATATTCGTTGGATAACACTAGAAAATACAAAAAAAAAAAATATTCATTTTCCTCACTTGTGCAAGTTCCTCATTGTTCACTCAACAAAATTGAAAGAAGAATATAACACCTTAGCTTTGGTACTGGTTGTATTCAGATTATCTGGCGCCGTCAGCAACACGAGGGCTATAATGCGCCGAAACATTCGTCATTAGACAAGACATTATTCGTCATTATTAGACATTATTCGTCATTAAACAACATACATTTACAAACACCCATGCCTAACACGGGACTCGGAACCCGCAACCTCGCAGTCTAGAAGCCAGCACGCTAGCCACTATACCGTCTGGTCGGCGCTTTGGTACTGGAAAAAATAAAGTATCATGAATATCAATGGATGATTTGTGTGGATTTAAAAATGGTAAACCTTCTCCTTGAACAGCTAAGTGGCAACACAAAATATTCTTGCTTGTTGTGCCTCAGGGATAACATAGCAGAGACAAAACGCACCACTGAGTTTTAAAAGAGTGGCCTAAGAGAAAATAAACGTAGACGGTGGGGAAAGGAATGTCATAAATGAGCCCTTAGTTATACGAGAGAAAATCATCTTGAGAACGGAAAAAAATTAAAGCAGGAATATTTGAAGCCTCACAAATAAGACCATTGTAAACTCGATGAATGTGCGAAAAGCCTGGAAACTATGCTGAACAAAGCTACAAACTATGTTGAACTGGATTCTTGACATTTTCAAATCCTTAGGTTGTAACATGAGTATTAAGGTACACTACTTACACAGTGACTTTAAACGTTTTAATGAAAACTTAAGAGATACCAGTGAGGAACAAGGCAAAAGATTTCACCAGCATAATAAAACTAAGGGAGGACCAAGAAAGATGGGATACGCACAAAATGGCAGATTACTGCTGGAGCTCAAAAAGGACTGTTCCAAAATAATGTTGCGTGGATGGGTTCGAAAGATTTGAAGCCAAAGCAGGTCAAAAGTTGCAGAAATTTATTCCAATATAACTCTTCGCAGATTCCTCTACAACTCCGGAACTTCTCGTTCTAATAGACTCAATACAGCTCTTTTCACAACAATAGAGAACAAAACAGCAGTTAAAAACTTGACAACACAACTGCTAAATCCCTGCAAAAGACAATGCAATACAGTTCGCTTTCGGAACTCTCTGAAACGCTCACTGAGACTCAGTATCAATATTCCAGTCAACTAATGGACTCAGCTAACAACTAACTCAGTGACTCAAAATCAGTCAACTAACTTCCCCGCTCTCTTGGTCAGCCTTATATAGGACAGGTGAATCTTCTGAGATAGATATTTGGAGAACTTTCCAGATCGTAGTCGAAAAGTCCTATACATGTACATGGGGACCGAAAATGTCGCCAAATGGTCGCCAAGTTTGGCGACATTTGGCGATTTCTCGCCAAATTTGGCGACAAAAATTAGCCGCCAAAACCGTCGCCAACTTGGATCTATCTCGCAAATTTTGCGAGATTGCCATTACCATAATGTTAAATGCCCTGCTCCTTGTAACACTCGCTTCCCAGCGTTACCTCTGTAAAACCCGTTATCAAGCATTGAGACACACATTGCGGGGAAACAAACTAAAAACGAACTATTGCACTGCCTTATGCAAAATGTACATAAATTTTCCTATTTACAAAATTAACACTACGAAATATTTACAAATATACAAAAATTCGTAACAATACATTCAAGAATGTCACGGAAAAGAAACTTCCGAAATGTTCATTGACTATAGTTAGTTTTATTAATAAATTTTTCCTCTATCTTTGTATATAATAAATACTTGTTATTAATATAAATCCCATATTTACATTTTTTAATTGATCCATTTTAACTTAAAATAGTGTAATAAATGTATACTTCATTAAAATGTTATATCTTAGAATATCTAGGCAAAAACTAATGCCATATTTGAATTCAGTGCATCAAAGTCATATGAAATCAGCTCCGAATACCCAGGCACCAAAACCACTGTTGGCCTGTGTAATTAAGAGCTCGTTAACGAAATGTGAAAGGAAAAGTGGCTTTTGATTTTAACCTGGAAACAATTATGAAGTCTCACCTGAATTTTTTAAAAGAAAGACTCATTGTAAGGATCATTACCTATTCTCTGTAGGATCTCACTTGAATCCTTTTTCAGGTTCAAATTATGGAAGATAACAAACGCAAGTACACTTAAGAAGCGAGAGCAAAATCCTTCACGTCTTTCTTTTATTACAAAAAGATTAGAACAACTATATAAAACAACCGTTTTTACATTCTAAAGAAAATTATCGTTTGCACTTTTTCAGCTCGTAACAGAAACTCAGAACAAGTTGATTTGTACAAAAGTCAATTCTTATAAGCAACTCCATGATGACGTAACATCTCTATGTTACAATCTCAGTCCAGTGTAATTAAAAACAACTTTTTATAAAATCTTGAAATTCGGCGAGTATGCACGAAAATGAATACTTTATGGAATGACATAAATTAAAAATTCGTAAACATTGCCTAATATATTTTTATATTTGAAATGCTTACGTCAATTCCTATACAGTGGCTCCACCTGGTTTTGTCTTTTTCTATTTTAATTTTCATTTATAATAGACAGACATTAAATGAAAACAATTTATGTCATTTCATTAAGTGATCATTTTTGTACCTATACTCACCAAATTTAAAAGTTTTATAGAAAGTAGTTTCTAAATGCACCGGCGTAGAAGATTGTAACATTGCAAGTATAAGGAATTATCCTCACTGGGACTTCCCTCCTAATTTAAAAAACTAAATTGTCATTAGATGACTATTGAAGGAATTCTAATGATTTCCGCTGTGTATGGTAGAAAAACTAGGGGTGTGGAACATCGCACAACTTTCAATTAACACTATATTGCTGATGTAGATTTGTGTAATTTATCATTTTTAGACTTTCATCAGTCGCTTAGAAAAAATTGCCAGCTAGGCGATATTTTTTGTGATAATTCTTATATGGGACTTTTATTTTTTAAAAAAAATCGAAAAAATGGGAATTTTGGCAATATGCTTATCGATAATTCTTATATTATATATTCTTGTACGTGAAACTGAGCAGAGATAAAAAAAAAAAAAACGATCGTTGATGAGGTATGCTCAAGGAAAGAGAACTGTGTTAAAGGCATTCGTGTTTCAAGTATTTATGCCATTAAAGCATTTTTACGGAAATTTCGGAGGTGGGGATGTTTAGAACACCTTAAGAGACATTACCACAGCGATTTTTGAAAAAAATCGTTAGAGCCGTTTTTTAGCAATCACTGAAAAACATTATTTTTTCACTTGCAGCTTACCTTATGCGCACGCGCGATTTTGACGAAAACCTTAATGGTAGGTCCAATGACCGCCAATAACCCTCGTACCAAATTTGAACATCGTAGGTCAATTTGTTCGGAAGTTATGCTGACCACAGACACAGACATTTTTTCTAGATCACATTTTTGAAATCGGGATGTTCCAAAACGTGGAGAAATGCAAAAAAATTGAAACAAAATTTCTTTACCGAATGCTATACTTTCTTTACTCTGTGTATATATACAAATGGGTAATTGAAAGAAAAACTTATATACCTAAAAGAAATTTTTAGAAGTATAAAACACGATGGAAAATATTGCATTAGGTCTACGGATCCTCCTAACTCACAAAAGATGTTCCATCTCTTAAAAATGCATTTCCGTTCACCGTGATGAAGAGGACAATATCCCTCTGAGATGTCACGAAGGCACCAAAGAGGATCATCAACTCCATCGAGACACAGGTTTCCGGAAAAGCATAATCCCTCGCCAAAACTTAGTTCCTTCCTTAATTAAGAATAATGTAGCCTTTACTTAAAGACACGGTCTGTAGAGAGGCAACCAACAACAGCAGTCGCTCCAGCAAGGTATCGCCTTTATGATCTTGTCACAGTGCGAAATCCTTCTAACAGAAAAGTATCTTGTCATTATGAAAGTCAGACTGAGCACTTGTCCAGATAATTAAGGACAATTCCCCCATTTTTTTATTATTATTCAGTTCTAAATGTTTTGAAAAAGGCCATAAACATACAAATTTCTGCTCACTGCGCTTTTTCTTTCTTTTTAATTTGCTACCCGAGTTCGCTTGTTAGATTTCGGCGGGGAAAACGACACATTCGTCTCGAATCGGGCGTCACTTCAAATGAAACAACTTGGCTTGAAACGACAGCAGCGGAAACCTGTTTTGCAAGTTTCTCGCAAATCGCGCCAACCGGTGAGGGATAAGTCAACTGTCTACCAAACACACAGCAACCATTTGTTCAGAAACTTCACACTAACCATAGAGAACGGAAGGATGTCTAGACGTCACAGCTATAGCGGACCGTTTCGATCGGACGGAGTTACGGGGAGTTTTCTTTTCTTAATATTTAAATAACTAATTTTTTTAAAAGAACTCTTGTTTGACTATTTGGAATCAGAAAGAAAATCTTCATAAATATAAACTAATTTCACTAGTTTTGTAAAAAAATGGTCCATTAGCAGATATCCATAATACGTTGTGCTGACATGAAGGAAGGAGAGTTTCTTAATGCATGAGGGGCGCAGTGAGTTTCATAAAAAAAAAATTAGGTAGAAATTTTAGGGATTTCGGGCAAAATCAAATCACATATATTTATAATGCTTGATTGAAATGCTAAAAATAGACTTTAGGTCAGAATGCCGACCAAACGGTACAGTGGTTATCGTGCTAGCTTCTAGACCGCGAGGTTGCGGGTTCCGAGTCCCGTGTTAGGCATGGGTGTTTGTAAATGTATGTTGGCTTGTCTAATGACGAATGTTTCGGCGCATTATAGCCCTCGTGTTGCTGACGGCGCCAGATAATCTGAAAAACAACCAACCAGGTCAGAATAGTCACTTAGATTGAGAGGAAAGTATAGCCGGATTTCCCGTTTAGATTGCCAGTCTGTGACGTCACCTGGCTACTGGTGCCAGTAAATAAAGCATTTTCTATTTACTGGCGCCGGCGACTCCCATCATCCAATCGCGTGCGCTCTGCCGTGATCACCGACAGATGGCGCAGCGGTCGTTTAGCCGACGTCACAGAACTGGCGATCCAAACTGGATCTTGTATTCGTGAACATCTGGTAGCGTGTAAATCCGGCTTATGGTTCAATTCTGTAGAAGGGGGAAAACAATTGGACAAATTTGATCAACAGACTGACTGCCTCTCTAATTGCTATCTAATTAGTTACTAAATATTTTTAGTAATCAAAATCTCTGATAAATAAAATCATTCTACAGAACGATAATTAACTGATGTTGATTTTAATCACAATTAATAAAACAAATCATATGAACATAGCAAAATGAATTTCAGATTCAGCATGGACAACAACGTGGTTTCTGATACTGTGAGAGATATAAAGACTACATTAAATGTACACATTGAATGAAGTCTTGATAACTATCACAGTATCAGAAATCACATTGTAGTCAAGAAATTTAATGCCAGCCAAATACACCATAAATATGTAAGTTTATCTTTACACGCATAAAAAATTGCATATTTTTGATGTTTTAGCAACTGACTCCCACCCTAGCAATATCAAATATTAAAGTGTTTAAAAATTATCTGAGTGATATGTATACAAGCGCAAATTGTGTAGTATGATAGACACAGAATATTTTGTTAATATTTCAAAAGATAGAAATAACTCTAACAGAAACTGCTCTCAAAAGTTACACAAATTTTTTCAAAATGAAATAACATTGCAGACAAATACACCGTCTGATTGAGCTCAAAAGTGAATAGTAACTGAAAGTGTACGCAGAACTTTCTTTTTTTACTCATTCAGATACAGCATGTCAAAACGAGTATTTTGATATATGCTACAAAGAGCCTCTCAAAGTGTATCATAATGTACTAAATACGCCGAAACATACCACTCAGAGCCACACTTTAAAAGGAAGTATTAGTAAGGAGCATTCCCTATGCTCACTGCGTTACAATCTTCTGGCCCAGTGCATTTAGAAACTACTTTGAATAAAATCAGGAAATTTGGTGAGTGGCTAAGAAAAAGATCACTTTATGAAATGACATAAATTGTTTTCTTTTAGTGTCTATCTATTATAAATGAAAATTCAAATACTAATCGACAAAAGCAGGCGAAGCCACTGCATAGGTAAAGACATACAAGATTTTAAATAAAATATAAAGTATATTCGGCGCTATTTCCGAGTTTTTAATTTATGTCATTTTATTAAGTGATCATTTTTTAACCTACTCACCAAACGTCAAGGTTCTGTAGCAAGTAGTTTCTAAATGCACTGGGCTAGAAGATTGTAATATAGCGAGTATAAGGAATGATCGTTACTAAGACTTTCTTTTAATGTGTCATGGACAGGATCATTTGCAGGGGTGGGAGGCATACTATTTAAAGGTGGGAGAGGTAAAAGTTTATGTTCAAGCCTTGAATTTTAGAAACGACAATTGGAATTTTTTTTAATTAATTAGTAATTTAAAACCCACTTTATATTTCTTTTCCTGATGTTAAAAATTTTCTCTATTTTTTAGAACAATAGGAACAAAAGTACATCGCCTTGACCCTCTTGGTGGTGCTCATGTAACTTCCCAAAATACTTTCAAGATCTATTCACATTGCAACAAAATGGACGAAAATGATTTAAGTGTGGGCCTAGCAGCGTAAGCTGCTTTTACCACTATCGAAGAGTTGTGTGACATGATAATGAAAAATCAGTGTTAAAACTATTCAGAAAAAATATATGTCCACATGGAAAGTAAAATCATTGATGGTAGGCTGTCCATAGTCGTGGCGAAATGAAATTCGTGCAGTGAAAAAATTTAAAAAGGGGGGTACAAAAAATACTGAATGGATTCTGTACAGCGAAATGACCCATCAGGGATTTAGCTGTCCAGTCCATCAGTTAAAATTAAAAAATAAAAATGGGATAAAAAAAATTGGTGACTGAATGGAAATTGTACAACCTTCACATTGCAACAAGGTAGATATTGCCAATTTATTGAAAATCAGATTGCAAAATTTTCAATTAAATGAACTAGTTTTTCCCACATGCTTCTAAGTGGCATTCTAAAATTCCTCAAATTTGAAAGATCAGTTGAATGAAAGGAAAAAGATTTTCATTCGTAAGGAAAATAGTATCAACCGAAAAGAAGAAAATCAAACAGGTTTAAAGATTTCCAATGATATGAGAAAGTTAAAACAAGATATTCAGAAAAAGAAATTATTCTAGAAAAACTATTATTGACTGCTGCATAGAAAACAATAAGGTAGAATAGATCTCAACAACTAAAATATCATGAACAGGTTATTGATATAACACGCAATACTACCATAATATATTTTAGAAAAAACTTTTTACAAGACTTTTTTGCAAACAAGGATAGCATTAAAACTATGTCCTATGATGCAATATTGGCATTATTTCTGTTATTTAAAAGTAAGTATCTACCACCTTTAGCTTATAAATAACCAGAAAACCATAATTTATACATGATAAAAAAAATCATGGCTTTGAATTAAAATGGCACAAAATAGTGGAATATTTACTTTAATTCATGGATCTCTAACGCAATGACTGTTTATTAAACTAACCCTGGTAATTCTAAGGACCTTAAAAGAAACACTATTAAATTATTCTGGAGCATATGGTAGAACGAAGTGGACGAGAAAAGCAACAAATATCCCAAAATATTTTGTTTTCACTTCCATTTAACCAGTTATCAATTGCAATCTCAAAAACAAATGTCCATTTTTTTTAAATTAATATAAAAACAATGTTTTCTATCTTTTGCAGCTATTATGCCCTTATGAATACTAAATATATTATATACCTTATTATACAGGGGAAGGTGTTGTACCACTGGCAATATTGTTCCATCATAAGAGGGTCTGTGAATCCTACTGTTGATTGTTTTAACAATACAGGATTCTTGTGAATAATACTAATCCATTTCCATCATACAAATGTAACTATTTTATTTTTTTTTATATAATGTTTTGCCTAATAATATTTTTTGTGTCGAGTCTTTAGTGATAAAGATTATTTGACATAGTAGCTTTACACCTTAGAAAATATTTTGAAGCTTTTGAAAATTCTCATCTTAATCCTAAAACCATGGGATGCTTTTTAATTTGCACTGAAATGGTATTGTACCTTTGACCATGATCAGTAATTGTTGTTCCTTTGACAAGATCAAAGGTACAACACTGACCAATGCCAAAGGTAGTAACTTGTCATTGTACCTTAGACAACATATTATTAGGTTTTTTTTTAATTAAATAATAAAAGGACCTTTAAAAAATCACGTATGATAAACCATATGATACTGATTAAAATAAAATACTAAAATTGAACTTAGAATTAATATTCAAGTTAGGAAATTAAAACTTTGTATAATGGTCATAGAAACAACACCTTCAACTGACTGATTTTGTTAAAACTAAACACTGTTTATGTGAAGACCTTTTGTTGCTCTAATAATTTGACGCCATTTAAGCTGGGCACTTCAGCTAATGTGATAATAGCGCAGAAGTTGTGAATGTTTTGTACTGGGCAAGCTGCAAAACAAGTTACAAAATTTAATTCCATATATATGCTCAATGGGGATAAACGAAATGATTCCTTAAATCACGGAACATCTCCAACATCAATTGAAACTCTCAAAAAAAGTTTTACAATAATTAGATAAATACAGAATAGTTTTAATTTTTTTTTTTAATGCTTATATAATGTCTAGTTAATATTATTAATTAGTATATTTTGTAATGTAGAACAATTTGGTAAACAAACAACCCTTCATTTAAAAAATTATTTTTATATGTAAAACCTTAAAATTTAGCATCATTCAAGTATATCACAGCATAAAATTATAAAAGCAGTTAATTTAAGTCAAAAACATTGTATTAGATCACTCGCGTACAAAAAAAATGCATGAAACTTATCGAAGCAATGTTTCCAGTCGCATGTCCGCAAATGTTTTTACATTTCATTGACAATGATTACATTTTTTATCTCTTCAAATATATCCTTGAGAAGCTTTCATAAAATGCAATAAAACTTTAAAAAAGTATACATAATTGAAAATATATTGATTTCTATACATTTACCAGATTACAATCACCATATTTTCAATTGTATATTTACCAAAATAGTTTTATTCCGTAACCAAAAAATGGGTTTTCTCTGAGTCATTTAATAATAACAAGATTCCTACCACTTTTTAAAATACAACATAAGGATCTTTTACTCATTTCATTGTTAAAATACAAGTCAAGATTCAATGATTTATAGGAAATTATATTCATTGAAATTAATTCATTTTAAACCCCTTACTAACTTTTTAAAATTTATGTCAAATAAGGTGTGTTATATCTTTTAAATTGTCAATGTTTTTAATATGTATTATTTAGTTACCTCTAATTTACTAAATGCCCTAAAATTTGAAAAATTACAGTTGTTAAATAATGTTTATATTGAACTACAACATACAAATGTATTCAATTTTTAATTCTTCAGTATAATTTTGCTTTCAATAAAACATGCTATAAATGAATTTGACGAAAAGGTCACAGTATATAGAAAAAATAATTTTACATGCATCAGCAGAATATCATTTAACTTACAAATTTATTATTCAAACTTTAATTTTAATGGTCCAGCAAATAAAAAAAAAAACTTACAAAAAGAAAAATTCCCAAGACAAATAACTAAATTTATCTCAATGTATTTGTAAATGGATCCTTGATTATCAGAAGTATTTTTAAAAAAGATCCACACATTCCACATTCAATTCCAAATCATCATTATGTAAACAAACGGTGACGTGATTTCAAAAACAGCTGTACAATTTCCCTTTTCTAGAATTCGTTATTAAAAAAAAAATCGCATTTTGAAGTTGTAAACCACCAATTTCGTCACTACAACCATAACTTCAAAACAAACGGGTTTAATGTTCTCTCTCCCCCAACTGGTTGCCGTCATTAAAAGAGAAAGGGGGGCGGGAAGGGGGAATTTTGACAGACGACAACACAAAAAAACAAACTCACCTCTTTTCTTTTTCGGGGCGCCTAATCCAGGAAACGGAGCCGCGTAGCAAAATAAGAAGATGGTCAGAAGAATCCAGTGCATGTTTCAGGATATTTCGTACTCCGCGGCCATTATTAAAAAGTTCACCTTACGCTACTTGTGGTGGAAGCATGGCGAACACTGTAGCGAACTGTTCCCCCTGCTTTCGCCGTGCCAAAATGGCGGCCGATGGCTAGGACTGGCCGTTCCGAGTTCCATTCCGAAACGTTCCGTTCACCGGGAAAATCGCATTTTATCGTCTGCACGACCCCCTTTGAGAACGCCGGAAAGTGTGGAAAGAACACAACAATAGTCCACAAGGATAGAAGCGGGTTAAAAAGCGTTGTTCTAGAACACGTTTGTCAACTACTCGCGGTTCCCTAGGACTAAAAAGGCGCGAGAAAACGTTCCACGGTGGAGGAGGGGGTTAACGATTGAAACAGTCGGCTGTGTGGGGGAGGGAATAAAGGGGGCGCTTGATCAAGAAAAAATTGACGATCAATAATTCAGACGATGTGACTGAATGCGCTACCTTGGTCGCTGGAAATAGCTCTTTGAGTGAGCGCGCCAAATTCGAGATCGTTCCAAGTGCGTTCTGTTGGTTTCGTTTTTGATTCATTGTTTATGGTCGTACTCTGATTTTAATCAAAAACAATTTAGCTTAAGAGTCTAAAAAACAGAAGAAATTTTTTTTTTTAATTTTAATCGATTTAAAAAGAAAGACACTCAATTTGTATGTTATATATAAATAGAAATAACAAAAAGAGGCGCCTAATGGAATGCTAGGTGCGAGGGCTGTATAGCCAGGGGTGTAGTGGGGCGGCGTACTTTTTTGAGAACTGGTACGGCCCACCGCAATTGATTAATAATGACTCATAAAACTTAATACACATATTGTGATATAAGTTAGTGAGAAAATAAATACGTAAATCAAGTCTATTTAACCCTTTTTTTCTGTATGGTAAATTATTCAAAATGTTGCAAATTTGCATAAGAATCTTCGAAATAACTTCTTTCGCTTCAACTTAAAATGATGTTAGTTTGATAATAGCATCCCCCAATCAAATTAAATCATGGGTTATTTACAGTGGCGGTTCTTGGCAAATCACAAGGGAGGGGCTACAGCATGCAAAAATGTTCCGTAATGAGAAAGCAAAATTAATTAGAGCTACTGTTATGGTCAATTAGATTTTATCGCAATCAAGAAATAGTACATTAATATACAGTGTGGCAATTATTTAATTAACTTTAATTATATTTGAGTAATTAAGTGCAAATAATTATTTTAATTAATTACTCAAAATGGTGGGTTTTTTTAAAGCAATAGTCTAGGTGGATGACCTTAGTTAAAATTGAGTTGTTTTTCTCGATACATTAATACAAAAACAAAACATCAAATTTTGTAGAGTCTGTGTCTGTGATTTTAGACATTCCAATTTGCAATTTTCATTCGTCTTGCTTTTTTGCGACTGAAGATGTTAATGACGTCTTCTATGGAGATTTTTCTATCCTTTTGAATATTTGCCAGTGCTAGTCCGTTTAATCTTGCCTGGCCCATGGTGCTTCTTAAATATGTTTTAATCCTTCGTAATGTGGAGAAGCTCCTTTCGGGTGTGCTTGTTGTAACGGGGATTGTTCCAAATATCTGTAGAAGAATAAAAATGTTGGGGGAAAATTGTTGATCGCACTTCTTCAGGACCTCAACTGCTGTATAAGGCGGCTCAATCTCACTATCCCATTTGTTTTTCCATAGCTTTACTTCTGACTTTAGTATAAGCTCAGAGCCATCTAGGTACTGCTGGTAATTTTTTGCAGCCTTGAGGATTTCTTCTTCTTCGTACTTCAAAATATTTTTTGGAACAAGGCCTTCTAAAGGAAATATATCCACCAATCGTTGGGAAAATCTCGATTCCAGTTCTTGAATCAAATGGTCTACCAACGGTAAAAAAACCATTCGTCTGTAATACTCCTCGGGATTTGAAGCATCAGTATTTTCTCGATGAGTCTGTCGAAAGCATTTTCTTGGTATGCGTATTTCGCATTCGATTTCGCTTGCTTTTTGCAAAGCGTCTTCGAAAATACTACCGAATTCGACATCCATAGTTCTTCGTAGATTTCTGAAAACCTCTAATATGCAGTTTATATTTTGCAGGGCATTTCCAAAATCTAACTGTGGATTTTGTAGTTGCTCACTTAGCCTTAGAGTTATTGCCATGCAATATGCCGTTGTTTCCAAGGCTAATTCTCCTTTTTGAATAGCCGAACTGAGCATAGAAGCTTTGCTTGATGTTTCCGAGTTGGTATCTGGTGAAGTTGAAAGCTGATGAAGCAGTGTTACAGTAGGGAGAAATAACTCTTTAAATCTATATAAGGCTATCGTGTCGTTCAACCGATCTAGTGGGGTTCATCACCTTTAAATTTGTCTTCTTTGTTTCTGGAAGTTGATTAATTACTTCCTCTAGAGCAGCGTCAGCCACTAGGCGGCCCGCGGGCCGGATCCGGCCAGCGACAGCTTTTCCTCCGGCCCGCCGGCAGTACAGAAGAGAAAAAAATCTAATTTTGCGGAAATAATTTTAATTTGTCTACAATAGTATGTGTTTACTACCAAAAATCTCGTATTCCATTAAGTGGCCCGAGTCAGTAAGTCTGAAAAATCCTTTTTTTTTTCTGAGATTGCCATAAAAAATAAAAAAAGCAATAGTTTAAATTATTACCAATGAAGCATTCTTTCGCATTGCTTAGTTTTGTACTTATGATACCCTACCCCCTCGACTCGTGAATGGCACATATTCAATTTCTGCTTTTCTGAATGTGATGTGCAGGATTTGGAGGTTTTAATGCATACTGGCCTCTTTTGTTTTGATGTGAAAAGAAGTATCGCGATCTCTATGACTCCAGTGCAATAATGGCTTCGAAGACTAGTTTTAAAAGCAAAGTAGATAGTAAAAAGAGGAGCGACCGTCATCGTCTCACAATTAACAACGATTTAAATGGAATATTTAGGAATATGGTTTAAATACCTTTATTGATTATGAGTTTATGTCAAGTCACATTGTAATATTGTCACTAAAGATTAACTTCTTTTATGACTTTGATTTACGATGTAAGGAAAATTATTTTTTTAATTATTTGAAACAAGAATCAAATATCAATTGTTATTTTATTAATATAAAAAAAGTTAAATTATTGTTTCTTTTTTCAAAATTGTTTTATATAGTTGAATCTTTAGTAATTATCACATTTATATCATTGAACATATGTAATAAAGCAATATATTCAATGGCGTATTCGGTATACATCTGAGGCCCGCGGAAAGTTCCAACATAAGTCATGCGGCCCGTCTCTATAAGTTAGTGGCGAACGCTGCTCTAGAACATTTTTGCGTAAAGCAGAAGCAGAAAGAAAAGTTGTTACCGCTCCTACGGTTCCTAACATGTTTCGTATGGAAGGAATGTCACACGATTTTGAAATAACCAAATTCAAGGAGTGGCTGAAACAGTGACTGTAAATAGCCATGGGTTGCTCGTTTGATATCAGGGCTCCTTTAAACTTTCCAGCCATGTTAGAACCCCCATCATACCCTTGGCCGCAAAGGTGTTCTTTTGTTAAGCCCAAGGCATCCAACTCTTTATCGATTGCTTCTTTTATAGTAACACCAGTTGTCTCTGTCATTTCTGTAAAACCAACCAATTCTTCTTTGGTAACGAAAGATTGGGTATCTATATGTACCTAACACAAAATGTCATCTGTTCCTTGGTGCTGACATCTGTTGTTTCATCGCACATTATACTGAAAAATTTTGATCTTTTAACATCTTCTGATATTGAAGAACGAAAAGTTTCTCCGATACAGTCTATAACTTCATTTTGGACTGTGTTGCTAATCATTGCACTGTTACGCCTGCAAATTGCGAAATGTCGCTTGAGGTCTTCGTCCCCAGCATCCACACGAAAAGCCAAAAGGCTTTGGAAAACTCCATGCTTTCCAACCAGAAGATCCTCGTTACTTTCTTCTTTTAATTGTGAAATCAAACCATGATCACGATGTCCTCTTAAGGGCAAATTGTTCCTAGCACAAAATACTATAGTTTTTACTATAGGCCTCAATCGTTTTCGATTATCCTCAATAATGGCCGATGTTTCGGAATCTAAAACAACGTCAATGCTTTTCTTGCTTGATTCCATTACTTTTGTAAATTCTACTGCTTTTTCCATGGAGAATTTGTGGTACTTAGTATTTTCGTGCTTACGTAGATCTTCGGTGGCTTTTTTATATTTGACTAACGGCTCTTTTACCAGTGTTTTGAGAGCCTAAAAAATGTACACGCTTGTTAAATTTATATTTATACATATTTTAGGATACATAGTTTTTCTAGCTAATTGAACATTTCGGTCGTTAAAGTAAAGCACCCGGTTTAGTAGTATAAAAAAAGGATTTTAATAAAGATTTAAAAGTTGAAAGTTTAAATTGATTTGTTTCGCATTAGTATTAACTTGATTTCTCAAAATGCCGACAATATAGGTAACCCTTCAGCAAAAATTCCAAAGAACGCGTTTCGCAAAATTGTGGAGCTGGCCAGTTTTGCTGTTACACAGTACCTTTACACTTTCAAAATAGTATTACACAAAATGTTCCATAAATTTTGTACATTATTTACGGGTCACTTACAATTTCGTTAATTTTTATTGACAACTTCAAGAGTAATAAAATAAAATATGGAGTCAAAATTTTAATAATTTCAATATAAATTGGGCGAATTTAGGCCAAAACTTTTTAAAGTATTAAAAAAACAATTATTGAAGTTTTGAAATATTAAAGTCAGAAATGCATTTGAAATTTTTATTCTTAAATTAATCTTAAATCATTTATTTTTAATTATAACTAATTTTTTTTTAATATCTAAGGAACAATATTCGACGATAACGACCAGTCAGTTGGTTGTTGATATAATCGTTAAAACATTAAACATTTCATACAAATGAAAATATCACACAAGTTACAATGAAATGCATAAGAAAAGAAAATCAAATATTTTACCTGAGATCCGATACCAGCACCTGAAGGAGCTAAGAGAACGCATTGGGTGCAAAGTCCACCGCCTAGCATTTGGCTATATGCTAGCCACTTGTATTTTTTGAGCCAATCATGATTAAATTTCCGTTTCTGCTTCCCTTCTACTAGTTCTGGAAAAGGAAATGTTGTTGGAGGTATCCAAGTATTTTTTAGTAATTTTAGTTTCTCATCATCTGTTAAAACTTCTTTCACGGCTCTTCCTATATCACAGGGATCATGTGATTTTTCATATGTATCCTATATATAAATATAGAAATTGATTAATTTGATAATCACTACGAGTATATGCGTAATTTTTTTTTTTGTAACAGAGTATAATAGATATCGTTTTTGTTTTTATTATCCTATATATTAAATTACTTGCATGTACAATTAAATTACTTGCAAAAAAATTCAAAAATGCATTTTTCGAAAAACTGCAATTGTCTGCCTTTGGAACTGAACGACACATAAAAATAAATATTTATGTATAAAGCTTACCGGAAGATTTATCTTGCCAGGATCATAGGCTTTTATCGCACTTTCTGACTTCTCCGATTCCAAATTTCCAACATCTAGCTCTTTACAATGGCTTTTAGCGCTGCTCTCTTTTTTCCCGAAATAATCGGTTAAATGTCGCTTCATTTTGATAGCGTACTATGCACAACTATAAACTGGTATAGGGAGACCAGTAAAAATTCCAGGCTGGTACGAGTCAAAGACACACAATACAATAGGAAGAACAAGGATGTTCTGGAATGTCTTCTGAACTAGTTTTAAAACCTGTTTGGTACCGTTTGGTACTTTCATAAACGAATAATAAAATAAACAGGACGCTCCAATATCTGTTATTAAGAGAGGGTGTTACCAAGACGGAACACGTGACGTGACTAATTGCAATGCCTTTTAAAAACCATTTCTACCCTTTTTAAAATATTATAAAACATTAGTCTAGACTTTCATTTTCATTTCATTATCAATTACAATTTTCAGAAGTAAGTAAATGATAAAGACCATTATTACCAATTAAAGGCAGCTATGTCAGAAAGCAAAATACAAACTAACTTTTATAAGTCTTAAAAAAAAAAAAATTATTAAGATAATTTTTAAAAAATGACATGACTGTGAAAGGTTATTGAATCCCCTATTTCAAAATCAATTTTGCATCCAAATCCAGTATATAGTATTCTGGCATTTTTTCGGCATTCAAGAAAATAGTCTTCAGCTTTCAATTGTTTAACCTTGAAGTAAATGAAAGAATTTTTCTCCAGTTCCGTTTTGAAGGCTGTCGTCACGTGACCGCGCTGTTCGTATTACTAGGTTTTGCCATACATACTTGATCTAGTTAATTTATTCTTAGTCTATGGGTACTTTGGTTACCTATTAACAGGGCACTTGGACCAAACGTCGAAAACTACGACATTCTTTTACTTTTTACGGAGAATTGGGGGGAGAAAGGCAGACGCGTCATTTCATATAATTCTAGGGGGGGGGGGGGGGCAAAAATGAAATTTTCTGACCGGAAATTAAACTTTTTCTTAAATATTTGTATCTAGAAATACATTTAAAAAAAAAAAAATCTAAAATCTTAGGTGAGGGGGAAGGGGGCAGGGTTGTTATGAAAACCATTTTATCCAGTGTAAGTTTCACCCTCATGGGGGGGGGGGGGCTATAGCCCCCTTAGCCCCCCCCCCCCCATGGAACCGCCTCTCGTTATTTACAAGAACTAAGAGAATTCTCAATAGAAAGGATAAAGTAACAACACTAATGCTAAAATCACTTAAAATTGGTAACTAAATTCTAAGACTCGCTTATGTTGTTAGCGTTCTTGCCTCGCAATCCAAGCATGCTGGTATCGAATCCTTGGTTTAGGAATGGGAGTTCGCTGTGGTTCGGTTAGTTGTTTTCAGATTATCTAGCCTCCGTCAGCAACACGAGGGCTATAATGCGTCGAAACATTCGTCATTTTACAAGCCAACACACATTTACAAGCACCCATGCCTTACACTGGACTCGAACCCGCAACCTCGCGGTCTAGAAGCTAGCACGCTAACCACTATACCGTTTGGTCGGCCGCTGTGGTTCGGAATTCACACTGTAGCTGCTGGTTTGATTCACTATTATTTTACACATAAATAGGTCATTGAGCGTACATCCACTAAAGTTCTAAGTGTCAGTAAAATGAGATGAAATGCAATTAAAAATTATTGAAATTGCACGCCCAGAATACATTAGAATCTCGATTAACCGACCTAATTCTGACCAAAGGTAGGTCGGTTAAGCGAAAATTTCGGATAAAAGAGAGTTGTAAAAAACAATAAAAAGTAAATGATTTTCGTTTATTGTATACAGGACTTTTGATGTTTTTTTATGACATAATTGTTGGAAATGAGTTTTTGTTGCAATAATCTTGATAATTTTTGTTTCGCTGCTCTATCCCGGAGTCTTTTTGAAGGCAATAGTTCAGGTTTGATCTGCATCCGAAGGTTGCTCTAACCATGTCAGTTCTTTAGAAAAACAGTCAAACGCCTCATCATTACTATGTAACTTTAGAGCGAGGGAAAAGATTACGGTTTAAAAAGGAACAAATGATTTATCACTCATTTGGCAGATTTTTGATGTCGACTAAATGATTGCCGGTTAACAGAGAGTTCCGGATAAAGGAGGGACGGTTACTGTACTTTATTTTACTACAGTAATATACATTAGGGTTTTTTTAAGTGTCTCGTTACTTTTGTGATTCGCACATTCTTATTTTTATGGAATAATCCTTTTGTATTTATCTCAATCGATGTTTAAGGTATGTAAACTAATAATTCTGTTATTAAAATTTTAGCTGTCGCATTCAACTTCGGTTCTGATATGAAGACGGATTCTATTAACGCTGTAGAAATTGCAAGTCTTAGAATTGCAGTGGAAAACTTATCGGACTAATTCCGAACGTAACTCTTCTAGACCGCGAGGTTGAGGGTTCAGAGTCCCGTGTTGGGTGTTTGTAAATGTATGTTGGCTTGTCTAATGACGAATGTTTCGGCGCATTATAGCCCTCGTGTTGCTGACGGATAATCTGAAAACAACCAACCAACCGGACGTAACTCATGACGGGATCGGTGATAATTGAAATAAGAAAGACTATTAAAAATTTAGGTTTAAATAAAAGCTATACTTATTAAAGCATAATAATTAAAGATTTATAAAACGAAACCTAGCATTAGAAATAACCAAAAGGTATTTCATACTCCATCCGAGAGAATGAACACATCTTAGATCGTAAATAAACTCTGTAGCGCTTGCATGAGGGGTTGCCCATCACTACTTCATCTCAGATAGTTTCCAGTCGGAAATAAGATTGAAAAAGAGGCACTGGAACGTGTAGGCAGGCCCTGATCATCGCCTAGGCCCACAAGGCCCAGGCCTTGGGCCCATGATTTTAGGAGCCCAGAAATTGAATGTAAACTTACACTTTTGTCTCAATAAAGCTATGTGAATATCTTTTATTCATAAAAATATATTTTTATAAAAATCTTTTTGTATTGATCTTGAACCATCGTTAGTATCCCAGAGTATATTTATTCAAACAAACCAAACCATTATTTAAATACGTAAAAAAACAAGCTTTTTTTTAAACATAGAGAAAAAAAAATGAAAGGAAATCTTGATGAATTTATTGGGAGATCAGCAAATGTCGACTCTGAAGTTGTGAATAATACTGAAGATATTGGGATTTGTATTGTGATCACGCGTTTGAAAAAAGGGGCCCCCGAATGTGTCCGGACCTTGTGCCCCAAATTGTCATGATCAGGCCCTGCGTGTAGGGGGAGAAGAAGGCTAAGCAGATGTTCGCACTAAAGAAGAGTACATGCGACCACATATTAGGATAGGGCATACTTTTCAAAGCTGTGACAGTCAATTAAATTTTTTAAAAACAGGTACATTTTCAAGTCCAAATTACACAGGTTACAAACTTGTATGAACAATGTCTTGAAGAAAATAAAAATTAATAAAACAAAATTCAATAAACGCCTGAATTGAATCAAGTAAACCAAACTAACTGGTTCGGGATATCGAAGTGAAGTGAATCAATTATTGTGATGGGCGGCTCCCGCGATTCAAAACAAACAGGTGTTCAGCAAGAAAAACCAAGCAGGAAAACGACGACTCAAGTAAGTAAATATCGTAAATATCTAATGCGGCGTTTTTTCCTAACACACAACTTTTTAAAGCGGCTTTGTAAAGATGAATATTGTAGAGCCCCGAAACTTATGAGACACCAGCGATTTCTCGCCAACTACAGAATAAAACATTTTTGCGTAGTAATTTTTCAAAGTAGGTCCCATTGCTAAATTTTATATTCGAGAACGTCCGAAAAATTCAATGAAATATAAAGTGTATTCAGTGAATATGAACTGTTCCAAAAATCATAGCTACGCTTTAAAAGTTAAGAAAATTTATTTCTTGACAGGGGAGGCGGTTTTAACCCTTTGCACTCGTAATTATGCTTTAGAAAGTTAGCAAATAACTCGGATTTTTTTTTTTCGTGTTCAATCAAGATGAATTTTTTTGATCGAAATGTATTCCAATTTAACTAGAAGGTTTACCATCCTTAAATCAAAATTTTTAAAATGCAGCCCCTGAATACACCCCTTTACCTAGGAGGGGAATGTGGCAACATAATATTTTATTTTTCAACGTGTTAAAATAATTTATTGAAACTACTAAGAATACTTAAGTACATATGTTTATATGTTAAAGTTTATTAGTGATTACGAAGAACTAACTTTTTCCAATTCAACTTTTTTGAAAAATACATGTTTTCCTGAAGTTTTCTCTTGAAATAACACAAGAAATCAAATCAAAATATGGTAAAATTACCAAGATGTATAAAAAAAAACATTTCAGCGGGATTTTGTGTCAAAAGAGAACGTGATAAGTGTTGGTTCACGACGGTCCGAGCACTTTTCTGCACCACTTGAAAGGAGCGATAAGGAGAGTTTGTCGATGGTTGGGTTTGTTGAAATTTACTGGCGCATGGGCAACACTAGGGCTGAGCTGCTAGTAGCCGTCCAGAATGGTTCGGAATGCAAAAGGTTAAAAATCTAAGAAATGTATAATAATGTGAACAAACTATATAAACAATATTTAGGGGCGGAACGTAATGCCAGCACCTCCATCAAAGCAAATCAACTTAACCCAAACATTTCTGTTCGAAATATTTCTAAGTTATCACAGTTTGCCCAATACAGATGCGATGTCCCCTGTACGGGGACATACGAGTGAAAAGGATTAATATTAATGGCTTACATAGTAATTAGTTTTTGCTATTTTTAGTAAGTGAAACTTATGCTTACGCATCACTGAACCTTCCATCGAGTTAGTCGGTGTTAGAATTATTACAAAAAATAATTACATTTGTTCACAAATAGTTTCGTGTTTTCATATAGTAATTGGAAGAGGAGAAATAGTCGACAAAAAAAAAGGGCACGAAACACTGTATGCGTCCTGTGTTTTGTTGTAAAAATTTACTTTTTTGCCAACGTAAAAATTGTCGCCAAAAATATCGCCAAACTGGCCATTTTTTTATCTAAATGAGTGAAAATATGAAAACGGTACATAGCGCCATAAATTTCAATGTGATTACCAATATTATGGTGTGATTGAAAGTTGAGTGATGTTCCACACCCCTAATTTTTTAATATATAATTTTACATATGAAAAATTAGAAAATAAAATTAAATCAACCAAACCAAATAAATAAAAAAAAAATCTGTTCCCCAACAATCCTAATAAATTTGAAGGAAGCGTCGAATTAATTATGCAAATAATTTAATCTTCATAATTAGAGAAATTAAATATGATGGTGGTTAAACACTTCCTTGAAATTTTCTCTGATTAGTACTGAAATATTTATAGAAGCATTATTACACACGAAATGTTCATTTGTTACTTTTAATTACCCATATGTATACATAGGGTAGTGAAAGTATAGCATTCGGTAAAATAAAATCATTTTTTTTTTTTTTTTGCATTTCTCCACGTTTTAGAACTTCATGATTTCAAAATAGTTGTCTAGAAAAAATGTCTCTGTGTGTGTGTCGGTGGTCAGCATAACTCCCGAACAAATTGACCTAAGATGTTCAAATTTGATGTGCGGGTTAGTGGTAATCATGAGACCTACCATTAAGGTTTTCGTCCAAATCGCGCATGCACATAGCTGCCATTGAAAAAAATCATGTTTTTCAATGATTGTTAAAAACGGATCTAACGATTTTGATCAAAATCGCTGTGGTTACCGCTTAAGGTGTTCTAAACCATTCCCACCTCCGAAATTCCCGTAGAAATGTTTTAATGGCGTAAAAAGTTGAAAAACGAATGCCTTCAACAGAGAGCGAGAGAGAGAGAGAAAACTCGTCTTTCCTTGAGCATAGCTCATCAATGATCATTTTTTCTCCTCTCCTCAGTTTCACTTATAAGATAGAAAAATATAACAATTATCGAAAGGTATATCACCAAAATCTAAAGTTGTGCAATGTTCCACACCCCTAGTGTTTGAATTTTATAACTAACTAGCTGAATACCGGTGCTTCGCAACAAAATCTTAGCACGCTCATTTAAGCATTCAAAATACATGTGGCGGTCTCTTGTTTAAATAACAGATAAAAACTTCTGTGCACTGGAGTACTCTTTTGCACAGAGGCAAAGCAAGCGGCTCGAGAACAGAAGGTCATCCAATCGAGACCCGGTTCCCGCAGAAAGCCAACTACGCTCTATTGGTGACATCGGACAATTGAATTATACTGCCATCTATCGGCACCTTCTGAAATACTGCACGATTTCCACTCGATTATAATGGCATTTTCGGCGACTCAACGGCAATCGGGCGACTCACTGCCCGCACAGGCAACTCAATCGTTAGTCTCTTCGCGACTCACTGGGAAGGGGCTATGTGGCGGTCTCGTGCTTAAATAACAGGTAAAGTTTCTGTGCGCTGGAGTATTATTTTTTGCACAGAGGTAAAATAAGCGGCTCGAGAACCAAAGGTCCCCCGATCGAGACCCGGTTCCTAACAACGATTTAGACATTCACGCATTCCACATTTCGGACGTTTGATCCTGTTTTGACCCTTGCTAATTGGTTCATCAAATTCAGAATACCTTGCATTTTCTTTGCTTTCCTTTTGTTGATATATATTTGCTCCAAATTTTATAATTGTGGGACTATATTGGAAGTGGAACATCGGAATATTTCGCGAATGGAACGTTTAGAATCCTTTTCGAACTCTTAAAATTAGTTAATCGAAGTAGGAATAGCGTATCTAACTGTGCTTGCTCTTGATTCTAATTATCAGAGATGTGGTTGGTTGTTTTATACGCTCAACGACTTATTTTTATGCACAATGACGGCTAATCAGGCTAGGACCTACAGCTTAAAGTGGATTCCGAACCACAACGATTATCCATGCCTAATCCGGGATTCGAACCCGGTTCCTTTGGCATGCGTGACCACACAGCCATCAGATGAGCCCTAAGAGATGTGACTTTATTAAAAGTGAGAAATTTAAATATCCGTCGTTTGGAACTTCTAGACTCATTTCAATCGTTGAAAATGTAGTTAATCGAGATAGTTTACTTTGTTTATGTTAGCTCTTGGTTCGAAATCGCGAAGTTGTGGCTATATTGGAAGTGGGACATTTGGATATTCCTCGTAGTGTTTGAAAGTTTCGACCCCTTTTCGGTGCCTTAAGGCGTCCTCTCACTTTAGGCACCACGAAAATAGGCTATTTTCGCGATTTTTTTTCGAGGATATTTGCAAACAATTATGGGATAAAATGGATCCTATATAATAAGCACATCTTTTTATTTGTTTGAACAATTATTGTAATAAAACAGTAGCATCAAAAAACCCGTGTAGAAATGTAATGTTCGTGGCTTGTTGATGAAATTTAGGAAACTATCCGGCCGATTGTCATGAAATTTGAATGACATATTCTTCATAGTTATGGCTATAGCGCATATCATCAGATTTTTGAAGTTTTGATTTGAAGTATTTTTTTTTTACAAAAAACTGCAAAAAACGCGTTTTTTTTTTTTTTTTTACTTTTTCGAAAAACGTGCACCATTTTGTTATTTTCGCGAATATCAAAAATCTGATGATATGCGCTATAGCCATAACTATGAAGAATATGTCGTTCAAATTTCATGACAATCGGCCGGATATTTTCCGAAATTTCATCAGCAAGCCACGAACATTACATTTCTACACGGGTTTTTCGATGCTACTGTTTTATTATAATAATTGTTCAAAAAAATAAAAAAATAAAAATGTCTTGTACTTGAAAGATGTGTTTATTATATAGGATCCATTTTATCCCATAATTGTTTGCAAAAATCCTCGAAAAAAAAATCGCGAAAATAGCCTATTTTCGAGGTGCCTAAAGTGAGAAGACGCCTTAAGAATGCATTATTCGATACTGGAATAGCAGTAGTGAAGCAGTGAGGGTTCAGTCTCATCAAGTGGTTGTGTGGTTGTACTAACTAAAGGGTACTGCACCCTAGTGTGACCATTTAATGCTAGAATACTCGTTACACTCTAGTTTTTGTGTTGATAGTACTTAAATTCCTTACCTGGAGATCATACAAATGCTTAGAGATGCTAGTTAAAGGTAAGACTTTCTCTATTTGAAATTGTTATGAAATTATCTTGTTATTCTGTTGTTGTTGTTTCTTATCCCAACTGGTCTAGCGGAGCTAGACCAGGTCCATGAGTCCCCTCACCCTCAGGAAGTCGAAGAACAAGACTGGGTCGAGCAGGAAATCTGCTTTTTCAAAATGCATGCAGCAAAGGAGGTGAGCCGGGCTAGCTGCACCGGTGAAACACTTATTGCAAGTTGGATAGACCTTTCTTCATACCTCATACACCTTAGGTGACCACTGATAAATCTTGTGTACGCAGTCTGATCACCTCTATCTCCTCTGAAGTTCAAAGCGCGTCCCGGCTTTTCCCCAGAGTACCAGGTGTGCACAGGGGAAACAATCCAGTCCAGCTGTACACGTTTCTTTTATTATTCTACTACTTCTGTTATTCTACTTTAGTTTAGTAAAAAAGTTAATTTTCTAGTTCAGGCAGTGTGTGAATACCTATAATTTTGGAAATCTTAATGAAATTATATTCCTCTTGTTACTTATTTTTCAACTAATAAAAACGTTGATAGTTAAATTTTAAGAAAAAGTGTAGATACTTATAGTTAAGGGAAAACGTACTGAAATAATATTCATTTGGGGTTTTTCCCCCTACAAATACAAAAAGTTGATATTTATAATATTTTAATTTAAGAAAATGTGTAATTATTTATATTCGCTAGTTTAAATGAAATGATGTTTATCTAGTTTTTCTTTCTACTAACAAATTTTTTTTTGAGGGTTATATCATTTTAGTTTAAGAAAATATGTAGATTACTTATAGCTTAGGAAATCGTACTGAAAATGATGCTCATCTATTTATTTTCTACTAATAAAAATGCTAATAGTTAAAGTTTAAGAAAATGTGTAGATTTTTTTACTTTTTGAAGTTATGTTCAGCTACCTGTTTTACATCTATCTATAAAAAAAAATTGATTGTGTAAGTTTTGGCAATTTTGAAGAACTACGAAATTGTAATGACACTACAATCATCTAGTTGTTTTTCTTTCTACTAATAAAAAAATTTGACAGTTACAATATTTTAGTTTCCGAAAATTTGTAAATACTTATAGTTTAGAAAATCGCACTGAAATTATATTCATCTAGCAACTTTTCTTTCACCTAATAAGATGTACATAGTTATAATACTCTGATTAAGGAAAGTTATGTTTGAGGAATGCATAGATACTTTCACTTTTCGAAATTGTACTAAAATGATATTCATCTGGTTGTTTTACATCCATCTAATAACTAGGGGTGTGAAACATCGCCCAACTTGCACTATAATACTGACATGGTTTTGTGTCATTTACCTTCTTTATATTTTCTTCACTCATTTTGTAAAAATGCCCAGCTTGGCGATATTTTTTATGATAATTCTTGTATGGACCTTTAGTTAAAAAAAAAAAAAAAAAAAAAAAAAAAACTATTGCTACTAAATCTAAAATGCTCTATAATAACAGTGTTTTAATAATTTCGTTTATAAAATTGGTTCAAGTAGCTAAAAGAAATTGTTGCGTAACAATGTTCCATTAAATTTTTGTGTGAAACCACTTTGGTCAGTTATAAATTGAGCAAAGTGGTGAAACCATAGACTTATATTATTATCGATAGACTGCGCGTTCCCACTTCAATCATACAACGAGAATGAAACCAAAATGAATCACATGATAGGAACTTTTTGGGAGCAGGGATGCAGATTTGGCGGGTTTCTCCTCACTCGGGCGATAAAGGATAATAAGATTATTAGATAAAGGATTAATTTTAAGACGTAGCCAAATTAAAAACCATGTGACGGATAGAAGAATTTTGTGATTCATTTTGGTTTCATTCTCGTTGTATGATTGAAGTGGGAACGCGCAGTCTATCGATAATAATAAGTCTATGGGTGAAACATTTCACTATTTGAAGAAGCAATGCCACACAAAACCACACAACTGACAGAAAATCACACGACTTATCGATGAAAGCTGTCGATACATGTTACAAAAAGTTCAGCAACTTTTTTTTTTAACTTACTTGGAGGCTGCGGTTTTGAAACATCGGCAACGTTGTGGAACACAGTCTTTACAATACAACAGCACAACAAATAATAAAAAAAACCTTTATAACATTAATATTTTCTAACGAGCAATTGAAGTTGATGAACACAGTTATTCAACGGATTTTGTTGGCGTACAAGATACACAGCTTTGCACACGATTACTAGTTTGAAACTCGGCTCATCACTTTATGCAATGTCTGAACAGCCAACTCGAAGTTATTTTCCATCAAATCCTTCCACGCATTCCACTTCATGATCACTTGAAAATGTGTGGCCATGAAATCCTCCACAACTGACTTCAAGCCCTCGTCTTGGTGCAAGTCCGCAACTACCAGGATGTCGCAGAAGTTATCCACCGACATCCGAGCTTTCAAGAAATCGAAGCACTTCGCACTCAGAGACGAGATCTGGTACTTGTCGGCTGCCTCGAACAACTTCAGGACCGTGTCGAAAGATAATTCCACGTCCAAGCTCTCGGTATACAGAAACTTCAGCATCCGGTACATGGTGTCCAAGTCCAAGTCAGTGACGTGCACACAATTGTTGGCGCTCTCGACCATCTCGCTGTCGAACATGGCGCTGAAGACGGGAGATCGAGCACAGATAATCAGTTTGTGGGCCCTCAACGTGGTATTTCCGACTTTGAATGTGACGTCGCAAAATCTCTGCTCCACAAACATTTTCTCCAGATGGTTCGCCATGGAATGTAGTTCATCTCTCGAAGTCGGCGAAAAAATCTTCAGTTCCTCAATTTCGAACATGACAACGCCTACCGAAATCTCAAATTCGCAATCAATCACCAAAGTATTGTTAGACATAGAAATAGCTTTATTCTCCGACAGTTTCTTGCCGAGTGTCGAGGTTAATACCCATTCAGTCTCCTGGGAGCCCAACAAATGTTCACCACGAGCAAACTCCAGCAACTTCTTCTTGGTGTCTACTAAACTCAACTTACAACCCACGAATATAGGCCTATTCTTGTTGTAAGTCTTTTGAATGCGTACGTTTTCTTGATCTTTCAAGCGCAGTTTCAGAACAATCGGAGGTGGTTTTCTGGCTTTCGTGGCGTACGGAATTACGTGTCTATAATCGATTATCTGAGCAAATTGTTTAATTTCCCACCTGAAATAGACGCGCTCCACGCATATGCGACTTCTGGCCGTGCATTCGACTGGTGGAGCACACGCGTTTCTCACTTTCTGGAGATGGCACTCAATACTCAGAACATCTCTGCTCAAGAACATGGATTTGTTCTCGCATATTCTTTTTCTTGCCAGGAAGCAATTCGTTTCGTCGGATGATCCATTTCTGAATGACTTTTCGATGGTTGCTCCTTGCACGATCCCGTTCGCTGAAACGGGAGATATTGCGAACTTTATGTCGATGGATTTCGGTCCGTCATCGACGGCTTCTCGGTGTAGGAAACAATCGATGTAGTTCTCGTCCGAACTGCCTCTTGGAAACAAAGCCAGATGCCAACCGGTGTTCTCCAACTCATCGACGATAAATTTGGGACTGTTCAAACACTCGCCCTTTTCCAGAGCGCACTTGGAAAAATTTTCGATTTTCCAAATGTACCTGAATCCACCCATCTCAGTTTCAGAGTTACGATACATGTTTCCATTCACAATAGAATGACTTTCTTTACTCAAAGGAACAATCGAAATGATTTAACAAGCATGCAATGGATTTTGGACTCCTTTCTTATCAAGTTGATAATTTCGAAGTGACTGCTCTAAATACTGAAGCACGTAAGAAATCGAAACTGTTTAAATTGAAAATAATTTGAATGTTATCAGCCGTCTTATACTGATATGGATATCCTTACTATCTGAAGTGAAATAAAGCATTTGATAGCATCACAACAGATAGCAATAACTAACTCTAATTTTGATTTAAAAGCGAGTTTCAATCGGTTATTTACCATTACAAATGTTCCATTTTCTGTCCATAACCACAAACATAGGTGTTCTATGCAGATTGCTAGATCTATCACCATTATTTACGTTGTGGATAGTTTCACTGAGCTTTAACGCTGACGTTCAATGGACAGCTCCCGAATTTTTTAAAAACGAGTGAAATTAGTTTATATTTATGAAGAACTTATTTCTCATTCCAAATATTTAAACGAAACTTCTTTAAAAAAAAAAAAATTACTCATTTAAATATTAAGAAAAGAAAATGCCTCAAAACCGCGCCAAAACCAGTCCGAGTCCGATCAAAACACTCAGCAAAATCTATGACGTCAAGTGTTCCTACAGTTTATATGGTTACCGGGAGGTTTTTGCCAAATAGTTGGCGTTGGTAGACCATTGCCATATTCTGGACAGGTTGGCGTGATTTGCGAGAAACTTGCAAATCTGGTTTCCGCAGCTGCATTTCAAGCCAAGATGTTTGGGATGCCGTATTCGAAGAGCGCATGAATTACCACCATTCCGCTCGTTTGCAGCTGAAATTTCATCCTTATATTTTAAGATTGTAAACAGCGTTCGTTTCCTAATGTCAAACATCCTCGCTACTTCCGCTTTCGAAACATTTTTCTTGTCGATCCCGGCCAAAATTTCACATTCGGTATCGATAGAAATCTGATTGAGCTTATTTTTAAGCGCCACTCTGAACAAAAATCAAGACGCTTCCCTTCTCCCCCCCCTCTCCCCCACAAGCTCTGAACCCATCCAGTGAACAAACGGAACAGGTTTGAACCGGTCAAAACCGAACCGAAATACGCTTTCACCAATTTAATGACAATATGAGGTCGCTATTACGAAAAATTTACCTGATTTTCGGTCGTTGTAACAAATAAAAAATAACGCTGTTCCTATAGAAAAAAAACGATTTGGGACTTTCAATGTCGGTCATTATACCGAAGGGTTCGGTTCATCGTCGGGTCGTTCAAGAGAGAGTCTTCTGAATAAACAATTTCGTTGAGTGTTACGTCGATATAATCGCCTCTATTGCAAAGATTTCCAACGAAATTTTGGGCGCTAACGCTGCTATTTACGTTGGTGTGATGCTCATTTGTGCCGATTGCTACTCTTATGTAATAACCAAGATTTGTCCCGCTATGGTCGCCGCTATTTACGTTTGAGTAATCCCAAGATTTGCGACACCGTTTTGATGTCATTCGCCGAGGCTTCCCTCTAATGTGATGGTCACTATGTTCCTGATTAGTGCCTATGGGAAGATCTGTGTCCCCTTTTGGTTTGAATCAATGCAGAATAGCTAGAATTTTAATTCAGTTTTGTCCAGTAAATGAGCCCCAATTACTGTATATCCTTATTTAAAATTGTAGTTTAAACTGCTATTGTATGTAAAATTGTTTATTTTAGCCTGAAAGTGCACTTGGTAAACAATTTTATACTTTTTTTCCCCTCATCCTCAAGAAAGATCCTTAAGATATCCTATCTTATTTCAAAATCACAATCTAGTTCTTATATGATTAGCCATTTCTTAATTGCATATTTTCGTTTTGAATTTCTAAAATTAGCTCAGCTCTCATCTGGGAAAGGGTGTATTTTGAAAAATATAGGGTACTAAAATTGGTCTCCGGAGGGGTTTTTGAAAAGTTTTAGGACGAGCTCTGAAATATGCTTGAATTTTTGTCTAATTTTGCTGAACACCGTGGTTTTACAATTTTTTTTTAGCAAAAGTTTAATTTATTTGATTAGTGTAGGGGTTCAAATGATGTATTGAATTGATTGGTCTCTGAATTGGTTGTTGTGTAACTTGTGGGCGTAATTAACAAATCATTAAATCAAGCCTTTTTTTTTTCTATATTACGTTTTAACTTTAATTTAAAACTCCATAAAAAAAAATTTCAGCAAAATTTTTTCCCCTAACTTTCACCACCGCTCTGATCGAATCCAATACTTTCATTAATCTATTTTAACATATGCAGTAATAAAAAATAAAATAATAATAATAATAAATAAAAATAAATTTTTTTTTTAAAAAAAACGTGATTTATTCGAACGGATAAACTTCTCGCTAAGAAGAAATGCTTCAGTAAAATATTTAAGAATTTAAAAAATTCAGTTTATGATAACACTTTTACTGATGTAAATAATATTTGAAATCGATAATAAAATTTGATTATGCGATGCATCGTTTTCAAAACGAGCGATTGTAATTTGAGTATTTTATCGCTCGTTTTTGTAGCAATTGTTCTCGAAACGCGTAGATAATTGTTTTTATGTTTCAATGGTTCTTTTTCATAGCGTTCGAATTTCATAAACAATGCCAGTTATTGAATGAACAAAAACACTATAAATAACAGAAACAGTAAAAAAAAAAATAGCAATTCTTCTCTCCTTCCATTAATTGTCCCCAATAATCCGGAGGAAACGGTGACTGGTGTCCTTTTCAGATTCTCACACACTTTCGAAGCAACTTGTCAAAAGCAATGACAATGAATGAATATAAAGAAACAAAAGAAGGCATCTTCCACACAAGGACAAATAACATTCATCTACATTACTTTTTCATTGGCCCGAGTTCTCAGTAGAACTTGAATTCATTTGGAACAAATTAGCCGGCATTTCCTTTTTGGAAGTCATTGTCTTAACTGTAACTGTGTTTCCTTAATAGACCTCTTCGCTCAATTGTTCTCATTTTATTCTCTTCAGCGAGATCTGTGTCTTTTTTTGCTTCTTAAGTCGTTCCTATAAAGTGTTCTAATTGGCGACTGAATGTTCACTAAGATTTTCGTTCGCTCCGAAAATCGAGTGTGGTTTTGGAACTAAACAAAACTATTATTGTACTTTATTATACTATATGCTAATAATTAAACTCAAATTTTACACGTCATCTAGTGGTAAACTACTTTAATATTTAAATTTTTTTATCTCTTCTCCCTTAGGAGGAAGTCCTAGTAATAGTCCGAGAGGCGACTGCAATTTTTGGACACCATCGAACATCATTCTGAATTTTTTATAGAAATTGGACACAAGTGAGTAGATTACGAATCCACTGGTCTGCAGTGGCAAAAATGGCCGAAACTGATCAAAAATTGACTTGAAATTAGTTGAACTAAAATCCGATTGCCAAATAGGTCATAACTTGCCAAAGAGAGAACAAACTTTTTCGTCTGGCAACCCACTGCATTTTGATTTTCAATGAGAAAAAGCGGCAAACGATTTTTGATCTCTAGCTCGGAAAACTTGTATCTTTTAAAAGTAAGCCAAATTGGCGACATCAGTTACGTCATCAGTGACGTAATGTTTCTTGCCAATTTGGCTCATTTGTGAAAAATGTAAGTAAGCCATAGCCACACCTCCAAATCGTCTGCAACCTTCTTAAATGAAAATTAAAGAGTGAGGGTTATCAAATTAAAAAAAAATGCTCATTGTTTGGCAAGTTATGGCGCATTTGGCAATTGGATTTCGTTCAACTTAAAAAAAGTCGATTTTGTAAAAAAGTTGACAATTTTTCCGAGCCAGAGATCAGAAATCGTTTGCGCTTTTTCTCACTGAAAATTAAAATGCAGTGGATTGCCAGACGAAAAAGTTTGTTCTCTTTTTGGCAATCGGATTTTAGTTCAACTCATTCCAAGTCGATTTTTGATCATTTTCGGCCATTTTTGGCCACGGCAAACCAGTGGATTAGTAATCTACTAACTTTTCTCTAATTTCTATAAAAAAAATTCAGAATGATGTTCGATGGGGTCCGAAAATCGCTGTCGCCTCTCGGACTAAAACGAATGGTAATCCATTGCTAAACCAAAAGTTTCCTTTTAATATTATGCTATGACAAATTCCTTCGCTGTCCTGTCCTTTTAATTTTTAAAAAGGAAGTCCTATTAAGTATCATTCAATACACTTACTATGTTACAATCTTCTAGCCCAGTGCATTTAGAAACTACTTTATATAGTGCGACAGGCGACTGCATGTTTAGGTACCTCATCAAACACCATTCTGAATTTTTCATAGAACGTGGAGAAAAGTTAGTAGATTAGGAATCCACTGGTCGGCCGAGGCAAAAATGGCCGAAACTGGTCAATAATCGACTTTGAATGAATTGAACTAAAATCCGATTGCCAAATATGTCATAACTTGCCAAATAATGAGAATTCTTTTTTTTTATTTAGTAACCCATCGTTCTTTAATTTTCAATTAAGACGGATGCAGACGATTCAGATACCTGGCGAGACGGCTTTCTTGCATCTTTTTTTAAAAATGAGCCAAGTTGGCAATAAATATTACGTCACTAATGACGTAACTGGATTTCGCCAATGTGGCTTTACTTTTAAAATATGCTAGTTTTCCGACCCAGGGATCAGAAATTGTCTGCACCCTTTTTCATTGAAAATCAGAGTGCGATTGGTTCACCAGACGAAAAAGTGGGCTCATTTTTTTTGGCAAGTTATGATATATTTGGCAATTGGATTTAGTTCAACTCACTCAAAGTCGATTTTTGACCAGTTTCGGCAATTTTTGTTAAGGCAGACCAGTGGATTTGTAATCTACTCACTTTTCTCCACGTTCTATATAAAAAATTTAGAATGATGTTCGACGGGGTAAACTAAACATGCAGTCGCCTCACAGTCTAATATAAAACATCGAAATTTGCTAAGTAAGTAACGGAGATCATCTAATGAAATGAGATAAACTGTTTCCATTTAATGTCTATCTATAATAATTAAACAAGCTGTGTGTCTGTCTGTGGCTCTGTGGATCTACAGAAACCTACTTAAAATTGGAGTAGAGCTCTGAAATTTTCAGCATAAGTAGTTTTGACCTTTTAATTAGGCTTTTAAAGAACAGAATTTTAAATTTTTATTTTGTTCTTTATAAATTAATTTTTTTAATTAATTAATAAACATTTTACAAAACGACTACCAATTGGGCTACAGCTCTGAAATTTTCAACATAAGTAGTTTTGGCCTTCTAATTGTTTACATCACAAACAGAATGTTAAAATTTTAATTAGTTCTTTTTTAATTAATTTTTTTAATTAATAAATATGTTACAAAACGATTACTAATAGGGCTACAGCTCTGAAATTTTCAACATAAGTAGTTTTGACCTTTTAATTAGGCTTTTAAAGAACAGAATTTTAAATTTTTATTTTGTTCTTTATTAATAAATTTTTTTAATTAATTATTAAACATTTTACAAAACGACTACCAATTGGGCTACAGCTCTGAAATTTTCAACATAAGTAGTTTTAGCTTCTAATTTTGCTTTTCGCAAACACGTGTTAAAATAATCTTAAAGGGGTGTTGTATTATTGTATTAACGGGGAATTTTTTTTTCTTGACAAGAGATAGGCTTATAATATTAAGTCTTTACGTAGCAATTAGATTTTAGTGATTGAATGGAGCTTATGCTTACGCAGCAATGAACCTTTCAGCGAGCGAAGCGAGCCTATGCTTGCATAGCAATGAACCTTTTAACGAGTGAAAAAAAGTTTGTGTTTATGTGTCTATGAACTTTTCAGCAAACGAAGTGAGCTCGATTTTGCTTAGCGATGAACCTTCCTGCGAGCGAAGCGCCAAAAACTGTGTCTTATACACGAATGACAGATTTCCGCAACGCGAGGCCTCACAGATAGCTAAAATATTGCACAAATTAAAATTTGGTAGCGAAGCAAGGGTATTTAGCTAGTTTAATATAAATGAAAATTAAAATAGCAAAAGACGAAACCAGGTGGAGCCACTGCAAATGCATTGACGAAAGGGATTTCAAAAATAAAATAAAATGTATTACACACCATTTTCGAGTTTTGGATTTGTGTCATTTCAATAAGTGATCTTATTCGTACCTACTCACCAAATATCAAGGTTCAATAAAAAGTAGTTTCTAAATGCACCGGGCTATTAGATTGTAACATAGTATAGGGGATGATCCTTAATAGGACCCCCTCTCAACAAAGTGCTTTCTTTCAAATTTGATGAGCATTATTACATTTAATAACACTAACCTGACGCAATTAAAACCACGCTTATAAAACTTAACATTGTATCAAAATCATTAATATAATATATATTTGACTTGTACATTTAACTCGGTGACAAAATTATAAACGTTTATGGCAAGTTTTTGATTAATATTTCAAGAACTTTTTAATAGATTATGACGCAAGTATTTAAATATTATAACCCATAAAAAAAAAGTTTTCAATATAAATCCTTTATATTCATTGCCAATTTTTATATTCGTTAACAGTGCGCCGATTCTGTAAACAGAGTGTTCTTGGTGTTTGCATCTAATTTTAAATTTCAAAAACATTTCCATCGTCAGCAAAATGTGCGTCAAACTACGTTTCTAAAATGTATTCATTAAAAATGAACGTGAATTGATGCATTCGCATCCAAATATCATTTTATTTATTCTGATTAAAGTTATTTTTTTATTTATTTATTAATAAAAATACGCCAATACGAAAGAGTTTCTTCAGGGGTCGGTTAAATGCTATTTTAACGCGACTGGATGACGGCAAGTTGGTTTATTAGTATTCAATAAAAGTGGCCTTTTAGAGACGGTAACAGTTCCAAAATTTGATAGAATGCAGTGTCATCGACATCGAATCCATCTGCCAAGTTTCAGCCCGATTGGATGACGCCAAGGTGGTTAATTAATCCTCAGCAGATTTGCCCGCCATCCACATACTCAGCCACACACCCACGTGCACACAAAATGGAAGTTAACATAAAGGACTTAATAGGGTCGTTAATGGGTGATTCCAGTTCCATTTTACCAGATTGTCTTTTTTTATTTTAATTTCTACTTTAGTGTTATGTAAAGTAAAATTAAATGCAAAATATACACATCTTTAATGAGCTCTCAACTTCACGAGTTCCTTCCTTTGATGAGCAGCAACATTTCGTTTTACAAGCTCTCTTCTCACGCAATCTCCTCCAAGAAGAGGCTCTTCCTGTCAACAGGAAACAAGAAGAGAAGAGAAAAGTCCTTTATTATCCAAATTTCCTGTTTCGCAAAAGGGATAAGTTTTTTTTTTTTTCTTCTTTTTTTTTCCCAACATCTTTACATCGTCACGTTTTCGTTTTTAATTTCCTCTCCCCTTAAGCAAGCAGATATCCTTTCGCGTTAAAAAATAAAGTGCTGCACTTGAGTTTAATAAGGTTACCACATGACCGAGAAAAGGATCTCGTAATAGGAAAATCAGACAAAACGCCGCATCTTTTAAACTTTTAAGATTGGTTTGCTTCCTTTTTTCCAAATGTTTTGCAATCGGTAAGTGTAAATAATTCCGGAATTTTCTCATTGGACCGGTCTATTCATTGAACTGCTTCAGTGCTTGATACAAAATTTAAAAAAAAAAATCTACACAAAAATGACGCCCAACTCCACAAGGCCCATCAAGTTTGCTCCAGTTTAACTTTTCTGAACAATCCCTCAGGATAAAACACAAATTCAAAATAATGAAATCGCAGAATTTTCTAAACGAAACTTAGACACCTGAATCAAGTCCCTTCTGGACCTTCTTTCTTCCAATGTATACATATAGACTGAGAGGCGACTGCAATTTTTGGACCCCATCGAACATCATTCTGAATTTTTTATAGAAATTGGAGAAAAGTGTGTAGATTAGGAATCCACTGGTCTGTCGTGGTAAAAATGGCCGAAACTGATCAATAATCGACTTGGTAGAGTTGAGCTAAAATTCGATTGCCAAATATGTCATAACTTGCCAAAAATAGAACAAACTTATTCGTCTGGCAACCCACTTCATTTTGATTTTCAATGAGAAAAAGAGCAAACGATTTCTGATCTTTGGCTCGGAAAACTTGTATCTTTTAAAAGTAAGCCAAATTGGCGACATCAGTTACGTCGTAAGTGACGTAATATTTGTTGCCAACTTGGCTCCCTTTTAATAGATGCAAGTAGACCGTCGCCAGATATCTGAATCGTCTGCAGCCTTCTTAATTGAAAATCAAAGAGTGAGTGTTACCAAATAAAAAAAAAAAAAAAATGCTCATTGTTTGGCAAGTTAAGGCGCATTTGGCAATTGGATTTAGTTCAACTTATTAAAAGTCGATTTTTGACCAGTTTCGGCCATTTTTGCCACGGCAGACCAGTGGATTCGTAATCTACTCACTTTTCTCTAATTTCTATAAAAAGAAATTAAGAATGATGTTCGATGGGGTCCAAAAATTGCAGTCGCCTCTCAGTCTAATATTAAGGTTTCTCAATGTAGCACCATAATTCAATGTCGAGTTTCCCTGTATCAGTGCAGTTATTTTATTCATCAAGTAACGTCTGCAGTGATAGACACAGACTGGTTTCTAAGTGGTGTTTTTCCCGAATACATTTCGAGCAATTTAGAGATTGTTTCTGTGGTTCATCACTGATCATCAAACGGGTTCACTGCTTGCGTACTGACCGAGTGCTTGAACTCATCATTTTTGAGGCAAGCGCAATTTATTCTCAAAAAATGAAAAAGGAGAACAGACACGTTTTGATTTATTTCTAGACTATCAAATCGAAGGGAATCAGTTGTTTCAAAAACGTATATTCAAACAGGGTTCCCAATGTCATTCAAAGTACTTACTGTTTCTTAACTTGTTTTCCAGGCAATGAGAGTACTTGGAAATGCTTGGAGGTCCTTAAAAAGTCCTTTATTTTCGTCACTTATCTTATGCAGCATCAAAAGTTGTTGGTGTATTTGTATTACGCGTGCATCAATTTGTACATCGTTCGGTTTGTATTTGTTGATTGGTGGAGTAGAAATCGAATGGTTGTAGTTACACACTGCACTCGGTGATAAAAACATGCGAGATTAGAGTTTACGTATTTCAAGACAAAATATCCAAGATCATCCCCAATATCTGTTTATAAGGCAAAATGTAAATTGTGCATGAAAGATTTTGATATTGTTACGAATTTCTGTACATTTGTAAATATTCCGCAGTATTGATTATGTAAATAGTGAAATTTATGTACGTTTCGCATAAGGCAGTGCAAGAGTTCGCTTTCCTGCAATGTGTGTCTTAATGCTTGAAAACGAGTTTTACAGAGATAGCGCTGGGAAGCGAATTTTGCAAAGAGAAGGCCATTTAACATTATGTTAATGGTAATCTGGCCATAGAACCAAGTTGGCGACAGTTTTGGGGACTAAATATCTGCATTGGAAATATCTGCATATCTCTTAATTAGAATGCTGAAGCTGATTGTTAATAAGCATATTTTTACTACTGTCATCATCATCCTTACTCTTATTTAAATTATATTAAATTCTATTTAGTCTTAGTATGTTATAAATTATTTTTTTAAGATTAGCTTATGTTTTCAATTTTTTATTTATTTAGTTTATTATCGATAAAATATGGGGAAATGTCATTACCATTCTCATACCAAAAATTTAATTTCCTTAATTTATTTTTGAATATTTTTTCGAGTGACCTTTGAATAGTAATTTTTGTTCTACTAATATTTTGAGAAATTTACTTTATTTCTAGTATAAGTTTTATGTTAAGTAGATTTTTTTTTATATTCAACAAAAGTAGTATCTATACAAAAATGTTTATTTTATTTACCACCTTAAAATGCATACCACAGCAATT
Source organism: Linyphia triangularis (assembly GCA_963978545.1). NCBI lineage: Eukaryota > Metazoa > Arthropoda > Arachnida > Araneae > Linyphiidae > Linyphia > Linyphia triangularis. Next base: position 86,095,948 of record OZ021729.1, on the reverse strand, counting down.
TTTTACCACTGCATGCGTTTTTTTGTTTGTTTGTTTTTTGTGATGGTTCTCTACCCACAGTTGGTTCAGGATGAAAATATCCAGAATTATCCACAAATATAGATGGAACTGCATCGGATGCTGGACGTTTAATTTTTAATGGTGTACAAATAAGAGCTCCGGTTTTCTGATCATATGCAGAGGTTATGAGTTCGAAATTCCTCTCTGGGAAATGTAGTTCACAAACCCAAAAGTAATTTATTAATGAAAACAGCATCTACAAAAGACCAACAAATAATATGTGGCCTAAATACAATGTAAATACACCATTTTACCAAATTTTACTTGTTTTATATTTTATTTAATGTTTTCCTCATTTCGTGAGCGTAACAAACTAGTATGTACTTTTATGAACGTATGCTAACAGAGATTAAAAATACAGCGTCATTTTATCATGTAGCACAGCCAAAGTTTAATTGACATCCCCTAGCCTAGCTGTGGAGCCAATATAATTTCTTTAAATATTCAAATGCCTTCGGCATACATTTCCAGATAGATTTTAAGTACATTTAATAACAAATGAGTGAATTAATAAGAGTTAATGAGCTGCTTTTGCAAAAATTTTAATATTGTCATGACGTATAACGAACGTCATAACGAAATAGATTTAGTTTGAAATAAACTTAGTCTAAAACTAAATAATTCGCAACGTCATTTCACAAATTACAAAGAGTATATATTCCACTTTGTAAATAAATTGCTTCGAATTAAGTTTCATTCATTAATTTTTTATTTAAATGAATTGGCTCAAAATATAACCTACTCGTAGAAAATTAGAACTGTTACGAAAAGTAAACACAATTTAATATGCAGTGCCAGAATTACAATTAACACTCAAATCTATTAAATGTAAGTCTTACTTCCATTTAGAAGTGCTGATTAACGGGTTTTCCCTTTCCAATTAATAATATTGCTTATTTTGCATTTTTTTGCCATGCATTTCATAAACTTTAATTACGGCATAAGAATATTTCGAATCGGAATATACAAAGAACGTATTATTTGATCAACAGATTGTTTACATTCACCATTTTAGAAAATAAAATCAAAAAGTATCAGACGATAGCTTTAATTTCAAATGATAAGCTTTTGCAGGAATTTTCTTCCTGAAAATATTTTCATTGCTAATCCTTTAAGGAAATAGTTCTAAAAATATACAAGAATCCTCTGAATTCCTCTGAATAAGAAAAGGATTTACCTGATTTTTATTAACAACAAGTGATTTTGAAAATCAACTATTTTTAAGATCTTCTACCGAGATACGTGACGTCGGCGTCTTAGCAAAGTTTGTTGCCAGCGCTCTGGCTTTAAGTATTAAGTAGTTGTCTGGTATTAAAATTAACATTGTTATACAAATTTTCTGTACATAATTGTGTATAGGGACTTTTTTTTATTTTAAAGTTGTATTTTATTCTAATTTATTTGTTAACGACGATAATACTTGTTAGAAAAAAATGGCAACATCTAAATCGATCGGTAAATTTCGAGGTGTTTCCATCATGTGATTGGTTGACTGAATTTTGCTAGAAATTTTTGCCTCGAGGCTTTTAAAAGAGGAAAAAAATTGGTTCGGAAAGCAGTCGAGTATCGGACGTTGTTTGGAAAGCATCGGATCTTTTGTTAACTTTATCGGTGTCTGAATTATCACTGCTTTCGAAGTTGTTCGAACCGAAGCTTGATAGCAATTGTTCTGTTGTTGGGAGAAGTTTTGTGCGCCTTCGAAGGAAGAATAAATTGTAGTTTTTGTTTAGCTAAAACTGAATCATCATTTCTTCTGAGAAAAATTCTTAACAATATGTTTCAAAGCAACAGTTTTGCAGATACAGTAGAATCTCGATTAACCGACCTAATTCGGACTAAAGGTACGTCGGTTAAGCGAAAATTCCGGATAAAAGAGAGTTGTAAAAAACAATAAAAAGTAAATGATTTTCGTTTATTGAATACAGGACTTTTGATGTTTTTTTTATGACATAATTGTTGGAAATGAGTTTTCGTTGCAATAATCTTGATAATCTTTGTTTCGCTGCTCTATCCCGGAGTCTTTTTGAAGGCAATAGTTCAGTTTGAATCCGTTAGTTCCGAAGGTTGCTCTAACCATGTCATTTCTTTATAAAAACAGTCAAAAGCCTCACCATTACTTATGTAACTTTAGAGCGAGGGAAAAGACTACGGTTTAAAAAGGAACAAATGATTTATTACTCATTTGGGAGACTTTTGATGTCGACAAAATGATTGCCGGTTAAAAGAGAGTTCCGGATAAAGGAGGGACGGTTAATCGAGGTTTGTTCAACAAAAAAGAAGTACTAATGGCGCATTCCCTCTCAATAAATCTTGGTTTGCTGAAAAAACTATCTCTCATTTGACTAAGTGGCTATTTCCAACTGAAAACTTAAAAAAGTGAACAAATCTTAATTGATCAAACGTTTGTGGTAAAGAATCAGATATTCCATATTCGAAAGTGGCTCAGAATGTGAATAATACGAGAACCCTCACCTGGTTGGTTGGTTGTATTCAGATTATCTGGCGCCGTCAGCAACACGAGGGCTATAATGCGCCGAAACATTTCGTCATTAGACAAGCCAACATACATTTACAAACACCCATGCCTAACACGGGACTCGGAACCTCGCGGTCTAGAAGCCAGCACGCTAACCACTATACCGTTTGGTCGGCACCCTCACCTGGAATCCGTCCAATAAAGTAATGGAACAAGCACCAGAGTTCTTAAAATGCGATCTCAGATTTATCGCGCGCTTTCACTAAAACGCCATTCACTGTCAGATGGAGAAATACTTTCGCACACATTTTATTTATTTTCTTTCATTTATACAGAAAGAAATGCATTAGCCAATTTTTTTTTTTTTTTTTTTTTATTCTGCCCTCACTTGCTTTGCACGACCGCCGCCTTTACTGTTCGGAAGTTCCCATCAGCCCCATCTGTGAAATTTCGAAATAAATTATTTAACTCCAACTTAAAATGGGGGTTTATTGTTCTTTGTTTTAATATTGAACTGTTTTTTTATCATTTAGAAGGGAAATTCTTTGTGTGAAATTTGTTTAATACCGCATGACTACCTTAAGGGATGGAGAAGGGGGGGGGGGGTGAAGGTAGTGTCATACCAAGGAAGGGTCTGAAGTTGTGCTACATTTCGTCAATATTAGTAAAACAAAGAGTTTTTTTTGTTTCCATGACTTTCTTTCTTCTTTCCATAACCACCTTGAAATTGGGCGAGTACGAAAATGATCACTTAATGGGGGCTGGTGCACATTAAATCTGTCGTGGCCTCAATGTCCTCTCGTTGGTGTGGTGGGGTCGGAGAGAGAGGGGTTTACGCTATACTAGACTTCAACTTACTTAGACATCACTTAGACGGTAGATCATCACAGTGCTCATAGGTGTTTAATCCATTTTGGCGGCGTGAAAGCATAATGTTCGCCAAACCACAACCCTGTAGAGAACAAAAGGCTGTAAAAGGTTTGGCGAGAATTATGTCTTCATTCCACCAAAATGGATTAAATACCTATGAGCACTGTGACGATCTATCGTCTAACTGATGTCTAGTTAAGTTGAAGTTTAGTATAGAAGATTTCGATCTCGTATTCTTCTAGATGCTCAAAATTACGGGACGTATTTGGCTGTGTTAGGCACTTAAATGGGGCAGAAATAGACAGTCGGAAGTTTTCGAGCTTTTAATTTTATAGTCCGAGAGGCGACTGCAATTTTTGGACCCCATCGAACATCATTCTGAATTTTTTATAGAAATTGGAGAAAAGTGGGTAGACTACGAATCCACTGGTCTGCCGTGGCAAAAATGGCCGAAACTGATCGAAAATCGACTTGGAATGAGTTGAACTAAAATCCTATTGCCAAATATGTCATAACTTGCCAAAAAGAGAACAAACTTTTTCGGCTGGCAACCCACTGCATTTTGATTTTAAATGAGAAAAAACGCAAACGATCTTTTCTATGGCTCGGAAAACTCGTATCTTTTAAAAGTAAGCCAAATTGGCGACATCAGTTACGTCATCAGTGACGTATTATTTATTGCCAATTTGGCTCATTTGTGAAAGATGCAAGTAAGTCATAGCCACACATCCGAATCGCCTGCTACCTTTTTAATTGAAAATTAAAGAGTGAGGATTACTAAATTAAAAAAAAAAAAATGCTCATTATTTGGAAGTTATGGCGCATTAGGTAATTGGATTTACTTCAAGTTATTAAAAGTCGATTTTTAACCTGTTTCGGCCATTTTAGTTACGGCAGACCAGTGGATTCGTAATCTACTATATTTTCTTCAATTTCTATAAAAAAATTCAGTATAATGTTTGATGTTGTCCGAAAATTGCAGTCGCCTCTCCAGTCTAATATTATTAAGTAATTATTTTTGTACCTACTCACCAACTTTCAAGGTGGTTGTAGAAAGTAGTTTCTAAATTCACTGGGCCAGAAGATTGCAACATAAAGAGTATAGGGACTTTACTAGTACTTTCCTCTACAACAATAAAACAGTTCAAGTATATATAAAATATTCACCCTAACTATATACAAACAAGTTTACATCACAAAAAAAGAATGATTGTTGCGAAAATTGCTCACTTTGATCTCAGGCCGGAAAAGAGGCTTCAATGAAAGAGCGTGAAAAATTGTAGAAATTGTCGAACAATCCATCAAACAGCAGAGGAGAAAGTTCATTTGATGTTTGGAAGTCAAAGCTCGTCCACACAGTTGCGTACGCCGTGCTCACTTTCAAATGTAGCAACGCGATGACGTCAGTTGGGGACAAGATCAGTGGCGTAAAGATTTATTCGCCCATCGCTGTCATGTGTCATTCTCGATTCGACCAACCACAGTAGCCCCAAGTGAGGTCACGCACCCGCCTTTCTTATGGAAGTGAATACGTCTCATCTAAATAATTTTGACACTTCCTTGGTTAGGCGCGTTAGTCCTCATTCTGACGTCACAAAGAGATATAATTTCCTTTTTTAAATTATCAGGCTCGTGGTGATGCATTGCTTGTTTGGAAGCGTCGCTAACATGTGCCTCTTGCTCTTTCTGTTATTCCTGGACGGAATTACTGACCATTGTTTGGCAGCACCGAAACACGGGGACACCGGTAAGGATTCAAATTTTGAATATCATTTTGTGGTTCTTGAAACACTCTTCAAACGGTGTACATAGAATATAGAAATTTTCAAGCACAGTATAGTATTTATCGAATATATATGTTTCTATATTGTGAAATACACGTACTTATTTTTAAATCTTTTATATTAACTTCGAGTGTGTGTGTGTGTCGATAGCGGTCAAATCTGCGGAGGCCTAATTAACGCACTTGGCATAATCCGATCGGTCTGAAACTTGGCAGATAGATTCAATGTCGATGACACTGCATTCTATCAAATTTTGGGATTGCTACTCTCACCAAAAGTTGCTTCTACACACACTTCTATAATCACTCTGAAATACTAATAAATACCATTTAACGATCACTTGTTAAAACTCTTTTTTGTTGCCATTTTTTTAAATCAAAACATATAAAAGATACCTGTGTTTTTATTGCCTTACGTCAGAGTTATCAGCTTTGTTTGTATGGGTTATATTTGTAAAGTTAAATTGAGGGTGTTAATGCTGGTTTTGAATGGTTTTGAAATGTGTACTATCTGACCATCAGCTTGTCTTTCCTACTCGACAACTGAAACTCTTTTTGTTCGTCCATAAAATAATAGGAACTATTAATTTTTGAGTGATATCAACCGACCAACCAACAAACATTTTGAAAACGCTCAATATTTTAGTAAGCATTAGCGAAAAAAGTGCGATAAATTCGAACGGATACATTTATTATTTACGAAATGCCTGCTCTAAAGTATTGTACAGTCAAATTCCGTTAACGCGAAATCGTTTAACGCGAAATAAAGCAGTTCTTCGTGGGATGAAGCTTAGAACTTAACGTTAATTTACTCGTCTAACGTGAAATCTCACACAATGAAATTCCGCTTAAGACGAAAAGAATTGTTTCTTGAACCAGTTTTTTTTTTATTTGTTTAAGGTCTGAGAGGAGTGTTCTATTTAGTATGCAACACTATCTTTAATGTCTGTTTGGTCTACCTTTAGTTCGCTTATAATCTAGAGGGGTGGGGGGAGTATTTTAATCCCAATTACCGCGACCCTTTCAAAGCAGATAATCGCGCACAATACGCGTGTGATGGGGGCAGTGGTGTAGTATAAAATAAAAAGGTATGGGAACGCTATGTCACGTCGTTACAAACGTATACTTTTGGGGGGTTTTCTATGTGGATGGGGGGGGGGGGGGTGGAGGGGGGAGAAAATTACAACTAAGAATAAATAACTTTCTTGATTTTAAACAGATAATTTACATGATTTCTTGAACAATTTTCAATCAGAAACAAAATTCCCATAAGAGATCCAAGTTTCGATTCAGACCTGATGGTTGTGTGGTTAGAGCTCTAGCCTTGCATGCCAAAGGTGCCGCGTACGAATCCCGTGCTTTGCATGAATGCTCGTTATGATTCGGAATCCACGTTAAGCTGTAGGTCCCGACCCGAACAGCCATCATTGTACATAAAAGTAGGCCGTTGAGAGTACAAACAACCAACCAAATGTATTCGACTCATCAATTGATAGACGTATAGATTTGCTTAGTACATTCCTGTTTGTTTTTTTTTTAAATTTTTTATATGATATTGATATTGTCATCAAAATCACTACAATTTAAAAAATATCGGGGCAATTTTCCCTCCATTTGCAAAACCATTAGCAATTTTATATTAAGGAAAGTGAAATATATAACCTCAAAGCAAATATGAATACCTTCACTTCTTGGAAAAGAATACATTCAATATCATGAGTTTCGGCAGTACTACTAGTAGGTTGCAATGATTTTTTTTTTTTGTCCTAACTTTGATTTTTCAAAACTATTTCTCTTCTCACAATGACAAATTTAAAATCTATTATTAAATGGCACACAGTTTATTTTTTCCGGTGAATTTTGCCCTTTTCTCCACTTTTATAAAAATTTAAGCGACTATTAGGAAGGGGAATAAAAGCATCCTCCCATGCACCTTCCTGAGGCCACTCATTTCCATTATTTTTATGTATTGAGTTACAGTAAGCAGGAGTGTTACAAAATCAATACTGTTTTGAATATATTTTGTGATTTTCATACAACGTATCAGTTTGATTTTCCGAATATCTGGCAAGCCAATATAAATGCATAATTCCGTGATTTCAAAACACGTGGGTGATTTAAAAAAAAAAAAAAAAAATTACATAACTTTTGTTGAGAAATCGATTAGCGGGAGGGAAACATTCTTCAAGGAAAGGACGCAAAGAACTGCCAAACCACAGTTTTGTTCTTTAAAAATGGAGCGAGTTGGCGTAAATTTGTGTATGAAGAACCATACAACTTTGACGTCTGGAATTCATCCACAAATACAGATGATGAAGAAGATAATCTGCATTGGATGAATCATAGTTCTAATGAAGGAGTATTGAAACATTGGACCATGTAGGAGAAGGGGGAGTCTTATGAATGTGTCGGATGGTTGATGGAATGGCCGTATGTGTGGATTGCGGCGCTTCTTTCAAGTGTTTGCAAATATTTGAACTTGCTTGCTCAGCTCTGAAGTTGCAGATCGAAAACAACAGTAAGTGCTCACAAATCAACCTTTTCGTTTTCTTTCTTGATTTTGCATTTAATGCCATGAAATAAAAATATAAAAAAATAGGCGTGGGAACGCCGTTCCACCTTCGAAAAAGGTAATGGATCGCCGTTCCCATGCGTTCCCGCTCCACTACACCCCTGGTTGGGGGAAATCCAATTTTGCCTCATTATATGAAATAGAAACATCCTATTTGCAAATTTTCGCCGCTCCTCAACTCCTACCAAACATATCCTGTCTAGACTCAACAATGCTTTATATGCAACCTAAAACTTAAATTAGAATGCTGTCAAGTCAATGTTGTGTGTCCGGGGAAGTGCAAGAAAAATCTAATAATTTTACAATTTTTAAAGTCGGTTGAAAGTACCTGATCAATTAATTCCCTTGAATATGAGTCAAAGTATATTGAAACCCACAGTTAGCATCCTGATGTGCCCAGATTTTCGTTGGAAAATTACTCTACTCACGTGATGAAAAGGAAGAACGCGTAAGTTAAAAAGAAAAGAAAAAAAAATTAAAAAAAAATTATGAATTAAAAACAGAAACTTTTAAGAGGTCAATGGTCACTCTAAGCTATAATCCAACTACTGTTCATAATTCTAATTCTGAAGATCCAATCACATTGGAGCAAAGGCGGGGCAGATTCATTCCCATGTTATTTCTTCTTTCACTTGCGCTGGCTAAAGAGCAACAAGAAAATAGAAAAATAAAATAAATTTCGAGTTTGAAAAATCCCGCAAAAACTATGTTTCATTTTAGAACACTTGTTTTAGACTTAATACATTGTAAACTGCAGATTCTCTATGACAACTTTAAATAGGTAAGAAATTTTAATTAAAATAATTTTAGATTAAGGTAATTGAACATAAAATGGGTATTTCTTGATAATTCTGTAAGAGTATGAACATGGCCGCCGGCCCGCCGGTACGATTATTTGCAAAGGGGTACAAAGCTGTGTTAAAAAGAAGAGTGCAATAAAAGTTTTTTTTCGTTTTCAAAATTTGATTTTTAGCAAATGTCAGATTTCTTAATGAAATATTATCTAGTAGTTGTTCATCTATATTGTGTACAAATGAATAATTTGAAATCTATTTTAAGTAGCACATGACTACTTTTTTTTGCGCAGAATTTTATCGTTATTTTCCACTTATTTCTTCATTTCTAAAAGCCAAGGATATAAAAACAGCGAACTCTTGTGTCCCCTTCCTGCGCCCATTAGTATAAACACAATTTTAACTTTCAATTTTCAACAAACTTTCCTTGTTAAAATTCATTTTTTTTTTTTTTTTTTTTGTTGTAAACTTCCTATTTTGTACTTTTATAAATATATCTACTTTCTTGCCTTATTTATTATCTGTATAAATTTAGTATTTGAAAGTAGCGTACGCATGGAGTGTTAGAACTTAATAGTCACGAGTACTATATGGATTTCTAGATTTTTATGAGTTTAAAATATACTGTAAATTTTTTACGTAACAATCAATTTTTTCTACGGGTAATTTAATTAAAAGAATTGAACATGTTGGTCCAAAGGAGACGGGACCATCAAAATAACATACACCAAAATATGAAAGGTGCTGGAAATATGAATGGCCGATGCATTGGGCTAAAGTCGTTAAGTCAAAAGGAAAACCTTAGTGCTTTTTATGTATGGCTTTTTATGGTTGATTTCATACTCATACATTCGCTTTAGTCATTGTATTGAAAGTCCATTGCTTTTGGTCTTTAACTTTGAAATTTATTTTCTTTTTGAGAAGAGCAAAGCCGTTCAAACCACCCCGAAATATTCCTCATTATATTGTTGCGTGGATGGGTTCGAAAGACTTGAAGCCAAAGCAGATCAAAACTTGCTGAAATTTATTCCAATATAACTCTTCACAGATTCTCTTACAGCTCCAGAACTTCTCGTTTTAGTAGACTCACTACAGCTCTTTTCACAACAATAGAGCACAAAACAGCAGTTAAAAACTTGACAACACAACTGCTAAAATCGCTGCAAAAGACAATGCAATACTACTCTGAATGCTCACTGAGACACAGTATCTCAACTCAGTAATTCCAGTCAACTAACTGACTCAACTAACTCGGCCGACTTATATAGGAGTCAAACCTTCTTGAGACTTCTAGAGGTAGATATTTGGAGAACTTTCCAGATCGTAGTCGAAGAGTCCTATACATGTACATGGAGACCGAAAATGTCACTAAATGGTCGCCAAGTTTGGCGACAATTGGCGATTTCTCGCCAAATGTGGCGACAAAAATAAGTCGCCAAAACCGTCGCCAACTTGGCTCTATCTCGCCAATTTGGCGAGATTGCCATTACCATAATCTTAAATGCCCTGCTCCTTGTAAAACTCGCTTCCCAGCGTTATCTCTGTAAAACTCGTTGTCAAGCATTAAAAGACGCACATTGCGGGGAAGCAAAGTAAAGACGAACTATTGCACTGCCTTATGCGAAATGTACATAAATTTTCCTATTTACAAAATTAATACAACGAAATATTTACAAATATACAAAAATTCGTAACAATATTATATTTCACTAGGGGGCTCCCCCCCCCCCCCCCTGGATTGCTGAGCAATCCCCTTGTTTCGCGACGCGAACCAGACTCGATTCAATGTGAGGCATTTAAAATTTACCCCAGCAGAAAGCTATCTCATCTGCATAATCAATAAAATCTTTGAAAAGTGCTATTGTGCCATGAAACTGAAAACGTTTTAATATTTATGAAGAGCCAGAATACTTTGCACGTCATTATCCCACTGCTGTCGAGACGCGTTAAGCATGGACAGTGAGACAACGTAGTAGAAAGTTCTTGGAAAACAACAAAAAATAAACAGTATCGTACATATATTTAAAACAGATAAGTTATTTTAATGAGCAATTCAAAATCCAGGACTGGTTTGATACGAAGCGCCAAAATAATTAAAAGTTGCACATCGAAATTTCTTAACGAAGCAATATTAGCAATCGTATGTTTGCGTAATCCTTTTCGCGATACTTGAATAATAACAGTCAGATGGTTTAACCGCGGAGCTGAAGTTTTTATTCAATCGGTGTGATAAGTATTCAATCTTAATATTCTTAAAGGAAATTCAGAACTCAATTTTTATCGGCATGAATCCGGAAAACGTTAATTATAAATATGTTGTGGTTATCTGCATAATCCAAACAAATCTGGCATGTTTATATAAGAAAGAAAGTTTCCGGAATTGTAATCCAAAAGAAATGCATCACATCTTGCATGATCGTAAATATTAAATTAATACGTTTTAATTAGGCGATAATTTGTTTCTGTTTACTGTAAAAAAAAAAAAAAAAAAAATAGCGAATCCAAGTTGCTGGATATTGCCGGTTGTATTAACTAAATTTCGATAGATGTATTGTGATTGGCTGGATTGCTGAATTTGAAAATTCGTGCATAAAATAACATTTAGAAGATTTGTGATTGGATGTTTGAAGTCGTTGCCATTGTGCTCACAGAAATGCAGCCTATTTTGGGCGGCACGCTAGAGAATCTCTCTATATATAAGGCAAAGCCCTCACTCATCACTAATTCTCCCACTTCCCATATAGTCACAACTCTGAAAATCGGCACAAATATCAACAATGGTAAAAATAGAAAAAGTAAACTATTCCGATCTCGATTAACCCACTTTAAGGAGTTGAAAAGGGGTTAAACGTTCCAAACGAGGGACATTCGAATATCCTACTTCCCACATAGTCACAACTCTGAAAATCGGCACAAATATCAACAATGGTAAAAATAGAAGAAGTAAACTATTCCGATCTCGATTAACCCACTTTAAGGAGTTGAAAAGGGGTTAAACGTTCCAAACGAGGGACATTCGAATATCCTACTTCCCACATAGTCACAACTCTGAAAATCGGCACAAATATCAACAATGGTAAAAATAGAAAAAGTAAACTATTCCGATCTCGATTAACCCACTTTAAGGAGTTGAAAAGGGGTTAAACGTTCCAAACGAGGGACATTCGAATATCCTACTTCCCACATAGTCACAACTCTGAAAATCGGCACAAATATCAACAATGGTAAAAATAGAAAAAGTAAGCTATTCCGATCTCGATTAACCCACTTTAAGGAGTTGAAAAGGGGTTAAACGTTCCAAACGAGGGACATTCGAATATCCTACTTCCCACATAGTCACAACTCTGAAAATCGGCACAAATATCAACAATGGTAAAAATAGAAAAAGTAAACTATTCCGATCTCTATTAACCCATTTTAAGGAGTTGAAAAGGGGTTAAACGTTCCAAACGAGGGACATTCGAATATCCTACTTCCCACATAGTCACAACTCTGAAAATCGGCACAAATATCAACAATGGTAAAAATAGAAAAAGTAAACTATTCCGATCTCGATTAACCCACTTTAAGGAGTTGAAAAGGGGTTAAACGTTCCAAACGAGGGACATTCGAATATCCTACTTCCCACATAGTCACAACTCTGAAAATTGGCACAAATATCAACAATGGTAAAAATAGAAAAAGTAAACTATTCCGATCTCGATTAACCCACTTTAAGGAGTTGAAAAGGGGTTAAACGTTCCAAACGAGGGACATTCGAATATCCTACTTCCCACATAGTCACAACTCTGAAAATCGGCACAAATATCAACAATGGTAAAAATAGATAAAGTAAACTATTCCGATCTCGATTAACCCACTTTAAGGAGTTGAAAAGGGGTTAAACGTTCCAAACGAGGGACATTCGAATATCCTACTTCCCACATAGTCACAACTCTGAAAATCGGCACAAATATCAACAATGGTAAAAATAGAAAAAGTAAGCTATTCCGATCTCGATTAACCCACTTTAAGGAGTTGAAAAGGGGTTAAACGTTCCAAACGAGGGACATTCGAATATCCTACTTCCCACATAGTCACAACTCTGAAAATCGGCACAAATATCAACAATGGTAAAAATAGAAAAAGTAAACTATTCCGATCTCTATTAACCCACTTTAAGGAGTTGAAAAGGGGTTAAACGTTCCAAACGAGGGACATTCGAATATCCTACTTCCCACATAGTCACAACTCTGAAAATCGGCACAAATATCAACAATGGTAAAAATAGAAAAAGTAAACTATTCCGATCTCGATTAACCCACTTTAAGGAGTTGAAAAGGGGTTAAACGTTCCAAACGAGGGACATTCGAATATCCTACTTCCCACATAGTTATAACTCTGAAAATCGGCACAAATATCAACAATGGTAAAAATAGAAAAAGTAAACTATTCCGATCTCGATTAACCCACTTTAAGGAGTTGAAAAGGGGTTAAACGTTCCAAACGAGGGACATTCGAATATCCTACTTCCCACATAGTCACAACTCTGAAAATCGGCACAAATATCAACAATGGTAAAAATAGAAAAAGTAAACTATTCCGATCTCGATTAACCCACTTTAAGGAGTTGAAAAGGGGTTAAACGTTCCAAACGAGGGACATTCGAATATCCTACTTCCCACATAGTCACAACTCTGAAAATCGGCACAAATATCAACAATGGTAAAAATAGAAAAAGTAAACTATTCCGATCTCGATTAACCCACTTTAAGGAGTTGAAAAGGGGTTAAACGTTCCAAACGAGGGACATTCGAATATCCTACTTCCCACATAGTCACAACTCTGAAAATCGGCACAAATATCAACAATGGTAAAAATAGAAAAAGTAAACTATTCCGATCTCGATTAACCCACTTTAAGGAGTTGAAAAGGGGTTAAACGTTCCAAACGAGGGACATTCGAATATCCTACTTCCCACGTAGTCACAACTCTGAAAATCGGCACAAATATCAACAATGGTAAAAATAGAAAAAGTAAACTATTCCGATCTCTATTAACCCACTTTAAGGAGTTGAAAAGGGGTTAAACGTTCCAAACGAGGGACATTCGAATATCCTACTTCCCACATAGTCACAACTCTGAAAATCGGCACAAATATCAACAATGGTAAAAATAGAAAAAGTAAGCTATTCCGATCTCGATTAACCCACTTTAAGGAGTTGAAAAGGGGTTAAACGTTCCAAACGAGGGACATTCGAATATCCTACTTCCCACATAGTCACAACTCTGAAAATCGGCACAAATATCAACAATGGTAAAAATAGAAAAAGTAAGCTATTCCGATCTCGATTAACCCACTTTAAGGAGTTGAAAAGGGGTTAAACGTTCCAAACGAGGGACATTCGAATATCCTACTTCCCACATGTTCACAACTCTGAAATCTGGTGCAAGTATCAACAAAACAAACGTATAAAAAGTAAGCTATTCCGATCTCTATTTACCCACTCTAAGAGGTCAAAAAGGGGTTAAACGTTCCAAACGAGGGATATTCGAATGTACCACTTCCCATATGGTCACAACTCTAAAAATTGGTACAAATGTCAACAATGGTAAACATAGAAAAAGTAAGCTATTCCGATCTCGGGTGGATCAAGGGGTGGAAAAGGGGTTAAACGTTCCAAACGAGGAATATCCGAATGTTCCTCTTCCAATGTAGTCATTTTTCTGATATTTTTTGCAAATGTTAAAAAAATAAGTCATTCCAATATCGATTAACGAATTTTTAAGGGATGAAAAGACGACGCAACATTGAAACTATACGAGGATTAACTTAATGTCTCAATTCCAATACAGCTACTACTTTGAAATTTAGAACTAAGAGCAAACATAAACACAATAAACTATTCCAGTTTACTATTCACAATTATAAATTTCGTTTCAAATGTCAACAAAGGAAAGTTCCTATTTTGATAAATCAATTTGTCGGGATCGAAATGGGAGCAAACGTCTGAAGTGTAGAATACATGAATGTCTTTTGATCGCTAAAATGCTAATGGTAAAATTTCGTAGCGCAGCACGGGTATTCAGCTAGTTATCTATATAGATTACATTACATTAAATTAAAGAGGATGTGCATAAATTACGTGACACACAATTTTTACTCTCTCTCCCTCCCTACCCCCCTGTCACGTTAGAACGACCTCACACCACCAAAATTACGCCAATTTGCTGTCTCCTTCTTCAAAAGAAGGTATTTTTTAATTAATTTCAAAAATTAATAAAGAAATGTGTGGGATTTTGAAATTAACTCAGAAATAAGTCAAATTAACTTTCTTGGTCAAAATAATCTCGAATGACTGAAGTTAAATTTTTTAAACTTTAAATTATATTAGGAGTGTGGAACATCACACAACTTTCAATTGCACTATTATATTGACATGGATTGGTTTTATTTACCATTTTTAACTCCGGGATCCGGGTTTACTTGAGAAACAGTATCGTCTTTTCAGTTCTGGTTGGTCGTTTTCAGATTATCTAACGCCTTCAGCAACACGAGGGCTATAATGCGCCGAAACATTCATAATTTGACAAGCCAACATAAATTTACAAACACCCATGCCTTACACGGGACTCGGAACCCACAACCTCGCGGGCTAGAAGCTAACACGCTAACCACTATATACCGTTTGCTTGGCCTTTTCAGTTCTGGAGGGCATGGTAGATTTGTCGAGAAAATGTCGTCAAGAACAAAGTCAAATGAAAGAAGACATTAAAAAAGTGTAAATAACGAGATGATCAAGTAAAGCCAATTAATTGAAACAGTTTTTGCTATGCACGTTGCATAAACGGTATTTGCTGTATTGACTTTTTTTATTACTGTATTATTTTCTAAATGGGGGGGGGGGGCTGCCTCATATGGTGCTTGGGAAGGGAGGGGGGGTACCACTGCCCCTGAGAATGTTCTCTTACTAAGTTTGCGCCTTTTAAGATGTCCGAACTATATGCTCTGTCGCCAACAATCTTGGCAGGGCAATTATAGAAATGGGTTGATAGCCCAATGATGTCTGGATCATGCGGGTGGCCCTCTGACCTCCTTTCCTCACCTCGGACTTTGAGCACTCATTTGCCCTCTTCTTCAATTGTCCACATACCCCATCACTTTTCTTAAAATTTCTTATCACCCCTAGTAAACGAAAAAGAGGGAAATGTAGAAGCAATTGGAATTTAAACGCATTGGGCAAGTTAAAGAAGTCAAGACAATGAGGAACTTTCACGTTTTTTGGTTTTATTTTTAAATAAAAGTAGAGAAAAAATCATTAAAAACAATACCATTCTTTCAAAAATTTGAGCTCGGATAGATAGTTAAAAAAATATTTAGTTTTTCCCTTTGGAGATTTGGCGGCAAAAAAAAAAGCCACTTTTGCGTGAAATGTCAACGCGCAGATAATGAACCAGTCTAAAACCTGTTTTAGACGAGGAATGAGTAAGTTTCCTCCTTCGTTTTGCGACTTTATCTCTGCGTAACCACGTCACGGTTTTTTCATGCGTTTTTTGGTCACGTGACTTTTGCTTTGATTTCGGCTAATTTCAAACTCGATTTTTGATTGATTGAAAGCATAAAGATAAAAAAATAATTGCACTGCTCAAATATATTCGTTGGATAACACTAGAAAATACAAAAAATATTCATTTTCCTCACTTGGGCAAGTTCCTCATTACTTATATTGAATATTAAAAAAAAAAATTAAAAAAAAATGAACTCCCATACCGTACCGGCCCGTTTTTTACAGACACTGACCGGCCCGGTGATTGTACTGGCCAACCCTATGGCCAGTACGCTCCTGGGTCTTTGAGTGCAAAAGTGTCGGTTAGGAGCACTCCATGAGTCCGTGACAGCTAGAAACGTGCGCGTATAGGGGTATATTAAGACTTTTCTAATAATTCTTTATTAAAAATTTCTAATACCGTCCCGCCGACCAAACGGTATAGTGGTTAGCGTGATAGCTTCTAGACCGCGAGGTTGCGGGTTCCGAGTCCCGTGTTGGGCATGGGTGTTTGTAAATGTATGTTGGCTTGTCTAATGGCGAATGTTTCGGCGCATTATAGCCCTGGTGTTGCTGACGGCGCCAGATAATCTGAATACACTGTTAAAAAAATTTGTCCACCATGCACCAAAATTTGGTTCCCATTTAGCTGCCACCAACATTTGGTGCTTAGTTTCGCGATTTAATGGTGCTTACGGTCCGAGGTTGCACCATTAAATCGTGAAACTAAGCACCACATGTTGGTGGCAGCTAAATGGGAACCAATTTTTGGTGCAAGGTGGAACAAATTTTTTAACAGTGTACAACCAACCAACCTAACTGATACCGTCCCGTGTTTATACTGAATATTTTCCCCCATTATAAATTAGAAAATGAGGACAAAATTCCTATCACTCATTTGATACGAATGATATGACACATGTTTGGGGAAGCTTCGGGAATGTCTTTGGTCCATTGCTGAAATAGCTCGAAATGTAAGAAGGACAACGTTTCAACTCGTAGGACCCCCCCCCCCCCCTACTTTTTAGAACTCAATATTGTAGCTCAATTGTTTCCCAATTGTTTATTAATTTTGTAAAAAAATTTGCAAGTGTATTTAAACTTTTTAGTTTAACGAAAGTATAGTAGAACACAAAATTTTACAATTTGCAACATCTTTTCATCACATCGATATGTTACGAATATAACCACTGGCTTATCGAAGATCCGAAGGAGGAAAATTGGTTTCCAAAAGCGCCATCTATCGAACGGCCATTGCATATTTATAATAATTAATGTTTTAACCGTGATGGACTAATTATTTTGAAGGACTATTATTGTACTGTCATTGTGTTACGCCAAGTTTCAAGTTGATAGGACAATAGGTTGGTTGTATTGGAGATTTCTAGTGAAAGATGTTTACGGGGTTAGAGGAGAACACCAATCATAAGGAATCGGGTTAAAGATGAGATGCCGTATTTGATACCGTCGTGACAAAAAAGAAAGAGCGTAATTATCACGCTTCTTTTTTTTTTTGGAGAATAATAAAAACTTTTTAAGTGTGTGTGGGATTCTGATTCTATGATGGAATTGTTGCAGATCTGCGGATGCTGTTGCAGAATGTGGCAAATCAGGAATTGGTGCACCACCTGGGGACCCGATACGAGGTGGTGCACCCTCTCCAGGTAGGTCAAGACTGGGGAAGAAGACTGACCACTCGCACTACCAATGCAGACGGAACGGTGAGTCACTTAGTAACTATACTAGGATTCCTCTCTTTTTTTTTCTTCTTTTTTCTATTTGGACAGAACGCAATTTTGAAATGTTTTAACCCTTTGCACTCGTAATTATGCTTTAGAAAGTTAGCAAATAACTCGGAATTTTTTTTCATGATCAATAAAGATGAATTTTTTTTTGTGGAAATGTGCTCCAATTTAACTAGAAGGTTTACTATCCTTAAATCAAAAATTTAAAAATATAGCCCCTGAATACACCCCTTGACCTAGGATGGAAATGTGGCCGCATAGTATTTTATTTTTCAACGTGTCAAAACAATTTATTGAAACTACAAAGAATACTTAAGTATATTACACTACACAGCACTGACCCTTTACATTCCGCTGTCCCCTCTCAGGGGACATCGTAATCTAGCATATCACTCGGATGTGCCCTCTCAGGGGACATTAAAGTTTATTAGTGATTACGGAGAATTAACTTTTTCCAGGACAACTTTTTGAGAAATACATGTTTCCTTGAAGCTTTCTCTTGAAATGGCACAAGAAATCAAATCAAAATATGATAAAATTACCAAGATGTATAAAACATTTCAGCTGGGTTTTGTGTCAAAAGAGAACGTGAGAAGTGTTTTTTCACGACGGTCCGATCACTTTTCTGCGCCACTTGAAAGGAGCGATAAGGAGAGTTTGTCGATGGTTGGGTTTGTTGAAATTTACTTGCGCAAGGGCAACACTAGGGCTGAGCTGCTGGTAGCCGTCCAGAATGGTTCGGAATGCAAAAGGTTAAAAATCTAAGAAATGTAATAATATGAGCAAACTATATACACAATATTTAGGGGCGGAACGTAATGCCGGCACCTCCACCAAAGCAAATCAACTTAGAAATACTTCGAACAGAAATGCTTTGGTTAAGTTATCACAGTTTGCCCAATACAGATCTCTCATTTTTAAATCCCTTATATTAACTTCGATTTTATGGATGTATATATCATTCGCGGGAAAATATGCGGAGGTCTAATTAACCCATTTGCAGTAATCCAATCGGGCTGAAACTTGGCAGATAGATTCGATGACAAGGCATTCTATCAAATTTTAGAGTTGTAACTGTCACTAAAAGGTCGCTTTTACGGAATACTAATGAAACAACGTGCTGTCATCCAATCGTGTTAAAATGGCATTCAACCGATCATCGAGGGGAACTTTTTCCCGTTGCCAAAATTGTTTTAATAAATAAATAATAAAATCGTTTGAATCGGAAAAAATAAATGATATTTGCATGCGAGGGCATAAATTCACGTTCATTTTTAATAAATAAATTCTGAAACGTAATTGGCCACACATTTTGCTGATATTGATGTTTTTGATATATTTAAAATTAGACGCAAACACCAAGAACACGCTGTTTACAGATTCGGCGCTGTGTTAATGAATTTAAAAACTTGGCAATGTATATAAAGGGTTTATATTAAAAACTTTGTTTTTATGGGTTACTAAGCAATTATGTTATGGAAACTAGAAATGAAAGTTTTGCTTTTTTAGTTTTACCATTATATGCGACTCTACGAACCCATTCTCATGTGTTAATAAGCATTTTGAGTGCCCCTTGTTTAATGCCCCACTGCTCTTATGTTTTTTGAAACAAGCGTTTTTATGTCCAAGTGTAACTTTGTTTTTTACAGGTATCTCATCTTCATCAGACCTCCCTCTTGATAGAGACTTACGAACACAAATTGCAATTGGATCTCGAATTAAACACGTAAGCCATGTCATTTTTTTAAAAGTACTCTCATTATTTAAAAAAAAAACACAATAAACCTCGCATCCATTTCACAACTTTTATCCACTTTTTATTTTGGTTAAAAAAAAAAAAGTCTATAATTCTGAAGTACCTCTTGAAATAATGTTGTTGATTCGTTAAAATAACTTGTTGACAGTTGTTTGAATTTTTTTTTATTTTTTATCTTTCACCTTTCTAGAAACTTGTTCCCTTCCACTCTGGTGCAGTTGGTATATGATAAGGGTTCCCCGCCTCAAGCATTGCACGAGGTAATTTTTGCAATCATGAATTTTTCGTATTAGTCCGAGAGGCGACTGCAATTTTTGGACCCCATCGAACATCATTCTGAATTTTTTATAGAAATTGGAGAAAAGTGAGTAGATTACGAATCCACTGGTCTGCCGTGGCAAAAATGGCCGAAACTGATCAATAATCGACTTGGAATGAGTTGAACTAAAATCCGATTGCCAAATATGTCATAACTTGCCAAAAAGAGAACAAACTTATTCGTCTGACAACCCACTTCATTTTGATTTTCAATGAGAAAAAGCGCTAACGATTTCTGATCTTTGGCTGGGAAAACTTGTATCTTTTAAAAATAAGCCAAATTGGCGACATCAGTTACGTCGTAAGTGACGTAATATTTTTTGCCAACTTGGCTCAATTTTAATAGATGCAAGTAGACCGTCGCCAGATATCTGAATCGTCTGCAACCTTCTTAATTGAAATTTAAAGAGTGAGGGTTACCAAATAAAAAATAAATAAAAAAATGCTTATTATTTGGCAAGTTATGGCACATTCGGCAATTGGATTTAGTTCAACTTATTAAAAGTCGATTTTTGACCAGTTTCGGCCACTTTTGCCTCGGCAGACCAGTGGATTCGTAATCTACTCACTTTTCTCCAATTTCTATAAAAAAATCAGATTGATGTTCGATGGGGTCCAAAAATTGCAGTCGCCTCTCAGTCTATATGTTGTGTAATTTTTTCCCTTTATGCCAGTCAACCGAGTAGCCACTGCAAGTTTAGATACCGCATCGAACATCATTATGATCCGATTGGTTGCCAAATAATGTGCATTTTTTTTTTTTTTTTTTTTTAAATTTGGTAAGCCATCGCTCTTTAAATTTCAATTAAGAAAGTTGCAGACAAATCAGATATCTTACGTGACGGTTTACTTGCATCTTTTAAAATTGAGCCAATTGGCAATAAATATCTTCGTCACTGATGACGTAACTGATATCGCCAATTTGGCCTTCTTTTAAAATATGCAAGAAAACCGTCGCAAGAAATCAGATATCGTCTGCGGCCTTCCTCATTGAAGAAAGTGCGGCGGTAACCAGACGAAAAAGTGTGTTCACTTTTCGGCAAGTTATGATATATTTGGCAATTAGATTTAGTTCAACTCACTCAAAGTCGATTTTTGACCATTTTCGGCCATTTTTGTTAAGGCGGACCAATTGATTCGTAATTTATTAACTTTTCTCCACATTCTATAAAAAAAATTCAGAATGATGTTCGACGGGGTAAACTAAACTTGCAGTCAATCGCCTCTCAGTCTATAGATTCTCATCTTTGGGACTTATGTATGTATATTTATTAAAATCTAACTGGGGTTATCTGCCAATGTGTGTATAGAGTCTAGCTTTTGACATTTCTATCGCTAAAATGATCATGGCTAATGCAAAACCATAGTAAAAAAATTAACCTTTTCACACGTCGCCATCCCTTCGAAAAACAAACAAAAATTCCCCGTTAGTAATTTTTAAACTTTTTCCCCGTTAATAAATCCACCCCCTTCGAGAAAAAAAAAGATTTGTGTGCTGCCATCTGGCGGGAGGTTTTGGAACTGGTAACGAATTGTAATTGTAAGATTTTGGCTACCTGAAACAAAATTATATGTCGTATATTACTTGTGATTTAAATTTCAGAACTTTATGATTAGCGGAAGTTAATTTTTATACCTGGGTAGACTCACATAATCTCTTTATTTTATTAGTTTGAAGAAATAAGGCATACATTATAGATTTAAAGTATCATTTTGCATGCTCGAGACCGATATGGATAAACTCTTAACACTCTTGCACCGCATTTAATTTTGAAGGATTAAAAATAGAAAACGACCTAAGTACCAAAAAAAATCGAAAATCTTTTCTTTACTGAAAAATGTCCTAAATAGCAAGCTAAACAAAGTGGAGAACCGACAAAGTGCGAACTCCAGTAACAATAGTTCAAATTCAATCTGAAGCATGTACTTAAGCATTGCCTTAAGTACAAGATGCGATCATTTTTCGGCTCCCCTGAAAAATTTTCTTTTTTGGACTTGGGTCGTTTTCCATTTCTAGTCTTCATTTCTTTACGAGTATATACTGTCATCTACATTCAAAATTTTGAACTTAATAGATATTTTTTACAGCAGTATTCATATTAAGTGTAGTACCCATATTTGGGTCACCTACCTTAGGTAAAAGGTCACAATTCCTACTAACAACTCAATGACGAAATCATCAAATTGTTAAATTCTTTTCTTTTAGCTTCCGGAGAACTGCTACTATCACGCGAAAGTTAAGAACTATCCCAAAGCATCAGCAGCTTTTTATACTTGCCACGGATTTAGGTAAGAACACTTCAACACAAAGAAACCATTTAGAACCATTCCATGACACTTAAAGTAATATAAGTTTCCGAAAATATTTATGGATTTTTTAAAAAATATATTTCTAATTTATCTATCGTCTTGTTTTTACATCATTTTGATTGTTAGATTTGATAGTGTTTGTTAATTTTTAAGCTTTTCAGTTTTAATTTATTTAGATTGTTAACATTTTAGCTTAGTATAATAAATACGCTTTAAATAAGTATGCGCTATACTAAATTTCAACTTAACTTGACATCACTAGACGGTAGATCGTCACAGTGCTCATAGGCATTTAATCCATTTTGGCGACGTGAAAGCATAATGTTCGCCAAACCACAACCCTGTAGAGAACAAAAGGCTGTAAGGTTTTGGCGATAATTATGTCTTCACTCCGCTAAAATGGATTAGTTGCCTATGAGCACGGTGAAGATCTATCGTCTAGTGATGTCAAGTTAAGTTGAAGTTTAGTATAGATGATTTAAATTTTAGAATGAAGAAAATATTTGTAAGTTCAAAACGGGTCATGTTGGCAAAAATTATAGGACACGTGTTAAAAAAATAGATTTTTTTTTTTGTGCCTAAAAAGTGATTTACTAATTTTCCTATAATGTTCAACATGTAAAGTGAACTTCCTTGGAATGCCACATTTTCAATTATTGGTGGATATTTAAAATTGATATTTATTTATTTTTAAACCCCCTTTGTATTAATGTTTGTGGTGGGAGAAAAAAATCTTGGATCACTATAATTAAATCACAAATCGTTATCCTATTGAGTTGAAATTGGACAGATAGATTCGTTGTGGATGAAAAAGCATTATATAGTGTTTTTTTTTTTTTTTAAGGGTTAGATTTTTTTAAAGGGTTAGTGTCAATGTAGTGGATGTTTTCTTTTTAAGGGCCAAACTCTACGAAAATTTCTGATCGCAAAACCGCTTGAATAAGTTACAATTGCGCATAATAGTCGACAAAGCATACTTGGGGACCAGACCAGCACGAGATTTTAAAACAGAAAATTACTTTATTAAAACAGAAAATTACTTTATTAAAACTGAAAGTGCATAACAAATTATGTGAGAGATAAAGTTACTTGGGATTCAAACAATGGATGGATGTAGATTCCGGTAAATTAGAAAGCGTAACATCGCTGAAATGGCAGAGGTGATTCTCGGATACGTTCTTACGCGAATTATTCACGGAAGGAAATGTATTTCTGAAATCGACACAGCTTAAACCAGTCCACTCCGGTGCAATGAAGTGAAGTTGGACACAAGGATAAGTCAGGATTATCGATATATGTAGATAAACAACTGGATAGACTGCTTAAAGCCCGATTTACACGCTACCACTCGGACCTCCAGTATAGATCGTCAGTTCTGTGACGTCAGCTAGGCGACCGTTGCGCCGTCTATCGGTGATCATGGGAGAGAGCACGTGATTGGTTGATCGGAGTCGCCGGTGCCAGTAAATAGAAAATGTTTGGTTTTACTGGAACCAGAAGCCTGGTGACGTCACATGACTGGCGATCTAAACTAGAACCTCGACTGGTAGCGTGTAAATCCGGCTTAACGCTGGAGAAATGAAGCCGTTGCCAGATCGTTGGGTGGACAAAAAAAAATACGGATTGCCGAGAATTGAAAATCAAATCTTGGGTTGTACTCAGCAAAAATGTCAATATCAGACCTTAATTAGTAATAATGTGCAAAAAAAAAAATATCTCTAGGACTCTACAAGGTTTCCATCGATATAAATAAACAACTGGATAGACTGCTTAACGCTGGGAAAATGAAGCCGTTGCCAGATCGTTGGGTGGACAAAAAAATACGGATTGCCGAGGATTGAAAATAAAATGTTGGGTTGTACACAGCAGAAATGTCAATAGTAGACCTTAATTAGTAATAATGTGAAAAAAAATATATACTCTAGCATTTTACAAGGTTTTTCGCATTTCCATCCAACTATAAAAGTGAACTGTGATTGGTTAATCTTCCCACCAGCTACGCAATCCCCTGCACGTTTTTCTCTTTTCATTGACAATGGAGCAGTCTATCCAGTTGTTTATCTATATCGATGAAGGTTTCTCACATTCCTACCCAACTATAAAAGTGAACTGTGATTGGTTAATCGTCCCCCCCATCATCATCAACCACCGGCGCGTGTTTCCTCTTGCGTTGACATCGGAGCAGTCTATTCAGTTGCTTATCTATATCGATAGTCAGGATTACTGTGACGTCATTGCGGTTGCGCAGTGGGACGGGCTGTTCACCACACTTAACAAATGCTTTGTTGTTACGGACTAGTTTGTTTGACTTCAGGTATCATTTCCCTATGATCGCAGTGGATTACATTTTCTGAAGACCTGTTGACCACTTCGAGTGAAGAAGGAGAGGGGGGGGGGGGAGAGATGTTTTATTTCGACCACTTTGTAGAACAGGATCTAAATTTTAAATCTACTAAGATAAGATATACCATGCGGTTAAATCCATGGACAGGCAGAGTAGTTAAACAGGAGGTTGTGAATACATTCGAACTAGACTAGTTCCCAGTGTTAAATTTTAGATTGAAAATTAGCTTCTTAATGTGTATCACGCATTATTATTTAAAAACAAAAAATACTTTGAGAATTATCAATGTTTGGTTTAATTTGGAATTTCCGACAGTCTATTTCTGCCACTTACAAAAGTGCTTTACACAGCCATATACGTAATTTTGAGCATCTAGAAGAATACGAAATCGAAATTTTCTAGTGTAAAACCCTTCTCTCCAACTTCTCCACAATTATCAAAGAAAATCATAAGGGAAAAAAAAACTTACGTGAACAATAAGAACTTTATTCCATTGCGAATAACCATTGCCACTCACAGAACAAAAACCTAAATCGAAACAAATTGTGCAAACGATAAAAATTAAATAAGTGACAATCGATATAAAAATTAAATAATAAATACGACCTGACTTTTAACATCCGGCTTCATTATTTAATAATAGTACGGCAAAGAGCAATCAGAGTCCGTTTTTCTAAATTCTAAATTCAGAAAAGCTGATTTAAAGTTTCAAGTCTCAGGCGCTTGTATCAGGGTTGAGGTAAATGCTGGCTCAAAATCTCACGTACCATGATGTTTATTTGTCAGACGACTCCGCGTGGTTGAACTATCTGCTCAGATGGCGGGAAAACCTCGGTTTCGAATTTTTGATTTTTTGAAAATTTGACTGATCGTTCTTTGCTGTTTCTTTGTTATCCTCTACTCACAATGTTTGTTTTCAGGGGAATAATAGTTCTGGAGAATCGCGTGTTTCTTTTGCATCCACTACATGGAAATCATTCGGTAAGTAAGCTTTACCCTCTCATCCTACATGCTTTATTAAAAGAGCGTTCTCATACAGAAATACACGACATTGAATGTAGTGACTGTAGAATAGTCTTTAAAAGGAATCCAAAAATTTATAAATAATCGATTTTGAGTTTATTGTTGTTTATCAAAATTTAAATTCTCCCCTTTAAAAAGATACCTCATTTGTAATAATACCTCAAATAGAAGTATTTTTAATAATTTTTTTTTGAAGACAAAATTGGTAACTATTAAGTGTAAGAAAGTTTTCTTTAAAATGCGTTTTTCTCGAAACTACATTTTTCATTATTCATGTACCTTTTTCTCAGAAACTGCACGAACTATCTTCCTGAGTTTTTTACCACTTATTCTTTTTAAGTACCTGTATATACTGAAGTGAAATTTTGTTATTTTAAAAATATTTTTTGTTTTTTGGCTTTTTTCAGCAAAAAAAACTTTTGATTTTCACCAAATTTGAGCGACTTTCACAAAAATTCCTTTAAAAAAAAAAAAAAAAAAAAAAAAAAAAGTAAATGACTCATTATCAAGAGCTAGCTTCAGTAGAATAACAAGTGTCTGCTAAATGCACTGAAAAAAAATTAGGCTTCTATGTCAAATACTTTCTGAGAAAAAGGTATATGAAACATGCCAAATTAACTTTACGGGTATAGAGGGTACCAACTCCCCTTTAATCAGATGTCGCTTTCAAGCTCTTAAAAACACGTGGTAACTCTTATATTTATATTACCAAAAAGCGCATTAGCTCTAAAGCGTATGCAGCTTTCATGTGCGGGCGACGGGCCTCGATCGCGAGACCATTGAATCTCTCGAGACAGATGCTTTAACCGCTGTGCAAAAGAGTACTCCAATACACAGAAGCTTTATCTGTTATTTGAGGTCGCCACACAGCCTCCTCCCAGCGACGAAGGAGCGATACTGTTGATCAACGTCTGATCGGAGTTGGAGTTTTGGGATGCTTGTTGCATCGTTGTGTCCGCTTGTTGCGGTGTTGCACGCGAGTTGCGTATGTGATCGCTTGTTGCGATGAAGTTTCTCCTTTTCAGAAGCGCCGATAGATGGCAGCATTATTCGTTTTAGTCCGGGTCATCATTAAAGCGTGTGCGGCTTTTAATTGCGGGCGACGGGCCTCGATCACGGGACCATTGAATCTCGAGACAGATGCTTTACCGCTGTGCAAAAGAGTACTCCAGTGTGCAGAAGCTTTATCTGTTATTTGAGGTCGCCACAGCTCTTTCGAACAAAATAATGTATATTCCGAAGATAATTAAAAAAACTAAAAAAATACGCTTTTATAGAAAAGTGAACTAAAAAGTAAAAATAATTTTAAATAAGTTTGAAATAAGAATAGAGTGATTAACAAGAAATATTTATTTTATCGTAAAAAAGCGTGGGGTGCTTTTTAAGATATTTTCAACAATTGACATCAAGCACCATACGCTTTTTTACGATAAAATAAATATTTCTTGTTAATCACTCTATTCTTATTTCAAACTTATTTAAAATTATTTTCTACTTTTTAGTTCACTTTTCTATAAAAGCGTATTTTTTTAGTTTTTTAAACTATTCATTATTTTCTACTTTTTAGTTTGGTTTTCTATTAAAGCGAGTTTTTTTAGTTTTTAAACTATTAATTATTTTTTCTGTAAACTATAATTTTTTTTTTTAGTTTGTGTATAAAACTCTCCAGTTGTTTCTGCCAATAGTCACATACATGTCTCAAATTTAAGTCATGTGTATGCCTTAGTACACACCGTATTACTTGGCACACAACACTACCGTGTCTCTGAATATGAAAAATCACTAATCCTGAAGATCCTGGTAAGGATAATGCGACTAAAAAAAACACGCTTTGTATAACTGTCGTTCAAACGACAAATCTTTCAAACGGCACACCAGGGTTCGATTCCGGAGAAGGTTGGTTGGTAGGAATTTAACGGCGCAAGGGCAACACGAGTTAATCCTTGTGATAAAGCGACAAACTTATTGAATTGTCATCGGTCCTTAATAAGTATGCCAAATTTCGAGTTAATCCGACGTTTTGAAGGGGGTCAAAATCATGTTCAAAGATTCCGTTACATACATACATCTGAAGCTAATAAAAGCGTATTAAAAACCAATAACCTCGCAACTTCGAGAGGAAGTCCTATAGTAAGGATCATTCCCTATACTCGCTATGTTACAGTCTTCTATCCCAGTGCATTTAGAGACTACTTTATACAACCACCTTCACATTTGGTGACGAAAATTACCACTGAATGAAATGACATAAATTAAAAACTGGGAAATAGCGTCTAATATATTTAATTTTGTATTTGAAATCCTTACGTCAATACATATGCAGTCACTGAGCTAAAGAACTAAGACTGGAGTACGGACTCCGCGAGCCGACCTCATCACACCCCATTCCGAAGTGCAAATCCGGGGAAATGTTTCTTCGCGTCTTATAACAGTGAAGGAAAAAGAAAGTTGAGTTATTTATGAAATTTCAAGTTCAAGCGTTTATATTTAGTTATTAAAAAAATTCATTTAAACTAAAATAAGAACCTTAGCGTTTTATATTAAGAGTAGAGTCACTGATGTATCTTAATAAGTACCTATTTAAGTAATGTTGTTGAGTATATTATGTATTAAAGCGTCTTGAAATAATGAGGCAATTTAAATAAGAGAAAAACTTTATTGTATTACTACTGTAATATGTATGCTGTAAGACATTAAACGTTATACCCCTGCTTGTGCAAAATATTTGAAACTCTAAAACGGATAGCAATTCATTCATTGAGTTTTTATAATTTTTTTAGCTAGAGAAGTTTGAAAATAGCTAATTTGGAAGACATGCTTTTGAAAATTGTATTCATTTAATTTTTACACAATGATTCAATAAAACTAAAACGTCCAGAAATTCACACAAGCATTTCATTAAAATCCTTATTATCCCTATTATGTGTCATATCTGAAATATTTACATTTAAAGTGATGTTTTAATTTTCATTTTTAATAGATGGACATTAAAGGAAAGCAATTTATGTCATTTCATTCAGTGATTTTTTTTTCGTACCTACTCGGCAAATGCCAAGGTTTTACTGAAAGTAGTTTCTAAATGCACTGGGCTAAAATATTCTAACAGAGTGAGAATATGGAATGAACTTTACTATGACTTCCTTTTAAGAAACGATAAAAAAAATTCTCTAAAATCTCACTTCAGGCATACGCAGCCGTGCTTAATTATCGCTTAGAATTTATGTTAAACATAAATATGATGAATGAGTGTGAGTGTAATAATTAATATGGAAATCCTCAAATTGTAAAATTCTATATTAAAAAGAAGTCAGGAAAACACTACGCTTCAATTTCATTATTTTCCTTTTTTTTTTTTTTATGGTATTACTATTCAATTTCATTATTAACATTGTTTTCAAAAGCGAATTAAAAGATTTTAAATCTAGAAAAAGTCCTAATTAATCTAACAAAAAGCCAGTTCGCTATCGTCAATCGTTTTTATGTTGGGGCTTTAACGATTGTCTATTTTTTTTTTTGTATGTTTTTCGATTGCATTAATCTTGCATAGAGTAATTAATGAGGTATCATATTTCTTTTAATAATGTTTTTTTTTTCTCTTATCCTTCGATTAAAAAGAATCATTGTCCCAATTCAGTGAAGCGGATCAAATATTTGATTCTGTTCTTGCGGCAAACATAAACCTACTAATGAGCAGTGGATATTGATGAGTATATCCACCTAATGCGTCTGACTTTTAAAAAATGCGTTCGACGAAAAACTTATTTTTTCCAGGTAAGAATGATATAAAAAAAAAAGGTGATTTTAAAAAATATGTCACGCTTTAAAAAAAAAAAAAAGCAGTGAAAAGTTTCTGGAATCATGGCGGAAAAAATTTATTTCTGTCGCGTTTTCAATGACTTTCTTCCTTTGTATTGAAAATGTTTTTTTTTTTTTTTTGTTTTTGTATTTTTAGAAAAATTATTATAAAGTAGCACTTTTGATTGGTTTTAATTTAGAAAAGGGTTTTTTTTTTTTTTTTTTTTTTTTTTTTTAAATTTAAAAAGTAAAAAACTTTTACTATTATAGAATTTGATAAAATAAAATGGTGTTGAGGTTATGTATTGGTGATAATAGATGAATTTGGTATCGGTAGGCACAGAATGGAGTGCAATGATTAGATATGTGTTGCACTATAGTCTAATACTACTGCAATTTTTATATAATTTTTAAGCTTTAATATTTCCTTACCAGTTCATATTTCTTTTACTGCACTATTTTAATTGTTTATCCGTCTTGTGCAGATTTTTATGACACTCTGTACTCAACCATCGATATAGATAAACAACTGGATTGACTGCTCCATTGTCAATGCAAAGAGGAAAACGCGCCGGGGATTGCGAAGCTGGTGGGAAGATTAACCAATCACAGTTCACTTTTATAGTTGGATGGAAATGAGAAAAACCTTGTAAAATGCTAGAGTATATATTTTGTTGCATATTATTGCTAATTAAGGTCTACTATTGATATTTCTGCTGTGTACAACCCAAAATTTTATTTTCAATCTTCTGCAATCCGTATTTTTTATCCCACCAATTGCATCTGGCAACGGCTTCATTTTCTCAGCGTTAAACAGTCTATCCAGTTGTTTATTTATATCGATGTACTCAACACGATTGGGTGTTACAACAAGTGCCATTTTTCAAATTGTATGCATAGTAATATTGGGTGAACAAATAAATTTCCGCCTTTTTCTATCTAAAATTAGGACTTCATTCTGAAAGAATGATACATTACGTTTTATTCAAAGTATTGTTCATAACTAGCCACTACTTTTTCCCCTCTTCCTGGTAGCATTCCACGTCGGAAGAACTCTTCATCTTTTGAGGCTATCCACGAATCGATCTGATTTTTAGTACCTTCATATGATGTAAAGAACTGCGTTGACAGGCCATGTGTAATCGACCGTAACAAGAGAAAATCGGAAAGGACAATGTTTTAGGAATACGGCACGTGGGGTAGGACTTCCCAATCAAGTGTTTCCAAATAGGTTTCGACCGACAAAGCAACATACGGACGAGCTTTATATGTAGGAGAATAATTTTGTCGTGTTTGGAGTAGTAATGAGTAGAACCCGACGCCAAGCTGATCTCGCCAAATGCACATCATGAGTTTTTTTAATGAATACCTGGTAAAGCTGTCGAAGCATAGCTAGATAGTTCCCATGATTTTTTCTTCTTAGGGTTATCGTAGTGGATCTACTTTTCAATCACCAGTAACTCTACGATGCAAAAAAAACAAAAAACCTCTCTTTGATACCTGGCAAGCAGCATTTCACACGTGCAAAATCGGAACTCAACGTCTATAGGCTTCAGTCCATATGGTACCCAATTTCCTTGTTTTTGAATCACTCCCAATTCTAATGTAAGTGCAAATTCTTCTTGCGTTTGGCTTTGAATCTTCCGCCTATAATGTTTCCAAATTGCGTGTCTTCGTACACTTTAGGCCTTCCACTACGTTCTTTGTTTTCTACGTAAGACTCAACGTTTTTGAACTTTTGAAACCATTCACGACAACTTCTCTCACTTAAAGCAGTCTCACCATATACTTCTACAAGCAATCAATGCAGATTTCTTCAAATTAAAGAGGTAAATCAAAAGTTCCCGCAAATGACACTTATTCGGCACAAAATTTGACATTTTCACACGAACAAAATTATGTGATGCTGATACGGAGTCCCTAATACTTCAAGCCGACCAAACGGTATAGTGGTTAGCGGGCTAGCTTCTAGACCGCGAGGTTGCGGGTTCCGAGTCCCGTGTTAGGCATGGGTGTTTGTAAATGTATGTTGGCTTGACGAATGACGAATGTTTCGGCACATTATAGCCCTCGTGTTGTTGACGGTGCCAGATAATCTGAAAGCAACCAACCAACCCTAATACTTCAAGGTTATGTTGTCGCCAATTGTCCAAACTTATGGTATTACGTTTTTGCACCTAGTAATTTCAACATAACCTTCTGATGGAGCTATTTGTTTTCAAACGGTGAAAACTTATTTGTACTCCCAATAATATATAATGGTGTTTATTGCATCTTTTAAATGAACTTTTTATTGAGAAGTCAATCAAATGCTTTAATTTTTATTGTTAAGTGTTCAATTGATTTATTAAATTATTTTACACTCCCTGTTCAATGTATTGGAAACCCACTTATATTTTGACAAATGGTTAAATACGAATAAGGCTATGCAAAA
This sequence comes from Linyphia triangularis, assembly GCA_963978545.1. Taxonomy (NCBI): domain Eukaryota; kingdom Metazoa; phylum Arthropoda; class Arachnida; order Araneae; family Linyphiidae; genus Linyphia; species Linyphia triangularis. Next base: position 86,064,142 of record OZ021729.1, on the reverse strand, counting down.
TCCTTCGTAGCTTGCAAGCGAAAAGTTTGTATAAGTACGTTCATTTTACAAGATATAAAGCAGAATGGCAAATTTTGCAGAATTTTTAAACCGTTGTAAAATTATTTCATTAGTTTAGATGGGACCACGATTTTAAAAACGAAATAACACACTGAGTTCTCGAAAGTTGCTATTTCGAATCTGATTGGAAATTGGAAACAGAACTCACGTAGTCCTCGAAAAAAAGAACGAAACAAAAAATTCATCATAATTTTTATCCTCGTCTTCACTTATAGATAAAAAAAATAATAATAATAGAAAAAAATTTAAAAAAATAGAAAATTACTTTTCCTTGTTGCAAGTATCCCAACTATCAAATACACTAACAAGTAGCAAATGTAACGATATTATTTATCTACCTTATATAGGACTGGTTAGAGCATATTTGGAGTATACAGTGCAATTCTGGTCACCTCATATGAGGAAGGATATTGTATTGTTGCGTGGATGGGTTCGAAAGATTTGAAGCCAAAGCAGATCACAACTTACAGAAATTTATTCCAATATAACTCTTCACAGATTCCATGACAACTCCAGAACTTCTCGTTCTAGTAGACACAATACAGCTCTTTTCACAACAATAGAGTACAAAACAGCAGTTAAAAACTTTACAACACAACTGCTAAATCACTGCGATACAGTTCGCTTTAGAACTACTCAGAATGTTCACTGAGACTCAGTAATTCCAGTCAACTAACTGACTAACCTCAGTCAACTCGGGCTTATATAGGGGAGAACTTCTTGAAATTTCTAGAGGTAGATATTTGGAGAACTTTCCAGATCGTAGTCGAAAAGTCCTATACATATACATGGGGACCGAAAATGTCGCCAATTAATCGACAAATTTGGCGACAAAAATTAGTCGCCAAAACCGTCGCCAATTTGGCGAGATTGCTATTACCATAATGTTAAATGCTCTGCTCCTTGTAAAACTCGCTTCCCAGCGTTATCTCTGTAAAACTCGTTATCAAGCGTTAAGACTCATATTGCCGGGAAGCCAACTTAAGACGAACTATTGCACTGCATTATGCAAAATGTACATAAATTTTCCTATATACAAAATTAACTCTACGAAATATTTACAAATATACAAAAATTCGTAACAGTATTGTTGGAAAAGGTTCAGAGTAGAGCAACAAACATGATACAGGGAAACTTGGCATTGAATTGTGGTGTTAGATTGAAGTAATCTCAGTATGTATAACATTGGAAGAAAGAAGTCAAGAGGGAATTTGATTTAGTAGTTGTTTGAATTTATCAAACAGGGTGATTTCAAGGGATTTAGAGTTCAATACGAGATACAGGACAAGAGGTCATGCAAATAAGGCATTTAAGTCGCATTTTAACTCGGAGTATAGGAAACATTATTTTTACAATAGAATGATAGATGACTGGAACAATCTGCCAGAACGCATCGTAAATAGAGGCTGCAAGTGGTGACTTCAAATTGAATCTAAACAATATGCGTATTTTTAAATGAACTCCCATTGAGTAAAGTTTGTTTCATAATTAAAACTTATCCAGTCAGGAACATTTGAGCAATTGAAATCTTGTAAATATAAATATAACTAGCTGAATACCCGTGCTGCGCTACGAAATTTTACCATTAGCATTTTAGCGATCAAAAGACATTCATGTATTCTACACTTCAGACGTTTGCTCCCTTTTCGATCCCGACAAATTGATTTATCAAAATAGGAACTTTCCTTTGTTGACATTTTAAACGATATTTATAATTGTGAATAGTAAACTGGAATAGTTTATTGTGTTGATGTTTGCTCTTAGTTCTAAATTTCAAAGTAGTAGCTGTATTGGAATTAAGTTAATTAGACATTAAGTTAATCCTCGTATAGTTTCAATGTTGCGTCGTCTTTTCATCCCTTAAAAATATCGATATTGGAATGACTTATTTTTTAACATTTGCAAAAAAATATCAGAAAAATGACTACATTGGAAGAGGAACATTCGGATATCCCTCGTTTGGAACATTTAACCCCTTTTCGACCCCTTAAAGTTGGTTAATCGAGAACAGAATAGCTTACTTTTTCTATGTTTAATCTTTTTTGACATTTGTACCAAATTTCCGAGTTGTGACCATATGGGAAGTGGTACATTCGAATATTCCTCGTTTGGAACGTTTAACCCCTTTTCCACCCCTTGATCCACCGGATATCGGAATAGTTTACTTTTTCTGCGTTTGTCTATATTGATATTCACACCAGTTTTCAGAATTATGAAAATATGAGAAGTAGGACATTCGAATATATCGCTCGTTTGGAACGTTTAACCCCTTTTTGACCTCTTAAAGTGGGTTAATCGAGATCGGAATAGCTTACTTTTTCTATGTTTACCATTGTTGATATTTGTGCCGATTTTCAGAGTTGTGACTATGTGGGAAGTAGGATTTTCGAATGTCCCCCGTTTGGAACGTTTAACCCCTTTTCGACCCCTTAAAGTGGGTTAATCGAGATCGGAATAGTTTACTTTTTCTATTTTTACCATTGTTGATATTTGTGCCGATTTTCAGAGTTGTGACTATGTGGGAAGTAGGATTTTCGAATGTCCCCCGTTTGGAACGTTTAACACCTTTTCGACCCCTTAAAGTGTGTTAATCGAGATCGGAATAGTTTACTTTTTCTATTTTTACCATTGTTGATATTTGTGCCGATTTTCAGAGTTGTGACTATGTGGGAAGTGGGATTTTCGAATGTCCCCCGTTTGGAACGTTTGACCCCTTTTCGACCCCTTAAAGTGGGTTAATCGAGATCGGAATAGTTTACTTTTTCTATTTTTACCATTGTTGATATTTGTGCCGATTTTCAGAGTTGTGACTATGTGGGAAGTAGGATTTTCGAATGTCCCCCGTTTGGAACGTTTGACCCCTTTTCGACCCCTTAAAGTGTGTTAATCGAGATCGGAATAGTTTACTTTTTCTATTTTTACCATTGTTGATATTTGTGCCGATTTTCAGAGTTGTGACTATGTGGGAAGTAGGATTTTCGAATGTCCCCCGTTTGGAACGTTTGACCCCTTTTCGACCCCTTAAAGTGTGTTAATCGAGATCGGAATAGTTTACTTTTTCTATTTTTACCATTGTTGATATTTGTGCCGATTTTCAGAGTTGTGACTATGTGGGAAGTAGAATTTTCGAATGTCCCCCGTTTGGAACGTTTAACCCCTTTTCGACCCCTTAAAGTGGGTTAATCGAGATCGGAATAGTTTACTTTTTCTATTTTTACCATTGTTGATATTTGTGCCGATTTTCAGAGTTGTGACTATGTGGGAAGTAGGATTTTCGAATGTCCACCGTTTGGAACGTTTAACCCCTTTTCGACCCCTTAAAGTGGGTTAATCGAGATCGGAATAGTTTACTTTTTCTATTTTTACCATTGTTGATATTTGTGCCGATTTTCAGAGTTGTGACTATGTGGGAAGTAGGATTTTCGAATGTCCCCCGTTTGGAACGTTTGACCCCTTTTCGACCCCTTAAAGTGTGTTAATCGAGATCGGAATAGTTTACTTTTTCTATTTTTACCATTGTTGATATTTGTGCCGATTTTCAGAGTTGTGACTATGTGGGAAGTAGGATTTTCGAATGTCCCCCGTTTGGAACGTTTGACCCCTTTTCGACCCCTTAAAGTGTGTTAATCGAGATCGGAATAGTTTACTTTTTCTATTTTTACCATTGTTGATATTTGTGCCGATTTTCAGAGTTGTGACTATGTGGGAAGTAGGATTTTCGAATGTCCCCCGTTTGGAACATTTGACCCCTTTTCGACCCCTTAAAGTGTGTTAATCGAGATCGGAATAGTTTACTTTTTCTTTTTTTACCATTGTTGATATTTGTGCCGATTTTCAGAGTTGTGACTATGTGGGAAGTAGGATTTTCGAATGTCCCCCGTTTGGAACGTTTGACCCCTTTTCGACCCCTTAAAGTGTGTTAATCGAGATCGGAATAGTTTACTTTTTCTATTTTTACCATTGTTGATATTTGTGCCGATTTTCAGAGTTGTGACTATGTGGGAAGTAGGATTTTCGAATGTCCCCCGTTTGGAACGTTTGACCCCTTTTCGACCCCTTAAAGTGGGTTAATCGAGATCGGAATAGTTTACTTTTTCTATTTTTACCATTGTTGATATTTGTGCCGATTTTCAGAGTTGTGACTATGTGGGAAGTAGGATTTTCGAATGTCCCCCGTTTGGAACGTTTGACCCCTTTTCGACCCCTTAAAGTGGGTTAATCGAGATCGGAATAGTTTACTTTTTCTATTTTTACCATTGTTGATATTTGTGCCGATTTTCAGAGTTGTGACTATGTGGGAAGTAGGATTTTCGAATGTCCCCCGTTTGGAACGTTTGACCCCTTTTCGACCCCTTAAAGTGGGTTAATCGAGATCGGAATAGTTTACTTTTTCTATTTTTACCATTGTTGATATTTGTGCCGATTTTCAGAGTTGTGACTATGTGGGAAGTAGGATTTTCGAATGTCCCCCGTTTGGAACGTTTGACCCCTTTTCGACCCCTTAAAGTGTGTTAATCGAGATCGGAATAGCTTACTTTTTCTATGTTTACCATTGTTGATATTTGTGCCGATTTTCAGAGTTGTGACTATGTGGGAAGTGGGAGAATTAGTGATGAGTGAGTCAGTGAGTCAGTCAGTGAGTGAGTGAGTGAGTGAGTGAGTGAGTGAGTGAGGGCTTTGCCTTATATATATAGAGAAGATAATACCGTTATTAGTTGACATTCTTAAAATAACTTTGTTTTTTATGTTAACATGTACAACACATCGGGCAACATAATTAACTATTGTGCCGCTGTAGCATGTGTTTAAAAAAAAAATCACAATTTTTTATTTTTTTTATACCAAATTCTTAAATTTTGTTTTAAAATAAAAAATAAAATAAAAACTGAGCAAAAAAACTGTCCAATATTGTGAGAACCTCAACATTTAATTGATTTTAAATTCCCCGCTGAACACATTATATCTTTACCGCAAGTACAAAATGTCAACAAAAAATATGAGGAATTTAAACCATATAAAAACAAAATTATGTTTAAAAAGCATCCACGGAAAAATAAAACTTGCCATTTATACAAATACAAAGTTTTGAATGCTCAAATATTGCTGGTTCAACTTCAATTACGAATCCAACTTGAGTTGGGAGTTATTGAACAAATACATAGAATGTAGCATAGCAACGAATTGCTTAGACTCAATTGATGACGTCACACTTGAAGCCTCAATTACATCGGAGTTCTTAAAAGACAGCTAGATCCCATGCTGTGTTCAAAAGTGGACCAACCCGCATGGATCCTTGCGCCTGAAGTTGGTCATTATTTTTGCGCTAATCTGAACCTAAAGCCCAAGGGTATTGTGTTTTCAATCACTCAAAAGTGTGGTCTGGTGTCCGTCCTCGCCTAATGTTTGGGCATGCGCAGTAAAAAGGCATTGTGTGGGCATGCGCCAGCTTGTATAGAAAGAGATGTATTCTGATGTTGTTCGGTTGTATTGATGTATCGATGTTTTGTTAAACGCAAATAAAAAAAAAAAACACTTTATAATGGACTTGAGGCCTTTGCTGTACATCGACACTAAGCCGATTATTTCATTCTAAAATTTTTTATACATCTTCTATTAATAGAATGAGAGGATTTCAGGCGCCAATAAAGTGGGAGAAGAGGTTTTTGTATTTAAATCCGAAAAACATTTAAAAAGTTCTCTTGTAGAAAACATCCGCACCTCTGATTCTATAATTTTGCGCGTTACCCGCAAAGTGGTTTTCTTCTTTGCTTTCCTCCCCCCCCCCCCACACAAAAAAAAATCCTATTTTGTGGACAATGTGTAGCGTCCTAATCCGGCCTCTTTTCTGGTTGCATACCAACATTTTGATTACGAGCCATTCAAGTTATATACAAGAATTTTGCATTACCACTCTTGCGCGTAGGGTTTCCATATCATTGGTGTGTTATTCGGTTAATTTTTACTGTTCTATTTTCCTTTAGGATAATTCGCCGCATCTTTTGTATCACTTTTCGTCGGATGGGATTTTGAATTGCGGTAAGAGTCTTTTTTTATACCTTCACTTCAATTCAATTTCAATTTTTAAAATGCTCATGTTAAGTCAATCTTTAGCTCGGTATAAAACACTGGTGATGTTAATAAAGGTAATTGTTTCTTATTACGTTATTTTTTATTTTATTTTTTACTTTCAGTTAACCGACCGATACGTAATATCGAGTAATGAAAGAATCCTATTAGCGTTTAACAATTGAGTGTTTAAATTTGAATTGCAACGGCAAAGAACGACCAAAGTCCGTTTTTTCTCAATTCTCCAGAAGAGCTGATTTAAAGTTTCCAAGTCTCAGGGCTTGTATCGGGGTTGGGGAAAATGGTTGTTCGAAAACTCACGTACCGTGATATTTATTCATCAGAGGACTCCGCGTGGTTAAACTGTCTGTAGTCCGAGAGGCGATTGCAATTTTTGGACCTCATTGAACATCATTCTGAATTTTTTTTTATAGAAATTGGAGAAAAGTGAGTAGATTAGGAATCCACTGGTCTGCCGTGGCAAAAGTGGCCGAAACTGATCAAAAATCGACTTGGAATGAGTTGAACTAAAATCCGATTGCCAAATATGTCGTAACTTGCCAAAAAGAGAACAAACTTTTTCGTCTGGCAACCCACTGCATTTTGATTTTCAATGAGAAAAAGCGCAAACGATTTCTGATCTCTGGCTTGGAAAACTTGTATCTTTTAAAAGTAAGTCAAATTGGCGACATCAGTTACGTCATTAGTGATGTATTGTTTATTGCCAACTTGGCTCCCTTTTAATAAGATGCAAGTAAAGCGTGGCCAGGTATATGAATCGTCTACAACCTTCTTAACTGAAAATTAAAGAGTGAGGGATACCAAAAAAAAAAAAAAATGCTCATTATCTGGCAAGTTATGGTACATTTGGCAATTGGATTTAGTTCAACTCATTAAAAGTCGATTTTTTATCAGTTTCGGCCATTTTTGCCACGGCAGACCAGTGGATTCGTAATCTACTCACTTTTCTCCAATTTCTATAAAAAAATTCGGAATGATGTTCGATGGTGTCCGAAAATTGCAGTCGCCTCTCAGTCTATAATGAGAGAACACGGAAAGCAAACTGATTAAAAGATACATCCCCATCTAATAGAATTCAGTTTCTTTTCATTTAAAGTAAAAAGTAACAAGTTTCATTGCTATTTTTCCACTACATTGACAAAGGCTGTCTTTGTGCCAGTTTGATAACTATTGCTGAGAGAACTAGAAAATGACAACTACTTTTGTCACCCGAGCTCGTTAATTTGCTGAGATTGATAAAAATTAATCATGGCGGAAAGACTTGGCAAGAAAGCGCTTAAAAAAATGAAATGGTAAATTACGCAAATTCATTTCGAATTTCAACACAGTTTAATTGAAAGTTGCGAGATGTTAAGCCCTAGTTATTAAAGCAAGTTGAGGCGTTGAATAAAATTGGCAGTCAATTCATGCGTTTGTTGAGTCTGATTACAAAATGTGCTTTTGACTCATCTCCCGAATTAAAGACGAAAAGAGTGTCAAGTTTCATGACATAAATGCTTGTACATTTTTTTAAGTCAAAATATGCTGTCTGATAAAGGTTACCTAAAGTTTTGAAATATCCGCATTAAGACACAACACGGATACATAAAACTGATTTGTTCAAACAAAAACCTTAGTAGACGTCGACGACAGAGTAGCGAAACTGTTTACTGTTATACAATCTTTTCAATACTTATTTTTTCACTCGTATTATTTATTAAAATGTATGGTTTTTTTTTATCGTCTTGATATTTAAAATAAAAATTTATTTAAAAAAAAATTTCTTTTCATGTATAATTTAATTTTCACTCATTTAAACAAAAATGGCCAGTCTAGCGATATTTTTGGCCATAATTTTTACATGGGCAGACCCCCTCACCCCCTCGCCAGGATGGCGATATTATTCGATAGACATTTCATTGTCCTTTCTTGTACGTTGAAACAGAAACAAATCAATCGTTGATGAGCGATGCTGTGTTAAGGGCACCTTTTTTCAACTTTCTACGCTTTGATCGCCTTTCTACGGGAATTTAGGAGGTAAGGACGTTTAGAACACCTTAAGAAGCATTATCACAGAGATTTAAATTAAAAGCATGATTTTTTTAATGATTTTCCATGAATTTAACCTTGTGCGCATGCGCGATTTTGACGAAAACTTCAATAGTAGGTTCCATGCTCACCACTAACCCGCACACAAAATTTGAATATCGTAGGTAAATTTGTTCGGGAGTTATGCTGACCACGCCCACACAGATATTTTGTCTAGTCCATTTTTTTGAAATCGGGATGTTTCATTACGAGGTAAAAGGCAAAACAATTTATTTTTTTTGACCGAATGCTATAGTTTCATTACCCTATGTAAAGATATGTGTAATAGAAAGTAACATTGGGTGTTTCGTGAATGACAACAAAATAACAGTTCCTTAAATGTTACGCCTTTTGATTAAATATATTTTTTTTTTTCATTATATAGCAAACAGCGGTGCAGAGGCGAGTCCTTTGGTGAATCATGTGTCCCTTGAGGTAAGACATATTTTTTAATTGCTACGAAACATTTCCGAAATGCGTCAACGTATTCGACTAAAATGATTGAAATTTCGTCAATAATTTGAATGGTGTAATACCGTTTTATATTTTAGCATTAACTGAGCAGATAATCTAGACTTTCTCTCTCTGTGTGCATTTAAGTCGGTATTTCATATCATTCCTAAGAAAAACAAAGAACATTTTAATATTTAGAAATTTAATCAGAGCATTACTGTTTATTAAAAAATCCATAAATATAAAAAAAACGAAATTTGTTTTATTCCTTTCTTCTTTCTTTTATTAATATATTTATATAGTAGTTATATATATCTAGTTTATATATTTATATACTTTAGTGAATGATGGTGATTCCGAAAGTATATATACACATTCAATGCTTTTTGGGCATATTTGCTCATTTTTTTTCTATTGTTCTGTATCCTCAAAAATAGAGCATTTAGGAAACCCTTACCGTACTTATAAATCTGCATGTCATTAAAATTAAAAAAAAAATCGAAGAAAGTGAACTTTTCACAGCACAAATTTGCTACATCTTCCTAAAAGCCGTAAGAAAAGTTTACACACACACTCAACGTTTTGAAAGTACAACAAACTACACTAATTTATGTATATTTTTTTTTCTATATTATTCTGTGCATATGGTGAGAAATTCACTGTTTTTAAATCTCTAACACTCGACAACAATTTTTTTTTTTACATTCGTAAATAATGAATTCGAAGTGATGAATATCGCCATGAAAAATCTGGTTTGACGCTTGCTTTGGAGATCCAGGGGTGCCAAATGTACTTAATACTGAAATACTGTGAAAACTTTACTTTTTACTGTTTCTTTGAGAAGAATAAATTTATTTATTGCACATTAAAATGAGTAATATTTTATTTGAAATATTACCACGCATATATGAATTAATAAATCATTTCAAAAATAAAAAAAATAAAGCTGCAGTAAAAAAAAAAGTTAGAATTTGTTCTCGGGATTCCTAATACATTAGCAGTTAGACACACCAAACAGAAAAGTACTGCTCAATTGTGTTCAATCCCCTAAAAGCACGATCTGGCGTATTGCGTAACAACTTATCTGATAAGAAAATTCATATTGTTGCGTGGATGGGTTCGAAAGACTTGAAGCTAAAGCAGATCAAAACTTGCAGAAATCTATTCCGATAAAACTCTTCGCAGATTCTTTTACAACTCCAGAACTTCACGTTCTAGTAGACACAATACAGCTCTTTACACAACAATCGAGCACAACAGCAGTTAAAAACTTGATATACAACTGCTAAAATCGACGGAAAAAACAATGCAATACAGGTCACCTTCAGAACTACTCTGATTTCTCGCTGCGAGACAACTAACTAACTAGATCACCCGCTCTATTGACCATATATATTAAAGCTAATCCTTCGCGATTGTTCTAACGATAGAAATTTGGAGAATTTTCCAGATCGTAGTCGAAAAGCCCTATACAGGTACATGGGGACCGAAAGTGTCGCCAAGTTTAGGAACATTTGGCGACCATAATAAGTCGCCAAAACCGTCGCCAACTTGGCGAAATTGCCATAAACCATAATGTTAAATGGCCTTCTCGTTGTAAAACATGTTTTCCAGCATGATCCCTGTAAAACTAGTTTTCAAGCATTAAGAGACGCATTGCAGGAAAGCGAAGTAAAGACAAACTCTTGCACTGCCTTATGCGAAATGTACATAAATTTTCCTTTTTACATAATTAATACTACTAAATTTTTACAAATGTACAGAAATTCGTCTAGCAATACATTCATTAATGTGTTCTTTTACCCGTATCGTGAATATGTGTCGACTTCAATAACGCAGACAGAGCATCACGAGGTAAAATGGATGCTAGCATCTCTCCCTCCAAAGCCGACTGCTCCTTCTTTTCTATAATGTAGGATGACATGTGGAAAACGATAAAAAAAAAATAATGCTTTTATTCTCTTCAATTCAGGAGGATGTCATTGAGAGGCGCAAGTACATTGAGATGGCTTTGGTCGTCGATCAAGCTCTGGTGAGTGCTTTGCTTTGAAGTATTTCTGATGCGTCTGTCTACATTACACTGTTTGGTTTGGTTTGGAACTTCCGTCTGTCTATACACTATCTACCAATAAGTATTTGGACACTCATGCAATTGTGGATGTCTGCACAGTCCTTATCTAAGTCACCCTTGATTCCAATTCATAGTAGGCTCAACGCTGACTTACTACTCCACTAATCTAGATAACTATGTGCTTCCTATACGCTGTGGCAATGTTACAGGTTGGATCATTGCTACTTCCAATATGACAACGCCACTTGTCATATTGCGAGGTCCGCCATGGATGATGACAGCGGGCAGAACCGACTGGACTGGCCAGCTGATGAGACAAGACGTGAATCCTATGGAACACCTCTGGGACGAGTAGGATCGCCGAATTAAGGGGTGCAGCAACCGTCCAAAATCGGTGAAAGAACGCACATGTCCACTCCAAGCCGAGTGGAAGAAAACACTACTGTCCATCATCCAAACACTTGTGGAAAGCATGCCCCGGAGTGTTAATACTGCAATTGCCTCAGGTGGAGGCTCAACCACATATTGAATTTGAAAAAATTGTGTTTATTGCTTTTACCAACAGTTGTCCAATTACTTATTGGTAGATTGTGTATTTGCCACTTTTAAAGTGCATAACACAGACATATACGTCTCGTAATTTTGAGCATCTAGAAGAATACGAGATCGAAATTTTGTAGTGTAAACCTCTCTCTCCAATTCCACCACACAAACGAGGGGACATTAGGGCCACGACGGATTTAATGTGCACCAGCCCCCATTAGGTATACACACTGAAATTTGCGAACCGAACCCACAATCCTCAGATCATGAGCTCAATACTGTACCGTTAGACTATCGGAGCCTCCATTACACTGTTCGCTAGATTGACGATTGTTCCAAAATAGTCGGCTTCAGATTCTAGAACATTATCCCACTGGTGGCCATATATGTGCGTCATTTGATCTTCGGTTTTTCCACCAATATACAACATTTTTTTAATTTGTAAATAAAATATTTTTTAAATATTTTTATTGGGATGGTAGTTTATAACCTATCTAAAACAAATGAGTAAAAAATAATTTAAAAAAAAATTATATATTTGAATTGGAAATATAATTTTGAAATTATTGCCTCGAAAACAACTGTAGAATTTCACCTATTCCTTGGACCGTTCAAGAAACATTTATTTGTATCACATTTTAACGGAGATGCCCATGAAATCGTTAAAACATCAAAATCGAAAAAATAAAACTGCATGTAAAATGTACTGTACAGCTTACATCATACATTTGCAATGCATGTAAAATGCATTTTCAGTTCCTTATAATGGGTTTTCAAAGAAATCTTGTATAAATTTATAAATTCAAGCCTTAAAATACAAAAGCGTAAGACCAGTTCAAAAATTTTAATATTAGAGTAAAATGTAGTAGAGGATTTTAGCGCATGAATGATATAATTTAGCATTTTACATTTCAAAAGTTAGTGTTGCCAATTTTTGTTTTGCTTTCAGTTCGAGAAATTTAAATTACCTCCAAAGGAAGTGGTTGCGGCAACTATAGAAATAGCGAATTACGTCGATTTGGTGAGTAATGACTTTTATTTTAGCTTTGCACACTTTTCTGCATGTAATTAACTCGCCTTGCCTTAATCTGACGCGCTCGAGTTTTTCTAACCGCGCATAAGTAAATCCCCGCTTGGGCTCTCCTTACTACTAAACGTGTGCGAGTGCAAATGCCAAAATCTCTCTGGTGTCGTTTTACGACATTAAAACACCGAATTTTTTTTGTTTATATGATGCTGTAAGATGCAAAAGACGTTGTATCTTGTAAATTAATGATTTTAGAGGATTTAAAAAAAAAAAAAAATTATGATTTACTAACGTAATAACCGTTTTAGTATAGATATTTACAAAATTTTCTATATTTGAACGCTTCTAAATATTAATAAATTTTAATAAAATTTTGCATGGCATAATATTTTATTACATAGGAACTTTTAAAGGGGTGCCCCGGTAAAAAAAAAATCGAAAGTTTGAAAAAAGGAATCACCCTATTGCGTCACTAGAATAATCCACTATTACATGGGGAAATGAATAACAGTGTTAATATTGTTGCGTGGACGGGTTCGAAAGATTTCAAGCCAAAGCAGATCAAAACTTGCAGAAATTTATTCCAAAATAACTCTTCACAGTTCTCTTGCAGCTCTAGAACTTCTCGTTCTAGTAGACACAATACAGCTCTTTTCACCTCAATAGAGGACAAAACAGCAGTTAAAAACTTGACAACACAACTGCTAAATTGCCGCAAAAGACAATGCAATACAGTTCGCTTTAGAACTACTCAGTAATTCCAGTCAACTAACTCCGTGACTCAAAATCCATGAACTAACTAACTAACCCCACTCACAGCCGGGCTTATATAGGGGAGGCTGCGAACCTTCTTGAAACCTCTAGAGGTCGATATTTGGAGAACTTTCCAGATCGTAGTCGAAAAGTTCTATACATGTACCTGGGGACCGAAAATGTCGCCAAATGGTCTCCAAGTTTGGTGACATTTGGCGATTTCTCGCCAAATTTGGCGACAAAAATTAGTCGCCAAAACCGTCGCCAACTTGGCTCTATCTCGCCAATTTGGCGAGATTTCCATTACCATAATGTTAAATGCCCTGCCCCTTGAAACTCGCTTCCCAGAGTTACCTCTGTAAAACCCGTTATCAAGCATCAAGAGATTCATTGCAGGGAAGCCAATTTAACGACGAACTATTGCACTGCCTTATGCGAAATGAACATAAATTACTATTTACAAAATTAACACTACGAAATATTTACAAATATACAAAAATTCGTAACCATATCAATAACCTAGGTGTTTCGATTTTTAAATTTGAATAGTAATCAAAAGAACATTTTTTTAAAAATGGGATTTTTTTTTCAATGAGGACTTAAGATGTCCAAGACTAAATATGCCAATACAACACAATATTTTAGCTATTGTGGGTGTAAAGTAAGAGAATATCCCCAGAAAAACATAGCAGGGTGTATAGGTTTCCTATAATTTCATGGGAAATATTTTTCCCTACGGACGACCATAAAAGTAAATAAACGAAGAGTTAGGTTTATTATATCGGTATTTTATTTTTTGCTTTGTAATACAAAAAACATAATAAAAATTATCAGAAAAGTAAAATAAATAGTTAGTTATGATATTTTTTCTACGAAACAATTTCGTTTACTTGTGAAGCACAAGTGGACATTGCACATAACACATTTATTATGTGTCTCATTTTCTATACGTTTTTTTTTATTCGTTCAGAAACACATTTGCCGCCTTGGACATACGTTTTATTTTGACATTCAGTAAAAAAAATATCGATTCAATAATAATTGAACAATCGATAACGATTTTTGTAGAAGGGAAACATATTTCCCTTGAGAGTGAAATGGTTAAAAGTGCTTTGTGTATTATCCTTCCCGGATTAATGAGTGTAAAAAATAAAATTAAAAAAGAATTTGAGAGAATTTAACATTTCTTTTGTTTATGTTCCAGCTTTATCGATCTCTTAACACCTACATCAGCATTGTATATTTGGAGCTATGGATGGAAGATCAAGTCACAATGCAGTCTGACATATCCGAAGATTTGAAAGAATTCCAAACTTATTCTGAGCGCAGAATTAAGAGGATTTCGATTGATTCTGCACACTTACTATCGTAAGCGTTTTCTTATAAAATCATGAACTGAGATTTTTTATGTTTTTTTTATATTATTGGGCGTTTTAAGATGTTTGTTTGCAGTGCATTTACAGTCTCGGGAATATAGTTCTAACAACTCGTAACCGTATTTGCGTGAAAAATAGCATTTGTTAAACTTACAAAGTTTTCGTGATCAAGTTGAGGTTAAGCATAAATAACTAATAAAAAAAGTTCATTGTTCTAGGTCTATCGAAACTGTTGTTTAAGGTATACGTATAGGTTTCAACATTTTTTTTTTTAATTTTCAATTTAAATTGCACCTTGAAAACCTTGCACCTTGAAAAGCACATTATTTGTTAAACTGTTTCCAATATTTTATTTATTTTTATTTTTTCAATTTTAATAATTAATTAGCATTTAATCAACTAATTAGGCTAATTTCGAACGGCAATGACGACAAAAATTCTAATTCACCTACAGATACAATTTCGGTGTTCAATAATACCCTGCTCTATGTTTTGACCCTATTAACAGAGTTTTACAGTGTGTATATTTTGTGATATCTTGCTTTAACTGAATCTATTAGAAAAATCCAAGTTTTTTTTTTATACAGAATCTTGTCTTTAAAATTCAATTAAAAAAATATTTATTTACAAATCACTTAGTATTTAGAGTCAAAACATTCAAAAATGTATGCAGATTATATAGCAAAAAACACATTTCAAAAAATATTATTTAAACTGGAGTTATTACTGTTTGAATGAAATGCAAAATAGAAAAAACTACAATCTGAGAATAAATTTTAAAAAAGTATTTTTTTATATAAAAAACTGTTATTTTTATACTAATTATTATATATTTCCTTTTTAGTATGCTCCTCCGTCATAGGGTTTCCTTCTTTTGTGTTGTTTTTATTTTGCTTTAGTTTTTTACGGCCTTACAAATCTTCCCCGATTTTTGCGAGTTTTGCGAATTTGAAGCCTATACGTATATCTTAAATTGTCTTTTTATAAGTAGAAGAATCTTGTAGTTTAAAAGTTAATGTGCTGTTTGTATTGTATATAATGCAACAAGTGACTAAACTATACATACAATATTTTTTTGTTTATTTCTCTGAACTATTAAGTGTGTAATTGTATTTTCAGAGGACGAAAGTTCAAAGCAGATGCGACAGGAAAAGCGAATCTGGACACAATTTGCACCGTCAATGCAGTTGGCTTAACCAGCGTAAGATTTGTTTGACTAGCAGCTCTATTTATTCCGCATTTCACACAATACACTAGAGGTCGGCGATATATCGATACGGCGATATTTTTATCGATAATTTTTAAATATATCGATACTAAAAATATCGATATATCGATATTTTCAAACATTTTTAGTTTTTTAATGATCGTTTTGTAGTTCCATGTGTTTTTTCGATTTTCTTTATTCCCTTTTCAAGAACTTCAAAACTAAGGTTTGGACTTGACTGAGAGACAGTTAAAATGGCACCTTAACAAAAAAGAAAGCATTATGTAATTGAAAGATAAGATCATTTATTAGTAGTCATTAACTTAACTCCGTTTCTGTTGCCAGCGTGTGCCTGGAATTTGCATCTAATTTTAAAAATTAAAAACATCTCTATCAGAAAAATATGCCATAAACTACTTTTGAAAATTTCTTCTTTAAAAATAAATGTGAATTTATGCCATTGACATCCAAATCTATTTTATTTATTCAGATTGATAATATTATTTATTTATTAAAAAAAAAAATTATAATTTATTTACTAAAACAATTTTTATAATTTTTTTATTAAAACAATTTTTATAATTTTTTTATTAAAACAATTTTTATAATTTATTTATTAAAACAATTTTATTTATTAAAACAATTTTGGCATGAATTCATGAAAAGTAGAAATTTGCCCCGAAAAACTTTATGAAAAAAACCATGTATCGATATATCGATATTTTTTTATGCAACGATATAGTATCGATATTTATTTTGATCGATATTTCCGACCTCTACAATACACTCACTCATCTTTACATATTTACTATAAATAATATGTGAAATGCATATCTAAAATGATAAAAAAAAAAAAAAAAGTGTGTTTGAATATCAGATGTCGATAATTTGGAGTTACCTCTATACTTATCAGAAAGATAAAAAAAAACATGAGAAAAATGAAAAATTAAATAACAAGACACACAAAGCTTTTAATCTATGCACTTCCACGTTGGTTTATCTCAAATATTTAAGATCAACTGAAGAGAAAGTCCTATACTAAACTTCAACTTAACTAGACATCACTTAGACGGTAGATCGTCACAGTGCTCATAGGCATTTAATCCATTTTGGCGGCGTGAAAGCATAATGTTCGCCAAACCACAACCCTATAGAGAACAAAAGGCTATAAGGTTTGGAGAGAATTATGTCTTCACTCCGCCAAAATGGATTAAATACCTGTGGGCACTGTGATGATCTACCGTCTAAGTGATGTCTAGTTAAGTTGAAGTTTAGTACAGTAAGGATCATTCCTTTATTCTCGCTATGTTACAATCTTCTAACCAAGTGCATTTAGAAACTACTTTATATAAAACTTTGAAATTTGGTGAGTAGTAGGGTGCGTCATATATGCCACTAAAAAAATAATTTTTAAATTTGTAACGGAACTTTCAAACGATTCCTTTTAGTGAGAAAACACATGTGCATAAATTTTGGGTAATTTAAATAAAATTTAAGGGTTGCTACCGGCAATTGAAATTACAACTATCGTGGGGAAAATCAAGTTTTTTCACTTTAATGTATAAAAGTGTGAGAAATAGAAAAATCTCCGTTGTCAGCTTTTTTACTACAAATAATCATTAATAAAGTTATTACAAACGTATGTAGAGTGTACAATGTACTCTGTGTGCATATATTTTATTATTAAATACTAATAATAAAACAAAACTGTGAGGTCGTTGATTTTTGTTTTCAAAAGAACTCGTGGTCATTGAAAATCATGGAATTTTTTTTTTGTCCAAAGAGTACGAACCCTAATGTACCTGTACATACTATCTACTTAACTTCTTCAAGTTTAGTCAATCACAAAAACAATTTTTCTATTTGAGCAACCATATGTTACTTTAATTTCGTCGGTATTTAAGTTTTAGTCCACACTTCAATGTTGAATGACAAGCATTTTTAAAGTTTTGCTTCAAAATCTGCTTCAAATGAAAAAAAATAAATTAGAATCATGGTTTCCCTTTTGGATGGAAGTCTCCTACGATTCAGTGAGGAGGTTGGTTGGCCTATGAGATATATCATGGTTTGTTTTCTTGTAGTGGGTTTTATCATTGAAGACAATGAAGTGTTGCCATGATGAAATTGATGATTTAGAAAACTTGTAAGTAATTTAAATTAATCTCATAAATAGTGAAAAAGATTAAAATACATCTGTATGACACAAGTTTCAATTAACAGCAGCTGAATAATATCATTAGTGTTTTTACACTTTCTCGTCGATTTGTGAAATAATCTTGCTCACAAAGTTCTCATAAGTGGACTGTAACTTTATTGGAATTTGGCGCTGCATTTATTATGTCTCTCCATTTCCAGAGAGAAGAGCACACGATGCTTCCATTCGAAGTTGTCTTCCAAAACGCCTCCTCGGACAACACCCACACGCGACCCTCCCTTCTAGGGGCCCAAAAAAAGGGGGCTGCCGAACTGAATATCAGATTTCCCCACTCCTCTCTAGAAACGGAGACTGGACAATTCTTCTTCTTCCTCTTCTTCTTATCAAGGACTATGGGGACTAAGGCACCTCTGCTTGAGCATTTTATACCAACCCCATATCCCGTACAGATCGGTAGTGGGCAGTACTGCACAGGATGTAAGAGCACACTCGCAAGAGGGAGTGCGCAAGTCTACCTATAGCCGCCGAAGAGTTCATTTCTACCTCTTTCGGTAGCTATCCGGTAGATGGCAGTACTACCGACCGCATGTGGAACTTCTTAATTTAGAGGCATCACCAAGCAGAAGATTCCACCAGAAGACTTGGCTTTGCCACCCCCCCCCCCCCCAGAGGTATTGATTTGAATGGGAACTTGGAGGACTTTGCGACCATGACTGATTTAACGTGCTCCAGTCACCATTAGCGAACACGGCGGTCTTTAGTCGGTCCCAGGCCCGAACTCGCAACCTCAGGGCTCGCAACCTTCTAGTTGCGAGAACGATACTCTCCCGACTGGGCTACGCGGACTGGACAATTAGTAAGCAAAGAAAAACCACATGCAGTTGCATCAGAAGAAAAGAAACTGCGTTTAAAACGTTCTTCTTTTTTTATAGCCTGTGCCGAATTTTAACTTGAATTTCAGAGGTAGAGATTACACTGACTTTAATCAAAATCGGTTGAGTTATTTTATGACAACAGATGAAAAACATTAATTTTTCGATGGCATCTACTTTACCCTATTTTAACGAAAACCCCTAATGATAGATCCCATGCCCGCCACTGACTCGAAAACAAATGTTAAATATCTATCTGTTTGAGATTTATGCTGACCAGACGCAGACATTTTTTTTTTTTTTTTTTTTTTTTTTTTTTTTTTTTTTTTTTTTGGATTCAGCACGTTTCAAATGTGGAAACATGCAAATAAAGTCTAGTTTTTATTTTTAACGATTTCGACCTTTTTGTTAGGGGATTTATTACGCATAAGGGTAAATGAAAGTAAATAACAAAAAGAAACATCAAAAGATATTCTTTCTCTTGCAGGTTGACGATGTGTTCCAGCCTCACATGACGGCCATCACTCTCGCCCATTTAATTGGTCACAACCTTGGCATGACACACGACCACATGTGTAAGCATGACTTTCAAACAAAATTCGATGTATACTAATAGTCCGAAAGGCGACTGCAATTTTTGGACCCCATCGAACATCATTCTGAATTTTTTATAGAATTTGGAGAAAAGTGAGTAGATTACGAATCCAGCACTGGTCTGCCGTGCCAAAAATGGCCGAAACTGGTCAAAAATCGACTTGGAATGAGTTGAACTAAAATCCGATTGCCAAATATGTCTCAACTTGCCAAAAATAGAACAAACTTATTCGTCTGACAACCTACTTTATTTTAATTTTCAATGAGAAAAAGCGCAAAAGATTTCCGATCTTTGGCTCGGAAAACCTGTATCTTTTAAAAGTAAGCCAAATTGGCGACATCAGTTACGTCATAAGTGACGTAATATTTTTTGCCAATTTGGCTCATTTATGAAAGATGTAAGTAAGCCATAGCCACACATTCGAATCATCTGCAACCTTAATTGAAAATTAAAGAGTGAGGGTTACCAAATAAAAAAAAATTGCTCATTATTTGGCTAGTCATGGCGCGTTTGGCAATTGTATTTAGTTCAACTTATTAAAAGTCGATTTGTGACCAGTTTCGGCCATTTTTGTCTCGGCAGACCAGTGGATTCGTAATCTACTCACTTTTCTCCAATTTCTATAAAAAAATTCAGAATGATGTTCGATGGGATCCAAAAATTGCAGTCGTCTCTCAGTCTATAAGTGCAAGGGCGTCGATGTAATGATCAAATGACTAAAATTTCAGCAAATAACTCTACCTCGGGACAACTTTACCTGAGCCTTGAGTATACGCTTTATGATGTATCCTTCCGCGTCAAGATACAGTCCCGGACAAATCACAGCTTTTATAATAATATTGATAACATGCGCACATAGTTTTGTATTAAACTTAAATATATGTTGACAAAAAGAAAATAGAAGCTTTTAAGTTTAAATTTTAACTAATAGTTTACTTCGTTAACCACGGATACTATAAGTATTTTAATGCATCAGCCACACATCGTTCTAATCAGCCAATCAGGGCACAGTACGTAAATCCGGTTCGCACATTGTTGCAGCGTATTCAGTAAACTTAAGTAAGCTTGTCCCAATGTATAGTGGCCGACCAAACGGTATAGTGGTTAGCGTGCTAGCTTCTAGACAGCGAGGTTGCGGGTTCCGAGTCCCGTGTTAGGCATGGGTGTTTGTAAATGTATGCTGGCTTGTCTAATGACGAATGTTTCGGCGCATTATAGCCCTCGTGTTGCTGACGGCGCCAGATAATCTGAAAACAACCAACCAACCAATCAAAAAAGAGGGGGATGCTGTTTAATTGCGTGCCACTACCATTACTTGGATAATTGATCATTTTCAGAGTCCATCATCCTTGTAAAAATAAAATGCTTAGAATTACACAACCGTTTAATAGGAAGTCCTAGTAATGATCATTCCCTATACTCGCTGTATTACAATCTTCTATACTAAACTTCAACTCAACTTGACATCAGTAGATCGTCACAGTGCTCATAGGCATTTAATCCATTTTGGCGGCCTGAAAGCATAATGTCCACAACCCTGTAGAGAACAAAAGGCTATAAGGTTTGGCGAGAATGTTGTCTTCACTCCGCTGAAATGGATTAATTAACTATGAGCACGGTGAAGATCTATCGTCTAGTGATGTCAAGTTAAGTTGGAGTTTAGTATAGCCCAGAGCATTTTAGAAACTACTTTCCATAACTATCTTGACATTTGGTGAGTAGTTACGAAAATGATCTCTTCATGAAATGACATCAATTATTTTCATTTAATGTCTTATATATGACAATTAAAATAGCAATAGACAAAACCAGGTGGAGCCACTCCCTATGCATTGACGCAAGGATTTTAAATACAAAAATAAAATATACTAGACGCTATTTTCTAATTTTTAATATATGTCATTTTATTAAGTGATCATTTTCGTACTGACTCACCAAATGTCAAGGGGTTTTTATAGAAAGTAGTTTCTAAATGCACTGGGCTAGAAGATTGTAACATGGTGAGTATATAGACTGAGAGGCGACTGCAATTTTTGGACCCCATCGAACATCATTCTGAGTTTTTTATAGAAATTGGAGAAAAGTGAGTAGATTACGAATCCACTGGTCTGCCGTGGCAAAAATGGCCGAAACTGATCAATAATAGACTTTTAATAAGTTGAACTAAATCCAATTGCCAAATGCGCCATAACTTGCCAAATAATTAGCTTTTTTTTTATTTGGTAACCCTCACTCTTTAATTTTCAAATGAGAAGGTTGCAGACGATTCAGATATCTGCCGACGGGTTACTTGCATCTATTAAAAGGGAGACAAATTGGCAAAAAATATTACGTCACTTATGACGTAACTGATGTCGCCAATTTGGCTTACTTTTAAAAGATACAGGTTTTCCGAGCCAAAGATCGGAAATCGTTTGCGCTTTTTCTCATTGAAAATTAAAATAAAGTAGGTTGCCAGACGAATAAGTTTGTTCTATTTTTGGCAAGTTGAGACATACTTGGCAATCGGATTTTAGTTCAACTCATTCCAAGTCGATTATTGATCAGTTTCGGCCATTTTTACCACGGCAGACCAGTGGATTCCTAATTTACTCGCTTTTCTCCAATTTCTATAAAAAATTCAGAATGATGTCGATGATGGGATCCAAAAATTGCAGTCGCCTCTCGGACTAATAGGAAACGATCCTTACTAGGACTTCTTCTTCAGTTGATCTTAAATATTTGAGAAAAGTTGCATCGAGAAGAGGGGAAACGACTCACGATCAATCTTAATTACGGTGATATCTTTAATACTATATTGATTTTCTTTTCTTTCTTTCTTTCTTTCTTTCTTTCTTTCAGGTAAATATCCCATAAATCATACTTTTTATTTCCATTCGTTATAGATTGCAGCTGTTCTGAACATTCCAATTGCATCATGGGAAATAAGGCTTCGTAAGTTCAAAAGTTTTCATAAATATCCATATGTTCAAGTACGAAAATGTGTCCTAGTATTTCCTTTTGTTTATTAGAAACTATTTATTACTACTTTATTATTTTATTGTGTTTTACATTTATTGCATATTGAAGTTGATTAAATATTGTCAACTTAAAGTAACAACTATTTTAAGGGTCGTATCAGTTCATTTTAATGTAACTTGGAGCGGGGGAGGGGAGCTCTTTATCGTCCGCTAACCCCTGAACGAATGCCATGTATGTTCAGTTTATCTATTAAGATACAAATATTTCAGTATTTAAATATTATCCTGACAACAACGTAATCTTCCCAAACTTGGGCTTATCTCAAATAGGCTAAAGCCACCACCACGTGCGTTTTTTCACACTGTGTAAATGCAGCTGCTTTTTATGCAGCTGGAATATCTACACAAAGCCGGCCACAAGTGCGTTTTCTTTAACGCGATCTCTGGCGCTCGTTTGTGATCTCCAGTGCAAGATTTACAATCCGAGCATTTTTTTTTTTCTTTCTGTTCACGGTTTATTTTGAAAACATTGTTACCTTATATCTTAAAAGATGTGGATATTTTTCAATTTCAAGAATGATAAGTTCACAATCCAAGTAGTATTCCATTATGTAGTTATTTTAAACATCAGACATTTAAAACGATAGCACACGAATATAGTAACAGGATCAGTTTTATGTAGCGAAGTGTTTTCTCTGAGCTTGAAAAGTAGGTCTGATATTGCATCCTCAAGCTAGTGACCTTGAGAATGCGACATACGCCCCCCCCCCGCCAGCGTATAAACAAGCTATGTCTGGCCATACGTATGCTGTAGCAGCTTGTCTGTATTTTGTAGCTTAATTTTATGCTGCGTTTCTGCATGAAAAAACGCTCGTGTCGCCTTAGCCCTAGGCAGCCTAAATTTCTGAATAGCAATTTCGTTTGACAGTAAATATATGAACATATTAGAATAATATTCTAACCGCGAATAATATTCTAACGATGGAATAATAAGTTCAATTTGTTCAGTCGTTTTTTTTCCCCCCTAGGTACTTCAGTTCAACGCTCTTTTCCAATTGCAGTATCAATGACTATTTCAAAACCCTTAATCAAGGATATGGTGCTTGTCTCTTCAATATGCCCACAATGGTATAGTTCATTTTTGTTCGTTTTATTGTGTCATTTTATTTAAGAAACGACTTATTATTTTTATTAATACTTAATTAAACTGTTTGTTGAAATAAAATGAATATGCCCATAATTGACATGGTTTTTCAGAAATTTAAATCAATTCTCACTAAAACATTTCTTAACTACATTTTTTTTATTTGAGAATAATCATGGTGTTTTATAGTACACAATGTAGATATAGGTTTTGGTCAAATTTCCGAGTACGGTACCAGAGTTCGCCAAGACGTATGAAATCTGCGTGAACACCCATTGAAAATCAATTTCACCCCGTAGAATTAATCTCACGCGTGAATTCAGCCAACCAAAGGGTATAGTGGTTAGCGTGCTAGCTTCTAGACCGCGAGGTTGCGGGTTCCGAGTCCCGTGTTAGGCATGGGTGTTTGTAAATGTATGTTGGCTTGTCTAATGACGAATGTTACGGCGCATTATAGTCCTCGTGTTGCTGACGGCGCCAGATAATCTGAAAACAACCAACCATGCGTGAATTCACGCATTGGCTCATCATAGTTAATTTTTTATTTTAAATAATCCTTCCTTTTATAAAATCGGAGATCATATTATGCATTTTTCGAAGGGCGGCGCTACCTTCTTGCTCTTTTTCTTTGAAAATAGCGTTGTTTTCTGAAAAAAAATTGAAAATTTTCGTTTATTTTCAATTGGATATCCCCAATATCCAATGGGGGAGATATACCATATGCATATCCCCCCCTTCCGAAATCGCATTTCACGCAAGCACATTCATATTCAAACGTGCCTCGCACAGACCAGTGACTGAAGTCCTTGAATGGTTGCTAATACCACGTGCGTCATTTGTATGTGAATTATAGGGGGCCGTCCCACAATTTCCGAGTACCAGTTAGCACGATTGGCCATTTCATACGTTCCTTGAATAAGAGTGTTTCATTCGCTTTTTACCAGGTCTTTTAACACGAAATAGAGAAACGGTCATGGAAAACGTAGATTAACACTATGCTGTCCTCAAGTCTAACCGAGATTATCTCTCTCTCTCTCTCTTTTTTTTTTTTTTTTTTTTTTGGCTCCTGAAACTGGTTCAGTAGTTCAGATAATTTCGCCTATCGCCGGCGATTTTTCGAAGTTTTTAGGATATCGTAAATCGTCAAGTTTTTCTTCGCCCTCATTTGCCCGATAGTTTTCCATGTGTCGCCAGCATTTGCCGTACACCACAAGTGGTGTCACCGGACGGCACAGTGTTAATTGTCAGTTAAAAGTTTATGACTATCAAGTGTTTTTAGTAAGCATTTAAAAAGCATATTTCCGCTCTGATACTCGAAATCACGATCGTGTATCACTGTTAATGTTGGAGTTGTTAATTTTGTTAAAAAAAAAAATACCTACTTTGTTTTAGTTTAAAAAAAAATTTAATTTAAAAAACACCCTTTGGATTTTAAAAATATCCCTTAAAATTTAGAGAGGGAGTGAAAATAGCCTTTGAAATTTTTAACTGGCGAACACTGACGGTACGAATTCAGTACAAATTATGACAACCATAGACACTACACTTGTTATTACAAATATAGCTGCCAATTGTTGGCGAAAATTTTTTGGCGCAGAATCCGTACCGTACTTGGAATTTTAACCTAGTTTTTTTCCCCCTACAGTACAGTTAATACAGATGTGAACTTAAATATAAGAAGTAAAACATATCTCAGAGGACGAAAGCTTAGAGTGACAACGTGCTAACCCGAACTTCTCAGGAGAGCAAAATAAAAACAAAATTATTTATAAACACATTTAAGTCCTATTAAAGATCATGTTACAATCTTTTAGTCCACTGCATTTAGAAACTACTTTCTATAACCACCTTCACACTTGATGAAATGACATCAATTGTTTTCATTTAATGCCTAGCGATTATAAATGAAAATTAAAATAGCAAAAGGCAAAACCAGGTGGAGCCACTGTATATGCATTGACGTAAGGATTTCAAATGTAAAATAAAATATATTAGACGCTATTTTCGAGTTTATAATTTATGTCATTTCATTAAGTGATCTTTTCCCTACTTACTCCTCAAATGTCAAGGTGGTATTAGAAAGTAGTTTCTAAATGCACTGGACTAGAAGATTGCAACGTAGCGAGTGTAGGGAATGATCTTTACTACAGGTATTAAGTCCTGATTATCGAAAAGCGATTTCATTCTGATGTTTTGTGAGCAAGATGGTGAAATCGAAGATAGGGTGTGAAAGGGGTTTTTATCATCAATCGAGAACTGCTGAACAAATTGAAAGATGTTTTGTTTTTCCTATGGGGGGTTTTGACTAATCCAGATTATAGTGAACACAATTTCATTCCGATGTTTATTTTTTTGTTTACTCTTGGTTATGCGCGCGACCTTTTGTCTCGCGGTGGTCTCCCAAATTCAAATTTTAATGCATACATTAAATCCGTGACCAAACACCGGACCACGCTTTTGACTAATTGAAAACAATACCTTTGGGCTTAAGGCCCAAGGTAAAATACGTATGCTTTTTTAATTTTCCCAACAATTTAAAGTGCAGAAAGCGTTCTATATATACTAGAATACAAAACATTCATTTTGCCTATCGTCATTGGACCAACACTGAGAAGGAAAAATGAGGAGCCAAAACCGAAATGCATTAAGACTAATTCTAAATTTTAAAAAAATCCCAAGTGAAATAAAATTACCAAAATCTCAAATTCTTTATTAAAGTTTATAATCAGGTTGGAGTTTTTATTTTTGCTTACCCACGAAAATCGATATAAATAAAGAACTGGATAGACTGCTTAACGTTGGGAAAATGAAGCCGTTGCCTGATGGTTGGGTGGACGAAAAATACGGATTGTTGAGGATTGAAAAAATTATCGTGGATTGTACACATCAGAACTGTCAAGAGTAGACCTTAATTAGTAATAATATGCAATATATATATACAGTAGAATCTCGATTAACCGACCTAATTCGGACCAAAGGTAGGTCGGTTAAGCAAAAATTCCGGATAAAAGAGAGTTGTAAAAAACAATAAAAAAGAAATGATTTTCGTTTATTGAATACGGGACTTTTAATGTTTTTTTTATGACATAATTATTGGAAATGAGTTTTTGTTGTCGTAATCTTGATAATCTTTGTTTCGCTGCTCTATCCCGGAGTCTTTTTGAAGGCAATAGTTCAGTTTGCTCTGAAGGTCGCTCTAACCATGTCAGTTCTGTAGAAAAACAGTCAAAAGCCTCACCATTACTTATGTAACTTTAGAGCGAGGGAAAAGATTACGGTTTAAAAAGGAACAAATGATTTATTACTCATTTGGGAGATTTTTGATGTGAACTAAATGATTGCCGGTTAACAGAGAGTTCCGGATAAAGGAGGGACGTTTAATCGAGGTTCTACTGTATATATATATATCTAGTACTGCAAGTTTTACTGCATTCCCACCCAACTATAAAAGTAAACTGTGATTGGATAATCATCCACTCATCATCATCAACCCACCGGCGCGTTTTTTTCCTCTTTGAATTGCCATCGGAACAGTCTATATCCAGCTGTTAATCTATACGCCAACGAAGAAAAAAAGCTTCGTTTGTTATCACCTTTCTTTGAAGATGTTCCCGTCTTGGAGATTCTAAGCATTTTCTATCAAATATAATACTTATTCTATTGGATATCACTTGCTTCTTTTTTATTAGCGCAGAGAAAGTCCATTTGCGGAAACAGCATTCTGGAAGAAACGGAAGAGTGCGACTGCGGTCCACCGGAGGTTAGTAGTATATTCTATTGTACTGATATTTTCTCTGATGAAATGATGAATCAGTTTTTACCCCAAGTAAAAATTGTAATTTATTTTTCTTTCGAAGTCTTACAAAAACTTTTCCGACCAACAAAAACATCGGTAGCGCTTTTTTGGAGCAATTATAGGCGGGCAGAATTTTTTTTTAGCTCTGTGAATGACCGCTTTGATCATTATTTGTTTATATTTTCTTGGTACTTTTTTTTAATTTACTCCCAATATTTTCATTTAATAAAATTTTACACGCGAGAAGATTCCGTAAGTTAAGTGGCACGTGTATGTATAGAAATTCCTTTAAAAGCGACTAATCAACTTCAAATAAACATTGAAATGGAACTTGCGAAACAGTAATTCAGAAAGCAACTGAATGGTCGAATTAATTATGTGTTATTTTCCCAATTCATTTTCGAAACTACAGAGCAAAAAAAGCAGTTTCACAATCTATACTTAAAACTAGGAAGTGGCACAAAGTTACACCTTATGGCTGAAAGTTACTCTGAATAACTGTACCTGATACAATCAAATTTACAAGTATTATTCCCCTTTATTATTTTATTTAACTGTAAAATGCCCACAATAATGTACGGCGGTCTATGATGAAACTCGCGTAATAGACAATTCCTGCATTTAAAAAAAAATAATAATAATAATAATTTTTTCAATTTTAAATCTTTCAAAAGGCCATAAACACAAAAATTTCTTCACAATGAGCTTTTTAATTTTTTTTTTTTTTTTTTAATATGCAACCTAAATTCGCTTGTTAGATTTTGGCAAGAAAACGACACATTCGACTCGAATTGAATTGTGACGTCACTCCATCTGAAACAACTTGGCGCTTGAAACGCAGCCGCACTTTTCTCGCAAATCGTGCCAACCGGTACGGCATATGGCAATTGTCTACCAAACATACACCAACTATTTGGCACAAACCTCACGATAACCATAGAGAACGGAAGGATGTCGTGACGTCACAGCTATAACGCAGCGTTTTGATCGGACTGCGATAGGACGAGGTTTTTTGGCATTTTCTTTTCTGAATGTATAAATGACTATTTTCTTTAAAAGAACTTTTAATTGTATAATTGAAATTAGAAGGAAGTTCTTCATAAATATAAACTAATTTCACTCGTTTTTTAAAAAATGCAGGAATTGTCCATTGTTTTAACTATTCGCAGATAGAGCTTTTTTTAGATCGTCTCCCGCATCTAATCCTGATCTCTAAGCGATTGAACATAAGGACTTGTGCCTTGATTTAACAGATGTTTTCTTTCAGTTTGCATATCACCATTCCAAAACATGCCCTATTTAAATATATTGTCTTTTTTAAATCAGGAATGCAACGAGCGCGACCCTTGCTGTGATCCACTGACTTGCAGACTCATAACGCATGCGCAGTGCTCCTCCGGTCCATGCTGCAAGAAGTGCAAGGTAAGGAAAAATCGTATGGTATATTTTAATGAAAAAACTAGGGGTGTGGAACATCGCACGACTTTCAATTACACTATAATATTGGTCACCACATTAAAATTTGTTACGGGATGTTTCTAACCATTTTCATTTATTTAAATAAATTAAAAATGGACAGTTTGGCGATATTTTTGGCAATAATTTTTACATGGACAAAAAAAGAAAAGACCAATATGGTGAGATTGGCAATATTATTGGATGGACATTACGTTGTCATTTCTTGTGCTTGAAACAGAAAAACTAACATTTTTTATGGGCGATGCTCAAGGGCAAAAAGCTTGTTAAAAGTACTCGTTTTTCAACTATTTGCACTTTTATCGCATTTCTACGGGAATAACGGGGGTGGGGACGATTAAAACACCTTAAGAGGCATTAGCATATAGATTTTAATCGAAATCGTTAGATTCGTTATTAAGCAATTGTTGAAAAACGTGATTTTTTATGATTTCTACATTATGCGCATGCTCGATTTTGACAAAAACGGTAGATCCTATGGCCACTCCCAACCCGCATACCAAATTTGAACATC
Organism: Linyphia triangularis; assembly: GCA_963978545.1. Lineage (NCBI taxonomy): Eukaryota > Metazoa > Arthropoda > Arachnida > Araneae > Linyphiidae > Linyphia > Linyphia triangularis. The sequence goes on along the minus strand of OZ021729.1, from coordinate 86,034,986 downwards.
GTAAGTCAATTTGTTCGGGAGTTATGCTAACCACTTACACACATACATACACAGTAGAGAAATGAACATTTTTTTTTTTTTTTTTTTTTTTTTTTTTTTTACCGATCGCTATATTTTCATTACACTGTGTTTGCCTTTGTTGCCCTGTGTTGCCCTTTCATTACCCTTCAAGAGGTCGGAAATATCGATCAAAATAAATATCGATACTATATCGTTGCATAGAAAAAAAATATCGATACATGATATTTTTTTTTGATTTGATTTTCAATTTTGCCAGAAACGTGTTTGGGGCAAATATCTACTTTTTAAGAATTCATGCCAAAATTGTGTTAATAAATAAATAAATTATAAAAATTGTTTTTATGAATAAATTATATTATCAATCAGAATAAATAAAATAAATTTGGATGTCAATGCATAAATTCCCATTTATTTTTAAAGAAGAAATCTTGAAAAGTAGTTTACCGCATATTTTGCTTGATAGATGTTTTTAATATTTAAAATTAGATGCAAATTCCAGGCACACGTTGGAAACAGAAACGGCGCTATGTTAATGACTACTAATAAATGATCTTATCTTTCCATTACATTATGTTATCTTTTTGGTTAGGGCACCATATTAATTGTCTCTCAGTCAAGTCCAAACTTTAGTTTTGAAATTTTTGAAAAAGGAATACAGAAAATCGAAAAAAACAAAAACAAAAAACACATGAAACTAGAAAACGATCATCAAAACACTAAAAATTTTTGAAAATATCGATATATCGGTGACTTGTATCGATATACTTTTTCAAATATCGATAAAAATATCCTTGTATCGATATATCGCCGACCTCTAAAACGTATGGGTAATTGAAAGTAAAAAGCTATGAATACAAGGAAGAGTTCCGTGCTCAAGTATTCACATTAATATTTTTATACAGTCAAACTCCGTTAACGCTAAATCGCTTAAGGATGAAATGCCATTTAACGCCAAGTAGAAACAGTTCTCCGTACTTAAAACTTAAAGTTGATTCATTCGTTTAACACGAAATTCGGTTAAAGCGAACAATTTCGGCGACCCCATCGACTTCGCGTTAACGGGGTTTGACTATACGATTACAGTAGAACCTCGATTAACCGTCCCTCCTTTATCCGGAACTCTCTGTTAACCGGCAATCATTTAGTCGACATCAAAAATCTCCCAAATGAGTAATAAATCATATGTTCCTTTTTAAACCGCAATCTTTTCCCTCGCTCTAAAGTTACGTAAGTAACGGTGAGGCTTTTGACTGTTTTTCTAAAGAACTGACACGGTTAGAGCAACCTTCGGATGCAGATCAAACTGAACTATTGCCTTCAAAAAGACTCCGGGATAGAGCAGCGAAACAAAGATTATCAAGATTATTGCAACAAAAACTCAATTCCAACAATTATGTCATAAAAAAATAACATTAAAAGTCCTGTATTCAATAAACGAAAATCATTTCCTTTTTATTGTTTTTTACAGCTCTCTTTTATCCGGAATTTTCGCTTAACCGACCCACCTTTGGTCCGAATTAGGTCGGTTAATCGAGATTCTACTTTACTTCTTTGTATCGTAACTCCTGCAACGTTTCTTATTGTAACCGATTATCTGTTCTATTGGTTCCATGTAATTATTATTTCACTTGCTTGCCATGGTATTACGCAAGATAGACCTGTTCCAGTAATATGTATTACTCATTTAATAGTTACATAAGTCTACGAGTCACTCGGTGGTAAAATGAGATAGTTGCAAAACTCGATGAAATTTCGTTAAATGCGTCATAAGTGTTAGGGACTCTAGATTTAACGAAAAGGGCAGCAATGAATTTTATGCATGGAAATATTTGGAGTAGGGTTACGTGTCTTCACACCATTAGTAAGAAAGATATGTAGGGGCTGTATTTACCTTAAAATTCCTACTACTCGTTAATTTTTTTTGTGTCTCCCTCAAAATTTTTAAAACTATACTTAAAGTTTTCGAAAATTCCTAAAAAAAACCTAGGGGCTTAGGACATCGCACAACTTTCAATTACACTATAATACTGACTAGGATTTGTGTCATTTACCTTTTTTCATATTTTAATCATTCATTTACCAAAAATGGCCAGTCAGGCGATATTTTTTACAATTATTCCTGTATGGGTCTTTTTTCTTTTTTTAAACCGCCGCCAAAATAATGGTTTTGACGATACAATTTTTGATAAATCTCATATTATCCTTTCTCATAAGTGAAACTGAGGAGAGGAGAAAAAACGATCGTTGATGAAGTATGCTCTAGAAAAGAGAACTCTGTGTTAAAGGCATTCATTTTTCAACTTTTTACGCCTTTAAAGCATGTTTACGGGAATTTCGGAGGTGGGGATGTTTAGAACACCTTAAGAAGTATTACCACAGCGATTTTGGACAAAATTGTTAGAGTTGTTTTTTAGCAATTACTGAAAAACATGATTTTTTTTCAATGGCAGCTACCTTATGCGCATGCGGAATTTTAACGAAAACCTTAATGGTAAGTCCTTGTGCCATCATTAACCCACATACCAAATGTGATCATCGTAGGTCAATTTGTTCGAGAGTTATGCTAACCACAGGCACACAGACATACATTTTTCTTAGATCTCTTTTTTGAAATCAGGATGTTCCAAAATGTGGAGAATACACACAAAAAAAAATCGATTTTGAAAAAAAATTTTTTTTTTAGATCTAATACTATACTATCATTACCGTATGCATGCATATGGGTAATTGAAAGTAATAAATAAGTACATTGGAAATTTGACACTAATTTATGGTGAAATGCATTGTTTTCATTCGCCTATAAAAGTTGGTTTTGTTTCGTTCATTGGACTTAGCACTTAAATATCTTGTAATTAACGTTTGCAATTACAAAATTTTGGTAAAGCTTATATATAGGGATGTTCTTAATTTTTCACTTCGTGCAAATTATAGTCTCGCATCCTAAATCTCATTATTTCACACAACACGAGAAGAAAATGTTAATTATTACAATGGATACAGAATGACATCATTTCTCATTAAGCAAAGCCATTTTAGTTAAGTGTCGCATTATGTAGAAGAACGCATCACACGGATATAACTGAAATTAACGACGTCAACTTGTACTAGCTTATCGGAATAGTTAATAGCGTCAACTTAATTTCGTAACAAAAAAAAAAATTATATAAGTATTCCGATCTATTCAGTTACAGAGTACCAAATTTCAGTTATATAGCACCCATACCATTTTCGGAGGGTTTTCGATCACCATTTTCATTGCAGGGGGCGCCAAACTCATTCTTGCACACACAGCATTTTGCTGTTAGGCCGAGCATAACTGGTCGCGCTGCTCCGCGAGTACGACGGCCGACCAAACGGTATAGTGGTTAGCGTGCTGGCTTCTAGAGCGCGAGGTTGCGGGTTCCCGAGTCCCGTGTTAGGCATGGGTGTTTGTAAATGTATGTTGGCTTGTCTAATGACGAAATGTTTCGGCGCATTATAGCCCTCGTGTTGCTTGACGGCGCCAGATAATCTGAAAAACAACCAACCGCGAGTACGACGACACAAGTTTGATTTTCTGCGAGGCATTATTTGAATTAACTAAAGCAGATCGATTAACTACGCCATTTCTACTAAAATCTACTCTCTCTATAAAACGATACTCCAAGTTTCCATGACGTAAAACTTAAGGGTGTGAAACATCGCGCAGCTTTCAGTTACATTATAATATTGCTGTGGGTTTGTGTCATTAACCGTTTTTTAAATTTTCATCATTCATTTAGAAAAATGGGCAGTTTGGGGATATTTTTTATAGATAATTCTTGTATGGATTTTTTTTTTTTTAAAAAAAAAAAGGAAAAAAAAAAGCAACTCTACCAAAGTGATTTTTTTGACGGTATACTTTTCGATAATTCTTATATTATCCTTTCTTAGAAGTGCAACTGAGGAGTCAAGAAAAAACGATCTTTGATGTGGTATGCTCATGGTCAAGGAAAGATAACTCTGTGTTAAAGGCATTCGTTTTTCAACTTTTCATGCCATTTAAGCATTTTTAAGGGAATTTCGGAGGTGAGAATGTTTAGAATACCTTAAGAGGCATTACCACAGCGATTTTTTTTTTTTTAATGGAAATCGTTAGAGCCTTTTTTGCAATCATTGAAAATATGATTTTTTTTCAATGGCAGCTACCTTATACGCATGCGCGATTTTGACGAAAACCTTAACGGTAGGTCTCATGGTCACCACTAACCCAAACAGAACACCAAATTTAAACATCGTCTGGTCAATTTATTCGGGAGTTATGCTGACAACGTACACAGATACAGACATTTTTTCTGGATCACTTTTTTGAAATTAGGATGTTCCAAAACGTGGAAAAATACAAAAAAAAAAAAAAAAAAACTGAATTTTTTTACTATAACTATATTTTTTTTCTATACTATGCTTACTTTCTTACTATAAAATACTATACTTTCATTACTCTATCTGTACATATGAGTAATTGAAAGATAAAACGTACAATAACAATTTTATAAAGCTCGTGTTATTACGTAAAATAAAACAGTTTAATAAAATTAAATATCAGTAGAAGAAACTGGCCAAGGATATATGGCAAAATATAAATAATAATAATCTATTCTCACGATTGCTGTGGTAACCGACACAGCCCAAAAACATTGAAACGGAATCGTAAAATTGCATGTTTTTACCTGTCACAGTTGTGACGTTATAATAGTAGTTAAATAAAAATACTCGTGCATTCGAATGCAACGTTGTGTCAGAATTTCAAAGCAATCGGTGAAGAACTTTCGAAAGTTTAAGATTTTGAAAAAAAAATGAACATTTCGTTTATTATTTGTATGGATTCGTTTGTTAGATAAACTTATGTTTTAAATTTGAACTTAAAAAAAATATATATTTATATATTCTTTTCTTTATGATCTCTAAAATATGATGAAATGTCCTTACATGCTCGTATTTAAATTTTGGTGTCCTTAATGTTTTATTTTTTAAAGGTATTTTTAAATATTTTATTAATAGATTTTAAAATTCTCATTCTATAATTTTTTTTAATCCTTTATGTTAACTTCTATTTTGTTTGTTTGCTAATGTGTGGGTACCGGGAAAATTTTTGGTAGCCTAATTAACCCACTTTCCGTTATTTGATAGGGTTGAAATTTGGCAGACAGATTCGATACTGATGAAAATGCATTCTATCAAGTTTTGGAGGCTGTCACTAAAAGATCGCTTTTTTATACGCGTTTCTATAATCGTTTTGAATTGCTAATAGTCCGAGAGGCGACTGCAATTTTTTTACCTCATCGAACATCATTCTGAATTTTTTATAGAAATTGGAGAAAAGGGAGTAGATTAGGAATCCACTGGTCTGCCGTGGCAAAAATGGCCGAAACTGATCAATAATCGACTTGGAATGAGTTGAACTAAAATCCCATTGCCAAATAGGTCATACCTTGCCAAAAATATAACAGACTTTTTCGTCTGGTAACCCACTGCATTTTGATTTTCAATGAGAAAAAGCGCAAACAATTTCTGATCTTGGCTCGGAAAACTTATATCTTTTAAAAGTAAGCCAAATTGGCGACATCAGTTACGTCATAAGTGACGTAATATTTTTTGCCAACTTGGCTTCCTTTTAATAGATGCAAGTAAATCATCGCCAGATATCTGAATCGTCTGCAACCTTCTTAATTGAAAATTAAAGAGTGAGGGTTACCAAATAAAAAAAATGCTCATTATTTGGCAAGTTATGGCGCATTTGGCAATTGGATTTAGTTCAACTTATTAAAAGTCTATTATTGATCAGTTTCGGCCATTTTTGCCATGACAGACCAGTGGATTCGTAATCTACTCACTTTTCTCCAATTTCTATAAAAAATTCAGAATGATGTTCGATGGGGTCCAAAAATTGCAGTCGCCTCTCAGTCTATAATAAAGCCCATTTAACTTTAACCCATTATCATTTTTGAAACACTTTCCTGTTGCCAAAATTATTTTAATCGTAATAAATGAAAGATAATTTGACGTGAATACAGTAATTTAATACGGAGTATAGTCCAGTCAATTCATAGTTGAGTTGCGTAGTCACGCATAAGTGAAAGAATTTTAACCGATCATTGTTAAAACTCTTTCCTGTTGCGAAATTGTTTTAATCAGAACAAGCGAAAGGTATTTGGACGTAAATGCATAAATTCACATTAGTTTTTAAAAAATAAATTTTGAAACGTTGTTTGTCGCATATTTTGCTGATAGAGATGTTCTTAATGTTTAAAATTGGATGCAAAACTCCAACCACACGCTGTTTACAGAATCGGAGACGTGTTAATGAATATAAAAATTGGCAATGCATGTAAAGGATTTATATTAAAAACTTTGTTTCATGAGAAATTAACTTTATTTTAGAGAATAAGTTTTATGTTTAGTAGAGAAAAAAAAAATTTCATTCGACAAAAATAGTAGTTATGCTAAAAAAAAATTATTTTATTTCAAATATTTTCTGAAAATTAAATGTTTAAAGTTAATAATTATGGTATAATTATCTTTAAAATAAATTAACGTATTTCATAAACCGTTCATAGTTTCATAAAGCAACAGTTCTCAGCTTATTAAAAATTGCCCAAATGTGCACCGTACCTTAAATGAAATCTTTAAAATGAAGAATTTGAAGCCTGAAATTTCCGGAAATGACCCATAAAGCTTCTTTTTTTTTTAGACAATTTGAACTTCAAAAACCAACAATTATCAGCGCAATCTAGTAATTTACTTTAGAAATAATTGTTTGTTTCGATATATTGTCAGTCTTTGAAGATGTATCGGACATATTAAGAAAATTTATTCAATAAGTTATAGTCTTATTTGGACCATTCTAAGTTTCAAACAAAAAATATTCTCTTAGTGTTCGAAATGTCCGAACAAAATGAAGTAAATGTGGTTAAGATAAACAAAAAAAAAAAATTATATGTCTTTAAAGTAATTCAATTATTCAATGATGATTTTTTTCAGTTGCTGTCATCAGACCACATGTGTCGACCATCCAAGGGAGAATGCGACATTCCAGAATTTTGCAATGGAACTGGAGGACAAGTGAGTATTCGATTTTTATGACACTCTAATTCACTAACATTTACAATTTGACGAATTAGAGGTCCTGAACATGATCTCGAAGGCATATTTTTAATTCCACTTTTTCTAAAAGTCAAAAATTTGAAAAATCCCTTGTTTGCGAACTAATTTTCATACTTTGTTGATTTTCATCATACACGGTCCGGCTATTAATTTCCAGGACTGACGTAACTGTAGGAGAACGAAAAGCCGGTAGATGGCGCTAATGTTTGCATATTGAGGAGCGTTTTCTTGCGCATGTGCAGTGCAATCGGCGCCATTCTGAAGTAAGTGGTTCTCGTGGAAAGGCGCATTAAAACGTAGCTCTTAAATTCCTGTTGTCGAAGGGAAAATGGAGCAAAGAACTAACATTAAATTTTGCTTCAAATTGGGTATCCTATCCAGGTACGCAGGGTCAGTATCAGCGTTGTCGATAAGTTCGCCACATGCGTCCAGTCTCAATTGCTTTTGTTCGTCCCTTAAATGGTGGGAAACGAATCTGGAACAAATCTTGCGTTTGCCTAGGTCTTGCGTCAAAATTCGCCAAACCGTCTCTTTGTCCATGTTCAATTCATTGGCGAGTACTCGAATAGTCAATCGACGATCACATTTCACCATAACGCGAACTTTTTCAATTGCTTCCGGCGTGCATACGGACTGCGGCCGATCTGTGTGTGGATCATCTTCGACGCTTTCGCGCCCGTCCCGAAAGCGTTTAAACCATTCAAAAGTTCTTGAGCGGGATAATGCTTCCTCGCCGTAAACTTGTTTTAACATTTCGTAGGTTCCCTCAGCTATTTTGCCCAATTTGAAGCAAAATTTAATGTTAATTCTTTGCTCTATTTTCACTTCGACAACAGGAATTTAAGAGCTACGTTTTAATGCGCCTTTTCACGAGAACCACTTACTTCAGAATGGCGCCGATTGCACTGCACATGCGCAAGAAAACGCTCTTCAATATGCAATCATTAGCGCCATCTACCGGCTTTTCGTTCTCCTACAGTTACGTCAGCCCTGGAAATTAATAGCCGGACCTTGTATAAAGTATGAAATTCTTTCATTAATAACTACAAGATGTTTGTGGTTGGTTTGTACGCTCATCAACCTATTTTCATGCAGAATGACGGCTAATCAGACCGGCACCTATACAGCTTACCGTGGATTCCGAACCACAACGAACATCCATGCCCTACCCTGTATTCGAACCCTACAATTTTGGCATGCGAGGCCAGAGCTCTAACCACACATCCATCAGGTTTGGTGGAAGAGCAACACTGATATCCCTTCCGCCTCAATAAGCAAGTTCCAATGAAGCCGCATTTCAAAACTATTAGCGAAAAATGACCAATAGCAGGTTGCAGAAAGTGTATTTCAAATTTAATTTCCGTCCCTTCCAAAATGTTTAACTAGCCAATGTTGAGGGGCATTTCAAAACTTACAAATATACTTTTCAATACCCCAATTTGACAGTATGCTTTTCAATAATTCTTAGAATATCCTTTTGTTGTAAGTGATACAGAGGAGAAGAGAAAAACGATCATTGATGAGTGATGCTCAAAGAAAGACAGCCATAAGTTTAAAGACATTCGTTTTTCATCTTTTTACGCCTTTATTTTATTTTTAAGGAAATTTCGGAGGTAAGGATGTTTAGAACACCTTAAGAGACATTACCACAGATATTTTTCATCAAAATCGTTAGAGCCATTTGTTAGCAATTGCTGAAAAACATGACTTTTTTCATGTTTTTTTTTTGTTCATGTTTTGAGCATGCGCAGTATTGACGAAAACCTTAATGATAGGTCGCATGGCCACCACTAACCTGTACACCAAATTTCAACATCGTAGATCAATTCGTTCTGGAGTTACATTGGCCACGTACACACAGACGGACATTTTTTCTAGAACACTTCTATAAAGTCCAGATGTTTTAAAAAGTGGGAAATTAATAAATAATATATATATATATATAAACTAAGGGTGTGTGAATATCGCTCAACTTTCAATTACATTATAACACTGTTGCACAAATTGTCTGTATATAGTGTAAATAGTGACGTATTATTTTAAAATTCTATTGTAATTTATTTTTATCTTATTTTTATTTATTAACGGCTATTATACAGGTTAGAAAAATGTGGCAACACCTAATGCAATCGAGAAATTTCGAGATGTTTCTTTTTCGACGAATTGGCTGGAAATTTCGGGAATGTTCTCTCACGCCAAGTATAAATAAGACTGGAGATCGGGAAAGTTTTCAGATTGACTTCGGACTTCGATGAAAGCTAATCGCTTTGTTTACCTATTGGAGTGAGCTTGTATAATCGCTGTATTCGAAGTTGTTTTCATTGAAGCTTGTTTAGAAGCTTGATAGTGACTGTTCTCCGAATAACTTTTGTGAGTTTTTAAAGAGAGAATAAATATTTTTACACCGTAAAAACTGTGCCATCATTGCCTCAGTGGAAAAATTCATAACAATACTGACCTGGATTTGGGTCATCTACAGTATTGAAATTTTCATCATTCATTTAGTGAAAATGGCCAGTTTGGCGATATTTCTTTTGTGATAATTCTTTTACGATACCATAGCGATTTTGAACAAAATCGTCAGAGCCGTTTTTTAGCAATTACTGAAAAACATGATTTTTTGTACTGATATCCCTTGGTGGAAGCTACTTTAAAAATCTTAATGGTAGGTCTTAGGGCCGTCAAAAGACCTATACCATAATTTAGTTCAAGGTTCTAACAATAGGGCGAGGTCGCCAGACCCTTCAGTACCCCTTAAAAAAGTGCTTCTGGCGAGTGACGCAATTTGATACGTAATTGAAAGCTATAAAAGTGTTGGTAGTGGTTTGTCAGATTGTATTTATGCGTTTGTGAGGCAATGAGTAAGTCAAAGGAGCTTAGTGAGTTTGATCGTGGCAGAATAGGGGGATGCCACCTTTGTGGGAAATCAGTTCGTGAGATTGCGGACATTCTACAGAAGCCTAAATCCACTGTGAGGGATGTAATTGTGAAGTGGAAACGTCGAGGCAGTGAAACGGCAGAAAAACGAACCGGTAGGCCGAAAACACTTGGTGAACGCATCCGCAGAACTCTGAAAAGGGTAGTGAAACAAAATCGCAAGTCCTCGTTGGTGGAAATTTCTGAGGATTTCCAAAGTTCATCAGGCGTTAGTGTTAGCAGCAAGACTGTCCGTCGAGAGTTAAAAGACTTGGGATTCCATGGTCGTGCAGCCGCTCACAAGCCGAGCATCACTCCACAGAATGCGAAGCATCGATTGCAATGGTGTAGAGCTCACCGTCATTGGACTGTGGACATGTGGAAAACTGTTCTTTGGAGTGATGAATCTCGCTTTACAGTCTGGCAGTCGGATGGACACGTCTGGGTTTGGCGGATGCCTGGCGAACGTTTCTATAGTGACTGCATTGTGCCGACTGTTAAGTTTGGTGGTGGAAGTATAATGGTGTGGGGGTGTTTCTCGTGGTTTGGCCCGAGCCCGTTAGTTCCTGTGATTGGAAACATGAACTCTGAGATGTATGTGGACATTCTGGACAATGCTGCACTCCCAACTCTATGGCAATATTTCGGGGAAGGCCCATTTCTCTTCCAGAAGGATAACTGCTCCATTCACACATCGAGGCTTGCACAGACGTGGTTTGACGAAATGGGTGTTCAAAAACTGGACTGGCCTTCTCAGAGCCCCGATCTAAATCCCATAGAACACCTTTGGGACGAATTAAAGCGCAGATTACGTAGCCAGCCAAGTCGACCATCTTCACTGCAAGCACTCACTTCAGCTGTGATGGACGCCTGGTAGGCAATTCCTATGGTCACCTATCAAAAATTGGTGGAAAGTCTTCCCAAACTTGTGCAGGCTGTCATCGATGCAAAAGGGGGACCAACATCATATTAATATGTGCCTCAGGACGCTCTAAGTCCATACCACTGGGTGTCCGCATACTTTTGGCCAGATAGTGTAGTTCCCATGAGTGTTTTGTGTAGGTAAGTTAAGTGCAAGCGACAGACCTGCGAGAGTCACAGAGTAATCTACTGCAGCGATTGTGGTGCCTTTGAATAAGTCAAATCGTAACTTTACTTTTGAATATTTCATATGTATCAAATTTCTCTTTTTTTTACAGTTTGAATGACAGAAACCGAAACCAATATTTCATCGATTTTCATTTGACTTTTCCATTGATCAGATTGCTAATTTTTTTTTAATTTTCAAAGTCCCAAATAAATAGACTTTATTGGCAAAAAATCATGATCTTATTTTTTTTTTTCTAAAAGCCTCATGTGTCCTCTTTAAAATTCCAGTGAAAATTTGAAAATCGGTTGTTTAAAAAAAATAGTTATAAATTTTTGTTTGTTAAATTGACGGTTTGACCATTTTTCGGCACTTTTAGCTTTTCAAATCGATTTTTCGCCAACTAAACCTTGATAAAAATTGATTTTGCTCTTCATCATTCCCTTTAGCATGAAAAAAGAAAAAAAAAATTATGTACTTAAAAGTCAAATTACTGTTTTCAGAACGGTTTTACGAGCAAAAAACCCGTTGAGGTTAATATTTACCCCGGTTTGTAGTTTACAGGTAAAAAAAATGGGTTTGTAGTTCTAAGGTTAATATCTGGTTCTGGCTTATGATATTTTTCGAATATAATTTTAAACTTAAAATACATTGTGCTTCATTGGATATATTTGCTTTTTTCGAGTCTTCCTGAAATTTTTCGTATGGAAAAGAAGGTTAATTTATTTAAATGTTATAAAATATGTCCGTATGAGATTTTATTCAAAATCCTGCCTGAGCTTCAATAAAAGATGTTTCACAGACAAATAATTGAATTAAATAATATAATCTATAAAAACAAAGTTTTTAATGTAAATCCTTTATATGCGTTACCATTTTTCATATAATTTACGCAGCGCCGATTCAGTAAACAGCGTGTGTTTAGTGTTTGTATTTAATTTTAAATATCAAAAACATTTCGATCAGCAAAATGTGTGCAAAATGTATTCAAAATTTTTTAATTAAAAATAAACGTGAATTTATGCACTCACATCTAAATATCTTTTATTTATTCCGCTTCAAACAATTTCATTATTTATTTATTAAAAAAAAAAAAATTCAACAAGAAAGAGTTTCTTCAATTATCGGTTGAATGCTATTTTAGCGCGATTGGATGACGTCAAGTTGGTTTATTAGTATTCCATAAAAGCGGCCTTTTAGTGACAGTTACAGCCGAAAATATAATAGAATGCATTGTGATCGACATCGAATCTATCTTCCAAGTTTCAGTCCGATCGGATGACGGCAAGGGCGTTAATTAGGCCTCCGCAGATTTGACCGCCATCTACATACACAGCCACTTACACAACCAAAAACACAATCGAAGTTAATATACAGTAGAACCTCGATTAACCGTCCCTCCTTTATCCGGAACTCTCTGTTAACCGGCAATCATTTAGTCGACATCAAAAATCTCCCAAATGAGTAGTAAATCATTTGTTCCTTTTTAAAACTTAATCTTTTCCGTCGCTCTAAAGTTACATAAGTAATGGTGAGGCTTTTGACTGTTTTTCTAAAGAACTGACATGGTTAGAGCAACCTTCGGATGCAGATCTAACCTGAACTGTTGCCTTCAAAAAGACTCCGGGATAGAGCAGCGAAACAAAGATTATCAAGATTATTGCAACAAAAACTCATTTCCAACAACTATGTCATAAAAAAAACATTAAAAAACCTTGTATTCAATAAACGAAAATCATTTACTTTTTATTGTTTTTTACAACTCTCTTTTATCCGGAATTTTCGCTTAACCGATCTACCTTTGGTCCGAAATAGGTCGGTTAATAGTGATTCTACTGTAATTAAAAAAAAAAAAAAGTCATCTGTTTATTTCCTTCTCCTTTAATAAAAGTCCTCTTTTCACAAAATTAGCGATTCAAGGTTCGCATTGTAATGCTTTCAGTGTCCAGACGATCTCTACAAGAGAAACGGCGCCATTTGTTCTGGTGGACTCGGATACTGCTTCCATGGATTGTGCCCTCTTCTCAAGACCCAGTGCCAAGACATCTGGGGTGAAGGTAAGCCGACATTCATACCAAAGAATATTGTTGCGAATTTCTGTATATTTGTAAATATTTCGTAGAATTAATTATGTAAAAAGGAAAATTTATGTACATTTCGCATAAGGCAGTGCAAAGGGTTCGTCTTTACTTCGCTTTCCTGCAATGCGTCCCTTAATGCTTGAAAACGAGTTATTCAGAGATAATGCTGGAAAACGAGTTTTACAAGGTTGGTTGTTTTCAGATTATCTGGCGCCGTCAGCAACACGAGGGCTATAATGCGCCGAAACATTCATCATTTGACAAGCAAACATACATTTACAAACACCCATGCCTACACGGGACTCGTAACCCGTAACCTCTCGGTCCAGAAGCTAGCACGCTAACCACTATACCGTTTGGTCGGCGAGTTTTACAAGGAGAAGGCCATTTAACATTATGGTTAATGGCAATTTCGCCAAGTTGGCGCCAGACTTGGAGACCATTTGGAGACACTTTCGGTCCCCATGTACCTGTTTAGGGCTTTTCGACTGCGATCTGAAAAATTCTCCAAATTTCTATCTCTAGAAGATTCGCGAAGGAAGCTTTCCTATGTAAGGCCGGCAAAAGAGAGCGGGGGAGTTAGTTAGTTGTCTCTCAACGAGCATTTACAGAGCTGTATTGCGAAAGTGAACTGTATTGCATTGTCTTTTGCGTCGATTTTAGCAGTTGTGTATCTAGTTTTTAACTGCTGCTTATGCTCTGTTGTTGTGTAAAGAGCTGTATTGAGTCTATTAGAACGGGAAGTTTTGGAGGTGTAAAAGAATCTGCGAAGAGTTATTTCGGAAGAAATTTCTTCAAGTTTTAATCTGCTTTGGCTTCAAGTCTTTCGAACTCATGTTCTTCCCTGTAACGAGTTTTTATGTCAAGGGAAAATTTTACATAAGGTATGCGCAATTGCTGAAATAATATTAGGTAATTGATACTACAAATATATCTTCGGCACTTTCTTAGACACAATTTCTGATAGTAAATAAATATCATTGCAATAGGAAATAACCATAAAGTAAATGAAAAATAAAGAATTTTTCATTTAGTACAAAAGTAAGGACTCAAAATAAAATGAGATATAATAGTCCGAGAGGCGACTGCAGTTTTTGGACTTCATCGAACATCATTCTGAATTTTTTATAGAATTTGGAGAAAAGTGAGTAGATTACGAATCCACTGGTCTGCCGTGACAAAAATGGCCGAAACTGATCAAAAATTGACTTGGAATGAGTTGAATTAAAATCCGATTGCCAAATAAGTCATAACTTGCTAAAAAGAGAAAAAACTTTTTCGTCTGGCAACCCCCTGCATTTTGATTTTCAATGAGAAAAAGCGCAAACGATTTCTGATCTCTGGCTCGGAAAACTTGTCTTTTAAAAGTAAGCCAAATTGGCGACATCAGTATCGTCATCAGTGACGTAATGTTTATTGCCAATTTGGCCCATTTATGAAAGATGCAAGTAAGCCATAGCCACACATTCGAATCGTCTGTAACCAAGGAGGTTAGAAGAGAAGGAGGTGTGAGCAAGCTGGAAAACCATTCGAAACCGGTTGTACCTATGAAGCAGGTTTATCGCCGTTTTCGCCAAGCAACTAAGCCCTTTTCGACGCCAAACTCCCAACTGCGCCAAGCTTAGTTGATTTTCTCTACCAGCGGTTCCTACCCCACGGACCGCGAGTAGCGCGGTACTGGGCCGTGGACTCTGGTAGAGAATCGCCGAGATAAATATTATCGGAGCTTCAGGGTTTAAGATGGAAACAATCTAGCCACTCGATTGTATTTTTCTATGTTGTAACGAGTGAATAACATCGATAGTGAATAATGCGTGAATTAAACAGCATGGCTAAGTTTTAATCTAGATATTGACTCTCTCATTGACGGGGGATAAACAATGTCAAAAATTCCGATGATTTTTTTTTTTAAACTTTGGTCACTTGTTTTTTGGTTTTCTAATTGTTGTAACAGCCAAGTGCAATCAAGTTCCTCACTTTATAAAAAATTATAATTTAATTTTTCGTGTACATTATATTTTTTTCATAATATAGATAGTTGATCCGAACAACTAAAAAGGTTAGAAACCGCTGTTTTATACAATATCATTTTTCTCTTTGTCAAAGAGAATTTCTTCTGTCCCCCCCCCCCCCCCCCTTCTCCCAATTTGTTTGGGAAGTTGTTTGGGGGGAGAATCTGTGTTGAGTTAGTATTATTTTTGTAGCTTTTATTATTCTAAAACAATTATAAAATGGACTTGTTTACTGTTTAACATTGCTTTATAAGCAGTGGCGTTATTGACTTGACCCCAATTCGGAAAGGGGGGTGATGTCTGCTCAGGGGACCATAAAGGATGATACTTTTGTATCGATAAACAAAATTCTTCTAAAAATCATTAGATTTTTTTTTCTGAGAATAGCGATTTGTCCATACAAGTATAATATACGAGAAGGTTGAAAAACAAATAATAAGATGTAATATGCAGGTGCAAATTTGGAAATTATGGTAAGTCACAATATGTTTCAACTTATATCAAATGATTGTATTTCATTCGTTCTGACAGTTACTTACAAATTATTACCTTTTTTAAAAAATTGTTTATATAAATTTCGATTTTGTGTGTGTGTGACCTACAAATCTGCGAATGGCTAATTAACCCTCTTACCGTCATCCAATCAGGCTGACCAACCTGATGGCGGTGTGGTTAGCGCTCTGGCCACGCATGCCAAAGGCCGGGTTTGAATCCGGGTTTTGCCATGGATGTTCGTTGTGGTTCAGAATCCACGTTAAGCTGTAAATCCTGGCCTGATTAGCCGTTATTGTGCATAAAAATAGGTCTTTGAGCGAACCAACCAACCAATCGGGTGAAATTGGTCACATAGATTCGATATCGATGACAATGCATTTTATTAAGTTTTGGGGGCTGTCACTTAAAGACCGCTATTGCAGACACTACATTGTCACTTCTAATGATTTTTTTTATTAACACCCGTTCTGTCATCCAGTCGAAATGAAACTTTGCAGATTGATTTGATATAGATTCCAATACATTGTATCAAGTTTTGGGGGCCGCCACAGACACTCAAAAAGATCGCTTTAACACAGGCTTCTATTATCGTTTCTGAATGCTAATAAATCCACTTACCGTCATCCAATCGCGCTGAAATTTGATAGACAGATTCATTGTCACTAAGAATGTATTATAAGTTTATAAGTTTTGGGGACTGACACTATTATAAAAGAATGCTTTTACACAAGCTACTATCGTCGCCCTCTGATGACATCACACTTCATCCAATTGGACTGAAACTTGCCAGATAGACTCGCTGTGGATGAAAATGTATTCAAGCAAGTTTTGAAACTAGTAAATATTTCGGAATAGATGTTGTTTTTTCCCCTTAGTGATCAAACATTATCAAAACTTGATATGAGTTCAGTGACTTAACACATAAAACATATATATAAAGGATTTATATTAGAAACTTTGTTTTTATGAGTTATAATAGTAAAAAGACTTCTTGAATTTAAGATGTTAGTGAGATAAATAATTAAATCATCGAACAGTTTTCTTTCGGTACTTCAGATATTTACCCTTTAATAAGTTTACATTATTAAATAACTCAAGGTGGTTCCTCTAATCTGGCGCCGTAATTTCTCTGTAGTTTGTAAAAGTTTAGATAAATCTGTTAATTTTTAATTCTGAGTTTTATTATGTAGGTTTATATAATAATGTCAATATAAACTGATGATAATAATTATTGTTAACCGTTTCAGTGCTTTTTAAAAGCTTTTTTTTTTTATTTGCGTTGAAGAATTTTCTCTTCTAATTGGTAAATAAATAAAAATTATAATATTTTTTAGTTATTATTTAGTACAGTGCATTATATTTTAAAGGATAGTGTTATGCATGAAAAAAGTTATTCATTACTGAACTGAGAATTTTATTATGAGTCTAATTTATGAATAGAAGAAATTTTATAACAAAAGATACATGAACATTGGAAAAAGTTTAAAGTGGCATCCGACAATGCCGCAACAAATGTGACAGATCTTGCAGTAAAGAAATTGGCAGGATTTTTTTTTTCATTACTCTTCTTTTATAAATTTTTTCTTACAATATACGACTTTAATATTGATTTCTGGCGAATTACAGTATTGAAATTATTCTTAATTAATTACTGAATTCAAACAAAATTCTCACAAAAGTATTTCAATCACGCAAAATATTCCAAAAACACATCAGAGCTTCATAAGTAATAATATAAATTAAACCAAAGCAACGTAGATATCTGATGACCCATGATATTACAATAATAATGTTTTGTAAAACTATTATAACAAAATTCGAATCGAAAAAGAGCATCCAAAGTTTTCAATAGAAAGCCAAGTTTTTTCCATTATTCCTTTTCTTTTCAAGCCGACCAAACGGTATAGTGGTTAGCGTGCTGGCTTCTAGACCGCGAGGTTGCGGGTTCGAGTCCCGTGTAGGCATGGGTGTTTGTAAATGTATGTTGGTTTGTTAAATGACGAAATGTTTCGGCGCATTATAGCCCTCGTGTTGCTGACGGCGCCAGATAATCTGAATACAACCAACCAACCTTTTCTTTTCAAACATAAAGTTCGAAATCCAAATACCTTAAGAACTAAGAAAAGAAGCCGCCTTGTTCATAGACAAGTCGTAAAACTTCTGCTTAGAAATCCCAATAGCAGGGGGCTTTTCTCTGTTCCTATCCTTCCCTCAGGCCACGGAGCGATAATGGACTTGTTTTCGGACCCTTGTACCCATCGTCCGTTACAAATTAACAAAGAGGGGCGGTTGTCACCCGCCACCAGGGGGGGGGGGGGAACCGGCTCTCGCATCTCGTTTCAGGCCCACCCACAGTGGACCCTCAATTGCCCTTTACAAATTAGCACCGAGAAGTCTTCAAAAGTAAGCCATTGTATATTAAAGCTACGATTTAGATTTCAGCGGACATTAGGAATTTGACGCACGGAAAACGAAATAATCAATAGAAGTAAACAACCAAAAACTTTAATTAATATTTTTTAATTAATTTTTTAAGCTTTTTTTATAAAGTGATTTTAAATAAGCGTAGAGCTCTGAAATTTTCGGCATTAGTAGATCTTGCCTTCTAATTTTGATTTTCTTAAACAAAATGTTAACATTTAAATTTTTTTAAAGTTTTTCTTTATAAAGTGACTTCAAATAAGCGTAAGGTACGAGTTTCAGTGAGCGAAGTGAACATATGCTTGCGCAATAAAATTAACCTTCCAGCGAGCAAAGCAAGCCTGTGAGGGCGTAGCAAAGAATTTTTCAGCGAGCGAAGAGAGTTGTGTTTGCGTAGCAACTAACCTTTGAACGAGTGAAGCGAGCCAGTGCTTATGTGTCAATAAACTTTTTAGCCAGTGAAGCGAGCTGCTTTTATGTTACAATTAAACTTCCAGCAGGCGAAGCGAGCTTGGATTTGCGTGGCAATGAACCTTTTTTCGAGTAAAGCCCCAAAAGCTGAGACGAGACCTATACACCAATGATGGATATCCGCAACGAGGAACCATGCAGCTAGTGTAAAATATTTCCAATAGATTACGAAACGATTACATTACATAGTGTGCAAAGGTAAAGAAAATATTGGTATCCATTTTTTTAAAATATTGGTTGGTTGGTTGTATTCAGATTATCTGGCGCCGTCAGCATCACGAGGGCTATAAAATGCGCCGAAACATTCGTCATTAGACAAGCCAACATACATTTACAAACACCCATGCCAACACGGGACTCGGAACCCGCAACCTCGTGGTCTAGAAGCTAGCACGCTAACCACTATACCGTTTGGTCGGCTTTAAAATATTGAATCCATTTTTTAAATTTTCATCCACAACGAGTCCATCTGCCAAGTCTCAGTTCAATTAGATGACGGCAAGTGGGTTAATTAGCCCTTTGAATATTTTTCCACTTTAACTTTAATAGTAGAAGATTTCAGTAATTAAATATTGCTAAAATTTAACATGTTTGAATTAAGGTTTGTATCTGGATAATAGTACGTGAGTAAAGGCTACTGATAATTCTAACGTAAGGCAATAGAAACGCATGTAAAAACTGCCGTTGTGTGACAGTCCCAAAACTTAATAGAAAGCATTCTCATAGACAACGAGTGCGTCCGCTAAGTTTAAATGTTTAATCTCATGATAGGAAAAGGGTTTATAAGTAAACCAAAGCGTCAATAAAAAGCATACGTAAAAGTGGCCTTTTAGTGGTAGTGACTCGCCTAAAAATTTGATGGAATGCATTGTCATCCAAATCGAATCCATCTGCCAAGTTTCAGCTTGATGGGTGGATGGCAAGTGGGCTAATTAGTCCAATAGTAGCGTGTGTAAAAGCAGTCTTTTAGTGATAGTAATAGCCCCCAAAACTTAAGTGAGTGCATTGTCATCAACATCGAATCAATCTGATAAGTTTTTTCTCGATTGGATGACGGCAAATGTGTAATTAGCCCTCCATCGATTTGCACGTATCATACAAAATCGAAGTTAGTGAGAGGGATTTAAAAACCTCTGAATATTGCTTAATTATTAGCTGTGAAGAGTAATACGCATACCATTTGATAGTTCAGGTCTTGAACTATAGCCTACAACCACAGAAATTGCTTTTTTAGAAACTATATTAAAAATTTGGCAGAATTTCAAACCCTACCCACGTTTTTTCCCGTAGAAGAGCGTACTAAAAAGTCGGTTTGTATAGGCTTAGTTCAAGTGAGAGTAGGGTTGCCAAAGTCTGCTTCTTCGCGCCAAGCTTGCTCGGACCTCCTCTCTCTTCTAACCTCCTTGTCTGTAACCTTCTTAATTGAAAATTAAAGAGTGAGGGTTACCAAATTAAAAAAAAAATGCCCATTATTTGGCAAGTTATGGCGCATTTGGCAATTGGATTTAATTCAACTTATTAAAAGTCGATTATTGATCAGTTTCGGCCATTTTTGCCACGGCAGACCAGTGGATTCGTAATCTACTCACTTTTCTCCAACTTCTGTGAAAAATTCAGAATGATGTTCGATGGGGTCCAAAAATTGCAGTCTATAAGCAGGTGCCTCATTTGACCGTGCGGAGTCCTTGGATACGTCAGTTTTATGTAAACTAGTTTTGGTGCAGAATCCGTACTGTACTTAGAAGTTTTGCATATTCAATAGTTGATCTCTTCTGAACCAGAGTTATGTTAAGTAGTTCGCCATATTAGCAGGTTTTTCCATTAATTTTTATCATCTCTTTTTTTAAGCTTTTTGTTTAAAACTACATTAAGAAATAGGTAAAATTCACTTTCTTATCACTACAATGATTTGAGATATTTTCTTTCTGAATTTCTCACTGACAATAATAAGACTTAAAACTGGATACGAAATAATGCTACGGTATATATTGGTTTAAAAATATTGGACAGTACGTAATATTAATATTGTAAATGGAAATTTAAATTTAAATTATCATTATATATTTGTAAAAATTGAGGTTTGTTAGTGATTAAACAAGTTTATATTTGTTTTTTTTTAGCGTTCAAATTTTTTCGAAAGATAGGCTGATTGGTTTGTACGTTCAGCTACTTATTTTTGTGCACTGGTTAATCAGGGTTAAACGTACAGCTTAACATGGATTCCGAGCCTCAGCGAACATTCACTTTGAACCTTTGGTATGCTTTTCGTCATCCAATACAGCAGAAACTTGATAAATAGCTTCGTTGTCGATGACAACGCATTCTTTTGTTTTGGGGCTTTTTCGCCAAAAAGCGGAATTGGTGGGGTTTTTTTCGTAGGAAGTGATTATATGGATTTTTTTTTTTTTTTTTACATTTTAATCAATAAGTTTAAGTTAGAAAATTAAGTAAAGTTCAAGAATTAAGTTAAAAGAATAAGTTTATTTTTTATCCAAATACTAAAATTAGTATTAAACCAATACAAACTACTACTAGGGAGGGGGGGGGGGGGAAGCATACCCATGATGGGTAAAAAAAAAACAAAAAAAAACCGGTTAAGTTGGCAATGTTATTCGATTATCATTAGTAATCATTACATTATTCTTTCTTGAGCGAGAAACAACTGAAAATCAATCGTTGATGGGCGATGCTCTAGGCAAGGCCACACTGGATTGTAATCTAGGGGATAGAGCTCTGTGTTAAAGGTATTCGTTTTTCAACTTCGGGAGTTGTATGCTTTAAAAAGTATTCGAATATCTTAGCTAAAAATATAAATAAACATAAATTTGGTAGAATGATTAAGTTTTCCAAGTGAATGTTTAATAAGCTAAGCAGATTTGTACTTTTCTTGTATGAAAGGTTACTGGAAAATGGTGATTAACTTATTTACGTCCATTGAAATACAATGGAGAAATTGCGTTTTTTTTTTTTTTTTTGAAATTGTGAAAATCAATAAATTCTAATAAAAAAAGAAAAGCTGATTCCGAATATGTAAGTTATATTGCGATTAAAAAATTATTTAAATAAATATCGAAAGAAGAAAAAAATTTAAAAACAGTGGAATCGTGACGTAACCACAAAACGTTCCATCATTGGCTGGTTAGACTTGACGTCACATTTCGGGATTTTTTTTTTTTGTAACATTACTTTATTTACCTACTCTTACTTATCACTTCCTTCGTGTACTACATAATTCTTTTTCTATAGTATCATCATACACAAACCGTTTGTTTAATTAGTATTCCTTTCGAAGTAATTGCTTATTTTCCCCTGATTTCAAAAGGGGCTATTCTATAACTTGCCAAAAAATATTACTTGCTATGTTTGGCATCTTGAGAACTGTGACGGTCTCGTGCACAAATGACCGATAAAGCTTCTATGCATTGGGCTGCTCTTTTGCATAGCGGTAAAGCATCCGACTTTTAAAGTAAAGGTCGCATGATGTATTCCCAGCGACCGCAAACAAAGCTACTTCGCTTTATTGGTAGCTATCGGACAACTGAATCCTGCTGCCATCTATCGGTTCCTTCTGAAATTACTACACGACTTCCACAATATCAACTCAGTGTCTTTGGCGACTCACTGCCAAAACAGAAAGCAAACCTCCGGCGACCCACTGCCCCACGTGCCCAACTCATGCGCAGGCAACTCAATCGTTAGTCCCTTCGCGACTCACTGGGATGGGGCTACGTGGCGGTCTCGTATACAAATAACAGATAAAGCTTCTATGCATTGGAGTACTCTTTTGCGTAGCGGTAAAGCATCTGGCTGGAAAAACAAAGGTCGCCCGATCTATCCCCAGCGACCGCAAACAGAGCTGCTACGCTTTAAGAACGAATCCCGATTTCATAGGCGCTGAAATTCGAGCAAACACTTTTTAACTTGATTGAATATGATCCATTTTTATTATATATGTCTACTAGCGTGTTTCTTCAACTAATATTTCATTTTGTCAAACTGTTTTATTTTACATAATACCACTAGCTTTATAAAAATGTTATTGTTCGATTCATTTCATGTGATGGCAACTTGGAGTAGTGTTCCATAGATATACTAAACTTCAACTTAACTAGACATCACTTAGACGGTAGATCGTCTCAGTGCTCATAGGTATTTAATCCATTTTGGCGGAGTGAAGACATAATTCTCGCCAAACCTTAGAGCCTTTTGTTCTGTTGTGGTTTGGCGAACATTATGCTTTCACGCCGCCAAAATGGATTAAATGCATATGAGCACTGTGACGATCTACCGTCTAAGTGATGTCTAGTTAAGTTGAAGTTTAGTATAGTGAGAGAGGTTTTATGATAGAAATGGAGTAGTTAATCGGTCAGCTTTAGTTTTTTTTTTCTTTTTTTTTTTTTTTCAAATAATGCCTCACAGAAAATCAAACTTAGTTCGTCGTACTCGCGGAGCGGAAGAAATACGACGAGCAAGTACGAATCAAACTACAACTGTACAACATGGCATCTGTGAATAAGCGAAACAATCAAATAATGGCTCAAATCTAACCGGGGATAGCAAGAATGAGCTTCTGCCTACTTGGCCACTTTGTAAAATGTCGCCAATTCACAACAAACTACAGGTTCGGCAAAATGGATTTTGGCGCAGAATTGCCAAAAATAAAAATGGTGCATCGGCCTCATCGGCAATATGGCTGAAGTGTGTCCACATTGCAAGTCTCTAAAATTTCATAACAAAATTAAACCGCTAATAAAATGGTAAATAATATTATCCAAAAACACAAAGTTTTTAATAAAAATCTTTTATACGCATTGCCACTTTTTACATTCGTTAACACAATGCCGATTCTGTAACAAACGTGTGCTTGGTGTTTGCGGCTAATTTTAAATATCGAAAACATTTCTATCAGCAAAATGTGCCGACAAACTACGTTTTAAAATTTATTTTTTAAAAAATGAACGTGAATTTAAGCACTCGCGTCCAAATATCATTTATTTATTCAGATTCAAACAAATTTATTATTTATTTATTTAAAAAAATCTGGCAACAGGAAAGAGTTTCTGCAATGGTAGGTTGAATGCTATTTTACCGCTATTGGATAACGGCTAGTTGGTTTATTAGTATTTCGTAAAAGTGACCTTTTAGTGACAGTTATAGCCCGTAAATTTGATAGAATGCATTGTCATCGAGTCCATCTGCCAAGTTGCCGACCAAACGGTATAGTGGTTAGCGTGCTAGCCTCTTGACCACGAGGTTGCGGGTTCTGAGTCCCGTGTAAGGGCATGGGTGTTTGTAAATGTATGTTGGCTTGTCAAATGCTGAATGTTTCGGCGCATTATAGCCCTCGTGTTGCTGACGGCGCCAGATAATCTGAATACAACCAACCTATCTGCCAAGTTTTAGGCCGATTGGTTGACGGCAAAGGGGTTAATTAGGCCTTCGCAGACCATCTAAAACCTAAGTTTTCTGATTTTACATTTTGTAAATTTCTTGTTAAATAGGCCAACTTCGGGAAACTGCGAATTCTGTTCTTAAAACACAATTATTTACACTCTGTAACCGTATAAAAAGTTACCTGACCTAATGTGAACTTCGTAAATTTTGTGTCTAATATACGTTATGCATCACAAAATTTAGCAAACCGAAGGTGCTGTATCTCCCCACATACCGTATACATTGCTTGAAGGAAAAGGGTTTCATAGGTTACCATGGCAACGTTCCAGCCAAAACGTGTATTCTCGAACTAGCTGCAGTTCGGTAGATGATCGCCAGTTTGGATTGATTAGAAGGTTTTTTTTTTTTTTTTTCTTTCTCTCTCTCTTCTGAATTGAGTATTGAGGCAAGGGGCTTGTTTTTAATCAATTTTTTTTTTTTTTTTACACTTGCCGTTAAAAATACATTTTTATTTAAGAAAATTTGTAAAATATATCGTTTTAGTTTCGAAATAAAAAATTTCGATGCAGCCCGGCTGTACTTGGAGCCGCCACTATTGGATGTACAAGCATTTCAATTATCACCAAAAATTATATATAAGCGGTGGATAATAGAAACCGACATTAATTCTTTTTACTTTCAGTTACCCATGTGTAATACATAGAGTAATGAAAGTATAGTATTCGATCAAAAATATATATATATATCGATTTTTTGCATTTCTCCACGTTTTGGACCATCCTGATCTCAAAAAAGTGATCTAGAAAATACGGCTGTCTGTGTGTACGTGATCAGCATAACTACCGAACAAATCGACCTACGATATTTAAAATTGGTGTGAGGGTTGGTGATGGCACAAGGACCTACCATACAGGTTTTCGTCAAAATCGCATGCGCATAAGGGTAGCTGAAATTGGGAAAATCATATTTTTCAATAATTGCTAAAAAACGATAACGATTTTGTTCAAAATTGCTGTGGTAATGCTTCTTAAGGTGTTCTAAACATCCCCACCTCCGAAATTCCCGTAAAAATGCTTTAATAGCGTAAAAAGTTGAAAAACGAATGCCTTCAATATAGAGTTATCTTTCTTTTAGCATTGCTCATCGAAGATTGTATTTCTCCTCTCCGCAGTTTCACTTAGAAGAAGAATTGTCGAAATAAATATCGCCAAATCCCCATTTTAGCAATTTTTTTTTTTTTTTTAAAGACGCATATAAGACTTATCGAAAAAAAAATATCAAACTGGCCATTTGTCCTCAATGAATGATAAAAATTGTAAATGACACAAATCCACATCCAGTAATATAGTGTAATTGAAAGCTGTGCGATGTGCCACACCCCTAGTGTTTAAAAAGTTGTTTACGATTTTTTCCCAAATCAATCTCCGCGAGGAAATAGCGCCTACTTGGCTGCATCATGAATCAATAATTCACGCCATCGATATACAATGACCCATTAAAAAGAAAGAAGAGTGATGGGCGAGATGGAGGAAGAACCAACAAAACAATGAGCTCTTTCTCTCTCTCTTTGAAAAAGCGGAGAAGTGGATGAATGGGTATAAGGGGGTAATGTAAATTTTCACTTCAGATTATTTTGCGAAGTAAGAAACATTTTAGTAGATTTTGAATCCTAGTGTAGACTGAGAGGTGTCTGTAAGTTTATGTACCCCCCCGAACATCATTCTGAATTGTTTTAGAGTGTGGAGAAAAGTGAGTAGATTACGAATCCACTGGTCTGCCGTGGCAAAAATGGCCGAAACTGGTCAAAAATCGACTTGGAATGAGTTGAAATAAATCAGATTACCAAATTTGTCTTAACTTGACAGATGATAAACATTTTTGTAATTGGTAACCTATAGGTCTTTAATTTTTAATTGAAAAAGCAGTGGCGGATCTACCCAGGGGACGCGGGTGGCGCGCGCCCCTCCCTCAGGTTGAATTTTTTTATTTTTTTTTTATTTTTTACAATTCACAATATATATATATATATATATATATATATATATATATATATATATATATATATATATATATATATATATATATATATAATAAAAATAATAATAATAAATCAATATTTATTTTCAATAAGTTTACGCAACAAACATATTTCGAGCTTCATCTAATTTCCGAAAAACGCAACAAATTAAAAGCTTATTTTTGGACCAAGGTCCTTTTTCATAGCCTTCTCCTTGACACATTCAAGCGGACTTTAGAAGACTCCACAAATATTCAGACCTCCAACCCCTTGACTTTGAAGACATCTTCGCGACACTTTAAAACACATCCCTTTATATTCAAAGTATTCTGGGATTGAATTATCAATAAATACTCTTCCCGTCTTCCAGGACCCCTGATATCCGATCGCTTTTCTGTCAGGTGGGAAGAAGAGATTTTGACTCTCACATGCATAATGTCCAACGCCAACCCCTGGGGGGGGGGGAAATAATGAGAGGTTGACTATTTGGGTCAGGACTGCCAATTCTCAGATAGCAGGAATCGCCCAACAGCCCATTCAAAAATCGCCAGATCTCAAAATCAAGAAAATTGCTAAATAGGAAAATATATAGAAAAAACAATATATATTAGGTTGGTTGGTTGTATTCAGATTATCTGGCGCCGTCAGCAACACGAGGGCTATAATGCGCCGAAACATTCGTCATTAGACAAGCCAACATACATTTACAAACACCCATGCCTAACACGGGACTCGGAACCCGCTACCTCGCGGTCTAGAAGCCAGCACGCTAACCACTACACCGTTTGGTCGGCAATATATATTAGGAAAAAGTTGTTTTTATCAATAATATTGCTTGTCTGAACCTTGCCATTTAGCGGGTAACGTTGATCGCGTTTTAGATCGATTTGCAAAATTTAAAAAAAAAGAAGGAAGACTGGAATTTGTTTTGTAGTAATTTGTCCAATATTTAAATTGTATTTGTTTCTATTGCGTTTTTAAAAAGATACGAATTATAATTATTAGTAAAACATTCAATTTGAATTTTTTTTTCCCTCTGCATACTTTAGATTACTCGAGTAGCAATGGGTTATCCAATAAAACAAATTATTTTTACTTCTTAAGCTCACTGCATAAATATGTTATGAATATGTAAAATTTTGATGAACAATTACTGATTTCCGATTTTGATGTAAGTATAGTATAGGATTTATACTTCAGGCGCGTAGCCAGGGGGTGGCTGATGGGGCTGCAGCCCCCTCCGAAATTTTCAAACCTCGAAAGTCAGAAATAGATCTATTTATACTTGGATAATTAAAATTTGAAATTAACACAAGTTTTCATTATTTTCTAATTTTTTGAAATTATTAACGATTATTAACGAAATTATTAACGAATCGAATTAAGTTGAATCTGCCCTGAATGTAGCACTCCAGACTTCAGGCTTGATGACTAGTCGACGTGATACGCGGTGTCTAGTCTCGTTGGTGCGGACTTTCGTCCGACAAAAGGCTTTCAGAGTCCTGGGGTTGGGAGGGGGGGGGGATCTTGTACTTGTCTAGTCCATGATCCCTCTTCCCCCCCCCCCCCCAGGGACTCTGGTTCACTAGTACAATAGGTGACAAGGGGTGTCCAGAAAGCCACAAACCGGCTCTTTCTTAGCAGCCATCTCCAACCTCCAAGAGTAGCATTGTATACATATTCAACATTGCTCGGATCCCACTTTGTTAAACACTTCAGTATTCTCTATATAAGAAATTTCTTATTTCTACCCCATTCAATGTAAGTGCAATTTTTCACTATTCAAATAAATTATTTTATATAAATGGTTACGATCATAAAGCTTTTTTTTAAAACTATTGACCTATTTCGCTGGGCATGCGGATTGGGACGTTAAAGCGTTAGATTGGGACTTTGTTAATCAAATGTTAATGGTTATTGTTGGCAATAACATTATAACTCCAATAATAAATTGATTTAATTATAATATTTTAATAATTAATATATTTTTATTGAAATATGTTTACCTAAATTAATTACCATATAGTTTTAAAATTCCAGTAACTAATTATGCTATATGTGCTAAAAGTATTACAATCCCAAAAAGTGTTTATTTGTTTTTTAGTTTGATTAATTTTGATTTGTAAATTATTGAATGATAATCATTGTTTCCGAAGTTGACATTTATAATTTCTCAGCCCCCCCGGAAAAAAAATCCTGGCTACGCCCCTGTTATACTTAGTCAGTTAGTCACAAATAAAAGTAGCAAGTTCCCACCTTCATAGAAATTTCTTCAGTATAATCGATTATCTTGAAGTATATTTCTTGAACACTGCGCTCTGATTAGATTTTTTTTTTTTTTTAAAAACTTTTTTTAAATATTCAATTTCAACCTGACTGAGGCACGGTGTTGCGCACCCTCTTCAGGAAAATCCTAGATCCGCCACTGTAAGAAGGTTGCAGACGATTTAGATATCTGGCTTACTTGCATGTTTCAAAAGTGAGCCAAATTGGCAATAAATATTATGTCACTAATGACGTAACTGATGGTACCAACTGAGAGTACGTAACTTTTAAAAGATGTAACTTTTTCGAGCCAAAGATCAGAAATCGTTTGCGCTTTTTCTCATTGAAAATCAAAATGAAGTGGGTTGCCAGACGAAAAAGTTCTATTTTTGGCAAGTTATGACATATTTGGCAATTGGATTTAGTTCAACTCATTCCAAGTCGATTTTTGACCACTTTCGGCCATTTTTGCCGCGGCAGACCAGTGGATTCGTAATCTATTCACTAATCTCCACATTCTATAACAAAAAATTCAGAATGATGTTCGTTTGGGTACCTAAACTTAGTTGCCTCTCGGACTAATTCCATTGTCTTCAAATCCCCCAGATTCTAGACAGATATTCCAATCCATTAGCAAAGATGTTTAATTCAGTATCAGAAGAAAGTTGTTCATGAACTGAGTGAGGCATTTTCTGGTTTTTTTTTATTGTCGCTGTTTTTCGTGCTATTATATATTTTGAGCGTTCGTTTTGCAGATGCTGACAGCGCGAATTCTGCCTGTTTCGAAAAGCTGAACGTCCTCGGTACACCGAATGGAAATTGCGGTTTAGACAACAGAGGGGAAATACACAAATGCACTATCCAGTAAGTATGGAAACAACTACTCAAGGAAGTTTTCAAATTTTCAGGAGGAAAATTTGTTTAAGAGGAAATTGTAGTTAGGATCATTCACTATAACTCAATAGATTACAATCGTCTAGCACAGAGCATTTAGAGACTACTTTCCATAACCTGTCTTGACATTTGGTGTGTAGGTACGAAAATGATCTCTTTATGAAATGACATAAATTGTTTTCATTTAATGTGTAGTTTATTATAAATGGAAATTAAAATTGCAAAAGATAAAACCAGGTGGAGCCACTGCATTTGCATTGATGTAAAGATTTCAAATATAAAATAAAATATATTAGACGCCATTTTTGAGTTTTTAATATAATAGACTGAGAGGCGACTGCAATTTTTGGACCCCATCGAACATCATTCTGAATTTTTTATAGAAATTAGAGAAAAGTGAGTAGATTACCACTGGTCTGCTGTGGATAAAAATGGCCGAAACTGATCAAAAATCGACTTTTAATAAGTTGAACTAAATCCAATTGCCAAATGCGCTATAACTTACCAAATAATGAGCATTTTTTTTTTTATTTGGTAACCCTCTCTTTAATTTGCAATTAAGAAGGTTGCAGACGATTCGGATGTGTGGCTATGGCTTACTTGCATCTTTCACAAATGAGCCAAATTGACAATAAACATTACGTCACTGATGACGTAACTGATGTCGCCAATTTGGCTTACTTTTAAAAGATATAAGTTTTCGGAGCCAAAGATCAGAAATCGTTTGGTCTTTAATTTTCATTTATATTAAATAGACATCAAATGAAAACAATTAATGTCATCTCATTAAGTTATCTTTTTAGTACCTACTCACCAAATTTCAAGGCTTTATAGATAGTAGTTTCTAAATGCACTGGGTTAGAAGATACGGGGTGGTCTCGTGTACAACAGCAGATACAACACCTAGATACCAGAGATCTCTTTTGTCTAGTAGTTAACGCACCTGTCTCCTGATCTAGGAGTCCCGAGTTCGACTTCCCGTTAGCGCACATCGCTACATTGGCGACTACCGAAAAAATGAATCATGCTGCCATCTATCGGCACTTTCTAAAAATACTGCACGACTTTCACACTACCATCTCGGCATCTTTGGCGACTCACTGCCATACAGCAAGCAAACTCTGGCGCCAGCAACGCAATTTCTCACCCCTTCGCAACTCACTGCATCACGCCAACAACTCAATCGTTCGCCCCTTCGCGACTCACTGGGAAGTGGTGGCTATGTGGTGGTCTCGTGTAAAAGAAGCAGATACAACACCTAGACACCAGATATCACATTTCATTTCCATTCTACTGATCTAGAATAGACTGAGAGGCGACTGCAATTTTTGGACCCCATCGAACATCATTTTGAATTTTTTATAGAAATTAGAGAAAAGTGAGTAGATAACGAATCCACTGGTCTGCCGTGGCAAAAATGGCCGAAACTGTCAAAAATCGACTTTTAATAAGTTGAACTATATCCAATTGCCAAATGCGCCTAAAGGAAACATGACACCACTCAAAATCATCGATGCGTTATCAATTACAAGATTTTTATTCAAGGCATTCCAAAAAGCGAGTGATAAGAAACCTGCGCAGCGAACGGCGAACAATCTCCCCCTCTCGCCAAGCTTCTCGCCAATATTCGCCACACACCCCACCGGTGAACAGAATGTTCACCCAATTAAACATATAATGCAAATCAAAGCAATGAAATAAACAATCAAATGAAAATAAACAATTAAGATACATACTTAAAGATCTTGCAACAAATAAAATTTAAAATTAATTAATAATGTACTCTTCATTAACATAAATGTGAAAAATAAGAACAAATTAGTTTAAGAACATCATGTAATTTCTAAAGGATAAAGCAATTGGATTGGTTTTTTGAAGAGACCTTTAGAAGTTTTAACTAAACAAGATCTAACATTATTGTCTCTTCCAATATATATCTCTTTGATTACCACAAGTTCCCACAATAATTTTGACTTAACATTCCCTTCAACAATCACCACATCATTTAATTGCAAGTTTTTACGAAGAGATGGGGATTTAAAGTTATTAACAGTCTTTAATTGGAGTAAATACTGTTCTTTCCAGCGTCTCCAAATTTGTTTCAAAAGGAGTGTCTGGTAAGTCTTTCTCCTTTGGTATGATTGCTTGGCCGCTGTAGAGTCAATCAGTTCGATGAAATGTACAGGGTATTTGGAATCACCATAACCTAATTCGAGGAAGTGAGCCGGCGTGAGAGGTTCTGGCTCCCCTGGGTCATTCTCTACATAGGTTAGAGGTCGATTGTTGACGATGACTTCAACCTCTGAGAGAATCGTTGAAAGTTCTTCAAATGTCACAAGTGCCTTGCCAAGTATTTTACGCAGTGGTTCCTTTACAGTCTTAACAAGGCGTTCGTAGAAGCCACCCCACCAAGGGGCACGTTCAACTATGAATTTCCAGCGGATACCTTTGTCTGCGACGAAATTTTGTAACTTGCTGTCTTTCAAGATGTTAGTGAAATACGTTAACTCTCTTTGAGCCGCTTTAAATGTACGAGCATTGTCGGAGTAAATCACTTGGCAATTACTTCTTCGTGCAAGGAACCTTCGAAAAGCAAGTAAAAAACACCTTGTGGACATGTCCGATACTAGTTCCAAATGAACGGCTCGTGTTACAGCACACGTAAACAAAGCGACGTAAGATTTTTGAGTATCTTTACTGTTCTTCACAAGGATTGCACCTGTAAAATCAACACCTACGATTTGAAAAGGAGGAGATCGGGAAATTCTATCTCGTGGCAACTGACCACTCAGTTGATCAGCTGGTTTGGCATTATATTTTTTGCAAATGAGACAGTTGCGAATGACCGTTTTAACTAATTGACGGATTTTAGGTACCCAATAATGTTTTCGAAGTTGAGTCAAAGTTGCAGATACACCACAATGACCTATTTCTCCATGTTCTCTAGTCACAAGTAACTCGGTAAATTTACAGCGTCGAGGAAGAATTACAGGATGCTTTTCACCAAAGCATAAATCTGCTTCGAGCAACCGTCCAGTAATTCGTAACAAAGAGTCTTGATCCAAATAAGGCACTAAACTCTTTATTTCCGAGTTATTCTGAAGTTGCTTGTTACTTCTTAAAGCTGATATTTCAGCAGAATAGAATTCGGTTTGAACGTATTTGATCCAAAAATATTCAGCATTTTGTATCTCATCTGCAGTAAGATACAAGCTCAATGATTTATTTAAGTTTTTAACATTGTTCACGAATCGAAAAATCCATGCGGTTACTCTCAAAAGTTTTTTAAGACTGCTGAATCGTTTTATGTCGACAAGAGATTCCTTCGGTTGGGTAACTGCCACATGCACACTGAAACTAAATGCCAATTCTTCAGAACAAAGTTCCGAATCTAAAATTGGACGATGAAGATTTGGCCAATGGTCAGGTGGTAGTTTAAGCCAAGGTGGACCGTTCCACCACAGTTCGTTTTGCACTAAATTGAGAGCAGATGTACCACGCGAAATGAGATCAGCAGGATTGTCCTTTCCTGGACAGTGTCCCCACCGGATAGGGTCGGAGAGCATTTGGATTTCTGCAACACGATTTTTTACGTAAGGTTTGAATGTTGAAGAATCGCCGCGAATCCAGTAGTACGAAATAAGAGAATCTGTCCAGTAGTAAATGTTGGCGTCGAATCTGAGGCAAGTTGATACCTGTTTAGCCAACCTAGTTGACAATAAAGCTGCTGTCAATTCAAGTCGGGGCACTGTCATTGACTTCAAAGGTGCTACACGACCCTTCGAGCAAATAAAACTCGTCTCAATTTCATTGTTACGAGTAACAAAACGCAAGTACAATACTGTACCGTAGGCTGTCTTACTCGCGTCGGAGAAACAGTGTATCTCAAACATTGATACATCTTGTTCTAGTTCACCTAAATAGTACCGAGGTATCTTTATCTCAGTCAAGTCCTCAGCTTCGCTACTCCACTGCTGCCACTGGTGGCGTAGCTTCGGAGGAAGTTCCGAGTCCCAGTCCACTCCCAGAGTCCAAAGATCTTGAAGTACACGTTTCAGTTTGATGACAAATGGGCCGATAATCCCTATAGGGTCGAAGATACGCCCAACTACACTTAGAATAAATCTCTTTGATTCGATTTTACGAGACATAAACTTCAATAAGTCTTTCGGATCAAAATAAATCAAATCTCTTTCTGGATCCCAAGAAAGTCCTAAAACCTTAATCGGTAGACTAAGATCAACAGCAACAGTTTCAGAGAATTCTGGCTCAACCCTTTCTTGTTGCCATAACAAATAAAGTTGCTTCGAGTTAGTTCGCCACTTGCGGAGTAACATGCCAGCATCACTGAATATTTGCAAGCACTCCATGGAGGTACGTAGAGCGTCCTGAACATCATTTCGGCCGGATATGACGTCATCAACATACACAGAGCTGTTTAGCAAATTAAATGTATGAGGATATTGTTCCTTGTATTTTTTGAAATGATGTTTTAAAGTTGCTGCAAGCAGGTATGGACTAGGCCTAAGTCCAAAAAGAACTCTCGTGAAATTTAGAACGTAGGGATCATTGTTTAGATTATCAGTCCAGAAGAAACGCGTGAAATCTCGATCAGCAAGGTCCAATTCAATTTGAAGGAAAGCCGATTTCACATCAGCTGTAAAGGCCACATAATTTTCTCGAAATCTCAGAAGCAGTTCTAGGATATTGGGATGCAAATTTGGTCCCGTATATAGACTTTCATTTAAAGAAATGTTTTTATCTTCGTGAGCTGAACCATCGAAAACGACTCGAAGCCGACTTGTGGTTTTGTCGCTACGTATCACTGCATGATGGGGTTGGTAAAATCCCTGACTATTCGACAAAGATTCACAAGAAGTACGCTCAACGATACCTTCCCTAACATAATCATCAATTACATCCTTATACTCACAAAACAACTCGTGATCACATTTGAATCTACGAACCAACCCCTCAAAGCGTTTACGCGCAACAAACTCATTATTTTGTAAAGCCTCTCTCATACCTGGTCTCCATGGCAAACTTACGCGATATCGACCATCTACGAAACTAATTGAGTTATCAAACTCACTTAGTACCTCTTCATCTCCCTTACTCCAAGACACCGAATCCTTATCATGTATCCCTAAACTTTCAATCTCCCAAAACCTTCTTAACTCAGCCGAAACAGATTCATCTTCACTGTGAATCAAATGCACCGAAGTACATTCGCTCTGCTCATCGCATCTACCCTGAAGAGACCATCCCAGACTGGTGTCGACAGCAACCAATGATGAATCAAGTCTTTTTATTTGATTTGTTAAAGACCAATAAAAATCTGAACCAATTAACAACGAAATTTCACAACTCCCAGTTGATTCACTACAACTAAACGTCAATCTAACACCTCTCGATTCCATTTCCTTCCAAACTTCTGGGTTCGGAAGACTAATTGTCGCCTTAGAAATTTCCTCAATTTCCAATGCCTCAATCACAGTCTCCTGCCCATTCAATACATTCCTTAGTCTAACTTCTACCTTGGAACAAGTTTGATTTTTAGGAGTTTTTGATCCGAACGAGTAAATATTTAGCTTTTCCAAACCTATTTTTTTTAATCCCAATCTACGGGATACATCTTTCTTAACAAAAGTCTTTTCCGATCCATTGTCAAAAAGACAAAATATTTTATCCGATGAAGTGCTACCGATAATTTCTACCTTAACACATTGCAACAAAACGCCACTGCAATTATTCATAACAGAATTTGAAGTCGTCGATTTAACGTCAACAGAGTTTTCTTTCAAGTCTAAATGCGAATTTTGTTTTTTAGAATTTTCTAACTTGAAGCAAATAGCGCGAGCATGGCGACCCTGACAGTAAGTACAAACAATCCCTTTGCAACCCTTTACACGGCAATTAGTGTTGCAACATAAAAAACATCTACGTTCCTTAATAAGCTTATCCCTCTTTTGTTGAGCGCATAAATTCTCACACAAATCAGATGAATGAGTATTATTTTCGGAACAAAATATACAACTAAAATGCGCAGCTGCCAGGAGTTCGGTTGCAGATCCGCTCACAGTTGATTTGTTATGATTTGAAGAAAATCGCGAATTACTCTTTTGTTGCGTCTGGGTTAAGAATCTAGGCGCCCTCTCGGAGAATTTATTCGAATGTGAGCCTTTGATTTGTGACTCATGTGATTTTACTAAAGCGTCCGTGCGCTCACGACTTTGAACTTCATCGCGTAGATATGATGTTAAATCAGTGATTTGGGACTGCTTATCTTTATAAATTCGATTGAATTCTAACGCCAAATTAGGGGGAATAGCTTTCATAATTATCGGAAACAAAAGACAACTATAAGAATTAGGAGATATTCCTAGCGTTTCGAGTCCCCTAATATTTAATTCCAATTGATCATACAGATTTCTTAACGCGATAACATCAAATGATTTGCGAACTGGGGTCAAATTTAACAAACGATTCATATGATAGTCAACTATAAGCTCCTTACGTCCGAATCTATCTTCTAGAATTTTAATGGCTGCGGCATAATTTTCCGAAGTCAGCGTTAAACCTCGTATTGCCAATTCAGCATCAGATGTGACAACCGATTTTAAATAACAAAATTTGTCCACATCACTCAAACTTGAATTTTCATGCACTGCTGATTTAAATCTAGCCCAAAAACTAGGGAAACTACTTATATCTTTGCCTGAAAAAGACTCTAAAGTAAGTTTTGGCAAGCGTGATTGATTTGTTAAAGCAGAAGGAAATGAGCTATTTACAGGAAGTGTTACGTTTTGCTGTTGTGTTTCCCGCGAATTTTGAATACTAACTGAACTTGGAATCGAAACCGATTCTATATAACGCTCAGCGCGGGTTTTCCAAATTATAAATTTATCTCTATATTCTTCACGAGTTAATATTTCATCTTCCAGATTATCGATATCTATTAAACCCTCGACTTCCTTATCGAGTTTACTTAATTCCTCAAATTTAGAAATTAACTGTACATATATTTCATGTACTACTGTTTTGTCGGCAGAATTATTTATTTCGGATTCCAATTTATTAGTTTGCCTTGTCACAATAGACCTTATGACAGAACGAGTCTTTTTTGTTCTTTCTAATAAAGCCAGATTTGATGCATCCATTTTAAACCGAAACACTTTACAAGCAAAACAAATATTAAAATGACAATACCATACTAATCCAAAATGCAGCAATCCAGAACAAATTTCAGCTCCACAAACAGAAAACCAATATTAGAATCCACTCTAACTTATTAATTACTTTCCTTTAATCAAAAAACGAACAACTTCAATTTTCGCAACACCGACACAAGAAAGCTACGAAATAAACCGAACAAAAACTCACCCCAACATGCAGCGAAAACATGCGCCAATAATCCAAAGTGATTAGTATCACTCACAACACAATAATTCCCAACAACACAACATTTCCCAGCCTATGCACCATTTTTATAAAGGAAACATGACACCACTCAAAATCATCGATGCGTTATCAATTACAAGATTTTTATTCAAGGCATTCCAAAAAGCGAGTGATAAGAAACCTGCGCAGCGAACGGCGAACAATCTCCCCCTCTCGCCAAGCTTCTCGCCAATATTCGCCACAGCGCCATAACTTGCCTAATAATGAGCATTTTTTTTATTTGGTATCCCTCACTCTTTAATTTTCAATTAAGAAGGTTGCAGACGATTCAGATATCTGGCGACGGTCTACTTGCATCTATTGAAAGGGAGCCAAGTTGGCAAAAAATATTACCTCACTTATGACGTAACTGATGTCGTCAATTTGGCTTACTTTTAAAAGATATAAGTTTTCCGAGCCAGAGATCAGAAATCATTTGCGCTTTTTCTCATTGAAAATCAAAATGAAGTGGGCTGCCTGACGAATAAGTTTGTTCTATTTTCGGCAAGTTATGACATATTTGGCAATCGGATTTTAGTTCAACTCATTCCAAGTCGAGTATTGATCAGTTTCGGCCATTTTTGCCACTGCAGACCAGTGGATTCGTAATCTACTCACTTTCCTCCAATTTCTATAAAAAATTCAGAATGATGTTCGATGGGATCCAAAAATTGCAGTCGCCTCTCGTTATAGAAGTCTCGAGTTCGACGTTCGACTCCCAGTTAGCGCACTTCGCTACAAATAGTAAGGATAATAGCAAGTACTGAAAATTTTCCTTAACTAGGACATCCTCTTAACTAAAAACTGTTAATTTCTTACATGATAACACATTTTCTGAAAAAAAAGTAGACGTGGACTCATGTAATGCATTTCAGAGACTCCTCCTGCGGCTCCCTCCAGTGCAGCGAGGGCGAGAGGATCCCTGTCGCTAGAGATGCTCTCCCCGTAGACTTCGTCATCTACAGAATGAACTCCAATGGAGTGGTACACGAGTGCAAGTAAGAAAAAGAAACGACATCAATTTACTTGCTCATTTCTTTTAACATTTTTCAAACTTTATTTACACATATTTGTGGCGACCTCAAATAACAGATAAAGCTTCTGTGCACTGGAGTACTCTTTTGCACAGCGGTAAAGTGTCTGTCTCGAGATCCAATGGTCTCGGTATCGAGGCCCGTCGCCCGCAATGAAAGCTGCTTACGCTTTATTGGTGACATCGGTCTAAAACGAATCATGCTGCCATCTATCGGCGCTTCTGAAAAGGAGAAACTTCATCGCAACAAGCGATCACGCGTACGCAACTCGCGTGCAACACCGCAACAAGCGGACACAACGATGCAACAAGCATCCCAAAAAACCTCCAACTCCTATCAGACGTTGATCAGATCAGTACAACAGTATCGCTCCTTCGTCACTGGGAGGTGGCTGTGTGGCAACCTCAAATAACTTCTGTGCACTGGAGTACTCTTTTGCACAGCGGTAAAGTGTCTTGTCTCGAGATCCAATGGTCTCGGGATCGAGGCGCGTCGCCCGCAATGAAAGCCCAACAGAATTAACTGTCTGCATTCGCGGTAATGCATGTGAGATATAAATTTAGAATAGTCACCACTTCTATATTAAGAAGTACTAGAATCATAACACCCTCCCGTACATTCGACATCCAATTTCTCTATTTTAAAATTTCAGTCATCGATCCGCAACTATACTCTAACATCATCAGACATGAATATCAATAAATGAGTATCTTGGTCTGCCCCGACTTCATTTGAACTGCAGTGTCCGGCAGACTTGTCTAAAAGCGGTGACAACACCGCAAGTCAAATCTTACATTACTTATTTAACCAATTTTGTGACTAATATCCAATGTTGTGACTAACTAGTAATTTTGTTACCAATTTACATTACGAATATTTGTGACATATGGCAATACTTTTCAACGGCAGAGCGATGGTTTGGCTTTTTAAAAATCGATTAACTCCTTCGCCGAAAAACCTCTTCGACGCGTCTTTATTTTGCTTCCTAATCGTTGAAGGCAACTACGACAAAAATTAACTGATTTTACAGTTCAAAATGACAACCACATAAAAACAAAAGTTATTACCTCTTTACGAATAATTTACTTGAAGTAGTTGCAGCGCCAGAAAACGTTCCTAGTTTTGATGCAATGGATCTTTGAGTCAGAAGATTTTCTCTTTTGGATCAGAGACTTCACTTTCTTGATATTTGCCTGCGTTCGAATAGTCTTCAGGATGAGATTTCGTCGTCATGTTTTTGTTTTTTCTTTCAGTGAGACATTTTATATTTTTATTTTTAAATTTAATATTTTACAAATACCTTCTTTTTTTTTTTTTAATGTAGTATTCGCGATTTTTCTAACTTTTTATAATTTGTTGATACGAATATTTTCCCTCAGAAAGCGCAGTTAAGTAACCTTCGATCCATCCGTCAATTTTAGAAACCATTTTCCAAAATAACTCTTCTATTTTACATTCCGATCAAAAGATAACAATTAGCAGTTGCAGACGATTATTCTGAAGTTGCAAAATTTTTATTTCAAAATGCGAACGAGGAAAATAAATTACAAAATCGTTCCCAGAAAGTGCAAACGACTTTCATTTTCAGTACTGTCGTGCAGAAGTGAACTGAGCTGAAAATGAGAAATGACATTCATGCTATCTAATGGCCACCGTGCATAGCACGACAATATAGTCTCACTTATTAAAATCGGTTAATTCGTTGCACTCAGATATCTAAAAGTTCCTTAACACACTACCCTCCCCCGCTTGAATATAAGTTGTCTAGTAAATAAAAAAGATACATTACCTTTTGTATAAAATCAGCCTGTTTTGAGTTCAACTTGTTAGATTTAAATAAATACACACTATTTCACTTTCAGAGCCTATAAACTAAGCAGATAATTTTTCAGTTCAATTTGCATCAAATTGCTTTTTAATGCGCTAAAGTTCCGTAGTTTTGTGACGTTGATGCATCAGTTGCACCACATACATTCCATCTCTTATTCCAGGGCCAGAACGTTTTCGGAGGCAGATTTTCAGCACAGCCTGGTACAAGATGGAACGAAATGTGGATATCAAAAGGTGAGACAAACCCCTCGAAAAACGACCAGATTAGGTGTGGAAATAATTAATTACACTTCGACGTATTTATCAC
Source organism: Linyphia triangularis (assembly GCA_963978545.1). Lineage (NCBI taxonomy): Eukaryota > Metazoa > Arthropoda > Arachnida > Araneae > Linyphiidae > Linyphia > Linyphia triangularis. The sequence goes on along the minus strand of OZ021729.1, from coordinate 85,995,179 downwards.
GCAAAATATTTTATTCCACAGCTATGTCTGAACCAGACATGCACGAGCATAAAGAACCTGGTGTCTGGTAAATGCCCTCTGGAAGACATGCAAGCTACTTGTTCTGGACATGGGGTAAGTCTGATACTACTTAAAACGAATAGACACGATTGTGATTGGAATTGGAATGCATGTTTAGGGCCAGTTACACATTTTTAGAGGTCAGAGCCATCAAATATAAAATTATAGTCTTTTTTTAATCCGCTGCATTGGATGTTTACTATATTTAATTCCATTGTATTTAATTAAAAATTCATCACGGTTTTTTTTTTTTAAACAAATGATATAATCTTAAATGTCGTAAGAATTGTAATTAGAATACTGCAAATTGATCCACTTTTTTTTTTTTTTTTTTAACTCATTTCCGTATAATTACACTGCTAAAACAAATATATTTAATTCCATTGTATTTAAAATTCATCGCGTTTTTTTGAAAACAAATTATATAATCTTAAATGTCGTAAGAACTGTAATTAGAATACTGCAAATTGATCCACTTCCTTTTTTTAAACTCATTTCCGTATAATTACACTGCTAAAACAAATATATTTAATTCCATTATATTTAATTAAAAAATCATCGCGTTTTTTTTTTGTTTTTTTTTTAAACAAATGATATAATCTTAAATATTGTAAGAACACTGTAATTAGAATACTTCAAATTGATCCACTTCCTTTTTTTAAATCATTTCCATATAATTACACTGCTAAAACAAACAAATTTACCAAAACTCTTTTTAATGTTTGCAACCCACAAAAATGCATAGTGATAGGCTATTTATATAACCACGTCAATCAGTGGAGGCCATTGGTCGAAAATGGTAATGCAGCCGGAAACATGCGACAAGCAAAACTCATTTTCTTTTCCAATTAATTTGACTGAGGTGCGAAACATCTAATAGTTAATGCATATTTGAATTCTCAAATCATTGTTCAAAAAGATTATATCAAACTTCAGTTATCACTGTTTAAATGAAGTTTCACGTGACAAAAACACGATTTTTTAGATAATGAACTTAAAGTATTCAAATTTATTTTCAGAACAAAATAGTATACTTCAAACTAATAAAATAGAACTCTAAGATACTATTATCTTGCAAAAATTCCATTTAGAGATTATTTTAAAGCAGAAATTCTCAAGGGCAGCCGGATTCGGAAAATCGCTGATCTGGCTGCCTCGCCACACATTACGTGGAAGGAAGGCTCTATTGAACTCTAGGCCGACCAAACGGTATAGTGGTTAGCGTGCTAGCTTCTAGACCGCGGGGTTGCGGGTTCCGAGTCCCGTGTTAGGCATGGGTGTTTGTAAATGTATGTTGGCTTGTCTAATGACGAATGTTTCGGCGCATTATAGCCCCCGTGTTGCTGATGGCGCCAGATAATCTGAATACAACCAATCGATTGTATTGGATTCCATTGGTTACCATGGCAACGCATGGCAAGTCACAGCCAAAACGCGTTTCAGAAACACATGACTGCCGTTTGGAGGAAGATCACCTTGATTGGAAAAAAAAGAAAAAAATCCCCTCGTAAATTAAGTGTTGAGGCAAGAAGTTTGCTGTTTATCGGATTTTTTTACACTTACCGTAGAAATTGGATCTTCATTTTAGAAAATTGTAGAATATATAATTTTAGTTCTGAACTTATAAATTTAGATGGCTGTGCAGCACGAACTGCCACTGACATCAATTTGAGTTTTCTCCCATTTGGGACGCTAATGCGGCCCAAAGTGAGAAACACTAAGTTGTTTGGGAGCACTGAGGTAGGACATTCCAGACTTTGTTTAACAAATTGAAAGACAGTGAACCAAGTTTATTTTCAGGTGTGCACCAACATCAACACGTGCTCGTGCGAAGAGGGATGGCGTGGAGCTGACTGCAGCTCTGCGGACGAGGAGGGCACTGGCGACGACTACTACAAATCCCTGGAAGATTCTATGCTGGAGAAAACTCTTTATGGTAGGACTTATTAGATCCCATCAGAAATACAGGTGTCGCATTCGCCCTAAAATTCCTAATGTTCCTTAAATATTTTGTTACTCCCTAAAATTGTACTTAAAATTTTCAAGAATTAAAAAAAAAAAAAAAAAAAATTACATTTGAAAATTTCACGATTTTTTTCCGAAACCCGCAAAAGGAAAATCTGGATAATCTTCCCGAGGAGAAAATTTTTCATGAGATTTTAATCATATTAATTTCTTGAAAATTGGCTGTTTTTTGTCATTATTGAAACATTCTTTGAAAAGATGAATGTCAGCTTTAAAAGAAATATTCTTAAAATTTTTAAAGTATCCCTAAAATTTTTCCACTTTCCCCTAAAAATTTTGGAATTATCCCTAAAATATTCCTGAAATTTTTGGAATTATCCCTAAAATATTCCTGAAATTTTTGGAATTATCCCTAAAATACCTACCTATTATTTTTTTTTTCCCCCTTCCTTTTTTTCTTTTCTTTTTTTTAAGCAAACTCATTGCTTCCTTCCATAATAATGGAATAAAAGTAGAAGCATTTTATTTGGATATGAACTATACGAATACGAATTTGAAAACCAACAATAGGCTCAAGGTTCAGCATTGTTAGTCTGGACAAGAAAAAAGTGCCTAACTTACATAGATAACGTAAAATACCGAATTGACAGAATAACACAGTAGATTATACAGAATTTTCAGAATATATAATAGAAAATGCCAAAATTGCAGATTGTACATAGAAGACAATATTTCAGTTTACAAAATTAGCATACCACGTGCAACGTATTACATCACGTACTATTCAAAACGGAAGAATGATTAAGATTAATATCAGAATAGAAAAATTAGGGAAGGCCCCAAAATTCGATGGGCGCTAAGCCAGGGCCTTATTGTGGGCCTTGACGGAAAGAAGGCCCTGATGCGTCTCTGGTCAGTTTGAAAAGTCTCTTCACTTGTAGGTATCCGCCGTGGAATTCGACAGTCTGAGGATTCACACTTGCATCAAAATCTGTTTATTTTATCAATATTTTGAGCAAATTCATAGCTTTTGTAGCAGCTATTACTTTATCGAACTTAAATTTTTCATACTTATTACTGTACATTAGACCAACTTTTTTAGCACTATGACATTTCCATTTTCAAAATTTTTTAAATGTTTAAAATAAGGCGATCGATTTTGACCTTTTTTTTTTTCGAAACTTTATGTCCGTTGTGGCACCAGAAGATATTTTTTAATTTTGGTAAATTTTGGCACACTTACTATTGACGTCAAAAGACAGCTTTTCCGCACTATTGTGGATTTTCAAAATTCGTTTTTTTTTTTTTTACTCTCCCTACTTATAACACAGCTGGCTGTTGAAAAAAAATTGTTGACAATCAACTAAGAGAACTTTAATATTAGCCAACTACTTTATAATTTTAATTAAAATTTGCTTTTAAAAAAGTTTTTTTTTAAAAAAAAGAGAGAGAGAGAGGTTCAATTAGCAGGATTTTTCTAAGAAAGTTCAATTTATCGGACAGTCCAAAAAGTATTTATGAATTCAATGAGAATGATTATAATACGAAAAAAACTTATAGCTGCGTGGCCCCGCGTTGTGGAGATCCGTCATTGGTCCCAGCTTTTGGCGCTTCCCAGCTTTTGGCGCTTCGCTCGCTGAAAAGTTCATTGACACACAGTGGCGCTGGAACCAGTATGGCAGCTGCCATATCAACTTTATATATATAGAATTTTTTAAGAAATAGTATGATGTTTGGTGTTAATAAATATACATTTTCAATTGAACTTGGTATGTTTCTGGTGGAAGTGTGAACTCTTCCTTAGTTTTATCATAAAACCAAAAATAGATATTTGAGCTTGAGTCTGGCCGTGGGATTTCGCCAAGGTGATTAGCACCATGCATAAAAAAAATTGCAGCCATTGGCATTTTTTTTTTAAATAACAAGTGAACTGCCTATGGTCGCAATAATTTGGCGCAGTTTTATTTGCAAAAGAATTCTTGGCGCAGAATCCGTACTGTACTTGGAAGTTTTACCATTAATTTCATACCACTCCCCATAACAGTGACAGTTAGATTTTTTTTTTTCTTCTTGAGATTGAAAATGGATTGATTACATTTACATCATTTGATTACGACATTTTATCGTGACCAATTTGTGAAAACACTCTGTGCCAAATCTTTTGAATATCGTAAGAGGAATGACTAAAATTGAATATTGCAAGATGAATGAGCCTGTTGATCTTAAAATTTGTATTTATATTAGGACAAATACATACGAAATATATTTCTAACTTACAAAACATTAAGTATTTCATAAAATTTGTAATAAAAAAAAAAAAATACCGAGTATGTGTGTTAAATTTTGTTTATAAGCTTCATTTATGTATTTAGGTGAAAATGAGATGCAGCTGAATCCCAATTTAGCCATCACAGTTTTGGCAGCATCCATCATTTTAGGACTAGGACTTTTAGTCATTGTCATTCTCTCCATATTTTACAGGTATATATATTTTAACGCCGCTGTGCTCGTAATTTTCACTTACAAGGAAGTCCTAGTAAGGACCATTCCCTACACTCGCTGTGTTAGAATCTTCTAGCCCAGTGCATTTAGAAACTACTTTGTAAAAAACTTTGAAATTTGGCGAGTAGGTACGAAAATAATCACTTTATTAAAATAACTAAACTAAAAACTCGGAAATAGCATCTAATACATTTTATTTTATATTTCAAAGCCTTAAGTCAATGCATATGCAGTGGCTCCACCTGGTGTTGTTTTTTACCACTTTAGTTTTCATTTATAATATAAAGATATTAAATGAAAACAATTTATGTCATTTCATTAAGTGATCTTTTTCGTACCTACTCACCACATTTCAAGGTTTTATAGAAAGTAGTTTCTAAATGCACTGGGCTAGTAGATTGTAACATAGCGAGTATAAGGAATTGATCCTTACTAGGGCTTCTTCTTAAGAGTACATGTTTTTAAATATAATCAATTTTTTTTCCTTCATTGAATTGGTTTTAATTTTGTATCCTGGATGCAAAAAAAATACCTTAATCTACTACATTTTGTAAACTGTTGCATGCAATTTTTTATTTGAATTTAATTGATTAAATGTACATTAAATCCTCCTTTAAGGCATTAATCATTTCATGCATGCCAGTAACCATTTTGATTGTGATAAATATTAACTAAGTGATCATACTCATTCACAATAAGAAGAAAAAATCACTTTTAAAAGTTTGAAGGATTAAAAAAAAGAAACTTTCATTAATTGTTATTTGATATCAATGCAACACAAGTAATACAGCGGCTTTTATATTTTATTTAAACAAATGGTAAATATTTAGAGTTAAATAAAGTATTTTTAGTCATTATTTTTCATTTTACCTTTAGCTTAACTGTCCATTTGTCTTGTGAATTATCAAAATTAAATATTGGATAAATATTTAAGAAAATCAGATGCAAATTAAAGCTTATAGATTTGGATCATTACAAAAATTAGTATTTGTTACTTAATCACATCAAAAGTCTAGATTGAATTACTTTAATTTTGATGCCCAGGAAAACTTATTTCTTCAATTCTTTAGCATTATTTCTTAAATTCTTTAACATTAAACTTAAATTTCTTTAACATGACAAATATTAATAACTTTAGTGTAATTCTATAGCTATTTATCAATAAACATCTTTCAGAAAAACTGCATATATAGCCCATATATTTAATCAGTAAACTACATTTTTTTTTATCTAAATTTAATTTTAAACCATGGAATATAAATGTTTCTTTCGTTTTAGAAATTTGAGGAGTGCAAAAACATCCGAATGATACGTCATTGTATAGGAGGAGAAAGATGTATAGAAAAGCAAACCATAATTTAAAAGCAAGTATTAAGAATAAAACATCCAAGTTTAACACTTTGAGTACTGAATTATTTGAAGATTTTTATGCCCATGGGACGGATTTGGATGGACGTATGACGAGTCACGACTCGTCCACCGTAACTTCGCCCAAATAAGCAGATGACGAGTCCCACTCGTCAAATGTACCCAAAGGGTTAATAACCATTATCAATCAAAATATACGAGTTTCTTCCCTGTGCTCGCTATGTTACAATCTTCTAGCCCAGCGCATTAAGAAACTACTTTCCCTAAAACCTTGAAATTTAGTGAGTAGGTATGAAAACGATCACTTAGTGAAATGACAATTTGGCGATGTTGTGATCCTTGGATTAGTAATCTGACTCCATTTTAATTTAACATAAATTTATTAGACTTTAATTAACTAAATAAACACCAACGATACAACATGCTAAGAAAATATTCATGGAACACAAGTAATAAAAATAAAACTGCTCGCCAGGAAAGTTATTTTTTCCGTCGCTATGCAACGCACGAGAACATCATCTCATCTCACGCCGATGGAGTTCAAAATGTCATACCAACAAGTTCGCGCCGCCACAACAACATTGTTTTCATTTAATGTCTTATTTATTATAAATGAAAATTTAAGTAGCAAACAACAAAACCAGGTGGAGCCACTGTACATACATTGACGCAAGGATTTCAAGCATAAAATAAAATATATTACTCTATTTTCGAGTTTTTATACTACGTCCTTTCATTAAGTGACCATTTTTGTACCTACTCACCAAATTTTAAAGTTTTATCGAAAGTAGTTTCTAAATGCACTAGGCTGGAAGACTATAACATAGCGAGTATAGGGAATGAAACTTACCAGGACTTCCTCTTAAATCAGTTGATGAGATTGGTTATCTGAGAAGCCAGGGATACTTACAAGCAAATTTGGAATATCAAGATAAGATTTCTTAACCAAACGCAAACATCTAAGATCTCCTACACTTTGTAAAGGAACTCGATACAGTTTTAAAACAGTATGCATACCCCACAGAAGTATATTATTATTAAAAAATTATTTGCAGCAAAATGTGATTTGATTGTGTTGCTCAAATAACTGATTCAATTATTCTACAACATTTCCAAAGTGAAATAGTCTCTCGCGTACCAAAATTCTTGTTTGTATATTGTAGTTGAACTACTAAAAGTAGGTAACCACAACACAGCTGTTTCCTTAAAAGTAAGGTTAAAAGGAAGTCATAGGAAGGATCATTCCCTATAGTCCGAGAGGCGACTGCAATTTTTGGAACCCATCGAACATCATTCTGAATTTTTTATAGAAATTGGAGAAAAGTGAGTAGATTACGAATCCACTGGCCTGCCGTGGCAAAAATGGCCAAAACTGATCAATAATCGACTTGGAATGAGTTGAACTAAAATCCGATTTCCAAATATGTCATAACTTGCCAGAAAGAAAACAAACTTTTTCGTCTGGCAACCCACTGCATTTTGATTTTCAATGAGAAAAAGCGCAAACGATTTCTGATCTCTGGCTCAAAAAACTTGTATCTTTTAAAAGTAAGCCAAATTGGCGACATCAGTTACGTCATCTGTGACGTAATGTTTATTGCCAATTTGGCTCATTAGTGAAAGATGCAAGCAAGCCATAGCCACACATCCGAATTGTCTGCAACTTTCGTAATTGAAAATTAAAGAGTGAGGGTTACCAAATTAAAAAAAATTGCTCATTATTTGGTAAGTTATGGCGCATTTGGCAATTGAATTTAGTTAAACTTATTAAAAGTTTATTTTTAATCAGTTTCGGCCATTTTTACCACAGCAGACCAGTGGATTCGTAATCTACTAATTTTTATCTAATTTTTATAAAAAATTCAGAATGATGTTTGATGGGGTCCAAAACAGTCGCCTCTCAGTCTACTATACTTGCTATGTTACAATCTTCTAGTCCAGTGCATTTATATACTACTTTGTATACAACCTTGACATTTGGAGAGTAGGTACGAAAATTATCACTTCATGAAATGATATAAATTAAAAAACGAAAATAGTGTCCAATATTGTATTTTATATTTGAAATCTTTACATCAATGCATATGCAGTGGTTTCACCTAGTTTTGTCTTTTGCTCTTTTAATTTTCATTCATAATAGACACACATTCAATGAAAACAATTTATGTCACTTCATTAAGTGGTCATTTTTATATCTACTCGCCCAATTTCAAGGTTTTATGCAAAGTAGTTTCTAAATGCACTGGGGTAGGAGATTGTAAAATAGCGAGGGTAGGGAATGATCTTTACTAGGCCTTCCTTTTGAGGAATTGAACTTCCCATTGCTGACAATGTCATCAATATTTGAAAATTATATATAATGCCTATGTGACAGTAACCCAGTTGTGTACCAAGTTTTAAGGGTAATGTTCTGTACCTATATTTTACTCATTTTGTAGATACCTAGTAGTAATATTTGCACAATGAAATAAGCACAACACTGAAAAATAAATAAAATATATATTATGAATACTATTAAACTACAATGACGCAAAAAAGCTGACCAGATGTTCAATTACATGACAAGCATGTATAATATAAGTTTTGACATGCAAAATACTTTTTTTTATATTAGAAATAAATAAAGTACAGATATACAGAAAACAAATAGCCAAATACAGATTATACTATCAGCAAAGATGTTTATAAAACTTAACACAAATTATTCACAAGATTTTAAAGATTTACAATACCTTTTCCTCTAACTTTAAGGATTATAAAATACTGTTGCATTCCTTTCTAAAGGAATTCGTTGCAAATTTCTTGATTTCTAACAAATTGATGTTGTTTTTGACTTTTTCAATATAAAATCACTGGACAGTTACAAAGTGAATTTCTAAAATATTGACGGCACAAATCATTCACCAGAAATTGAGCAATGTTCCTCTGTCGTTCAGGAATGTATGCTCATAAATGAATGGAATCACAAGGTTGAGATGAACCTACAAGTGTCCTATGAGCAACAAACATTTCTCTAATAAGGAAAAACAAGAAATATTTTTTTTTTAAGTACAACAAATCATGATAGCATTTAAGATAAAGAAAAAAAAATTCTGACATTTCTAATGGGTTCCTTGATCTGTTAAACAATAATTGATTATAAGGCTATTTTTACACATACTGCAAGTAAGCTAAGATAATTCTCTGGTAATTAATAAAAAATCTTTGAACTCTTCAGAATTTTTAAAAGTTCCATTAAATTATCCTGATAATTCATAATTACCAAATTCTATGAGAAATAATTGATTTTCAGGTATGTTACCCAGTAGACTATTTTTAAATAAATTTTGGATTTCTTGAACTACAAAAAGTAAAATATTTTTAATAAACACATTTAAAAACAAACATAAAACTTTCTACATATATAAAATAAATACACATACATATTAATGACTATTATTTATTAAGTTTTTAATAAGTAAACAACTTACTCTACAACATCAAATGTATGAATATAAACAAATATAAATAATAAAAATATGTGATACACACACAAATATGTAAAAAATTAATGTATGAATATTGAAGCATTGTATTTTAAGTCCTATGCAACAACAACTACAGTTCTGATGAGGTGAAAACTTGATGAATGATGCGGTGCAAAAGAAACGGAGTTGGATCGCACGCTGATGACCAGTCATCTGCATTCAAGTCAAAAGTCATTGCACCACCAAAGCCTTCTGATTTGATCCAATTAGCCTATAAATTGAAAGAATAAAGCTACATATGCAGAAAAAAGGGCACAAACTTTTCAAATCCTTTATATTAACTTCGATTTTGTATGTGGCTGGGTATGTCGATGGCAGGCAAATCTGTGGAGGCTTAATTAACCGCCTTACCATCATCCAATCGGGCTGAAACTTGGCAGATAGATTGGATGACGATAACAATGTATTCTATCAAATTTTTGGAGCTGTCACTGTCACTAAAAGGTCACTTTTATGGAATACTTATAAACCCACTAGCCATCCATCCCTAACGCGCTAAAATAGCATTTAGCTGATAATTGAAAAAACTCTTTCCTGTTGCCAACATTTTTTTAATAAATAAATAAATAATAAAATTATTTTAACCAGAATCAATAAAAGATATTTGGATGTGAGTGCATAAACTAAAATTTATTTTTAATTAATAAATTTTTAAAGTAGCTTACAGCAGATTTTGCTGATAGAGATATTTTTAATATTTAAAATTGGATGCAAACATCAAGCGCACACTGACAATAGAAACATCGCTATGTTATGGAATATAAAAATTTACAATGCATATAAAGGATTTATATAAAAACTTTATTTTTATAGGTTAAATTATTATCAATTTATGTTGCTGTAAGAAATATTAATCGCGAGTATGAATAAATATGAAACACTTACTACATAGAAAAAAAAAGCCACATACTTTGGCTAAATTTAATTATTTTGAATAATTATCAAAATTGGAGATGATTTACACTACCCCATCTTCGAAAGGTTGTCGGTGATGGAACCATCAGCTTATATCAATATGCGACTGCTTACATAAATATAGGATTTGTTTGGGGCAATTTGTTGTTCTTTCATTATTTTACACAAATTTGTATTAACTTAATGTTCTGTAATTTGTTATATTCAATCCAGTTGTCAATAAGTTAATGCTTTATAACATTCAAAATTACATCAATAAATATTGGACTTACTTTTCCATAAATGCTCTTTGAGTCTTCATAAGACATCCAGTTGTATCCTAGGTAAGCATATGGAACCAAACTTTCATTGTCAAACACTCTAGTACCTCCAGAATTTAAAATCTGGCAAACCTGAAATTGAAAAAAAATGTAATGTCATGTGTATGCCAAGATTTGAATTTTAAAATACTCAGTTTATTTATTCAAAAAGAATTACTATGTTACCTTCTTCAGGATGACCACAAAATTCAGAAAAAAAAGTTTCCTGATAATTCCCTGATTTTAGGGAAAACTTTTTTTCAAATTTCCCCAATTTTCTTAGGTTTTCCATACGTCTAGACACCCTGATCGAATAGAACATGTATGCTAAAGAGATAATATGCAATTTTTTTAAAAATAGTTTGGCTGGTAATGAAAAGTTTAAATTATTCCGTAACATTAAACTTCTAATGGCTTACCACTACAAATCTCCATGTAAATAACGCCAAAATATGGATGAATGTGCTTTAAACAATAGCAAATTTCCCTGATTTTCATGAAATTTTAAAATGTTCCCTGACATTTCCCAGATCTTTTCCAGAATCAGAAAGCTCCCTGACATTTCCCTGATTTTCAGGTTTTCCAGGTTCTGTGGCCACTCTTTTCTTAAAACCTTTTTATCAATTAAAGCTAAATATAACAGTGACCCAAAGTTTACCTGTAAACTTATTTTTAAAAATATTAACAGACACATTCAAGAAAATTTTAGAATTCTACTTAAGTATAGTACATGTATATATCTGTTATATATACCAAACCTGGTTTTTAGGGAAATTATTTTGACTTGAAAAAAATACTACGGACAAATTAGTTTTTTCTAAAAGAATAAATGTATTCATGAGTAAAAATATAAAGACACAAACATTTTTAAGTGTAGTAGTTTGATAGAACATCCTAGTAAGGCTCATTCCTACACTCGAAATATGGTAATCCCTATATGAAAATGATCACTTAATGAAACGACATAAATTAAAAACTCGTAAATAGCGTCTATTACATTTTATTTTCTATTTGAAATCCTTATGTCAATGCATATGCTGTGGCTCTACCTGGTTTTGCCATTTAGTACTTTAATTTTCATTTATAACATATAGACATTAAAATAAAAGCAATTTATGTCATTTCATGAAGTGATCTTTATTGTACCTACTCAGTAAATGTCATAGGGGTTTGATAGAAAGTAGTTTCTAAATGCACTGGGATATTGTAACATAGCGAAGAATAGGGGAATGATCCTTACGAGGACTTTCTCTTAAAGAAGATTAGTTTGTCCTAACCCCTAAAATTCAGAGCCCACACTAGTTCAGTCCTGAAATTGAGTTTCGCTGTAACATTAGTAATTTTCAACAAATGGTAGTCAATCTTCAACTAGTGTTTAAGCTGGGGTACAAAATTTCTTTAACAAAAAAGCTTAAATCACAATTTTCATTCTAGCATTTTGCTAAAATAATAACTTTCATCACTCGTAATGTTTGATTTCAACTTTTTATATTATAAAATCATTATTAATTTTTAATATAAAGCTATTTTATCAACTAGAAAAATAATTTTCACCCTTGAGCTTACTTTTTCTTCTACTGCGAAGAGTAACCTTGGGATGACAAAATAGCAAATTCGTACATTTTGTGTCAAAATGTTCTAACAAAAGAGCTAAACCATATTTATTTAAAATCATATTTAGCTTAAGTATTTTGCTAAAAAAGCACCCGCAGCTTAATCCTCGTCTTCAACTCCTTTATACTACACTTAAACCATATTATCCTAAACACAATAGATCACTTTGTAACATACAAAAAGTTTTTGTGAGCTAACAGTTTATTATGCCAACGGTTAAAATATAACAACAGAATTTTAAGGGAAATTAACAATAAGTATTTTCATAGTTTCCTTTTATGAAACTACTTGAATAGCATTATATGCCAAAGTAAGAGTGGACACAATATAAAACAAAACTATAAAAATGAAACATATGAAAGTAAGATTGTGCAGCATTTTCAAACAAGGCAATATATAAATCAACTTAAAACTACAAAGATTCCTTCTTCTACAGGCTTCGACTAAAATGTTAACATTCATGTAAAAGGAGTATCAGAAAAAAATATATAAAAGTCTATTTGAGAGATGATGACTCTTTTTAAATCCTTTATATTAACTTCCATTTTGTATGTATGTTGATGGCAGGCAAATCTTAGGGCTTAAACTTGGCAGATAGATTCGATGTCAATGCATTCTATTAAATTTTGGCGGCTGGCACTGTCACTAATGATGACACTTAATGCAATAATTTCGAATTTTATCTGATAAAAGTCTGATAAAATTTAGGCATTTTAGTTGTTTGATAATTAATCAAATTTTATTTTATATTATTTACCTGTGAGAAAGTAACATCTCCATTAGTGCCAGAAGCTGGGGCATCAACTCCATTGAAGGACGGATTGACGATCTTGTAGGAATGGCCGTAAGTTGGGATACCAACCATTATTTTACTTTTTGGCATACCTTGACTATTCCAGTAGTTCGCTGTCCATGCCTGTATTAAAGACACAATTCATACACAACATCAAGCTATAGTCAACACAAGGCAGTGTGACAAATGAAAAAAATTATTACAACCCAGTCTGAATTTTACAAACCAATTGAATTCAAGCTTTGTTTGTATTGGTTGGTTGTATTCAGATTATCTGGCGCCATCAGCAACACGAGGGCTATAATGAGCCGAAACATTCGTCATTAGACAAGCCAACATACATTTACAAACACCCATGCCTAACACGGGACTCGGAACCCTCAACCTCGTGGTCTAGAAGCTAGCACGCTAATCACTATACCGTTTGGTCGGCTGTCTTTGTTTGTAATTTGGATCCCAAGCAAAATGTGAGATCTCCCAACCAATCCATGGGAATTCCTCAGCAAACATGGTGAGTTAACCTATTTGCATGTGATTTTTAGAATCAATGATATATCAGATTTCAGGATAAAAGATGTCACTCTAAATGAAACTGCAAAAACGAGTTTTGCAAGAAAACCTGTAATAGAGTTTGAGTATTTTCCCCGTTTTAGTGAAGGAATAAAAATCTATAAGAAGCAGTAAAAATATCATGTGCTGTATTTTGGTTGCAGACCTGTGTTATCAACATCATAAAAGCACAAACGGATTGAACAAATATTACATTTAAATGGCTAACACCAAAAAATAGTAAAGTTGTGTAGCAACTTTCTTGTCAAAATATTTAAATGATTTCTGGCGTAGTAAGGTGAAGTAAGAAAAGATTAAATTCTCAGATTTCAAATAAATATAAATCATGGATAAAAGTGGGTGGGGGGGGGAGAGAAGAAGAAACTCTTTCAAGAACTTACAGTATTAAGTGTGGCAAAATAAGCTTTTTCCGCAGATCTGTTAAAAAGTGGGCTGTTGTGGCCAGTAAAGGGTGTGTACCAATAGAAATCATGGAAATCATAACTCATCAGGTTGATAAAAGTAACATACCTAAAGAGCATAAAAAAACATTAATGCTTGAAGAATTTAATTCATTCTTGTTCAAAGTGTTACTATTTTTATTGTTACTTGCGAATGAAGGTAAGAAATAGATGAAGAAAAAAATAAAATCTAATAATGCTAATCAAAAGTGACATGCAATGAGACAACCATTCTAAATGTTACACACAGTCAGAATGAATAATGCTTACACTTGAATTACAGAACCCTCAAACCAATTACTTAAAATTAATTTAATGTTTATTTAACTGAGCACATTTTAAAAGCATGATCACAGCATTTATTTTGTCATACAAATTATTTCTATGGCACTACTTTGTAAGCTTGAAAAAACATCCTTCAACAATTAAGAAAAATATAACTGGGGTACAAAACCACTCAAACAGTGTCAGACAGAAAAAGATTAGTCTTATTTTTCAATAAAAATAAACTAAAAAATCAATAAAAAAAAGAGAAAACACCTAACATTTCAATCAAATACATCAGAAACGTATAACAAATCAAATTGAGATACATATTTTGAAAATATGCATTCAAAAGTTATACGTTCAAATTCTGAAACTATTCAAATGCTTTTTTTTATAAATGCTTTTTCAAATGCTCTTTTAATTATAACTACATATTTTTCTAATTAATGAAAAAAAAAAAATATTTAAAAAAGTTATAATTTTGCCTTATTATTTGCATTTACAATTTTACACATTTTTTTTTATTCAACAAGTCAAAATAAATATATTATAAAAAAAAATAAATGGTATAGTTAGAATAATCAACACTTTTATGTTAACAAGACAACTTAGTCTACTTTCATTAAAACTATTAGTCTTTTAGAAAACTTGGAAGTTAATTTTTTGAAATTTTAAAAATAAAGCAATTTTAGTACCAACTGTAAAGAAAAGTATCATTTTGAAGAACCATCTGTTGCGTTATAGACCTTAAAGTTGACTTAAGTAATTTTTTCCTTACTGTTTGACATGCTATACGTTACATATTTAGAATTGTACAAGAGGTACAATTGGTTAATCTGTTAAGTACACTTGGTTGTGCCACTATTTTTTAATCTAATCTTATCTAATAGATTAGGCTTTTAGAATTTTAGAACAAAAATAATAATTGGCTTTAACCTACTTTGCCATTTCTGTAATATTGTATGAGCTACTAACAATGTTACTTGGAGCTGCAACAGCCACCGACAAAATAGCTGGATCCTTGCCCGTTAAATATGCATAAGCCTTTGCTAACAAATGAAACTCCTGAAAGAGTTTTTTAAATATTTATTATTTGTTAGAAATATATTTAACTTCTATAGATAATCAGATCAAACATTTATCAACAAGTACACAATTTTTTAATAGATATTTTCAGGAATTGAAAATAAGAAATTGATTTTTTTTTTAAGAATTTTTGTAATCTAATGATTTTGAAGAACAATCTTTTTATAATGTTAAAAACAATTTCCTTTTTTCAAAATAGAAAAAATACCTTTCAGCAAACAAATACACAATAAAAAATAATAAAAGAGCAGTATACTAATAAATTAACACAATGCTCATTGTGGGCATATTTCTATTTAATACAAACTAATTTTTTATCATCTAACTAAAAAAGCGCATGGAAAACATTTACCAAATACTCTATAAAAAAGAAAGAAATTGAGTTAAAAAAAAATCATGTTAGTTTTTTAAAGACCAAAATGAACATTAATAAGATAAGTAATTAATTACATAAATTAGTTATACATAAAAAAAAAAACTAAATAGCTTTAAGACTATATGAACCTTGTTTATTTTAGTAAAAACAAAAACTAAGGAGTCAGTAAACTTTGACATTTTAATGAACTGCAACTTTGTTTCTTGAAATATACCACTGGCTTATTCTGCAGAAGTTCTAGCACAGAAACACTGGCTATTCTACAGAAAATCAGAAATTTATGTATCTGGTGTTTAAGTGTACTTTACTTTCAGATATAAATAACCTATATGATATAACAATCTGCCGGACCAAATCGTAAATTGTACCCGAGTCAACAGCTTTCAAAGACAGCTGGATTGGGGATTGTTCAGAAAAGTTCAATGAGGAACTTGCATAAGTGAGGAAAATGAATATTTTTTGTATTTTCTAGGGTTATCCAACGAATATATTTGAGTAGTGCAATTATTTTTTATCTTTATGCTTTCAATTAATTAAAAATCGAGTTTGAAATCTGCCGAAATCAAAGCAAAAGTCACGTAACCAAAAACGCATAAAAAAACGTGACGTGGTTACGCAGAGAAAAAGTGGCAAAACGAAGGAAAAACCTTTCTCAATCCTCGTCTAAAACAGGTTTTAGACTGGTTCATTATCTGCGCGTTGACGTTTCACGTAAAAGTGGCTTTTTCCCGCCAAATCGCAAAGTGAAAAGCTAAATATTTTTTTAACTATCTATCCGAGCTCAAATTTTTGAAAGAATGGTATTGTTTTTCATGATTTTTTCTCTACTTTTATTTAAAAATAAAACCAAAAAACGTGAAAGTTCCTCATTGATGGGCCTTGCGCCTGTAGTTGGTCATCTTTTTTGTATTTGTATAAATTAAACATACCTAAAATTCGTTAGACTGCATTTTTTGGTTAAGAAAATGTTTTAAAACCTATTTCTAGTACTTGTCATAAATATGCAGTCACTACAGTAATAAAACTTGAAATAAAAGTAACATAACTTTTTATATATTAATTTTATTTCAAGTTTTATTACTGTACCAAGAGCAATGGGTTACATCCATTGACACCAAAAAAAAAAAAAAAAATGTGTCACTAATTCCTAGCAGTTGGCAGTAATAAGTTTTGATGAAGAAATCAGTCATTAGGCAGCTTTTTTATGCAGATTGTTACAAACTTAGTTATTTATGAATAATTTTATCAAGTTATAGGACTTGACAGAGAATAGGTTAAGATGAGCACATCATATTCATGAAACCTTATAAAATTAAAATTATCAATTAAATTTATAAAATAATTTGAATCTTTAATATGTGATGAAAAAAGCTTTGTCTTGTATCATGAAATAAAACCTAAAGGGGAATTCACGACATGCAAAAAACTATTTTTTTTTTTTTTTTCATCCATTGAATTAGTTGTCCACAAGTGAAAAAGAATGATACATTACTTTAGTTGATATTTATGTTTCTGACTATTGCCTAATAAATTGCAAGAGTGCCTTAAGCCTTAAAGCAATAAATAACATAAATTATAGGCACTTTTTGTTTTATTTTTGATTTGTATATTTGATTTAAAATGCTTTAAAGTTGGAATTTAGGAAATTTTAATTTTTAAATAAATATGATTCTATGCAAATGTTTTAAAACTGTGAGTGTGGATTCTCTTACCCGCCATTTAATAAAAAAAAAAAAAAAAAAAAAAAAAAAAAAAAAAAAAAAAAATTAAAGTGACTTGGGTTTAGCCAACTTTCTTGATTATTTATAATATTTAATGCAGTCAATTATGTGGTGAAACAAGAAACTTTTACCTTCAAAATACTTTTTTTTATCTGTTTTTCGAGGTGTCAAAACTGAAAATTAAAATGATAATAATAATAAGTGTAAAAATAAGACAATTTGTTCTGAAAAAGATGACACTCTACATGATTATGTGTTCTTCTATTTAGAGAAACCAGAAATAAACATGGTCAAATATTGTTTACAAAAATATTATGAAACTCAATACAATAAAATTATTATGTTTTATCATGATTTTTTAAGTTGTATAATAATTTATTCACTAGCATAAGTAATGGTACTTAGTATATTCTAAAACTTTTTATTTTAAATTTAACTTCTTAAAATAATTCTTTGCGATCTTTTATACCTTATGTCACATCTGTGGACATTTATTTTTATTTATAATATAAAAAATGTTTACTTAAAATTTATAAAAAACAAAAAGTTTGTATTTTTTTTATCTCAACCACTTTAATAACATTAATTACACTTGATGATATCTCTTTATTTTATAGTAAGTATCAAAGTATCAAGAATTTTGAAGAATATATATATTTTTAATTGTGATCATATTCCTGATTTCTAGTACTGTGAGAAAAAACAGTGCGCAAACATTAAATGTCTCTGACTACTTCTCACTAGTTATTGTTGTATCAGGTAAAAAGGGGTCTCATTTTCAGAAATTGAGATTTACTTTTATTTAGCATGCAATACTTTTAGAATGCTAGACTTTTAGCCATCAGCTGAAGACATATTTCGTTTTTACCAAAAAAAAAAAATCAACACAAAATAGTAATTCTTCTCAAATTAGATTAAAAAATTTTGTGTACATATTAAGTGTTACAAATGGCTACAACATTTTTGAATTGTTTTATTACATTGACTATGGCTTGCCGTAATAACTCAATTTATATATTTCATTAGAGAATTTTAAAATAATTAACATACCAAGATAAAAAAAAACTTGTATTAGCAGCTTTTGTAATCAATTTATTAATATAAGCTTTTTCATATTTTTGTGAAACCATTAACTTAAGTGTGAAATAAGAATTGTAATCTTACTTACAAAAAACATAGGTATGGTAACTGAATAAAAACTTTCAGCAGAAGTCATCAAATCATATTTTAATTGCATTTCAAAGCTCATAAAATTAAGTAAAAATCTAATTTATTTTATTCAAAATAACATTTTAGAAGTTAATATATCAAATTTCTAAGATATAACTGAAATTTTTTTACAAGAGAAAAGTATGGATAAGAGTAAAGTTTGCATGCACCATTACTAGAAAAATAAAATACCTCAAGCAATGAAACAAAATTATTTTTGTCTGCTGGTACACCGTCATTCCAAACTGGAAATTCCCAGTCAATATCAAGGCCATCGAAGTTGTACTCTCCCAAGATGGAAAGGGTTGAGACAATAAATCTGAAGAATAAACATTTTAAAATTATACAAAGCTATAATAGTTTACTATGTGAGAAGTTGTTAGAAAGAATTAGTAGAAGCTGCTAGTAAGAATTACATACTTTCATAAACAAAGCTAGATTTTGAATGGAACAGGGATATACATTCAATTTTACTGCTCAAAATCACTGAAATTAGTTAGGCAATGAGAAAAGGAAAAAAAACTTCTTCACTCCCAGAATTTGTGAAGCGTTAAGTTCAATGCAGAGTAAAGATGATTTTTTTTTTTGCAAAATAAATACACATTAAATTATGAGTGACAGTCAGTCAGTAATTCTAAGGCTCATATTTATGATAACAATTATGATTTTGTATTTCTTTTATTTTCTTGCTACTTTTAAAAACATAAACATATATTCAGAAATATTGATTAAATATTTTAAATTCTACCAGACATAACTTTAACGTTGTATTAAATTTTAACAGATGTTTATTATATTTATATTAATTATAATTATATTTTTATTAATTATAATTATATTTTTATTAATTAAAATTATATTTTTATTAATTATAATTATATTTTTATTAATTATAATTATATTTTTATTAATTAAAATTATATTTTTATTAATTATAATTATATTTTTATTAATTATAATTATATTTTTATTAATTATAATTATATTTTTATTAATTATAATTATATTTTTATTAATTATAATTATATTTTTATTAATTATAATTATATTTATTATATTTATATTAATTATAATTATATTTATATTAATTATAATTATATTTATTATATTTATATTAATTATAATTATATTTATTATATTTATATTAATTATAATTATATTTATTACACTATTCATATTTGATATATTTATTATATATTAATATTTATTATATGTTATATTTATTATACTATTTATATTTGATATATTTATTATATATTAATATTTATTATATGTTATATTTATTATTTATTGACAGATAAAATTCAAACAAGAGACAACACTTTCTTGAGAGCAGCCAAAAAAAAACACTATTTTGAACTAAGTTAATTACAGAACACTTCAAATAGAATTAATAATAAAACTACAATTGTTTTTCTTACGAATTTTGTCAATTGGCTTTTATACTACTATGGTGGTTATATCTGATAGAAATTTTTTAATTCCTTTAGGTCACTTTTCCAAATACAGGGGTGAAAACAGTCAAAACGCAAAAAAAAATATACGCAGCATTATTTTGAACTACAAATAGCACAATAAAAATATATTCATGTACTAATGTGTGTGAAGAACAGTGGTGCAGCCAGAATTTTTTTTTTTCTGAGGGAGAGTTTTAGGCAAGTTTAATCTGATAAAGCATTATAAAGTCCACTAAAAATAATTAAATTGTAAAAAAGCAGAACTTCTCAGAGAAAAAAAGCTGAAATCTGCCTAAAAGTGGAAGATTTTCACCTGTGCAAATATCAGCTGGCTAATGCCACTGCCAGTTTAGAGTTGAAAATTACTTTTACGCCATCTGAGTAACATTTTAAAATTATCCAAGAAAAGCTGTAAAAACTCAAAACTAAATATTTCAAGATAGTTGCCTCGTTCGATTCCACGTCGAGTTGTAGGCTTCCGAAAAGCCATTGTTATTGCCTCCTCCTCCGATAGTCAGAAGCACTTTTAGATGAGGATTCTGCTTCTTCAAGCGAGTTGTTTCCAAATACAATTTCTTCTGAGTCCTATTTCCCAAGTAAATGATGCCATCTCTCACACTGGAGAAGCCAGCGATGATGTGGGTGCACAAAGACGCATTCAGCTTACTCGGTGGAAGACCGTCCTTCTCCACAGTGTAGTAACACACCCTCAGCAAATCAGACTGCACTATGGATATAAACGAATCATTGCAAAAAAACATTAAAAGGGAAAATATTCAAGGTCGAAGAGAAAGTCCTAGTAAGGATCATTCTCAACACTTGCTACGTTACAATCTTTTAATCCAGTGCATTTAGAAACTATTTTGTATATAATCTTGACATTTGGTGAGTAGATATGAAAATTATAGCTTAATGAAATGACATAAATTAAAAACTCGAAAATAGTGTCTAATATATTTTATTTTACATTTGAAATGAATGGTTCTTCATGGTTTTGTCTATTGCTTTTTTAATTTTCATTTATAATATATAGACATTAAATTAAAACAATTTATGTCATTTCATTAAGTGGTCATTTTTGTACCTACTCACCAAATGTCAAGGTAATTATAGAAAGTAGCTTCTAAATGCATTGGACTAGAAGATTGTAACATAGCAAGTATAGGGAATTATCCTTACTAGGACTTCCTCTGAAAGGAAAGCTGTATCAATATATATATATATAGAATTTATACTTAATTTTCAGAGCGAGAATCTACTTTTAGAACAAACACATAGTATTTGGCATTTATGATGTTCAAAAACTTTCACACATGGAATAAATAAATAAAAAATATTGTACACATATAAATGAATTTTTGACATTTTGTTATAAGAAAATTAATTAAATACATATGAAACAAAAAAAAAGCTCCCACAAGGGTTGGCCAGGCAAAATTCCACACATTAACCAAATGAAATATTATCGTTAAAATGCAAACTTAGAATAGGTTCTTAATAAAATTAATAGAAAATTTACATTACAATTTCGTGAGTGTAAAGAGTTTTAAGAAAGAATTAGATATGCACTTGGAAATCATAAAGCAACAGTGACTTTATTTACACTAACGAGGAAAGTAACTTACATTTTGTGATGTAAAATTTATATGTATTTAATTTGAATTATTTAGTGCACTATATTGTTAAAAAGGGGATTTATTTTTGCATGTTATTAAATTCTATAAACTTTGGCAGTTTAAATTATGCATTGTAGGATTCTGTGAACTTTATAAATTCTGTAAACCTTGAATTATATATTGTTATGAATTTTTCCGCTGAGGCAATGACGGCACAGTTTTTCAGATAAAAACTAGTATTTATTCTCTTCAGAAAACTCACAAAATTTATTCACAGATAACAGTGCAATCACTATTAATCTTCAATACAAGCTTCAACAAGAACAGCTTCGAATATAGCGATTATACAAGCTCACTCCAATAGGTCAACAAAGCGATCGCGATCAGCTTTCAACAAAGTCCGAAGTCAATCTGAAAACTTTCCCGAACTACGGTCATTAAATACTTGGCGCGAGAGAATATTCCCGAAATTTCCAGCCAATTCGTCGGAAAAGAAAGGTCTCAAATTTTCTCGATTGCTTTAGGTGTTGCCACCTTTTTCTAACCTGTATAATCGCTGTTAAAAAAAAATAATAAGATAAAAATAAATTACAATAGAATTTTAAATTAATACGTCACTATTTACACTATATACAGACAATTTGTACAACAGTATTTTTCCAGTATGATTATTTGTCAAACGCTGTGCCAACTTTGTATTGTATTATTCCAGTTTTATTAAGTAAAATGTAGCATTTGTATTGTAAGTGGTATAATTATGTTTACTCAGACTAAACTTAATTGCGTATACTTTGTCTATTTTCTATTATGTATTCTATAAATTCTGTTTATTTTTTTATTATTATGTTACGTATGCAAATTTTGTATTTTATGTTATGTGTGCGAATTTTGTACTTTATTTTTATCTGGATCAAACCAATTAGACCTTGAACCTGTTGTTGGTTTTCAAATTTATATTTGTTAGAAATACATATTCCTTGAAACTCATATGTGTGTTTCTGCACTAATATCTATCAGATTTCTAAAATGTTCCCACATTTTAGAGCAACTTTTTTTTTTTTTAAATTTCTCCAACTCTTGAACAAATAGCATGTATGCTAAAAAAATAGCATGCCAATTTTTTAAAAATAGTTTTTGCTGCAATGAAGAGTAAATTATTTTGTAACATTAAACTTCCAACAATTACCACCACAATACTCTGGGTAAATGCACCAAAATACGGATGAACGAGGAAACACATCTTCGGAAGAAAGAAAATTTCCTTCACTTTCGTGAAATTTTAAATTGTTCCCTGATTTTTTATAGAATCAGAAAGCTCCCTGACATTTCCCTGATTTCCAAGTTCTGTGACAACTCTGTTATTGAAATCTTGATTTAATAAGACAAAAAGCTTATTAAATGCATTTCCAGATTAGAATTGCAAAGCTGATTAATAAAATTTTAATAAGAAACAGCCCACTAAAAGTAAAGCTGCACAATATGGCATATTGAAGTTTCTGATCTTTTTGTTTTCAATTCCTACCTTATGACTAAAGCAACGTAAGTCTATTGAAATTATTAATGAATATATTTCAGATTCATTTGGGATTGGTTGAAGGTTACTTATGGGAGTTAAGCACCAAAATTTCATCAAAACTTTAAAAAAAAAAAAAAAATATATTTTTAATTGTCAGAGTTCTGAATGAAATCATATAGAACAGCAATAGCCAATATGCGGCCCGCGGACCAGATTTGGCCCTCGAGATATTTTCTGCGGCCTGTCGACAACACAGAAGATAAAAAAAATATCAAAATTCCCGATATAGACTTTTTTTTTACATAATTGTAATTTATACAAAATAATATATGTTAACTATCTAGTGCAGAGTTCTTTTTATTAATTATTATTTTTAATCATTTGAAAAAAAAAAATCAAATACCTATTGTAATTTAATTAAAATAAAAATTAAAAAAATCCAGTTTTCATTCTGCTAAATTGATAATACTTAAAAATACGTATTTTGGTGTGTCCGGCCCAGGAAAAGCTCCAACATAAGTCTTATGGCCCACCTCTAAAAGTTAGTGGCGAACGCTGATATAGAATAAAAATCAATGACTTCTCCAAGGACCTAAATAATATTTATTAACGACCTTAAAAAAAAAAAAAAATTTCATGCATCAGGTTTTTAATATGTGACTTTACTACTGCTTTGCCCAGAGCATTAATATCAAAATCTTTCATGCACAATTTGCATTTTGCCTTATAGTCCGAGAGGCGACTGCAATTTTTTAACCATCATTCTGCATTTTTTATAGAAATTGGAGAAAAGTGAGTAGATTAGGAATCCACTGGTCTGCCGTGGCAAAAATGGCCGAAACTGATCAATAATCGACTTTTAATCAGCTGAACTAAATCCAATTGCCAAATATGTCATAACTTGCCAAAAGTAGAACAAACTTATTTGTCTGGCAACCCACTTCATTTTGATTTTCAATGAGAGAAAGCGCAAACGATTTCTGATCTCTGGCTCGGAAAACTTATATCTTTTAAAAGTAAGCCAAATTGGCGACATCAGTTACGTCATAAGTGAAGTAATATTTTTTGCCAACTTGGCTCCCTTTTAATAGATGCAAGTAGACCGTCGCCAGATATCCGAATCATCTGCAACCTTCTTAATTGAAAATTAAAGAGTGAGGGTTACCAAATAAAAAAAAAATGCTCATTATTTGGCAAGTTATGGAGCATTTGGCAATTGGATTTAGTTCAACTTATTAAAAGTCGATTTTTGACCAGTTTCGGCCATTTTTGCCACGGCAGTCCAGTGGATTCGTAATCTATTCACTTTTCTCCAATTTCTATAATAAATTCAGAATGATGTTCGATGGGGTCCAAAAATTGCAGTCGCCTCTCAGTCTATTATAAACCGACTTTGATGATGGTCTTTGACTTTTTGGTTCGCAAAACATAAACACTAATCTCACATGTTCGTCTCACAGCGTACAGTGTGAAATTAAAACCATTTGATTTCTACTTCACCAAACAGCAAATATGAACCAAACAATAGAGTGATTAAGTGACAGAAATGAAAGACTTTTAAGGAGCTCTAAACATTTTTAAGTACTTTTAAAGATCTTTAAGTATTTTCAAGTACTCCAAGGCCTGGAAAACAAGTTAAGTAATACTAAGCACTTTTAACGACCATGGGAAGCTTGGTTTTAAAAAATAGTTCATACATTCCTGAAAAGAAAGTTTTTATTTTATTTCTCCGGTGATTAGAATGAAGGCGATAGATGTCACAATTTCAAATCGATATATCTCCAGAGCCATTAACAATTGGCTATTCAAATTTTTGGAGCATTTATATTTATAGTTTTAAATATTTTCTCTCCACAGAATTTTATTTTTTAAATTCTGTTTTAAAATATAACATTTAGTGTGGAAAATAACATAAAAAAATAGCAAAAATATCAATATTTTAATTTTGAGACTTTTTTTTTTAAATTTTTAATTCACCTAATAATTCTGTGAAGACAATATTTTCTTTATGTAATTATATACTACAGAATGCTTTTACTTTGAAAAGAAAATTATCTTTCCTTGACTTATATCAAAATATGCAAGCATCAATTATTATAGATTTTTCTTGGTTTTTAATTTTTAAAAAGTAAACACAATATTTCAACAACAACAAAAATCTCAAATACAATATAAGTAGTATCTCATATATAAGATACATTTTTGACATAAATATATTTATAAAGTTTTTTTATTACTATTTTTGGTACTGGACCCCCTTAAATCTTAAAAAGTAAATCAGATTTACTTCCGAAAATCTTGTGGAAAGAAAAAATGAAAACTGCATTGAGCAAATCAGAAGAATTATTATTAGCACCTTCTTTTTTTTATTATAAGAAATCACTTGACATGCAGATGTTAAAATTAATACTATATTATTAAGTATATTTAGAGTATAAATTTTGACTACTGTAATAAACTTTAAAAAAAAAAAAAAAAAAAAAAAAAAAACTAAATTTACACTAAACTTAAAAAATTTAAGCCAATAACTTATTTTTAGTCCTATAATGTCTTTGTCATTTAATGTCTTTAATAATAGAAAAACAAACTGCATAATAAATATATATTTTTTTTAATTTACATTAAGAGTTTAAAGATTCAATAAAAATATTAATGAATTTGCATACCTTTTGTATTCTTGAATGACAGAACAGGAAAAACAAAACAACACAAAAAGAAAAAGCCCCCTGCAAGTTTCATGATGACTTCAATTTGTTAGCACTGAAATTATTAAAAAAAAATCTTGCATTAAGAAAATAAACCCCAGACAAACACAATAATGCAACTAACAGAATAACAAGTCACTCCACTTTTTTAAAAGCGCATTATTTTAAACAAGATTGGTTATCAACACTTTTAACATTCGATTAGCCAATATGAGATGATTCTTACAGATAAGTTAAAAGTTACTCCAGAAAATCATACTGATTAGATAAAAAAAACTCACAAACAGCAGCTCATCTGCAGCCAGTGCGAATCTTGTTTCAGTTTGATTAGATGCATCTGGATACAAGAGATAAGATTTTCCTCAATAGGACGCCTGTCAGGAAGAAAAATAGTCTACTTATCAATCACTCTGATAAATATGAATGAGGGGGGGGGGGGAATAAGCAAACATATGAACAAACGTTTCAGGAAATGCAGAGTTGAATTGATGGACTGACAAGATGGTTGGTTTGTACCTTTTATTTGAACACAAGAAATAAAAGGTTCAAAACAACCATTGAAATTTTCCTTTACGAGGAAGTGCTTAGTAAGGAACATTCCCAATACTCACTATAATACAATCTTCTAGCCCAGTGCATTTAGAAACTACTTTCTATAACCACCTTGACATTTGGTGAGTAGGTACGAAAACAATCACTTAATGAAATGAAATAAATTGTTTTAATTTAATGTCTGTCTATTATAAATGAAAATTAAAAAAGCAAAAGACTACTGCCGGTGGAGACTGCGTAAGGATTTCAAATATAAAATAAAATGAATTAGACACTATTTTGGAGTTTTTAACAGAGGTCATTTCATTAAGTGGTCGTTTTTATACCTACCCACCGAATTTCAAGGTTTTGTACAAAGCAGTTTCTAAATGCACTGGGCTAGAATGTTGTAACATAGCGAGTATAGGGAATGATCATTAGTAGGATTTCCTCTTAAAGAATAAGAAACTAGATTCTTTTAATAATTTGACTTACTAATGTTAACAAAAATTATAAATAACCAGTGGGCTAAATGTAGTCCTTTCAAAAAACCCAAAGAGATATTTTATCTCATATTTGGACATATTAAAAATGTTATTTTTAAACAATTTATTTTTTTAGCTTTAGCACACTTTTGTATTGAACTGTAAGCATTTGAATAGTGTAGGATAGTAACTATTCGAGGGTTAGAGAGGAAAAAGAGGAATCTTCTAGATCTTTTTTAAGGTAGACATTTGATTGCCATTAAAGTGAAAGATATTTGACGTATAGTGACTTTGAGTAACAAGTAGGTATATCAAAAAAGCAACAATGTTACAAACTTGGTGCAGGATGGTGGTAATATGGGAAGTTTAAGAAATCATACATTTTAATTTTCTGTTTTACATTGAGATTATATCCTGGTCAAACACATGGTTAGATTTTCTTTAGGGAGAGTTCTGACTTATGGGACCTTTTAGTGGTTTTTAACCTAACAGGTACCTAAATATGTTAAATCTTTGAGGTTAAAAATTAAGATTGCAGGCTCAGACTAATGTAATACTTAGCAAGTTGTAGCAATTTGCAATCTACCAAAATGAATAAATGGCTGAGATATCACTAGAATATACTTTAAGAACACAAATACTACATTATATTTCATATAAAAAAAATTCGTAAGCAAATTATTCAATGGAAAATTAGTTGATTACCAAAAACTTGCTACAAGATGGTTGAATTGGCAAATATGTCAGTACAAGTGCACTAGGGTGGTCCTTATTTTGCAACTTTAAAATTTATTTTTTCTCACAACCCCATTTTTTTTTTAGTTGATTATAATAAGATTATGACCAATTTTTTTAAAACTAAAAAAGATTAACCCGTGTCTCAACGAGTTTGAAGACCTAAAATATAATACTGAGAGATATGAAATATATATGGAAAATGAGACACATAGTCGTAAATTTCAGTCTTATCTCATAAATAGTTTATTATAAATAATAAAAATCTTCACTTTCTGGCTAATTTTTAATATATCTATCAGTTTAAATGAGTGAGTTGCAGAGTTTGAATTAGTCAAACATTTGAGTACTTTTAAGAAGGTCAAAATTATTTTGGAATTTTCAGTGTATCACACTTCCCTCGGGAAGCAAATATCTCTTATAAATATGTCAAACATTAAAAAATCTTTGTGTACGAAATGATACTGAAAATGGAAATATATTCAAAAAATTTCATTTTTAATAAAAAAAAGCAAGTGTGTTTTATGAAGTGTGGATGATCATTGCAAGCAGTATTCATATTGTAAAAAAAAGACATTTAAAACAAAATATCACCAAAAACAAAAAATTATCGTATGAATGTTAGATTTCTTTTATTTTTTAAATTACACCGATATTTTGCAATTCGCTTTTTGATTCAAGTGAATAAAAAATTATGATTATTTTTGTTCATATTTTGCCATTTCAATACCTGTTTTTTCCATCTTCAATATCAATGTGGCACGATTTAATATTAATTAACATTTATGCAAATAAAATTTGGTAAATTATCTTAATAGGTCACAAAAAAAATATTTCACGTTTCAGAAATCAAATTAGAAGACATTTCCTTTTTTCAAAAATTTCCAATTCATGAGATATTTTTAACAACTTCAGGTAGAATGAGGGAGTGAGAAAAAAAATAGGGTAAAATTTTGTTTTTGACTTCATAAAAGAACCACCCTAAGTGCACTATGAGGATATGGCAATTTTTGAAACTTTGTGCATAGCTAAAATAAACCTGCTACTCTTTTTCGTGGTTGCTACAAACTTGTTTTAGAAAATAAAAATAAAGGGATACAATTTCAAAACATTTATCGGTTAAAATTCCAAGTCTGGTAGGGATTCTGCACCAAGAATGATTCATGTAAAATAGAGTCAAATTACGGTAATCATAGGCAGTTCGCCTGTCTTTAAAAAAATGGCGGGGTTGCCATTTTTTGGAGAAAATCACTTTGGTGTAGAATCGATACCGGATTCGGAATTTTAATTCATTTATATAAAGCCCAGGAAAATCAAAAAATCATTAAGTTTCCATTGTCCACCTGCACCAAAAAGTCACTCCAGAAATTTTTTATTTTTTTAAATAAGTTGTTAATTTTTAAAACTCGGTTAAACCAATTAGTTTAAACCAAATGTTTCTTTATAAAAAAAAAATAATAAATAAAAAAAAACACAATTGTTTTTTTTTAAAGAAAAATTTTGAATTGTATTTTGATTTATTTATAATTAGATTTTTCAAATTATTTGATGCTGTAAATGACTTCTATTTCTAACACGCATTTATTAACTTTGTTTGTATCTATGCAACGGAATCTTTGAACTCGATTTTCGACCAATTCAAAACATTGGATTAATATGAAATTTTGCACAGTTATCAAGGACCGATGACAATATAAGAATTCATTAAGTTTGTCATATTATCGCAAGGATTAGCTCGTGTTGCCCTTGCATAATAAAACTCCAACCAACCAACCTTCTCCGGAATCGAACCATGGTTTCTTTACACGTTACAACCCCAGTATTCACAGTACCTACCATCGACAGTTGATAAAGCAGACATTTGAAAGATCTGTCGTGGGCACTATGGTTATTCTCTCAGCAAAAAGTTATTCAGATTTATCATATAATAATGATGGACGAGGAACTGATTGGTTTTGATCTAATATTAAAGCTTTCCTTTCATCTGTTTGGAACTCTGGATCGCAAGGATTAGCTCTAGAAATATCACAGTTTTTCCATGTAAATGTGGACACGATCAAAGGGGCTAAGACAGAATTAATGAGCTATTCGCGCTTTCACCTTAATATGACGTGTACTGAGACACGCATGAGTTAATCATTGAGACAAGCATATGGTTATCGGCCGGATCAACTAATAGGGTGTTTCATTTACGTTTCACAATGGAATAATTAATAGTTTAAAAAACTAAAAAACATGCTTCAATAGAAATCGTGTTTTTTTAGTCACATTAGCGATTTTTCATATTCAGAGATACAATACTGTTTTGTGCCAAGTAATACGGCGTGCAATAAGGCATACACATGACTTAAATTTAAGACAAGCACATGACTATTGGCAGGAACAACTGTAGAGTTTTATACACTTAACTAAAAATAATTAATAGTTTAAAAAACTAAAAAACATGATTTAATAGAAAACCAAACTACAAGTAGAAAATAAATAATAGTTTAAAAAGCTAAAAACATGCTTTAATAGAAAACTGAACTAAAAAGTAGAAAATAAATAATAGTTTAAAAAACACGCTTTAATAGAAAAGTGAACTAAAAAGTAGAAAATAATTTTTTAAAGTTTGAAATAAGAATACGAGTGATTAACAAGAAATATTTATTTTATCGTAAAAAAGCATGGGGTGCTTGATGTCAATTGTTGTAAATTTTAATGGCAGATATTGGTATAAGTAGAGCCATTATGAAAATATCTTAAAAAGCACCCCACGCTTTTTTGCGATGAAATAAATATTTCTTGTTAATCACTCTATTCTTATTTCAAACTTACTTAAACTTATTTTCTACTTTTAGTTCGCTTTTCTATTAAAGCATGTTTGTTAGTTTTTTTAACTATTATTAACTGAACAACTCAACTTTTCTTTCTGTTATTTGTTAAGAAAATAATTCACTAAATGAAAAACTATAAATACTACTATATATGGATGGAATAAGTTCTAATGTATTTTTAAATAAATCTTGCAATTAAAGACTATTGAAGTTCTTATAGGTATCAACAATTAGTTTTTATATTAAACTAATAGATATATTAACCTTTTATAATAATTCAAAATTGTTAATTAAATTTAAATTATATGCTGCATTTCAATTTGATTCTAAAATAGAGATTTTGTATTTTAACAACTTATTTCTAAATATTAAAAATATAA
This sequence comes from Linyphia triangularis, assembly GCA_963978545.1. Lineage (NCBI taxonomy): Eukaryota > Metazoa > Arthropoda > Arachnida > Araneae > Linyphiidae > Linyphia > Linyphia triangularis. Next base: position 85,964,226 of record OZ021729.1, on the reverse strand, counting down.
TTTTGAACAACTTATCAGGATTACTGATGAATCCAAGAACAATATTCCATGTGCTATGCAGTAAACAATTACTATTGTATTATATTGTTCATCTTATTGTATTATATTGTTATCTTTGACCTTCAGAGGAGATAGAGGTGATCAGACTGCATACACAAGATTTATCAGTGGTCACCTAAGGTGTAAGAGGTATGAACATAAAAGAAAGGTCTATCCAACTTGCAATAAGTGTTTCACCGGTGCAGCGGCTCACCTCCTTAGCTGCATGTATTTTGAAAAAGAAGATTTCCTGCGCGTCTTGTTCTTCGACTTCCTGAGGGTGGGTGGACTCATGGACCTGGTCTAGTGGAGCTAGACCAGTTGGAATAAGAAACAACAATAACATTGTATACACTAAATTTAAAAAAAATAGTATCTCTGAATAAAATATTAAGTTGGTTGTTTTCAGATTATCTGGCGCTGTCAGCAACACGAGGGCTATAATGCGCCGAAACATTCATCATTTGACAAGCCAACATACATTTACAAACACCCATGCCTAATACGAGACTCGAAACCGCAACCTCGCGGTCTAGAAGCTAGCACGTTAACCACTACACAGTGAATAAAATATTAAAATTTAATATGATTTAAATGTTAACAAGCAGCAACAATTGTTTATTTACTTAGTTTAAATTATTTCCAAAATAAATATTAATAGTTATTTGAACATTAACTATTCTAGCTAATGTCAAATTTTATTTTTAAATATGTATACATGTAATTAAAAAAAGGATTTTAAAAAAAAGAAGAAAAAACCCGGTTTAAACCAAAAAAAACAACAACAAAAAACGTGTTTTTTTCTTCTTTTTTTCCAACCCTGATGAGTACTAGGAGAGAAAATTGAGAATTCTCTGAAAGTATGAATAATAATATATCAACTTGCAAATTGTAGTACTTTCGACAAAAGCAAACTTTTTGGGAAGAAAAATGAACAAGATAAAACTTAAAAATCATAAAGTACGTATCTTATGTAAATTAGCACGTTTTAAAACAACAAAGATGACAGAACTTTCAAGCACTGATACTTTATTTACGATATTAGTTATTAATTTGTAGGAATTCAGATTTAAGAGTTTTATTGTTATAAAAAGTACAAAAGTAGTACCTTAGAATAGGTCGTGTTAAGACTTCGGACAAATACGAACTCAAAAGATGGATTTGATGGAAAAAATACTAGATATTAAACAAGGGATGGCATTTTAAGTTAAATAAAAAAATAGTCGGAAAGTAGTCAATACTTTGTCCTTTTTGAGAATTCAATTCAGAAACATATTCGTATTACGTAATTTTCGAGAAAACTTATTACGTAATTGTTTTTAATAATTGCGATCTTAACAAACAATCGATTGGGTGATGCGAGATTTAAATCGAAAGTAAACAATAGCAAAGTCACATTGATTGAGTGATTGTATTTGTTGATTGTTTGCATGCACTGATATATAGATCTAATACTTAGTTACATTTTAGTCAACTGCTAAATTTCCTGGAAAAAAAAACACTGTGATAAGAAATGAAATGTGAAAATTCAAATTTATTTTTAAAAGTCAGTTTCTCGCAAAAAGTTCCCACTTTCATTGGAATTTTATCAGTATCAGTATAATAGATACCTCCAGGGATGTAGCTTGCCAAAATGTTTAAAATGCACGGTACATTTTGAATACAATTTATTTTTAAAATAAAACAGATAATGAAAAAACAAAAGGACAGTGTTAACCACCTTGTGCGAAGATAGTAAGTCAGAGATGTGATGAAAGACGGCGCGGGGGGGGGGGAGGGTCAATCAATGGATATGGATTATCTTGAAGTATATTTCTTGAACAAGCATAGATTTTTTTTTTTTACTTTTTTGTAATATTCAATTTTGTCCAGGCTAAGGCATAGTGTTGTGCCCCTCCCCCATGAAAATCCTAGTGCCGCCACTGCTTCATTTCTCTTTTCAATTCAAGCATTGGGAGAGTGACGTTGCAAAATATACTATATACATTAACTAGTAGTTTCATTCATTCTAACTCTGACCGAGTGAAAGCGGCATCTAAATGAAAAATTAGATTTTTTGTTTATCAAGCTCGACGCGTAATCGCGGGAAAATTGTTAAGCTATGTGATTAAAGTTCAGTACAGCATGTTTTATTATCTATACCAAGTAGAAGAAAATATTACACGTTTACAGGATTCTCAAACTTTCATAAATAGATGCGGAAAAAAAGTGGTGGGGAGGCAAGTATATCAAATGGCGTTTTATACTTCAATGTTTATTCCCATTGGGAGTTGGTTTTAATCTTCTTTTTTCTGTCCTGAGACTTGTAATAAGTTATTCGAAGTTAATCAGACATCACCTTTTTCTTGTCAGTAATGGCATTTCTAATTGTAGTTTCATTGAATTTAACAGTATTCAACTTGTAATTATAATCTCTTGAAAAAACTCCTGTAAAGAATGCGCAGGGGATTTATTGAACGCATTGTAACTTATAATTTAAAATTCTCATTTTAGATTTGAGGCAAATATATGAATGCTGTTTTGTAAAGAGAAATGGAAAATACTAAAGTTGTCCTTTTGTCTTCAAAACGTGTACGAAGTTAATAATAAATAAATACAGAAACAATTCCATGTCAATGATTATGTTGTCCAGCACTAGCTGCAAAAGTATCATCTGTTTGGAGTGGTGGCATTTTTGTAGAGTGTCTGCAGTGCCGATAAGGCTTACTTTTGAAACTAACTACCTACGAGGGGATGTCACACAGTTTCTTGCTTTGACATCCCACTTTTGGAAGCCTACTTGGCTCTGTCAAAATGTTAGAAAAAAAAAGTACAGGTTTTAAGTAATTGCGCTGAGTTGGCAGACAACTCTGATAGAATTTTTTAAAGCTTATAGCAACAAGCTTAAGTGCGAGCCAAGACGTTGTCACTGCTGCAAATTAAAAAGGTGTTGCAGTAAAAATTCAGGCTTCTTTTTAAAGTTTAAATATATTATTCATGTAACAAAATCATGGGAACTTGTAACCTCTTTTATCAGCTTCATCGTTATTTTATTCAAAATCTGTATACTTCTTGTGCGTGCCTAAGTCGGTCACTGATACTGGCTATCGATTAATATTAATACGTCACGATTTTACTAAATTCTTGCTTGGCACTGAGAAACAAATGATTACTGATTAAAAATGGATACAGCTGCGATATTTAAATTCTTGCTTGGCTCTGAAATACGAATGATTACTGACTTGCATGGGTATGGGTGCAAATATAGGAGGCAGAGTTCATCCTAGGCATTTGTCGAGGGGCGGTGCGCCCTGCCTGCCCTTTTTCTATAAAAATAGCGCCCTTCCTGCCCTTTTTCAGATAAAATTTCATACTGAAAGAATTCGAAAAACTTTCGTTTTTTTCCCTCCCAACAGTACGCAATATGTGGATCACCTCTACTGAAATCGGCTGTCGCGCATGCGCATTCATGTTCAAACGCGCAACGTATATATCAGGGACTGAAATCATTGAGTAGATGTCTATATAACGTGCTTCATTAGTAGGTGGATTGTAGGGCACCGTCTTACAATTTCCCAAGTGCACATTAGTAAACTCCGATGGCCATTTCGTACGTGTTTTGATTCGCTGGATTTTTACCATGCCTCCTTCAAAATAGTGAAGAAAGGGAATTTGAAAGACTTGAATAACTTAGTTAAAGGTTTATAACTATCAAATGTTTACACTAAGAATTCAAAAAGAATATTTCCGTTTGGACACGCGTAATCGCGATGTCCTCCTGTTAAATTTAGGGGGTGTTTTTGGTAGTTTGCCTGTTACGAATTAATTTCTAAACATCTGTTTCATATTTAAAATTAAACATAATAGGAATGCAACCAAAATCCCAGATTATATCTGATTTTTTAAAAAATAAAACTTCTATTATAGCTTACATAATAGCGGCATGCAAGGCAAAAAAATCGCCGTTTTGACGCTAAATTTGATCCGATTTGGAAAATAAAAATATGCACTAATTTCAGAACATAGTCCAAGTTCTTTAGTCGGAATACTCCTTGTGATATCCCACAATGAATAATGTTAAATTTGAAGAAACTCAATTCTCTAATAATGGCAAACCTAAGAGATGAAGTTTAAGGTTGATTCATTCAAACTTCAGAAAATTTTGAAAGAGTGAAAAGTTCTTATCTTAACACATTTTCATTATACTAAAACATTCTTATCTTAATTTTACTGTATTATAAATTGATAATTTTATAAAAATTACTATTTGATGAAAATTTTACTGTGTATATTGCACTTTAATTTTAATAATTTTCTTAGTTTCATTCCAGCAGAATTAGGACTGAAGCATTTATCAATATTTTGATATCTTTTAAGTTTCTGAGCGAGTTTTTGATTCACGGATTTTTGCATTATAATTTTTTTTTTTCAGAATATTGAAAATTATTTATCGTGGTAGAAAAGTATAACAATATTGAAATTGTGGAAGAAAACGCGTATTTTTGCAATTTGCCATAAAAGTGCCCTCGTAAACAGGAAGTGCCCTTTTTTTGGAAAATAGCACCCTGCCCTTTTTCATTTCTAGGATGAACTCTGTAGGCGGCATGCATAAATGTGCATGAATAAGTTACTAGTAACTTATTTTTAGCTTTTTTTTTCCGAGAAAAATAACTTTGACAATTATGTGTTTTACAACTGATAATAAAATCTTACTTCACTTATCCATATCAATTAAGTGTCCTTAAAAACCCTGAATGACATTCAGTATGAGCAGCAAATAAGTCGTCATCTTAACTAGCTGTGTGGCCCTGTGTTTAGTAAGCAGGCACTGTGGTAAATATTAGTAAGTTGTCTAGTGATTGTTATCTGGGTTTTCTTCCACTTTATATGTTAATGCATGGCAGTTTCTCTTTGAAAGAACTCCCTGTCCTTCACACAGAAATTTCTTTAACAACGTTGTTGTGAATTTTAATTTGTCTGTATCTGTCTTAACAATGTTTGGGTTTTCAATAGGGAAGTTCCATGAGTGACAACAAAACCTCTCCTACAAATTTGAAGAAAACGCCCAAATCAAGAAGAAAACTTCCTTTCAGTGAAAATATTACAACTCCTTCTGGTAAGCTAAATTTTTCACTTTCTTTTAGTGACAGTAATGTAGGATCTTCAATGGGTATTACACTGGCAATACCGAAAATTCTAATTCCAAATTTTTCTAATGACATGTTTCTAACACTTAAATTTAAAAAAAAAAAAAAATATTTTAAATGCTTTATATTAACTACGATTTTGTATTTATGTTTGTCAATGGCAGGCAAATCTACAGAGGCCTAATTAACCCCCTTGCCGTCATCCAATCAGGTTGAAACTTAGCAGATAGATTTGATGTCGATGACAATGCATTCTGTCAAATTTTGGTGGCTGTCACTGTTGCTAAAAGGTCGATTTTATGGAATCGTATTAACAAACCAACTTGCCGTCATCCAATGGCGCGAAAATGGCATTTAACCAATTGTTGAAGAAACTCTTTTCTGTTAACAAAATTGTTTTAATAAATAAATAAATAATAAAATTATTTTAATCAGAATCAATAAAAGATATTTGGATGTGAGTGCATAAATTCACATTTATTTTTAATGAATAAATTTTTAAAAGAACTGTGTGTTTTGTTTAATTTTATTTAAAGGAACTTTTTAATTTGAATTTACCTAAGAGGTGTTGCATTCCGCTTCATGCGAGATTGATTCTTTCAGATCTTGAAGTGTACAGAGAGGAAAGCCACGACTCTTCCAGCCACGACTCTTCTTCGCTAACTCCCCGCAGACACACGCCCCTCTCAGAAAGACAGCAGATCGCCCTCCTCTGCAGGCTGAGCGGGAATTCCTCGGCCGGTGCGTACAACGGTTCCCTAGTCATTTTACTTTCATGCCAGTTTTTTTTACTTTGAAATGTCTATCAGCAAAATACATGCCCTTTGCACAAAAAGTTCTTCAAACTTACTGCAAGGTCCCAAAGCTGATTAAAAAAATATTCAGTTTGCAAAGTGCAACTATTATTTAGTTCAGGTTTGTAGTTGTCATTTTAAAGGTTTCATTTCATAGCATAATGCCACTTATAGCCCCACCCCCAGTCGAGTCTCCCCTTCGGGCGAATGAAGACAGTGCATGGGCAGAGTTAACGTCATTGGAAAGTGAACTTAGTAGATTACTTCGGTCCCAGATATGCAAGGCCGACCAAACGGTATAGTGGTTAGCGTGCTGGCTTCTAGACCGCGAGGTTGCGGGTTCCGAGTCCCGCGTAGGCATGGGTGTTTGTAAATGTATGTTGGCTTGTCTAATGACGAATGTTTCGGCGTATTATAGCCCTCGTGTTGCTGACGGCGCCAGATAATCTGAATACAACCAACCAACCCAGATATGCAAGACCTCAGAACTCTAAAGCATTTTAAATCCTTTATATAAACTTCGATTTTGTGTGTGGCTGTGTATGTCAATAGCGGGCAAATCTGCAGAGGCCTAATTAATCCCCATGCCGTCAAAACTTGGCAGATAGATTCAATGTTGATGGCAATACATTCTATCAAATTTTGGCGCCTTTCACTGTCACTAAAAGGTCCCTTTTATGGAATACTAATAAACCAATTTGCTGTCATCAATCGCGCCGAAATAGCATTTAACTGATAATTGAAGAAACTCTTTCCTGTTGCCAAAACTGTTTTAATAAATAAATAATAAAATTGTTTTAATCGGAATAACTAAAAGATATTTGGATGTAAGGGCATAAATTCCCATTAATTTTTAATGAATAAATTTCTAAAAATAGTTTGCTGCGTATTTTGCTGATAGAGATGTTTTTAATATTTAAAATTAGATGACACCAGAAACGGTGCTATGTTAACGAATATAAAAATTGGCAACGCATGTAAAGGATTTTTATTAAACGCTTTGATTTTATGAGTTATATTATTGTCCTTCAATTTTAAATGAATTCTTTTACTAATTTTAAGTAAGTGTAATATTGTGGAGAATCCATCCTCCTCAGAGCAGGTATGTATCCTTAATCTATACTCATCCTGAAGTACCTATTCAAGGGTATATTAATGAACCCTTGTGGTAATATTGCGTTTCACCATTGAAATCTGCAGATTTGAATTGTAGCAATAGTACTGGCAGTTTTTCAGTCCTCTTGAACCGGGTACTAGTACAGTTTTCCCATGCAATTCTTATACAATACATGATACATTTGCTTCATCAGGTGTGAATGATCCAATGTTCCCTGACTTCAATCACTTCCTCAGCATTTTACCCATGAGTTGCGTACCATATGGTTTTTGTAGTTGTCCTAGCCTGGAAATTTTGTCCTTATACAGAATTTTATGTAGCCTGGAGGAATTCGATTTGCTGCTTACTTCACTAGAAGTGAGGGCCATGCTACTTTTTTGGATTTTTTAATGAGTCGTTTATACTCTTTTAAAAAGCTTTCCTGGTTCTTTCTAAAGCCAGATTTCTTCTCTTTAGTAAAAAAGTGTCTTTTTTTCTGTGTGTCTTCAAAAGAAAGTTCTACTACAAAATATTATTCTGTTCCCCAGCCTCTTTAATTAAGTAACTAGCTTTCTAGGATTGATTAGTATCCTCTGATGTATGAGCTACCTAAAGTTTGTTTGTGCACAAAGGAATAGTTCCTAATCTTAATTTCTTTCTAAAAGGGAGACTCTTCTTTAGTTGCAGTTAGAACTATATGATGCAATAATAGGCGTAAAGTACGGGGGCTCCGCACTTTTAAATTCTGAGGGGCTGCCTACCCTGATTTTTGTAACACTATCCCCTTTTTTCCCCTCCATTCTCCAAATAAATTATAACTGTTTATTGTTGGTATTATATGAGAAGTTGTGTCATACCTAGATTTTTGAAAAATTAATAGATTTCGATAATTTTTTGAAAAATTTCATCTTCCGTCAAAACTTGCCCCCCCCCCCATGTTTTTTGAAAAGTTGACACCTATGGATGCAATATAGTAGAACTATATGATGCAATACAAGTTTGCTTCGCAATCCATAATGATTGATAGCCTGTTGTCATGCAGGAGTGTATTACTCGTGAGTAGTTGGAAGGTTGGTCGAACGAGACAGAAAGTATGCAAAACAAAGCACAACTCCTCATAGAGTACCGATCTGTCTTAACTGAGGTTCTAACTTTTCCCTGATCACCAGTGCAAAATTCACATAGCAAGGTGGCCTTGATAGCTCTCCAGAGTATGCATGTTCTGAATGTGACCTCTAGATCCTTCAAGTTCTCCTAGCTCTCTTATTTTAATTTTATAAAAAAAAATCCATGGTTCTTCAATAAAAGCATCTTTAATATATTTCCTGCAAATGTTTAGATAGTTAAAACAAATGCTGTCCATTATGTCAGTAATTTTTAATTAAGCAATCGAACAGTTTAAATATCTAAGAGAAAGGGTATATATTACCTATTTTGTGTGAGAATTAGGTGTACCATGGTCTTATGGCCCTATCATCTACACCAGATACAGTTGAGAAGGTGTTAGTCTCAGACAACAATTTGACATGATACGCCCTCTTGTGTTTCGGAATTAGCCTATTGCTCCTCTAAAACCATATTTTCTTCCGAGCCAGTTGCTGATGGATCCTCCTTGTCATGTGTTCAACCATTCGTGGTCTTTTTTAATCCAAGGAGTGTAATTTTAGCAGTCTTTTATTTGGACGGACTGGAAGTTGCAAACTGGCTTTAGCAACAGAAAAATTTAGCATTCCATGTTCATTGTTGTATACTTTTTTCACCGATCAATGTCATGACAACCACTCTTCATCTGATTTGGAGCTTTGAGATACTTGAGCCATCAATTTTGATTGACCCAATTGTCCCTTAACCACATGCACTTTCAGTTTCATTAAAATGGATTATGTAGTTTCATCTCTTAAGGAAGGCACAACATCCAGATTTTTATCATTTTGGATAAAGCATGTGATCTTAGGCCGAAATAAGTAAAAAAAACAAACATTGAGTTTCCACAGCTTCTGCACAGGTTTTTCCTCAATACTTTTCATTGTTTTAGGATGGTTCTTGTCTAGTTGAGTTTAAATTTCTGTGTTTGAAGTTCCCTTTAAGAAGTGTTTAAATTGTATCTTTTCACTCTAGTTCTTTGATAATTATTCTCTTAAGAGATCTCCTTACCACAGATCATAGAACTGAGCCAAACAACCTGCTAGAAGATCCAAGCCTGGCCAGCCTTCAGCCAATTCATAACCAATATCCCTTGAAACCACATCAACTTAACTTTATTTTCTACCTCTTAAGTATCGTAACTTTTTTTATTCATAGCCTACTTACATTCAAACCCAAATTAAGTTATGAAATTCTTCATTTAATCGCATAGTATAATTATGCATGATATATTAAAATAAGTTATTATCTCTATTATTGGAAGCTTAAAAATGCCAACACTCGGTGGCCAATGTACGAAATGGTACATATCATAGTAAAAATAAAATTGAATTAATGGGACAACCTCACTCCCCCTTCCCTCCTTATTGTCTGATTAAAATAAAGAACCGAGTTTTCAATCGTTGCTTATTATCAAAATGAATGATGTTTCGCTTTGATTACCATAGATGGCGCCACGTAAAATTTATGTAACATAAACAAAACATGTTATCTCTGACATGTCCTCGGATGACGTAAAAAATAACTTTCCTGTTAATGTTTTTACTTTATTCGAGCAACCATAATTAAAAGTTAAGAAATCACAAAACATTAAGGGCCTGTTACGGGTTTAATCGCTGTAATAACATTCGGAACACTTAAGTGAGTACCGTTCAATGGGTTGTAGCGTAAGCCTAATGTTTAACGGATAACTCGATTTGAAAACTATTCGGTATTTTCAGTTTTGATATAATTTTAAATTTTATAGAAATGTAATCATTATAGAATGCATTTTTCGATAATCCTTAACTCTTGTTAACTAGTAAATTTGTGAAATAGAAATTGCTTTCATTTTATTATGTTGATTAATTTCTTTGTGTACCTAAAATTGATGTGCGTCGTCAACAATGAAAATTTCTGCGTTGTTTCACTTTCTAAATGCTTTTTGTTTGTTTCTCTTTTTTTTGTTGCCAGTGTGAAGTTATTGTTGACGAAACAAAAGTCGTTTTTTTTTTTTTTTTTTTTTTAATCATATGAAGCTGAGTGCTGGCAAACGTTTCACAATATGTTAACACTAAATACATCATTTAGCCATCAATTTGTGTTATTATTTTGAATTCTTGAATATTTTGTTACGAACAAAATTCAATTTCTAGAATTTTTTTTAATTGCGTCGAAATTGAGAGCTTTTCCCGTTATCGTCTGTTTTCGAAAACGTAAACAACTTACATTAGCGAACATATCCTTATGCATTTCCCTTATTTGTGTCTAGTTTTTGTTTCGCTCCTCTAGCGTTGGATCTTGAACAACATTATTTTAAATTTTCGGCTTAACGTGGTTTAAACAGGTGTCCTTGAAAATATAATGCCCTTGCATCCATTACCCTCCCCCCCCATACACCTCTATTTCGTTTACACCGGATTATGAATCATCACCATGAGCGTAGCTTGTTCCTCTTATCTGCTGGGGTGATGAATAAGGCTTGTTTTGAAAACATCTGAACTTTAGGTAAAAGTTCAAGTTCACCTATTTAATTAAAACTTCATTTCTCTTCAAAAGATAGGTTGCGAATAATAAAGGTTCCAAATTTTTAGTGCTTTGAAGGTGTAATATTTACATGTCCATCCATAATTGGCCTTCAGTCTTAAGACTAGTGGAATGGGTGCTGGTAGGAGTTCCATTCCACTTGTCTCCAATCCTTGAGGGGTGCACTTGCACCCCCTTGGGTTTTGAAAATTAAAAATTTTAAACTTTATTTTCGATGTGACATGCTGCACAACATAACGAATAGAGTAATAATCAATTGCATTGTTATGATTTAAGTTTTGTTTGCAGAGCAGGGCATTTTTTTTTTTAATTACATCATTGCTCTGAGATAATCTCAAATTTTCTACTCCCTATTTTGAATAATAAGTTGAATCTAACATTGCAAACTTTGACTCTAGCTTTATGGTGTTCTTTGTACTTGCATATTTATAGTATTTCTTAAATGAGGTTTTGTTTTTCTTTGTCGTGAGAAGGAATCAAGTTATATATTTTGCAACAACATCTGGTCTGTTAGAAAAAACATATGAGAAAACTTTAAATTAGCTCAGTTACAATTAGAAAGCTTGTGGAAATAAAATGGGAAGGGGGGGGGGGTATTTTTTGTATTCGTATGTTTCTTTCATTTAAAGGAAATAAAGCTTTTTTTCCCCCCAGAGTATGCATATAACATAAACTATTGAGAACAACTGTGCTATTTAATGAGGTGACTTTACATGAACAGATTTAAAAAGAGTTAGACAGTGAAAGCAAAAAAATTAGTTGGTATGGCTTTGATTTTGGCATTTCTGAAATAAAAATTAATTTCCAGTTTTCAATACTTATCAACGGCAAATATGTTTTAAATTTATATTCTTTGCAATTTGCAGAACTAAAATTTTTTCTTCTTCCCACAATGACTCTGTGGATGCAATAATTTCGATTCAGTATTTGAACTGATAGTAAAGAATTGTGTGACTTTTAGTTTTAAAATTTTTAATTATTAATTTTAATTAAAATATTTTAGATTTTGAATAATCCTTCATTTGATTGAAATTTAAAAAAAAACTGATCAATTAATTTATGTTGTCGAATAGGATTGACGAAAAGTTGACTAGCATCCATTAAAATAGGTCTACACGTCTGTGCAGATAATCCTGCCGGTGCCCATGACTAATGGGAATTTTTCGTATAATCAATATATTTGTTTGGAATTCATTTAAAATCGACTGGAAAAGTGTGAAGGCATATTTTTTTTATTATTGACTATCTATGGAGTTAAGTCTTTTAGCATAACTTTTTTGTATTACTGTAACAAGTTGTTAAACACTACACTTTTTACTGCAGTATTAATGTGTTATTTTCTATGAATTTTTTACTTAGTATTATATTTCACTTATGCTAAACAGGGTTTCCAAGGTCATTAAAAGTGCTTCTTTTAAACTTATTTTCCAGGACTTAAAAGTACTTGAAAATGCTTGGAAGGTCCTTAAAAGTCTTGAATTTTTGTCACTTATATATCCAGCATCACATTTTTTTGTTGTATTTTGTATTATGCATGCATCATCCTGTACATTGTTTGGCTCGTATTTGGTAGTTATTGATTGGTTGGCTACAAATTGAATGGTTTTAGTTACACACTGTACTCCTTAAAACAAACGTGCGAGATTAGTGTTTACGTTTTGCAAGCCAAAGGAAAAGTCTGTTTGTAAAGCAAAATACAAATTGTGCATGAAAGATTTTGATATTAATGCTTTGGATAATGCAGCTGTAAAATTACACATTAAGATCCTAATGAATACAAAAAAAAATTTCGAAGGTCTTTAAAAAAAATATTTAGGTCCTAAAAGTCCTTGAAAAGTTATTGAATGATAGTTACATTTTTAAACTGATTTTAATGTATTTATCTCTATGAATGAAAATACTCCACTATTGTTTGGCACAGTATATCCCAAGTGTTGCCCTTGCACAAAAAAACACAACTAACTAAACTGTTCTGTTAACATTCATCATCCAATCAGAACATGCCGACCAAACGGTGTAGTGGTTAGCGTGCTGGCTTCTAGACCGCGAGGTTGCGGGTTCCGAGTCCCGTGTTGGCATGGGTGTTTGTAAATGTATGTTGGCTTGTCTAATGACGAAAGTTTCGGCGCATTATAGCCCTCGTGTTGCTGACGGCGCCAGATAATCTGAATACAACCAACCAATCAGAACACTTCATGTATTACATTTTACTTAAATGTTCGGAAATATTGCATTAAGATTTGAAGTGCTTATGAGACAGAAGATTATAATACATGTAAAGATAACCAGAAAAATAAAGGGGACACATTAGAATAACTTGTTTTAAGTCGTTATAAATGTATGGTTGCCATTCCAAATATTTTTTTTATAAATGGCATAAAATTTTAATAAAAGCAAATTGCAATCAAAGTTGGTCTCAACCATCTTGATGTACTAACACTGCTATATCCCTTTTAATATAGTCCTTCTAGGTCCTAAACTGTGGGCTTGCATATTGTGCAGAACGACAGGCATTATAACTTATACACATTGCTTTTTATAAACGATTTTTAATTTCCTTTTATTTTGTCAGAATATTGAATAACTTTGCCCTTTCTAATTCTCCAATTGAACAATAAGTTCAGCAATGATCTCCTTTCTATACAATTACATCCATTATTATCGAAGTACTCTTTATCAGGGATGAAAATCATACTCTTTTTTTTTTTTTCGGGAGAAGTACCACTTTTTTTACATTTTATTTATTATTTTTAGTGGATTTTGTAAGACTTTGTCAGATTAATCTTGCCTAAAAGCCTCCTAAAAAAAAAAAAAATGTCTAGCTGTGCCATTGTTCTGTATATATATTACTACGCAAATATATTCTTATTCAGCAATTTTTGTAGTTCAAAATAATCCTGCGTATACAGGGTTCCCACGGTCATTAAAAGTGCTTAATATTTTTGAACCTATTTTCAAGGCCTTGAAAGTACTTGAAAATGCTTAGAGGTCCTTAAAAATCCTTAATTTTTGTGTATGTTGTCCAACTGCAAAATTTGTAAAAATACAACTCGGACTTGCTATCCTCGCGTGACCGCCACTTATTCGCATTGTATCGAAATTTTCTGACATATTTGTATTACACATGCGCCAACTTGTAACTGTTTTGGTAGAATATACTTTATAAAACATTTATATATAGACATGATGCACGAAAACAAATTTTCAAAGGTCCTTAAAAGTCATTGATTTTCATTCTGTAATTTGAGTGGGAACCCTGGTATATTTTCCTCTTTTTTTTTTTTTTTGTACTTTGACTTTTTTTCACCTCTGCTTTACTAGGTGAAAGAATTTCTACAGGGTCCTGTTTTTATTTATTTTAAAGGTGTTAAAAAATAATTTTGTGAAACATCCAACCCTGTGAGTGAGAATTGTGTTTTCTTTCAGATTCCAGTCCAGTGGTGCCCCCCGAGGACGTGCGTCGCAACGAGAGAGGGGAGACGCCCCTCCACCTGGCCACTATCAAGGGAGACTACAAGAGAGTTCACAACTTGCTGAAGAAAGGGGCAAACTCCAATGCACAAGATTTTGCAGGTACACAGTGCTTTATTTATTGTCAAGTATTGCTTTGATATAGTGGCCACAGTATCTGGGAATCTCAGGGAAATGTCAGAGTTTTCTAACTCTGAAAAAAAAAAAAAAAAAAAAAAAATCAGGGAAATGTCGGTGTATTTTTTTAAATTTGCCGAAAAAATCGGGGAACGTAATTTGGCGCCATTTTCCTGGCGAATTGTGGTAATCGTTAGAAGTTTCATGTTACAGTATAAATTAAACTTTTAATACTATTTTTAAAAAACTGGCATATTATTTCTTTGATATAAGTATTCTATTTGATCTGCACATCTGGAAAAATAAGGAAAATTTGAGGAAAAAGATTGCCATAAAATAAGGGAATTTTTTAGAAATCTATCGAGGGAATTATCAGGGAACATTTTGTTCCGGAATTTTGTGGCCACTCTGTTTTACCATTAATTCCTGAAGGAAAGTAACCTCTTTCATATATCAGGGTGTTCAGTTATAGAGAAAACAAGAAAATTTGGCAATTCTGTAAAATACTGAGAATTCCTATTAAATTATATTATTTCTGTGACATTGAAAAATTAATTATAAAAGCTTTTGCAATTTTCTCCAAAGAATGGCATATAAATTACATGACACTTTTTTTTTTTATTTATCCCCCTTCCTACATCACGTTCACTTTTGATCGACCCTAACCCTCCCCCCCCCCTTCACATCCCTAAAATTATGTCTTGTTACTGCTCCACATCCTCTCCTAAAAAAATTTACAATTTCCCCTCTGTTTTACTGTCTCCCCAGCAAAAACGAGAACCAGTGGAATATTATTAAGTTGGTAATTATGGAAATATTGGGAAATTTTTTAAAATTGTAATTTGGTTTTTTCATTCACTAGGATTAAACAAAGAAATGTGTTCAAGCAACAAATAGTATTTTCCGTCAATAACTTTAGTTTTCATTGGTTTCCATTTCTATTAACTGTAAAAGGAGACCAAAAATTAATCGAAGAAATCGGAGTAGTTTTCACTCTAGTCACTGATGGATAAGTTAACTTTACAAAACTTTTGTTTTAAGGGGGTCCAGTACCGAAATTTCTTTAAAAATCCCAAATTTTTTTTCTGATTTTAAAAAATAGTTCATACATTCCTGAAGAGAATGATGTTTTTATGTTATTCCTCCTGTGATTAGAACGCCACAAAATTACCTGTGATTTAAACATCACTAATGGTTGTAACACATTGAAGCGTCTGCTTAAAGTGCGTTTTTCGAGCACTAGTGTTTTTCACCGATGTTGCATATTCAAATCGATATATCTCCAGAACCATTAACAATTGGCTATTCAAATTTTTGGAGCATTTAATTTATATAGTTCTAAATATTTTGTCTTCGCAGAATTTTATTTTTTTAATTCTGTTTTAAAATATAACATTTAGCATAAAAGATAACATAAAATAAAAGCAAAAATTTCAATATTTTAACTTTGATAATTTTTTTAATTTTTTTTAATTCACCTATTAAAATTCTATGAAGACAAAATTTTCTTTATATAATTATCCATTACAGAAAGCTTTCACTTTGAAAAAAAAATTATTTTTTCTTGACTTATATCAAAATACGCAAACATCAATTATTATGGATTTTTCTTGGTTTTTAAATTTTTTTTAAATAACTAAACACAATATTTAAAAAAACATTTTCTCAAAGATATATAAATAGTATCTCATACATAAAATAAATTTTTGAAATAAAAATGTACATAAATAAAGTTTTTTTTATTTTCGGTACCGGACCCCCTTAAATAATTTTTTCGCTTTTTAGATTAGTTTTTTTTCTTTTTTTCAATGATCTCAGTATCACAAAATGATGTTGATTGGCTTCAAGTACGTGAATTTTGTCTGCTTTTCAGGATGGACCCCCTTACATGAAGCTTGCAATTATGGATGGTACAAGGTTGCCAAGCTGCTGATAGAGTTTGGCGCCAACGTCAATGCAGTTGGTTTAGACAAGTTTACTCCATTGCACGATGCTGCGGTCAATGCGCATGAAGACGTAAGTTCTTCTTGTTATGTTTTCTCTTTAAGAGTTAAATTCAATTATTCTACTCGTTCAATTGTATTTTAAAGGGTTATTCAAAATTCTAAAATCTTTTTTTTTTTTTAGAATTATTTTTCTGAAATTTTTTATGCACTACTGTATTATGCTTTGAAACTAAAAAAAACTGTTTTAAATTTAAAAATTATTTTTTTAAAAACTTGGAAATGTTTACAGTTCTTAAATTTGATATATTTAAAAACCTTTTTAAAAAAATCACTTCTTTTTTACATTAAATTACTTCTTATAAATAAATTCATATCCTAAATTGTCTTCATGATTTCTTTCAATGAAATATTCAGAAAAAAAAAAAAAAAAACATTTTACAAAAACTATATAAAATGACCCCATAGTATGTTAAGTTCCAAAAGCTTTTTTATAAAAAGTTAAATCAAAGTACCCAATTCCTGAAGACAAATTAAACAAATATATATGAAAAATATTTTTTTTTACAATAATAAAAATAAATATGAGAATTTTTTAAATTTTGAGACCCAGATCCCCTTAAATTGTTAAGAAATATCCATCATTGTGAATGTTACGGAAATTCAAATCTGATAGAGAAAAAGGACAATGAATCTTGCATCATGTTATGGTATGTTATATGTTAGGACATTTGATCACCACACACTACATTTAAACTAAAAGAGAGAATTTTGGGAAGAAGGAACATAAGTCCTGCTGCATTTGAATCAGTGCAAAAAGCCACGTTCGGTTTTGATCGCTGGGAGGAATGAATTAGCCACACTTTCTTTTTGCTAAGTTAATTTTATGAAATTATTTCATTTGATAAGGATTTTGATTGGCTGTTTTATTGTCGATTTCACTTTGCGAAAAATGATTAGCACTTAAAGGAAGTTGATTGAAGTTACTGCCTCTCAAATTTTTACAGAGTCCACTTGGAAGGAATTAGTTCAGAATGCTGCCAACAGAACACCAGTAGAATCATTTGGTCATACCACTTATTTAAATTCCAAAACGCATTGAAATTACCTGGTTGGAAAGTTAAACTTGTCTTAATGTTTAAATACAATCAATTCAATAGAAAAAATGGTGATCGAGAAACCCCTAACTATTCTGACAGCTTCAATATAATCAACTGATGTATGAGCTCGTGTTTAGTTGTTTAGTTAACCTGCATCCCCCCTCATAATAATTTTGTGTTCTTTGGGGTTTTAGGCCAACACCACCTTTTAAAAACAGTCTAATGATATTTAAAGACTATAGTTGACTACTTTGGTACAAAATTGTCTAACTTGCCTTCTGCGGATTAGCCTTTATCTGTTTTTCATCTGCTGTTTCACCTGATTAGTTAGCATAGTACAATGGACAGCGTAGAAATAATTTAAGACCTTGGCAAAATGTCACACACAGAGAAAGTCTATAAAAAGATGCAACATAACTGTTATTCAATGGAGGAGTAGTTATCTAGGTCATTATTTTCCCTAGCCTATTATTTTCAAAAGAAAGTATTATTTTCTAGTTTGTTGTAGGAAGTTATTTTCTACTTATTACATTGACTTTCTAAAATCATACTGTGGTGTAGGATATGATATTAACCCTCTGACGGTCCAGGGAATGGGCGAAATTCTACAGTTGTTTTCCCTGCTATAATTTTTTAACTATATTTCTAATTCAAATATATAATTTTTTATTTATTTTGTTTTAGATAGGTTATAAACTATCATCTTGATAAACATAATTAAAAAATATTTTATTTTAAATTTTATTTATAAATTTAAAAATGTTGCGTGTTGCTAGAAAAACTGGGGTGCACTATATATGTGCATGACCGTCAGTGGGTTAAAAGATGTCTTTAAAAAATCTGTTGTCCTCTCTATTTAATCCACAACTTATATCAGCATTCCCTGGCAAGTGAGACCACTTGAGTTGGCTTCCAGTAGGTTCTATGTTAACTTTGCTTTAAAATATAAGTAAATGCTTTTTCAATTATGACTCCTCCATGTTTTTGTTTTTTTTCTTTTACTATTTGAGATACAAAAGTAAGGCAGTTTCCTTTTGAAAAGCCTTCCTAAAAAGACTCCTGATATTTAAAGTAATTATGAACTTAAAATAATTTATACATGTAGATGACTATTTTTTTTGGTACAAAATCCTTTTCAATGACTTTAGTGAATGAAGTTGAAAAACTTAACAATTGAATTGCAAAATTTTTCACTGTATATAGACGTGACTTTAATTGTGACTAGCATGATTGTGTTGATTACCTTGCGCAAGTGTGCCTGGGACTACTCTTACCAGACTAGATCATTCTATTCTAGAAAACAACATACTCTGAGCTATATGAATATGCTGTGGGATGAATCCTTCCTCCAAAAAGATATAGTTATAAGCAAATCGTAACTTATTGTAATATTGTTAACCTGCGCAACTTATGCATTAAACTTAAATATAAGTTGATAAAAAATAAAAAAAAATAAGTGCTTTTAAGTTTAAATTTTATTTAATATTTTACTTTTCTAACCACGGATACTGCAGTGTTTTAACGAATCGACCACACATCGTTCAGAGTGGCCACAGAACCGGGAAAACCTGGAAATCAGGGAAATGTCAGGGAGTTTTCTGATTCTGGAAAAAAATCAGGGAAATGTCGGGGAACATTTTAAAATTTCATGAAAATCAGGGAAATTTTGTATTGTTAAAGGCACGCTCATCCATATTTTGGCGCTATTTACATGGAGATTTGTAGTGGTAAGCCATTAGAGGTTTAATGTTACGGAATAATTTAAACTTTTCATTACCAGGTAACTATTTTTTAAAAAATTGCATATTATCTCTTTAGCATACATGTTCTATTTGATCAGGGTGTCTAGACATCTGGAAAAACTGAGGAAATTTGAAAAAAAGTTTGCCCTAAAATCAGGGAATTTTTTCGAAATCTGTCAGGGAAATCAGGGAATTATCAGGGAACTTTTTTTCCTGAATTTTGTGGCCACCCTGTTGTACCAATCAGCCAATGAGGGCGTAGTAAAACCGGTTCACTCATTGTTGTAGGGTATTCAGAGAGCTCAGGGTATGTGTGTTCTAGTTTATAAAAATATTTCAAGGCAGTTTAGCAGAGTTCCCGTGGTCATTGAAAGTCATTAAAAGTGCTTAATATTTTTTAATTTGTTTTCAAGGCCTTGAAAGTGCTTGAAAATGCTTAGAGGTGCTCGAAAGTCATTGAAAATGCTTAGAGGTCCTTAAAAGTCCTTAATTTTTGCAAATGTTGTGTGCCCAACTGCAAAAATTTTAAAAATACAAAAGACTTGCTATCCCCTCGTGACCACCACTTATCTGCATCGTATTGGAATTCTCTGAAATATTTGTACTACGCATCCGCCAACTTGTAACTTTTTTGGTAGAATATACTTTATTAAAAATTTATATAGAGACATGATGCCTGAAATATTTTTTACAAGGTCCCTAAAAACATTAGTTAGGTCCTTAAAAGTCATTGAAAAGTCATTGATTTTCATTCTGTCATTTGAGTGGGAACCCTGTTTAGTCTCGCATATATTTTCCTTGTACACAATACAATGTTCAATACAATCAACCACTCGAAGGATCTTGCTCAGGTGGCTTAATGCAACTTTAGTTTAAATTTTCATTCATGGCAAGTCTGATACAACCTCGACTATTTTTATTTCAATTGCCAAACTGTTAACTATTTTGTAATTGAAAATACAAATGTGTGTCCAAAGTGAAATATCGCTAACCTTCTGTTTCAGATTGTGAAACTTTTGTTAAAATCTGGTGCTGATCCTCTCCAGAAAAATGCCAATCGGAGAACGCCGTTGGATCTCGCTAAATCAGAAAGGATTTCCAATCTGTTGAAAGCTTCCGTCAACGGCCAGCATCGAGGAAATCTGACTGGTACTTATTTTATCTATTGATATTAATCGAAACTTCTGGATTTTCTTCAAAGTAAATTTATTTCTTGTTTAGAGTTGTCTGTAGTAACAATCTTTATAAATTTTTTTATTTTATTGAAGTCATAAAGAAATAATTTCCAAATAATAATAATAATTCAAGTAATTTGAGAAAATCCATTAGTTTAAAATATTATAAAATAGTTGGAAAAAATACTTTTTAATAAAATAGTTATGATAACGTTAAAAATGGTATAAAATAGTTTGAATTTTGTAAAAGATTATGCAATGTCTTGTAATCAATATTTTAATTGATTGTTTTGTTTTGGATCTAAAATTTCAGTTGAAACTTTTGTGATAATGTTCATCCAGCAGCGTCGAATAAAATGCCATCAGTAAAAAAAAAATTGATGTTTTCAGAAAAATCAAAATTTCAGTTAAAAAAATTAACAGTGCATAAAAAAATCCACATTAAAAGATTGATACTTATTTTATCTGACCAACGTTTCTGACAGGGTTCCTAGCAAAAAATGCTAAACCACTTGAAAGCCGTGGAGACCGGTAAATAACGTCGTTACAAAAAAATTACACATCAAACAATGTTACGGCAGAAAAAGTTACATATTTAAACAATTATATTATATTGACATACAGGTGAAAAGAGATCGCGATTTGTTAATCTTTTAAACTACATTCAAAATATGGCTTCCACTTTAAAATTTAAATGTTTATAAATTTAGTCACAATGTAATTTTTTTTTCTAGTTAAAATAAACAGTTTTACATTTTAAACGAGAATTATAAAGGCTGATTAGTTGGGTCTTGTTATATGACAATTTATTCTGCATAGATTCAAACCAAACAGCAAAATTGATCCTTACACTTGTAGTAATTGCGATCTTAGCAGCCATCACGTCAACGGAAGCCTGGGTAAACGCCACCAAAACGAACTTTCAAATCTTAGCAATAGCTGTTATTACACTGGAGTGAACCTCAGCATAATGACTCTCACTACAAGGTAAATCTCGGCGGCAATAGTGGAAGGATATACAAATTTTACGTAAGGATGTCTGTAAAACCTTAAAATTAAAAATTCATAAAAACTACAGAAAAGTAAGTTGTCATCGCTGTTAAATTGATTTCTAGGTAAGTCTCTATGGTGTAATATTTCCTTCTGGTGGTGAAAGTTTAAAATATATTTTCTTTAGGTATTATTTCTTCATTAGTATGTATAGAAAGTGTTTTTGAGATGATTGATTACTATAGGCTCTAACAGTACTTAATGAACTTCCTGTACATATTAATTTCCATACCAAAGTATATATATTAGAAAATGCTTTAATTAAACTTTTGAATACTCCATACATGTATTTTTAATACACATCAAAATTGAAGTAATTGTGCTATTTCGCTTTCTTTCTAGTAATATTTTTAAAGTCAGTTAATTTATTATTTGGTTACAATCAAATCGTAATCCAAACAATAGTTTTGCTCTGTATTGATGTTACGTAGTAACTAAACCCAAATGTTTGTCCCTAATTTCATAATCATCATGAAATATCCAAGTAACTAATATGTCATTGTCTTGAATAATCTCAAGATTGGAATATAACAGTTTTGCAAGATTTCCCTCTCCGCTGATCGTAACTATCATTTGTAAACTATGTACTTTCGGAGTCCAATTTAAACTTTCACCTCCTCACTTTTTTAATATTTCATGTTTTCTCTTTGGACAAACTTAATAGTTAAGAAAAGACGAGTTAACAATTTTTCCTTCCAATATTTATTCATCCTAACTGGGGGTTCATATTTGTATTGTATGATTTTTTAAAATTTTTTTGTCTATGTTCTAACAAGAATGCGATATCACTTCTCTTCAATCAATTGGTTTTGATATTCAACAAAGTTGTTCTTCATTCTACTCCTATAAAAAAAAAAAAACAGTTTGTGATCTCAAGGTGTCCAGGAAGAAGGAAAACCTTGAGTAGAAAATTATGACATCCTCCCCCCCCCCCCCCCATTGCTTTATATCTATTGTAAATGTTATCAAATCATGAAAATATTTTTTTTTACCTTCCCCTGTCATTTATTTTTTTATTTGATGTTAAAAAAAAACAGTTTTGAAATTGAGTTTGAAGTCATGTGACCTATGGAGTCATGTGACCTGGAAGTCATGTGACCAAGGAGTACATGATTTTAGCCTCAGTGTTAGAGAGGTCACCATTCCATAGCAGTGGCAATGTCACCTATTTATTGAATTGCTAGCTATGCGAGTTTTATTTAGATTTGAAGCATAATTGCATCTTCCTTCAATTTAAACACAACCTGATTTAATTTCAAATAATATCTCATTTAGATGGGTTTTTTTTAAAGAAAAACAATCTATATTTTTGGCAAAATATGCTATGAAATAGAATTTTTTTAAATTATACTGAAAAAAATAACACGAAAATGAAATTTAACAGAGCTCTTGATGAAAAGATGCTCTTATACCCTTTTTAAAAAGCTCTGCAATTTTCTATTCTCTTCATTAGCTCTTGTTTTATCTTGGTGCAAAAATGTTTGGAAATCAATTTGTATAAGTGGAAAGGTTCCTTGTACATACACAAGAGATCCTTGTTGTGATGGGGGGATACAATATAACATACACTCTCCTTCATAACTCTGATGAGAAATTTTAAATGTACAGTATGATTTAATTAATAAATAACCCGCAACTGTGTGTAGCATCTAGGGTTCGCACACTCCTCTTAAAATCCTTAAGAACCAATTTTTGGTAGGTAGGCCCTTAAAGTCTTTATTTTTCGTTTTGGATCTGTAATTTTGGATTGCATATTCTTTCATTAAAATTTTTCTATCCATCCCAAATTTGATTTTCCTATTTTCCATTTCTACCGATTTGGATCCACTTCACTTGCTTTTACTGCAAGTGCGGATGGACTTTTATTTGACTTGGAGAAAAATTGTTGACTTAATTATGAATAAAATTCCATTTAAATGGTGTTCTTTTGGTGTTGTATGCCTACTATCAGTCACCAAAGCCTTTACCGTTCCGGTCGTATGTCTGCTCTCGGCACCACAGTAAGGAACCATACTACATTATGCTGACCAAATGGTATAGTGGTTAGCGTGCTAGCTTCTAGACCGCGAGGTTGCGGGTTCCGAGTCCCGTGTTGGCATGGGTGTTTGTAAATGTATGTTGGCTTGACGAATGTTTCGGCGCATTATAGCCCTCTTGTTGCTGACGGCGCCAGATAATCTGAAAACAACCAACCATACTACATTACAAGGATCCATACTAATGAATACAGTATAAGATTAGTATGGTTTTTGGCTGTGATGGCTGAAAGCTAACATACAACTGGAACAATAAAAAAGCTTTGGTGACTGAGAGTAGACATACAACCGCAAAAGGATTAAATAGCTTTTTTTTTTGTAAATTTTTATTTTTATACTAAAATGTTTCGAATTTTTGTGTAAGAAAACAAAGAAATTTGTTGCAACAATAACTGAAAAGAGGTCCTTAAAAAAATTTAAAAGGTCCTTAAACAGGGTTCCCACAATCCTGCAAAGTCCTTGAAATTTTTTTTATGAAATTTGATCCTTGATTGAAAGAGATGAGGTCCTTAAATTTTAAGAAACCACCGATAATCTCTGCCTTCATTTTGTATTTTTATGTGTAAAGTATGTAATTTTAGGGGCTTTGAATTTTAAGTGCTTGGAATGTGCTTTGAAAATTCCATTTGATATATTTTTGCAGAAGTGGTGTCTGAAGACTCCCTCAGGTCATCTGAGGCTGCAGAACAGTCACCCTGCCAGCCTTCCTCAGACTCATGTGAGCTTACCATGAGAAAGAATTCACCTCAAAATCAAACACATAAAGGTATTCATTAATCCTCATTCAATGAAATGGATTCTCATTGTTATTTACTCACTCATGATTTAATTAAAGAAAGTGTACGATATTGTTACCAGCATTTTCTGTATATAACTGTAAATAGTAACGTGTTTCTTTTAAAGTTTTATTTTATTCGTTAACTGCGATAATACAGGTTAGAAAAGTGGTGGCAACATCTAAATCAGTCGGGACATTTCAAATGCATTTCCATTGCATGATTGGTTAACTGGTTTTTGCTAGAAAGGCCTATGAAAAGAGTTGATGTGTTAAATTGTTGATCAGTGAAATTTTGGATGTTGTTTTAAAAGACTCTGATTGCTTGTGTGCCCGGATTATCGCTGTATCCGATGTTCTATGCATCAAAGCTTGTGTTAGCTGGATAGTGAGATTACTGTTGTGCAGAGAAGTTTTGTTTGCCTTCGATGGAAGAATAGTTTTTATTTCGTAAAAATACATCGTACTCTGAGGAAAAAAAAATTCATAAGAATAAAAATACTATTCATGGTTGAGTTTCTAAAAATTTTGCAAAATCCCGAATTTTTGTGTATATTATACAGTGTTCTTCTTGATGTCGTAGACGCAGGATTCGTACCCCTCCTGAAATTTCTGAAACAGGGTTCCCATTGAAAGTCATTAAAAGTGCTTAATATTTTTTAACTAGTTTTCAAGGCCTTGAAAATGCTTGGAGGTGCATAAAAGTCCTTAATTTTTGTGGATGTTGTGTGCCCAACTGCAAAATTTATATAAATACAACTCAGACTTGCTATCCCCAAGTGACCACCATTTTTCCTCATCGTATCATAATTCTTGGACATGTTTGTACTACGGATGCACCAACTTGTAACTTTTTGGGTAGAATATACTTTATAAAAAATTTATATATATACATGATGCCTAAAAACCAATTTTCAAAGGTCCTTAAAAACATTAAATAGGTCCTTAAAAGTCATTGATTTTCATTGTGTGATTTAAATGGGAACCCTGTAAAAAATTCCTGAAATTTGCTTTTTTTTTTTAATAAGGGCTCTTGTAACTCCTGAACATTGTGTTTCTACTCCTGATATTTCTTTTTATCTCCTTAAAATGTATCATCAAAAGATAAAAAGATTAGTAGATCCTTAAAACGTAGCGTTTTTTTTTTACTCGATGAAACGTAGCCAAAATTCGAAATTCTTACCGTACATCAGAGTCTACTACACATGCGCTTCGTCCAGCCGCAAAGAAAAACTTTCGGAACAGTCCCAGAATGCACCACAATTCTCGACAACCAGGCGCATAGAGGAAAAATATATTATTAGACACGCATTTCCCCCCCCCCCCCCCCTGTTTTTACGGAGCCTGAATTTTTTTCCTCCTGAATATACCGTACATGACTCGTGAAAAACTCCCTAGCAACTCCTGAATTTACAATCATAGATTGAGTATGAAAACTGTAGACAGGTGGCCCAGTTTTTCATGGTCGTTTTTCTTAAAAAAAAAAATGTCTTTAGCGGGTCTCTTCAAATTTGTAAAGTGTTTGTGCTTTTAGGTGTCGAGAAACCCACCTCTCCGCGACTGACCCTGCGCTTCCAGTCCATCAAGTCGAGGGATGACAGTAAGAGCTCCTCTGCCACCGACATCAACTCCCAGCACAAGTACCAATCCTACTGTGTCACCATGGAGACGAAGGGATACTGCAAAGAGGATGCCACCGTGTCCTCCTCTTCCTCTGATCACGTCACCTCCACCAGTGAAGAGAACAAGAGAGAGGACGTGCCCGCAGACAAGACGGAGGTATGCACATTCGTTCTTTTTGCTAACTACCTCAAAATTACTCAGCACTACTCCAGTTTAAATGTTCGACCAGGAAGTGGAAATAGATTGGCAGACAACGTTGCTGATGTGGCAATATTTCAAAGCAAAAGTGTTAAGTCGCAACTCTTAGTGTTTTTAAATATTAATATGTGCTTTACTATTGATTTTTTAACTATACATAAGTTATAAATGAAATATGACTTGAATGGAGTATGACGTTTATGATTTTGTTGGAGTCTGTATGCATTTTAAATTTCCTTTTGACTGACAGAAGGCATTGTAGCTGAATACTTGCTCAGCCTATGGTCCTTGTTAGTCGATAAAAAGCACGTTGGTTTACTATGAAAAGCCATATTTGTCAATGTCATTTCACCAATGAAAAATTCTTCAAATCACAAAGTATGTCCATACTTGGTTTTGTGATCCATGAATCACTTTACTATATTGTACCAGTTGCCACTCAAGTTTACAATATAAAGTTCTTTTAATCATAATGCATTATCAAGCATACATGCACAATGCATTGAAAAACAAGAACAAACTCGCAATGTCACTTGAAATAAGAACTATGTTATTGTCACTATATCACAAACATGCAAATCTTGTCCCCTGTGTATGTCATCAACACACAACTTGGCATTAATTTTTTTATCTAAATTTTAACTGCTTTGCCTTCCTTTGATAACAGCACTTAGTTTCATACTTTAGCTTGGTTGCTCTAACAAATTCAATAAGTTATGTACCTGGTTGGGAAAACTCTAGATTGGAAGTGCAAATTGGTATGGCAGTAGAACCGAAGTTAGAAGAATTATTATCCGAGTATTTTTAAATCTTAGAAGTTATTTAGGGTCGATGCAAATGACACTCGCATTTTCCCGATTAGTTTAATTTCCGATTGTGATGTTGGTTGTTTCAATTTGCATTGCAAGTTCACCTTTGTTGTACACACGAAGAGGCGGTATCCAAAAAAGAGTTGAATAACAAAAGAATTCGAACATTAATCACTTGTGGTTTTGTGCTTATTAAGACATGAAGATTAGTGAATTGATTAATGCCATAAAAATATTTTAACTACAATATTAACTTTATTAAAATATCAAAAATATTTGAACATTTATTGGCAAAAACTTAAAATATTTGAGAATGTCTTTGCTCGTCACATTGAAAAATTCAATATTTCGGTCGATCAACTAAAATTGTTGAATTTCATTGATGCCTTATGTTTAGCGACACATATTCTTGTGAACTCTCTCTAAATGCTCATTCATGTTATCGTATTTTCTGCTTTCACTAGCCTATCCTATGATATGTCTCCCCTGTCACACAAAATTGCCCTGCAGCAATTTCCAAATGTGCTTTTTCAAATATTACTAAAAAGTAAATGGGCATTTTTCTGCTGTAAGCACAAGACATTTTGGCTTTTTTTGTATTCTAAAATTATTATGAATCTAGGAATTATGTGTTTGCCCGAAAGCAAAAAGTGCCTAAAACTGCGACGTACATCGCAGAACAATCTAGAGTCCTTGCAGAACAATTTTAAGTTTGGAACAAATGCCCGCAAAAGGGGACCTGGACACAAATCTTTAAGAAAACATCTTAAAGCAGCCCTTATTTCTTTGCATGGACCAACTTACCACAAACATTTTATACATAGCGGTTCTGTATCAATGTCTAAATATTTAACTTCCAAAGTCATTGATAAAGTTACAAATTTTGAATGTATGCCTTGGAAAAATAGTTTTTTTCGTCATTATCATTTTGTAATAAATGTGTAGTTTTAATTTTATGGTTTTTTTTCTTTTATATCATACTGGAAATTTTGAAAAAAATGTCTGCAGAGCATTTGCAACTGTCAAAAGTCCCGTTGCAGAACATTATATATTATTCTGCTTCTGGGTGTGTTTGTTTTATATAGTTGTAGTTGGTCTATGTTATATGGAAAAATAGTTATTTCAACTAGGTTAAAATACATTTATAAGCTCGTGTGTCGGCGAATATAAATGCATATTCGACTTAAAGTAATTATTCTTCCATATAACTTTGACATCAAGTAATATTATATAAAATAAAAACAACTATTAGATTCAACTTAATGTTATAATTCTTATCTGTGTACCTGTACAAAAAGAGCCAAAATGACCTGTGCATCAGCCTGAGAATTCCTAACTACAATTATCCATTCTTACTATAACTTAATACTTCATTGTTTTTTTTTTTTAATAATACAATCATTTACATGTTAATACGTCATTATCAATTTACCTCTCTTTTTAAAACATGTTTTGAAGCAGGAAATGGAAAAGCTAAATTAAACTGTTAAGTTTGCTTAAGCTGTTAACGTGGCATTAATTTTTCAGTTCGCCAGATGGTTGTTCTCAAATGGTAGTGGAAAATTACATTAGCATATTTTTTATTAATTTTAATTTAAACCATCTATAGCTTAGTACCATATATTTATAAAAAAATATTTAGTGTTATATTTTTAAATGTTTTCTTGTATGCATCTTAACAGGAGGCAGCAGTAGAAGCGTCTGAAGCCTCCATGGAAAAAATGGACACTTCTGAGCCCCCTCCTTCCAAGGTCAATGGGGGTCGTCTGAGCGTGGACTCTTCTAATGGGAAGGAATGTGACCTTGAAAATAAGGAGGAGGGTCGGCGCAAGAGAAGGCGGAGCAACGACAGTGCACAGAGCAACAGGTGGGAATCTTGGGAAGCCCTCTGCGTTGTATACACCTTAAAATAAATATCTCACCTTATCCATATTGTTTGATAAAAATTTAAACTTCTTACCCCTTTGACTTGAAAAGTCTTTAACTATTGTGTTCCTTTAACATTGTAAGCATAAAAAATGCTTGCCGTGTCTGTAGTTGGTAAAAAAGAATTTACATCAATTAATATAAAATGCTAAAAACCATTAGTTTTCTTAATTTAACATTCCTCAAAAAACGTTTTGGATTGTTTTTTTGGAAAAGGGACTTCAAAGTATCGAGTTTCTCATTAGTAAAAAAGAGATACTTTTATTTATAATAATAATATAAAAATAATAGTTTAAATAAAATGCTGAAAACCATTAGTTTTATTAATTTAACATTTCTCAAAAAAAAATTTGTATTGTTTTTGGAAAAGGACTTCAAGGTATCGAGTTTCTCATTTGTAAAAAAGGTATACCTTTATTTCCTTTTATTTTATATCTTCAAACTCTTTGTTACAAATGCATTGCAATGTTTGTAAGTTTCTGAATGCGAATTAGGAATTCAAATTTTGACATAATTTAATTTTATTGATGCACGCAATACTGTTTTTAGATCAATAAAACCATTTCCTTTAATTATCTAAGTGTGGTATTGTGAAAGATACATCTGTACCTGAGGAAAAACTTTTGCTTTTTCTTAATAGCAAGGTTTTGTTTTCATGGGAAAATGCTTTTACTGTTGTTAAAGTTTTTAGTATCCAAAATTTAATATACACATATTAAAGTTATTTCTTTTTATGCTAAATTTTTCTCATTCTCATTGAGCAAAAGCTCTGGTTAAAAGATATGAAATTTCTATGTTTTATAATTCATTTACTAAGATTCTAACTATCCAAATTGAAAAGAAGTTGCTGCATGTTACACTTCTGGATCCACTTTGTATTCAGGGTGTCTAGCTGTCAGGAATTGTAAAAAGTGGGGCCAAGGAACCTGGAAATCGGGGAAATTAACAGGCATGTTTTCTCGCTCTTCCTTATTTTGGCTCCATTTACCCAAAGAGTTGTTGTGGTAATCGTTAGAATTTTAATGTTACGGAATAATTAAAACTTTTCATTACCTCCAAAACTATTTTTAAAAAATTGCCATATTATCTCTTTAGCATACATGTTCTATTTGATCAGGGTGTCTACACGTCTGGAAAAATTTAGGAAATTTGAAAAAAAGTTTGCCATAAAATCAGGGAATTTTTTTAGAAATCTGTCCGCGAATTATCATGAAACTTTTTTTCCTGAATTTTGTGGCCACCCAGTGTGTTGTTCTTTGCCATTGTATTGATATATATTGTGTTGATCTTTTGACTGTTTCTGAAAAGTGTGGAGTCTCCCTACTCATCAGTATCTTCCTTCCTCGCAGGTCAAAGGGCAGTGGCCATAAATCTCCCTCTGGCAAGTCCTCCCAGTCTGGTAGCCCTAAAATGGCGAGAAAGCGCGGTAGTCAGTCTAGCTCCGACACGGAAAGCAACCCGAGCGATGCGGACGTCACTGCGACCGGAGGAGACGAGCCCCCCAATGCATTCGGGGCCTCCGGTGGACAGGGACCCCACTCCCCCAAGGTGCCCCCCCTCAAAATAGTCATTCCCTCGGGATCAGGATCGCTGGAGCAGATGGAGACTAGGGAGAGGTTAGTGCTTTTTTATTTCACCTTGAAAAAGTTTGAGCAGAATAAAAAATACACATGTTTACTTTGCTGCTGTAGTTGTAGTTTACATTTAATATAGTTTACATGCATATAAATTGTTAATTGTTGTCGTTCGCATTAGACTGTCAAAGCTAGGAGTCACATTCGTCCCAAAATTCATAAAATCGCACTTAAATATTTCGATAATTCCTATAAAAAAAAAAAACAAAAAAAACCACGAAAATTCCCAGATTTACATCCAAAAGAGAAGATCTAGATGAGATCCTCCAGATGAGAAAAGTGGATTTAATTCATTTCGCTTCGCATGTTTGACGAAGTAGTATAATAGTTTGATTATATAACTGTTATTTTGCTAAAAAGTTGTTTGACGTTAACTTTTTTGAAAATTGGCAGTTTTTGCTAGTATTAAAACAAGCTTCGGAAAGAATGTCTGTTGGGAGGCGATGTCGTCTCCAAAAGAAATATCTTAAATTTTTTTTTTGATTATCCCAAAAATTTTTTAGAATTATCCCTAAAATTTGTACCTCAATTTTTTAGAAATGCTGCAATATGTCTCATTGTTCTCATTTCTTCACATATAGATTTTTCTATGCATAACAAACTATTACTAATTTATTTTAATAATTAAATAGTTTTATTAATTACTTAACTTTATTGAACTGTTTTAAAATTAGAATAAGTTAATCGAATTTTCTTTTGTCTACTGTTTATGCCTCTTTTGAATGGACTTGGTTTCCATAAACCATTGGTGGTTTGCTGCAAAACTTAAAGAAATCTAAATTGCAACATAAAGAATGTCCAAGTAATTAATATGTTTATTAGAAAATGACATCAGAAATGAAAATAATAAAATCAGAGTTAATTAAAAAAGAAGTAAAAATTCGTAATACGGTAATAAATTAAACCTATTGCATCTGTTTTGTAAGTAAAACATAATCTATAAAAAAAATTTATCACCTCAAATGTTGACCTCAAACGAAAGACCTCACTTGTGATGATGGGGAGGGAGAGAGAGTTAATGGGAGTGGTTACGATCTAATGTATTGGGCTTTTTAAAAAATAGCACCTGATCGATCTCAAAAGATTTATAAGTTGCTGAACAATATGCTGGTCTAAAAGTTCTTGAGATGTTTTTTTTTTTTTTCAATCATTATTAAAAAATCCTTTAAATCTAATTTTTGAATTTGCGTGTATTTATTTTTTAAATGTTGCATGCTTACTAAATCTAGGTGCACGGCAGTGCACCCGCCAAGTTCACTGCCATGCATATTTTACCCGAAGCCACTCAGCTGTATTTTGACCTCTCATATCTGCGTATTACAGTATGCCTGAGAGCTGAATTTTTTTTTACAGGTAGCTGTTAGCCACTTTAGTAAGACACCTAAATTTCAAGTCACCAATTATATTGGTTGTCGAGGTAATCAAATTCAAAAACGGCAGAAAAAGACGTATTTTCATTATCCATCCAAAACTCACTCACTGATCATCAAATTACTAAGGTACTTCTAGCAGAGATAGAAGAATGAAATTTGGTTTGCTAGTTAAGTTCAGCATGTAAACAAAGGAAAAAATCTAAAAATCTGAGATTGATCCTCCAAATCTTCGAAAGGGGGCATTGTTCGAAAATTTTTAATCTCGATCTTAATACACTTCTGTTGGGGCTAAAATTATAAAACTTAGAATACTAATAGCTCTTAGCATATATAAATAGGTAACACTTTCGTCACACGTCGCAAATCCACTAAAATTAAGAAATAAAAAAAGTGTACTTGGCATTGTAAAAATGACAATTGGCAAAATTTTATTGCCTACTAAATGATCTCCAATTGTTAATATTTGTTCTCCTTTGCCAATTTTTTGGCATATCTGAATTGAATATTTATTTAAAATAATTTTACATCATCATTCATATTGAAGGCATAACCCTTTCAATCCAAGGAAGTTTTCTTGCAAGTTTAAAAATTATGAACACTGTACATTTTAAAACTAGTTATTGTTGTGCAAATAAATAATAAATTTTAAATTAGTACCTTAAAAATGAAATGAAATCCCTACAAAAACATCTCTTTAAAAAGGGGTGCCAAGTTCTTCATGCAATGATTACAGAAGTGAAAAGTATTGAGATCTAAAGTAGAGCCAAGTTTAAAGTTGTAAATTACGGGCAATGAAAATTAGTAAATTTTTTTCTCAAAATCAAAATTCCCCTGCATATAGGCTTAAATATCTAGCTATAAAAATATTAATGGCACTTGGCCATTACGTATAAGCAAGCTAAGCTCTAGTTGATCGCTCCATCACATTGTTTAGATAGTTTAGTGCTGGTATATTCTGTTGCATGAAGTTTAAAAAAAAATTAGCCACTTGGAATATATTTCTCGCCAAGAGAGCCCAAAAGGATTCATCAGAAAAGTACAAGTTCCTTTTGTTAAAACACAAACACATCACAAATCTTAATTTGTTTTGCTGTAAAATCTCGCCTTAAATGCATGTGACTAGTTTTATAATTAAACTACTTATTATAAATACATAGAATGCTTCTGCCCCCAGGTCAAAGGTGTCCTCCTCTAAACAGGCACTCCCTTATGTGGTCAACACCACCTCTACTGAAACTGCAGTTGACAACTCTCCCGCCAACGACTCCTCTGCGAGTGACAAGTCCGACACTACAACAACGACATCCAAGCCCCCTCCCAACGATGCCACCCCCTGCAAGTCGTCGAAAGAAGATTCTTTGTCGTCCCAGCAGCCAGAAGAGAAGTTCCAGCGTGTGACCAGGAGCAGCCAGAGAATGCAGGCAGCCATGTCGTCGTCTTCCAAGGATAGCGGAGGAGAGGCGGCGAAAGCGACGGAAAATCTCGTTTCGTCATCGAGTAGTAGTCAGAAAGGAGAAGAGGGAGAGAGCTCGAACGACGAACAGATGCAGGTGGGTGGATGCTGCTGTTTTTAAATCCTTTATATTAACATCTATTTTGTGTGTGGATGGTTGGTTGTGTATGTGGATGGCTTGTAAATCCTAATTAACTCCCTTTCCTTCATCCAATCAGACTAAAACTTGGCAGGTAGATTCTATGACAAAGCGTTCTATCAAATTTTGGGGGCTGTCACTAAAAGGTCACTTTTATGGAGTATTAATAAACCAATTTGGCTTCATCCAATTGCACTGAAATAGCATTTAACTGATCATTGAAGAAACTCTTTCTTGTTGTCAAAATTGTTTTAATCAGAATAAATAAAAGATATTTGGATTCGAGTGCATAAATTCACATCGATAATTACATTTCACATCCATATAATATTTGAAATATAGTTTACCTGATATTATGCTGATAGAGATGTTTTAAATATTCATAATTAGATGCAAACAGCAAGCATAAAATATACGGGTGGAAAATTTTTTAAAAATCCAAGTTTCTGTTAAGAAAGGGGAAAAAAAAAAAAAAAAAAAACTTAAATACTATTGTATTGGAAAAGAGTTTGGAATAAGGTAATTAAGAAGCCTTTGAAGTTTTTTTATACTCTCCCATCCTTGTCAGATTTTTTTTATAGCAGCGTAGCTCTATTACTCCATAAAGGAGCTCAATTTCTGCATTGTAACAAAGGAGTAATCAATTTATAGATCAATTTAAGAACTACATTTTAATCCTTAGAATATGAGGTTGAAGAGAGAGTTTTAATAAGAAATTACGTTACTGGTGAAAAAATGTTGGTGGCGTTACTTGTCAAAAAAAAAACCCCAAATTTTTTTCCAATCCTGGTATATTGCACAAAGAAGTATGTATTGGTTATTGGGATCTAAATGTTCTTTTGAAATTAGGAAAAGAAAAAAAAAATGTGTAATTTGCTGCATGATGCACTTTTTTTTTTTTAATAAATTCTTTGTCTCATACATTGACAATTCTATTTGATTAGTGCTATTACCGACCAAGGTTTAAGCTGTAGGTGCTTTTTTTTTTAGCAAAATGCATATGAATTTTTTTTAAATGCTAAAATTAAAAAAATGTTGTTTAGCTCTTTTGCTAAAACTTTTTGACGTAAAATTTGCAAAATCAACATTTGCAAATCATCAACCTAAAAAATGCAAATTAGCTGAAGGATGAAAAGTTATTTTTAATCTGATACTTGGTATAAAATAGCTTTTTATTTAAAGTGAATATTAATTTTATAATGAAATGTGTTTTAATGGTGTTAAATTAAACATATGGGACTCATAATCACTATAACATTTTGCTAAAATTAAAATTGCGATGTTAGCTTTTTTTCTAAAGAGATTTAGTGCCCCAGCTTAAACACTGTTGCCGACAAACTACGTCTTTCAGTTATTTTAGTTTAATGCAGGTGAACTTTATTCTTAATGCCGATTTCAGTAATACCTCGCAAACTCGTTATATTTTGTTGGATGTCGTGTTATTTAGGTGCAGATGGACGTTCACCCACGCAAGAGAAAGTTGAGGGCGAGGGAGAGTGAGAATTGTTCCCAGAACCCTTCATCTGCATCGTCCAGCAACGAGGATTCGCAGCAGCCGCCAATGATGCTCAACTCTTATCAGATGTTCCAGAACATAAGGAAGCAGGTAATTTAGGAAGGAGAGAGTTTAATTGAAATGGAATTTTTTCATTTCCTTTTTTTCCATTGAATTTACAGAATTCTGCCCATCTTTAAACAGAGCGGCCACAGATCCTGGAGCTTTCTAATTCTGGAAAAAAATCGGGGAATTTTTCTTTGTTCTGAAGGCAGGTTTCCTCGCTCGTCCACATTTGGCACCATTTAACCCAGAGAATTGTGGTGGTAATCGTTGGAAGTTTAATGTTACGGAATAATTTAGACTTTTCGAAAACTCCA
Organism: Linyphia triangularis; assembly: GCA_963978545.1. Classification (NCBI taxonomy): domain Eukaryota; kingdom Metazoa; phylum Arthropoda; class Arachnida; order Araneae; family Linyphiidae; genus Linyphia; species Linyphia triangularis. Next base: position 85,929,063 of record OZ021729.1, on the reverse strand, counting down.
AAAGTATTTTGAAAAAAATTGGCATATTATTTTCTTTAGCCTACATATTTTATTTCGTCAGGGTGTCTTCACATCTGAAAAAGTTGGGGAAATTTGAAAAGGGAAAAAAAAAAATTGCTGTAAAATCGGGGAATTTTTATTAGAAATCTATCGGGGGAACAATTTTTCCGAAATTTTGTGACCACCCTGAAAAATGTTTGAGAAGGCACTGTATTATCACCAGACAGGAAGAACCTGACTGCTCCAAGGGAGATTGGCAGCCTTTCCTTCTCTTAATATAATAGGGATGAGAAAAACTAACATGTTTTTTGTCTTAAGTTTTTTTACATTGGATCGTTAAGGAAAATATTTAAATTTTTTCTTTAATAATAGTTCATATTCATTTATGAATTCTGAACTTAAGCATTTGCTGGAACCAGAGCTTATAAATATATTAATAAAAAAAAAACAAGCTTTATTTTCCTTCACATTTTATTTCAAAAACCTAGAAATAACATTTGAAATATTTGAGGCTATGCTTGAGTAGCTTTGGGTGGCTTAAAAAAAAAAATCATTATAGGTCTATGATGCAAGCTAAGTCTCTAAAGGGAAAGTGCTTTGATTGGAAATGAGACATGGTGCAATTTTGACTTTTTATCATAAATTTTGGATTTTTCATGGTTTGTACGTTTTTAAGAAACCATGAAAAGTGCTTGAAAAAAAAATCTTTCATTTTCAAGTGCTTGAAAACCTTGAATTCTGTAAAAGTATGTTTAAAGTGCTTGAATTTCATTTTATTTTCTAAAAATATAGCATCTTAAAAACTTTTGGACGACAAAGTGAGCAAAATCTTTTAAATTAAGTTAAGCCAATCAGCAACTAGGAAAACATTGCAGTTGAATATACAAAAATTTCGTCAATCCCCCTCTTTGATGAGTACGGCACAGCTCATGTGCAACATATCTGGAATATCCGATCAAGTCGTGTGATCTCTTTTTCGTTTTTGTATCGTGTGTGCTAATTTTTTGCACACTATTTAAAAATGGCAATGAAATGCATTTTCAATTCAAGCTGATTAGAAAAGCCAGAATATAATATTGAAGACTATGCATTATGAAGATTTGCACTATGTAGTTTGTGTGTAAAAAATTTCATGATGGGAGAAAGTGCTTTAAAAAACTATGCAAAGAGTAACAAATGGATTTAGTTTCTATAAGAAGTTCGATGAGGATTGTTCGAACTATTTTTAATGATAAAAAATACCCCAAAAGCAGTTATATTTCGCAACAATCAATGTCGTCAGCGCGGTGGAGGGGCATGTAATTGAAAACAAAGTTTTAGATACTGAAATACTATGGACATTGAAAATTATAAAAATCACGGCTCTTACGAATTAAATGAAAACGCTGATAAATTTTGTAATTGATGCATGTTAGCCGATTGCATGATTGCATCTAAATTCTAAATTTTTATGTGAAGAAAAAAAAACTGCATATTATACAGTATTTGTAATCAAGCCTTCAGAGTAGATTAAAAGACAGTTTAATCCTTAACGCTTTTGTATTATTATTATTATTTGACGAAAGTCTCAATATGATGAAGCAAGACAATTAAATGGATGTTCACAAACGATATTGGCGTAATTACAAGTTACTTTACTTCTGTTTTTATGGGACTTGATTATTGGAAGGTTTTCTTTTTCTATCATAAAAAAAAAAAAAAAAAAAAACTTTTTTTTTTCTTGATTTGAACCAATAAAAAAAATTTGGATTTTTTTAAATGTATTTGTGTTGATAACGCATCCTTGAAAAGTGCTTAAAAAGCCCTTGAATTTTTCTCTCCTTCAAGTGTACGAACCATGTTTTTGTTGCTTTTTTACAATATCTAATGAGGTTAAACAGATAAGTACACATACAGCTTCTTTTATAGTAATGATCTCTTTTACCTATGCTTGTGCTGATGTAAAGGCTGAAATCACTTAAATTTCCTTCTGTGGTCATTTTGTAAAGGCTATAAACAATCTGGGGCTAACCAAGGTAACAGTAAGATATTCAACTGAAAATTGATCATTTAAAGGTAAAAGCTATTTTCAGTAATGGGGGGAAAAATCGCTATATGTTAAACTAGTATGAACCTTAAAAAAATAAAAAAAATGATGATGCAATGGACACTATTTTACAGATGAAGGTATATAAAAAGATAATAGTATTTCTTATCCCTTATATTTCTCTTTCATAAAGGAAGATACAAAAATGTATTTTTGTGTACTTAAGCTAACTGATTCTCTGTTTGGCAGGTGGATAAAAGAAGGAAAGGAATGTTGTGTAAAGTTCAACCCAAAATTCCCCATGGCTATAAGGATTATCTTTTAAACAGGGGCGCTTATGTGTTATCAGGGAACCCCGCTAGTCGCTTGTCTGTACCTATGGTAAGCTGTAACGTTATGTATAGATTTTATACAAATCTGAGTGATAACATGAGTTAATGGTTTCTTGAGAAATGTTTATTCAAAAATTGCGTGACGATTCCTCGAAAGTCGGTAGGGGATTAAAATTTCATCTCTGTGATGTTACATTCTTTTGCATGTTGCTTTTCTTTTATGGAAGATAAAAGAAAACTTGTTTTGTTGAATTTTGTTAGCATCCTTTTATAAATTGTGTTTTTTTTTTTTTTTTTTTTTTTTAAATGTTAAATCCAATCTAGTACATGTGCCTCAAATTAAGACTGATTCTCGTGAATTTTTTTAATGCCAAGTGGCAGCATTTGTAAAACAGTACTTTTTTTTTTATCAGTCTTGTATGTTTTATCCTAGAGTCCTTGGACAGTTTTCTTGTGTTTATAAATGCTGCTTTTACTTTGAACAGATGCAAAAAAATTTCATTTAAGTGCCTAATGCACTTATATTCTCCAAGATTATATAATTTTTACATATAACAAGCAAGATTGTTGCTCCGACTGCTTTTAATTTTTTTTTCTGACTTCAAAATGCTCCATTTCAACAATTGCTAATTTTTAAAACTTTCAAGAGCACTTATGCATTTTGGAATATGTGTTGTTATGCCATGAATCAATTTAATTATTGTAATTTTTTGTAACCAGTTGAAATGAGTAAGTGTTACTTTAGTTGTAAATTTGCTGGTTAAGTTTTGCTATATATTTTGGCACAAAACTTAAGTAATAGTAAAAGCATAATATTTCATTTTTAACCCATTCTTAACTCTTTAAGGCGTTTTCTCACTTGAGGCACCTCGAAAATAGGCTATTTTCGCGATTTTTTTTCGAGGATTTTTGCAAACAATTATGGGATAAAATGGATCCTATATAATAAACACATCTTTCAAGTAAAAGAAATTTTTTTAAAAAAATTTTTTGAACAATTATTATAATAAAACAGTAGTATCGAAAACCCCGTGTAGAAATGTAATGTTCGTGGCTTGTTGATGAAATTTCGGAAACTATCCGGCCGATTGTCATAAAATTTGAATGACATATTCTTCATAGTTATGGCTATAGCGCATATCATAAGATTTTTGAAATTTTGATTTGAAGTATTATTTTTTTACAAAAAACTGCAAAAAAAACATGTTTTTTTTTACTTTTTCGAAAAACGTGCACCATTTTGTTATTTTCGCGAATATCAAAAATCTGATGATATGCGCTATAGCCATAACTATGAAGAATATGTCATTCAAATTTCATGACAATCGGCCGGATAGTTTCCGAAATTTCATCAACAAGCCACGAACATTACATTTCTACACAGGTTTTTCGATGCTACTGTTTTATTATAATAACTGTTCAAAAAAATAAAAAAAAATTTCTTCTTGTACTTGAAAGATGTGTTTATTATATAGGATCCATTTTATCCCATAATTGTTTGCGAAAATCCTCGAAAAAAAATCGCGAAAATAGCCTATTTTCGAGGTGCCTAAAGTGAGAAGACTCCTTAATCATAGTTCTGATTTACATTTTCTATTAATAGAAAGTGTAATACTTAGTAAATTGCTTTTTAAAGTATTGTTCTAAATTGCATTATAAAAGCTTAAGGTAATCTGCAAAATTAAGTATGCATGTAATTTTTATTGTAACTTTTGCTGATTAAGTTGTGGTGTGTTATAATGCTTACCAGAATGTATATTGTGTGTGTTTTTTTAAAGTGTATTTGTATGTAAGCATACTATTCCAGCTGAGTTTCTCTACTCAACTGATCTTTTCTATTTTACATTTAATAAACATTCGGATTACTGTGTTTGTCAGAAATTGTAACTGACAGTAAAATTATGTTCCTCTGAGCTTCTTTCGAAAGATAACAAAAATTTGTTTTCGCCATTTAAAATATATATATATATATATATATATATATATATATATATATATATAGTGATCTACAAAAAGGTTTTGGCATACCATTGATCTTTTAATTAAATAATATAATCAAAAGAAGTGTTAGGACGTGTTTTTTTTTAACATTTATAATTTGTATGCTTACATGTGTCTATTAAATATGATAGGAATTGTATGTTCTCTGATATTACTGAGTAATGGCATATTTTGTGTACAGTAAAAGCTTGGTTATTCGAGAAAATATGCAGTGGAGAAAATCTACTGTTTTTTTTTTCTCTCTGAGAAGTTCCGCTTTTTGTACAATTTTATTATTTTTAATTGACTTATAGGGTTTTATCAGATTAAATTCTGATAAAAATCCTATAAAACCTCAGATAAACCCTACTTTGAGAAAATTTCTGGCTGCACCATTGTTCTGTGGACACATTAGTACACAATTATATTCTTGTTCAGCTATTTTTGTAGTTCAAAATAACTGCGTATACTTTCCTCTTTTTTATATTTTGACTGTTTTCACCCCTGTAATATAAACCATCACTAGCTCAGATTACCAAAAACTTTGGTTAAAGCAAATATTGTAAATAAATAAAGAGAAAAAATCACGTTGGTTTAAATGTATATTTTAACAAATAAAAATATTATACAGATACACCATGTGCATGATATTTAAAGAGTTCTTTTACTTAAAAAAAGTTCTATAGTTTTATGTTTTACGTTATCCCAACATTTTTTTTGAAGCAATATTTCAGCAGATAAAAAGATTTTTCTGCTGATTATAAAAGTGAGGTAAAATTACAGAACGTGAATTTTCAACATTACGAGGTGTTTCCCTATTACCTAGGGGTTTCATTCGCTCTAATATTCCTAAAAAAAAAATTCTTCCTAAAACAAATTTTAAAACTTGTAAAATTCCCGAATTTTCCTCCAAAACCAGCAAAAAAACCCAAATATTCCTCCAGAGAAGAAAATCTTTTTTGAGATTTTAATCATTGATTATTCATTTTTTAAAAAAATTAGCAGGTTTTTTTGCCAGTGAGTATTGAAAGATGCTTTGAAAAAAGTTTCTGTGTTAAGAGCTTATGTCAACTTTAAAAGAAATATCCCTTAATTTTGTTTGAAATAAACCCTAAAATTTTTTAGAATTACCCATAAAATTCCTACCTAATTTTTTTCGAAAACTCACTGTGCCCTCTGCATTCCAAATATATGCAAGTGTGGGATACAATCTAATGATGGTGATGTTAGATTTCGTTTTCCTGAGTGTTAACAAGACCAAGTTCAGAATTTTTTTTCGTTAGTTTTAAAAATGAAAAATGTAGTACCAAAAAAATATCCTTCGGATATTCGGGTTTTACTGTTCTTCCATTGAAGGGTGTCCAGCAAATTGAAAACATCGGGGAATTTGTTAATTCTGTAATTACCAGGGATTAACCCACGGACGGTCATGGGAATGGACGAAATTCCCCAGTTGTTTTCCCTGCAATAATTTTTAAATTATATTTCTAATTCAAATACATAATTTTTTTTTAATTATTTTTATTTATTTTGTTTTAGATAGGTTATAGACTATTATCCTAATAAAAATATCTAAAGTATATCCTATTTTAACTTTTATTTGTAAACTTAAAAATGTTGTGTATTGCTAGAAAAACTGGGGATCCTAAGACGTATAGATACGTGCATGACCGTCAATGGGTTAAACATTCACTATAAAAAAAAATTTAGCTAAATTTTAGAATTTATTTTTATCAGTGTTCATAAGTTATAAAAGCAATAAAAATGTCCCAAAAACTAATCATATATTCTATTAATATTTTTAGAATATTTGTAAACATATTAATATTTATTCAATGAATTTCTTTTAAGATTTTAGATTTTTAGGGTTTACATTTATGTTTTTGCAAAAGTTTCAGCTACATTCTGGGCACCCTGATTAGGGTAACTCGGAGTGAGTGATCAATTCTAATGATGCAGAAAAGTTGGACAATTGTTGTCTGATCAATTGGAAACTATTGAAAAAATTCATGCGCTAGTCTTCAGTTTGAAAAATTTGAAAATGTTACCTAAAATATATCAATGCTCGGGTTTTACAAATTTAATTTTTGAAATTTCAATAATTAGAAGTTCATTTAAATTGCCTCGTAAAAGAAAAAAACTTTTCAAATAATCGTGCACTGTATTTTGGACAGGGTGCGTACGCGGCCTGGAAAACCTGGAAAGTCCTTGAATTTCATTATTTTTTTTCAAGGTCTTGAATAGCCTGGAAAAATAGGATTATTTCTAAAAAAGCCTGGAAAGTCCTTGAATTTCCCATTTTCAGTTCTAAAACCATAAAATTCTCGTTCCCGTATTACCATTATTCTGACGTCACACTTTCTAGCCGGTTCACTTTTGGCGGATCTGTCAATCACACTTGAATCGGTTCCTCCCGAGCGGCCCTGGAACGGCACGGTCACTATGACCTTTGACCTCTCCCCGAACGGGACAAAAAATTGCACGATGAGTATCCAGTGGAAAGAGGGTGTAATTTGATATGCAGGATATTTTCGCTTTTCTCTCTCTCTCTCTCCCTCATTAGGTGCATTCTCAAACGACCAAAATTTTCCTCTGAGAGGATTTTGTGTTTGTTGGAAATGGAATGAAAAAGAGCGCGCTTAGCATATTTGTATATAAAATATCGAAGGGAAAATAATCGAATTAATCGCACTATGTGGATTCATCCCATTGTTTAGAGCCGATCAACATTCGGTATGTTCTTCTGTCTTTACCCGCAGTTAAGGGAAGACAAAGTAAAAATTTTCAACTTTTTCCGGATGTCGATTGAGAGCTTCGACGAGTTGGTGGAGAAATTATGTTCCAGACTGCAAAAACCCGACACTAACTATCGGAGGAGTATATCGCCTACAGAGAAAATAGCAGTTACGCTTCGGTATTGTATTATGATTTATATCATTCTTTCATTTATGTCGATTCCTATTTAAAGAAAGAAGAATTTCTTTTTCTGTAGAAGGTGAAGGGTATGTAATTTTTTATATCAATTACTAAAATGGCCTACTTTAAAGCCGTGAAAGTTATTAACTATGGTTGCTGGAAAAAAAAACTTCCAATTTTATTAAATTTATTTTGAGCTCATTAAAAAAATTCTAATTACAGGGATGTAAGAGCTGTTCCAATTGCGCCAAACTGACTACCCTGCTCCAAACTGCGCCAAAAACCTCTTTTCGGTTAAGATTGCGCCGAACTGTGCCAAAAAATCATTTTTTGATTTGAAAAACTACTTGGCTAGAATTTTGTCTCGAAATTTTTCAAAATTATCAAAAACGTCACCAACAAAGCGATAAAGAGTATTTTGCCCTTCAAGGGCGTTTTTCGTCAGTTAACGTGCCGGAAAAGGTTCGCACTTGAAAATACATATTACAATCTCTCAGTTTTGTTGTAGGTTTTTCAAACTATAAAGAAGTAGTAAATGAATCAGTGTGTATCTGATTTAAATCTGTTTTCTTGGCTGATTTTAGGTATAGAAAATTAATACTTTTTTTTTATACTTATAGAATACATGTTTTTTTTTTGTTTTTTTTTTTAATTTTTTTTTTTTTTTTACTGAGACTTCGTGCTAAAAATAGAATACAAGTATTGTATTTTTCACACAAGCAATCTTAGTGCATCTGGTTTAGATTTGCACTCTTGCCTGGTTTCAATAATAAAGAAATATATAGCTTTCTTTAAGCTAAAAGAAAACGCGAATATTTTTTTTAATTTCTAAACTTAATCCAATTGACAGCCCCCCTCCCCAAACATTTCCAGGCTTAATTTCTAAGTCATCAGTAAAACGGGATTTGTATTTTGAACTTGCCTTTTTGATTATCTGGAATGATTGGTGACTATTAGTAAATGATTTTTTGGCAACGCTGGATGTTGGATCATGATTTTGACTTGGCAACGAACGGGAAAACGCATATTACGTCATTCTTTTATTGTAGCCAATTCCCAGAAAAAGCGCAAAGTCGTACCCTAGACTAGAAATTTTACGAAGAACTTGAATGGGGGATTTAAGCTATGTCTTTATTTAAAAAAAAGTAAGGATTTCTTGTATTTACAAATATTTGTTCCTTTAAATTAGCGATAGGAAAGATCAGGGATTCGCGGCAGTATGCCCCTTGCTCCGTTAAACTTCAACCAACCAACCAACCAGGGATTCGCGCTTTAAATTCAAACTGTAGAAGGCATGAAATCAATCTTTATGCATCCAATTTGGATATTTTTTTCTTGCCTGTTTGTAAGTAAAAATAATAAATACTTTTCTTAGTACTTTAAGAGAGCATGATTATTTTTTTGGCACATATTTAAAAAAAAAAACTAACCAAATAACAACAGACTTAAGATCATTTTGTTTCCATTGACCTTGAGATTAATCCATTTAGACAATGGAGAGTGTTAGAAAACAAACCACTACAAAAATTAATATTTTTCAGCTTGCCTTGTTTTAGTTTATTATTTAATTACATTAAAAGTTATTTCTTTATGTTAAATGCTAGTATAATTGTCTAATTTCAGTTAGAGGTTTTAATTTGTTTGAGTTTTAAAAAAAATTATCTCCCAATAAACAAATAGCCCTAAAAAACCTGCTAAGTGAAGCTATCAGTCCAAACAAGTTATGAAATCTAATGCTTGCCGCTAAGCAGCCTTGTTTCACTTTTTTTGCATGGGGGGGGGGGGGGGGGGAGGAAGTACTTTGTATCGAATTAAATTATTTTGGATTATTGGGAAGAACTTCTATAGGTAATTGGTACTAGGCAGACTAGAGTTTTTAAAGAAAAAAATCTTATTTCATCAGTTGTTAAAAGTAGCTCTAACTGAGATTATTTCGAAAAACTTTCAGTGATGAACTGAACCTTATGATTGGTTGGTTAGTTTTTGTGGCGCAAAAGCAACACTAGGGCCATGCTGTGCCCCGAACCTTATGATATCATGTCATCATTGAAAACTTCCTAATATTTTAATTGTTGGCAAAGAGGTTAATAAATGCCATGCTTTTTAATTTATTTTTTGAGTAATGCAATCAAATTAATAATTGTAAATTTAGAATGCAAACGTATTTATGAACAAGTTACACTTTTTTTTTTACTTTAAATTAATTTGAAATATCAAGGTTGAAATATACAAAAATATTTGCTTCATCACTAATTTAAATGTAATAATTTTCTGCTCCAAAACCACATTTTGCTGCTCCAAAATCGTATTTTTACTCAAAGCCGAAGGAGGGGGTTTAAAAAATTACTCGCTTTTTTCGAGTTATCGAAGAACTTGTGAAAATGATGGCTATATCTATTTCTGTGGCTAAAAATTATCGACTCCGAGATGGAAACCTCAGGGAATTTTTTTTCTGAAAATGTGTATGAACCCTGTTTAAAGAATAGTATCTCTAAATAAAGTACTAAAATTTAATGTGATTTGAATGTCCACATAAGTAGGAATAATTGTTTATTTACTTAGTTTAAATTATTTTCAGAAAAAATGTTAATTATTATTTAAACATTAATTATTCTAGTTAATGACAAATTTTATTTATAAATACGTGTACGTGTAATTAAAAAAGAATTAACCCGGTTTAAACAAAAAAAAAACTGGTTTAAACCCAAAAAAACCCTTTTTTTTTTAACCTAGTTTTTTTCCTTATCCTGGTAAGAGGTATAATTATCAATAAATATATGTGGTTGCATCTTAGTTGTTAAGTAATAAGTATTTTAATTCTTTTTGCAACTTCGTTAATTAAAAAAAATATATAAAAATTAAATTTTGGTATCGACTCTGCAACGGTAAAATAGGGCCTTGATTTTTGTTGATATATCCTTGAAAAGGGCCTTGAAAGTCCTTGAATTTCACTTCCAAAAAAGTGTATGCACCCTGTTTGGAGTTTGCTCATGAATCCTAAAATTTTTACTTTACTATGCAGCATTAAGTATAGATTTACAGATACACTGATGTATTTCTTGTGTATGTACCTTACCACAGGGAGTTGGCTGAAATTTAAGTTATGTCCTGAAATTTTGAAATTTAAGTTACGTTGGCTGAAATTACTAGTGTCTTACCCAACCATTCCGGGATTAGTAAATATGTGGGTTGGCCACTATTAAATCACTAATGGTTAAACAAAGGAGATTATTTTTTTTTTTATTCTCTTTTATTCATTAGTATGCTATTACCCAACTTTTTCCCACTATTAGAATTTAATACCATGGTTCGTACGTTTTTAAAAAACCTTGAAAAGTGCTTGAAAAAAAAAGTGCTTTAATTTTCAAGTGCTTGAAACTTTGAATTCTGTAAAAGTGCTTGAATTTCATTTTATTTTCTAAAAATATGGCATCTTAAAAAATTTTGGTCAACAAAGTGAGCAAAAACATTCGAATTAAGTTAAGCCAATCATCAACTAGAAAAACATCGCAGTTGAATATAAAAAAATTTCGTCAATCCCCCTTCAATGAGTACAGTGCTACTCATCCCCAACATATCTGGAATATCCGATTAAGTCATGCGATCTCTTTTTTCGTTTTTGTATCGTGCGTGCTAATTTTTTGCGCACTGTTTAAAAATGGCAGGGAAATGCATTTTCAATTCAAGCTGATATTAGAAAAGCCAAAATATAATATTGAAGCCTGTGTGTTAGATTTGCAATTTGCACTATGTACTTTGTGTGTCAAAAATGTCACGATTGGAGAAAGTGCTTTAAAAAACTATGCAAAGAGTAAAAAATGGATTTAGTTTCTTTAAGAAGTTTGATGGGGATTATTCGTACTATATATAATGATAAAAAAAACAACCTAAAACGGATATACTTCGCAACATTCAATGTCGTCAGCTTGATGAAGGCACATGTAATTGAAAACAAAGTTTTAGATACTAAAATACTAAAGACATTGAAAATTTAAATTTTTATGTGGAGAAAAAAACTGCATATTATACAGTATTTGTAATCAAGCCTTCAGAGTAGATTGGAAGACAGTTTAATCAATAAGACTTTTGCATTATTATTTGAGACAATTAAATGGATGTTTACATACTATATTGGCCTAATTATCAAGTGAGTACTAGCTACTTTGCTTCTGTTTTTATGAGACTGCTTCTGGTATACTGAAAGGTTTTTTTCTATTGTAACCTTAGAATTTTCTTTTAGGTAAAATCTAAAAAACATTTTTTCCCTATTTACTCGATTTGAGCACGTACCGTTTGCCAATAAAAAATTGCCAATTTTTTAATGTATTTGTGTTGATAACACCATCCTTGAAAGGTTCTTAAAAATTCCTTGAATTTTTTTCTCCTTCAAGTGTACGAACCATGAATACTCAAAAATTCACTTTTTTTGTGTATGTCTGTTGAAGAAACCTATTGTACTAAAGATCTTTTTCCTTTTCACTTAGATAACTCCACCCCAGTCTCTTGAAGGCCCAATAAAAGAGTTGTTTATTCAACAAGAAAAGGAACGCTATAGGTTAAGGTTGCAACACCTAATCCAAAGGGTATGTGAAGAATCCCATGTTTTTTCTTTGTTTATAAATAAATCTTTTTATTATTTTAGTTTACAACTCAACTGACTCAAAAGTTTCATTTCACTTTTAATGTATTTATAGTCTTAAAAATATTAAATCTTTTATTTAAATTTGTTTAAATCCCTACATTGATATTATGTAAAAAAAAAAAAAAAAAAAGTAAAAGAATAATAAAATTTATAAGTTCTAAAAAAAAATTTTTTTAAATAATATTTTAGAAAATAAGGTGACTGCAAGGTTAAGAAAAAAAAAATTCCACTTAAAATTAGTTAAATAAAAAATGTTTTTTTATGCTGAAAAATTTAAAGAAATGTTTTTCATATTTGTAGTGCAACCAAAATAGCAAAAACCATTGACTATAATTCCCACTCTATAGTAGGGTTAGATAAGTCTGAAAATTTCAACATCCCCTATAAAGCAAAGCCAACAATTTACAACCCTAATATTTTATGTTGCTGCTAGTTCTGAAGATCGGGGGAAATTAAATATTATTACATAAATTTACATAGCATATAATTCAATATCAAAACTGAAAATCTTTTACCTTTACTAAAGTAAATAGTATATCAAAAAAATCGATCAGTTATGCTTAAAATATTTCCAATTGTACAGTACAGACAAAAATTAAACCTGACCTACAAATGTAATATTTCCTCACATTTATCATGGTACAACTGAAGGGAAAAAAGTGCCCAAAATTATGACTAATGCCTTTTTCAGCTGGTTGCCACGCATCTGGAAAACCTGGAATTGTCAGGGAAAATGAAAAAAATTTTATATTTTCTGGAAAAGTCAAGGAATTTCTTTTGGATTCAAGTTTTCTCCTTAGAAGTTCAGTAATTTTTTTCAGAACGTACATCTGCGTTCTGAAAATTTGATATTTCATATGATTTTTTTTTTTAACGAAGTCTCACGCTGAAAGTAAATTGTCTGAAAAATAGGTGAAAATCTTTCTCTTTTATGTCAATTTCTGCTTTTTTTTCTTTCCAATAACTTTTCCTACAATTTTATTATTTTTAATGGACTTTGTAGGGCTTTATCATAATAAACTTGCCTAAAACGCCCCTCAGAGAAAATTTCTTGCTGTGCCACTGTTTTCCACACACATTAGTACACAAATATTCTGATTCAGCTATTTTATAGTTCAAAATAATACTGCATATATATTTTCCTCTTTTTTTCATATTTTGACTGTTTTCATACCAGGGAAATATAAAGGGAGATGCATGCACATAATGCTACTTATCCCATCTAGTCAATTTATCTTGGTGTGCAAGTAGATTAGTGTTTGGTGACACAATTCACAAATATTTTACTAATCCACAAAACAGCGGTTTTCTGCTTTTTTTTTTAACCAAAATTTTGTTTAATTGATAAAAATGCATATTAAAAAAATTAATTTTTTTTCCTGTATTATCCTTGTTTAAAATTGCAATTGAATGCAAACAATTTTGTTTACGTCGGCTTGAAATGAAGCCTGGAAAAGTCAGGAATTTTGTTCTGCATTTTGAGTGACAACTCTGTTGCCAATGTTCAATGGCTAGAGATGGATCGTGATACTTATCCACATCAAGTCACTTATTGTTCAGTCTAAAAGCAGGAACGAAGAGCAGTCTTTACACGATTCCTGCAGCTGAAATTCCTTTCACATGCAGAGGTAGTAGGAGAAAAGCACACATGATTTTGACCAATAAAAGAATGTTGGTCAAGTCTTTCAATTGTGTTTTAAGAAGGATGCATACGCAACAAAGAGTATTTTGTTGCAGTAGCTTTCGTACCTCTCATATTTAACTTAAAAGTTCCCATTCTAGTTGAGCTAGTCTATTATGCAGCCTTTAATATCAAACATAAAGCATTTCCCGATCATACAGCGGTTGAATAATAAAATTTTTCATGCCTAGCCGAGCATGTAGTAACAAATATTTTTGCTTCATTGGAATTTGTACGGGCTAGCAGGTTTATTCTCCTTAAAACACACAAAAGCTTGTCACAACAATTTTTTTCACCACTTGATAAGTTGAATATTTCTTTTAACCTTGGAATATATCTTAATGGAATTAAAACTCCTCAAAACAAGTATTGTAAATTAAAAAATATTTTTTTATGCTAAAAAAAATACATCCACGGACATGGTTTGTCATGTCCGTGTACTGTCACAACCAAAGCCTTACCTATTGCTTTATCAGTAATTTAATTTTACTTCGAATTTTCTCGGTGTCTATATATATTTTTTTTTAGACATAAGGTATGTTAAGCAATGTTATGCCTGGGGTATAAAGCTTTTATGAGTAGTAATTTCATTGCAATTAATGCAATACCTCTTGTTGCGAGTGTTGACATGTCATGTTCATGAGCAGCAGTTTTGTTGTTTAATAGCCCACCAAATGACACAACAAGTGAACTGTGATATTGGAAAGAAATCTAATGTAACCATTTTGGTTCCAATACACATTGTGTATTCTATGTTTCAATAAAAGGATCGTATTTTATTACTTGCATATGAAACAGGTGCCATTGTAAAGATCATGCCGTTATTTCTTTGGTGAATATAAAATTAGTTAAGGAAATATTTATTATTAATTACTTATTTGATAGTACTAGTTGTACAGATATAAATTTAGTAATTTCATGTTTATTAACCTTCGGAACTAAATAACAAGGAAATTTTTTCACGTCTGTGGACACAACTCATTGTTATTACTATGGGCAATCTTGATATATTATCAGACGAGATTGTAATTTATAAATTTTATGGGAGAAAACAATTTCTAAGCATTTAATTATTTAAAAAAAGTTCTCTCCTGCTGTTGAAATAGTGCGTTCTTTGAAGGATGACTCAGCAATAGATTTATCGAACCCTGAAGATATTAATTTATTCATAATTCTCTTTTAAAGTAAAAGTATCTTCTAGTTATTTTTTTTGTGGAATTTCAACTTTTCTTTTTGAAATTTCATTCTGCTAAAGCTGACGGTTACATTTCTCAATCCTAATATCAGGCAGAATTATGTTTTAAAAAAAAATATTTTTATATAATATAATAAAAAGAGCTGATTAATGAAATTTTATAAGACTGTGGCTTAGTTATCTTAAAGGTTATCTTTTGTTGAATTTACATAACGTTGTAGTCAGTTAACCTTTTAAAAAGGGCTAAAATCTGAATCATATTTAAAGTTTAATTTTGTAATTAAAGACATTATATTTGTTATATCAAACTAAAATGAAGAATGAAACCTTAATTGGCCATAAGGCAGGAATTGTGAATTGTCAATCTAGATAACGTTTGCTTCAGTTTGATAAAATATTTATTTATTTTTTCCTTATATATTATCACTTTAAAACTATTCACAGATTCATAGCCTACTTTTACATATACTTAAGGGTTTGAAGATGTATATACAGGGTTCCCACGGTCATTGAAAGTCATTAAAAGTGCTTAATATTTTTTAACTTGTTTTCAAGGCCTTGAAAGTGCTTAGAGGTGCTTAATATTTTTTAACTTGTTTTCAAGGCCTTGAAAATGCTTAGAGGTGCTTAAAAGTCCTTGAAAATGCTTAGAGGTCTTTAAAAGTCCTTAATTTTTACAGATGTTGTTCAACTACAAATTTTATAAAAATACAACTCGGACTTGCTTTCCCCACGTGACCGCCACTTATCTGCACCGTATCAGAATTTCCCGACACATTTGTATTACGCATCCACCAATTTGTAACTTTTTTGGTAGAATATACTTCATTAAAAATTTAAATATAGACATGATGCCTGAAAACAAATTTTCATAGGTCCTTAAAAACATTAATTAGGTCCTTAAAAGTCATTGATTTTCATTCTGTGATTTGTGTGGGAACCCTGATATAACAAATAATTGTAGCTTGTAAATGGTTAATTTAGATGTCAGTATTTACACACAATTTGTTTGCATCTTGGGAGAAACGTGCTTGAAAATTATACAGACTGCAAGGCAGTAATTGAGACTCTGTGCACTTCTTTCCTTCTTTTGAGCAGCAGAGGTAGGGAGGGGGGGGGATTAGGTGCATGTAAGTTGCTTAACATAAAATAATAAGCATGATGTATATAAATGGGGGGTGGGCATGGAATTGGCAAATTGAATATATATGATTACGTTGTTCTTTATTACGTTATAAAAGTTTACATTGCAAAGTAACTTATACAATTTTTATTTATTCCTTTGTATTTAAATTTTATATATATTCCAAAAAGCATGTGCCAAATTTTTTAAAAAGGTTGATTTTTCACCTGAACAAAATTTGTAACCCATGTCAAGTACGTTATGAGAAAGCGTTCTCGTAACATCAATAGAGTTCTCGCCCCTATAAATGTTTGATTAGAATTGAATGAAAAGTATTTTCATCTTTTTGTTTATCATCCCATTTGTTTGCATTTCAGGAGAAACTGGTGCTGTCTGTGGAACAAGAGATTCTGCGCGTTCATGGGCAGTCAGCGCGTGCGATGGCCAATCAAAATGTTCCTCTGTCCGCCTGTAGCGTCCTAAAGGATGGAGAAATCTATAATGTCCTTGAGGTAGAGCAGGTACTTATGGATTAATGGTGCATGGTGGCATTTTTCTTATTCATATCTTTCACAATGGAACTAACTACTGCAATGTTTACGTAATCTAATTATTAAAAAAACTATTTGGTTGCTACTGAGTAATTTTACTTACTGACTGTCTATTCATTCGAATGTGCATTTTAAAATTCTACTTGCAAGAGGGTTGTAAATTTTTTTGAAAACGAGGAAATGTTTAAATCATAAACAAGATACGTTTGAGGGTTGGCATTAGTTTATAATAATCTTTCAATTTGTTCAACTTTTAATAACTAAAATGTTGCAAAATTGGGTGATTTCTCCACTCTTTTTTTTTTATCCTTTATATTAACTTCACATTTGCCAATGGGGGCAGAATCTGCAGAGGCCTAATTAACCTCTTTGTCATCATCCTATCAGGCTGAAACTTGGCAGATAGGTTTGATGACTATGCATTCTATCAAATTTTGGGATTGTTAGTGTCACTAAAGGTCGCTTTTACTTAATACTAATATATCATTGAGCTTAAGAACTCTTTCTTGTTGTTAAATTTTTTTTAATAAATAAATAATAAAATTAGTTTAATCAGAGCAGGGTTCATACACCTCAGGGAAAACTCAAGGAAAATATATCAGCCTTAAAATCTCAGGGGGAAAAGAAAAATCCCCCCTCCCCTAAAATAGTGAAAAAGTCGTTTTTACTCTGGGAAAAAATCCTACTCTTCAGTGCTATTTGTTTAACGTTAACTGGAGGAATTAAAGTTACAGAATTATTTGATAACATAGTCTTGCAGAAAGTTATTCTTAAAGAAAGACTTTTTTGAGTGTTATCAGAAGAATTAGTGTAATAGAAATTTGACTACATTTATCTGGCTTGCTAAAATAATAAATTCATGCTAAAAATAATCAACTCCGCAATAGAAAACACGATTCTGGAAAATTCGGGGAAATCTCAAAGTATGAACCCTGTCAGAATAAATAAATGATATTTGGGTGTCAGAACATAAATACACGTTCATTTTTAATAAATAAATTTTGAAACGTAGTTTGCCATGCATTTTCTGTTGGAAATGTTTGATATCGGTGCTGTGTACAAGTACGGTGAATATACAAATTGACAATGCATGTTAAGGATTTTTTAAAAAATTGTGTTTATGGGTTCTATCATTTCCTTTTTGGAAATTGACTAATTGGTTTTTCTCGACCTTTTCCAATTTTGTGTAGTTGAGTTAAAGTATTTATTCTCGAAATGAAAGTCTGACCTTTACGAGCTGGTGGCCACAATATGTGTTGCTAAATTTCAACTTGATTGTAAATCAGAGCAAGTTGATTTTCTCCATAGTTATTGTCCTCTCAAAATGTTAAACTTTTCAATTTCTATTTACCTACTGATCTTGCTGAGACATGTCTGTACAATTTGTAGTTTACTTCACTTAAATTGAAATTCAATTCTGGTTGTAATCCTCTTTTGCGCATAACAATTTTATGTTCCCTGCTTAATAACACATTTCAGATTCGCTAAAAAAAAAAAAAAATAATATCACCCATAAAAACAAAGTTTTTAGTATAAATCCTTTATATTCGTTGCCAATTTTCAAATTCATTAACACAGCGCCGAATTTGTAAATAGTGCGTGCTTGGTGTTTGAATCTAATTTTAAGTATTCAAAGCATTTCTATGAGCAAAAAGTGCGGCAAACTACGTTTCAAAAGTTATTTATTAAAAATGATCATGAACTTATACATTCGTATCCAAATATCTTTTATTTATTCCGATTAAAACAATTTTATTATTTATTAAAAAAGGAATTTGCACCAGGAAAGTTTCTTCAATGGTTGGTTAAATGCTATTTTAGCACGATTGGATGATGGCAAGTGTGTTAACTAGACATTAGAGAATTTACCACCCAGTCAATCACCCCCTCACACAATTAAAGTTAATATAAAGGATTTAAAAAAAAAAAGTTCCTGAGGTGTCAATACTGGTTCGCTCTGGCTAATATGAGGGTACAATGATTCCAATCTTTTTATACTGTCAGTAACTAGGCCAAACCGATTTGTTAGTGCTTAAATTTCATAATTTTTTCTATATATTTACTATTTAATTCCTACTTCCTGTATAGTTTTCCTTTGCACTTTCTTTCGTGTCAAATTTTTTGGATATCCTCTTTTTTTTTTTTTACCTTTTAGCCAATCGCATCCCTGAATATATAAAAAAATCTCAAGTTGTGTATGTTTGTACCGTAACTTTAAAATCGTATCTTCAATATCTGCAATCATTGGAACAATTTATTAAAACTTGTAGCTATATTTTCTGTTTTCAAAGCATAGTTTTAGCTTATGATCACTTTATGAAGCATCTGTGCTATTCTAATTAAAATTATTCAATTGTTTCGAATTTGTTTGTTTTGATGTTTCCAGACAGTTTCAGAGAAGGGCTCATTGGTTTTCCCTCTTTAAATCCTCGTAAAATTATTTATATGAATCTTTGCCCTTTGTTTTTTTCAGGATGACAAAGACAAAAACACGAGATTTCGATATAATGGACGTCTTTTGCTGTCTTGGCTGCAAGATGTGGATGATAAATGGAAAAAGATAAAGGTCAGACATAGAGGATTTGCATAAGATTTTTTTTCTGTGCCGTTTTTGTTAAAAATTAATGATGGTATTTATCTGTGTAACTTAAAAGAGTAAGGGTTTCATTTGCTCTTAAATTTCTGTTTTTCCCTAAAAGTCCTAAAATTATACTTAAATGTTTTGATAATTCCTTAAGGGGACATGGTAAAAAATTTTTTAGAAATTGCATCACTAAAATTTAAATAATAAAAATTTTACATTGTATTGATGGTAAATAAACATAATTTAACCTAACAAAATATTTTGAACAAATAATTTTTGATTAATTCAATTTAAATTTTTTCAAACTTTTTTGGAAATGCTACTCCTTCCACAATTTTAAATATTTTTCCATGAAATTCTTACAATATATTCTTTTTATACTTGTTAACAATAGTTAGTATGGATTTGAAGATGCAAGCCATGGAAAAGGTTTTATATGTTTTTACACTAAAAACAGCAGAAAAATCACTTTTTTTCTTCTTAAGTTTTTAATTTAAAAAAAAAAAAAAAAAACTAAACATAGCACACCTTATTCCATACTAACTTTTGTTTATCAGATGTATATAAATACACTATAAAAATTTCCCAGTCCTAACTAAATTTAGAAAAAAGCCTTTGGGATTTAAACAACACTCAAACTGAAAAATAACGAACTGAGAGTGTTAAAGATTTCTTCTTCAGCTTTGATAGTGTGAGAGGGTTTTGAAAATACAATATAACTTTTCATCTATCAAAAGTACAAGTAGAAATTTTTGCATAGCTATTCAGAAAGATATTCTCCACATTATGGGATAAAAATTGAAAAATTGTAATTTTTGTCATTTTTTGGGTACCATGTCCCCTTAAAAAAAATTAAAAACTTGAAATTTCCTCAATTTTTGTACCAAGTTAGGGGGGGAAAAAAATAGATAATTCTCCAGAGGAATCCCCCCCCCCCCCCCCTAAGATTTCACTAATTCAATTTTTTGAAAATTGGCAGTTTTTTTACCAGCATTGAAATATGCTTTGAAAAGGTTGTCTATGTTAGGAGCCTTTGTCAACTTTAAAAGAAATGCCTCTAATTTTTTTAAAATTATCCCTAAATTTTTTTTAGAAAACTCACTGCATCCCCAAATTCCCTATTTACATTACTATAAGCTCTGGATGTTATGAATTTTACTCGGTATGTGTTCTGTTTTGGATTTGTGAGTCAGCATCCCTTTTAAAAGAATAGTATTTTCTTTTGTTCCAATGTTAGGAGTTAATTAACCACCCTATTTTACTTGAAAGAATTTATTTGACAATGTATTTATTTCTGAAACTCTTTCTTTTTTAAACATTGGCATAGAATCATATTTATTTAAAAATTCAAATGTCCTAAATTATAACTTCAAAGCATTTTAAATCAAATATACAAAGCAAAAATAATACTAAAGGTACCTATGATTTATGTTGCTTATTGTCTTAAGATGCTTTTGCTGTCTATTTATATGTTCAGAACAGAACTGTTTCGGAAGATTTGAAATGTGTACCAGTTACCTTCCGACCTTCAAGTAAGCTTTCGACATACGATGGAAAATCTTCCTGGCAAGTGTATAAGACCTAATTCGCAATTGTTGCCAACGCCGACGGATGGGACTCTGTGACAAAAGCCTGCCAGTTAGCTGCATCTCTGCAAGCTGAAGCTGCAGATATATTACTAACTCTTTCCGAAGAGCAACGTTTGGACTTCAACGCACTCTCAAGTGCATTAGAACTGGGGTTTGACGAAAAATGTGTGAATTTAACAGCGGGCTGCAGTTGAAATTTCGCCAACAGAAGGCTACCGAAGCACTCCCGGAGGTCGCCAGAGATGTTGAGAGGCTCTCCCATCTCGCTTTTTCAGACTGCCCTGCTGAAACAAGAGAAATCCTGTCCCTACAGTACTTCGTCAATGGCATCGGGGATGTAGAGATACAGATGGCCCTACGAATGGCAGACGTCAAGGATATAAAAAGTGCTTTAGTGTATGCCATGAAGTACGAGGCAGCCCAGCAAGCAACACGTAGGGAACGCCATCCTATCAGGACTGCTACTATACAGGAGCCAGAGCACCCAATTGTTGCTCGTATTGATGAATTGGAAAGACAAATCAATAACTTGAGACAAAATATTCCGGTAAAGAAACAGAGCCTGATGTGCTGGAACTGTGGAGGCGAGGGCCACATACGGAGAAACTGCCGAACCCACCAAGACACGAGCTAAGACTGCTCCCAGAAGGGAGGAGGAAAGCCATCTCGCTGGGCGGAGGTTGCCAGTTGTTGAGAAGCCCCATTTTAGAGCTTTACAAATTTCTGCAATGAGTGGCAGCAGTAATGGAATCTTCATCATGGGACACGTAAATGGATCTTCCTGCAGTTTGATTATTGATACTGGAGCCAATGTGACCATCATCCGGAAAGATTTGGATGAACAACTGGATGGAAGATTTATCTGGACACAGCCCTGCGTGACACCCCTAACTGTATCCGGTGATAAAATCAACATCCATGGAAAACTGAACATCAATTCTGAGGACATAGCCTTATTTGGAATCAAAGATAGTGAAGTTAAATCTGTCCATCAAATAATAGCTCAAAATGATACCACATTACCTGCAAGAACATAACTATTAATTCCTGGATACGTAGCTGAAGATAAAAGTTTTCGATATGGCATAATGGAGTACCCTGAAAATCACAACAGCCCCAAAGGAGTACTGGTAGCCTCAACTCTCGTCAACCTTTTAAGGACTGCCATACCTATGAGGGTTGCCAATGTGAGTGATGAAGCGAAAGTCATAAAGAAAGGTTAAGTGTTAGCCACATGTACTTCAGTAACTTGCATAAATCGAATTAGCAATCCTCCAGTCACTGTCTCTTCAGAGAACTTAACATTAGAGCTACTGCAGAATGCACTGTTAAACAACAAAGAAAGAAGTGCTGTTAAACTGGTCATCCAAGAATTCCAAGATGTCTTTTCCCGCACATCCTCGGATGTTGGACGAACAAGTTTGATGCGGAATAGAATTGATACAGGAGACCACCCACCTATCAAGCAACACCCAAGACGACTACCGTTTGCCAAACAGGAAGAGGTAGGAAGTCTCCTAAAGGAAATGCAAGATAACGACGCGATTGAACCTTCAGCCAGCCCTTGGGGCTCTCCCATCGTCCTGCTTCAGAAGAAGGATGGTTCAACTAGATTTTGCTTCGATTATCGGAGGTTGAACAATGTCACGAAAAAGGACAGCTACCCTCTTCCTAGAATTAACCCATTGACGGTCATGCACGTATATATACGTCTTAGGATCCCCAGTTTTTCTAGCAATACACAACATTTTTAAGTTTATAAATAAAATTTAAAATAAGATATATTTTAGATATTTTTATTAGGATAATAGTCTATAACCTATCTAAAACAAAATAAATAAAAAATAATTAAAAAAAATTATGTATTTGATTTAGAAATATAATTTAAAAATTATTGCAGGGAAAACAACTGGGGAATTTCTCCCATTCCCATGACCGTCAGTGGGTTAATGACACTCTAGACATTCTTTCTGGAAACAAGTGGTTTTTGACACTAGACTTAAAGAGTGGATATTGGCAAGTTGAGATACTCCCTGATAACAGAGAGATTATAGCATTCACAACCGGGCAAGGACTTGGGCAGCTCAAGGTGATGCCATTGGATTATGCAATGCTCCAGCAACAGCTTACCTGGATGACATCATTATCGTGAGGCGAAGTTTCAAGAACCATCTAGAAAATTTTAGAAAGGTGCTGCCGAAATTAAAAGATGCCAACCTGAAGTTAAGTCTGGCCAAATGTAAGTTATTCCGACATGAAGTGGCCTACCTCGGACAGTCATCTCTGCCGAGGGTGTACACACAGATCCAGAAAAAGTGTCGGCAGTTAAAGAGTGGAGATACCCCACAGATGTACATCAGTTGAAGAGTTTCCTGGGGCTTTGCACCTGCTATAGACGATTCGTGAAGGACTTTTCTTACATCCCAAGACCCCTTCACAGACTGACAGAAAGCAGGCAGAAATTCTTGTCGACGTAAGACTGTGAGAAGGCATTTAACCAACTAAAGGAGGCTTTACATCTGCAAACTATCCTGACATATCCTCAGCTTCGGTGCTGTTTTGCTCTAAGAAATAGACAGCCAAGAACAAGTCGTAGCATATTGGAGTAAGTGCCTATCTAAACCGGAGAGAAATTACTGTGTCACCATGAAAGAGTTGCTCGCCATAATTAAAGACGTAGCGCATTTACATCATTATGTCTACAGTAGGAAATTCCTGCTCCGTACGGATCATGCATCGTTGACCTGGCTTCTAAATTTCAAGAATCCCGAAGGTCAGATAGCCAGATGGATAGAGAGACTACAAGAGTATGACATCAATATCCGTCATCGGAAAGGATCATCACGTGGAAACGCAGACGCCCTGTCTAGGAAACCCTGCCCAGAGAGCTGCCGATACTGTTCCAGGGTTGAAGCGAGTTACGGACTAATTAATCTGGTAATCCGCCAAGTTACATCTTCAACATCATCGGATCCAGACACATGGAGTGACGGAGAAGTCAGAAAAGACCAATTGAGAGATCCTGACATCAAGCCGATAATCGATTTAAAGGAGTCTTCGAATGCAACACCTACTTGGCAGGACATTTCCACCCTTAGTCCTACGACAAAGCAATATTGGGCCCTCTGGGACTCTCCATATTCGAAATGGCGTGCTGTACCGGAAGTTCGAATCTGATGATGGAAAGACATCTCGATGACCTGGCTTCTAAATTTCAAGAATCCCGAAGGTCAGATAGCCAGATGGATAGAGAGTCTCCAAGAGTAGTATGACATCGATATCCGTCATCGCATGGAAACGCGGACATCTGTCTGGGAGACCCTGCCCAGACAGCTGCCGATATTGTTCCAGTGTTAAAGCGAGTTACGCTAAAAATTTTTAAAGTTCTCAATAAAAAATTTATTATTGTAAAAAATAATGCAAATATTTTCGAACAAAAGGCATAAAAATTTTGTTTCTATCTTTAGTAGAACTTGAAATATTTAAGTTTTTGTTACATGACAACTGTATCTCAGACATGCTATCTTGAAATTTTGAAACTGTTTTTCTCTGATGGCTTTTTGTCCCTTTTTTTGTTTAAATTGATATAACTTAAAAATTATTTGATATAAATCTATGAAACTTTCCACAATTCTTTTTCATATATATATATCTTTAATTTGTCTTCATGAATTATATTTTTTTATATAACTTTTTAAAAAAAGGCTTTTGGAGCTTAGCATACTAAGGAATTTATGCAGTTTTTGCAAAAAAAGAATTTTTAAATTTTTTTTTTCTAATTAATTGAAAAATCACGAAGACAAGTTTTGAAATGAATTATAAGAATTAGTTTTATGTAAAAATGAAGTGACTTATAATATTTTTTTTAGATTTATCAAATTTAGGAAATATCAAAATTTTGAAGTTTTTTTAATTTAAAAAAAAATATAGATATTTTTAAGATTTGAAAATTTAAAATAGTTTTTAATGTTTTAAAGCATCATACATTACTGCATAAAAATTTTCATGAAAATAATTCTAAAAATAAAGATTTTAGAATTTTGAGTCCCAGACGCCCTTAAAAGAGTCTTCGAATGTGACACCTATTTGGCAAGACATATCCATCTATAATCCTACTACAAAGTAATATTGGGCCCTCTGGGACTCTCCATATTCAAAACGGTGTGTTGTACCGGAAGTCCGAAACTGATGATGGAAAGACATCCCGATTGCAGCTATTGTTTCCTAGATCCCAAGTCACAAACGTTCTTAAAGAACTACATAGCAGTCCAACTGGAGGCCACTTCGGAGTAATGAAGACATTGCAAAGAGTTCGAGAGCAGTTTTACTGGAGTAAGGCGAGGGCTGACGTGGAGAAGTGGTGCCGATCATGTGATGCCTGTGCAGCCCGGAAAGGACCGAAGAAACGCAGTCGAAGAAAACTGCAACGTTACAACGTGGGAGCGCCTTTCGAACGGATTGCGTTTGACATCTTGGGACCACTGCTACGATTTGCTGACGACAACAGATACCTCCTTGTTGACATGAATTATTTTACGAAGTGGCCCGAAGCGTATCCTATCCCTGATCAGGAAGGGCTACCACCGTTGCAGAGGTAATGGTTCAGAGCTGGATTTCCAGATTTGGAGTACCTCTTCAGTTACATTCTGATCAAGGAAGGAATTTTACCTCTGCTGTAATGAAAGGGTTTTGTGATCTACTTGGCATTGACAAAACACAGACGCCGCCTTTACACCCACAATCGGATGGCATGGTAGAGAGGTTTAACAGTACCATCCTCAATAACCTCTCACTGATGGTTTCAAGAAACCAACAGGACTGGGATCAGAAGTTTCCTTTGTTTCTACTGGCCTATCGCCGCGCTGTCCACGAGACTACCGGATATTCCTCATCCCAGATGCTCTTCGGTCGTAACCTTCGTCTGCCTTGCGATCTGTTGTTTGGCCGCAATCCGGATGCACCTTCATCGCCAGAGGAGTACGTCGAGGATCTTCAGGCACGGTTTGAAGTTGTGCACAATTTTGCCCGAGAGTGAATCCACTTGGTGATAGAGAAGATGATGACCAGATACGATACGAAGGCCACAGGACATCAATTCCACGAAGGTGACAAGGTTTGGTTCTGGAACCCGAAATGACAAAAAGGACTTTCTCCCAAACTTCAGTCTCACTGGGATGGTCCTTACTCAGTCCTCAACCGGCTGAATGATGTCGTGGTCCGAATCCGTAAGTCATTTAATTCTAAACCTAGAGTCTTTCATTGCGACAGGTTAGTATCTTACTATGGCCCTAGTTTGTAATCCCCCTAATGTATAAAGTGTATGTAGTTATTAAGACCATGGTCACGTATATATAAATTTGTAAGTTTATTGTTTATTTATTTATTCAGTTATGTTTCATTCTTTCTATATATAAATTAGTAAGTTTTATAGTTTAGTAATGAACACAGAGTGTTTGCTATTGCTTTGAAGGCAAGCCTTCCTTTTCGGGTACTATACTGCCCGGGACGTGCTATCCTTGGGAGGGGGGCAATGTTACGAATTTCTGTATATTTGTAAATATTTTGTAGTATTATGTAAAAAGAAAAATTTATGTACTTTTCACATAAGGAAGTACAAAAGTTTGTTTTTACTTCGCTTTCCTGCAATGTGTCTCTTAATGGAAAATGAGTTTTACAGCGATAAATTGGTGAGCGTTAGTGAGCAGGGGGCGGAGGTCCGTAGTATTGCAGATTCCAGCAATTATTTTATAATATTAATTAATAATTTAAGTTCTATTGAGTTCCACGGTTGTGACATCTCATTTCAACCTTTTTTCTGTCAAGCCACATAACTTGATAAAATTATCTACAAATAATTTAGTCTGTAGCTTGTTCTTTGCATCTGAACAAAACATCTGCCGGACATCCGATTTCTTTATCAGTTGTGTATATTACTACCAACTGCAAGGATTTAGTGATACTTTACTTGGTGTCCATATTTTGTGATATGTTGCCCTGGTTACGAGCATAAAACTTGAAATAAAATTAACATAAAACTTAAACTTTGCTTATAAGTATTAGAAATTTGTTTTAGAAAGTTTTATTTATAAAGTACATTTTAGAAGATTTGTGATTGGATGTTTGAAGTTGTTGCCATTCTGCTCACAGAAATACAGCCGAATTTGGACGTTACGCGAGAGAATTATATATATAGGTTGTTAAATTCGAGTGTGTTGCCAAAGTAAACCCACAAAACACTGCATAAAAAGTATTGCTGATTTGTAAAATAAGACATGTTGCAATTCTGATGAAAAAATGGATTTCATCTGCTTTGATATAGATTTTGATCATTGTTGAGTGTTTATACTTAATTAACTCATTCTGTTTTGTATTTTACTCATGACAAGACAGTAAAGAATTACTTACAGGTTTCTAGTACATTTTATTTGAACCGTCATCTCAGTTTGAAAGGTACTTGGTAGCAGCAAGAATAGTCACATGGCTACTTACTGACGGTTACATTGAAGTAGAATATATAAAAGCAATTGCGCATAGCGTCATCTAGTGGACTGTATGATGAAAGTTACTGAACATACCGCCCCCCCCTTGAAACCTCGGAGGGGGGTTTCAACAATGCAAGTAAAAATATTATAACTAAAAACTACTAAAGATAACAATGTGCAATTAAATAGAAAATATACACAGGTGGAAAGATGACTTTATACATTGCTGAAAGAAAAAATCAGTTTAATTAGAATTGAATTAAAACATAGAAAATAAAAATGTTCAATCTTGAATCGGTAAAGGACAAAGTTTTACAATTGGTCTGATATGTTCACCATTTTGAGTTATTACCCCAACGACACGAAGCATGCTCATAATTTTGTTCACCACATACACAGAAGCTGTATGTGAACATTAAAAAAGAAAATGAAAAGTGAACTGGATCTGAGAAATCCCATTTGTTCGAATGTCTGACGCACCCATACAAGAAATACGAACATTAGCTTTCCGTTTACTCAAACCAAGTTTTTCAATGCACTCATTTGTTATCAATGAAGCCTGGCTACCACTATCTAGTAAACACCTGCACGTTTGAAAATTACCCCATATATCTCTTAAACGAATTATGGCCGTGCAGAGAAGAATTTGAACTCTAGGGCCAACATTTGATAGACAGGATGTAATACCCACCATCCTTGAATTGTCAGATGGTTCATCAGAGACATTCTGACCCGATGCAGAAATAGGTGTAAAAAAAAGGAGCATTTATCGAAAGTTCACTGAGATTTGACACACTACCAACGTTCTGTCTGTCTCTAGCATTGAATGTTTCGAAATGGAGTAAAGTATGATGAGGTTTTTTTGCATGTACGACATCTGTACTTACTTTTACAAGGTCTGCTTCCATGAAATGGCACTAAGCAATCAAAACACACATTATTGGATTTAACAAATTCCATACGTTTCTGAACAGGTAATTTTTTAAATGATTCGCATCTACCTAAAGTATGGTTATTTTGACAGAGAAAGGACACTGTGACTGTATGTTGGAAGCAACTAAAGTTACCTTTTTTTTAAAGTTTCTCTTTGCACTTTGATTTCCTGTCATAATAGACCTTGCATGAGTTAAAAGAAATTCAAGCAAAACATTCAGTTTTGGTACCTCTTCATCGGAAAGTGTTCTCTCGAACCAAGTCCTGGTATTAGGATCTAATTTGAATAGCACAAAAAACGTAAGAAATGTATCCGCAGTTTGATCTACTTTGAACTCCAGTGACTCTAAAGTTCTCACAAATTCTTTAGTAGAATCTACAAAATTTAGCATTTGAGTGTACGACTCATTATTTAAGGGTGACATATTCATGAATTTTTTCATTAAAGAGGATAGTATCTCGCTCTTATCAAAATATCTTTCAGTTAACAAGTCCCAAGCAATTTCAAAATTACTATCTGTGATAGGTAATGAATGAACAATTTTTTTGTGCGTCACCTTTCAAAACGCCTTTTAAATATTGTAATTTTTGAGCAGCTGGCAAATTTGAATTTTCCAAAACAGCCGCACGAAAGAGATCTAAAAAAGTTAGCCAGTCCTAGACAACACCTGAAAATGTCGGTAAAGTTAAAGTTGGAAGTTTCACATCAGCAAATTCAGAGGTTTTTGGACTTGTTTCCATTTGTGTTCGATCAATTTCAGAAATTTTGTGTATGTTTCCCCCAAGCAACGCCAACATTTCTTCAAGAATGTCCAAAGAATGATCTTCTTCCGATTGAAAATGCATCAATTTCATAATCTTTACACGAGCTTATTAAAGATGTGAAAATCGCACCTAACTCTCCCTTTATACTTAAGAACAGATTCCGTCTTGCTTCCAATTGCGCCAAAGTCGAACTTTGTAGATCTCTATCTGTTTTAGATTTTAAGTGAGGAATGGAAGATTTTTTGAAGATTTTCTGATTGAGAAGCATTTTTAAATCCATCGCTCAGCAAAAAAAAAGCAACTCACTCAAATGAAAAAGGAGAACTCCAAATTACAGACTTCACTTGAATATAAACAAAACCATAGAGTAAGAGAGAAGAGAAGAAAACCCGAGATGGCAAGTGCACAGGTTTATCAAGGAACACGGACGGATAGTCAACTGATCGCTTAATTTGGCGATCCTCAATTTAAGTTAGTATGTTTCACATAGAAATAAAACTGCAATTTTCATAATCTCAAAAAAGCAGAAATAATTATATCTTAAGAATGTTTCACAACGTACCATAGAAAAGTGTTTGGAAAGAACTTTACATAGCCAAAACTCGAGACGAAACAGAACTAGAATTTTGAACTTTACACTAAGCACAAGAGAATTCGAAATTTTCGCAGCATAGAAACTCCGGCTTTGAGGAGACCAACAAATGTTTATACTTAATTAACTCGTTCTGTTTCATATTTTACTCATGACAAGACAGTAAAGAATTATTTACAGGTTTTTGGTACATTTTATTTGAACAGTCATCTCGGCTTGAAAGGTACTTGGTAGCAGCAAGAATAGTCACATGGCTACCTACTGACGGTTACATTGAAGTAGAATGTATAAGAGCAATTGCGCATAGCGCCATCTAGTTGACTGTATGATGAAAGTTACTGAACATACCCCCCCCCCCCTTGAAACCTCGGTTGGTTGTTTTCAGATTATCTGGCGCCGTCAGCAACACGAGGGCTATAATGCGCCGAAACATTCGTCATCAGACAAGCCAACATACATTTACAAACACCCATGCCAACACGGGACTCGGAACCCGCAACCTCGCGGTCTAGAAGCTAGCACGCTAACCACTATACCGTTTGGTCGGCCCTTGAAACCTCGGAGGGGGGTTTCAACAATGCAAGTAAAAATATTATAACTAAAAACTACTAAAGATAACAATATGCAATTAAATAGAAAATATACATAGATGGAAAGATGACTTTATACATTGCTGAAAGAAAAAAATAGTTTAATTAGAATTGAATTAAAACATAGAAAATAAGAATGTTCAATCTTGAATCAGTAAAGGTCAAAGTTTTACAATTGGTCTGATAAGTTCACCATTTTGAGTTTCTACCCTAACGACACGAACTTTGTTGTCCTTTCCAGAGAAGGAAATTTTACCCAACTTCCATTGAAGTGGAGGGAGGTTCTTATCAAAACCAGATCGCCAGCATCCAGATTCTTTTGGGACACATGTCATTTGGATCTTGATTGTAACTTAGTCAAATATTCTGATGACCTTCGGTTCCCTAGCAGAAAGTGACCTGGTTTTAGCATACTGAAATTGTCTGGAAAGACCATAAAGCGGTCTAGAGTTAAAACCAGTTCTTTAAAAAACTGTTGAAGGACAAACTCGGGAAGGTTTCCCATGATTTGCTCAGAAAAACCTGGCCCAATTCCTGAAACACGGAACACATCTGACAGCATCTCAGGTGGTAAAATACAAAGTTTTTCTCTCGTTGCTGCTTGAAGTTCTGGACCAGCGAGGAGCATTTTCAGATGGTAGTGATTGATGATAAAATCTACTACGTGATCACTTTTCGGAAGTAAAAGAGGATGCTTCTTTTCTTCTGGAACCTTTGCATTTTTCAACCTGCCGCCCACACGAAGAAGTTCAGAATCATTGATGAATGGTTTGTCTCTTGTGCCACAATCTGCAGGATTATCACTCACAAAGTTCCACTGAACCACAAATTCCTTGGTTGCACAGGAACTAGTTCTTGAATTTGTGCCACTCGATTTGCAACGAATAGTTGCCATGGTCTGGGCTCTGAAGTTATCCATGCGAGAGTGATTTTGGTAACGTACCATGCATATTTTCTCTTAATAGGAATGTGTAAAGACGGTAGAGTAGAATGTGATAAGTTCGAGAGCTGAACAAAGTTCCAACCAAGGAAGAGATTGTAGAGGTGACAAACATGTTTTAGATGTTAAAAGAATGACTCGAACAGAATCGAAGGAAATGCAGCGAACGTAGAATTGCATGCACAGTATGCCCTTTCAGAAGCGTAGCAGAAGGCATACACTTCAATTTCAGTATGAGGTTGCAATACGTATCTCGGAAATTCGACTTTTTGGATAAGATGAAGTTCTTCTATAAATAACCTCTACTTTACACTCGTCAGTAAATTCAGGGTTTGTTGGACTTGTTTCCCTTTGTGTTCGATCAATTTCAGAAATTTTGTGTATGTTTCCCCAAGTAACGCCAACATTTCTTCAAGAATGTCCAAAGAATCATCTCTCTCAATTGAAAATGCATCAATTCATCATCTTTACATGAGCATATTAAAGATGTGAAAATCGTGCCCAACTCTCCCTTTAAATTGAAAATGCATCAATTTCAACATCTTTACATGAGCATATTAAAGATGTGAAAATCGTGCCCAACTCTCCCTTTATACCTAAGAAACGGTTCTGTCTTGCTTCCAATTGCGCCTAAGTCAAACTTTGTAGATGTCCATCTGTTTTAGATTTTAACTGAGTAATGGAAGAATTTATGCTCTTCTTCTGATTGAGAAGCGTTTTCAAATCCATAGCTCAGCAAAAAGAAGCAACTCACTCAAATAAAAAAGAAAGAGAACTCCAAATGACAAACTTCACTTGAATATAAACAAAACCATAGAGTAAGAGAGAAGAGAAGAAAAAAAAACTGAGATTGCAAGTACACAGGTTTACCATAAATTAAGGAACACGAACGGATAGTCAACTGATTGCTTAAATTGGCGATCCTCAATTTAAGTTAGAATGATTTCCTTTGAAAGTTTCACATAAAAATAAAACTGCAATTTTCATAATCTCAAAAAAGCAGAAATAATTATATCTGAAGAATGTTTCACAATGTACCATAAAAAAGTGTTTAGAAAGATTATTACATAGCCAAAACTCGTGACGAAACAGAACTAGAATTTTGAACGTTGCACAAAGCACAAGAGGATTCGAAATTTTCACAGCATAGAAACTCCGACCTCGAGGAGACCAACAAATGTTTATACTTAATTAACTCGTTCTGTTTCGTATTTTACTCATGACAAGACAGTAAAGAATTACTTACACGTTTTTGGTACCTTTTATTTGAATAGTCATCTCAGCTTGAAAGGTACTTGGTAGCAGCAAGAATAGTCACATGGCCATATACTGACTGTTATATTGAAGTAGAATATATAAAAGCAATTGCGCATAGCGCCATCTAGTGGACTGTATGATGAAAGTTACTGAACACTGAGATTACTGCAAATCTTAAAAATTGACCATTTCAGTATAACGTAAGTCATATGAGGAACTATTTTGATATGCAAGCATATTCTATCATAGTTTTCATTCACAAATCAACTTAGCTTGATTTCTAACTTTTTTTTTCCCAAAAAAATATTTGTGTAACTTTAGGAGTTACAATTCTATAAAAATCTATTTCTTAATTTAATTTTTATCTAATGGAGTAAGTTTTTTAACTACTACATTTTTAACTATTTGCTTTTTTGAGCTAAGATACTTTTACTTAACTAGTTTATAAAAATTGAGAAAAACTTTCAAAAATTTATGCAATACATAGAATTTCTTGATGAGCACTTAAACCTGTGTGTTCTCTTCCTTTAGGAAAATATGTTGTTACGGCACCACAACGAGGCCGAGTCTCTGCATGCTGTTCAACGGCTGGATTGGGAGTGGAAGATGAAGGAACTTGGAATTTGTGACAGGAAAACGACCCCTGTCATCGACGACATATTCGTCCCCATCGTGCACGTAAATGACGAGTTCAAAACGCTGTCAGCGTGTCAGTGACTTGACATTTTGTTGTCATGCACCTTGTGGCAGTGAGTCTGAATGTCGTTTTCTTGCCAGTGGCTGGACGTGTTATTTGGTGCATTGTAATGAGTTAGTTTTTTTCCTTCTTTGTGTTAGTGACTTCACATGTTTAACGTTTGTCAGAATGATGAGTTGAAGCTGGTGACAGTGATTGGACATGTGGTACAGTGTACTTCAGAATTATGAGTTTGGTGTTTATCTTTTAAGTTGGGACTGAACATGGTTGTTCGACATCTATTGTAACGAAGATTTCGAGCAGTTATTTTTTTTAAATTAAAACCGGGATTGTCATTCGACATGTATTGTAACGAAGATTTCCGGATGTTGTCTTTAAATCTGCGACTGGACATTTTTAGTATGTGTTGTAACCATTAGCTCGAGACCTTGTCCTATTTTAAAGACTGATCGATATGTTTGGGTAGATCTTTGGCAAACTCACTAGTACAGAATGGTAATAAAATCCATAAAACAAGAATTTCACGGAATTCTTTAATTTTAGAAACGGTGAAATGTTTGGAAACTTGGGAGCATTTAGATTTTTCCTTTTCAACACTGGAATTGTTTGCTAGATTGTATTACCGAACAGTTCAGCGTTGTAGTTGTAACCTTGCAGAGCTTTTGTAGATTCCTCTACAAATTGAGTAATATTGTTTCTTTGTGTAGAAGTGTGAACCCGTTATAACTTAGTCATATTTTTCCAGTCAGTTCGTTGTTATTTTACATTGTTTTATACGGTGTGTCTAGTTTACTGGTGAGGCAAATAGTTCTTCTTTGTTGCATTTGTTTTCACAACATTTTTTGTTTAATTTACACTATATATATTGACTGCATATCTTGTGTTATTAATCAATTTAACAAAACATTATTTCTTCAGAAGTTAACTTTTCTGAGTTAAATTATAAAAAGTGTGATTTTTCTACCTAGCATTAAAGTTGTCGCCACCCCATCATCTATCTGGATGTCAAGTGGTGGAAGATTTGTGTTTCTTCTCCTCCGACTTAAGCTGGGCACACTGTACATTTTGTGATTGCCTCCCACTGTACCAAGTAATCAAAGTCACTTCAGCTATGGAACTCATAGTTTCCCAGAGGCCAAATCATGAGTAGATTTCATCCCTTTCACTCATTGTAAGTTCCATGGAGTGTGAGAAGCCAGAAATTCTTATTCAAACGATTTAAAGGGGTTTTCCTTTAGAGAAGTCAGGGGTCTGTTTAAAAGTTAGGGTCCTGTTACTTTTCATCGCAAAATTTCAGAAAAAGGACCACTTACAAAATTCTTTGTCTCAAGAATATAATTTTTAACCCTTGGTTAGGCGCACGACCTTTTGTCTCGCGGTTCGGCGCGTGGGGACAAATGTCCCACCAAATTCAAATTTTAGTGCATACCATTAAATTTGTGACTAAATATCAAAGTAAGTGGATATTTTATTTAAAGTCACAACATTGTTGAACGGAATAAAGTAAAAATTAAAAAATATTTTTTAAACGGCTCGAAAAGAAACGTAAGATGGCTTTTGATCATGGGCTGTCATCTATTGAGAAATTGAGTGTGGGAGACATTTGTCAACTGTGCGACTAACAAAGGGTTAACTAGTGCTGCGTTTAAATTACCCTTAGAACTTCTTGGTAAATTGCTATTTTTGTGTGAGGTTCTGAAGGGACTTCATAAAGCTTTTATTTTGTTAAAATGTTCTTCAGGGGTTCTAACTTGCCAAGAGAAAACTTCATATAGTTTTTAAATTTGCTTGGCCTAAGACCTTAAGAAAAGTCATTAAAAGCTTCTACAAAAGCGCATGAACCTTTACTGAACAGACATTTTACATAATGATTGCTTTGGAAGTTTTGAACAAAATTTTAAGTATTTCCCCCAAAAGGGGAGGCTTTATTTATAAAGTTCTGAGGTGGATCCTTGCACAGAAATGCACCACTTTGGCTTCGAATCGGTTCATATTTAAGTACGTCATTTAGTCTTAGTTTATATATTTAACTGTTTTGTGTGGTAGTTTATACAACAGCTATTGTGAATACTCTTTGTTTGTGGAGTAATTTTACGTTTGTCTATGGCTGTTTTGAAGAATTATTATTTTTTGGAAGTTTGTATTTTTTGACAATGTCTTAACATACTTGTAGTTGTGTTTTTTGTATTTTTGGGTTTTTTATTCCTTGCAACTTTTAACTCATTTTTTAAAAAATAATTGTTTAGTTGGTCGGTTTTTTAGCAATGCATATTATAAGATAAAATATAATGAGTTTTGTTTAAGGGTTTCTCGAAAGAATTTCAAATACCAAAACATGCTTTTGTGAACCCTTTTACTATTACACCTAGGATATTTGAATGAGTTATGTCAATGTGTTACTTTGCAGTCATCAAAGTTATGACTTCAATTGCTAACCTAATACGTTAACAGGAGTATGAAAGTATACCTCAATTTAGACTAATCCATTAGGTAAATTTGTTAGTGCGGTGCTAACTAAATTTGATTGAATATTGTATTATGAAGGAAGTATGGTATTACTACGAATTCAATTCACCTGAAAAGCGTTGTTGAGGTGCAACCTAGTAGAAGTTATCCCAGGGTTTTGCAGGTCCTTCGTTATTATTTTTCCCAACTCATATTTATATTATTTCTTTACAAAGAACTTTCTTTGCAAGTCCCTCCTAACCGGCCTAACTGGAACCGAAATTAAGCTGGTTCAGTGAAAATCTGATAAATGCGGAGGATTGAAGAAAAAAAAAAATCGTTAACATATCATTGACAGTGTTTGCATTTGCCCTAAAATTCCTAATAGTCCTTACATTTTTATTTCTCCCTAAAATTGTGCTTAAATTTTTAGATAATTCCTTAAAAAAAACTTTAAAATCTTAAATTTCCTGATTTTTCTTAAATCTGTGAAAAAAACACCAATATTCCACCATAGGGGAAAATCTTTCCCGAGGTTTCAATTATTAATCATTAAATTTTTTGAAAATTGGCCAGTTTTTTTCCGCTATTGAAACAGGCTTTGAAAAGAATATCTGTTAGGAGCCTATGTCAGCTTCAATAGAATTATCCTTAAAATTTCTACCTAATTTTTTTTTTAAAAAACTCACTGCGTGCCCAGCATTAAGGAATCTTTTAAGAAATCATTGATTTTTTTTTCCTGTTGCCGGCAGGAGATTTGATGACTTGCTGTTTAGCTTTGAAATTTTTAATAAAAAATCTCCAGAAGAAGCCAATGTTTACCATTCCACATAACGTAGAGCCGTTACTAATGCTTTCAACTCGTATGTACGTGACATTGTCATCAGCTGGAATAACAAAAAATGTTTGTGGAATGACTGAATTGAAAAGCACTTCCAATTGTACTATCGAAAAGATATTCTTTTTTTTTAGAAGTTTTTAAGCTATCCTATTTTTTTTTACATCTCGGCCGGTTAGACCAGAGAGATCTGGTTAAGGGGGTTTCTGCTGTACTTTGGATGTACAAAATAATATTGAAACAGATTTTAAGTTTTCATTAATGAAATTCATATCCCCAATAAAACACTTTTAATTTATTGGTATCACACTTTTTAATTTTTGGGTATTTTAAATATAAGTAAATTTTTTTTTATAGAAAAATAAGAAATAATGTATTTGTTGTCCTTAACTGAGAGCACTTCCAACTTCATGTTATGATGTTGCAAGTACTAAAGTAGACTTTCCAAGGCATTGCTTCCATGCATTTGCAAATCGTATGTGATAGGCACGACCGCTCAGGGGACGACTTTTAGAACTGAACCATTCTATGTTGTGCTCATCTTTACCCTAATATATTTTCTGATTTTTGTACCTCATTGAATTTACTATACGAAACTGAATTTTCAATACGAACATTTCATGTTAAAATACGCCAAATTCAAACAAGATGTTTTCTTGTGTTTCATAATTATTATTTTTAAGTGTTGTACAATTGTGACTGTATTGTTATTTTGTTTCAGTTGTAATTGTAAATAAAGTTGTTTTTATACAAAAAAAAAATATATATTCTTGTTTATTGCTAACTGCCCTCTACCAAGTTATTGCTTTTACTGAGAAACTGTTGATTGTGCTGCTTTAAAAAATTGTTTTAGAATTATAAATTTAATTAATTCTCTCCACTGTAATCCAAATAAAAGTACAAAGTGCTATAAACAGTCAAGTTTTTTTTTTTTGGATTAAAATTTTCTTTTTGTAAGCATTTAAGAGTTCTTAACTTAATTGAGTTAATTTGCAAATAATTTCAATTTTTTGCCTTCATTTGAAAGAGTGAAATTTAATGTGAAAAAGAAAGTTCTGATCAGCACTTTTCGAAATTGAATGACATCTCTGCATACAGAAATTAGTTTAGTCGTAATGTCGAAACTTAACTTTTAAAATTGTTAAATTAACTGTTGCTGTTGAATTGGCTATGGGAACTGGCCTCAGTGATCCTTTCATTTAATATATAGCATTTGTAACTGGGAATTTGACCTCAGACAGAGCCTTTCTATAAGTTTCCATTACATTAGAGTTACGTAGAAGCTGCAAATTAATCCACTTAATTCGTTGGGAAGAAACAGTTATTGATACTTGGTTGGAAAGGACTTGTAATTTTTGGTCAAATAAATTTTTTTCTTTGTTTTCAGAAAGCTTTGAAACAAACATTTAGAATGACTTTTTCCACCTGCTGCACATAAGGAAAATTATATTTTTCCTGCTGTACCATTTCCTTTTTACATAATTTTAATTTAACCTTGATTTTATGTGTTAACTATCCCGAAATCCAGTTTTAAAAAAAATAACCCAAGCATACATCAAAATCTATAAAAAAATTTATGCATATCCTTTAAGTAAACTTTAACATAGTAGCAGTAAACATTTAACATAGTAAACTTTAATAAAGTCACAGAACCTGGAAATATGGATATTTTTTAAAATTTTGTAAAAATTTTTAATAAAGTATATTCTATAAAAAAAGTTGCTAAATGCGTAATACAAATATGTCGGTGCGGATAAGTAGCGGTCACTCAGGAACAGCAAATCCAAGTAGTATTTTTATAAATTTCCTGGTATTTTGGCATCATTTTCTTGGAGAATTGTGATAATTGTTAGAAGTTTCATGTCACTGTATAATTTAAACTTTTAATTAGTGCTTTATTTAAAAAAAAAATGGTATTGTATCTCTTTGGCATAAATGTTCTGTTTGATCTACACATCTGGGAAATTTAAAAAAAAGTTAACTGTGATATCAAGAAATTTTTTAGAAATCTATCGGGGGAACTTTTCCCCCCAAATTTTGAGGTCACCCTGTTTAATTTACTACAGTAACTTCTAATGATAACAATAAATGTAGACTCGTTGCAATGCTGATATCACGAGTTTCATAAACTTGTTATTGTTATATCCCAGTCAAATACATAATTCCCACACGAAAGTCAAATGAAAAATTCTGTTGCACAATCCTTCTGTATTAGAAAGGCGATTAAGTATTTTCTGTTATTGCAGAAAAGTAAGCTACCAGTACAGGTAATGCAATATCTGTACACATAAAACATTAACGTACATTTCTAGGAAAAGAAGTCGAGATTCAGGAAAACTATCGAGGAAATGAATCAGGGTTCCCATGGTCATTAAAAATGCTTTAATCTTTTTTAACTTGTTTTCAAAATCTTGCAAGCATTTCAAAATGCTTCGAGCTCTCTAAAAGTCCTTAATTTTTGCTGATGTGCGCCCAACAACATTTATAAAGATTTAACTCTTATTCGCCCGAGACTATCATTTATCCGCGCTGCTCTGGAATTTCCTGGTATATTTGAATTTCACATACGTCAACTTGTATGTCGTTTTGTTTTTTAGCAGACGCATTTCACTAGTACTATGCCCGGAAAGTGCACATTTAATTTGCTATGGCCAAAGTACAGTGCACATGAAAAATATATTGCAACATCATCAAAGTTTGTTCTTAATGCAAATTATGCATAAAAGATTTTGATATTAGCGCTAGTTGCGAAGCAGCTGTAAATTCACACATAAAGACATGCCTGAAAGAAAAAAAATCTCGGTCCTTAAAAGTCCTTGATTTTCATTCTATAATTGCATAGGAAACCCTGGGAATTTAAATTGTTTATCCAAAAAATAAAAAGATCCTTCTTGTTATTCCAAGTATGAAACCTTTGCTGTTGGAACGTACGTGTCTATCAAAAAAACAAGTTCACAGAAACAAGCTACTATCTTAAAAGTAGCGTTTTGAAAACTGAACTGCATATTTAAATGCCTCGACTGCAATTTCATCCAGTGAACTTAACATTCGAAAAGCAAGCTTTAATATTTGGCACATAGAGTATCTCCGAGTTCTGTAGTTGCCACTCGTAGAATCTGCAACTTTCAAGAATTTAAACAATGGTAGCCAAATTGTGAGTAATGAGGAACTTGCACAAGTGAGGAAAATGAATATTTTTTTTGTATTTTCTAGTGTTATCCAACGAATATATTTGAGCAGTGCAATTATTTTTTATCTTTATGCTTTCAATTAATCAAAAATCGAGTTTGAAATTAGTCGTAATCAAAGCAAAAGTCACGTGACCAAAAACGCATAAAAAAACCGTGACGTGGTTACGCAGAGATAAAGTCGCAAAACGAAGGAGAAACCACACTCATTCCTCGTTTAAAACAGGTTTTAGACTGGTTCATTATCTGCGCGTTGACGTTTCACGCAAAAGTGGCTTTTTCTTGCCAAATCGCAAAGTGAACTAAATATTTTTTTAACTATCTATCCGAGCTTAAATTTTTGAGAGAATGGTATTGTTTATCATGATTTTTTCTCTACTTTTATTTAAAAATAAAACCAAAAAACGTGAAAGTTCCTCATTGCTTATTTAGCATGTTAGTTTTAGTTATTAAGAAGTACTCAACAAGCATATCCAATTGATAATACATGTTGCTTATTACGAATTATTCATATGCTTTTGAAAGAAATATCTTTCAGAGACAGTTTTTAATTTCATTCCTAAGTCTAATATTATAGAACCTAACTTAAATTGCTGCTAGACCAAAATCTACAGTCGACATCAGAACTCGACAAATAAATAGCTTGTTTACAAAATGTACAGGAATGCAGCTTTATAGAAAATGGAGATGAATTTGCCATGATACATTAAATTGTGTCAAGAATATGCTTAGGTATACAATTAGCGGGAAACGAGGAAGTTTGGCCAGAATTCGATGGATTTGATTGATTCTTGGGATTTTCTTCCAAATGAGATGCAATTGGTAGAAAGTTATTATCAAACTACTGTATGTACTTGATAATAAGCAGTTTTTTTTCTTGGTACAAGTTAATGCAAGCTACATTTGATAAGGATTTCTTTAATACTCAAATTTTAGTGTCCAACTTTTATATAAAAAAAATTATTACTAAATATATAATTGGATAGTCCTTAATAAACTTTATTACTAAAAGTAAAGGATGGTTCATTAAGGGATTATGCATTTTAAAATTGAATACTAATTAGGGACCTTTGAAAGCAAATGAATGAGAAAAACAAAACTAAAAGAGGAACATCACGAAGTTTATTAAAGAAAATATCATATTTGCATATTAAATGTAAGCGCATAAATATAGATTATTTTTAAATTAAAGATTTTTTCTATCAGTTATGATATGCAAAAATTCGCATTGGCAAGAAATGAACAATAAAATACAAAATATAGTAAAGCCCGATGTTTGTTTTAGAAATTTTTCTTTTGCAAACTTGAGCAGAAAAATATTCACAATACAAATTTTGGTCTATTCCTAGTTGACGTTAAAATATCGCCAAGCCAATTTGGCGCGGTTTTGTAGGCGATTCAGTTCTAAATTTGGCAACCCCATTTTTTTTATTGACGCGCTTTGGCTTCAACCTTCCTAAACCACAAATCATGAAGCTGGTTCGTTTCTCAATTTTTCATATTGGAATTCCGAATTGGCGACATTCTGGCTTTGTCGCCAACTTTTCAAAAGTGTGCCAACCCATAAACGTGAACTAGGAATTTACCCAAATTTGTTCATAAAGTAATTGAAACTTAGTCATGCTAATTACTAATTTCCTTAATTAGAAACAATGTCAATAAATGAGATTTCTAACAATGGTACAGGAATGAAACATTTCTAAAACTATGCGATTCAAGTTATGGAACAATAAAGCTATGATGAGTTAAAAATAAAATAGAGAAAGAAAGTGTTTTTAAGCTTCTTAGAAACTCCATTGAAAGTGTTCACATTCTATGACACGACTACTTCACTATCTTTGGGATATTTCGAAATAATGTTTCAAGTAGAAACATTTCTCATGTACGCCTCAAAAGATCTTCTCTGATACTCTTTTGCTGTCTGAACGACATCATTAGCAGCACAGATTCCTCGACCCACAATGATCACATCAGCGCCACTGTTGACCGCCTCTTCTGGTGACTTGTACTGCTGCCCTAAGGAATCACCAGAACATCCAATTTGGACCCCTGGACAAAAGTGAATGAGACTGCTCTCATCAGAAAGCTTTTTCTGACAGATGAAACCAATCACAAAGTCCAAATGACCCTCTGCCATGTCGCAAACCTTCTTCTGGTAGGAAGTGTCCGTAAGAGTTCCCTTGGAGCTCATCTCAGCTATCAGTATGCATGCCCTCTCTTTGCCAGAAGATTTCAGGGCATCAACAATCCCACCTCCAGGTATGGCGTGGACAGTAACAACATCTGCCCACTGGTGTATCTTGTACATGCCCTGCTCATACTGGTTTTTCACTGTGTTGCCAATGTCTGCAAACTTTCTATCCTCGAAAAGAATAAAATCGTGCTTTTTCGCCAAGACGGACAACTCTTCGACAACCCTTCCTTCAAAGTCAGTCAACATATCAATGTGGGTCTTCAGCATGCAGACATAGGGGCCCAGCCTATCAGCCAAATCCAACAAATCTGAAGACCTTATACAGTCAACAGCCACACAGAGATTCGACTTCTTCCTCGCTATAACCTCAAACAGACGCCTAGCAACGGGTTGGTCACACCGCTTTGCCCTTTCCTCAAAATCCAGTCGCTTTTGTTCGCCTGACTTCTTGACAGGGATGAACTTGTTTTGCTCGATGTATTCCCTGACACTCCTTACTAAACTGTCCTCAACCTTATTGAGAAGGCAGTACTTTTCAAAGATGTCGTTGAGAGTGAAAAGCGCATGGAGTCGTATACCTGCCTTCTCTAAATTTTCCCGACCACCTTGCTCTCGGTTGAGGATTACAATGCAGTCCTCCACGACTAAACCTTCCTTCCTGAGGACTTCTGCAGTCTCGATAACACTCGTCCCACTGGAGACAATATCCTCAATGATGAGGCATTTCTGTCCCTTCTTCTTAATGCCTTCCACCATCCTCTTCGTACCATAGTCTTTGGCCTCCTTTCTTTTAAGGACCATCGGAATTTTGTAGAGGACGGAGTACAGGGATGCGATGGGGAGGGCCGTATAAGGAACGCCGCATACCACCTCTGCGTCAAGTGTCGAATATTTAGAGTGGACCACCTCCGCTATGCTTCGTATGAGGTCGGGGAAGGCGATGATCGCCCTCAGGTCAATGTAGATCGGGGAGAGAACCCCGCTTTTGAGGCGGAACTCCCCGACTTGAAAGACGTCAATTTCTATGAGGCGCTGCAGTAGATCATGTTGATCAGCCATCACGAGATGTTTTCAGATCGGATATTAAAAGAAAGAATGCTGGAAGACGTGAACGGAGATAGAAAAAGGACTTAATTAAAACAAAAGCAGCTGATTAAAATTAGACAAACAACACACGAATTCCTTCGAAAACCACGTGCGTTGTGTTGAGTTGCTATTGTACAGCTCGTACAGGTATTGAATTGAACATTCAAAAAGATTTGAATATGTGACGTCACAGTCACCTACTACTTGATATCACTACAGGTTTGTTATGATTTCTGTTCGAAATTTGTGGCTGTAACTTATGTTTCTTTTTGCATTTATCACGGCTGTAATGTACTGAAAATGTGCCCCGATTAATCGAAAACTTTCCTTTCAAACGATTACCAGTCAAGAAACCAACTTTTTTCATTATATGGATAATGCAAATTTATTAAATATGAAGTCAACATTCTTGAAGAACACAAGCAAACCAAACTGTATTCAGCCCATTTTGAAGAAAACTAGTTTGTTAATTTTATAAAAATTTAGGCAAAAAGACAAAAACTATGGTTTTTTGCAGTTAAACTTTTCTGGAAAATGGATTAAGATAACAAATGAGTATTCATAATTCGAGAACTCTTCCTCCCCAAATGATAATCTCGATACAGAATACAGCTTGGCTGAATTTTATGGAAGCCAATGTTTAATACGCCAAAATTTAAATTCGTCATTGTTGAATAACAAAAAAAAAAAATAAAAAAAAAAAAATAATAATAATAAAAATTTATGCGGATTTTTTTTTTTCTGTTATTTTCATTTGCGGTTTCAGTTAAAGTGTTATAGTCAGGTTGCTCTTGTGTTACGTATGAGAATTAATTTTGAAGTCCATGCTAGTCTGGTGATTACAGTATCGATCTCATGATCAGAGAATTGTGGGTTCGGTCCTTGAAGGCCGCCAAAGATAATGGGGGGCTGGTGCACATTAAAATCTGTCGTGCCTCAATGTCCTCTCGTTGGTGTGGTGGAGTCGGAGAGTGAGATATACACTAGAAGATTTTGCTTTCGTATTCCTCTAGATGATTATATGGCTGTGTTAAGCACTTTATAAAAGTAGCAGAAATAGACAGTTGGAGCATGCAAACCAAATTAAATAATGGAACCTGAAGTACGATTGAGAACTATAACAAGAGTTGTTTTCACAAGAGCTTCCTAAGACCATTCAGACATTAGTGAAAGAGGAAAATTTAGATATTGAAAAAATTGAGGTTTTTATTGTAGTATTAGAAAAAAGAAACAATGAACTTTATGAGCTCTCAGTGCAAAAATCGTCGACTTACTGCTGGAATTTTTAAATTCTGATATGGTTTCGGAGTATATTGTAGCTGAAAAATAAGAAGCTCAATTTATAGAGTTGCAACATCGAATCAAAGAACTTAAAACTAGAAGAAGGCAAGCTTCGCCGATACGTAAGGGCTGCCATCTCGCGGATTTTCCAAGTTGATAGCACAAAACTTTCGCCGAATTGCTCCGATTTCCAGACATGCGCAGAGCTTTATTCTTACCTTGGCGATCGTGCTTTTTAAACTAACAAATAAGAACATCTGATTTATTTCGTCGAATTCGTGGGAGATTTAAATAGCAGAACAAAAAAGGAGGATTCTATTTTTCAAAGTAACAAGTTTTATTTATTCCAGTTTGTTCAAATTGTTCGCTTTTGGTGCACAATAAATTTAGGTAATGTTCTGAAGATAATAATAACATTTTCGTTTGAGAATTTTAACAGAAGGAAATTTTTTGCAGTGTAATAAAACTTGATGGTTTGTGTTCTTAATCGTTTGTTTTTATTTTTTCGTCTCATTCAGCAGGTTAGTTTTGTAACAATCTTATAT
This sequence comes from Linyphia triangularis, assembly GCA_963978545.1. NCBI lineage: Eukaryota > Metazoa > Arthropoda > Arachnida > Araneae > Linyphiidae > Linyphia > Linyphia triangularis. The sequence goes on along the minus strand of OZ021729.1, from coordinate 85,884,611 downwards.
ATAAACATATATTTATTAATATATCAAAAAGTAAACTACGACGTTGCCATGCTTAAGCATAGACTAGGAATTAGGTGCACACAGTCAACTCAAGAGCAGAGCAGGGACGGCTCCCATTTTAAGTGGAGTTGAGTTGTACATCACCTGACATCCCTCTTTTAGATGTGTACATTTCATTTGCACATTACCTAAAATAAACATTACAATTTTACATTTACAATCGGAGAATAATAAAGAATATTGGTTGACATACATACAGTTTTACATCTCATAATCATTCAGGTATCTCGGTTTACGACAAATACGTCCACTTTTAGTTACAGTAACAAGAGAATTATCATTGACATTATTGATAACATTTTGTTGTAGCATATTATTTACATTTTGATGTGGCACATTATTTACATTTTGTACAGGTACATGTTCTACACTACTATGATCAAACAGCTCATTAAAATTACCAGTAGATTTTAGAAGATGTCTTCTATTTCTTTTAAACATTTTACCATATTGATTTTTAACAGTGTAAGCACGAGAGTTTGAATTTTGTGATACCACTTGAGCAAGTTCCCACAATTTAGTTTTAATGTTCTGCATTCTTACAGTATCACCAGGGTTTAATTTACAAAGAGATTTTGCAGAACGATCATGAAACAGTTTTTGATTTTGTTGACGCCTTTCTAACAAACCTTTGACATCACTAAATAATTCTGCATTAAGCAGCTTGTTTGTTACAGGCAGTTTAGTTCTCAATCTCCGACTAAACATTAACTGTGCTGGGGAAAGGTTAAGTCCTGCTATAGGAGTGTTCCTATATTCCATTAACCCAACAAAGTTATTTTTATTTTCTTCCTTTGCTTTTCTAAATATAGCTTTAACTATACCCACCCCCCTTTCAGCTTGTCCATTACTCTGAGGGTAATGGGGACTGGTAAAAACACACTCAAAGTCCCAACTTTTAGCAAATTCTCTAAACAAGTGGCTATTAAATGGTACATTATCAGAAACAACAAAATTTGGAATCCCATATCTTGCAAACATGCCCTTAAGAACATTTATCACTTCATCAGCTGATTTATTATGCAGCTCTGAAACTTCAATCCATTTAGAATAATAGTCCATGAGTACAAGATAATTCAGATTTCCAAATTCCATTATATCCACACCAATCTTTTCAAAGGGTCTATCAGGGACAGTATGAGGTTGCAATGGCTCTTTAACATTGGAACGCTTAAACTTTTCACATATTTCACAATTTGATACAATTGATTCGATTTCAATGTTCATGCCAGGCCAATACATTACCTCCCTGGCTCGACGTTTACAACTTTCAATACCAAAGTGGCCTTCATGGACCAATGTTAACATTTGTCGTCTTAATGTTTTAGGCACAACAATTTTATCATTAAGAAATACTAAACCTTCATTTGTGTGAATATCACCCTGTGATTTGAAATACATTTTCAATTCCCGAGACATGTCTTTGGTTACTTTAGGCCAACCATCTATAGTGAACTTAATTACACTTTGCAAATCCCTATCCAGGCCTGTCTCACATTTGAATTGTGTTATTTTAGCTTTACTCATAGGTAAGTATTTTGTTATGCTATGTACAACATTACTCATTTCAGGGTCATCTTTGACCTGAGTATCAATTTTAAATGCACGAGATAATGTGTCTGCTAAGAACATTTTGTTTCCAGGTACATACTGAATTTCATAATCATACTTTATAAGTTTTAACAACATTCGTTGTAGTCTAGATGAGATTTTTGACATAGGTTTATTTACAATAGATGTAAGTGGCTTGTGATCACTATGTATAATTACATGTCGTCCATATACTAGATTGTGATACTTTTCAAAAGAAAATACAATGGCTAACAACTCTTTTTCTATTTGCGCATAGTTTTTCTCACAATCAGTAAGACTCCTAGACATAAAAGAAACTGGTTGCTCATTTTGTGTAAGACATGTACCCAACCCATCCTTTGAACTGTCACATTGAATGACTATACTTTCAGAACCATTGAAAACTTTTAGTACTGGGGCACTGCAAAGCAATTCTTTAATTTTATCAAACGCTGAAGTATGCTCAAATTCCCACTTAAACTCAACATTTTGTTTTATTAACTCCCTTAAAGGTGCTGTAATTTGAGATAAGTTTGGTATAAATTTAGAAAGAAAATTAACCATTCCTAATAGTCTTCTAACTTCCCCTTTAGAGTTAGGAAGAGGCATATCTACAATTCCTTTAATATGTGAAGGATCAGCCTTTATTCCTTTGTCTGAAATAATCTGTCCCATGTATTTTACCTCTGACATTCTAAATTGAAATTTATCAGCATTGAATTTTACATTGAGAGCTTCAGCTCTTTTCAAAACATTGTTTAACGCTATATCATGAGTCTTATTATCACAACCAGTTATAATCAAATCATCAAAATACACTTCTACTCCTTCAATATCCCCAAACAACCTTTCATTTCGTTTTTGAAAAACTTCTGGTGCTGAAGCAATCCCAAAAGGAAGTCTATTAAATTTGTAGCGTCCATGGGGAGAATTAAATGTACAAATTTCAGAGCTTTCCTCATCTAAAGGCACTTGCCAAAACCCATCCTTGAGGTCAAGTACTGAAAATAGCTTTTTGCCTTCCAGTCTACTGATGATATCTTCAGCAGACGGAATTAAATGGTGCTCTCTTTTCAAAACCTTGTTAAGATCCCTTGGATCAAGACACAAGCGAAGATTACCGTTAGGTTTTTCAACAATAACTAGGCTATGGACCCAGTCTGTTGGCTTATTAACTTTAGAAACAATTTTGTCCCTTTCTAGCCTATCTAATGTTTCCTTCAGGCGAACTTGCAAAGCCTGTGGAACCCTTCTAGGTGGATGAATTACTGGAATAGCAGAAGTTTTCAATTCCAGATGATATTCCTCACCTGGAAATTTACCAAGACCCTGAAATACAGTTTCGTACTCTTTCAAAACATTTTGTTGACTATCAACTTTTAAACTATCCACCCTCTGTATTAAGTTAAGCTTAACACAAGCAGTTAAACCAAGAATTGGAGTTGAGCACTTATCAACTACAAAAAATACAACAGGTGTGTTAACGTTATTTACAATGCATTCAAGAGCAATTTTACCTATAGGCTTGATCTTAAAATTCCCATAAGCTACTAATACAGTGTTAGTTTTAATCACTTTGATATTGTGATCTTTTAACACACTAGTTGGCAACACATTTGTTTCTGCACCCGAATCAAGTTTAAAATTAACAGCAATACGAATATTGTTTATACTTAGGTCAATGGTTTTATACCATGTGGTAGCACTACAATTATTTAAACTTACTTGCCCAACGCTAAGAGATTCAACAAAGAGTTCATTATCATCATCAAGTTCTAGTTCTTGAATATTTTTCTTTTGGCATCCTATGGCAAAATGGTTCTTTAACCTGCATTTATTGCAGACTTTGCCATAAGCAGGGCATTCTCCTCTTCTGTGGCTTCGGCCACACTTTTTACAGTCGTAGGTTGACTCGTTAACAGTTCTTTTAAAGTTCTTTTTGCCTTCAAATCTTCTTACTTCGCTGATTTGATTGGAACTTGTTATTCCTCTCATGGTCTGGAACTGCTCTTTGCTTGCTTCTGCAGCCCGCACGAATTCAGATGCCTTTTGTAGGGACAGCGATGGCTCCCGGAGCATCCTTTCTTGTAAATTGGCATCATTGATGCCCAGTACGATCCTGTCCCGAATCAGACTGTCTTCTTGATCGTCGAATTCGCATGTTCCGGCAAGAGTCTTCAGTTGAGTCAAGTAGTTATCGAAAGCCTGACCCTCCACTTGCTTGACAGAGAAGAATTTAAATCGTTCATAAACAAGATTCTTTCGTGGAATGCAGTGTTCTTCAAACTGCTTCAAAACTTCGTCAAACTTCTCTTCGTCAGCTCCGAGCTTAAATGTGTTATAAACTTCCACACCTTCATCTCCCAACAAGTTCAGAAGAATGGCGATCTTTACCTTGTCGCCCTTGTTGGTCTTTTCTGAAGCGAGCATGAAGTTGTGGAATTTTTGAATCCACTTTTTCCAGTTCTCAGCCACATTGCCGGAGCTAAATCTCATTTCCCCGGGAGGTTTAAACGTTTCCATCATAAAGTTCTCAGGCCTAACTGCAACGTCACGTGGTAATTTAAAAGTTCGTCAAAACGCTTGACACACTTCTGACACCATGTAACAATCTTATATATAAACATATATTTATTAATATATCAAAAAGTAAACTACGACGTTGCCATGCTTAAGCATAGACTAGGAATTAGGTGCACACAGTCAACTCAAGAGCAGAGCAGGGACGGCTCCCATTTTAAGTGGAGTTGAGTTGTACATCACCTGACAAGTTTTTGTGTTAAATATAGTTTTTTATTTTCATGAACTTTTCTTTTTTTCTTACTTTGACATCGCTTAAAAGAATGTTTATCACTTGTTAGTCGTATAAATGCACTCAATTATTATGTATTTATTTTGATTTTTTGAAATTTGACGCCAATCTCAATTACCATTGCGGTTTTTTATTTGATTAATTAATAAAGTTAAATTATTTTTATCAACTGTTAGTAAATTCTTCTAAAATAGTACATGGTGAATGATATTGGTTTTTGTAGTTGCAAGTCATTTTTAAATTCTTGCGCTCAATAACTAAATATTTTTTGGTCTTCTAACTTACTGCTTCGAAGAATGCATGGAAACTTTATCGAAAGCATTTTCTTCTAGAATGTGTTTCAATCATTTTCTAATTAGTAATTTTGTTAATTCTTGATGTTCATATTTCTTACGAAAACTTACTAAAGTTCGCCATTACTGGAATATGCTGTAAAAAACCCAAATCTAATATTGGGATTCGTATTTCATTACAGGATGGAACTTTTGCTATAGATGGTTCAATATAATATTAATATTGTTTTTAAAAAGTATTAAATTATCTTAACTAAAAATATAAATTAACATAAATTTGGATGAATGTGTAAATTTTTCAAGTGAAAGTTTAATGAGCTAGGCAGATTTGTTCTTTTTTTTGGATAAAAGATTTCTGGGAAACCATAAAATTTAATCGCCAAGTGAAACCAAAAAGAGCGATAAGGTTGCCAATGTAGAAACCCTGCAATGACGTCATGTGCTCTCTACTATTTTTACATTATCTCTATGGAAGCTTGCCATCTTTAATCCGAAGGGTTATTATAGTATCTTTGATCGAATGTATTCCACCATAATAGATTGTGGAAGTGCGCAAAAAAGCACCTGCGCGATGGACTATGGTTTTCTAAGAATCCTCTCTGTACAGCCATTTTCTCTTTTTTCCTAGGCACTCTGATCTGTGTGTGCTGGCGCAACCAGCGTATTTACATTTTAATGCTCAACTAAAGTTATGACCCAGACGTGATCTGGAGTGCTTTGCTTTCTGCCCTGTGTCGGCTGCTACAGCCGAAGTCATGCCGACAGCCTGTTGTTCTTGGAGGTCGCAAGTTTAGCAGATTAGAAACCAAGCTATGACCCCACGCAAGCAGAGACTTGGGACTTGAATCTATTCAACTCGTTTGGTGAGTGAAAATTCTTAACTTGGGATAGTTTTTTTCTTAAGAACTGCTGCTACTTTTAATTTTGAAATAACTATAAATGTGTAAGCGCTGGTTCTCTTCTCGCTGTTGTTTACTGTTAGCTTGCCATATTGTCGATATCGGTTCTTTAAAACGCAGATTAAGAGTTTGGGGGCAGTTAAGAGTACAAGATGACACCGGAAGGTGGAAATCCCGGTAGGGATCCGCCGACTAAACGGTCTAGTGGTTAGCGTGCTGGCTTCTAGACCGCGAGGTTGCGGGTTCCGAGTCCCGTGTAAGGCATGGGTGTTTGTAAATGTATGTTGGCTTGTCTAATGACGAATGTTTCGGTGCATTGTAGCCCTCGTGTTGCTGACGGCGCCAGATAATCTGAATACAACCTACCCGGTAGGGATCCAGTCACAGCTGACGTCAGGTCGCAAATGCAGGAGGTAGTAAGGGTTGACTTCCACCCCTTTCCCCCACACTCTTTTGCCGAAACAAACCCTAAAGTGTGGTTGGGTAATTGGAATCGCGGTATTATATTTCTAGTATTTCGGCAGTTGATACTAAATATCATGTCGTCATAGCGGCTTCAAACGCAGATATCTTGTGTGGCCGACTTGATTAGTTGGTTGGTTGTTTTCAGACTATCTGGCGCCGTCAGCAACACGAGGGCTATAATGCGCCGAAACATTCGTCATTAGACAAGCCAACATACATTTACAAACACCCATGTCTAACACGGGACTCGGAACCCCGCAACCTCGCGGTCTAGAAGCTAGCACGCTAACCACTATACCGTTTGGTCGGCCCGACTTGATTAGATTCACTCCAGTAAAAGATATCATGTACGCAACATTGAATAGATGACTGTCGCAACTTTTGCTTGAGATGCGGAATTTAGCCTCAAGCAGGATTAGAGGCGATATTTTACGCTCTTTGTGGTTGCAGCGCTTTCCAGTTTCTATGCAGCAAATACTATCTCTACGTGCCGAAACTGGTTGGCAAAAGTCGCCGAAAAGTGAATGAGGTGTCGGATTGCACTCTGGCTGTCGCTTCTGTTGTAGGTAAACAAGACGGATTTGATCTTAACCCTTTGCACTCCAGGCCTTTTTCGCGCGGAGGAATCAGCAACTCGAGACATTTTAGATTCGGCTGGTGTTTATGGATTTGCTTCATAGAAACTAAACACAGTCATTGGCCTTGCATCGAATTTCCGCATCACACCTTAATGGTCCTCTGGTGGTTTGGCATCCAATCGTGTGGAGCCTGAGAGGCGCCACTGGAGTGCAAAGGGTCAAGTCATTTAGGGATGAGATAGCCAAGCTTAAAGATGACGTTAGGCTGTTATCGATTAGACCGTAGACCTCGAGGGCGATCTGGAAGCCTCTGTAGGGAAAGGTTGTATCTGGTATTGCTCAGGTGTCGACACCGCGAAATTGGTGTTTTGTGTAGGTATCATAAGCACTTCGGAGCTAAAGCTCGAGATTGCTTTGGGCCCTGCCAATTTTCTGAAAACTTCTGAGCACGTCTGTTTCTGATGCGGCGTCACACGCCAATTCAATTTCTAGCTGCTTATTTATTAGTGACCAAAAAAAAAAAAAAAACTAGTTACTGGTTCCTTGTTGACTGGCTCCACTTGTAGTTGCCTCCCCGCAAAGCAAATTTCAGGATTAGAGCCAACGGAACTAATTTTGAATGCAGTAAGCGGATATTCTAATCAAATCTATCCGACCAAACGATATAGTGGTTAGCGTGCTAGCTTCTAGACAGCGAGGTTGCGGGTTCCGAGTCCCGTGTAAGGCATGGGTGTTTGTAAATGTATGTTGGCTTGTCAAATGACAAATGTTTCGGATCATTATAGCTCTTGTGTTGGTGACGGCGCCAGATAATCTGAAAACAACCAAACCAATCTAATCAATTCTGTGGCGCGAAAACCTTGGATCTCGATTTTAGGTTGCTTAGCCATTTCGATGGAAGTTTTTGGTAGCAGATGTTTCACACCCAATTTTGGGCGCAAACTTTTTGGAACAGTTTGGCTTGTCAAATTTCAGAGTTGGTATTACATACAGATTTCTCGATTGGAAAGTTTGAACTCCTTAAAGTTGGTTAATGGATATCCTAATAGCTTACTTTAACTATGCTTGCCCTTGGGGGCAATTTATGAGTTGTTACTGTATTGGAAGTGGGATATTGAGTTATTCCTTGTTTTGAGCGTTTCGAACACTTACTGACCAACTTAACATTGCTTAATCAACATCGGAATATTTTACTTTTTATATGCTTGCTTTCATTGAAATTTTTGTATCGTACATGTATAAGCGGTTGTGACTATACAAAGTGAGATACTTGAAGAGTCCTCGTTTGGAACTGTTGACCCATTTTCAGTCCTTTTAAAGTTTGTATGTCGAGATCGGAATAGCTTATTACTTTCAATTACCTATATGTAGATATAGGTCAGGAAAGTATAGCATTCGGTTAAAAAAAAAAATGTTTTCTTCTTTTTTTTTTATTTCTCAACGTTTTGGAGCATCCTTATTTCCAAACAGTCGTCGAGAAAAAATGTCGTGTCTGTGGTCAGCATAACTCCCGAACAAATTGAAATAGGAAGTTTAAATCTGGTGAGCGGATTAGTGGTTGACCATTTAGGTTTTCACCCAACTAGCTTATGTGCATAAGGTAGCTTGCTATCGAAGGAATCATATTTTTCAATGATTGCTAAAAAACGGCTCTAACGCTTTTGATCCAAATCGCTGTGCCTCTTAAGGTGATCTAAACATTTCCATCTCCAAAATTCCTGTAAAAACGCTTTAATGTCATAAAAAAGTTGAAAAACAACTGCCTTCAACACAGCATACCTCATCGACGATCTTTTTTTCTCCTCTCCTCAGTTTCACTTATAAGAAAGGATAATACAGGAATTATCGAAAAATATATCGCCATAATCACAATTTTGGTGGAGAGTTTTTCTTCTCCAAAAAAAAAAAAAGACCCACATAAGAATTATCGCAAAAAATATTACCAAACTGGCTATTTTTTCTAAATGAATGATGAAAATACAAAAACGGTAAATGACACAAATCCCCATCAGTATTATAGCGTAACAAAAAGTTGTGCGATGTTCCACACCCCTAGCTTTTACTTTCAAGTACCCATATGTTTGCATTTCTTCGCGTTTTGGGATATCCTGATTTCAAAAAAGTGGTCTAGAAAAAATGTATGTCCGTGGTCTACATAACTTCCGAACAAATTGACCAACGATGTTTAAATTTAATTTGCGGGTTGGTGGTGGCCATGGACCTACCATTAAGGTTTCCGTCAAAATCGCGCATGCGCATAAGGTTGAAATCATGAAAAAATAACGTTTTTCAGCAATAGTTAAAAACTGTTCGAAAGATTTTGATTAAAATTTATATGTTAGTGCCTTTTAATGTGTTCTTATCGTCCCCACCTTCGAAATTCTAGTAAAAATTGCAAAAAAGCGTAAAAAGTTGAAAAACGAGTGCCTTTAACACAGAGCTCTTTGCCCTTGAGCATCACCCATCAACGATTAATTTTTTTCTGTTTCATGCACAAGAAAGGACAATGTAATGTATATGAAATAACATCGCCAAACTAGCCATCAGGCGTTTTTTTTTTTTTTTTTTTTTTTGCCCATATAAAAATTATCGCCAAAAATATCGCCAAAGTGGCCATTTTCATTTAAATGAGTGAAAATATGAAAACGGTAAATAACACCATAAATTTTAATGCAATGATCGATATTATAGGGTAATTGAAAGTTGTGCGATGTTCCACACCCTTAGTATTTCTATCTTTGCCCATTGACATTTGTACCAAATATTAAAGTTGTGACCGTATTGAAAGTGGTACATTTGAATATCCTTAGTTCGGGACGTTTGATGCTTTTCGACCCTTTATAGTTGGTTGATCAAGTTCGAAATAGTTTACTTTTTCTATGTTTGTGTTTGTTGACATTTGTTTCAAATGTCATGGTAGTTGATTAACCCATTACGACGGTTGTTAAGAAAACTTGCCATCAATCGAGATTTTAGTTCTTCCTTTTCTAATAGATTGCGATTGTGGTTCCATTTAGTGTTTTTTTTTAAAAAAATCATACAATTAATTTTCCAAGAAAATCTGAAAAAAATTCAAAATATTCCTTAAATGATATAAATAAACAAGGTAAAAATTAAAAACAAGGATTGTTTATCCATTACAAAGTTGTCTTTAATGAGTTGATAAAGATCGAAATAATTTACTTTTCCTGTTTGTTCTTGCTGACTCACCAATTTTCAGAGTTATAAGGGAAAATTTGTAGCCCCCACTGTCACTCATTAATGCCAGTTACTTTAATGAGTCAGTCAGTGAGGGATTTGACTTTTATACATAGAGATAATATTCAGCTTTATTTTTGCTTAAAATCATATTTACTAAAGAAATGAAATATAAATGAGAATTTTAAAATCGATTTTTAGAGTTTATTTTAACAATGCATGTGATCATTTATATATATATATAAAGCTGAGTGTCTGTACGTCTGAAACCTTAAACAAATTCACAATTTTGCATCTAGAGGTACGAAATTTGGTACAAAACAATTTTTTTAATTCAATTAAAAATTGCTTTTATTAAAATTTAATGTCATGAAAAAATATTCTTAGAATGGCAACGATATTTTTGATTGCGTTTGAATAATAACAAAAGTTATTTCGATATGACCCCCTGATTTTTGGGATTATTTTTATGTGTTAGAATCATCTGTCCGATAAGAGGTTCGAATGTTATTGCAATATTTCCATACATTTACTCACAATCTATACCGTAAACAAGATCTGCGCGAGTGCGGTTTTAAAGCGTAATACACGAAGTATTTGGATACTAAATGTTAACATAAGTCATAACAGATAATCGTAGATTCATCGAATGCTGTTGAAATTCACCGAACACTTTGAAATCGTTTCGACGTTTGTTGATTTTTCTGTATTCCTTCCTTTGATTGTTTTTATTCTGTGTGTCAAATTCCATTTTTATTAATAATAAAGTATTTATAGTACACTCACTTCCAAACGTTTAAGCACGGAGCCGTAAAATACTAATAAAATTGGCAAGTACCGCTTTGGTTGACACGAAATGCGGCAAGTAAGTAGCTCTATGTTTAGTCATGAAACAAAACAAAGAATTACAAACAGAGATAAAAATATATATATATTGAATTTTCATAAATCATAAGATGTATTTGCATCATTGACAAAATGTTTAAAATTCAAAACAAAAAGCAAATAGGGTAAGTGAGCACTCATTATCTGCATACATAATGTACAGCGTGTGATCGAGCTCGTTACCAGGTGATCAACCATCGCAGAGTTCAGTAATCGCCATTCCTCCTCCTGTAGGGCAGTTTTTAAATCTCGGAGAGTGACCGGAGGTGGGAAACGTCTACATGCAGCACGGCATTCCTAATATTTTCGATTGGTCCGGCTACTCCATACGCGCAATCTCCAGAAAGTCGTCAGCTGTTCTTATGGGCATTATCGTCCATTAAAATGAAAGAAGGACCAAGTGCTACAGAGTACAGTTTCAGAATGGGGTCTAAGACTTCATCTGCAACCATCGCAGAACCTCGTCAGAAGATGTGCAGGTAGGTGCGATATCCCAATGAAATCCCTGCCCAGATCATGGCCGACCAAACGGCATAGTGGTTAGCGTGCTGGCTTTTCTAGACCACGAGGTTCCGAGTCCCATGTTAGGCATGGGTGTTTGGTAAATGTATGTTGGCTTGTCTAATGACGAAATGTTTCGGAGCATTATAGCCCTCGTGTTGCTGACGGCGCCAGATAATCTGAAAACAACCAACCCTGCCCAGATCATGATGCTTTCACCACGGAATGCGTGATGTCCTGGGGCCAATTGCGTGTGCCTTGCCTTGTTCCCTCCAGACCCCCACTCGCTTATCATCGGGTTGTAGGGCAAGTATGGACTCATCTGTGACCATAACGTTGTCCCAATCATATACAGTCCAATTCACATGCTGGTGACATCACTTTAATTGTGCCCCTTTGGATTCGACGGATAAAGGAACACAAACTCGTGGTACCCGGTCGTACAGGCTATTCATGTGTAGCCTTCGACGAACAGTAGTGGCAAATATCGTCTTGCCAATAGCCGCTTCAACCATACATGTCACACGTGTGGTAGGTGATCTTCGATTTCGTCTGACTACATCAGCAGTATATAGATCTTCCGCAGGGGTCAACTGTCTTCCACGGGGGACAACTGTTTGGCTGGTTTGGCTGGCTGGATTGTTTCCATAATCGTGAAATGATGAAAATGATGATGAAATCATGATGATGAAAAGAGCAACATTTGTGATAGACTGTCCTGATTTAATGCGTCAGACAGCCCACCAGCCCTCAGAATCTTCCATTCGTCTTCTGGAAGCCCTAGAAATCACGTCTAGCTTGAAAACAAATAGTACGAATGTTCTAAACACCTTTTGCTGACCAAACGGTATAGTGGTTAGCGTGCTAGCTTCTAGACCGCGAGGTTGCGGGTTCCGAGTCCCGTGTAAGGCATGGGTGTTTGTAAATGTATGTTGGCTTGTCTAATGACGAATGTTTCGGCGCATTATAGCCCTCACGTTGCTGACGGCGCCAGATAATCTGAAAACAACCAACCAATCTAAACGCCTTTCATCAGCACTTTCATGCAATTCCTGTAACCCTTCACAATGCCGGCTTCTTATACGACTGCCTGTTTTGCATATTTCTCGACGCGAACCTGCAATTGGCTGTTATCTAAAATATTTACATACTTCCTTCTACCTTTGCAGCAAATTTCAGCTTCTTCAATTTAGATTGGCTACGGAAATTAACATTTTCCTTTCTGTGCTTAACTTTTGGAAGTGAGTGTACTTTTTCACACTAGTGCAGGAGAGTAACTATCTCGCACTCCTCGCAGTAAAGTGCTATTTTCGCCCCGATTTCTGAATAAAAATGATCAAATAAAATTTAACTCTTTTGCACTTTGTTATCAAAAATAATTTCTATCATTGTTGTTTTTGAAATAGTTAGAAAAAAAACAAAAAAAAAACAAACAGGGATTATTCTAAACTTTTGAACATAAGTGGATGTATGCTTTGAACAATTGGAGATAACGTGTAAAGAATGCTTTTTTGTTGTTAATGGGACTTTAAAGTGTCTGAGAGAGAGTATCACATACATGTGATTCTTCCGCGAATTAGCGGAAATCCGCGAATTTTTTTACGTGAATTAGCGGAAATCCGCGAATTCATCATCGGCTGAAAATCCCGTTATCCGCTAAAATTTTGGAATTAGATTAGATAAGTTTTAAAAAATATTCAGAAATCGTTTTGAAAAGTCAGCCTTTTCCTTCATTCCCTAAAATGTTTTATTTATTTCAACTGACTGTCAAGGCCATTCGATCGACTTCCTTTTTTCATAAAAAGAATGCCTAGTGCGCTCGTTTCCCACTGTCCTTTTTCCACTGTAGTTCATGACTTGTTTTAGTCTGAACCAACTTGGTTAAAGAATAGTTAAACCGGTTTTCGATGCTGTTGCCTTTGTCACGTGGTCTTCATACATGTGATTCATCCGCGAATTGGCGGAAATCCGCGAATTGCATCAAAATTATCCATCATCCACTGAAAAACTTGTGTCAATTCGGAAAATAGATGTATTCAATTTTTTTCGGAAATCGTATTGAAAAGTCGGCTTTCGTCCTTCATTCCCTTAAAATGTTTCTAATAAAAATCCTATTCAAATTCAAAGTCTCAAACTAAATTAAAAAATGTATAAAATTTGGCAATTTATCGCCGTGTTTTTTTTTTTTTTTTTGCGAAAAAGGTATTCTCACAAATTTCATTAAAAAAAAAATTCCAGTGGATTGAATCTTAAATGCCAGATAATCGGACTTTTTCTGTATTTAACTATTATTACAGGGTGTCCAGTAGTTGGGAAATATACTTGAATTTTTTGCATCTCGGGAAAATCTTGGATTATGATTGAAATTCGTATTAATGTTGGAATTTTCGGTTGAATTCAGAAATTTTTACTCCTCTTCAGTTTCGGAAAAAGTCTTCTTATATCGGCGTTTTTCCACAATTTTCCCATTGATTTCGCGGATCAAAACATGGTTCTATTCGAAGATTTTTGACCGAAATTTCGAACATGCCGGAGATCGATGGAATTTCCTGACAAACACGAAATCTGCACGTTTAATTTCTGCTAAACCACCGATGGAATGAATACTTTTCCTCAGAATTTTTCTTTAATATCATAGCTTCTATCTGCATTATTTACGTTGATATGCGATGGACATTTTGCTGAACGTTACGGTGATGAAATGGCCGTTTTCCCGTGATTATGGCGGACGCTATCGCTGTGAATTACGTTGTTGCATGATGATAAATTTTGTCTGAAATTCGGAATTTCCGCTCTTTTCTTATTAAAATTTCGATTATTCTTGAGATCGATACAAATCTATCTACATTACAATCTTATTGAGCTTGCTAGCAAATCTGACAGCCATGGATCTTATGTGCGTTCAGACTTCCTCAAACCTCCGATGTAATGGCCAATTTTTCTACAGATTACCTATCTCTATCGCCATTATTTACGTTGGTGTATGGTACTTAGTTTCGCTGAGCGTTCGGCTGACTTAAGGTCGGTATTTACATAAATTTACGCTGCTAACGGCGGGCAATATCGTCGAAATTTACGTTGTTGTGGTGTTAATTTTTTCCGATTGTTGCTTTAATGTAATTACTTGGATTTTCGCCGATACGGTGGCCGCTATCGACGATATTTACTTTGGAGTAATGGTAATTTTCAACTAAGCCGTTTTAATAGTAGATATTGCGAAATTTGCTGCCCTCTTTAGGTGTCACTCGCCTAGGTTTCCGGTGATGTGATAGCCGCTATACCCGTGATTAGTGTTTGTGTGAAGATCAGTTTTGCCTTTTGATTTGAATATATACAGAATTACTAAGATTTTAATTTAATTTTGTGCAAAAAATTCGACCCAATTGTCCAATTTTACTGTATATTCTTATTTATAATTGCAATTTTAACTGCTATAATATATAAAATAAGGTATTTTATCATATATAAAAAAAAAAAAAAATTATATTTTATCTAGAGCCATTAATAATAGTTAAAAAGTTAAAGCATTTTTTTTATATAATTGTTTAAAATTGGCTTTTTCAACTGTGGAAATTTGAAATTTTTTGCTTGGGTACTGTATTGTGGTCTTGTAGAATCTCCCTCCCTTAGTACTTATCAACAGAAATGTTAGTGACAAGCAATTGTTTTCAAAGAAAAAGCTAGTGCCAAAGGAAACTGAAAGAAAGAACTGCAAAAGCTGCCAAATTACAGAGAAATGTTTGCCTGAAAAAAAAAAATCCTATGTCTCAAACTATCCTACCACATTCGAATCTTACACTCAAAATGAAGCTGTTTGTTCCAATGCGGTTGATGCTTAGCACAAACTATTAAAGTGTACACCTAGTAACATTACCTGTGTATTTTGTCTGCTTAGATTTAGACCTTCATATTTATGACTTGGTAAACTATATAGTACCTTTTTTTTTTCTCAGTCTCAAGTATGAGCCTTTAAAATATCCTCTCTTCCTATTTTCAATATAACAACACAATTCTTTTCTGATAAGCCATTTCTTATTTTCATACAATTTTTCTAATTTCTAAAATTAGTTCAGCACACTACTAAGTAGGGTATATTTTTATACTTGAAAATATGGTGATAATTGGTCGCAAGAGGGGTCCTTGAACGTTTTTTGATGATGCTTGAATTTTTATTCGAAATTTTGCTGGACACCCTGTATTATAATTTCTGAATGTGTACAAAAACATTTAAGTCAAGTTAAATTTTTCAGTTATGATTAATACATGAACACAGTTGTCTTTATTTAATTATTGTGTGTGTGTCAATCACAATGAGACGTGGTTGTTGTAGAGTTAATAATTGAAATCAATCTTATATCCAAAATTTAACTAAAATTTGTATTGAATTTTGTGCGCTAATATATGTTTTTGTGTATTATGCTGTAAAATGACTAATAATATTTCAGCTAATTTTTTGCTTGACTAATCACATGTATGGTATCATTTTTAAATCCTTTACATTAACTTCGATTTTGTGTGTTTGTCTGAGCATGTCGATGACGGATAAATCTGCGGAAGCCTAATTAACCCCCTTTCCGTCAACCCATCGGGCTGAAACTTGACATAGAATGGACGTCGAAGACAATGCTTTATATGTATCAAATTTTGGGATGTCAATTTCACTAAAAGGTTGCTTTTACGGAATACTAATAAACCAATTGGGCGTTTTCCAATCGTGCCTAAAAAAGTATTTAACCGTCCTTTGAGGAAACTCTTTCCTGTTCCCAAATTTTTTTAAATAAATTTGTTTTAATCTGGATAAATAAAAGATATTTGAATATGAGTGAATAAATTCACTTTCATTTTTATTAAATAAATTTTGAAACGTAAGTTTGCCGCACATTTTGCTGATAGAAATGTTTTTGATATTTAAAATTAGACGCAAACACCAAGCGCACGTTGTTTACAGAATCGGTGCTGTTTTAGCGAGTATAGTATAAACATTGGCAATGCGTATGAAGAATTTATAATAAAAACTTTGTTTTTATGGGTTATATTATTTATTTTTAAAAATGAATATCCTTCCCTTCATTTAGCCGACCAAACGGTATAGTGGTTAGCGTGCTAGCTTCTAGACCGTGAGGTTGTGGGTTCCGAGTCCCGTGTTAGGCATGGGTGTTTGTAAATGTATGTTGGCTTGTCTAATGACGAATGTTTCGGCGCATTATAGCCCTCGTGTTGCTGACGGCGCCAGATAATCTGAAAACAACCAACCAACCTTCCCTTCATTTTATTATGACCATTCGTGTAATTCATTAAACTCATAAAAAATGTAACAAGATGACATGCAAAACGAGAATACTTTTTATTAACATACAATTTACTGATCAAAGGCCTTTTTTCCCAATCATAAATATAGAAATCACAGTGCTTATCATAAGTGTAAGCTATCTTCAAAAATAAGTTCAAATTCATTTTTTTTTTTAACTTTGAGGCACATATTCATTTCACTTTTTATATTCGAATCACTACAAAAAACACTCATTTCAAAAGTAAACGGTCTTTTGAGAGTTAAAAAGCTCTATTATTGAAGTTTTTGGAAAATAAAAACTACTTTTTTATTTTTTTTGAAAAGCAATTGACACGATACTTGAATGATGTGGCAGTTCATACTTGTGATTTCGTGATGGTACATTACATTATAGAACGGCAATCATGTGACAGTTCCGGTGCCCTCTTGTGAATGATCAGTTACATACTTCCAAAAAATTGTTGAAAAGATTACTTAGTATTAATTTCACAACGTTGGCCCCTTCTTGGACAGTCTTCTTTCTATACCTGAGGACAATATTACTTAAGCCTTGAGTATAAGCTGTAGGTAGGATACGTAAAGATATAGTTCGAACAAATTACAACTTTTGTAGTAATAGTGGTAACCTGGCCACATATTTTTGGAATATTTACTTTTCTAACCACTGGTACTATACGAGTTTTAAAGGGGGTCCAGGGTCCAAATATTTTTAAAATGGTAAATTTTTTATTTTTTTGCTTAAAAAAATATGTTCAATTATAGACTGAGAGGCGACTGCAATTTTTGGACCCCATCAAACATCATTCTGAATATTTTATAGAAATTGGAGAAAAGTGAGTAGATTATTAAATCACTGGTCTGCCGTGGCAAAAATGGACGAAACTGGTCGAAAATCGACTTTGAATGTGTTGAACTAAATCCAATTGCCAAATGCGCCATAACTTGCCAAATAATGAGCATTTTTTTTTTTTTTTATTTGGTAACCCTCACTCTTTAATTTTCAATTAAGAAGGTTGCAGACGATTCGGATGTGTGGCTATGGCTTACTTGCATCTTTCACAAATGAGCCAAATTGGCAATAAACATTTAGTCACTGATGACGTAACTGATGTGCCAATTTGGCTTAACTTTTAAAAGATACAAGTTTTCCGAGCCAGAGATCAGAAATCGTTTGTGCTTTTTCTCATTGAAAATCAAAACGCAGTGGGTTGCCAGACGAAAAAGTATGTTCTCTTTTTGGCAAGTTATGACATATTTGGCCATCGGATTTCGGTTCAACTCATTCCAAGTCGATTTTTGATCAGTTTCGGCCATTTTTGCCACGGCAGACCAGTGGATTCGTAATCTACTCACTTTTCTCTGATTTCTATAAAAAAAATCAAGAATGATGTTCGATGGGGTCCAAAAATTGCAGTCGCCTCTCGGACTATTACGATCATTTTGATACCTCTACCCCTTCCCGTTGGCTTGAAGTTGTCAAATTAATATCTGACAGCTGACGCTGACTTAGTTTCTGCATGAACTTAAAACAGCTTTTTCTCACTGATGATTTTTTTTCCCTTCAGCATTTTATTTTTTACATAATTGGAAATAACACCATTTGTAATTAAGTAACATACATCAAATTTCTCATGCATATTGTATTAACTCTTTAGAAGATATTTACCAAAAAAAATTTTAAAATTTTGTTTTTTACTCCAGATATGATTTTTTTAAAAATTATGAAAGAAAAAAAAAATATGAGCTTTTATAGTTAAATTTTTTATTTTAATATCGGCTATAAATATCAAAAATGTGTGTTTGGTAAATTTTCTTGTTTGTATATTAAATTATACGCATAATTTTTTAATTTATTGAGATTTTTTTTTTAAGTCATATCAAAATATTTAATGCGTTGTTTTATAGTAATTATAAAATTTTAATAAAAATAATATTTTTTTAATTGATTTTATAGACCCGTACACTGTTCTATAATTACATAAAAAAAGAAAAATTGTGTTGATCTAACAAATATTAAAGATATTAAAATTTTGGACCCCGGGCCCCCTTAACGAATCGTTGACACATCCTTCCAATCAGCCAATCAGGGCCTTGTAAAACCGGTTCACACCCCGTTGTAGCGTGTTCACTGAGCTTAAGTAAGCCTGTCCCAATGTATATTTGATAGAAGTGTGACGTCACAGGATTGATACTCTAGTGTAATATATGAACACAGTGACTTTCCAAAACTGTCTCAATCAGAATGTATGTCAAAATATTGCTTCAGGATGTAAGAAATATTTACCAGGTTTCAAAAAATGATTGCATGTAGTTTCAAATCAGTTTCAAAAATCAATTAGAAAATAGAATGAAAAACATACAATTTTAACTCAAGAGATGGCACAAAATAAATCGTTAAGCAAATATTCATTATTATTTAACTATACAATTATATTTGAACACAATCTAAGAACTCGTAAAATGTTCAAAAGTTAGTAAGTAATATTTCATCAGATATTACGAAGAGAAAAGGTAAAGGAATTACGATTACAAAATACGTACTAATGATTGGTTTTGATGAGGGAAATTTGTGGGTAATATTATGATTAAAATATTTCTATTTAATTTAGCCACATAGATTAGAAAGTCCAACACTGGTTGGCCAAATCGTGGGTCAAGCATATTTTTCACTACACTCTGAACTAATTCAGGGAAGGAGCATGAAAATCCCTTCATTTCAAAGCATTTATCTTAATTATTTGAAAAAAAAAATTAAGAAGGAGTTTGAATAGGATGGATTATCATCCATAATAACGTACGTAAAATGAAGTAGGAACAAGTTATTGATGAAAATTTGCATTATCTTTTTTAAGGTACATGTCATAAACGGATAAATAATTAACTGAAGGGTCCCATGCAAAAAATGTTAAGTAGTATTAAACTCCAATAATATGGTGATATTCACCATTCAATAAATTTCTAAAAGAAGTTTGAGAGGTTATAAACTTAGATTCTTCAATTAAGCTTTAAAGAAATTTTTTTTCTAATTGTAAAATGCCTTTAGGTCTCAAATTTTTTTCTGCAGAAATTCAGCGTAATTTTCATGATTCTTTTAATAAGCATGTGACCAAGAATGCTAAGAGGAAACAAATCACAAGATTAAGCAGCTCCTTAATGTTATTTGTGGCCCCTTATTCGACAGGTAGACAAGCATTCTTCATACTTAACATCAATAGAATAGAGTTTAGGCCTCTTTTGCATGGCTCCCTTCCCATTTCAAGACATCGAAAAGACATTTGAAAGAATTTCTATCAAAATATGTAACGGGATGCAAGAAACTTACTAAGTATCACATTAAAAATATTCCACATTGGTGACGTCAACCATTTCTAGTCTATCACATGAGAAAAACGTCGGAAATCCACTTAACTGTTTCTACTTAGAATATTTTCACAACTCTTATTTAACGTAACAAATTTTTACGTGATATGATTAAGATATGACAAAACATCTGATGCCTACCCAGTGGCGTACTGATTGGCGGAGCAAAAATCCCCCTCCCCTACCAACCCTGTCTACGAACCTGGTTGGATGGGAATGTAGCTCTTCTAGCTCGAGTAGCTCTTCTTTGCACGTTATTACTAATTAAGGTCTACTATTAACGGTTCTGTTGTAAACAATCCAGGATATCTTTAACAGTCCTCTGCAATATGTATTTTCCCGTCCATCCAAAGATTTGGCAACGGCTTCATTTTCCCAGTGTTGAGCAGTCTCTGCAGTTGTTTATCTATTTAGATGATTTTATTTATTTATTATTTATTATAATGGTTGCAATGATAGAGAAGACATAATCTGGTTCGAATTGCTGATAAGTCCGAGAGGCGACTGCAATTTTTGGACCCGATTGAACATCATTCTTATTTGTTTTTTATAGAAATCAGAGAAAAGTGAGTAGATTAGGAATCCACTGGTCTGCCGTGGCAAAAATGGCCGAAACTGAACAATAATCGACTTGGAACGAGTTGAACTATAATCCGATTGCCAAATGTGTCATAACTTGCCAAAAATAGAACAAACTTATTCGTCTGGCAACCCACTTCATTTTGATTTTCAATGAGAAAAAGCGTAAACGATTTCTGATCTCTGGCTCGGAAAACTTGTATCTTTTAAAAGTAAGCCAAATTGGCGACATCAGTTACGTCATCCGTGACGTAATGTTTATTACCAACTTGGCTCCCTTTTAATAGATGCAAGTAGACCGTCGCCAGATATCTGAATCGTCCGCAACCTTCTTAATTGAAAATTAAAGAGTGAGGGTTACCAAATAAAAAAAAAATGCTCATTATTTGGCAAGTTATGACGCATTTGGCAATTGGATTTAGTTCAACTTACTAAAAGTCGATTTTTGACCAATTTCAGCCATTTTTTCCACGGCAGACCAGTGGATTCGTAATCTACTCACTTTTCTCTAATTTCTATAAAAAATTCAGAATGATGTTCGATGGGGTCCAAAAATTGCAGTCGCCTCTCAGTCTATGACTGATGCATTCCTAAGCAAATTATTTTCATTAGTTAAAAATAAAGATACGATATAAATGGTAAATTACATACGTAATAAACGGATTTAATAGCTTAGCAGTAGGGTATTTAGATAACATTTAAGTTTTAAATACCTAAATAGGTGAAGCCTTTTAACGATGATATGCACCCCAAATTAAGTGTATCGGTACGCCACTGTACCCTAACTATTCTGTCACCTATCTCATATTACAGCAAGAACTACATACATAATTTACTAAATCTAAACAATTTCAGTAGTTCTCTGACTAATATTAGCTCTACTGCATGTAAAATAAACTTTACAAGTCGAAAAGTAATCTTTGATGTTTTGATTCACTGGTATAGTGGAATAATATGTATATCCTTCAATAATCAATGCATTTGATTGTTTAATTAATTGCTAATACATGAGGTTTTTCGATGCTTTTTTTTTTTTTTTTTATCGATAGAACAGTGATTGGATCGATTATTTAAAAAAGAAAAACATTCTCGATTTTGAATTAATGAACTTGAATCAAAACGAAAGTTTCGAAATCAATGATTTGTTGATTTTAGAAGAGTCAATTTTTTTTTAATGACACAAACGAAAAAAAAACAAAAAAAAAAACAGAACTTAAAATGAAAGTTACTATGGTTCACATTTTTATTTGGAAGAATCTAATAAGTTGAAAAAAAAAGAAAAAAAAAAGAATTTAATATCTGATTTTATAAATATATGGTCTCTTAAAAACTTATTCAATGAATAAAATTCTTTTATTCTTTCGCGGTTAAGTCAGTGCCATAGAATATGAACAATATTAGACTGATAAAGACTGATGGTAACTTTTATGGGTTTTCCAAACTATAGACCTCGTCACAATAAGCCCTAATGCATCGAATAAGTAGAACATGAAAGGCACTGTTGATTTCCTATTTTGGTATTGTCTGAAAGTGGATTGAACTTCTCTGACGTTGATACACATCAGCCTGAAATTTAATCGAAATGTATAAAAATAGGCAGGGATTAAGAATATTTTGGTCTGCCGGACGATATTTAGATAGAAGTGTCCGGCACTCTAGTCTACATTAGTTGAAATGCAAACAAAGTCTAAATATTTAATTCCTCGCCAAAGTATGGCAACCCTTGTTCCTTACTTCGTGCATGAAACTATATCCTAAAAATATTTCTTAGATAATTGGGTATTAATTAAATAACTGTCGGCAACATTGTTGCTTTGACAAAGGAATAAGTTGTTCTTAAAATTCAAAGTAGGGGGCGAATTGTCATTTAAAAAACAATTGGGTACTCTTCCGTTTTCCGGGCGCAAGCGATAAATTGCCAAATAATGTAGAGTTTCGCCAAATTTCTTCTTGCAACCACAAGGGGAAAGTTCGTTTGGGTCCAAGTGCTCTATTCTTTGAATTCATTTCCAAAACAATGTACGTTTTCCTTCCATTCGCTTCGCTTGGAGACGCCTCGCGTTTGGTTGGCGACATTTGAGCCCGGATAACGGAAGAGTACCAACAATTGTTCTCGCAGGAGTCATTGTCTATCGATAATTTGGAGAGAAATATAAGATTTTGCTTTCGGTTTCTATTTAAACTCTTCAGACAGTTCTACTAGCAAAGGAAAAATTACGTAACAGACCAAGATAGCCTTAATCCGTGACTATTTTCTAAATTCCATAGAAATTTTAGAATGATGTTCGATGACGTCAAAATATGCAGACATAGAAGAGGAGTTGAGTGGCTCACAGCCGCTGCAGACTATCCGACGATTTCGACTGGAAACATGCCTTCTTGAGGAACTTCTTGATGAGACCCTTCGCTCTGGAGAGCGACGAGTGGCGCCATCTGGATGCGGAGGAGGAAGATGCGATGGTGGTGGCCCGGATGTGCGTCAGAATGGCCACTAGAAGTTCGTCCACCTGGTGGTTAATGGCGGCGGATGTCTCGATAAAAGGGCTGTTCTGATCTTTAGCTGCAGTCTGACCATCTGAGAAAAAAAGATATTGAGTGATTTCATTAAAACTGCTTTCAAGAAGAAGATTTATAGAGTGGAGCTTACACACATTTTTCTTGACCAGGAGGTTCAATGGAATTGCATCTCTAACGAGGTATTTTGCTACTCATTTCGGACCAGAATTAAATTTGACATCAAGTTAAGAATTATTGGGTCCATACATGTACAATTTTTCCTGCACGGTTTTTGATGAAATAATTCAAAGCCCTTCCATAGGAGCCCCGAACAATTCTCAAGAACCTTCCAGTATATTGTCCGGTTAACTAACTATACTAAGGAAGTGGACCAATGTTTTACTATTCTTTTATTTATTTTTTTTTAATTTTTATTTTGCCACTTATTATGTAGTTTATAATTTTTCCATTAGTAACGGTCCCACTCAGTTTAGCATTTAATGCCACAGTGTTAGTTCACTTTTCTCCAAATTGATTAATTTTAAATACAAGGTGAGACCGAAAAGTAAAGGTGACCGATGTCATAAAAATCACTGTATTATATATTTGCAGACATCACTGTCCCTCAAAGTAGTTCTGGCCGTCTACAATACACTTTCTGACAACGTTCGTACAAGTTCCTGAAACTTCTGAAAAAGTCCTCCTTTGAGACTGTCTTAAGCTCCTTGGTAACAGCAGCTTGAATGTCTGAGATGTTTGAAAATCGGTTTCCTTTCAGTGCCAATTTCAGTTGTGGAAAGAGGAAAAAATCTGCTGACGCTGGATCAAGGAAATAAGGAGAGTGTAATACTATATACAGTATTACACCCTTTAAACCGATTTTCGAGCATCTCAGGCCGACCAAACGGTACAGTGGTTAGCGTGCTAGCTTCTAGACAGCGAGGTTGCGGGTTCGAGTCTCGTGTTAGGCATGGGTGTTTGTAAATGTATGTTGGCTTGTCTAATTACGAATGTTTCGGAGCATTATAGCCCTCGCGTTGCTGACGGCGCCAGATAATCTGAAAACAACCAACAACCATTCGAGCATCTCAGACATTCTAGCTGCTGTTACCAAGGTACTTAAGACGGTCTCAAAGGAGGACTTTTTCAGAAGTTTCAAGAACTTGTACGAACGCTGTCAGAAGTGCATTCTAGATGCCGGAATTACTTTGAAGGACAGTGATGTATTTATCTGCAAATATATAATACAGTGATTATTATGACGCCAGTCACCTTACTTTTCGGTCTCGCCTTGTATTTCTCTGCTAGCGTTTCTATGAGATGCTTCCAAATGCTACAATTACACTCCTTTCGTACTTAACCACGTTTTATAGATCGAGTTTGAATCGCTCAAACCCCTGCTAAAAAAAGAAACTGTTTAAAACAGCTTTGCAACAGGTGAGAATATATATATGTCGCACAGGGAGATGCTGAAAACGGAGATTTAATCAAATCCCTAAGGTAGGTGTGATCAATTCACAGAAGATGTTAAAATTGCAACTCTGTTGGGTGATTTCCCTAAAGAAAGTAGCCGACCAAACGGTATAGTGGTTAGCGTGCTGACTTCTAGACCGCGAGGTTTCGGGTTCGAGTCCCGTGTTAGGCATGGATGTTTGTAAATGTATGTTGGCTTGTCTAATGCCGAATGTTTCGGCGCATTATAGCCCTCGTGTTGCTGACGGCGCCAGAAAATCTGAAAACAACCAACCAACCAACCCAGCATAATATTATTTCCATCTTATGAGCCTCTTTTTACCTTAGGTGTACATCAACCAAAACTGTGGAATAGTTGTAACATCTCTGTAAATTTCTTCAAAGAAACGTCTTTAATTTTTTCTGCTGATCATTTCAGGTTTTTTGCAGCATTTTCCCATAGATCTTTGCCGACCAAACGGTGTAGTGGTTAGCTTGCTAGCTTCTAGACCGCGAGGTGGCGGGTTCAGAGTCCCGTGTTGGGCATGGGTGTTTGTAAATGTATGTTGGCTTGTCTAATGACGAATGTTTCGGCGCATTATAGCCCTCGTGTTGCTGACGGAGCCAGAAAATCTGAATACAACCAACCCATAGATATTTAAAACCTTTATTGCCGTCTGAAATCACTAAAGAAAGTCAATGTTAAAATCACTAAAAGGCAAGAAACTTCAATCTTAGCATTCACGAAATCATTCAGCTATACATGAGAAAGGAGCGTTTACAGTTCGGCGGTAACAGTTAGAGTTATCGACAGCACACTGATGCATTTACTCACGCGCGCTAATAAATAAAGATACTGTAAGTTGATTGATTTGTACCCTCAACGACTTACTTTTATGCACAATAAGGCCGGGATATAAAACTTAACGCGGATTCCGAACCCCAACGAACATCCATGTCAAACCCAGGATTCGAAACCGACACCTTTGGTATGTGAGGTCAGAAAGCTAACCACACAGTCATCAGGTGAGCAAAGATACTGTAAGAAAAATAAAATTTTATCGATTTTTGTACGAACATTTAATTCCTGAAAAGATAGTTTGGGGTTGATTTTTTTTAAAAGCAAATTAAACAGTTTTTTTTTACAGCTGTGAAAGTGTTACCACTTCGATTGGCTTAAAATAAAGGAAACTTTTCAAAATGTAATTTTGACAGTTCATGTTCTGATTGATGCTAATTAACACGTTGTGCGCCGTGTCAGCCATCGGTGGCTGACAGTACGTTGTTGTTTTCCCCACACCTATAATTTGACATAGTGTCTTCCTTAGTACTTTTTAAAGTACAGGAAGTCTTAGTTTTTGAAGTACTATTGATAATTCAATAGATAAAAATATTATTAAATATACTATGTCCAAAATGCCCTTATGAAAAATTGCCTACCTAAGAATTTTAAGTCCGAGGTTTTGGCAACGTTGCGTAAACGTGTGGAATGAATGTCTGTAAGCATTTCATTCTAAGCGTAAATATATTCTACTGCGATAAGAAACAATGGCCCTAATATATTTACTCAACTGCATCGAGTAAATTTCAATCTGTTATCAGCAATGCGCTGGTATTGCGGTATAGCAATGCGAAGCGCACTACTGCGTGTGGCCAGAAGGTGATTTCCTTATAGACTGAGAGGCAACTGCAATTTTTGGACCCCATCGAACATCATTCTGATTTTTTTTAGAGAAAAGTGAGTAGATTACGAATCCACTGGTTTGCCGTGGCAAAAATGGCCGAAACTGATCAAAAATCGACTTTTAATAAGTTGAACTAAATCCAATTGCCAAATGAGCCATAACTTGCCAAATAATGAGCATTTTTTTTTATTTGGTAACCTTCACTCTTTAATTATCAATTAAGAAGGTTGCAGACGATTCAGATATCTGGCGACGGTCTACTTGCATCTATTAAAAGGGAGCCAAGTTGGCAATAAACATTACGTCACGGATGACGTAACTGATGTCGCCAATTTGGCTTACTTTTGAAAGATACAAATTTCCCGAGCCAGAGATCAAAAATCGTTTGCGCTTTTTCTCATTGAAAATCAAAATGCAGGGTAGCCAGATGAAAAAAGTTTGTTCTCTTTTTGGCAAGTTATGACATATTTGGCAATCGGATTTTAGTTCAACTCATTTCAAGTCAATTTTTGATCAGTTTCGGCCATTTTTGCCAAAGGCAGACCAGTGGATTCGTAATCAACTCACTTTTCTCCAATCTCTATAAAAAAATCAGAATGATGTTCGATGAGGTCCAAAAATTGCAATCGCCTCTCGGACTGTTAAGAATTCCCGTGGTGCTGAACTTGTTTAAAAGAAACGTCACTAAAGTTCCACTGGACATTTCGGAACATATTACCAATAGTTTTCTAACACCTCCCCTCTACTACTCCGTTAAAATTGGTTAGGTATCTTGCGTTTGTTCCTCTTGTGTTAGAGACTGTTCCCGCTGAATTATACCATCGACCGTACTATACTCATCGAACGTAATAAGCGCATCAAAACGAATGAATATCAATCGAAATATAACTCAACGTGTCAAAAGGGCAAGTGGGAATGATCAGCTGAAAAGAAGTTTCAAAACTTATTTGCTGCCGGCCAAGCGGCCGCGTTTGATTTCATTAGGAGAACGTAGCACAAGACCAACGAAATTGGGATTGATGGGAAGAAATCCATAGACAATTAGTTGGTTGGTTGTATTCAGATTATCTGGCGCCGTCAGCAACACGAGGGCTATAATGCGCCGAAACTTTCGTCATTAGACAAGCCAACATACATTTACAAACACCCATGCCTAATACGGGACTCGAACCCGCAACCTCGCTGTCTAGAAGCCAGCACTCTAACCACTACACCGTTTGGTCGGCCCATAGACAATTAGTATTCGGAAGGCTAGAGATTTTTCAAAGGTTTCATATGTTTGGGTTGGTTGTATTCAGATTATCTGGTGCCGTCAGCAACACAAGGGCTATAATGCGCCGAGAAACATTCGTCATTAGACAAGCCAACATACATTTACAAACACCCATGCATAACACGGGACTCGGAAACCCACAACCTCGCGGTCTAGAAGCTAGCACGCTAACCACTATACCGTTTGGTCGGCTTCATATGTTTGGGATATTTTACACTTGGAATAAGTTTCTTTCTAAATATTAAAACTATATGAGAAAAAGGCTTTTCAAGTGCTGATCTAGTAAACAGGAGTTTTATTAAGAATAAACTTAAGAGAATCTTCCCAATAATTCGAATTTAGTTAATTGTGTATAAAGTACCCAAACCCCCCAAAAAAACTAAACGCTTCTTACTTTATTTCAACCATTCGGTTTCAAAGCTTTTTCTGGCCGGCCATTTTACTTGACGGATGTTTTTTTTTTTTTTTTTACAACAGTTCGTTGTTTTCCTACAAGGGTTTATAAACTTTTAAAGAGTATCCATAAAATGATACATTAAGGATCCACGATTCAATTGCCGAAGGTAATAGGATCTCCCGACGGATAAGCATTGTTAAAAGATCATTTACCGAGATTCCCCCCCCCCCCCTTCTCTTTATGTGTGCTGCCACCCTTGTCCCGGAAATGTCCAAAAAAGAAACGAAAAAGAGTTGCCATAACGACCGTTAATGAAACGTGTTTATTTTTGAATGTCACCACGGAAGGATGAAATCGATTTGGTTTTTTTTTGTCTGGAGATCTTTTCTGCGTGAAATGGAAGTCAGAAATACCTGACTAATGAGGAGTTAGCATGCGAGTGAGGCAGAACAGTTGCTTTCGACTCGCACTGATTCCTTAACGTGCAATCACTTCACTCAATGATAATCAAAGACTTCAACTCGGAAAGTAATTTTGAAATGATTAATAGACTGCAATTTTTGGACCCCATCGAACATCATCCTGCATTTTTTTATAGAAATTGGAGAAGAGTGAGTAGATTACGAATCCACTGGTCTGCCGTGGCAAAAATGGCCGAAACTGATCAATAATCGACTTTTAATAAGTAGAACTAAATCCAATTGCCAAATGCGCCATAACTTGCCAAATAGTGAGCATTTTTTTTTTATTTGGTAACCCTCACTCCTTAATTTTCAGTTAAGAAGGTTGCAGACGATTCGGATGTGTGGCTATGGCCTACTTGCATCTTTTGCAAATGAGCCAAATTGGCAATAAACATTACGTCACGGATGACGTAACTGATGTCGCAATTTGGGTTACTTTTAAAAGATACAAGTTTTCCGAGCCAGAGAACAGAAATCGTTTGAGCTTTTTCTCATTGAAAATCAAAAGTGGGTTGCCAGACGAAAAAGATTGTTCTCTTTTTGGCAAGTTACGGCATATTTGGCAATCGGATTTTAGTTCAACTCATTCCAAGTCGATTTTTGATCAGTTTCGGCCATTTTTGCCACGGCAGACCAGTGGATTCGTATTCTATTCACTTTTCCAATTTCTAAAGAAAATTCAGATTGATGTTCGATGGGATCCAAAAATTTCAGTTGCCTCTCTGACTATAAGGATTGCGATTGCATCCACTCATTTTAGGTTGATCGCACAGTTGAACAAAGTAGTTCTTACACAATATGGGGAAATCAAGTTGAATTGTTGCAACAACTGTCTCTAACTAAAGAATCGTACAAGTCCAATCATATTTTGAAACTTCCAACAAAAATTTGGAATTAAATATTGAAGTATTACTGAAAGAGTTGTCGGTTAACAAACATCTTTGTTTATTTCACCGTGATTTATTTTGTATCGCATTAAAAAGAAATGTCTTTTAACCCTTTGCCCTCGAGCGGCACCTCTCAGGCACCACATGATTGGATGCCGCAACACGAGAAGACTACTAGGTGTGATGCGGAAATTCGGTGCAAGGCCAATGACTGTGTTTAGTTTTTATGAAGTGAATGCTTAACTTCAAACCGAACCAAAAATGCCGCGAAATGTCTCGAGTTGCTGGTCCCTCCGCGCGAAAAAGGGCTCGAGTGCAATGGGTTAAGCGTTACGACATTCGCCGAAAAAACAAATTAATATGAGAAACTAACGGAAAATCTTAAAAACCTAGCAGAGTTTTTAAATTTATTAATTGATACATTTGGAAAATAAGTAATTCTTCGGGAAATAGGACAAATTCATTGACATTTGTCAAACTTGCCAAGAGAAATCGTGATAATACATAATCAAATTACCGTAAGTTTATAACTGCTTACTAAATGTCATTCAAATAATAGCAGTCCGAGAGGCGACAGCAAGTTTAGGTACCCCATCAAACATCATTCCGAATTTTTTTTATACAATGTGGAGAAAAGTTAGTAGATTACAAAATCCACTGGTCTGCCGTGGCAAAAATGGCCGAAACTGGTCAAAAATAGACTTTGAATGAGTCGAACTAAATCCGATCTCCAAATATGCCATTACTTGCCAAATAATGAGTATTTGTCTTTTTATTTGGTGACCCATCGCTGTTTAATTTTCAATTGAGAAGGTTTCAGGCGATTCAGATATCCTTACTTGCAATTTTTAGAAAAAAGAGCCAAGTTGGAAATATATATTACGTCCCTGATGACGTAACAGATGTAGCCAATAGAGCTTACTTTAAAAAGATGCAACTTTTCCCGAGACAGAGATTAGAAATCGTCTGCGCTCTTTCTAAAGACATTTTTTTTGTTCGGTTTCGGCCCTTTTTATCACTGCAGACCATTGAACCCCACTCACCGTCCGTGGTGACGGCCCTCACCCTCACGAGGTCCGACTTGTTCCCGACGAGCAACACGGCGCTCCTCCTGTTCTTGACGCTCGCGAGCAGCTCGCAAGCACGAGAGAAACTCCGGCGACTGGTGACCGAGTACACCACCACAAGAGCGTCCGCCCAGGGAATCGTTGCGCTGCTCGAAGCGTCCCCCTTCTCTTCTCCCTGCAAAATAACCACAAATAATCTCTTAACACTCATCGATATAGATAAACAACTGGATAAGACTGCTTAACGCTGGGAAAATGAAGCCGTTGCCAGATCGTTGGGTGGAAGAAAAATGTACGGATTGATGAGGATTGACAGTAAAATCTTGGGTTGTTCACAACAGAACTGTCAATAGTAGACCTTAATTAGTAACAGACTGAGAGAGGCGACTGCAATTTTTGGACCCCGTCGAACATCATTCTGAATTTTTTTTATAGAAATTGGAGAAAAGTGAGTAGATTACGAATCCACTGGTCTGCCGTGACAAAAGTGGCCGAAACTGATCAAAAATCGACTTGGAATGAGTTGAACAAAAATCCGATTGCAAAATATGTAATAACTTGCCAAAAAGAGAACAAACTTTTTGTCTGGCTATACACTGCATTTTGATTTTCAATGAGAAAAAGCGCAAACGATTTCTGATCTCTGGCTCGGAAAACTTGTGTCTTTTGTAAGTAAGCCAAATTGGCGACATCAGTTACGTCATCAGTGACGTAATGTTTATTGCAATTTAGCTCACTTGTGAAAGATGGCCACACATCCGAATCGTCTGCAACCTTCTTAATTGAAAATTAGAGTGAGGATTACCAAATAATATTAAAAAAAAAAAAAAAAAAAAAAAAATGCTCCTTATTTGGCAAGTTATGGCGCATTTGGCAATTGGATTTAGTTCACCTTATTAAAAGTCGACTTTTTGACCAGTTTCGGCCATTTTTGTCACGGCAGACCAGTGGATTCGTAATCTACTCACTTTTCTCCAATTTTTATAAAAATTCAGAATGATGTTCGATGGTGTCCAAAAATTGCAGTCGCCTCTCAGTCTATAATAATGTGCAAAAAAATATCTACTCTAGCATTTTGCAAGGTTTCTAGCATTCCCACCCAACTATAAAAAGTGATTTGTGATTGGTTGATTGTCCACCCATCATCATCAACAACCGAAGCGTTTTTTTAATTTGCATTGTCATCGGAGCAGTCCATCCAGTTGTTTATCTATATCGATGTCTCTACTATGGGCAAGATACAAGACAATGTGCAGGAGGGCTCATAAGTTCACTTTCAAAAAGCTCTAAATTAACTAATTAGAACGATCTGAAATTGTGCCTGAATTGGTGTGTCCGTCACGTGATCGTATGTACACATTTTCTCTATATGATTGTAAATGGTGACGTATTTCTTTTAAAGTTCTATTTTATTTAGTTTGTTAACAGAGATAATACCAGGTGGCAGCATCCAAGCCAATCGAAAAAAAATTTCGAGGCGTTTCCGTCACGTGATCGTTTGACTGGATTTTTCGAGAAAGTTCCCGCGCGCTCTTATAAATAAAAACCGCGGCGTGAAATCCTGAATCAGTCGAGTGTTTGATGCTGCTTTGAAAGGATCGGAACTTTTGTTTACTTTTGTTGTGCCTGCATTGTTGCTATATCCGAAGCTGGTATGCATCGAAGCTTGGGCAGGAACTGGAAAGTGAGTTTACTCTTGTTCGGAAAAGTTTTGTAAGCCTTTGAAAGAATAGTAAATTATAGTCTTTATTTGATAAAAACTGCGTCATTATTTCAACTGTGAAAATTTCATAACAATGCACTCGAAGAAGAGAGAAACGGTATGGTAACTAAGGTTGTGGAACATCGCACAACTTTCAATTACACTATAATACTGACGTGAATTTGTGTTATTTACCGTTTGTACATTTCCATCATTCATACAGAAGTAATGGCCAGTTTGGCGATATTTTTTGGGATAATTCTTGTATTTGTTTAAAAAAAAAAAAAAAAATCCCAAAATGGTGATTTTGGCGATGTTCGTTTCGATAATCCTTATATATTATCCTTTATTATAAGCGAAACTGAGGGGAGAAGAAAAAACGACCGTTGATGAGGTATGCTTAAGTAAAGAGAACTGTGTTGAAAACATTCGTTCTTCAACTTTTTACGCCATTAAAACATTTTTAAGGGAATTTCGGAGGTGGGGATGTTTAGAACACCTTAAGAGGCATTACCACAGCAATTTTGATCAAAATCGTTCGAGCCGTTTTTTAGCAATCGTTGAAAAACAAGATGTTTTCAATGGCAGCTACCTTTTGCGCATGCTCGACTTAGACGAAAGCCTTAATGGTAGGTCCCATGGCCACCACTAACCCTCATACTAAATTTGAATATCGTAGGTCAATTTGTACGGGAGTTATTCTGACCACAGACACAGACATTTCTTCTAGATCACTTTTTGAAATCAGGATGTTCCAAAACGTGGAGAAAGACCGAATTTTCCACCGAATACTATACTTTCATTACTCTATGTATATATATGGGTAAAAAGCTGTAAAAAAGAAACTGCAGTCAGAATGACTAAAAATTTGACTTCAACATACACGAAAAAGGATGACAGTGGTATGACATAAGAAAAAAATAAAAAAAATTGTTCGAAATAGCTTTTTTTCTTACGCCATAACATTTCTCTTTCTTTGAGTATATACAAGTCAAATTTCAGGTCATTCTGTTCAATGGTTACTATTTTTTTTTTTTTTTTTTGAATTTTAATCATAAACACCCTGTACTTAAAAATATCTTTTTTTTATAATTTCTTTAAAAATAATTTTATTCAGAAATCCTTTTCTAGTTCTGTCTGATACTTTTTTTAAATGGTCTCCTAATCCAACTAGTAGCAATCCAAAACTAGAAGATCTAGTTGAAGAGAGTGTGGAACTTTCGCCTTCTTCCTTAGAATCGATTTCCTTTAATTTCACTCTGTGCGAGATTAATTATTCTTCTTTTCGGGGAAATGGGAACCTATTCCATTGGGATCCGAATTACACAGGTTCGAAAAAGAAAAAAAAAAGGAAAAAGGGGGGAAAAAAAGGGAATTTTTTTTCCGACTGCATGAGATGCTTTTGCTAGCTATTATGTTTTCCAGACTACTGAATCCAAAAATGGTCACGCCGACCAAACGGTATAGTGGTTAGCGAGCTAGTTTCTACACCGCGAGGTTGCGGGTTCCGAGTCCCGTGTTAGGCATGGGAGTTTGTAAAAGTATGTTGGCTTGTCTAAAGACGAATGTTTCGGCGCATTATAGCCCTCGTGTTGCTGACGGCGCCAGATTATCTGAAAACAACCAACCAAAAATGGTCACCATTTCCCTCCATCATGTACAGATTTTACGCTAAAATAAAGGGTGATTGCATGACCCCCCTCCTCACGATTTCATAACACTGAACTAAATAATAGTTCTTATAATTCCTTATGCTTATGAACCTTTTCTTTTTCTCTTTAGTTTTTCTTCCGCTTTCTATTTCTTGTGCCCGCTTAAGCATCAACAATAGTCAGCTAGTATATTGACGTTCCCATCTTCCTCGGTAGCGTCTCTGAAAATGATGTTAGGGGTGACACTAGGTTTTTATTTTTTAGTCTTTACCCCAGCGATTCGGCATAATCTTAATTCTCTAACACCAAGTCATTGAAATTACAAAATGAGTTACAAAAAATGAGTTTTTTCAAGAAAACCTGACTTGATGCACTTTTTTAAGAATTTTTTCCGGCTTTAGTGAGTAGAAATCTATGAGAAACAGTAAAAAAATAATCCTATGCAGTTTTTTGGTTGCAGACCTGTATTATTCATCGATGTAGATAAACTACTGGATAGATTGCTGCGATGTCAATGCAAGGGGAAAATCGCGCCGGTGGTTGACGACGTTGGTGGGATGATTAACAAATCACAGATCACTTTTGTTTTGGATGAGAATGCGAAAAACCTTGTAAAGTAATTTTTTTTTTTTTTGCACACTCTACTACTAATTAAGGTCTACTATTGACATTTCTACTGTGTACAACCCAAAATTTTATTTTCGATTCTCGGCAATTTTTTTTTTTTTTTGTCCACCCAGCAATCTGGCAACAGTTTCATTTTCCCAGCACTAAGCAGTCTATCCAGTTGTTTATCTATATCCATGGTGTTATTAACTAGTAATCAGCCGCTTTTAAAGGGAACTCGATATCTAGCACAAGCTCTAGGATGCGTTTCCTTGGTATCAAACAAAATAAAGGCCTTCTATAGCAGTAGCCGACCAAACGGTATAGTGGTTAGCGTGCTAGTTTCTAGACCGCGAGGTTGCGGGTTCCGAGTCCCGTGTTAGGCATGGGTGTTTGTAAATGTATGTTGGCTTGTCTAATGACGAATGTTTCGGCGCATTATAGGCCTCGTGTTGCTGACGGCGCCAGATAATCTGAATACAACCAACCAAATCTATAGCAGTCCTTAAAAAAACTTTGTCATCCACAATTTTACTGTGGTTCATTAAAACATTTAAGAACAAATTTAAAAAAATTCTCGTAAAACTTTCTC
This sequence comes from Linyphia triangularis, assembly GCA_963978545.1. NCBI lineage: Eukaryota > Metazoa > Arthropoda > Arachnida > Araneae > Linyphiidae > Linyphia > Linyphia triangularis. The sequence continues at coordinate 85,849,846 of OZ021729.1, read as the reverse complement.
AATATTGTTATGAAACTTTCACAGAAGAAATGAAGACGCAGTTTTTACCAAATAAAAAGTATAAATTTAATTCCTTTTTCGAAGGCTTACAAGACTTTTCCGAACGACAGTAAACTCACTAACCAGCCTCAGCACAAGTTTCGGTGCATATAATCATCGAATACTGCGATAATTCAGGCACCACGAAAGTAAACAAAGCTCTCAGCTTCTTACAAAGCAACATCAGAAGATACATTGATCCATGATTTCACGCAGAGGCTGTTTTTATACCAGAACTTTCTTGCAAAATCCAGTTTAGAGGAAGTCCGAGTAAAGATCATTCCCTATACTAGCTACGTTACAATCTTCTAGCCAAGTGCATTTAGAAACTACTTTCTTATAACCACCTTGACATTTGGTACGAAAGAGATCACTTAATGAAATAACACAAATTGGTTTCATTTAATGTCTATCTATTACAAATGAAAATTAAAATAGAAGTAGACAAAACCAGGTAATTCCACTGCATATATTGACATTTGAAATATCTCTGGGACAATACTTAAGAACGAGATGGTTTCCCCTCTTAACTTCTCAGTGGAACAGCATAGACACATGAAATTCGCATCAAAAGACATCTTTATGTAACATAACGATAAGTAAAACAACACAGTCGCAAAATGAAATGCAAAGTGTACCTGAGGGCTTATGTAAAAGAATGGAATACCATTAGTCGGCTCCATTACAGGTGCATCCATATTAAAAATCACACAACTCAAAGACTTTTAGTACGAGATATGATCTTTTCTGACATCACTGTTTACTACTTTGCACTGCATTCTCATACATAACATGAGGATTTTGATGAGTCATAGTGGAACTGTTAGAAGAATTCCATTTCATCTTTAGAACGGTTTTGAAGAGATGGTAAGTTCCTAATATACCGAATTTTTCCACAACACATCTCATGGAAGCGTCCCATGCATGCTTGTTGAAATGTGGGTTAGAGAAGGGCTTACGTATAGAAGCGATGTTTTAAATAGTTTTTCTAAAGCAACAGTGATATAAAATATGCCATAAATATCAATAAACATGAGTTAAAAATCAATATGTCACCATTATAGACTTGCCTAGATATAGGTAACGTAATTACAGTAAAAAAGTCGAATTTAATTATTTTTTTGTGTTACTGGGAAACTCAAAACTGTAATCCAAGAACCAAAGGCCTCTAAGATATTGCACCCAAAGGCCTTTTAACATCGGTTTTTACTGAAAGGAATGTATTCAGTCTCATGAGTAATATTGAACGTCAGATAATCTGCAGAAAAGTGGGAACATGCGGTAAATACCATTTCAAGATAATGATTTGATGAGAAAAGAGTTTTGGTCCTAGTTTGGTTGAATTGCTTTATAAAGCTTCCCAATCACCCTGCTGACGGTATAGTGGTTAGCGTGCTAGCTTCTAGACCGCGAGGTTGTAAATGTATGTTGGCTTGTCTAATGACGAATGTTTCGGCGCATTATAGCCCTCGTGTTGCTGACGGCGCCAGATAATCTGAAACCAACCAACCAACTTCCCAAAAAATAATTAAATTTTACTTCTTTTACTGTAATTACGTTACCTATATCTAGGCAAGTCTATAATTGGTGAAATATTGATTTTTAACTCATGTTTATTGATATTTAGGGCGTATTTTATATCACTGTTGCTTTAGAAAAACTATTTAAAAATACGAGCATCGCTTCTATACGCAAGCCCTTCTCTAACCCATATTTTATGAAGCATGTGTGGGACGACGCTTCCATGAGACGCGAAAGAGGAAACATTCGAGGTATTCCATCTCTTCAAAACAGTTCTAAAGGTGGGACAAGCAATTTAGTCCCCTCATAAGAATCCTCATGTTAGGTATGAGAATACAGTGCAAAGTAAACATTAATGCCAGGAAAGATCATATCTCGCACTAAAAGTCTTTGAATCGTGTGATTTTTAATATGGATGCATCTGTAATGGGGCAGACTAATGGCACCACATTCTTGTACATAAGCCCCTCAGGTACACTTTGCATTTCATTTTGCGACTGTGTTGTTTTACTTATCGTTATGTTACATAAAGATATGATGGGAATTTCATGTGTCTATGCTGTTCTGTTGAGAAGTTATCAAGGGAAAACCATCTCGTCCTTAAGTTTTGTCCACCAGTGCATAAAATAAAATATATTCGATCCTATTTTCTAGTTTTTAATTTATGTCATTTTATAAAGGGATTATTTTTGTACGCTGGCAACAGAAACGGCGGTATGTTAATGAATAAAAACATTGTCGAATCATATAAAGGGGGGGTTAGGCTCCAGATAGCCTAGGCGGTAGAGTATCGAGCTCATAACCGGAGGGTTGTGGGTTCTGTCCTCGGTCCGCCAAATATCGGTGTGTACCTAATGGGTAAATCTGTCGTGGCCTCAATGTCCTCTCGTTGATGTGGTGGGGTCGGAGAGAGGGGTTTACACTAGAAGACTTCGATCTCGTATTCTTCTAGATGCTCAAAATTACGAAACGTATTTGGCTGTGTTAAGCACTTTATAAGTGGCAGAAATAGACAGTCGGTGGTTACAAAACAAAACAATCATAGAAAGGGTTTATATTAAAAACTTCGTTTTTTTATTGCTTATATTATTTAATTTGTCTTTGATACAACTGTTGCGAAAATGCGACTGTACTTGAAAACCGATAATTAAAAACAAATTATAAAGTTATTTATGTTTAGTTTTTCATATTAAAATTCGTATTATTCTGCAATATCTAATAATTGCTTTTGGATAGCGTCTTATCGAAAGAACAAAAGTAAAACTACTCACTTCATCAGAAAGACGGTGTTCTATAAACTCTAATTCCGACTCCTCCTTGTTTAATATCACAGTTATTGCATATTCTTTGTTGATATCTAGAAGAAAAAAAAAAGTAATATTCATATTAAGTTTGTGTCAAATTTAGATAATTTTTGCTAGCTTAGAATTTGTTATTGTTGCTCGACTAAAGTAGCACTCTCCATTATCAAAAGTTTGATAAACCCATCAATTCTTTTTGATTAACATCATCGTGAAAAAAATCAAATTGTACTTCAATAATATTTAAAAGCATATTTTATAGTGTGGTATTATATACGAGGGTATGAAAACTTGACCGCACAGGAATGTTGGAACAGCGAAGACACAACGCCATGTTTTACTTTTGATCAAGGGGGGGGGGGGGAAACCTTTTTTAGATGTCGAATACGGCACATTAATTAAAAAAAAAATTGATGTTAAACAAAATTTGTATAATAGAATATTATACTCACAAGTTGCATTAATAGACATTAGGAAAAAAAAAAAAAAAAAGCGTAGAAAATCCAGTGTGAAAACTGGGGTAAAGTATAGCAGGTTCCTTTAAAAAAATTACTGGACCAGTTTACTTTGACTTCACTTGTACTATCTAACCTTTACCTTTTCCACTGTTGTCACAGACTTTCTTTAACCTTTAACTGCTGTAAGCGGTCTAACAGACCGCGAATCATTTTTTGTGGAATGCTTCCACCCCCTAAAATATCGCATCTTTGATTTTTATATTAATTTTTCTCATACTATGTTTCATAAACTTTAAACTGATGTTCACCAATTTGTTTGGCGCACTATGGACCATGTGTAGTAGGTCTTGCGCAAAACACCTCAAACCATCCAACCACAGCAGTTAAAGGTTAATAAAATCGTTGTAATATTATAATTGGCGAGATGAAATTCTGAGCATGAAATTAAAGATAGCTTCATTTGTTCACATCCCTCTTCAAGTGAGCTGAATAGAATTCGGTTAAATTTCCAAGTATGGTACGGATTCTGCGCCCAAGATTTGTTTACATAAAACAGCGCCAAATTATGGCACAAATCTTTCTGCAAGTAAGCAAAACTTCCTAAAACTGGACTTTCAAGGGTGTGTACACGAGCGATAAGCTGTTTTGCATCAAACATGAACCAGCTTACAAAATTTGATTATCGTAGGTCAATTTGCTTAGCAGCTATGCTGACCACGTACACACAGACAGAAACTTTTTATAGACCTCTCTTTTGAAATCAGGGTGTTCCAAAACGTGAAGGAATGCCAAAAAAAAAAAAAAAAAAAAAAAAAAAAAAAAAAATTATCGAATTTTTTGTTTACCAAATTCTATACTTTCATTACCCTACGTAAACACATGGGTAATTGAGAGTAATAGTGACTGGACCGAAAATGTTTACAGGATTAAAATATAAACGTGGTTTGTACCATTTTGTCAGCGAAGGGTTCCCAATGCTGTTCCGTTGCCAAGGCAACCACTTTCGGCAACAACTCACAGAGTGGCGAAGAACAAAACAGGACATTTTTTCAATTTTTTTTTTTTATGTTGCCTTTCAGGACAAGCAGAGATGGAAGGGATCAATATTCAGCGGCGTATATTCACTTTCGACACGAGTAAAAAGAAGGTGGAATTTCAGGAGTTATTAAACACAGGAACAAAAGGATTTTCATGGCGGGAAAAAAAAAAAAAAAACCTTCCGCATTCCATTTTGGAATGAGATATTAATGATGGCCATTGTGTGGTTTCGGATAATGAGATGCGGTATTTGATGAATCTTTTGGGTTATTTACTGCTGATGCTCAACCTTTCGAAGATAATAAGGCAGACTTTTTGTCAATGTTGGAATGACACCTGAAAGTTTTAGTGCCCTTGTAAGTTCTTGGAATTTCAAAGAGAAAATATTCCTAAGTTAGCAAAAGTCTTCAACAATTCGTTTTTGAACTGTAATATTGTAACACTTTTAAGCTTGAGCCAAGCTATTATTTTCAGTGAATGAAATAAATGCATTGAACTTTAACAGGAGATATGAATGTCGAAAATGGAAATGTGAATGAAAGGAATTGTACGAAATGATTATGAAGAAAATGAAATATTAATAATGATTGGAAATTGAAAAAGATCCGTGAATGAAATATAAATGGAATGTGAATGATGGTATTAAAATATGAACAGAATGTGGATAGAATATATTGAATGTGAAGGGAAAGGCATACAGTGCGAATTATGAAATAGGAATGAGGATGAAATGTGAATGATGAGATATACTGAAATTGATAAAAAAAAATAATTGGCGAGGCAAATATAATGTGAATGAAAGGAATATGAATTATGAGAAAGGAATGTCAATTTTGAGAATGGAATGTGAATGATGGGAATGGAATGTGAATGATTAGATACACTGATACTGGTTGGTAAAAAAAAATTGGTGAGGCAAATATAATGTGAATGAATGGAATATGAATTATGAGAAAGGAATGTCAATTTTGAGAATGGAATGTGAATGATGGGAATGGAATGTGAATGATTAGATACACTGATACTGGTTGGTAAAAAAAAATTGGTGAGGCAAATATAATGTGAATGAAAGGAATATGAATTATGAGAAAGGAATGTCAATTTTGAGAATGGAATGTGAATGATGGGAATGGAATGTGAATGATTAGATACACTGATACTGGTTGGTAAAAAAAAATTGGTGAGGCAAATATAATGTGAATGAAAGGAATATGAATTATGAGAAAGGAATGTCAATTTTGAGAATGGAATGTGAATGATGGGAATGGAATGTGAATGATTAGATACACTGATACTGGTTGGTAAAAAAAAATTGGTGAGGCAAATATAATGTGAATGAAAGGAATATGAATTATGAGAAAGGAATGTCAATTTTGAGAATGGAATGTGAATGATGGGAATGGAATGGAATGTGAATGATTAGATACACTGATACTGGTTGGTAAAAAAAAATTGGTGAGGCAAATATAATGTGAATGAAAGGAATATGAATTATGAGAAAGGAATGTCAATTTTGAGAATGGAATGTGAATGATGGGAATGGAATGTGAATGATTAGATACACTGATACTGGTTGGTAAAAAAAAAATTGGTGAGGCAAATATAATGTGAATGAATGGAATATGAATTATGAGAAAGGAATGTCAATTTTGAGAATGGAATGTGAATGATGGGAATGGAATGTGAATGATTAGATACACTGATACTGGTTGGTAAAAAAAAATTGGTGAGGCAAATATAATGTGAATGAATGGAATATGAATTATGAGAAAGGAATGTCAATTTTGAGAATGGAATGTGAATGATGGGAATGGAATGTGAATGATTAGATACACTGATACTGGTTGGTAAAAAAAAATTGGTGAGGCAAATATAATGTGAATGAATGGAATATGAATTATGAGAAAGGAATGTCAATTTTGAGAATGGAATGTGAATGATGGGAATGGAATGTGAATGATTAGATACACTGATACTGGTTGGTAAAAAAAAATTGGTGAGGCAAATATAATGTGAATGAATGGAATATGAATTATGAGAAAGGAATGTCAATTTTGAGAATGGAATGTGAATGATGGGAATGGAATGTGAATGATTAGATACACTGATACTGGTTGGTAAAAAAAAATTGGTGAGGCAAATATAATGTGAATGAATGGAATATGAATTATGAGAAAGGAATGTCAATTTTGAGAATGGAATGTGAATGATGGGAATGGAATGTGAATGATTAGATACACTGATACTGGTTGGTAAAAAAAAATTGGTGAGGCAAATATAATGTGAATGAATGGAATATGAATTATGAGAAAGGAATGTCAATTTTGAGAATGGAATGTGAATGATGGGAATGGAATGTGAATGATTAGATACACTGATACTGGTTGGTAAAAAAAAATTGGTGAGGCAAATATAATGTGAATGAATGGAATATGAATTATGAGAAAGGAATGTCAATTTTGAGAATGGAATGTGAATGATGGGAATGGAATGTGAATGATTAGATACACTGATACTGGTTGGTAAAAAAAAATTGGTGAGGCAAATATAATGTGAATGAATGGAATATGAATTATGAGAAAGGAATGTCAATTTTGAGAATGGAATGTGAATGATGGGAATGGAATGTGAATGATTAGATACACTGATACTGGTTGGTAAAAAAAAATTGGTGAGGCAAATATAATGTGAATGAATGGAATATGAATTATGAGAAAGGAATGTCAATTTTGAGAATGGAATGTGAATGATGGGAATGGAATGTGAATGATTAGATACACTGATACTGGTTGGTAAAAAAAAATTGGTGAGGCAAATATAATGTGAATGAATGGAATATGAATTATGAGAAAGGAATGTCAATTTTGAGAATGGAATGTGAATGATGGGAATGGAATGTGAATGATTAGATACACTGATACTGGTTGGTAAAAAAAAATTGGTGAGGCAAATATAATGTGAATGAATGGAATATGAATTATGAGAAAGGAATGTCAATTTTGAGAATGGAATGTGAATGATGGGAATGGAATGTGAATGATTAGATACACTGATACTGGTTGGTAAAAAAAAATTGGTGAGGCAAATATAATGTGAATGAATGGAATATGAATTATGAGAAAGGAATGTCAATTTTGAGAATGGAATGTGAATGATGGGAATGGAATGTGAATGATTAGATACACTGATACTGGTTGGTAAAAAAAAATTGGTGAGGCAAATATAATGTGAATGAATGGAATATGAATTATGAGAAAGGAATGTCAATTTTGAGAATGGAATGTGAATGATGGGAATGGAATGTGAATGATTAGATACACTGATACTGGTTGGTAAAAAAAAATTGGTGAGGCAAATATAATGTGAATGAATGGAATATGAATTATGAGAAAGGAATGTCAATTTTGAGAATGGAATGTGAATGATGGGAATGAAATGTGAATGAAGAGAATTAAAAGTGAATGATGAGATACACTGAAATTGGCTAAAAAAAAAAAGTAAAAAAAAAAAATGGCTAGGCAAATAGGGATGATGAAAGTGAATGATAAATGGAATGTGAATTATGAGAATAAATGTAGTGAACTGACCGTAGCTCGTATCGAAGGCGCAGATGTACTCCGAAGTCTGGAACTGTCTGATGAGGGATGTCTTGCCCACTTCATCCGCCCCTATTATGGCAACACGATACCTACAACAACAACACACAATGGGAGAAGATTTTTTATTTGTGTTGTCTCATTGTCCTCAATCTTATGTTGGTGATACTAGCTGAATAGTAGAAATTAAAAAAAAAAAAAAAGCTCCCACCGGCTCTTTTGTACCGAATGGGCAAATTTGAATAGAAAAGCTGATAAACATTCTTATTATGGTTTCTATTATTAACACAAACAACAATAATGTAGAAAGTACAGAAATTAGCTTTAGTACAACACTTTGGATTTTTAGAAGGAAGCTCTAGTGAGGATCCCATTCTCTATTAGTCCTAGAGGCGACTGCAATTTTTGGACCCCAACGAACATCATTCTGATTTTTTTTTATAGAAATTGGAGAAAAGTGAGTAGATTACGAATCCACTGGTCTGCCGTGACAAAAACGTCCGAAACTGGTCAAAAATCGACTTGGAATGAGTTGAACTAAAATCCGACTGCCAAATATGTCATAACTTGGCAAAAAGAGAACAAACTTTTTCGTCTGGCAACCCACTGCATTTCGATTTTCAATGAGAAAAAGCGCAAAAGATTTCTGATCTCTAGCTCGGAAAACTTGTATCTTTTAAAAGTAAGTCAAATTGGCAACATCAGTTACTTCATTAGTGACGTAATGTTTATTGCCAACTTAGCTCCCTTTTAATAGATGCAAGTAGACAGTCGCCAGATATCTGAATCGTCTGCAACCTTCTTAATTGATAATTAAAGAGTGAGGGTTACCAAATAAAAAAAAATGCTCATTATTTGGCAAGTTATGGCTCATTTAGCAATTGGATTTAGTTCAACTTATTAAAAAGTCGAGTTTGGACCAGTTTCGGCCATTTTTGCCACGGCAGACCAGTGGATTCGTAATCTACTCACTTTTCTCCAATTTCTATAAAAAAATAATCAGAATGATGTTCGATGGGGTCCAAAAATTGCAGTCGCCTCTCAGTCTATATACTCGCCATGTTACAATCTTCTTGCCCAGGCGTTTAGATCTAGGTACGAAAATTATTATTTAATGGAGTGACATAAATTAAAATTTCGAAAATGGCGTCTAACATACTTTACTTTATATTTGAAATCCTTACGTCAATGCCTATACAGTGCCACCACCTGCCGTAGTCTTTTGCTTTTTTTTTTTTTTTTTTTTTTTAATTTTCATTTATAATAGGGAGACATTAAAATGAAAACAATTGATGTCATTTCATTAAGTGACTATTTTCGTACCTTTCACCAAATGTTAAGGTGGTTTTACAAAGTAGTTTCTAAATGCACTGGGCTAGAAGATTGTAACATAGCGAGTATAGGGAATGATCCTTATTATGACTTCTTTTTAACAATCCGAGAGTTACATTGCAAGTGTCTAGAGGTAGATGTGTTGTGCTGTATTCTGAAGAAAAAGTCATTTAATAACTAATAATTAAAAACTTTGACATTTTTTTTACATTAACCGATTTTTTGTTGCAGTAACAGAATCTTTCGAGGGCTAATTAACTCAATTATACTAAACTTCAACTTAACTAGACATCACTTAGACGGTAGATCGTCACAGTGCTCATAGGTATTTAATCCATTTTGGCCGAGTGAAAGCATAATGTTCGCCAAACCACAACCCTATAGAGAACAAAAGGTTATAAGGTTTGGCAAGAATTATGTCTTCACGCCGCCAAAATGGATTAAATACCTATGAGCACTGTGACGATCTATCGTCTAAGTGATGTCTAGTTAAGTTGAAGTTTAGTATAGTGTCAACCAAATGAGTAGGTCGACTCGTTGTCGATAACAATGTATAAGACCGAGGCTGTGCGCGAAAAACCAAGTGTCTTGCTAGATGCTCAGTTTCACGAGCGGAGTGTATTATAGTTGTATCAGGCCCGAAACAACAAGATCGTGACGTCACAGCGCAAACCCATCACAAATCATTACTTAACGTAAGATTGCATACGAAGATGGATGAAGAAGCAGCATCGAAGTTGGAATATTTACAATGCCTAACTACATAATCTATTCTAAATTAAAGTATAGGAATAAATTAAAAATTCTTATAATTTTAGGGAATAAATTTAAAAAAAAAATTTGTTCAAAATTAATTTATTCAAAAGCTTGTTGTTTCAAAACTGATTGGTGGTTACACTGAAATAATTTCAGTTTAATTTTTCTTAAAAACTAAAATACAAAAACAATATTAAAAAAAATGATTTAAATAATCTTTTACTTCAATAAATAATCTTTTATTTAAAACCAGAATTTCCTTTACGAAAAATTGAACATTTACCCACAAATTCTTCCTTTAAAGAGACTAATTATATAAAAATATCTTAATATTTAAGAAACTTCTCTTATCTAGATTTAAAGCAAAACATAGTTTATATAATTTAGTGAGTAATTAAACAAGTTATATTTTTATAATTCAAAGACATTTTTGCAAAACTTTTTAAGAGTATTACGAAGTAAATTAAATTCCTTTTAATTTTTTAGAAATTGGTTGCTTTTCCATGAACAGAGTTCTAGAATGATAAAGAAAATCTCATCTAAATTGAAACTATAATGTCCAAACAATAGACATTTCCAAGAATCTAGGGCGGATGCCTTCTGGGTGGACTTTTAAAGGGAAGGTGCCTCACATTTATGCCTTTGTTAGGAAGAAACCCAGAAAACTCCGACTGCAGCTCGACAATCGACGCAAGTGTCCCGATATCCTGTCGTGTCGGAAATTAAAAATTGCATAGCGCTAACAAAAGATATCAAACTCATCGATTCCGAGACTTAATTTTAAAGTAGGTTAATTAAAAAAAATTTACAAATAGAATCATACAGAAAAGAGTGGCTAGTTTTCTTTTCATACTTTAAGATTTCACTTTGTCATTACGAATTTTGACATAATTTTTTTAAATGTATGTTAATGCTAAACATGAAATTTTTCAAAATAATTGTATTAGAAGAATCCTTGAAATCTGTTGGCCTGTTAAAATTATTAGCGAAGCAATTTTAGAAAGGGCGGACATTACTTCAATCGAAGAAGAAATCGGTGAGAGAAGGTGGCGATGGACGGGTTATGCATTAAGAATGCCAAAAGAGAATCTAACACACGTTTCTCTCTCTTGGGCTCCTGATGGCAAGAGGAAAAGAGGAAGGCCAAGGACAACTTGGCAAAGTCAAATGCAATCAGACCTAAAAAAGGATCGCTTAAATGGTCTAGAGGAAGCAAAGATCAGAAGGTATGGAGAGGTAGGCTGGAAACCTTAACAGCGTGAAGAGCCTAATTAAGTAAATATGTAATGCTCACTGACAAACAAAATTCTATTCAAATTTTCATCTTCGTTCCACAAACAGATTGTCGATCAGGAATTTCAGGAAGAAGATCCATCTTTTTCAATACTAATAGTTCCTTCAAAAGTTGTTTCTGATTTTTGAATTTCAAAAATTTTTCTTCATGTTTAACTCCAATAACTTTTTGAAATTTCTAGAAAATATGGCCTTGGTACTACACAATATTTGAATAAACATTTCTAATACTTCTAGAATATGCGAATAAAAAATCATCATGCATTTGGTTTCTTATAGGTTGGTTGGTTGTATTCAGATTATCTGGCGCCGTCAGCAACACGAGGGCTATAATGCGCCGAAACATTCGTCATTAGACAAGCCAACATACATTTACAAACACCCATGCCTAACACGGGACTCGGGAACCCGCAACCTCGCGGTCTAGAAGATAGCACGCTAACCACTATACCGTTTGGTCGGCGGTTTCTTATAGGAAAATTTGTTATTTAGTATTCGGTACTTATACTATCATTATACATATATACAAATTTATAGTACAGAATCCCACCTTATTCACCAAGCCAACATTTAAGTGAAGTGAAAGCTTAAACTTGTAATCCTCAGGACAAATGTAAATTTTAACTCTAGCTGCTTGAAAAACACTGCCAGACAATGTCAACAAACAGTACTGTTTTTTTAAGTTTTCTTAGTCAGACGTTACTTAAACGGTAAAGAAGATAAGCATCCATAGAAAGATTTCAAATTAATCCTTGGTACAGATGTAGTATAGGACATTTTTTGGCGCAATTTTCGGCATTTTTTTGTTTTTTGTTTCAAATAAATGTTGTTTTCGGCGACGGATTATATTTTAAGTTATATTTTAAGTTATATTTTAATTCAGTTAATTATTTATATTTTAATCTTCTTTTAGTTACTGAGTTTTTAATTTTGGCGAATTTTCTAAACGCCAAAAGAAGAAGAAAAAAATAAAAATAATAATAATAATTCTAAATGTCCTATACTACATTTGTTTTCAATCCATACAAAAATACACTTACATTAAGAATGTCATGAACAATAACTTGAAAATTACCCCAAAACTTGGTTAGATTCCTCAGTTCAAATATTGAAAATCATTAATAAATTGCTACCTAATTAAATCTGACAGGAAAATAGATTAGGCTTAATATTCACATATTTAATGCAGTATACGTTAAAGATTTCGAAGACCATTTTTTAGAAATGGCTTTTGAAATAGAATGCAACCGAATCGCATTTGGTGCGTTATACTTTTACATTAACATTTTGAAAATTATGTACTCACCGTAAATAATAAACTGTAATTAATCCTTATGAAAAATGTGGAGATAATTAATAATTCAAAATTATAAAAAGAATCTCCCAAACGCAATTTACAAGTTCAAACAGCATTCACAGTTTCGTTTCACAGAATCACAGATATAAAACATGGCTTTCGTCTGTGACGTCATACTCGTTTAAAAATTCAGGATTATGGACTTGTAGACTGAGCATCTTGCAAGACACTTGGTTTTTCGCGCACGGCCTCGATAAGACGAAATTGGACTGTCAATGAAAAACCGGTTTTACACAAGCTTCTGCTAAAGAACGTCGATTCAGAGACCAAGATATATATTCAAGCATTTACAATTTGGTGATATTAAATCACTGAAACCTCCTATTGTTAGAGTTGACTGCCTGTGGTAAAATAATTTTTAAAAAAAGTTGTTTTTTTTTCTTTTTTTTTTTTCCTTTTTTCTTTTTCAAATACGTTTCTTGACATTAACTTCAAATTTGTTTGCAAGTTTTGTTTTCAATTGTTTGTTTGCAATTTGTTGCTTCAAATTACTTAAGCAAGTTGAAATTACTCAAAAGTTCATTACTAATTTTTAAATCCTTTATATTAATTTTGATTTTGTGTGTGTGTTGGGGGAAGGGTGGATGGTTGGGTATGTCGACGGTGAATAAATCGGAGGAAGCCTAATTAACCCTCTTGACATGGCACCAATTGGTCTGAAACTTGACAGATTCGATGTCGATGACAATGCATTCTATCAAATTTTGGAGCTGTCACTTTCACTAAAAAGGTCGATTTTACTCACGCTTCTATAATTGCTTCGGAATACTAATAAATCCCATTTTAACAGATCATTTGTTTTTATCAATTTTCCCGTTGCCACAATTGTTTTAATCAATAATAAATAAAATATGTGCTTTTATTGCCTTACGTCAGACTTAGCAGCTTTCTTAAATCGTTAACTCGTTATTGACGGCAATGTATTTAATCCAGTTTTGGGGGAGGGAGGATGAAGTTAGTAAATAGTTCGGAATGGATCTTTTGTTCTTAGTAGTCAAACATTATAAAGACTCTATTTGAGAGCAATAAGTTGCAATTGCACATAAAAATTGGCAATGAATATAAAGGATTTTTACTAAAAACTTTGTTTTTATGGGTTATAGTCGGAGAGGCGACTGCAATTTTTGGACCCCATCGAACATCATTTTGAAATTTTTATAGAAATTGGGGAAAAGTGAGTAGATTAGGAATCCACTGGTCTGCCGTGGCGAAAATGGCCAAAACTGATCAAAAATCGACTTTGAATGAGTTGCATTAAAATCCGATTGCCAAATATGTCATAACTTGCCAAAAAGAGAACAAACTTTTTCGTCTGGTAATCCACTGCATTTAATTTTCAATGAGAAACAGCGCAAACGATTTTGATCTCTGGCTCGGAAAACTTGTATCTTTTGAAAGTAAGCCAAACTGGCGATATTAGTTACGTCATCAGTGACGTAATGTTTATTGCCAACTTGGCTCCCTTTCAATGGATGCAAGTAGACCGTCGCCAGATATTTCAGTCGTCTGCAACCCTCTTAATTGAAAATTAAAGAGTGAGGGTTACCAAATAAAAAAAAATGCTCATTATTTGGCAAGTTATGGCGCATTTGGCAATTGGATTTAGTTCAACTTATTTAAAGTCGATTTTTGACTAGTTTCGGCCATTTTTGTCACGGTAGACCAGTGGATTCGTAATCTACTCATTTTTCTCTAATTTCTATAAAAAATTCAGAATGATGTTCGATGGGGTTCAAAAATTGCAGTCGCCTCTTAGTCTATTATATTATTAGTTTGTTATATGAATTATAGTATTGTTTTTATGGGTTATATTATTATCATCACTATGATAAACACTTAAATGCAGTTTTTGTTTGTATTAAATTCCAGAATATACAAAAACATTGTTTAAACTGTGACAACATAGTGATTACATTCGTCTTTATCATTTTTTTTAAAGTATCTTTTCTTTCGTGGAATTTTTTTTTATCGAACTTCCATTATGGTTTATATATTACAAAGCCGTGTATTTTCTCTGAAACTTTCCATTTTATAGTCTTCTTTCAAAAAGCGCTTTAATACACAGGATTGCGATGGAAAGAGGAAAATCGAAAATTCTCGGAGCGTAAAATGCACTGTTAAAACTTTCAATATGTTTCTTTTTCAAAACGTGAAATAAGAATAACCTAGAAGTATTTCGACGTTCTCAAATCGGCAATAGCCGAAAAGCCGATGTAAAATTGTTTATATGGGGGGATGAGATATATTAAAGTGTTTCGATGTTGATGAAATAGTTTGCACTCAAAATTTTTCATTTAAAAACTTGGAGTTGAATAACTCAAATAAAAAAAAATGAAAGAACCCTTTTAATTTATATGTTCAGTAGTTTATAAATTTCGTACACTATAAGTGTTAGTTATTTAAAATAAAGCATACAACAACAACTAACCCTTGCGATTTACAGTTTTATAATTAATTCTGAGTTTCCAATATGAGCGGCCGACCAAACGGTATAGTGGTTAGTATGCTAGCTTCTAGACTGCGAGGTTGCGGGTTCGAGTCCCGTGTTAGGCATGGGTGTTTGTAAATGTATGTTGGCTTGTCTAATGACGAATGTTTCGGCGCATTATAGCCCTCGTGTTGCTGTCGGCGCCAGATAATCTGAATACAACCAACCAATCCAATATGAGCATTTCATAATTTAAAAAAAAAATATTAAAATGGTAAGAACTGGTTGGTTGTATTCAGATTATCTGGCGCCGTCAGCAACACGAGGGCTATAATGCGCCGAAACATTTCGTCATTTAACAAACCAACATACATTTACAAACACCCATGCCTACACGGGACTCGAACCCGCAACCTCGCGGTCTAGAAGCCAGCACGCTAACCACTATACCGTTTGGTCGGCGGTAAGAACTGGAAGTATCACAATATCTTGTATTGATTCAGTTATTTTGCTATCCATAGTTACTTTCTGACATTTTGACAATCTAAAGTCGCAATTTAATTTTGTAACGAATGATGTCCCAAAGTATTTCCCAACTTTGCTGTAGAACTTTTGAAGGACGCTTTACAGAATAAACATTATAAAAAACAACTTCAATGTTTATTTCGTCATTTAAAAGTTGCACAGCAAAGTTGTGAAATATTTTGGGACCTTACCATTCGTTATGAAATTAAATTGAGACTTTAGATTGGGGAAAATGGCTCAAAATAACTGTGGAACCACTTGTGGCGACCTCAAATAACAGATAAAGCTTCTGTGTGCTGGAGCACTCTTTTGCACAGCGGTAAAAGTATCTGCCTCGAGATCCAATGGTCTCGCGATCGAGACCCGTCGCCCACATAAAAGCTTCATTACGCTTTATTGGTGACCCGGACTAAAACGAATCATGCTGCCATCTATCGGCGCTTCTGAAAGGAGACACTACATCGCAACAAGCGGTCACATACGCAACTCGCGTGCAACACCGCAACAAGCGGACACAACGATGCAACTAGCATACCAAACCTCCAACTCCAATCAGACATTGATCAGAACAACGCTCCTTCATCGCTGGGAGGCGGCTATGTGGCGACCTAAATAATAGATAAAGCTTCTGTGTACTAGTGTACTCTTCTGCACAGCGGTAAAGTATCTGTCTCGAGATCCAGTGGTCTCGCGATCGAGACCCGTCACCCGCAACGAAAGCTGCATACGCTTTACACTCAATCAATATAAGATCTTGTGTTACGTTAAGTTTTTACTATTTCATAATATAATCTATAAAAACACAGTTTTTAATATAAATCTTTTATATGCCTAGGCAATTTTTATATTCATTAACTCAGCACCGATTCTGTAAACAGCGCGTGCTTAATGTTTGCATCTAACTTTAAATATCAAAAACATTTCTATCACCAAAATGTGCGAAAAGCAACGTTTCGAAATGTTATGAATTTCAAGAATTTATGCATTCGTATTAATTTTTTTTTATTTATTTTGATTAAAACAATTTTATTATTAAATATTTTGGCAACAGAAAAGTTTCTTCAATGGCTGGTCAAATACTATTTTAGCGCGATTGGATGAAGGCAAGTTGGCTTATCAGTAGTCCGTAAAAGCGACCTTTTAGCAACAGTTACAGCCCCAAAATTTGATAGAATGCATAGGCATCGACATCGAATCTGTCTGCCAAGTTTCAGACAGATTGGATGACTGCAAGGGGTTTAATTAGGACTTCGGAGATTTTCCCGCCATAGACAAATATACCCACAAAATCGAAGTTAATATAAATGATTTCAACAAATTATGAAATGCTCAATTATGCTATTTCATTACAATTATATGGGCTTAAAGGGAAATTCTTTAGAACACTTTTAATATACTTACAGAATATTGTTATAATGCATTTCCTCATAAATCCTTATAAATATAAATTGTAGTAGCATAGGTTTACGAAAAAGATACATTAACCATCATGATATACGACAAATTATCTTTAATAACGAAAACTATACCTTAGTGTTATTTCAAAATCAGTTAATAAATCCCCTCTGCAAATTTTAAGTACACATAAGACGCGCTATAAACTTAATTATTTCAAACCCAGTCCCCTTGATATTCAGGGCGTTTATTATAAACTAGCTGAATACCCGTGCTTCACTACGAAATTTTAACTTGTGCAATATTTTAGCTAGCTATGCGGCCTCGCGTTGCGGAAATCCGTCATTAGTGTTCCGCTAAAAACATATCCAACAAAATCAAAAAATATCCTATAGATATGAATTGACTTCATTTCTGTTCAAGCTTAACTTTGAACCTTCATTTATATATATATAAAAAATATATATATATAGAAATTCTTCGACTCTTCTAAATCGATCCTTTTCAAAACAAATCACTGGAAAGACCGATTCTCGACGAACACCAATTAGGCAATGGAAAGCGCACCGATTTATAATCCAAACCCCCTTTTGTAATAAGTGAAACCAAGTGGGTATCGAATTCTGGAACCCTGCAATCAAGCGAGTAATGGCGGCCAGACCCATTCGTGCGTTCCACGGACACATTGTGGCCGCTTCCATGAGATAAATGCCTTTTATCTGCCGAACAGTATTCTCGTCCAAGGCGCGCAAAAGTTATCTGAAAGAGCTTTGTCCCTTTCCAGATGGGGTAGGATGTCAAACGAAGGACGACTGTGATTGGTTTAAGAGAAAGTCATAGCAAAGATCATTCCCTATAATCGCTATGTTACAATCTTCTAGGGCAGTGCATTTATATACTACTTTCTATAAAACTTCGAAATTTTGTGAGTAGAGGTTTCGAAAACGATCACTTAATGAATTAACATGGATTTCATCTTTATTATTGCATCAAAAGTTACAACAAATCATAAGGCAACTTTAAAATTCATTCAATCCCGACCAAACGGTATAGTGGTTAGCGTGCTAGCTTCTAGACCGCGAGGTTCCGAGTCCCGCGTGTAAGGCATGGGTGTTTGTAAATGTATGTTGGCTTGTCAAATGACGAATGTTTCGGCGCATTATAGTCCTCGTGTTGCTGATGGTGCCAGATAATCTGAAAACAACCAATCCCAATTGGGCATGTAGTTGGCGACCTCAGAAATTTGATAGATCCGTACGTGACGTCGCCATGCGCCATACCAATATATTTAGCTTTAAGAAAGAAGACGGAGAAAAGGCATGCCAGTTTGCAAGTTTTCAGGAAGGCAAAAAACCCTTCTCAAGTCCTAATTCATTAAGAACTTCGAGATTTTGTGCATCACTCATTTACCCTAAAGTTACTTCAGTGATCAAGTAGGAAGTTCCACCTGCCATGACCACCTGGATTCACCAGAGCATTTGATTGGCCACTTGAACTTCTCAAGGAAGGACATTTATCAAGATCCTCTTCTCGTACTCGACTTTCTTAGAATCAACGGACTCATGGATCTCGTCAGACTCCGTCAGACATGGAGGATATAAACAACAACAATAACAGAAGGCTTTTGCTAATCCCTGGGTCTTCGTGTCCCCAAGTACACCAAAAAGTGATTTGAGACTAAAAGTAAAGTTAGAACGTTTTTCATTCTGAGCCGAAGATATGAGGATCATATGAGAATGTGCCAAATAAATTGTTACGATTCCCAATTACTTGGAAAGAAATATGTGGATAATTTTGCTTGTTCCGTAATAAAAAACTTTAGAAAAGGAGTTAATCAACTTTGTGCATAACTCATTTTAAAATAATTCAGTTGGAGTAGGCTTTTCTTCCAAGGTTTGCCTGTTTAATGCTAGTTTTTAATATTTTAACCAAGTGGATAAAGCTTCATTAGAAAGAAATGAAGGCCAAATAGGAAACATTAGTTCAATCTATTTGAATAATTCTAGAAATGAAACATCTGTGACAATCGCGGTTCCTTTGCAGGTGTGTAGAGGTCAACCTCAAGAAGACGAGATGTTAGCATCTTGCTTGCGTATAAAAAGTCTAACTTGCGTGCATGACAAAGGAAAAAACAGAAACTCCAGGCTTTTGAACGCGTGGCGCCTTGAGAAGTGGAGACTCTCAAGTAATGAACAAGTACAAACATAGGGTACCTCAATTACGACCTATAAAAGATAATTTTTAAAAGATTCCAGGGAGAAATCAAGTCATATTTTTTTACTTTCATTTGGCCCTTCGAATCGCATTGTTTAATTATTTTCGATTCAATGTGGTAGAGTTTATTGATACTTGCTGGCTATTAAGAAATATTTGACAAATTCAACGATTTTATCCAGTATATTTAATTAAATAATTAAAACTCTGTCCAACAATATTTCGACCGTGTTGTAATACACAATTTTAACGGTAACAGTTTTAATGTATCAAAAAATTTGAAGATAGTAAACATTTTTTTTTTTTTTTTTGGCATTCCTTAGGTCCTCTATTAGTAAGGTATACTTTTCTTCCTCCATTTTAGATTTTTTCCTTATCTCCGTTTGCTATTGGAGTAGGAATCGCCACGTCACTTTATGGGGTGATCCCTCATGTGTGTAGCCCATCCAGCCTTTCTCTCCCTTGGCAAAATCGGGAAGTGAAAAAATTTCTTCAATGGGTCTTAGGATGCGTTTCAATTCCATCAACTAGTGTGATGTGGAGATCAGTCTTAAAACCACATTTTCTGGTTCGACTGTCGATCCATATGACGTCTCCAGTAGAGGTTCCAATTTATATCGTCAGTCTGTGACGTCACCAGGCAACTGGCACCAGTAAATCAAACATTTTCTATTTACTGGGGCCGGTGACTCCCATCATCCAATCACGTGAGCTCTCCCGTGACCACCGACAGACGATGCAAAGGTATCTCCTCGGACGTCACAGAACTGGCGATCTAAACTAAAGCCTCGACTAGATCTTCAAGAATGAATTCCATTTATTGTGCCTGTTGAGGTTAGCTTTCAGCGGATATCTAATTGGAATTCTAATATAACTGAGTCGTTTGTAGATGTCGGCGATATATCGATACGACGATATTTTTCAAAAAATATCGATTAAAGTCCCCAATATATCGATATTTTCAAACATTTTAATTTTTTAATGATCGTTTTGCAGTTCCATGTGTTTTTTCGATTTTCTTTATTCCTTTTTCAAAAACATCAGAACTAAAATTTGGACTTGGCTGAGAGGTCAATATTTTGCCATACACTTCATAATTATGGGCGCCAACAGGAATGTTCAAGGAGGTGCACCTACCTGGCTTTTGAAAATTAAAATAAAATTGGACCAAACGCGTCAATTATATATATATATATATTCATTCCTCTGTTAATTTTTAAGTTATTTACATTGTAAAAATATTATGCTAAATATACAACGTTGCCATTAAAAGCTACTAGGGGGCTTCGCCCCCTGCTCGCTAACGCTCGCCAACCCCCAAACGCCTCGCTGCGCTCGGATTGAGCGGCTTTACCGCTCGAATTTGTGGTTAAAACATCTTGCTGCGCTCGAATAGGTTTGCCAGCAATAAAGAATGTAACCAAATTTTTATAAATTTAATGTAAGGCCTAATAGAGAAAACACCCAAATCGCAAGTTTCATAATAGAAAGTTAAATATACTATCCGCCAACATTCTGACTTAAAACTTCATTAGCTATGCCCTTACATTGAAGTCCCAATATCTTTTATTTATTCTGATAAGTCGCCCCGTTAGAGAATGACGTCCAACGCGAAGTATTTTCTGGATAGAAATACTTCAAAATAATAATTTCTCTAATACAAAAATGCTTTAAAAAAAAACACAAAAAAAATCAACTTTGAAACGAAGAGTTTAAAAAGAACTTTAAAATTAGCAACGGGTTTGTTGTTTACATACGTAAGGATAGCTTTAAAATTAGCAACAGTTGGTTGGTTGGTTGAACCCCCGAGCAGCCGGTTTGTTGTTTACATACTTAAGGATGTTGCCAATCATATATTCAAAATCATTGAGGCTTTGTAGTAGCTTAATGATGAAAAATATTGAAATTTAACTAATTAATAAAGTGTTGGCACGTTTTGGCAAATCTACAGCTTATTTCCTTTAAAATGACACCTTGGTCATTGAAATTGGTTGAGCAGTTTAGGTGGACGGACTAACCCCAAAAAACGTATTGCCTATTAAATATATAGATTCAAAATTATCTAAATTTTTCTTTTGTACAAGATCCATTCCAGTTGGAAAAGTACTCACCTTACAAACAAAATGAAAAGTAGTAATTTGTTCTGAGAAACGTCGTTCCTGGCAAAATTGAAAATCAAATAAAAAAAATCAATCGTGTATCGATATATCGATATTTTATCGATATATTTTTCTATGCAACGATATAGTATCGATATTTATTTTGATCGATATTTCCGACCTCTAGTCGTTTGGTAAATTACTGATGTGACACCAATTAATCTCTGCTTGTTTTGCCCTTGCTGAGGTCCCACTTCTGTTGGAAAGACAAATACTCTCCTTGTACGATTCTATCATTGCTGTATTGATGGACATTTTCCTGAAATTTGTAGTTTTTTTTTTTTAATGTTTATGAATTTCACGCTGATAAATAAGTGTGTTTTATATTCTTCACTTTTGAGAAGTATTGTATATTAAAATATTTTCTCTTTCCACGTTCCAAGTTTCTTTCAGAGACATTTAGTGAGTGGCTTTAGTTTCTTAGTAATATGATTCAAAAGTGATTGAGTTTTACGTATGGAGTGGAGAGACTTAAAATTTAGTCTCCGAGTGTAATAGTTGAAATTACTAAAAGTTTTCGATATGGGAAAGGGCGTATTTCGAATGACCATGTTTGAGTTGCTGAAGAACTTTCCTTCAACTACGAAAGAATATGTCACGAAGTTGCTGAGTTTGGGCCATAATGTGGCATTTTTCTTAAATGTTTACTGAACGAAGAATGGTCGGTCAGAAAAAATCCAGCTGGAAATTTTCGATAAAATAATTCCAAATTGTTAAAACTCATCAAATAATTATCACTCTCTTTCTGAGAGGTAACCAATGATTCTTTAATTTGCATAGAGAACCAAACTCGTCTGATTACCAACCATTAATTTTTCCCCCCTAACTTGTGACGATTGGGCGAGATTATTACTTTTTAATTTACTCATTGATGACATATTATTCTCCAATTGGTTTTGAAGCATCGGTTACTAGACAAGAAGAGCCTGGTAGTTATTTGAAAAGTAATGGCTCTTTGTTACTGGTTTGTTTTTGAGTTTTTTTGTTAAATTTTGTAAAAGGTGCAAATATGACATGCCAATTTTGATTTGAATATCTATTTTTAGTTATAAACAATAAATTAACAAAGCAGTTTTAAAATTTCACGAATAGAAAGCGATATTTAGTTGCATTTATTAAATTCACAATGGTAAAAAAAAAAGTTAACTCCTACAAACTAAATTTTTAATATAAATTCTTTATTTACATTGCCCCCTTTTACCTACAGTTGAAATTTATTTAATCGATTTCGAATTATAATCGAGTTTTCATTTCATAGCGCTTAACCATTGATTCCGTGATTGGACTCTCTCATTTTTCTTTTTGATCCACAAAACTTGATAGAATGCATTGCCATCGACAAACAAGTCTGTCTGCCAAGATGCAGATCTATTAGACTACGACAAATTGTTTAATTAGTCCTTTAAGCGTTAAGTAAATACAGGGTGGTTATAATTAAAGTTACCTTGTTTACAGCCACGTAGAGTCCGTTCTAATGAGCAGATTTTGATGAAACTTGGAATATACACTATATGGACCATGGGGAAAAGAAATCTACAATAAAAAAAAAAATGGTAGTTCAAATTTTGACCACCAGGTGAAAAAGTGGCGCATAAAGAACAAAAATCCACAAATTGAAAACACAAATTTTTATTTAATTACAGCATATGTTCAATGTGCATTCCATTTACGTCAACCACATGCTCGAAGCGTGTTATAGCATGTTCAACAGTAGCGCGAAGGGTTTCTCGATCAATTGCAGCAGCATGACGTGTTATGCTTGCTTTCATTTCAGGCAGAGTCCGTATGCTCACTCCATACATACGATCTTTCAGAAATCCCCACAACAAGATGATCGGGTAATTTCGACTGCCTGGCCTCATCGTTCTCCGGACTTAAATCCCTGTGATTTCTGGTTGTGGGGATTTCTGAAAGATCGTGTGTATGGAGTGAGCATACGGACTCTGCCTGAAATGAAAGCAAGCATAACACGTCATGCTGCTGCAATTGATCGAGAAACCCTTCGCGCTACTGTTGAACATGCTATAACACGCTTCGAGCATGTGGTTGACGTAAATGGAATGCACATTGAACATATGCTGTAATTAAATAAAAATTTGTGTTTTCAATTTGTGGATTTTTGTTCCTTATGCGCCACTTTTTCACCTGGTGGTCAAAATTTGAACTACAATTTTTTTTTTATTGTAGATTTCTTTTCCCCATGGTCCATATACCAAGTTTCATCAAAATCTGCTCATTAGAACGGACTCTACGTGGCTCTAAACGGGGTAACTTTAATTATAACCACCCTGCATATAAATTTTAATCTGGATTTTTACAGTCTATTTTCAACACAAAATGTATAGATAAAGAAGAAATTTACCTTTGAGGTGTCCTGTTGTTGCATGCCCACTGCGAGTTCGATGACGTCATCGGATAGGACTTTGTTGACGCGACATCCCATTGGCTGCTGCTGCTGGAAAGGGCGGGAACGGAAGTGAGGGATTGCGACCGGAAAGAGTCGCCCCAGTTGATCACGCCCTTGTTGGTCACGCTGAAGTTGCGGAGGCGGCGGAAATCATCGGCATCGTACTCGTCCGCCTCGACCAATGGGAACGCCCTACGTCACACAGAAGAAAGACGGTGAATGTGATTGGCAAGCAGTTCAAATCGCCGTACACGTTCGCCCAATGGAATAAAATAGACGAGGGCCATGTTTATCCACAAAGCATCTTAGGAGAGTTGAAAAACGGTTTTTAAGACATTTCGGGTGGGCAGAAGGCTGGCTTGTATAAAGCATATAGGTGTCAATGGGAATCGGCGAGTATATTGCAATTAAACTGTAAATAGTCAACTTTCAATCGATTATTTCACTAAACAGACCTTCTAAATAGATTTTAGGCATTCGGAAATATATATTGACTAAAAGTGTAGTTCTTATTTACTAATAACACTGATCAAATTTCGCGGTGAAAAGTGGCGATTTCGGTGAGATTTTGGTTGGCATTGTAGAGCACAACCGGTTATGTGATGTCACGTGCCCCACGAGAATAAGGAAAATAGCTTCCGCCTGATAGAGTGGATCTCAATAG
Organism: Linyphia triangularis; assembly: GCA_963978545.1. NCBI lineage: Eukaryota > Metazoa > Arthropoda > Arachnida > Araneae > Linyphiidae > Linyphia > Linyphia triangularis. The sequence continues at coordinate 85,825,363 of OZ021729.1, read as the reverse complement.
TCGCCAAACTGAGGCTCTCCATTTGAGGGAAGTCAAATTTATCAATAAATAAGATTATCCCTATCACGATATCTTTGCTAGTAGCTAGTTTAACCCGAATGCATGGTCCTCGACACGAAATTTGGGGACTCAAAAGACATCTTAATCGTTGTACTTCTGATCTTTGGTTCTTGTAATGTCTGGGTTTGCCAATCACTAGTCGCGTGATGATGGCTACTGTCGTTATAAAGACCATCGATATACATAAACAACTGGATAGACTGCTTAACGCTGGGAAAATGAAGCCGTTGCCAGATGCCGTTGGGGGTATAAAAAATACGGATTGTCGAGGATTGAAAATAAAATTTTGGGTTGTACACAGCAGAAATGTCAATAGTAGACCTTAATTAGCAATAACGTGCAAAAAAAATATATACTCTAGCATTTTACGAGGTTTTTCGCATTTCCATCCAACTATAAAAGTGAACTGCGATAAGTTAATCTTCCCACCAGCTTCGCAATCCCCGGCGCGTTTTTCTCTTTGCATTGACAATGGAGCAGTCTATCCAGTTGTTTATCTATATCGATGATAAAGACTGGACAATTCATCATAAGCATGATATATGCAATACATTGCTGTCCAAATTTTATAAAGTAGATATCTTTTTTCTGGATATTAGAACCATTCATGCTTTCTTTGTAACAGAAGAAATGTCAGAAGTTACTGAAGAGACACTTAGGGCCTTATTATACAGAGCCACTCGAGTGGCGAACGCGTGCTACTGCTGTGGCTCAGTATAATAAGCTCCATATAGGATTGCATACTTCGCTTAGGGTTTGAGCGACAGGACGCAACCTCTATACATTGGGACAAGTTTACTTGAGCTCATTGAATACGCTGCAAAGATGTGTGAACCGGTTTTACTACGTCCTGATTGGCTGATTGGAACGATTTGTGGCCGAATCGTCAAAACTCTTACAGTATCCGGGGGTATAAAACTAAAATATTAGTTAAAACTTAAACTTATAAGCGCATATTTTCTTTTTGCTATCAACATATATTTAAGTTTAACATAAAACTATGTGCGCAGTTTATTGATATTACTCTAAAAGTTGTGATTTGTCTGGAACTATATCTTGACGCGGAAGGATCTATCCTACTCAAGGCTCAAGTAAGGTTGTCCCGAGGGTTTTCTAGGAGACAGAAGCGCGTTTCCCACTCGAGTGGCTCTGTATAATGCTGCACAAATTGTCTGTATATAGTGTAAATAGTGACGTATTATTTTAAAATTCTATTGGAATTTATTTTATCTTTTTTTTATTTATTTATTAACAGCGATTATACAGGTTAGAAAAAGGTGGCAACACCTAAAGCAATCGAGAAATTTCGAGAAGTTTCTTCTTCGACGAATTGGCTGGATATTTCGAGAATGTCCTCTCGCGCCAAGTATAAATAAGACTGGAGATCGGGAAAGTTTTTAGATTGACTTCGGACTTCGATGAAAGCTGATCGCTTTGTTTACCTATTGCTTGTATAATCGCTGTATTCGAAGTTGTTTTTGTTGAAGCTTGGGAGTGATTACACTGTTGCCTTTGAATAAATTTTGAGTTTTCTGAAGTGAATAAATAGTAGTTTTTATCTTAAAAACTGTGCCATCATTGCCTCAGTGGAAAAATTCATAACAACCAAGTTCTTATCTCGGCCAATTGTAAGGCTCCTTCCTATGACCCAGGAAATTAAAATTTTACTTATTGGTAATTTATTTGAGTTGTCATAGTCGTACTCGGCCAACTATAATAATCAATTTGTCTGATGATTGGTGCTCCTCCGTTCTAATTCTAAAACTCTGCATCACTCGAAATGAAAATAGTTCATTTGATTGGTAGAGCTTTTGAAGTCGTTGGCCCCCATACTCTTTTTCGACCATTGAAAAGGCCCACAAATATCAAGGGGGAAAAAATGAAATAATCAATTTAATTTAAAGTTTTGTTGAAACTGTCAACGTCGCGTCGTACTCATCTGCCTTGATCAGAATTGTCCTACGCCGTTGGTGATGGAATGTTTTTTTTAAGCGCTTTTAGAGCCAAAGTTGAAGTCTGAAGAAATAATTTTTAAAAGAATGCAAAATTCATTTTGACACATAAAAAATAATTCTTGATTTAAGATATGGTAACCAAAAACACCTGATTTTATTAAATAATAAAGGTTATTAAACAACTAATCAAAATTTAACATTCTGCTTATTAAAATTCCAATTAGAAGGCTAAAATTACTTAAGTTGGAAACTTCAAAGCTGAAGCCTTATTAGAAGACTTTTTTTTTTTTTTTTTAAATACGAACAGTTACGAAAACAAATTAAATTTTTTAAATTTTAACATTCTGTTTGTCAAAGTTACAATTTGAAAGCCAAAACTACTTATGTTGAACATTTCAGAGCTCTATTCCTACTTTAAGTAGCTTTCTATAGATCCATAGACAGACACACACACAGACAGATACAGACTCTTTGTTTTATGATTATAGATAAGTGTCACCTAATTAGTATAATTAGTATCAAGTATTTTGTCAATACCAGATATAATAATAATAATGTAACAATTATATTTGTCAATTTTTAAGCAATTTTAATTTAAGCTAATTTTTGTTTCCGATCTTAATTTCACTACGTATGAAGTTGGTCACCTTCAACTTTGTTAATTATGTTACATTAACCCACTAACGACGGTGGGCAAGAAACATTGCCAATCGAAATTTTTGTCTTTTTCTTTGCTAATAAATTGCGATTGTGTTGTGCTTTTTTTTTTTAAATAAAAAAAAAACATAACTTTCCAAAAATGTCTGAAAAATTCAAAATATACCTTAAATGATCTAAATAAACAAAGGTAAAAGTTAAAAACAATGACCGTTTATCCATTTCAAAGTCTTTAATGGGTTAAAGTTCATTTCTGATCGAGTTTCTTCGCTAAATTTGTGTTCGCCTTTTGTTAAATGATACAATAAATTTAAGTGGTTTCCGAATAATATTAGACAAATACATGTAGCGTCATAAAACAAGCGTTCGTTTACCTCTGTTAATAGCTCGGGTTGGTTGGTTGTTTTCAGATTATCTGGCGCCGTCAGCAACACGAGGGCTATAATGCACCGAAACATTCGTCATTAGACAAGCCAACACACATTTACAAACACCCATGCCGAACACGGAACTCGACCTCGAGGTCTAGAAGCTAACCACTGTACCGTTTGGTCGGCGTTAATAGCTCGGGACTTGTAAATAACGTTTCTCAATATTGAGATTTGCCAATAGCTCATCAGGGGCGTGCTTTTCAAGAAAATGAACTGAAATTAGGATAAACAAACTCTTCTAGATTGAATGAAAAGCTAAAAAATAGGGGATCGTATAGAAATTTGTTAAGTTTAATTTACTTAGTAAACAGCTCATAGTGAAAAAAAATTCCACCAGTCATCAAAAGAACCATAAATAGATTAATTCGATGCAAACTGCAATATTTGACTTTTAGAACCGAAGATATAGCACACTATTTAATCTAAGACTTAAAGTTAAATCTAATCAGGCAAGATTTGCAATTTTTTTCTTGATTTTATATTACGTATTCTATGAACAATAAAATAATCCGAAAGAGATATTTTCTTTTATGGTATCTAACAATAAGAAAATCTCAAAAATACAATGAAGAGATCTCAAATACACCATTAAGAAAATCCCCAAAATATTACAGCATATCCCTACAACATAAAAAAAAAAAAACCCGGATTTTTACTCAAATTTCAACTTAAGAGTGTTTCAACTGTTATGATTTTCCTTACGTTCATATTCCTAACTACTTACCAAACATGTGGAAAAGTGATTTGAGTGTGTGTACTTTCAGATTCGATAAAAGGCTTTGATTACCTCCGCAAACCACAGATAGTAAGAGTCTACAAATGAGCTTTCTCAAGGAATAATTAGTTTGTCTATCGTTGCCTGAATAAAATCCTGTGCAAACACACACTCTAATTAGTTTTTCGATAATTCGAAAAGTTCACAAAGTTTCTTGGAAAGGGGGTGCATTTGGCGGCGTTCCAAAATTGACATCCTCGGAAGACTGCTTAGCTTCAAGGCGCGTATAATTTAGTCGTATAATACATGCTTACTTAACTAAAAATGACACCATCTGGGGCCAGATTATGGACGTGAATGGTCCGAAATGGGAAACTAATTTCTAGTTTACCTATCACAATTGCCCCGTATGATGACATCAACACCGCTACATTTTAAAGCGAGGACACCTTGCTTAAAATGCATAGTGTCGCGCCTTGGCTTAGAAAATGTCCATTATCAATTCAACAAAATGTCTCGTTGGGGTTTGAGGCTGAAATTACGCTCATAATCTCTTAGATTGAGCTAGTCATCATGTTTCAGATGGGGTCTTCGCTTGGTCCATACATTTTGATCATGAATAATACACCTACTCTGAAAGGTTTTGGAATAATAGGATTAAGGGATCTTGAAAACGGAAGTATTTATTATGAAAATGCGACAGAACCTTGATAATAATGTTGACATATATAGCACATAATACTTAACTACAACATAATTTAATAATTACAAAATTAAATTACATATGTTAAACTATAAGCCCTTAATTTAAACGGTTTATTCTTTTCACGGTTTGGCTAGTAAAGACTTGAATTGAAAGCAAGCGAATTGGCCGGCTCTTTTGACGAGTATCCACTACCAAGGGTATGATGTCCCGTGCACATTCATTATTCTGGGCCTGCTTTAGACTTAATGATATTTAATGAATGTTAGACCAAATCTCATAATATATACTTATTCAATGTTAAGCTATATAGTATCTTCAACTTTTGACACGTATTTGGAATATGCCTGGATTTTTAACTTAGTCTAATGAAGTTGAGTTAAGCTAATACCATAATGTAAAATTTTATCTATTCTGAAGAAGGGAGCACCATTGTGAAGTTAATGCATATGTATCACTCACCTGTGAATGGGACAAGTAATGTCAGTCTGTGCACTTTCCGAGTTCCGAATTTTAGCCGGACTTCTGTCCATGGCCCTGCGCAGTGACCTCATTGACTGTGACCTCACTACCTCGGAAGACGCCACTCGTCCAACTAAAGGACTCCTGCGAGGACTTCTGCTCAGGACCCCTGGGTCCAAAGTCGGACTTCTACTGATGATGTGCTGGCTGAGGAGAGGGCTGTACCTCAGGGTTCGCGAGTCCATGGTGGGACTTTTGCGAATCGCCATCAAGTGACGACTTGCTTCAGGTGTTAAGTGGCGGCTGGCTTGAGGTGGGGACGTGGGCTGGCGACTCGATTGATGAGCATTGAGGTGGCGACTTACTTCTGGTGTCGAAACGTGACAATTGAGGTGGCGACTGCCTTCAGGTGTAGTTGAACGGCAATTGAGATGATTACTTGCTTCGGATGTTGTCACGTATGAACGAGAAGATTCAGATGTAAAAGGATTAGGCCGTTGGTTACGACCACTTTCGAGTGTTGAGTGGGTGGGAATAGTCACTTCATTTGCGAGTGGATGGGTAGAGGGATTAATTATCCTTGTGATTGCCAGTGAACCACCGATTGAACTGAGTTCCACCGTCGGATATAACTTTTTTGAACCACTCGTTGAGTTGCACTTGGGATTATAAGGCTCCAATGTTGGGCTTTTTCTAACAACTGGTTTGGTCCGCTTTACTTCGTTGAAATTGATTGATTGAGAGGTAACAAGTTCTGCCGTCTGGCTGCGACCAATTGTTCTAGGTTCGACTCCTTCACTAATTGGATTGATGTGTCTTGTAGAATGGAGTTCCAGTGTTTGGCTTCGACCCAGTGTTCTGGGTTCGAATCCTTCACTCGTTGTTCTTGAAGAAGTGCGGTGCTGTTGTGGTATCTGGTTTTGACATAGCGTCGTTGTAGGTATGATTCCCTTACTTGTCGGATAGTGCCTTGAAAGTTGAGGCTCCAGTGTTTGGTTTTGACCTAAGGTTTTGGATTCAGTGCCCTCAATAGTTGGTATGGATGCGTGAGGTTCCAGTGCTGGAGATTTCATATCATTAGTGTTGGATATTGAGCAAGCGTAAGACTCTGCTGCTTGGCTTTTGCTTAATGGTACATATTCACTGGTAGGTCTAGAAGTGTGAGTTTGCAATATTGCAGTGGTATCAGTGTTTGGTCTTGAGGAAGGCTTTTGGTGGATTCGATTGATACAAGAGTGAGGTTCCAGCGTTTTGGTTTGTTTGCATTCATCTTTGGGACTGGAGGAAGCGTGGGTATTCAGTTGGTGAGTACGATTGTCAAGTGGTGTCTCCTCCTGTCGTGGTTTGGGCTGGTGGGTGACGGGGGATTCTGCCAGGCGAGAGTATCCTGAGGTGTCTCTTGGAAAAGGAGGAAGAAGCAGAGAGAAGTCTGTGGTCCACCGTTTCTCTCGCGGAGTGAGGCCGACGTAGCTGAAGTCGCTGCGACTGCGAGGGATGGGCGACTTCATCACCTGTTCCTGCTGTCGAATTGAAGACATGCTTATTTTAGGTGCATTTGTTCACATTTTCGAAGAAGCGGGAAATGTTTCCTTTGTTTTCGTGCAAGGTTCCTTTGTGGAAGTTACACGCAAAGTGTAGAGGTTTGTTTTCTTATGTTGAATGAATACATTTGACCACATTTCTAGGACATTATAGAGACTGTTTTTTTTTTCCTTTTTTTTTTTTTTTAACTTCGACTTAGGAATTTATTGCAAGAGAAAGATTTATATGATCTTGCGAAGATGTACATTTGCTTGATGACCAAGTTTCTATTTATAATCCAAATCTAAATCTGTTGATCTTTATATATCTAGTTATCAGTAAATATTTATATCATTCAGTTAGTACGCACGTTGTCTTTCAAGTGATGCTTTACGTCAAGATGTGTCGAGTTAAGTTTTATATTAAATTTTGTTCCAAAAACTGTATAGCTCTGAAGAAGAATTTTTTTTTTGTATAAAAGCACTTAAATATTCAAAAATATTTTTTTTTAATATGTGATAGCCATGTGCATGAGTGAAATGCGTAAGCATATCTTTGACTTTAAATTATTTTAGATATTAAATCAACTTGTATTGACGATAATTTCTTGAAAATGCATTTGCTTTTATTTACATTATGTCTTTATACTTATTTGATGAGATTTGTATTGCTGAACTTCGTATTTATGCTTCTTAGAAAACATTTTTGGATACCGAATCGGAACCAGCATGTACTTCTCAATCAAGTTTGTTAGAAAGTTCCGGAATTTTCAAAGTATAATTTCCGCAGGTATGTTTCATATCTTCTGACCTTTAAATATTATTGCCGGTGTTGTTAATATCCTTCATAATGCCAGTGGCTTTATTCGAAGTTCTGGAATAAAATGAATATGATTACTATATAGAAATAAAGAAAGGAACGATGAAAATATATGAATAAGATACTGGGTGAACGAAAAGTCTTACCCAGATATAAAAAAGTTATTGCGCAAAACTATTATTCTGATAAATATATGCTTAGTGTGAAATTGAAGGTGAGCTTATTTAAGCTTTTTATACACATCAATTTCTTTAGGGAAACGTCATCCACTCTCTTTGATGATCTGAGAATGTTCACTGTTAACACAACCTTAGAAGGTTTGGCAATATACGTTTTCATAATGGAAATGCAGAGAGAGATAGTAAATTTGAGGTATTAAAGAAATACAAAAAAAAAAAATCATTTATTTAACTAACACATTTATTTTAGGGTTCAGACATCGAGTGTTGTTCCTTACTTTTAACATATTACAATCATCTTAAATCTTACACCCAAAAATTAGCTGCACAGAGAAGGGAAATGCAATACATTAACAATGATATCATCCATAAAAACAAAGCTTTTAATATAAATCCTTTATGTGCATTGCCAATTTTTATGTTCATTAATATCGCAACTCGCGCAAGTGTTGCCCTTGTGCAGTTAAACTTAAACCAACCAATTAACAAAGCCCCGTTTATGTTGTCAGCGTGTGCTTGATGTTTGCATCTAATTTTAAATATTAAAAGCATTTCAATCAGCAGAATATGCGGTAAACTACATTTCAAAATTTATTTATCAAAAATGAATGCGAATTTATGCATTCACATCCAAATATCTTTTATTTATTCTGATTAAAATTTTATTATTTACTGAAATAATTTTGGCAACAGGAAAGAGTATCTTCAATGATCGGTTAAATGCTGTTTCAGTGTATTGGATGACACCAAGTTGGATTATTATTATTACGTAAAAGCTACCTTTTAATGGCAGTGCCTAAAATTTGATAGAATGCATTGTCATTGACATCGAATCTATCTGCCAAGTTTCAACCCGATTGGATGACGGTAAGGAGGTTAACTAGGCCTCCTCAGATTTACCCGCCATCGACATACACAGCCAAACAACAATGCAATACATGAACAATGATATAACCCATACCGATGTCCTCTCGTTGGTGTGGTGGGGTCGGAGAGAGGGGTTTACACTAGAAGACTTCGATCTCGTATTCTTCTAGATGCTCAAAATTACGAGACGTATTTGGCTGTGTTAAGCACCTTATAAGTGGCAGAAATAGACAGTCGGTAGTTTCAAAACAAAACAAAACCTATACCGAGCCAAAAATGACCCAAATGACAGTAAGTAAAGTTCTAGATCTATATATTTAATAGGCAATACGTTTTTTGGGGTTAGTCCGTCCGCCTAAACTGCTCAACCAATTTCAATGATCAAAGTGTCATTTTAAAGGAAATAAGCTGTAGATTTACCAAAACGTGCCAAAATAATTTATTAACACTTCATTAATTAGTTAAATTTCAATATTTTTCCTCATTAAGCTACTACAAAGCCTCAATGATTTTGAATATATGAATGGCAACATCCTTACGAATGTAAACAACAAACCCGACGACGCGACGTCCAACGCGAGGCATTTTCTGGATAGAAATACTTCAAAATAATAATTACTCTAATACAAAAATGCTTCAGAAAAACAGAAAAAATCAACTTTGAAACGAAGAGTTTAAAAAAGTTTTAAAATTAGCAACGGGTTTGTTGTTGGTTTGAAATTGATTGAGCAGTTTAGGCGGACGGACTAACCCCAAAAAACGTATTGCCTATTAAATATATAGATTAATTTAATAGTTACGATGATGCAAGAATAAATAGGTCCAAGATATGTACATTTCTTTTGGATTAGAATTTCGGATAAACCAGACTTTTCGAGAAAGTTATCTGCTGAAACATGTTCCGGAGGTCGCCGGGTTGCATTCAGCGGTAAATCGACAACTTTCAAAAAGTCGCTAAGAGGTATTGTGCAGTAAATCTGAACCTATATTCATTTCTAATCAGTACAAATTCAACTATTACGAATGAAAAACTATCAAAATAACGACTAAAACCATCCAATCAACTTCAAAATCTCATATGAAATTAAATTTTTTTTTTTTACAAAATAGGGTTAATTTTCTCACCAAATTTGATTTTCGAAAAATTCCGGTTGATTGAATGCCGGATAATTGGCCTTTCTTTGTTTTATTTTATCTTCTAAGAATCGCAAAAAAGATTATGCGAACATATGATTGCTTCGTTAGGAAATTTCGATAAGCAACTTTAATTATTTTGGCGCTTCATACGAAACCAGTCCCGTAAATTTTAATTGTTCAATGAAATAACCGATCTTTTTTAAATATATGTACAAAACTGTTTATTTTTGTGGTTTTCCAATAACTTTTTATTACGTTGCCACACTGTCCCTGCTTAAAGCGTCTCGGCAGCAGTAGGATAATGACGTGGTAAGTATTCTCTTCATAAATAACAAAACGTTTTCAGTTTCATATCATTATGCAGCTGACGCTTCACTTTGAGGCGAGCAAAGCGAGCCAAGGGGATTGCATAGCAATCCAGGGGGTTGGCGAGCGTCAGCGAGCAGGGGGCTGAGCCCCCTAGTTATATTATTATTAGCCTAGATCTTAAATGAAAAACCTTTGGGACTACGTAGCCGTTAAATAGTTCTAGTGAAATGAAAAATTCAAAATGCTAATAAATTTCATTCTGTTATAAAAAAAAACAAAAAAAAAACCATTTTTTTTACGCAATATAAATTCTTTTTTATTTAATGTTGTCATAAAAAATAATAATAAAAAAAAACCTAGAAGCATAGAAACTCAAATTTGCAACACATTTGCGGTTGTTTTTAATTTCAAAAGGTCGTAAAAATAATTCAACAGTCAAGAGCCCCGAAAATGATATTTCTGTACAAAAAAAGGGTTTCTAGAATAACCACCGGCAATAGAAAAGCCACATAAGAACTCGAAAGCACAAGTCATCAAAGTGAGTCTTTTCACCAAAAGTCTTTCGCGACCATTCCGAACAGATTGACATCGTTCATTTCAAAAAGGAGAGGACAACATTTCCTTTTTATTTTTTTTATTACGATGTCGTAAAGCCCTCAGGAAAAAGGGCACTAAAAATAACACCATCTCCTATTATCACCACGGCGGGAATTTTTATCATCCACCAATTTCTAGATGGAGGCTCTTTTAACAACCAGGGGAGAAATGACAAGGTATTTCTTCCCCCCCCCCCTTCTCTTTTTCTGTCTATTCTCAGCAGAAGGGGGGGGGGGGGGGTCGTTGTGTTTTGATGGGAAGGGTTTTGCCTTTAACTACCACTAAGTAGTCGCTTTGGAGCTATCCTCAAAGTTTTTCTTTTCTGTAGACCTAGTACTATTTTTTTTTTCAGATGCAATATCCACTGCTTGGCCAATTTATTATGACTTCCTCATGGTTTTGTGCCAATTAGCTGTGGCGTCTCATTTTTGTCATGGTAGGGAGCAAGACATACATTGGTGTATCAGGCCCTGCGAAAAGCTTCTACCTTAGTCATGCGGCCCGCCTCTAAAAGTTAATGACGAACGCTGGTCTAATCGTTCATTACTGATCAATTTAAATACTAGTTGGTTGTTTTCGGATTATCTGGCGCCGTCAGCAACACGAGGGCTATAATGCGCCGAAAACATTCGTCATTAGACAAGCCAACATACATATACAAACACCCATGCCTAACACGGGACTCGGAACCCGCAACCTCGCGGTCTAGAAGCCAGCACGCTAACCACTATACCGTTTGGTCGGCCTCTACATTGGGACAAGCTTATTTGAGCGCATTGAATACGCTGCTAAGATGTGTGAACCGGTTTTACTGCGTCCTGATTGGCTGATTCGTTAAAACTCTTACAGTATCCGTGGTTAGAAAAGTAAAATATCAGTTAAAATTTAAACTTAAAAGTGTCTATTTTCTTTTTTTTTATCAACATATATTTAAGTTTAATTCAAAACTACGTGCGCATGTTATCAAATATTACTCTAAAAGTTGTGATTTGTTCGGAACTATATCTTTGCGCGGAAGGATTCCTCCAGCAGCGTATACTCAATAGTCCGAGAGGCGACTGCAATTTTTGGACCCCATCGAACATCATTCTGAATTTTTTATAGAAATTGGAGAAAAAGTGTTAGTAGATTAGGAATCCACTGGTCTGCCGTGGCAAAAATGGCCGAAACTGATCAATAATCGACTTGGAATGAGTTGAACTAAAATCGGATTGCCAAATATGTCATAACTTGCCAAAAATAGAACAAATTTATTCGTCTGGCAACCCACTTCATTTTGATTTTTTCAATGAGAAAAAGCGCAAACGATTTCTGATCTTTGGCTCGGAAATCTTGTATCATTTAAAAGTAAGCCAAATTAGCGACATCAGTTACGTCATAAGTGACGTAATATTTTTTGTCAACTTGGCTCCCTTTTAATAGGTGCAAGTAGACCGTCTCCAGTTATCTCAATCATCTGCAACCTTCTTAATTGAAAATTAAAGAGTGAGGGTTACCATATAAAAAAAAATGCTCATTATCTGGCAAGTTATGGCGCATTTGGCAATTGCATTTAGTTCAACTTATTAAAAGTCGATTTTTGACCAGTTTTGGCCATTTTTGCCACGGCAGACCAGTGGATTCGTAATCTACTCACTTTTCTCCAATTTCTATAAAAAATTCAGAATGATGTTCGATGGGGTCCAAAAATTGCAGTCGCCTCTCCAGTCTACAATGCTCAAGTAATGTTGTTGTGAGGTATAGTACAACAAAAATCAAAAGCAGTATTAGAAGCTGCTTGTTAGTGAAGATATGGGGTAACAACGCGATTTGATTCACTTTAAACGAGGAATAACCTAAGTAGGACGCAATGCGAGTCGAATCCCCGTATTGGTTAAGGAGATTCCTTGTTTTCACAAAAAAAATAATCTTTGAAACTTTCTTCTTAATTCTGGGAAGTTTTTGAGCTGATCCGGTAACTGCAATTGCAGAAAAACTATATTTTTATGGAGAATTTAACATTGCAGCAACTATCTCCTTCGATGTTTCGAACGCATTTTTCTCAGTTGTAGATTCACTTCTTTCTCACCTTTCTCAAAATGCTAAAACTTCAGCAAATATGAATGAAATGACTTGAATTTTTTTTTTTTGAGTCACTTTTAATATCTATTTGACAAAAATTGGGATGGATTTTTGAATAAAATAAAAACGTTTTTTTTTTTTTTTTACAAATTTGGATGCTGAAAAATACTCGTTTATTACGCTTTTTTTACCAACAGGTACAGTAATTATCGTTTTTCTCGAAAACTATTTTACTTATTCTAAATCCGATGCTTAAAAAGTTAGAGTATATTACTAGGAAATTTAAAAAAAAAAATCAGGAAAAAATATCGAATAATGAAAAAGATAGAATTTGAAAATTGATAAATTTTTTTAAAAATTTGAAAATTTAGAGCACTATGTGAACTTTTTTTTTAAAATAAAATTTAGTATTTACAAAGTAATTCTTCAAATACTAGGGGGCTCCGCCCCCTGCTCGCTGAAGCTCGCCAACCCCCTGGATTGCTTTGCAATCCCCTTGGCTCGCTTTGCTCGCCTTAAAGAGAAGCATTTAAAATATGCCCTAGCAAAAAGCTATTTCAGCTGCATGATGCCATGAAACTGAACCTTTTATTATTTATGAAGAGTCAGAATACTTGCCACGTCATTATTGTGTTGCTGTCGAGACGCGTTAAGCAGGGACAGTGTGGCAACGTAGTAGAAAGTTCTTGGAAAACAACAAAAATTAACAGTTTTATACATATATAAAAAAGATCGGTTATTTCATTGAATAATTAAAATTTACGGTTTCGTATCGTATGAAGCGCCAAAATAATTAACGTTATTTATCGAAATTTCTTAACGAAGCAATCATATGTTCACATAATCTTTTTTGCGATACTTAGTAAATAAAATAAAACAGTGAAAAGCCAAATTATCCGGCATTCAATCAACTGGAATTTTAGGCAAAAATGAAGTAATTTTTTTTTTAAAATTGTTTTTTAGATACATCAAATTTAGAAATATCAAAATTTTTAAGTTTTTTATTAAAAAAATTTTTTTTTTTGAATTGAAAACTTAAAACAGTTTTTTTAAGTTTAAAAAGATCATACATTACAGCATTAAAAAAAATTCGGAAAAATAATTATAAAAATATAGATTTTAGTATTTTGAGTCCCAGACCGACCTTAAAGGTCTCTATTAAAGAAATAGTATTACATAAAGGTGTCCCTTGCTACAAAAGTAATTGAACTCAAGAGTCTTATGAATTGAAGGGAGAACCGAATCACATACTACATGGAGACTTGAATACAGAACTGCCATAAGTCTGTTTCGACTTGTAAACATTATTCAACCAGCTTGGCTGGGATTCTGTACATACTTTAACTTAAGGGGAAGTCCTTATAAAGGTCATTCTCTATACTGTACTAAACTCCAACTTAACTTGACATCACTAGACAGTAGATCGTCACAGTGCTCATAGGCATTTAATCCGTTTTGGCGGCGTGAAAGCATAATGCTCGCAAAAAACACAACCTTGTAGAGAACAAAAGGCTATAAAGGTTTGGCGAGGATATTATCTTCACTCCGCTACAATGGATTAATTTACCTATGAGCACGGTGGAGATCTATCGTCTAGTGATGTCAAGTTAAGTTGGAGTTTAGTATAGCTATGTTACAATCTTCTAGCCCAGTGCATTTAGAAACTACTTTGTAGAAAATATTGAAATGTGGTGAGTTGGTACGAAAATGACCACTGAATGAAATTTCATAAAATGTTTTCATTTAATGCTTATCTATTATAAATGAAAATTAAAATAGCAATAGACAAAACCAGATGGAGCCGCTGCATATGCATTGGCGTAATGTTTCGAAATATAAAATAAAATGTATTAGACGCTATTTTCGAGTTTTTAACTTATGTCATTTCATTAAGTGATAATTTTCGCCCCTACTCACTAAATGTCAAGGTTTTATATAAAATAGATAAGTTATAATCTGCTAGCCCAGAGCATTTAGAGACTACTTTGTATAAAACCTTGGCATTTGGTGATTAGGTACGAAAATGATCACTTAATGAAATGATATAAATTGTTTTTCATTTAATGTCTATCTATTATAAATGAAATTAAAAAAAAACAAAAAACAAAACTACGGTATGTGGTGGCATTGTATCGCTATTGACGTAAGGATTTCAAACATAAAGTAAAATATATTAGAAGCTATTTTCGAGTTTTTAATTTATGTCGCTTCATTAAGTAATAATTTTCATACCTATTCACCGCCGACCAAACGGTATAGTGGTTAGCGTGCTAGCTTCTATACTAAACTTCAACTTAACTAGACATCACTTAGACGGTAGATCGTGACAGTGCTCATAGGTATTTAATCCATTTTGGCGGAGTGAAGACATAATTCTCGCCAAACCTTATAGCCTTTTGTTCTGTTGTGGTTTGGCGAACATTATGCTTTCAAGCCGCCAAAATGGATTAAATACCTATGAGCACTGTCACGATCTACCGTCTAAGTGATGTCTAGTTAAGTTGAAGTTTAGTATAGACCGTGAGGTTGCGGGTTCCGAGTCCCGTGTTTGGTATGGATGTTTGTAAATGTATGTTGGTTTGTCTAATGACGAATGTTTCGGCGCATTATAGCCCTCGTGTTGCTGACGGCGCTAGATAATCTGAATACAACCAACCGTACCTATTCACCAAATGTCAAAGGGGGTTTTATAGAAAGTAGTTTCTAAATGCACTGAGCTAGAAGATTGTAACATAGCGATTATAGGAAATGAGACTTACTAAGACTTCCTATTAAAATTAAGAGCTGTGAGTTATAACAGTTTTGAGGAAAGAGTGCGATATATCGTCAGAATTAATACAACATTAATAGGAAAATTTCAGTCAATAAATGCCTCCAAATTGTACATATTTTTTATAATCAGGGCCTTCACACTGCATAAAACGTGTGTAGAAGCAGTCTTTTAGCGAAAGTCACTATCACAATAGAGCCTGTTAATCAAATGCATTACTATTACTGCATGTAAGAAAATGTAGCAAGCATTAAATCAATATTTATGCAGATAGTGCTAAAATAAATCATTAGGTCAATGGATCGGAGAAAGAAGGGCTCTTGGCGGAATGACGTCATTTGTGGGATGAGAAAGGCTTTTCCTATAACTACCCTTAAGTAGTCACTTAAGATAAAGTTTTTCTTTGTTGGCATGAGTCATCTAAAAGTAGTATGAGAGATTGAATGGTGTGATGCAATTTGGGTCGGATATTCCAGCGTTAGCCATTACGCGGCCCGGATTGTAATTTATCCGAAATAATATGAATTAATATGGATTGGTTGGTTGTTTTCAGATTATCTGGCGCCGTCAGCAACACGAGGGCTATAATGCACCGAAACATTCGTCAGTAGACAAGCCAACACACATTTACAAACACCCATGCCTTACACGGGACTCGAGCCCGCAACCTTGATGTCTAGAAGCTAGCACGCTAACCACTATACAGTTTGTTAACTATGTTGAACAGAGTTCTCCACTACGTGCCCGAAGAAACTATCTGCAGAAGCTTTCGGCAAGGTGGTTTTCATCAAGAATTAACACAGGAATAACTTAACTGAATGTCATTTGGACAATTTATTAATATTGACTGCAACAAATACTCCGAAAGACATAGCCTCTATCATAAAATAAACTGAATGATTTCGACCGTCCCACAATTGATATCGACTAAGACGGAATAATCTAGAAACGGAAATACTTTTATTAAAAGTTAGGTCAAGTTGGCATTGTCACGTCGAAACAAAAGATTCACTTCTTTTTTTAGATTTTAATTTACGAAAAATGAAAACTATAATTTTTTCAATTATTTGAAAAAAAAAAAAAAATAGAATAAAATATCAATTGTAATTTTATTAAGATAAAAAAAAAAAATGTATATTTTTTTCCAGTTTCCAGACATGCTATGCATTGTTAAATCAAAAATAATTAAAAAGACATATTTTGGTGTATCCGGCCCGCGAAAAGCCGACCATACGGTATAGTGGTTAGCGTGGTAGCTTCTAGACCGCGAGTCCCGTGTTAGGCATGGGTGTTTGTAAATGTATGTTGGCTTGTCTAATGACGAATGTTTCGGCGCATTATAGCCCTCGTGTTGCTGACGGCGCCAGATAATCTGAAAACAACCAACCGGCCCGCGAAAAGCTCCAACACAAGCCATACCGCCCGCCTCTAAAAGTTAGTGGCGAACGCTGTTTTAAGGGGGCCCTTTACTCTAAAAACTGCAAATTATAGTTTGTAATCTTCTTAATCCGCGTGCAGTTTTAAAACTGTATCAACGTTTTTTAATGACTTATGGAACATTTTATGCTGGATGATAGTAGAATCTTCTTAAAGAAAATGGAAACTTTAAATCGATTTTTCTCAGAGTTTGTTTTTTGTTGATATTAAGATTTTGGAAACACCAAGGCTTTTTTTTTTTTTAATTAATGGAGAGATCTTAAACTTTTAGATCATGTTTCTAAGTATATCTGTTTTGTAAATTAGTATTCTAATTAATGAAATCTGATGTAATTTTAATATTTTTTAACACTAAAGTAAACAGATTTTCTGTTATTTTGAATGAACATTCATATTATAATTAATTACTTCAAGTATTCTATATTTTAATGCCGATTCTTATATAATGTAGTTAAAATAATTTTTTTAGAAAAAATCGTAGGGAAAAATTTTAGTATTTAAAAAAAACCTTAGCATTTTTAAAAAATGTATAAAAGTTTGGAAATTTTGAAATTTTTTAAAAAATCAAAAAGAGTTTTAATTTATTTGTGTGAAGTATTGTTTTTTCATAATCATAAGGAACATTTTTTTTTTTTTTTTAAACAACAATAATAATAATAAAGGTTATATAATATAATTAATTATATAAGATATATATGAGAGACTATATTATATGAAGAGTGTCCCTTTCAAACGCAAGAGCTACACTAGAATGCGCCAGAATAACCTTATAGGTCATTATCTTCGTGAAGGATGAAATGCCTTCTGGGAGGTCTTCAAATGGAAGACTAGAAAGGTCACGTTGGCACCTCGAATAGGATAAAACCACTGATCGACAACGGGAACAATACTATTAGCCAGGATTGTAATCGTGTCTGCTAACATTGAAGAAAAAATAAATCACCGAGCTTCGATCGTAAAATTGATTGTGGGAAGAAGTCATCTTTACATAAGTCACACATGTGAAGAAAGAGATTCTGCTACTGTTATACATATTTACTTTTACAGTCACGTAAATCTTTTTCTAAAGATTTTTCAGTAAAGGTACCATTATATGCATAAGAAATTGCAAAATTTTCTGAAAATAAATATTTACGTTTTTATTTAGATATTCTTGAAAACTGTAGCTTAAAAACAATACTATACCCTCTCTAGTTTCTAAAATGGCTTAATAAACTTCTTTCCTTTTCGTATCAATACAGTTTTAAAAGGTCACAACCACAAACTTTCAAACTTGATTTATGAGGAACTAGTTTTTATCAATGTTTTTTTTAACAGAGATAACTACACTTTGAATCAACTCTATTGGAATCATTTTAATGTAAGTTAAAATGCGTAATATAGGACAGAGAACTTTCTAGGACAAATACATCGTGAAATAATTGATTTTAAAATACTTTTGAATGTTGATGTCATAATAATATTAGATAGTTTCAAAACAAAATTACGTGAAACAATATAACCCATAAAACGTTTTTAATATAAATCCTTTGCATGCATTGCCAATTTTTGTATTTAATAACATAGTGCCGCTTCTGTTGCCAGCGTGTGCTTGGCGTTGGCATCTGTTTTTAAATATTAAAAACAAAATATGCGGTAAACTACTTTTCCAAAATTTTTTTAGTAAAAATAAATGTGAATTTATTCACTCGCATCCAAATATCTTTTATTTATTCTGGTTCAAACAATTTTATCATTTATTTGTTAAAACAATTTTGGCAACAGAAATGAGTTTCTTCAATGATTGGTTAAATGCTATTTCAACGCGCGATTGGATGACGGCAATTTGGTTTATTATAATTCCGTAAAAGCGCCCTTTTAGTGACAGTGACATGCACCAAAATTTGATAGAATGCATTGTCATCGACATCGAATCTATTCTGACAAGTTTCAGCTCGATTGGATGATGTCAAGGATGTTAATTAGGCATCCACCGAATTGACCGCCATCGACAGACCCAATCAACCATTAAATCCCTCCCCCCCACCCCCACCCAAAATCGTATGTAAGTAGCTTTTTTAAATCATTTTTGTTAATTCATAATTACAATTTTAATTCTTCCCTGTGACAAATGATTATGCATAATTTGCAATTGAAATTTAAATTGTTCAAGTGTAAAATGAATGTAATCTAGCGAACTGCCGAATTTTTTTCCCCCTGAAAATTGCATGTGTAAGTTCCCTATTAAATATTGCCAATCTTCATATTTTTTTGTTGCATCTTAACCTTAGGTATCTCTAAAGAAAATAAAGTTTAGGGTCTACTAGACGCTAATTTTGTATGTGCTAATGGAAGTGTCAGTTTGTTACTATTCCAAAATGAGTGTAGACAAAAAGGAATTTATCTTAGGAAAAATCAGCTTTCACTGACGAGTATAAAATATTTCTTAATGGACACTAGGGTGGAACGAAAAAATCAACTTTTGATTTTTAATTTGAAATAGTGCGGAAAAGTTGCTTTTTGATGTAGATAAGATAAATTAAAAATATGAAAAATATTGGAGTACGTCTTGAGGTGCCGCAAAAGCCATTAAAGTTCGAAAAATTGAAATTTTTGCTATATTTTAAATTTTTTTTGACGATATAATCAACTTTTGATTTTAATTTGTTATAGCACGGAAAAGTTGCCTTATGGTGTAGATAAGATAAATTAAAAATATGAAAAATGTTAGAATACGTCTTGAGGTGCCGCAAGTACGTTTAAAGTTTCATAAAAACACACTTTTTTGAACTTTTTCAAAGATTTTTGCGTGTCTCGATTATGAAATAAAAAGCTTCATTTATGCGTTATAAAATAAATAGAAAGATAAAAACAGTTTTAGTATTACATTGGGCATCCAGGAGCTTGAGTCATCGCCGGAGTAGATGTTGTGTGTGTGGGGGGGGGGGGGGGCAAAGATTTGTGCGGTGACAAGCTCAGATCAGGTATCAGGTCAGTAGCTGTGACGAGTTAAGATAAGTTGGTGCCTCCGCCCCTTCTAATGTGTTACAGATTAATATAATATTTTGTTAGTATGTGTTCTACTCTATTGCTGTGAGTAAAAATGGCTCAGTCTAAATTAGTGAAGACAAGACAAATGTCGGAATGTCCAATTTTTGGGAAATGTAGTGATTTGCTTAATGTTGACCTGCCTACTTACAAATCTGTTATGAAGTGCTACTGTTATATCAGACAAAACCTAAAAAATGCTTCAGAGAAGGATCCTAGTGTAAGTGAAGTATGAGACACTTTAGTTCCCAAAATAGAGCAAATATGGTCAAGAGCTTCTATTCCCGTTGTTTCTAGCCAAAGAATTTTACTAATGAAAAAAGCAGAAAAGGGTCAGAAAAGTTTGACTGCAACCTCTCGAAATGTAGAGGCGAGGCCGAACGTTTATTTCATATTGCTGCATGTAAGTGTGTAACCTTTAATGCTTGTACTTGTATAAAAGGAAGAAAAGTACCAGTTATGGAACAAAAGTTTCTAAACGATCAACGTTCTGACAGGAAAATGGTGACAGGTAATGTTGATATAGCTACCACAAGAGCTTTGAGGAAGAAAGAAGCAAGAAAAATTAAAGAACTTCAAAGAATAGTCAAGTTTAATAAAGAACGAACAAAAAATACTAGTGTATCAGACACGGTTACTGGCTACAATGACAGCTCTGAAGAACAGCAGTGTTGGATACCAGAAGATGCAAACCAACCAGGTCCTTCAAATATACAAGAAGAGATACATCTACCAGGCCCTACGAAACTGAAAGAAGAGAAAATCACTCAAATGCGCATTAAATTGCCATCTGTAGCTTCTATTGCTGACCGTATCGGAATATCAGATAGAAATGCTGCAGCTATAGCTAGTGCTGCTTTACAGGACTTTGGTGTAATAACAGAAGAAGACTAAACCAACGTTATAGACAGGATGAAAATTAGACGAGCAAGATCAACCAATCGAAGATATCTCATTAATGACAGTTGTTATAATCATATAACTGAAAATAGAGGATTGTTTTTTGATGGAAGAAGAGACAAAACAATTGTTCAAGAAAAGAAAGGAAGGAAGTTATACAAAAAAGTGATTTCAGAAGAGCACGTTTCACTAATAGAAGAACCAAGCTCAAAGTTTTTAAGCCACGTAACACCTAAATCTGGCACTGGAAAAGACATAGCAGACAGTATACAGGAGTTTCTTGAAGATAGAGAACACAACAAACAACTTTTAAACTTTACTTCTATTGGGTGTGATGGAACCGTTGTAAACACTTAACATAATAATGGTGTGATTTCTTTGATGGAAAAGGAAATAGGAAGACCGTTGCAATGGTTAATTTGTTTGTTCCATGGTAATGAGCTACCATTGCGAACAAAGGGACCCATTTAGTTTAAAGGTGAAATAGGTCAGCAGCTAGAAAACTGTACTAATCTTCCTGTGGTTACTTTCTTGTCAATTGAAAATAACCTTCCTCTTTTGGAGGACAAAAATGATTTAAGTACAGATCAGAAATATTTATTGGATATGTGTATTGCTGTATCAAGTGGAAATTGCTCCCTAGATTTATCTTTACGAAACCCTGGAAAACTTGGTCACTCCAGGTGGTTGACACTAGCCAACCGCTTGCTTAGATTGTATGTAGCAACTGAAAATCCAACTCAAAATCTTAAGACTCTGGCTGAGTACATTGTGAAAGTGTATGTGCTTGTGTGGTTTAATATTAAGTCAAAACCTTCATGTACTTATGGTTCCAAACATCTGTTTAACCTTATCTCATATTCACGCTATCTCTCTGACGATCTCAAGAACGTTATAGATCCGGTTATTCAAAGAAATGGGTATTTTGCGGCTCTAGAAAATCTCCTTTTGTCCATGCTATGTGGTGAACTCAAAATTCAAAGAGAACTTGGTTTACGATGTGTTTTAAAAGCAAGAACAGAAAGTAGAGGCGGAGTCAGGAAGTTTAAAGTTCCAAAGATAAACTTCGATGCAAGGGATTACATCGACATGATCTCATGGCCTAAAAATGACGTAACTGAACCTCCCTTGTTAAAACATGTTTCCAGTGACTCTCTCAAAGACGACTTTATACGGAAGGCATCTGAAGATGAACCAAATAGTAAAGTAGACCCGGTTATCGACTTTCCCCGGCTTCCTTGTCACACGCAAGCAGTGGAAAGAACTGTGAAACTGGTGACCGAATCGGCTCAAAATGTCTGTGGTTCAACCGCAAGAGAAGGATATATAAGAGCAAAAATTTACTCACGTAGGAATATGCCAAAATTTAATACAAAAAACCAGTTTAATCTAGCAATGAAGTAGAAACAAACATTTTGCAGTTGTAACATTTGTAATCATTAAGTATACAGAAGTAAGAAATACAAAATTTTACATTACAATATATTTTATTATTATTTTTATATTTTGTAATTCATTATTTTTTCTAACTCTGATGCTTATATATGTATTTAAAACCGTCTTTTGTAACATTATATATACGAGAAATTCATAAAAAATAATTTAACAAAGATGATAATTTTTCATTTTTTTATAAACTTTAAGCTCTTTGCGGCACCTCAAGATGTTGTAGTATTGCAACCAATTTTTTCCCCCCTCTTTTTGAACTTAAAAGGCAACTTTTCCCCACTATTACTAAGCTAAAATTTAAAAAAAAAATTTTAAGGCCATTTTCGTTCCACCCTAATGGACACCCACCTTTTAGCTTGTTTTTGCCCTCAGAAAACCCCATTTATACCCACTCCAATTTATTAAGCATATTTCATATGTCTTAATCGAAAAGTTCATCACTTAAAGTATATTAACATTTTTTAAATTCTTTATATTAACTTCAATTTTTTTGGGGGGTGACGGGGAGAGGGGGGGGGGGGTGAGTAGGTGGCTGTGTATGTCAATGGTGGGCAAATCTGCTGAGGCCTAATTAACCTATTTGCCGTCATCCAATCGCGCTGAAATATCATTTAACCCATCACTGAAGAAACACTTTCCAGTTGCCAAAATTGCTTTAATAAATAAATAAATAATAATAATAAATTGTTAAGAATAAATAAAAGGTATTTGGATGTAAATGCATAAATTCGCATTCATTTTTAATGAATAAATTTTGAAAGATAGTTTACAGCATGTTTTTCTGATAGAGATGTTTTTAATATTTAAAATTAGAGGCAAACACCCCAAGCACACTCTGACAGAAAAATCCACGCTATGATAATGAATATAAGAACTTGCAATGCATAAAAAGGAATTATATTAAAAGCTTTGTTTTTATGAGTTATATAATTATTTTTGAACTTATATAGTTGAGAAAACTTGTTTTCGAATTTTCTTCGCATTTAATTGAAAGTAGCAGTTTACCAAATTGACGTTGCAAAAATTAATTCGACTTTTTTTTATTATTATTAGTCCTTAAAGCAACGAATTCCTTCATATTGTAACATTCCGATGTCAGAATATGCATAAATGTGTTCTATAGGGAAGACTGGGTGGGTTTGACTATGTTTTGTCTAACGAACAAATAATACTTATTTTTGTTTATGACCTTTTGCAATTGTTTCATGTATTCATAATTAATATTTCAGATAGAGTAAAATACAAAATGTATTTAATAATGTTGTTCGGAATTTAACAAACTAAAATAATAAAGAGAATGTCATCGAGCATATTAATTATATAACCACCTCGACCTTTAAATGTTACAATTCATTTCAAAATAAAATTATTCATTTTTTTTTTTTTTTTTTTTTTTTTTTTTAAACAATCTAAATCAAACACTAATATGAAAATTGAAATAATTCGTTAAAAAAAAAAAAATTCATTTTGAAATTCCTATATGAAGTTATTTTACTGCGCTTTCGTTGAATTTTTTAACATGAAATATTATGATGGAATAACATGATATAATATGCAATTATAACTTATATAAAACAAAGAAAAATATGACGGCACTTTTGAACTTTTGAACTTTTAATATTGCCATTGAACTTTCAAAAGTTCAATGGCTTTTATTTTGTACATATTAAAACAAAAATGCAGTCAGAAGCATTCGGATATTTTTTCCCCTTGCTTTATCTTATACATTTAGGACTTGCCAATAAATTGCCCCCGTTTAACAACTGTAGAAGTGTATTCACCTTTTACTCACTTTGTATGCAGAGAAGCCAACACGCAGTAAACGCAAAAACTCCGTAGTCGGAGAAACCGTCTCTTTGTCCAACCATTCTTTTGTCATTTGATCAATGAACCCTTTTCCACTACTGAAAATACAGATTTTACCACTTGGATTATTAATATGCGTGCGGAAATAGATTTTTTTTTTCTAATACAATGCACTTTTTTGCAAAACAACTGTAGCGACAGTTTTTTTAGTATACTTTTCGAATATTTTCCATTAAACTATTGCTTTAATAATAAAACGCGGAATATATTATCTTATATTTTATGAGTAGATAACGACTGTTCATTTTATTATAATTATTTCCAACTATTATTTTGATTAAAATCCCTGTACTTAATGGCCGATCAAACGGTATAGTGGTTAGCGTGCTAGCTTCTAGACCGAGAGGTTGCGGGTTCCGAGTCCCGTGTTAGGCATGGGTGTTTGTAAATGTATGTTGGCTTGTCTAATGACGAATGTTTCGGCGCATTATAGCCTTCGTGTTACTGACGGCGCCAGATAATCTGAATAAATCCAACCGACCAAAACTGTGCTTAATGCCTGTTAATCTAATCGTCCCCACCTTCGAAATTCCATTAGAAATACGGTAAAAGCGTAAAAGTTGAAAAACGAGTGCCTTTAACACAGAGCTCTCTGACCTTGAGCATCACCCACCAACGATTGATTTTTCTCTATTTTACGCTCAAGAAAGGATAATGTCTATCGAATAACATCATAACCAAAAATATTGTTAAACTGTCAATTTTTATTTAAATGAGCGAAAATATGAATACGATAAATAATACCATAAATTTTAATTCAATGACCAATATTGTAGGGTAATTGAAAGTTGTGCTATGTTCCACACCTCCTAGTATATTTTTAAATTAAGTGTTGCGTGTCAGTTTGTATCATCATTTTCAACTTTAACGGTCCATATCACCAAACTCAATTCGGGAGACGTAAGGAACATTTACACAAAAACTATTAAAGATAAATGCGTAAATTTTTTTTTTCACAAATCTCTTGAATTGATTTTTTGACTTCTTAAACACCGACTTCCCTTAGCTAATCAAACAATCCCAAAACTTATTAAATTTAATTTATACAAAAAAAAAAAATATTACGAGAATCATCATCGCTAAATAGTTATATTTACTCATTGTCCCATATTCTAAATATTACATTCTTTGTGCAGAAAAGACGGGAATTATTTATCATCATTTGCTGTCATAATTATTTTGAGCAAATGTTTTTTAAAAAAAAATGTGGGAAAAATTCAAATTTACCTCATTTCTCTTCGTTCTGCGTATCGAATTGAAACTTATTGTGTTGTTCTGTGATAATTTTTTTTAATTCTTGTAATTTTGCTACAAGTAAAAGATATATAATGTATAAAAATAGCGATTAATTTCCCTAAATTTTTAACCAAAGTAAAAATTTCGATTTTTCAAAGTTTTTAAAAAAATATTTTCTGACGGTTCAAATACGTTTTGTACTTAAAAAATGCTTTAGAATATTTCCAAATCTTAATGTTTTGACACAATTTTTTGTTTTGAAAGTATTCTCGGCTAGCCAAAATTCAGAAAATCAAATAGTAGTATATCAACATGCAGTCCATTCGTTGATAAGCTAAGCTAAGGTAAACTCAGTTATGTGCAATAGTATTCAAAACCATGTAATAACCATCATTTCATTTTAAATATATTCCTCTCTTATCACAAAGATGGGATCCGGCTCCTTCATAGGAGCCAATGTTAAAGTCAACAACTATAGAGGCATCTCATTAAATAACCGATTCTGAAATCATTATGAAACTTTCACAGTATAGTATTTACTTTTGAATACTTTAAGACAAGATTTTTTTTATTATTTTTTGGAAATTAAAATAATTATGACTTTCTAAAAATATGTGTAAGAAAATAGTTACAATTTCAGACTAATTATTTAAAAATATGCGACTTACAAATTATTCCTTGCGCTGAAGTATTTAAATACATTAGAGAAACATGTGTAAAAAGTTTCTCAAGTATTTATGGCAGATAGATTTTAAGCTATGTGCCCCCAAACATGAAAAAACGGCATTTTGAGAAATTCTGCTTTGAAGTTAAAAAACAAGCATTAAATACATTTTGTTCATTTCAAAAGTTTATCAAAAATACTTCAAAGTAAGATATAATTACAAATGAGGCTTCATTCTAAAGAAAAGAATTTAAATTTTAATAAACATTAATAAACTCGAAATTAAAAATTTGAAAAATGTTTCATGTGCCGGACCAACCCTTTAAATAAATTATATTTTATAACGCAAATCATTAAATACCATGAAACGTATTAAACTCAATGGAACCCAAACCTTTTGAAGCTGAAATGGTAAAAATTGAAGAGTTTTTTTGTCCCCCTCCCAGTCACGTTTCAAGGTGCAACTTCTCGAATCCGATACATTCCCGAGTGAGACAACCCCGATACAGTTTAATTCATCCAGTTAATCAATGGATCCCGTTTATAAACACATGACGGCGTAATCGTGTTCATTTTCGACTCACCTTTTTTCCAGACATCTTCACATTTCAAGCGATCTCTTCCTAAAAAAATGTCTTTTTCCAAGAAATATGAATCACAACAATGTTTTTTTCTTGTCTTCTGTGGTCACGTGTGATCGTTCAGCAACAAATTTCCAGAAGAAACCCCCGATAGTAAAAGCTGGCCGAATCTGTGTACCGCCACGCCCATTTTCGTCACGTGACACAAGTGACGTCATCGATCAATACCACCTACACACACGCCGCCACTGTTCGGGGGGGGGGGGGGGGGGACAATCTTTTTGGGCCGTGGAGTTCTCCTTTGGTGTGATTGCACAAAGAACTAATTGGCTGGGATTTTCGAGTGTTTTAATTAGTAATCTAAATGTACTTTAACCATCTAGTTAGTGTGTTCTGTTTTGGCTTGCTGCACGAGAAACGCTCATTCAGTTCTAACTCGATTTATTGATATTGAAACAAAACAAATCCATGCTGAAAGCGAAAGGTTTCTACTAGAAGTTGAATAAAAATGTTTTTATTTATATGCCATTTTAGCCGACCAAACGGTATAGTGGTTAGCGTGTTAGCTTCTAGACCGCGAGGTTGCGGGTTCCGAGTCCCGTATTAGGCATGGGTGTTTGTAAATGTATGTTGGTTTGTCTAATGACGAATGTTTCGCCTCATTATAGCCCTCGTGTTGCTGACGGCGCCAGATAATCTGGATACAACCAACCAAATCTATGCCATTTTAAAATGTTGCAAATATTGAAGAGAAAGTTCGTATTTGTTCTTCTTAGTTTCTATTAAACACATAGGTGACCACTTAGGGCGAAATTAAACTAAGAAAAACTGGCATGGTACAGTTGAACTTTAATAAAGTTACTTTTCTCTCAGCTTACTCCAGATTGGATGGAACAACTTGCTGGAATCCATTTAAAAAAAAAATGTAACGCCTTAGTGGTGTAAAATTCATTTCAAAAAGCCAACTGTTCATACCTATTAACCCTTTGCACTCCATGACTTTTTCGCACGGTGGGACCAGCAACTAGAGACGTTTCCCGTCATTTTTGGTTGGCTCGCGGTTGCAGATCCACTTCAAAGAAAGTAAACAGTCATAGGCCTTGCATCGAATTTCCGCATCAAACCTAGTGGTCCTCTCGAGTTGCGGCATCAAATCATACGGTTAGTGAGAGTCGCCTCTGGAGTGCAAAGGATTTATAAACTAACTGTTCGTAACTACTAGAAAACTAACTGTTCCTTCAATATTTAATTAACATGTTCTACTTCAGAATGTTCAAGAACAATGCATTTATTCACTGTGCATAGTGTTAGAAAAGGCATTGAGGGATGTTCCATGCTTATATAAAATAAAGCAAACTTTAGCGCATCAAGTTATTTTGAACATTTTATCTTTAGATAATAGTTGTATCATAGTATGAATTGGTAGGATAAAAGAAACAAAAATAGTATATTTAAAAACAGAATTTTTTTACTTCAAAATCTTTAAATTTGTTGACGTGCAGGTAACAAAAATAATTCTACTTTTTTTTTATAAGACTTTTGCCCTTGTATATTACCCTGGCGCATACCTTAATTTTCGTTAGGTCCCAATTGTTCCGCAACCGCATAATTGTTTCAAGTTTCTCATTAAATCTATACAGTAATTTCTGGTTTAGTAAAGGAAGATTTATTTTGGACGGTTAATATAGTTTATAACATCTAATGAAAAATAGAAAGATGTACTTCACATAACTAAAGCTTAAAATACAGTTTTCAAAACACATTGCATTAAATTATATTTTTACTGCGGACATCGAGAAATGGTATCTAAAAATTTAATTAAAATATTTACATTTTTTTTTTTTTTTTAATTCCTTGAATTTTCACAAATGACAATTCAAGATTACCAATTACATGACATACATCCAGAACTTGATGTGATTGCTTAATTGTTAATCTAAAAGTTAATAACTCGTTCGATAAGGTTCAGTCTGTAATGCTAACTTTTATACAACCCCTTATATTTCCTTATCTTGAACTAGAAGTGAAAATATGTTCTGGCGTTTGTTTTTCGCTTTATATAAACTTCGATTTTCTGTGTGCGTGTGATTGGCTGGGTATGTTGATGTCAGGCAAATCTGCGGAAGACTAATTAACCCCCTTGCCGTCATCCAATCGTGTTGAAACTTGGCAGATAGATTCGATGGCAATGCATTCTCTCAAGTTTTGGCGACTGCCACTAAAATGTCCCTTTTACGGAATGCTAATAAACCAACTTGTTGTCATCCAATCGCGCTGAATTAGCACTTAACTGATCATTGAAGAAACACTTTCCCGTTGCCAAAATGAGTTCCAATAAATAAATAATAAAACTGTTTTAATCACAAAAAATAAAAGATATTTGGATGTGAGAGCATAAATTCACATTCATTTTTAAAGAATAAAATTTTAAAAGGTAGTTTATGGTATGTTTTGCTGATAGAGATGTTTTTAATATTCAAAATTAGATACCAATACCAAGCACCCGCTGGCAAAAAAACGGCGCTTTGTTAATGAATTTAAAAATTGAAAATGTATGCAAAGAAATTATATTAAAAACGTTTTTATGGGTTATATATATATATTTTCCTTTTCCTGCAGTCTAAATAGTATAATAATTTTTTTGTGTTCTATAGAAATTTCGTCAGACGGGTCTAAAAATGTCAAAGGTTTAATGAGGCCCCACATTGCATTAGCTCATAAAATTAACTTGTTTTATTTAACACATAATTGTTGATGTTGGCAAAAGTAATATTATGGGAGACAGTTCTGGGGCTTCCATTCGGACTTAACTCGGTTCCAAATATCTGATTTCACTGGACAAAAGAAATTGGAACTATTATTTTGAAAATAATCGCATTTAGCATTTATAGTAGAGGACGGAAATATCGATCAAAATAAATATCGATACTATATCGTTGCATAAGAAAAAAAGATCGATAAAATATCGATACATGATTTTTTTTTATTTGATTTTCAATTTTGCCAGAAACGAAGTTTTTCGAAGCAAATTTCTACTTTTCATGAATTCATGCCAAAATTGTTTTAATAAATAAATTATAAAAATTGTTTTAAGAAATAAATTATAAAAATTGTTTTAAGAAATAAATTATAAAAATTGTTTTAAGAAATAAATTATAAAAATTGTTTTAAGAAATAAATTATATTATCAATCAGAATAAATAAAATACGTTTGGATGTCAATGCCTAAATTCACATTTATTTTTTAAAGAAGAAATTTTCAAAAGTAGTTTACCGCATATTTTGCTGTTAGAGATGTTTTTAATATTTAAAATTATATGCAAATTCCAGGCACACGTTGGCAACAGAAACGGCGCTATGTTAATGACTACTAATAAATGATCTTATCTTTCCATTACATTAGTTTTTCTTTATGGTTAGGGTGCCATTTTAACTGTCTCTCAGACAAGTCAAAACTTTAATTTTGAAGTTTTTGTAAAGGGAATAAAGAAAATCGAAAAAACACATGGAAGTACAAAACGATAATCAAAAAACTAAAAATGTTTGAAAATATCGATATATAGGTGACTTGTATCGATACTTTTATCATCGATATTAAAAAAAAATATCGATAAAATATCGTCTTATCGATATATCGCCGACCTCTAATTTATAATGGTCATTAAATGTAGTACGTCATATCTATGAACACAGAATCAAAACTAAACTTTATTTGTAAAAAAAAAAAAAAAACTTCTACATTTCTTATTTCTATTTATAAATGCCAAAAGTAGTTACGTTTGTTATCAAACAAAGTTCGTTCGATTTGGTAAAGTTTTTTCTAGTAAGTGTAAGATTGTATTTACTATGCATAATGAATAAAAAGTATTTTGCATTCTCTGTTGTGCAGACAATGTTAATTGCTTCGAAACAAAATTTACTTGAAATTAGGTGAAATTAGATCTAAATAATGTCTCGGTACATACAAGAGGAAGTCCTAGTAAATATCATTCCCTCTACTCGCTATGTTACAATCTACGAGGTCAGTGCATTTGGAATCTACTTTCTATAAAACTTTGAATTTGGTGAGAAAAGATTCAAAAATGATCATCTAATCAAATGACATAAATTGTTTTCATTTAATGTCTATCTAAAGTTTATAAACGAAAATTAAAATATCAATAGGACAAAACCAGGTGGAGCCACTGCATATGCATTGACGTAAGGATTTCAAATATAAAATAAAATATATTTGACGCCATTTTCGGGTTTTTAATTTATGTCATTTCATTAAGTGATCATTTTCGTACCTACTCATCAAATTTCAATGTTTTGCAGAAAGTAGTTTCTAAATGCACTGGGCTAGAAGATTGTAACATAGTGGATATAGAGAATGACCCTTACTGTGACTTCTTTCAATCATTTCCAAAACAAGCCTTTAAGCAAAAACTAAACTAAAAAAAATGTACTACTTCTACTATTCTACGATTGCATTCGAAGTTTTAACGATATCTCTGAAGTTCCAAACATTGATCCAGAACAATACAAATATTTTTTTGCGTTGTTATAACTACGAATGTTTATGAGGAAAGTAAAATATACTGGATATAAACTTCTAACGTTCCATCAATTTCCCCTTTTGTAAACAATAAAATAAAAATGTGTTATCCTTCGTGAATGTAATTCCAAAAATTTTACAGTCATTGCAATGTTCAACGTTTGTAAATTTTTTTCATTATTAAAAAAATAAATGTATTCAAACATCGTGAATCATAAACATCATATACCTTATAGTTTATAAGTATATATTTTTATGATCAATTGATATTTTTTTTTTCTTTTATAGATAACATAATGGATAATTCCTATATTTTTTAAAAACGAGTGAGATTGGTTCGTATTTATGAAGAATTTCTTTCTCATTCCAAATATTCGAACAAAGTTATTTAAACAATTAGTTATTTAAATATTAAGAAAAGAAAATGCCCGAAAACTTCATCCGATCGCAGTCCGATCAAAACGCTACGTTAGAGCTGTGACATCACGACATCCTTTCGTTTTCTATAGTTATCGTGAGGTTTCTGCCAAAGAGTTGACGTGTGTTTGATAGACGATCCCGTTCCATATCCCGTACCGGTTGGCGCGATTTGCGAGAAACTTGCAAAACAGGTTTCTGCTGCTGCGTTTCAAACCCAATTGTTTCAGATGAAGTGACGTCACATTCAATTCGAGCCGAATGTGTCAATTTCCCCACCAAAATCTAACAAACGAACTTAGGTTACAAATTAAAAAAAAAAAAATAATAATAATAAAAAATAATAATAAATAAATAAAAGGGGAATTGTCCATTGCAGATATTAATACTTTATAGTTCCATACATTGCGAGTGAGTTCCTTATTAGTATTTTGAACACTCTCTACAAACTAAAATGCTTTTGAAATATGTTTTTATCATAAGTTAAATGGGTAATTTTCCCGATACAGGAAAAATGCATGTCACAACTTTATACCACTTTAAAAACAAGTACGAAAATAATTAATTGCCTTTAATAACTTCCCCATATTTCAGACTAATTTTCTCATCAACAACATATCGAATTTTTCTTATATATAAAGGTATTTAAAAATATATCAAACGTCTAAAAGTCATTATCCTGACTTGTCCCTAGAGCTATCTAGGCTGTCAAATAAATTAATAATAAAACCAACTCACCAGCAACAATTAATCTAATGCATTTATAAAAGAGTGTTTTTTTTATACTATGGAAAGTAACTTAAAATTATTTCATTATTTTTTCTTGTCTAAAAATTCCTTTAATGTATGTCACTGCACAAAGCATCATTGTGCTGGCATATTGAATTACACTCAATATTTTAACAACAAAAGCATTCTATTTTTTTGTACCTATTCCAAGAATTTTTATTTCTTTAGTAAACTGTGTGAATAATTTTTCTCAGTTGGCAACATTTTTTTAATGGAATTTCGTAGTTCTATTCCAACAGAGTAATGTTTAATTCGCATCATTTTTCTGTTTTCTACAACAAATACTAAATGTTCAGAAATAAAATTATATTACTATATAGAATACATAAAAAGGTAATCTTTTAGAAAATATACATTTTAACTAAATTTTTAAATAGAATGTGTCAGCTTCTAATTACTTCTTCATCTTGTCCTGGCATATAAGGAATACAATAACAGCAAACTAGGATAATGATGCCTGTTATTTATTTAAAATATAATTAAAATTGAAATAAGTTTAACAGTACCCAAATATTGTTGTAATTAAATTTGAAAATTATAATTGAAAAAAATTTTTAATTAGCATTTTTTTTTTTTTTTTTTAATAGTTTTATTTATAAAATTGTTGTATTATGAGCATCATTGTCTTAGCATACTGATAAATAAAATGTGTTTTTCTTACTCATAATTTTAAAAAATGTTGCGCTGCTAGTATTTATTTCTTGTTGCCTAAATAAAAATAACAAAAATAAAAGCCTAAAAAATCCAATAATAACAAAAACAAATATAGAATATAAATTTACGTCATTCTTTCTTAAAAAATATTTTAATATTGAAAAGTTGCCTGTTTT
The DNA here is from genome assembly GCA_963978545.1 of Linyphia triangularis. Classification (NCBI taxonomy): domain Eukaryota; kingdom Metazoa; phylum Arthropoda; class Arachnida; order Araneae; family Linyphiidae; genus Linyphia; species Linyphia triangularis. Next base: position 85,792,387 of record OZ021729.1, on the reverse strand, counting down.
GGAAGAATGACCCAAATATTAATTGAAAAAGTTATAATATCCGTTTAAAATCTTTACCAGTGTGACAATATGCACTATATGATGATACTACTCTTCTTCTCAACTCTACTCAGTCTTACTCATCTCAACTCAACTCTACTCGTGTCTTAAATCAAGAACATTCGGCGCCGGAATCCAATGCCACTTAAGTATCTTATTTTAAAGCTGTTAAATTTTTATTGAATGATTGTTGATGAATAAAGTTTTTAGGTCAATTTCGGAAAAGGGGAACGTTTTAATAGGTGTCCAAACGCAATGATCAGTTTTGTAAAACAATAATTTGTAAAAGGTGCGTTAATCCACTCAACTAGAACAAAATCTAACGATATTTAACAACTTTGAAATCTATTCTGGAGGCCTGTCATCTACGTCTCAGTGAATGGTCCTCTTTGTAAATTTTCAGGTTTCAGGAGCCTATTATTACAGGTTTATTATAACAGGTTCTATTATAATAGTTCCGGTAGTTGGCATAAAGTAAACTCTTATCAACTAACCACAGATTTAAGCTGTGCATTGGCTCATAAAAATAGTTTTTTAAATAATCCTTTAAATGCATTCTCAATTTTTATATTCATTAACACAGCGCATATATCAAAAAACATTTATATCGGCAAAATGTGAGGCTAACTACGTTTCAAAATATATTTATTAAAAATTAAAGTGAATCTCGCTTCCAAATTTCATTCATTTATTCTGATTAAAGTAATTTTATTATTTATTTACTAAAAACAAAAATTTAGCAACAAGAAAGAGTTTCAACAATGGTCGGTTCAATGCTTTTTTAACGCGGTTGGATGACGTCAAGTTGGTTTTATTATTGTATACAAAGTAGAAAAAGTTTTAAATCTTACAATAATTGTAAAGATTTCAAGATAAAAAAAAAAGTGGACACAATGCAATGCATAAAAGTCCCATTAACATATATATACAATGAATATATATGTTAATGGGACTAAGTATTCCGTAAAAGCGACCTTTTAGTGACAGTTACAGCCTCAAAACTTGATAGAATGCATTGCCATCGAAATCCAACCTATCTTCCAAGTTTCAGCCCGATTGGATGACTGTAAGGGGATTAATTAGGAGAAGCCCCCAACCTACAAACATACACACAAATTCGAAGTTAATATAAAGGATTTAAAAATCTTATAAAATAAGTATTTTTATTCATATTTATGTTGCACTTTAAACTTTTAGAAAACGCATTTTTGTGATTAAGTTAATAGCCCTTTTCTATCCAGACGACCTCAATAATAGTTGCATGAATCAGAAAGCTATGAATGCGTCCTGGGAAAAACCTTATTATCTAACTCAAAGCATTAAAATCCATTGATAATGTTGCATCAAGGCGCGTACATATTATTTAGAAAATCCGACCTCACTTCGAATGGATATAATAGCATGACGTCATGCTAGGACAGTCAATGGATGTGATTGGTAGAGCTTGAAATGAACTTAAATCTGAAACCGGGTTTGACCAATCACAATTGCCCCACACGTGATGTGATGACTCGAAATGATCGTATGCTATCTACAATAATTTCGCTCTCCTTTTCCTCGTCCCACGTTACTTTCCAGGAGACAACGAGTGGTCGATTTTAGTATTTGGCTTCTTGGAATGGCAACAGGCAATATATCTGTAATCTTACTCAGATCTGTTAAACAATTAATTAAAAGCTTTCAGAGAACTTGGTTACTCCCTTTGTTTTCGCAAAAAAAATTAGAAAAATATCGATTTTTTATTTTTTGCATGTTTATAATCTTTGGAACTTTCTACTTATTCACTAAAATTAAAAGCTGATCCAATAACTGCAATTGGATAAAAATTATATTTTTATGGAGAATTTATCATAGCTGCAATAGCTCCTTCGATGTTTCGAATGCATTTTTCTTTGTTCGTGTTTTTTGGAATTCCACTTTACTTAAAATGCAAAAACTCAAGTAAATATGAATGAAATGACTTCAAATTATTTTTTGTGATTTTAAAGATTTATTTGACATAATATTTTTAAAATATAGAACTTTTTTTTATAAATTTAAATGTTGAAAAATACTTTTTTACGATTCTTTTAACAAATAGTTACAGCATTTGTTCGTCTCCAAAACTATTTTGCTCCTTCAAAATCCAATGCCATAAAGCTTAGAGTGTATTATTAGGAGCATTAAAAAAAAAAAAAAAATCGCGTAAAAAAATATTGAAAATAAAAAAATAAAATAGAATTTGAAATTTTACGAATTATTAAAATACAAATTTAAAATTTTCAAAATTTAGAGCATTATGTGAACTTTTTTAAAAATAAAATTAAGTTTTTATCTAATAATACTTTCAAATAAGTAAACATTATAATTTTAAAGGCTTAAATAAAAAATAAATAAAAAAGTTTTAAACGTACCAAAAGTCCCCTTAATGAAATTTGATATTCCAAAACATTCTCTACCAAGCAGAAATCTATTTTCAGCAAGTACGCTCATCTTGAGTAGCAATAGGAGATTTCAAACAGTAAAGTCAGTAAAAGTACGAAGGGAATGTATAGCTCGCGTACTCTTTTTCACGGCATTCAATTTATAGATTATGATATCAATAGATTTTTACATAAATAACTTATCTTAAGATATCTGAATAGAATAAAAGGCTGAAGGCCATCTTTGTAATTTATCAATTTTCTGTATCTATAGAATTATATAGATAATGGTTATATAGGTAAAGTTAAAATTATAATTTTAATTGTTCTTTCTTCAGATACTTTTTTTACACTCCTACTAGATTGCAATAATTTAATTTAAAATCAATGCAAGTGAAAATTGTGTAATAAACATTTAGAAATATTTAAAGAGCTACGACAAAGATCGACCCGAATCCGTTTTTCACAATTCTCCAGAGCTAATTTAAAGTTTCAAGGCTTGTACTAGTGTTGAGGTAAATGGTTGCTTAAAATTTCATGTACCATAATATTATTACGAATTTTTGTATATTTGTAAATATTTCGTAGTGTTAATTTTGTAAATAGGAAAATTTATGTACATTTTGCATAAGGCAGTGCAATAGTTTGTCTAAGTTTGTTTCCCTGCAGTGAGCCTCTTGATGCTTGATAACGAGTTTTACAGAGGTAACTTTTGGAAGCGAGTTTTACAAGGAGCAGGGCATTTAACATTATGTTAATGGTAATCTCGCCAAATTGGCGAGATAGAGCCAAGTTGGCGACAGTTTTGGCGTAAAATTTGTGTCGCCAAATTTGGCGAGAAATCGCCAAATGTCGCTAAACTTGGTGACCATTTGGCGACATTTTCCGTCCCCATGTACATGTATAGGACTTTTCGACTACGATCTGGAAAGTTCTCCAAATATCTACCTCTAGAAGTCTCCAGAAGGTTTGACTTCTATAAGAGCTCAGGAGAGGGGGTGATGGAGTTAGTTGATTTTGAGTCACTGAGTTAGTTGTTAGCTGAGTCTGTTAGTTGACTGGAATTACTGAGTCTCAGTGAGCATTCCGAGTAGTTCTAAAGCGAACTGTATTGCATTGTCTTTTGCAGCGATTTGAGCAGTTGTGTTGTCAAGTTTTTAACTGCTGTTTTGTGCTCTATTGTTGTGAAAAGAGCTGTATTGTGTCTACTAGAACGAGAAGTTCTGGAGCTGTAAGAGAATCTGTGAAGAATTATATTGGAATAAATTTCTGCAAGTTTTGATCTGCTTTGGCTTCAAATCTTTCGAATCCGTCCAAGCAACAATGCAATACAAATAAGGTAATTGAAAGTAAAAATCTAATTACCCATGAAACTTTTAATTAACACATAAGAACCTATCCCTCTTTTTATATCTCATAACCTTTTAAAACAAATCTAACAGTTTTTAAGAGAAAGTCCTATACTAAACTCCAATTTAACTTGACATCACTAGACGATAGATCTTCACCGTCCTCATAGGCAATTAATCCATTTTAGCGGAGTGAAGACATAATTCTCGCCAAACCTTATAGACTTTTGTTCTCTACAGGGTTGTGGTTTGGCGAACGTTATGCTTTCAAGCCGCCAAAATGGATTAAATACCTATGAGCACTGTGACGATCTACCGTCTAGTGATATCAAGTTAAGTTGAAGTTCAGTATATTAAGGATTATTCCTTATCCTCGCTATGTAAAAATTGTCTAGCCCAGTGCATTTAGAAACTACTTTCTATAAAACCTTGACATTTGGAGAGTAGGAACGATAAATAGCCGACCAAACGGTATAGTGGTTAGCGTGCTAGTTTCTAGACCGCGAGGTTGCGGGTTTCGAGTCCCGTGTTGGCATGGGTGTTTGTAAATCTATGTTGGCTTGTCTAATGACGAACGTTTCGGCGCATTATAGCCCTCGTGTTGCTGACGGCGCCAGATTATCTGAAAACAACCAAACAAGGAACGATAAATATCATTTAATGAAATGACTTAAATCGTTTTCATTTAATGTTTATCTATTATAAATGAAAATTAAAATAGCAAAAGACAAAACCAGGTGGAGCCACTGGATGGGCATTGATGTAAGGATTTCAACTATAAAAAATATATATCAGACGCTATTTTTGAGTTTTTAACCTTTTTCAGTCGAGGCTTTTTTCGCTCGGAGGTACCAGCAACTCGAGACGTTTCGCTGCATATTTGATTCGGTCTGCGGTTACGGATCCGCTTCATAGAAACTAAACACAGTCATTGGCCTTGCGTCGGATTTCCGCATTAAACCTAGTGGTCCTCTCGAGTTGCGGCATCCAATCATGTCAGGCATGAGAGGCTCCGCTCGAGCGCAAAGGGTTAATTTATGCCATTTCATTAAGTGGTTATTTTCGTACCTACTCACCAAATGTCAAGGTTTTATAGAAAGTAGTTTCTAAATGCACTTGGATAGAGACTTGCAACATGGGAGTATAGGGAATGAGCCTTGCTAGGACTTACTTTTAAAGAAGCGTCTCATGTGGTAAAGCAGTTATTTATGTAAGACGTGTTTAAGTCTTTTGAATAATCCTTAATTAGTCATAAGTTTTAATTACGTTATTATAATAAATATGCATAAGCGTCTTTGCAATTTTTGTTTACGCTCCAAGCTATAATTAAGTATAATTTAAGCTCGTTATTTGAAATTTTACCGTAAAAGAATCGGAAGACGTGAAAACCACGCCTTTTAGAAGGTTCGTTTTTATTTTTGTTCGTGCACTAATCATTTGATTTGTTTCAAAACAACAACCATTGTTTCAAGTAAGGTTACGTGAAACCTAAAAGAAATATAGTCATTTCAAAGAAAGGAATTTATTATTCCCTGGAAACTGCTAGACAAATAAAACTTTCTATTTTTGAAAACCTGAATGTTTATGTATTTGTGGCATTGTAGAAGTTGTATGCATGTATTTATTTATTGGAATATATATTAAGAAAATAATGTCGTTTGACCCTGAGTAAGCGACAATAAATAAACTGATGAAAGGAGTATTTTTGTACCTGCTCTCAATAAATATCTACTTCAAATAGAACTGTTTTCTTAACGTCTCGCATGGGAATGGGTACTTAATCATCAAAGTAATAGGTTAAGTACCTCTAAGTCGAAAGTTATTGAAAAACAATTAAGTAATGAAACTTATTAAAGAAGTTTCTATTCGTTATTTGGCCTAAATATGAAATTTATTGAATGATTGAAATAGAACTGAATTTTCACTTTCATTCTGTTATCTGGAGCGAATAAATATAGAAGAATGATGTACCTCTGGAAACAAAACAAAAAAAGTGGCTTACAACCATAAATCATTTAGTATACCAGGAAATAAAATTCTAAATATAATGATTTATATTTATTTTTTAAAAGTGCTTTAGAAAAAAACTTTATCTTCAACCTTTTCAAAGGCAAACCTTAAAATTGTTTAAATGTATGTAATTTATATGACCCAATAAATGTTATTTGGGAACTAATATTTGAATATTAGGCGCCAACTACACGGGGGCAAGGGGGGGGGGGTGAAGGTATAATTTCTACACCACTCTAAAAATTTGTAAAAATGAATTTTTCCAATATACTTATAATTTCAAGTGAATATATTTTTAAATGTTTTTTATTTTTGAATTTTTTTTGTTTATTACTTTCAATTACCCATACGTATACATAGGGTAATGATAGTATAGTATTCGATATTATTCCACGTTTTGGATTGGTTGGTAGTTTTCAGATTATCTGGCGCCGTCAGAAACACGAGAGCTATAATGCGCCGAAACATTCGTCATTAGACAAGCCAACATACATTTACAAACACCCATGCCTTACACGGGACTCGAACCCGCAACCTCGTGGTCTAGCTAGCATGCTAACCACTATACCGTATGATCGGCTCCACGTTTTGGAACATTCTGATCACCGAAAAGTTATCTAGAAAAAATTTCTGTGTATACGTGGTCAGCATAACTGCTAAACAAATTGACCTACGATGTTCAAATTTGATGTGCAGGTTGATGATGGCACAACAACCTCCCATGAAGGTTTTCGTCAATATGGCGCATGCGCGTAGATAGCTGCCATTGAAAAAAATCTCGTTTTTCAGTAATTACTAAAAAGGGCTCCAACGATTTTGTTCAAAATCACTGTGATAATGCCTCTTAAGGTGTTCGAAACATCCCCACCTTCGAAATTCCCTTAAAAATGCTGTAATGGAGTAAAAAGTTAAAAAACGAATGTCTTTAACACAGATTTCTCTTTGTTAGAACATACCTCATCAAAGATCGTTTTTTCTTCTCTTTCCAGTTTCACTTATAAGAAAGGATAATATAAGGCATATTGAATTTTTTTTAAGACCCAATACAAGAATTATCACAAAAAATATCGCCCAACTGATGAATGATGAAAATATAAATACGGTAGATGACTGACAATTCACATGACACAAATTCACGTCAGTGCTGTAGTGTAATTGAAAGCTGTGCGATGTTCCTCACCCCTAGTTCTTTTTTTATGGTATATAAAATACACATTTTTAGAGATATTGGAAAATCACTTACAATTATTAAAATGTGATGTCATTTTTTTTTGTGTGCAATTTCATAAAAATATATATTTTAAACTATGGCATTGGAATAAATAATTTTGTAATGATGAAATTACTGGTAAAAGCTCTTTTTTGATTAATTATTATCCAGACTTATTAAAATTTACTTTCTTTATTTTAGTGCAATATCACAAAGTATGTCTTCTAAAATAATGCATGATATTGAAATAAATTATTTTATAATGAGGAAGTCACTATAGTTAATGCTCTTACTTTTTCCATAAAATTTTTCCTAGACCGCGAGGTTGCGGGTTCCGAGTCTCGTGTAAGGCATGGGTGTTTGTAAATGTATGTTGGCTTGTCTAATGACGAATGTTTCGGCGCATTATAGACCTCGTGTTGCTGACAGATAATCTGAAAACATTCAACCATAAAAAATTTCCGAACTAATTTTATGCATATAACTTAGCTACGCAAGTCATAAACAGTTTGAGGAAATTTCATTGCGTAGTATGGACGTAAGTTCAATGTAGGTAGAACATCAAAAAATTGGTGTCCGGGGAGATCTTGGATCACATCGTGTTCTGCATTCCCATAACAACATGGGCTATGTGTCAAATGAAAGGTCCCATTGAAAATTCAACCGAAAGAACGACAAAAGTGGGACGATTTCTTAAAGAGGACCATCTAAACTTTTATCATCTTCGTCGTCGTCAAATAAAAAATCATATTTGAATTTATATGAAAGAACGATATTTCACCAAAAAAATTACAAATTCTTTTTCATTTTTTAAAAAAAAATTCAAAATTTAATTTTTTTTTTATACATTTTAAAAATTTTAAGGCTTTTTTAATTTTTTCCCCGATAATTTTTTCTAAAATATTCTTTAAACTGTATTTATATAAGAATTGGTATTGAAATATGTATCACTCGTAGAAATGAATCATAGTATGAATGTTTATTCATAATATCAAAACAAAAATTCTATAAATCAGCAATAGTTTTACTTTATGGCAAAAAAAAAAAATTAAGTCCACAACATAGTTTGTTAATTAGAATGCCAATTTATAAAATAGACTTATTTACAACATATGCTCTAAAAATTTAAGATTTATCCATTCACTAGGAAAAAAAAGCCTTAGTGTTTTAAAAACCCATTAAACAAAAATATAAACAATGCGAAATATCGATTTAAAGTTTTCATTTCTTAGTAGTTAGTAGTTTTCTTTTCATCCAGCATAAAATTTCACTTAACTCATTCCAAAGCGTCAATACAGTTATAAAACTTTGCATGCGTATTTATAAGACTCCACACTATAATTAAAGCAAAATAAAATTAAAAAAAAAAAAAATTAAATTTTTTGCTGTGTTTAGGATAGTGTTCCCTTATAAGTCTAAATTAAATTTAACGGATATCATTGTCATATATCTGTTCGAAAGTGTTGAAGTAAAATGTATCAGGAAATGTTCTTCTATCGACTGAAGTGCATGTATCGTATTCTTGGCAGACAGATATCGTATTTAAACATTCGGTGACAAGTTTTCTCCCCAAAATGCCCAACTTGGCAATATTTTTGTATGAAAAATAAATGAACAGGGGCTGTTACTAACCTGAACAGGGATATTAAATATCGCCAAATTGTAATGGATGGTTACAGTGGCGCAACTAGAAAACTGCAGTTCAACCATTACATAACTTTTCATCAGTATTTCTTTGTATAAAAAACAAATTCCGTGCAAAATTTTCTCATCCCATGTTTGTCGCATGTCATCAATGCTTTTACAGTTTCTTAATCTTTTACCTACATTATGACAAATTATTAAAATAGTTTGTGCGCAGTTTTCGAACTATACAAAACAACCCAATGTGGGCCAACATTTTATCTAGATCCCGTACTATCTATATTTTCTGGATTATAAACTATTATGAAAATTTTCTCGCTTTCTTAAATCCAAGTAATATTTTGGGTTAACGGACAAACGCCAACACCAGGCTGATTTAACTATTATGACGCTTGAAATATAAGGGCATGTAGCACTGACACCTTATAGCAATTATAACAACGTTTGAAACATCAATATTTTTTTTACAATTCTTTTAAACGACATGTTGTATTAAACTTAAGTAGACCAAATATCATGCTTAGGGATTTTTTTGATACTAGGAGATTTTACAAATCCATTATTTGATTTCAAGTTCTTGGACGTAATAACCTACAGTAGTGCGATACGGAGGACAAACTATTTGAATAATGGTAGATTAAAAACGTATCGTTTTGAAACTGTTTGCTATTGTTATATCTTATTCAATTATAACAAAATACCAGGATGTAAGGGATTCTGGGGGGGGGGGGGAGGGTTCTTACCCTAAAAACCCTCCCCTTCGTTGCGCGTCTGGATAGTTATCTGAGACTGAAGTGGCAAAAATTAAATCATTTGGCGACGGAGTGTCTAACATGTTTTTTTGTTTTCGAAGTGTTTCATCCTTTGGCGATTTCTCATCCGCTTAAGAAGAAACCTTACGATGAAGAGAAACCCTTCAAGAGAAATCCGTTATCTCTGAAGAACAAATCTCGGTGCTCTTTAACACAAAGACGGTCTTCCTTTTGAGATTGGCACACCCAAAAGGATTACTTTTCTCTTTTGAGAAAACCCAACGAAGCAAAGGAAGGCAATTCTAGGTCATTGACGATCATATTAGTCCGCGACACTAGATCAAATATTCTATTTATTTTTAGAGAATAAAATTTTATTCCCATAAAAAAAAAAAAGGACTAGGCGGGGCCCACTAACGCTTGCCAAACTCAGGAAATTGCTTCGCAATCAAGACGCCTTCTCGACAACGCTGGCCAAACCCCGAGCTCGCTATGCTTGCGAATTGCTACTAAAAATGCATACTATGTTAAAACCGTCCGTCAATTAAGGCTTTGCTATGTAATAATGTGATCTTGGAAATCAATAAATTATGATTTACTATCCTCAAAATATCGAGCACATGGTTTAACTAAATTAAATTAGTCACATTTGTGTCACTATTTTAACAATCTTGAGTACTGATTGTTTTAAATGAATCCTGTTAATTTGGTCTATGTTGGGAAATGATTTATTAAAACAATTTTTTTTCCGATCTTTTCAACTGTTAGTAAAAATATATCAATCACGTAAGCTTAAGATGAAATTTTTCGAAATTTAGTTATTCAAGAACTCTAAAATTACATCGAGAAAAAAAATAAAAAAAAAAAAAAAAAAATGACGAGAGTGTGATATATAACGTATTATATTCCATAATTATTATTTAATATAATACGTTGTTTAATATAATACGTTTATTGTTTTAAATAATACGTTTATTGTTTAGTATAATACGTTTATTATTTAATATAATACGTTTATTGTTTAATATAATACGTTTATTGTTTAATATAATACGTTTATTGTTTAGTATAATACGTTTATTATTTAATATAATACGTAATATAATACGTTTATTATTTAATATAATACGTAATATAATTCGTTTATCTATAATAATAAAACAAGCTGTGTGTCTGTCTGTATATTTGTCTGTGGCTCTGTGGATCTCTAGAAACCTACTTAAAATTGAAGTAGAGCTCTGAAATTTTCAACATAAGAAGTTTAGGACTATTTCAACATAAGTAATTTTAGTCTTCTAATTGGACTTTTGAAAAACAGAATGTTAAAATTTTAATTAGTTATTTTTTAATTAATTTTCTTAATTAATTAAAAAAAAAATTTACAAAACGACTTCTCATAAGGTTACAGCTCTAAAATTTTCAACATAAGTAGTTTTGGCCTTTCAATTGGACTTTTGAAAAACAAAATTTTAAATTTTTATTTAGTTCTTTTTTAATTAATATATATTTAACAAAACGATATCTAATAGGGCTACAGCTCTGAAATTTTCAACAAAAGTAGTTTGGCATTTTAATTGGACTTTTGAAAAACAGAATTTTAAATTTTTATTTCGTTCTTTTTTAATTAATTTTTTAATTAATTAACAAATATTTTACGAAACGATTTTTACTTGGGCTACAGTTCTGAAATTTCAACACAAGTAGTTTTGGCATTCTAATTGGACTATTGACAAAAATAATGTTAAAATTTTAATTTATTTTTGATTAATTTTTTTAATTAATATTTTCACAAAAAGACACTTCTAATAGGGCTAGAGCTCTAAAAGTTTCAACATAAGTACTTTTGACATTCTAATTTTGCTTTCCACAAACACGTGTTAAAATAATCTTAAAGAGGTGTTATATTATTGTATTAACAGGGATATTTTTTGTGTCTCGACAGGGGAGAGGCTTCTAATATTAAGGCTTTACGTAGCAATTAGATTTTAGTGAGTGAATCGAGCTTATTCTTACTCAACAATGAACCTTTCAACGAGAGAAGAGAGCCTATTCTTGCATAGTAATGAACCTCTTAACGAGTGAAGTAAACCTGTACTTTCAATGAACTTTTCAGCGAACCAAGCGAGCTCGATTTTTCGTAGCGATGAACCTTCCTTCGAGCGAAACGCCAAAAACTGGGACCTATACACCAATGACGCATTTCCGCAACGTGAGGCCTTACAGCTAACTAAAATATTGCATATGTTAAAATTTCGTAATGAAGCACGGGTATTCAGCTAGTTGTTTAATATAATACTATAATACGTTTATTGTTTAATATAATACGTTTATTATTTAATATAATACGTATTTCACAACGTATTCTAGTGAAAGTATTATGTTTCTATAGTGCATATTGAATCTCCAAATGCAAACTAGGTAGACAAAAACATTTTATTCAACGATTAGATTGATTTGGTTATGATGAATAATATTTTGTTGTTTTATTAAATAATAACGTGTGTTTTTTTAATATAATTTAGAAGCTTGGAAAATATTTGTATAAAAACAAGTACTAAATAAAAATAGTTATATATGCAATCAATTGAGAAAGTAATTCTTTTTCAAAGGAGGCCATGTGCTTATTTGATGAGAGATATCGCATTCATCAAATAATGGACGTTTCCCGCATTTTTTAAAAACGAGTGAAATTAGTTTATATTTATGAAGAATGTCTTTCCGATTCCAAATATTTAAATAAAAGTTCTTTAAAAAAAATTAGTTATTTAAATATTAAGAAAAGAAAATGCCTCAAAACGGAGCCAAAACCAATCCGATCAAAATAGTCAACAAAATCTGTGACGTAAAGGGATCCTACCGTTTCTATGGATGTCATGAGGTTTCTGCCAAATAGTTGGCGTAGAAATATTTAGCGTTGGAATATCATTGCTGTATCTCGTATAGGTTGGCGTGATTTGAGAGAAACTTGCAAACATGGTTTCCGCTGCTACATTTCAAGCCAATATATTTGGGATCTCTTTACATCATGTTCAATTCGAGCCAGACTGATCGTTTTTTCGCCAACGTCTAACAGGAGAATTTTGATTGCAAATTAAAAAAAAAAAAAAAAGCGCATTGAGCAGAAGTTTTTGTGTTTATGGCGAGAAAACTTACAAAACTGGTTTCACTGCTACGTTTCAAGCCAAGTTGTTTCAGATGAATTGACGTCACATTCGCTTCAAGCCGATGCGTCGTTTTTCCAGCCTAACCTAACAAGCGAACTTAAGTTACAAATTAAAAAAAAAAGACGACGATACGAAAGACAAGATATGACGTTTATTAAAATTCGCAATTATCGAAAATTAAGAGTCAAAGCTGTTAATAAATTTAAATTGCATGAATGTGCCAAAAAGGTATTTTAAACTTAGATAGCCTCTGTTTGTCAACAACTCGTGAGCAGAAATTGCTGTGTTTATGGCCTTTTCGAAACACTTAGAATTAAATAATAAAAAAAAAAAAATAATAAAAAATACGGGAATTGTCCATTAAACGTACAATAGTTTTATCCAGTATACATTGAAATTTAATTTCGGCATGCATTTCTGTCCCAGAAATATACACAACTCTTTGTACTTGCATAGACTTATGATAAGATGGAAACACTTGATGCCTGGTCTTCAATGACCATTTTCGCGTCTGTTTATAACAGTGACTGGTGCATTTTGAGCCGACTTAATAAGTTAATGCCACGTCACTGTTCAACTGCCGGCCACCATAAATGACATCAACAGGTTTCCTTTTTTCTAAAGATTCCTATTCAAAGTAGCTTTGTTTCTGTGTCCCGACAAACGATTTGCTACTTCAGCAGCTGTAGTCAACTCACTTCGTGACCGGACTAAGTCAACCCTTCGTTTCTTGATTTTGAAAAAAGATTATTCAAAGTTCTTTTTGGGGGCCGACCGTGAAGCAATTAATTCATTGTAACCTTTACGATCACACCATATATCAACATATTTTGTTTCAAAACTCTCGAAACTTCTATTAAATATAGCTACACAAACTCATATAATTTTATCATTATATTTTTTTTTTACAGTATTCACAGGCAGCTATGAACATAAAGGTAAAGAATTAGGATGACAATTATGAAATGATAATAAAGAAGAGGCTAAATTTTTTAGCACTGAAGTTTCAATAATTGGCTTCCAGAAAAATTGCTCTATCACGCAAAACAATATCTATGTTTAGAAATAAAATCGTTCCAATTTTCTTCCCGAGAGCTCAAACATGAAGACAAAATCAACTAATTTAATTTATTTTTTTCAGATAATTCTATTCATAATACATCAGCAGCAGCAATTCGCTGTCAAGCTGACATCAGTCATCAACAGCAGCAGAAGCGTCTTTCAATTCGATACCAGAACGCAGGTTCAACCCTAAACTCCCAGTTTTATCCTCACGCAAACTTTTTGTTAAGCCCCATTTACACGCTACCATTCGGGGTTGCGACGTCATGTGACGTCACTTGACTGCAAGTTCCAGGAAACCAATCATTATCTATTTTCTAGCGCTAGCGACTCCCATCAACAACCAATCACGCGCATCTTCCTATGATCACCGACAGACGGTGCAGCGATCGCTTAACTGACGTCGCAGAACTAAGCTGGAGCACCATCTGGTAGCGTGTAAATCAGGCTTTATTTGGTGGCTTAGCACGCAAATTCCAAATGCAACATAACCATTGCCACTACTTTAGACCTTTTATGGTTTTCTAATTTTAAAGCATAAATAAAAAACTATTACTGAAACTATAGTTGTAGAAACAAAATAGAATTAAATTTACGAAATATTTTCCTTCTGTAGAATTACTTCCGAAATCTCAATCAAAACATCATACTGATGGCTGGTATTTTGTATGAGAAAATTATAAGAAACTTTATGGATGGCCCTTTATGGTCTATATTATCAACTGCGTTTACAATTTTTGCTAATATCAATATTGTTGCGTGGGACGGGTTCGAAAGATTTGAAGCCAAAGCAGATCAAAACTTGCAGAAATTTATTCCGATATAACTCTTCTCTTACAACTCCAGAACTTCTCGTTCTAGTAGACTCGATACAGCTCTTTTCACAACAATAGAGCACGAAACAGCAGTTAAAAACTTTGACAACGCAACTGCTAAAATCGCTACAAAAGACAATGCAATACAGTTCGCTTTAGAACTACTTTGAATGCTCACTGAGACTCAGTAATTCCAGTCAACTTACGGACTCAACTAACTAACTAAACTCACGGCCGGCCTTTTATAGGAGTCAAACCTTCTTGAAACTTCTAGAGGTAGATATTTGGAGAACTTTCCAGATCGTAGTCGAAAAGTCCCATACATGTACATGGGGACCGAAAATGTCGCCAAATTTGGCGACAAAAATTAGTCGCCAAAACCGTCACCAACTTGGCTCTATCTCACCAATTTGGCGAGATTGCCATTACCCTAATGTTAAATGCCCTGCTCCTTGTAAAACTCGCTTCCCAGCGTTATCTCTGTAAAACTCATTATCAAGCATTAAGACACATATTGCAGGGAAGCCAAGTTAAGACGAACTATTGCACTGCCTTATGCGAAATGTACATAAATTTTCCTATTTACAAAATTAACACTACGAAATATTTACAAATATACAAAAATTCGTAACAATATATTTGAATTCTATATGTTTACATAAATGTTACTCAGCACACACAAATAAACTTTTCACTCATACCTAAAGTGTTTTTTAACATACAGTAAAAATACAGCAATAAAAGTTTTGCATTAAAGGACATTCTCGAACTTTATCTCTAATATAAGAGATTAGCGTACTCTACTTTAAAAAAAACTCGAGTCGTCCCTTTTGACCGCTGCAAAAGACGAAAGATAAAAGTGAAATGAAGCAAATTGGACGTCCATTACACTGAACTTTCTGAACTGCGTCATTCGATTATTAAATGTCTCTCTTGTCATTTCCATAGGAATATTCTTCTTTTACTCGCCCATTGGAAAGTAACAATAAAATAGAATTCCAGCACTCAAAGTGGGCTCGTACAACATGACGCACGTTTCAATTCAAGAAAAATATCTTTGAGTTGCCAGAAAAAAAAAATATGTATAGTAACTTTTTCATTTTTCAGAATAGTTTTTGTGTTTCTCAGGATGATTGGTGCATTTAAAACACAAGCTATCATTTTTATGTAAAATAGTATTTAGTAACAAAGTATTCACTAGGGGTGTGGAACATCGCACAACTTTCAATTACTGTTGTGGATTTGCGTCATTTACCGTTTTTATATTCCATCATTCGTTTAGAAAAAAATTGCCTGTTTGGCAATATTTTTTGCGATAATTCTTATATGAGACTTTCAAAAAAGAAAAAAAAAAGAAATACTTTGCCAAAATGGAAATTTTGGCGATATACTTTTCAATAATTCTTATATTATCCTTTCTTATAAGTGAAACTGAGAAGAGAAGAAAAGTGCGATCGTTCATAAGCTACGTTCAAGCAAAGAGTACACTGTGTTAAAGGCATTCGTTTTTCCACTTTTTACGCTATTGAAGCATTTTAACAGGAATTTCGGAGGTGGGGATGCTTTTAGAACACCTTAAGAGGCATCAGCACGGCGATTTTTATCAAAATCGTTAGAGCCGTTTTTTAGCAATCATTGAAAAACATGATTTTTATAGTGGCAGCTACCTTATGCGCATGCGCGCTTTTGACGAAAACATAAATGGTAGGTCCTTGGACCATCACCAACCTGCTCACCAAATTCGAACATCGTAGGTCAATTTGTTCGGGAGTTATTCTGACCACGTACACACATACACACAGAAAATTTTTCTAGATCACTTTTTTGAGATCAGGATGTTCCAAAACGTAGAGATGAAATTAAATAAAATTATTTTTTTTGTTTTTTTTTGACCGAATCCTATACTTTCATTACCCTATGGGAAATTAAAAGTAAAAAGTACAAATAAAAATAAAGCGCATTTGTTCATTGTACTATATTGCTCCATACTACAAAGGGGGAAAAAAAACAACTTCGTAAAATCACTGATGACTATCTGTCTGAATTCCTGTCTACCCTCCCATCTGAAACTGATTAACGAGTTAACGGGTAAAATTTGATTATTCTAGTATTTAAATTGATCAGTAATGAACGATTAAACCAGCGTACGTCATTAACTTTTAGAGGCGGGCCGCATGACTTAGGTAGAAACTTTTCGCAGGGCCGGATACACCAATGTATGTATCTTTCATTATTATCGATTTAACTGCTGGAAAAAAAATATTGAATTTTTTTTTTTTATCTTTATGAAATTACAATTGATATTTGATTTTTTTTTTTTAAGTAATTAAAAAATAATAATTTTTTATTATTAGTAAATTAAAGTCTAAAAAAAAGAAGTGAATCTTTTGTTCCAACTGTAGCATGGGACTTAATATAATTTTTAATAAAAGTGTTTAAACTGTGCTTCTAGATTTTTCTGTTTTAGTCGATATCAATTGCGAGACGATGGCGGTCGAAATCGTTCAGGTTTATTTTATGATGGAGTTCGACGTCTGTTACAGAATTTGTTGCTGCCAATCTTAATAAATTGTTCGAATTATATTCAGTTAAGTTATTGTTGTCTTTATTATTAGATGAAAACCATTTAGCTGGAAGCTTCTTCAAATAGTTTCTTCGGTACGTAGTGGAGAACTCTGTTCTACATAGCTAACACATACTATTTCGGACAAATTACAATTATTTAAAAAAATCCATATCGCGAAATTTGATTTTTTTTTTAAATCTTCTGTGCTGTCGGCGGGCCGCAGAAAAATCGGTCGCGGGCCGCGTAGTGGCTAACGCTGGATCAGACGAATGAAGATTTAACCTCTCTTCTTTCTCCTACATTGAAGCGTCAAGAAAATTCATGAAAACCTCATATTAATATTTTGTCCCTTACCTTTCTCTTGATATTGAAATGTACGCAGCTTCAAATAACGAAGACTAAACGAACTGTTTCATGTCTACCAAATTCAAAGAAAAGAGACGAGTTTAAATTTAATTTATATAACTTATAGCACTTCATTTGTATTTTCAGTTACTCACATTCTCCTTATAATCTACCCTCTTGTCTTTGATCCTATACATTGCAACAAGCTTACTTCAGCTCATTGAATTAGCTACAAAAATCTGTGAACCGGTTTCCTAAGTCCTGATTGGCTGATTCATTAAAACTTTAATAGTGTTGCGTGGATGGGTTCGAAAGATTTGAAGCCAAAGCAGATCAACACTTGCAGAATTTTATTCCAATATAACTCTTCACAGATTCTTTAACAACTCCAGAACTTCTCGTTCTAGTAGACTCAATACAGCTCTTTTCACGACAATAGAGAACAAAACAGCAGTAAAACTTTACACACAACTGCTAAATCACCGCAAAAGACAATGCAATACAGTTCGCTTTCGGAACTCTCTGAACGCTCGCTGAGACTCAGTATCTCAACTCAGTAATTCCAGTCAACTCACTGACTAACCTACCAACTCCACTCACGGCCGGTCTTATATAGGAGTCAATACTTCTGGAGACTTCTAGAGGTAGATACTTGGAGAACTTTCCAGATCGTAGTCGGAAAAGTCTTATTCATGTACTTGGGGACCGAAAATGTCGCCAAATGGTCGCCAAGTTTGGCGACATTTGGCGATTTCCCGCCAAATTTGGCGACAAAAATTAGTCGCCAAAGCCGTTGCCAACTTGGCTCTATCTCGCCAATTTGGCGAGATTGCCATTACCATAATGTTAAATGCCCTGCTCCTTAAAACTCGCTTCCCAGAGTTACCTCTGTAAAACTCGTTATAAAGAATTAATAGACATACTGCAGGGAAGCCAAGTTAAGACTAAATATTGCACTGCCTTATGCAACATGTACATAAATTTTCCTATTTACAAAATTAACACTACGAAACATTTACAAATATACAAAAATTCGTAACAATAGAGGTTAGAAAAGTAAAATACTAATTGCAATTTAAACTTAAAAGAGCTTACTTTCTATTTGTTATCAACATATATTTAAGTGTAATACAAAACTATGTGAGCAGATTATCAATGGTCCAGAACTATATCTTTTCGCGGAAGGATCTAGAAAATACTCAAGGCTCAAGTAATGTTGTCCTGAGAGTAATAGCTGAAGTAAGTGCCACTACAAAATTATCGGGACTGAGGATGTGAAGGATGAAAGTCTTCAACACCATTAAATACTTTTACCCTAATGAAAAGAGGTCATAAACATTAATTCGTCTTTATTATGGAACTAAATCCTGAGGATCAATTCCACTTTTCGACAGCTCTGCCCATTTTTAACCGACTTTTTTTGTGTTTTTCTTTCCCACCAACAATGGCGATAAATTTTCGATAGCTTTTACTCTTGCGGATACCAGAATCTTTGCAAAAAAATGTTTGATGTTTAATATTCAGGGAAAGAAGGACTCTGACTAGCTTTCTGTTTTTTAAAGAGGTTGTAGATGACAAATTTAAATTGAAAGTGGGAAACATTCTATAAGGACTTGTCTCACATTCGTATTCAATCAGCCATTTTAAAATGCGGTAGGTTTGATTCTTTATTAGGATTGAAAATTTATTAAGTTTCAGTTTGCCTTTCTGATTGTCGTTTTGGTGTTTCTGACTTTCAAACATATTGTGGAACGAAAATTTTGTGGTTAACATATGCTATTTAGGCCATAAGATATACTGAAAAATTCTCGCATTTTGGCGTCGATTATGGTTGTCACTCCCTGACGAAGTTACCATGATCGACAAATATGCCTTTTTTTTTCCAATTGTTTATTTCTTAGTAATTTATTAATCATTTGCTGCAATTTGTAGATAGATACAGGGTGTCCAGAGAAGAACTCTATGATTTTAAAATTAAATAACTCAAAAACAAATATAAATCAAAATTAGTTACTTATGTTGACAACAGGTGGCGCTGTACACTGTAGTTCTTATGAATAAAGAGTGCTCTGAGCAATCAGTCTTCGGACAGAAGTAAGTTAGCGTGATTGCAACTGATTGCAGATGGAAAATTTATAACATATTTCTAGTATTTTGCAAATTCAGCGCCACCTGTTTGAGACATTAGTAACTAATTTTTAAAATTTAGTAACAGATTTTTACAGCTTTCAAAAGATGTATGTTTTGGTTCATTCTTCTATTAATCTTTGTTTATGAGTTATTTCCTTTTAAAATCAACGAGCCCTTCGATGTACGTACACTGTTAAAAAAAATTGTCCACCATGCACCAAAATTTGGTTCCCATTTAGCTGCCACCAACATTTGGTGCTTAGTTTCGCGATTTAATGGTGCTTACGGTCCGAGGTTGCACCATTAAATCGCGAAACTAAGCACCAAATGTTGGTGGCAGCTAAATGGGAACCAATTTTTGGTGCAAGGTGGAACAAAATTTTTAACAGTGTAGTTATTTTTGGCAAACTGCGTACAAAGATATAAATTTTGGGTATCAAGGTCTGCAAAGAAATCTCCTTTTTATCAGATAAAAAAAAATCATTTTTGCTTCTTTACTGCACTGTATATAACGCTTAAAAAGATTTTATTCTTCGGAATGTTGAAACATTCTACAGTTATTGAAAACTAACGAGTAAATATGACATTGAAGTATTGAATAGTATGACGAACTTCATTAATAAGCTTTCAAAACCTTATTTCTCTTTTTATTAAATCATTAAAAGAAATCATTCAATTTCCATTATGACATGTCTTTGTGAATGTCTTTTCATTTCCAAGTCTTATTAGATAATGAAGCCTTTGCGAATGGAATCCCGTCGTTTATTATTTGATTTGAATTCCTCTTGTAATGGGGAAATCATTGCAAACACTTTAATACTTTTGTATTATAGGTTGAGGGTAATTTAGGAGTGTGATTTTTAACCTTCTCCTCAACAGTATTTCTGAGATGTCGCATTCGCCTTAACATTCCTTAAAATTTTGTTTCTCCCTAAAATTCCTAATATTTCTTAAATTTTCGTTTCTCCCTAATATTCCTTAAATTTTCGTTTCTCCCTAAAATTCCCAAAAATTGTACTTAAAGTTTTTGTTAATTCCAAAAACAAATTTAAAGCAAACCTGTTTTGTCAATCGAATAACATCGACGTTTTTTTTTTTTTTTTTTTTTTTTTTTCTTTCTTAGCCCATGCAAAAATTATTCCCAAAAATATCGCCAAATTGGCAATTTTTATTTAAATGAATGAAAATATGAAAACGGTAAATAGAACCATAAATTAAAATGCAATATTAAAATGTAATTGAAAGTTGTGCCATACCTCTACTTTTTTTAATTTTTATTTTTTTTTAATTTTTTTTATTTTGTATAACTTGTTCTTATTGTACATATTTCAACAAGTTGAACAATTATGATTTTGTGTCCAATGCTATACTAAACTCCAAATTAACTTGACATCACTAGACGATAGATCTTCCCCGTGCTCATAGGCAGTTAATCCATTTTAGCGGAGTGAAGACATAATTCTCGACAAACCTTATAGCCTTTTGTTCTCTATACAGGGTTGTGGTATGGCGAACATTATGCTTTCACGTCGCCAAAATGGATTAAATACCCATGAGCACTGTGACGACCGACCTACCGTCTAAGTGATGTCAAGTTAAGTTGAAGTTTAGTATAGTCAAATATTAAGGAAGAAAGTGAGAAAGAACATTCACAATCACTGATAGCTTTTCCCAGTAAAAAAGGGAATTTTAGAATGTGACTGTCCAACCAAATTTTATAGACGGAGAAGTGACAGCAATTTTTCGAAAATATCTGGCGTCAGAGAAGTCAAAACATCTTTTACCTTCTTTATTGAAAATTAAATAGCGGTGGACTATTAGGCGAAAAAATGTCAATTTTTTGGTAAGTTATGATGCATTTGACTATTGGAGTTTGTCCAACTCTTCAAAATTGATTTTCGAACAGTATCGATCATTTATGCCTCTATAGATCAGTCTACTTGCATTTCTCACAAAATTCAGAATGGTGTTCGACGAGATCATACATTTGCATTCAACTCTAGGACTAATAATAAATAATGTAATTTATAAAAAAAAAGCCTGGTGTTTACATCTAATTTTAAATATTAAAAACATCTCTATCAGCAAAACATGTGTAAAACCATTTTTTTTAATTTATTCATTAAAAATTAATGGGAATTTATTTGTTTTGTTTTGAAACCACCGACTGTCTATTTCTGCCACTTATAAAGTGCTTAACACAGCCAAATACGTCTCGTAATTTTGAGCATCTAGAAGAATACGAGATCGAAATCTTCCCCTCTCTCCGACCCCACCACACCAACGAGAGGACATTGAGGCCACGACAGATTTAATGTACACCAGACCCCATTAGGTACACACCGATATTTGGCGGGCCGAGGACAGAACCCGCAACCCTCCGGTTATGAGCTCGATACTCTACCGCAAGGGTATCGGGAGCCCTGGGAATTTATGCACTCACGTCCAAATAACTTTTATTTATCCTGATCAAAACAATTTTATTATTTATTTATTAAAACAACTTTGGCAACAGGAAATAGTTTCTTCGATGATCGGTTAAATGATATTCGGCCGCGTTTGGATGATTGTTGGTTTATTTAGTATTCCGTAAAAGCGACCTTTTAGTGACAGTGGCGGGTCCCGAAATTTGATAGAATGCACTGTCATCGGCATCGAATCTATCTGCCAAGTTTCATCCCGATTGGATGAAGACAAGGGAGTTAATTAGGCCTCCGCAGATCTGCCTCCCACCGATGCACACCCACACTCACAAATATAAAGGATTATAAAGTTAATATTGTTGCGTGGATGGGTTCGAAAGACTTGAAGCCAAAGCAGATCAAATCTTGCAGAAATTTATTCCAATATAACTCTTCGCAGATTCTCTTACAACTCCAGAACTTCTCATTCTAGTAGACTCAATACAGCTCTTTGCACAACAATAGAGCACAAAACAGCAGTTAAAAACTTGACAACACAACTGCTAAAATCACTGCAAAAGACAATGCAATACAGTTCGCTTTAGAACTACTCTGAATGCTCACTGAGACTCAGTATCTCAACTCAGTAATTCCAGTCAACTAACTGACTAACCAACTCAGTAATTCAAGTCAACTAACTCGGTCAATTAACTCAGCCGACTTATATAGGGGAGGAAAACATTCTTGAAACTTCTAGAGGTAGACATTTGGAGAACTTTCCGAATCGTAGTCGAAGAGTCCTATACATGTACATGGGAACCGAAAATGTCGCCAAATGGTCGCCAAGTTTGGCAATATTTGGCGATTTCTCGCCAAAGTTGGCGACAAAAGCTAGTCGCCAAAACCGTCGCCAACTTGGCTCTATTTAAAATCCGAAAGGGTGGTGCTCTCTTTGAGTGAGTCAGCGGCCTTTCTAAACATTTCTCTCTTTCGGATATTTTTTTTTTATTATTCTATTCGTGACAGGAAACATTACGCCGCTATCGCAACCTTTAAATTCCCGCATCTTTCCACGCGATCCATAATCGCGTGTGGAAAATTTCTTTAAAAAAAAAAAAAAAGAATGAAAAGAAAATGGTTATTCCCACTGAGAGGAGTGATACTCCGTATAATTTCTTTTTCCCGGCTGAACTCCTGACATTTCTTCTCTCTCCTGTTTTATTCCGGTCACCACTCCGATCTAAAAGGAGACGCTTGACCCATTCACGGGGGAAAAAAAGCTTTCGACCTCATTACAGATGGGGGGGGGGGGGGGAGTGTTACGAGGTTGGTCATTTGTCAGCCTCATTGTATAAGGCTACGTGGGATCTCATAACTTCTGCTCCAGAGTTTCCAGCGGTATAGTGGTTAGCGTGCTAGCCTCTAGACCACGAGGTTGCGGGTCCAGTGTTAGGCATGGGTGTTTGTAAATGTATGTTGGCTTGTCTAATGACGAATATTTCGACGCATTATAGCCCTCGTGTTTGCTGACGGCGCCAGATAATCTGAAAACAACCCAACCAACCAGAGTTTCCAGCAGGCGTAATACCAGTCTTTGTTTACTTAGGTATGATGTAAACTGTTGTTTTGGAGTCCATCTTGCGATAGTTTGTGTAAATCGAAAACTAAGCGAAATCACATCTGTGGGATGTTTTTTATACAGAGATTTACAGGAGCGAACTTCCAAGATGGCGTAGCAGTATTGGTCAATACCAGAAGAACGGGTTTTCGAAGATTAGCAAATCCTGGCCGAAACGTGGACATAGTTCTAAAATTGAATTTTTTTTTTTAAATAAACGAGTAAAAAACATCACAATATATATATATTTTTTACACCTCCATCATTTCTTATATATATATATTATATATATATATATATATATATATATATATATATATATATATATATATATATATATATATATATATGTCAATTTTAAAACCCTGCATCAACATTTCAAAACTACCGGTATATTTCACCCAGCATTTAGCGATATTGGCCAAGATCGATAACAACGGCCAGTTTACAACCGTCCACATAGGGATTAGCTAATATCGAGTGATATGGGCCAGCATATTTGTTGTAATACGGTTAAGGCGTGACTGAAAACCCCCTCACAAATAAATTGTCTGGTTGCGTCCCAGGTGTCCAACAAATTCTAAGGTCACTCTCAATGAACATTTATAAGACATCAGATATTGTCATACAAACTATGTCGAAAAGAGGTCAGAAATATAGATCAAATTAAATATCGATACTATATTGCTGCATAGAAAATAATATAGATAAAATATCGATACATGATTTTTTATTTTTTTATTTTTTTTTAATTTTGCCAGAAACAAAGTTTTTCGGGGCAAATTTCTACTTTTCATGATTGCTTTTTGTAAGGTGACTACTTTTTAAACTGAAATGGATCTATTACAAAAAAAAAACAAAAAAAACAAAAAAAAAATATTTTAACTTAATTGGTGCAGTGATTTTAGGAAAAAATTAGATAATTCTCAATAGCTTTTAAATGTATGGAAAATATTGAATATTGGCGCATTTTAACTGTCTCTCAGCCAAGTTCAAACTTTAGTTTTGAAGTTTTTGAAAAGACAATAAAGAAAATCGAAAAAACGTATTAAACTACAAAATAATCATCAAAAAACTGAAAATGTTTAAAAATATCGATATATCGGTGACGTGTATCGATATATCGCCGACCTCTCTCAGGATAAGTTATCTTAGACTAGTATCGATATCGGAAACCAAACAAAATACCTAAAATTGTTATTTTCAAAGTTGAAGAGAGCCTTCTTCTTATTAGGTTGGTTGTTTTCAGATTATCTGGCGGCGTCAGCAACACGAGGGCTATAATGCGCCGAAACATTCGTCATTAGACAAGCCAACACACATTTACAAACACCCATGGCCTTACACGGGACTCGGAACCCGCAACCTCGCGGCCTAGAAGCTAGCACGCTAACCACTATACCGTTTGGTCGGCTCTTCTTATTAGGAAAATAAGCCTTGTGAACCTGAATGCTTTGAATTGAACGCTCACTGTACCTTCGCTTTTGCTACCTCGTCACGTAATATATCAGAAACGAGAAATTAGTCTCCAATTGACAAGAGCCTTACTTAATACTATCGAGAACTATAGCTTCTCTACATTACAGTTGCTGGTGATGGAAGTGTCTATTGGTAACTAAACAGTTATTTCTCATACGTGACGTGACAGTGATGGATAGTGAAAGCATGTATGATGACTGGACGCATCTATGGACAGTGAAAACATCTATTGCGTTCCTACCACCATTCCTCGTTCGATTTTCAGTGAACTGTGCTGTTTTATTCATATCACACAAACATTTATACTTCGAGTATACTGTAAAAATCGTGCAAGGAGGAGCACTTGCACCCCCTGGCTATTAAAAATTTTAAATTTAAAAAAAAAAAAAAAAAAAAAAAAAAAAATGAAGGAAAAGATGTAAATTCTAAGATTAAAAATGTACATATGCCACTAATACGTTTATGTTACAATGAGCATTTTCCCCCCTATTAATTTAGTCTTTTGTTTCTTTCCTATGTCGTTTCTTATAGTTACTTGCGTGACGATTTTCTGGCGCTTGTTGTCTATGATTATTAGAGTCTGGTGAGTAGAAGTATTTATTCATTTTATGGTATAATCATTTCCTGTGTAGTTCTTAAAACTCTAGGAAAATGTTTTGTTTATTCAGTCATCAGATATACTATCTTGAAATTTATTTTTAGAATTCAATTGAACATATTCCAATACTGCCTTCGTATTTCATTTTGATTTTTTTTTTTTTTTTTTTTTTTTATTATATCCGAAACTTGGAAGAAATAAAAAAGTTTTACTCTTCTGGTATTTTTACATCTTCGAGTTCCTCTATTCTAAACACTGTCTCTTGAATACCGTGAGATCTAGTTAGATGATAAAAAAAATCGTTACAAATATATATTTTAATATTTTTACTATTTCGTATTTTTTTTTCTCTTTAACAGGGTTGCGCTTTCAAAAATATATACCATGAATTTTAACTATTCTCAAAGAGTATAATTTAGAATGCATAATTATTGATTAACATTTCTAAAAAAAAATAATGATTTTGATAAAAATCTAGTCTTGCACCCCCTTGCAAATATTCCTGGGGGCGCCCATGGTAAAAATCGCAAAGCCTTTCTTATTTAGACTAGATCTATAATATGCTTAGAACTGTAGGGTAATAGTATGTAGCATATATGCCAATTGGCCAAACAGCCAAATTGGAAGAATAATCATTTAACGATACGAACTGCATATTTCGGCAAATAAATAGATTTCTAGCAACCTTCCTGACGAAAACAACAACATGACAAAGGAACATTCAGAGCCATTATCCATTGCTGTTTTGGTGAAATGGACAGTTGAATATTGTGAAACTACAGATTTTGACAACTTGACGGTTATTTGTAATACAGACGTGTGCCAATATTTTATAAACTTTGTTTCTTTTATCTTAATATTCGTTTCGTCAAACTCTAGAATAAATTTACGATTTTATTCTTTATTTAAATTTATAAAGTAATTTCAAAACTGACAAACGATATTCACCTTTTAAGTCAAATAAGATTTTGAATAACGATCGTGTTTTTAGGAGGTAGTCCTATGAAAGCTCATTCCTTATACTCGCTGTGTTACAATCTTCCAGCCCAGTGCATTTGGAAACTACTTTCCGTAAAATGTTGAAAATTTGGTGAATAGGTACGAAAATGATCACTTAATGAAATGACATAAATTGTATTCATGTAATGTCTATGTATTATAAGTGAAAATTAAAAATAGCTAAAGATAAAACCAGGTGGAGCCACTGCATATGCATTGGAGCGAAGATTTCAAATATATAAAATAAAATATATTTGACACTGTTTTAGAGTTTTTTAATTTGTTATTTCAGTTAAGTGTACAATTTCGTACCTACTCACCAAATGTCAAGGTGATTATAGAAAGTAGTTTCTAAATTCACTGGGCTAGAAGATTGTAACATTGCATGTATAGGGGGTGGTCCTTAGTAGCACTTCCTCTTAAAAAAAAAATTAGAGTCGGTCACTGGCTTTTGCTCATCGTCATCCAACTATCAATCTAATTTCACTCCGGATTTCCCGATAAATAATTGCACGTGACTCAGTGATCATACTTTATCAAATCTATTCTACCAATTCATAAATTGATTCACCTTAAACATTTGTTATTTTCGAGGTTTTAATTTATGTCCTTTCATTAAGGTGATCATTTTCGTACCGAATTTCGCGGTTTTGTACAAAGTAGTTTCTAAATGCACTGGGGCTAGAAGATTGCAACATAGCTATACTAAACTTCAACTTAACTTGACATCACTAGACGGTAGATGGTCACAGTCAGTGCTCATAGGCATTTAATCCATTTTGGCGGCGTGAAAGCATAATGTTCGCCAAACCCTGTATAGAGAACAAAAGGCTGTAAGGTTTGGCGAGAACTATGTCTTTACTCCGCTAAAATGGATTAACTGCCTATGAGCACGGTGAAGATCTATCGTCTAGTGATGTCAAGTTAAGTTGGAGTTTAGTATAGAATAGGGAATGATCCTTACTAGGAATTCCTCTTAAGCATTATTAATCACATATTTAATAATAATGGATAAAATTATGATGCACTTCTCCGTTATAAAGGTTCATGTCTTTCGCCAGCTTGGGAGTCATTCGATATTTAATTTGGCTGTAGTGGATTTCGGAATGATTTGCCGACTTAACATAAAATTATGAATGCATATATATATATTTTTTTTGTCTGATCCAACAATCGTCAAGCAAGTTGTTGTTGTTGTTTCTAATCTCCCTTTTGTCTGACGAAGTCAGACAATATCAGTGAAGCCATTGACATTAATGAAGTCTGACACTAGTTGTGGACAGTTATAAATGTCCTCCCAGTCCAGTCCAAGGCAGTCCAAAATGTGCTGAGGTGATGCCTGTTCTTTTTGGCATTTTGGGCAAAGAGGAAAATTTTTGCTTCCCCCGGAATATGTTAGGCCTTTAAGGTGACCACTAGCAAGTCGGGACAGACGGGTATTGGTGTGCCTATCACAAGGAAGAGATAGGGAGTGTCCTGCCTTTTTGGCTTTATACCATTCGTGAGATGGAGGTATATGCCGCTTTATTTTGAGCTATTTTCTTTGAGTATAACTCTTGATATGTGAGTTCTTGAGTAGAGAGGACAGGGTGTTCTAGTCCCTCCTTAGCAAAAGTGTCAGCCAATTCATTTCCGTGGATGTCTACATGTGACGGGATCCACTGAAAGTGCACTTTGTGCAGTCGGGATATGCTCTTGACTTTGCGTATTATGGATAGACTGGTTTTGTCTCCCACGAGGGCCCAGTTTTTAAGGTGTCAAGCAAGTTCAACCTATTAGTGACTTTAGAGTCGCCGTATTTTCAGTGACGTCATACATGAATATCTTACAGTCCAAGACAACTTATTCTGACGTCAATGATTACGCTGTAGTAATGTGCGATTCGGTTTCACTTCGCGCTGATTGGTTCAAGTGACGTCTTGAACCGAGAGGAGACAGGCGCGTTAACCAATAGTGATTCGCCAAGAGAGTGACGTCAGGAAATAGCTCGATCAAAGCCACATGAATCGTTAAAACTCTTATAGTAACCGCGGTTAGAAAAGTAAAGTATAAAGTAAAATTATAATTTAAAAGCGCTTATTTTCTTCTTTTTATCAACATATATTTAAGGTATACATATACATTAGGAATCTCGAAATTGGACTCGAGTCTGCTTTTTGTTTTAAAATATTTCCGAATTAATTACCATTAAAATGATACCATTTTCTTACTGAGACTCAAATTACTTTTTAAATTACAGTAGGTTTTGTGAACCTGTTTTGTATCACGTTCATTAGTGTAGTAAACTTTAAAAGCGTTTTCTGAAGAATGACATTTTGGTGTTATGACTTTACGCCAAAGGTCATAACTTCACAATAAATTATCCGATTTACAAATTTCTAATTTTGTTTTGTCGACAATAGTTGCGAATGTGTTTTCTATGGAGCATCTAATATATATTGCTATGAACAAATTTTTATGCATATTTTAATCTTAATTTTTTGTTAAAAACTATGTATTTTTTTAAAACTTTTTATTTAAAAACTTATAATTAAATAAATATTGAAGCCAAATTCAAAATTCTCCATAAGAACATGCGCCAGTATAATATCTTTTATTTGCAAAAAAAATATTACCTCTAAGTTAATTACAAGTTTATTTATGTATGTTCTAATAATGTCATAATTAGTCATTTTAATTGCAATTAGCCGATTAAAAAATTGACGGAAAAAGAAAGTTTATGCACAGAAATGCATTATTTTTAATTCTGATATACTTCCAAAAAGTTTGAAATTATAACCTAAAAATTGAAGGAAATCATCTCAATTGTATATGTACCTTAACATATTGTTACGTGGATGGGTTCGAAAGATTTGAAGCCAAAGCAGATCAAAACTTGCAGAAATTTATTCCAGTATAACTCTTCGCAGTTCTCTTACAGCTCCAGAACTTCTCGTTCTAGTAGACACAATACAGCTCTTTTCACAACAATAGAGCACAAAACAGCAGTTAAAAACTTGACAACACAACTGCTCAAACCGCCGCAAAAGACAATGCAATACAGTTCGCTTTAGAACTACTCAGTAATTCCAGTCAACTAACTCAGTGACTCAAAATCCAAGAACTAACTCACTCAGAATCACAACTAACTCAGTGATTCAAAATCAACTAACAACTGACTACAACCCTACTCACGGCCGTCCTAATATAGGAGTGGTGAATCTTCGCGAAACTTCCAGAGAGAAATTTGGAGAACTTTCCAGATCGTAAGTCGAAAAGTCCTATACATGTACCGAAAATGTCGCCAAGTTTGGCGACATTTGGCGATTTCTCGTCAAATTTGGCAACAAAAATTAGTCGCCAATACCGTCGCCAACTTGGCTCTATCTCGCCAATTTGGCGAGATTCCCATTACCATAATGTTAAATGCCCTGCTCCATGTAAAACTCGCTTCCTAGCGTTACCTCTGTAAAACTCGTTATCAAGCATCAAGAGGCTCACTGCAGGGAAACAAACTTAGACGAACTATCGCACTGCCTTATGCAAAATGTACAATTTTCTTATTTACAAAATTAACACTACGAAATATTTACAAATATACCAAAATTCGTGACAATATTTAAGTTAAATACAAAACTGTGTGAGCAGCTTATCAATATTACTATATAAGTTGTGATTTGCTGGGAACTATATATTTTACGCGGGAGGATCCATCCTACAATGAGGTCATGACAAGTTGTCCAAGTCTTTAAAAGTATTCATCAGAAACGCGTCCGTCTTTGCAACGTCATCTGCCAAAGAATAGTTACGAGGCAAGTGCTCCCTCTTCTCCGCTCACCTTGGATCCTTTAATTTGTATTTTTAGGATGAGTAATTTTTTCTCTCTCCCTCTGATGCAGCTTTTAGGTTTTTAGTTGATTTGACGCGCTCCGGGAAGTGTGTCGAACGGTAAGAGAAAAAAAAAAAGTAAATTAGAAAAGTAAGTCTTTTTGTAAGAGTAATGTAAAAAAATAAATGGTTGTGTAAAAAAGCGGTTATTTATTACCTTTTGATAAAAGTCCGAGTACGCAATTTGTTGATATTTAGGAGGAAGACATTGTCTTTTGACCTAGTTCTGTGTGATCGAGTAAGCTTTTAAGATAATGACTACTTCTCTCTTATGAAAAGTAATAGTTACTTTAAAATAGTTTTGAGTGCTGTCATAGTTTTCTTTTGAAGCTAATACTCGAAAAGAAATTTACATTGAAAGTTTATTTCGAATTGAAAGATTGAATGCATTTCACGATACTTGTTTGCTTAGAGAGGACAATTGTGTGTCAAAAAAGTGCTTAAAAAGTGTTGAAGGACAAACGTTGAATTTATGAGGAAATCGTCTTCGAATGTAATCGAAAATTTAAATTTCCTTTTTGTCGCTGCTAGCCGACCAAACGGTATAGTGGTTAGCGTGCTAGCTTCTAGGCCGCGAGGTTGAGAGTTCCGTGTTAGGCATGGGTGTTTGTAAATGTATGTCGGCTTGTCTAATGACGAATGTTTCGGCGCATTATAGACCTCGTGTTGCTGACGGCGCCAGATAATCTGAAAACAGCAGGAGTTTTGTCGCTGCTACTATCACGATGCGTAATAACTTGCAATTGAATCTCTATTAAAAATATGTATGGATTCGACAAACTTTTTAACAATGTGTGTGTGTGTGTCATGGAAACCATACAAATTTATTAACTATATTAACAAAGAGCAATGGATTTGTCTTATAAATTAAAACTTTTTTCTATTTATGTGATAAATCTAAGAGTATTCCTTCTTTAAGATTTGCCTAAGAAACAATATCATTGATGGAAAATTAAATCATAATAACTATTTGAGGGTGTGCTTTGCTGAGGGAAATAATATTGTTATCTATGGAGGTTCTGGAGAGAAAGAGAAAACACTGTGGAAGATGAACTTCTTGTGTTAAGGAAATATTTGGAGCAATCACTTTCGACGTGAAAAAAAAAAAAAAAAAAAAAAAATCCACATATGATGCTGAAGGTGTGGAAAGAAAACGTTTAAATTGGTATTCAGCAAAACTCATATAATTCCTTATAAATAAGGAACGGTTGGCTTCTGATTCACCATTTTACAATCGGACAACGTCCAGTCGGGGATCAGCTTGAAAGTGCTTAAAAATAAATATTTTGACAGAAGACTCTTCTTAAAAACATTGTTAACATTGATATAATAGAGCAGCGTTAGCCACAACGCGGCCCGCTACAGATTTTTCTGCGGCCCGCTGGCAACACAGAAGATTTATAAAAAAAATATTCATGGACGGAGTTTTTTTTTACATAATTGTAATTTATCCGAAAAAATATGTGTTAACTATGTAGAGCAGAGTTCTACAGTACGTTACTGAAGAAACTATAAGAAGAAGCTTTCAGCTAGGGGGGTTTTCATCAAGAATAAAAATAGGAATAGCTTAACTGAATCTCATTTGGACAATTTATTAAAATTGACCGCAACAAATACTCCGAAAGCCATCGACGCTATCAAAAATAAACTGGACGATTTCGACCACCATCGTCGCAATTGATATCGACCATTAATTTGGAAGTACATTTTGAATACTTTTATTAAAAGTTATGTCAAGTCGCATTGTCATGTTGAAACAACAGATTCACTTCTTTTTTAGGCTTTGATTAAACAATAATGAAAACTTCTATTTTTTTTTTATTTTTTTTAATTATTTGTAGAGAGGAAAAAAAAAAGGAAAAAAAAAAAAAAAGAAAAAAAAGAATTAAATATCAATAAGATAAAAAAATTAATATTTTTTTCCAGTTTTCAGAAATGTTATATGAAGTTAAATCGATAATAATTAAAAATAAATATTTTGGTATATCCGGCCCTCTAAAAGCTTCAACATAAATCATAAGGCCCACTTCTAAAAGTTAGTGGCACACGCTGTCATGGAGCCTACCTCTACAAAAAGTCTTAATAATATTTACCAGTTATTACAAATTGCGAAAGGCTGTTTACGAGAGCGCCATCTATTGAAAAACAAGAAAGATAAAAGTTCAGGAAACTGAAAATAAGAAAGCCTTTATAGAAAGTTTGAATATTAAGAAAGTTTGTTAATTCGTAGCCCAACAGCTACGAATTAACAAACTAAACAAAATTGTCTATTCTAAAATATAGTTAGAATGTCAGAATGCGTTTTTTTCAATAAAGAACATTTTTCAAAAATTACTCGTATTTATTTAAAATTCCTGTTTATTGAAAATACTAAAAAGTTACAAATTTAACAAACAAAATTATTTGAAGAGAGCCTCACTGACGAAGATAGAATGTAAAAAAAAAAAAATGCCAAAAGTGATGAGGAGGGGAGACTGAATCACCGGGAGAAATTATAAGAAACTAATTCGAAGAGAGGACATATGTCCTCCCTCCCCCCTTCACCCCCCCCCCCCCAACCCTCCTTTACTCTCCTATAGTTTGCTAACTAGGAAAATGGAGAAGAATTCGACATGATGTGAATGGGAAATTTCATGTTTCTTAATTGCTAAATTGTATTCAAAAGTTTCTTTTATTGCTACATTGTGTATAAGTGTATTTTATTGCTCACTCTATGTATCTAGATACAGTAGTAGAGCCGCGGTTATCCGAAAAGGACGGGACCGAAACGTTTTCGGTTAATCGAGATTGCATAGGAATTTTCGGATAACCGAGAATCATAGGCAAAGGCCACGTATATATACTAACTCCGTATCAGTGTAGATCTTCAAAAACAGCGTACTGCACTTTTTTTTTTCAGCTTCAAAATACAAAATGGATTGCAAGGCGGTTTAATCTTTGTTTATCTATTTATTCTTTGTTTATCAAGACTATAGTCTTTGTTTTTATCTATAGAGGAAAAGATAAAAACAGGCCAATTGACTTTCGGTTAAGCCTATTTTCGGTTAATCGAGATTCGGATAACCGGGGTTCTACTTACTTTCAAGTTTGAAGTATTAGATTCAAATTATATTCGTCAGTTTTAAAAGTATTTATTTTATTACTATTTCAAAAGAAGTGAAGTCAATTCCATATTATGAACTGTACTAAAATGCAAGCAAGAACTAAGATTTTTTTTACCTATGCATAATTATTTTTTTCCAAATTTGGTTTGGAATCCAAAGTTTGGTTTTTGTCAGTCGAGAATGCACCTACGTAATTGTTTTCCAATTGTCATTTAAAAAATGTCAAGTGATTTTCAATATAGATTATATATTTTTTTTAATAGTCATTAAAAAAAAATGAGTGTCATGTCTATGGCGGGAAAATCTGCGGAGGCCTAATTAACCCCCTTGCCGTCATCCAATCGGACTGAAACTTGGAAGATAGATTCGATGTCGATGACAATGCATTCTATCAAATTTTGGTGGCTGTAATTGTCACTAAATGGTCACTTTTACGGAATACTAATAAACCAAATTGCCGTCATCCAATCGCGCTGAAATATCATTTAACAGATCATTGAAGAAACTCTTTGATCTTACCAAAATTGTTTTAATCAGAAAAAAACAAAAAATATTTGGATATGAGTGATAAATTCGCATTCATTTTTAATGAAAGTGGTTTACCGTAAATTTTGCTGTTAGAGATGGTGTTTGCATCAAATTTTATACATTAAAAACAAGCACACGCTGACAACAGAAACGGCGCTATGTTAATAAATATAAAAATTGGCAATGCATATGAAGGATTTAAATTAAAAACTTTGTTTTTATGGGCTATATTATTATTAGTTGCTGTGTCTAGAATGTGGATTTTTTAATATAATTAGTTATTACTCCAGATAGTTAATCGTACCATACTGTTGCACAAATTGTCTGTATATATTGTAAATAGTGACGTATTATTTCAAAATTCTATTGTAATTTATTTTTATCCTATTTTATTTAGTAATTAATAGCGATTATACAAGTTAGAAAAAGGTGGCAACACCTAAAGTAATCGAGAAGTTTCGAGATATTTCGTTTCCGATAAATTGGCTGGAAACTTCGAGAATGTCTCACGCGCTTGTATATAAAGGACTGGAGAACGGGAAAGTTGCAGATTGACTTCGGATTTCGTGGAAAGCTGATCGCTTTGTTTATTGGAGTGAGCTTGCATAATCACTGAATTCGAAGTTATTTTTGTTGAAGCTTGTGTTGAAGCTTGAGAGTAATTAAACTGTTGCCTGTGAATAAATTTTGTGAGTTTTCTGAAGAGAGAATAAATATTTTTAAACCGTGAAAACTGTGCCATCATTGCCTCAGTGGAAAAATTCATAACAGTGGTGTCAGAAGTGGGGTCAAGTCATCTTGAATGCCGACTACTAGAGGAATGATGGAAGACCAAATGAAGCAGTTGATGGAAATGCTTGCTGGAATGAAAGCCTGCCAAGAAACCGCCTCAGCCGAAATAAAAGAAATGAAAGCCTGCCAAGAAACCACCGCAGCTGAAATGAAAGCCGAACTTTCCGCTACAATCGCCGCCGGTCAAGCCCGTCAGGAATCTACCAATGCTGAATTCGCTGCCGCGATTACTGGTGACATTAAAGCTTTACAAGAAGCGACATCATCGGATATTAAAGCTTTAGCATCCAAGCAAGAATCATCTTCTGCGTCCGTTGATAGATTTATGGAGCGCACAGAGAGTGTTCTTCAATCAATGAAGGCGGATATTTTGGATGTCAGAGAAGATCTTAAGACAGTGAGAAATGAAGTTGAAGAAAAAGTTTCCACCGTGCAAGAAAAAGTTTCCACCGTGCAAGAAAAAGTTTCCACTGTGCAAGAAAAAGTTTCCACCATGCAAGAAAAAGTTTCCACCTTAAAGGAAGAGCAAGACAAATTCATTGACGTTGTAGAAGAAAGGCTGCGAAAAATGGAAACGCGTGAAGCTCTGGCCATAGCGTCACCTAATTGGGATAACGCTTCCATCCCCTTTATGGCGCCGCGCTCTAACATCAAAGTGGCCCCTTTTGATGGGAAGTCGTCTTGGCGCGTTTATCAAACGCAATTTGAAATGATTGCTTCTGCGAATGGTTGGGACGATACTTCGAAAGCATTCCATCTCGCAGCATCTCTTCGAGGTGAAGCTGCTGACATTTTACAGACACTACCTGAAGAGAAGCGGGGAGAATTCGTGGCGCTGGCAAGTGCGTTGGAGTTAAGGTTTGGGGAGCAGCATCTAAAGGATTACAACAGACTACAACTGAAAGTGAGACAGCAGAAGGCCAATGAAACTCTTCAAGAATTGGCATCGGATATAGAAAGACTGTCGCTCCTCGCTTTCCCTGACTGTCCCCCGGATGTACGAGACGATCTTTCTCTGCAGTATTTCATCGACGCTATTCAAGATCCCGATGTGCAACAGGCGGTAAGGTTATCCCAAAACAAAAACCTGAAGTCGGCCCTCGTGTACGCCATGAGAGTGGAAGCCGCGCAGCTAGCTTCTGGAAAAGACCGACGATATGTGCGTGGTGCATTAGCCGAGGATTCTTTTGACTTTGTCACCAGTAAGCTTCGAGAACTGGAAAGCAAAATTGACAGAATGATGCGAAGCTATCCCGGAGCCAGGGATCGAAGGACCAGAGTCGTTTGCTGGCACTGTAAACGGGAAGGGCATCTACGACGAAACTGCCTTGATTTGAAAAAGAGAAGGGATAACACTACCACGGATTCTCCACAACTGAATCTAAGAAGATGTCATCTCGCAGGGCAGAAGCTGCAATGTAGAACAGGTGAAGCCCCGACCAGTCGTTTCCACGTTTCATCCCAACAAGGAGGAAACCAGGGTTTATTCGTGAAGGGGGAGATCAACGGAACTCCATGTCGTCTAATCGTCGATTCGGGAGCGAACGTAACGATCGTAAGGACGGACGTGGCTCGTCGCCTGAACAGCCGACTCCTCTACACAGCGCCCTCTGTTTCTCTACAAACTGTGTCTGGTGGTAATATCTCTGTTCATGGGAAATTGCAAGTGGACATTGCCCTTGGATTTAACACCTACAAGCACACCGTTTATGTTGCCGAAATTGTAGATCCGTGCATTCTCGGACTAGATTTTTTGAAGGAAAATGGAATTACGCTGAATTTTGAGAAAAGCAAGCTGCAAACATGGAGAGGCGAAGTTCCTTTGCACGATCTAGACACGAAAGAGCTGTGCGTATATCGGATTGTAGCTCATGAAGACAATGTCATAGAGAATGCTGAAGAGTCCACATCTATGAAAAGTACCTCTCCAGCCTCGGAAAGAGAACCGAAGAAAGCGACGTTGATGAAACCCTCCCAGGAAGTGGTTCATGTGGAAATGGACAAAGTCAGTGAAGAGGGAATCGACATCCATGCTCCTGTTACAAGCATCGAACGGAGGTCCCGGGATCTATCAGCTACACCCGCGGATGATTCGGACGCAATCTCAGAATCATATAACGAGCAAGATGGGGATCAGAAACTTTCACCGCTTCTGTTTGCATACGGGAGTACAACTCACGAGACCACCGGATTTTCTCCATCTCTAACGATGTTTGGAAGAGACCTTACACTCCCCAGCAACCTCCTCTTTGGACAACCACCGGACACTCCTTCCTCGCCTGTCCAGTATCTAGATGATCTGCAGGCACGTTTGGAAGCCGTACATCGGTTCGCCAGAGAGAGAAACAACATCATGACGGAGCGCATGAAGATCCGGTACTATGCCAAGGCCATGGACCGTTCATTCCAGGAAGGTGACAAGGTGTGGTTAGGGAACCCTAAACGTCGGAAAGGACTCTCCCCTAAGCTCCAGACGAACTGGGAAGGGCCGTATGGGGTCCTTAAGAAGATCAACGACGTCGTGATGAAAATTCAACGGACACCTTCCTGTAAACCTAGAGTAGTACATCACAATAGGCTATCCCCATATTATAGTAGAAGTGATTGAATTGCCTTTCCTCTTAAGGAATTCACTGCCCGGGACGGGCAGTCTTTAAGAAGGGGGAAATGTTGCACAAATTGTCTGTATATATTGTAAATAGTGACGTATTATTTCAAAATTCTATTGTAATTTATTTTTATCCTATTTTATTTAGTAATTAATAGCGATTATACAAGTTAGAAAAAGGTGGCAACACCTAAAGTAATCGAGAAGTTTCGAGATATTTCGTTTCCGATAAATTGGCTGGAAACTTCGAGAATGTCTCACGCGCTTGTATATAAAGGACTGGAGAACGGGAAAGTTGCAGATTGACTTCGGATTTCGTGGAAAGCTGATCGCTTTGTTTATTGGAGTGAGCTTGCATAATCACTGAATTCGAAGTTATTTTTGTTGAAGCTTGTGTTGAAGCTTGAGAGTAATTAAACTGTTGCCTGTGAATAAATTTTGTGAGTTTTCTGAAGAGAGAATAAATATTTTTAAACCGTGAAAACTGTGCCATCATTGCCTCAGTGGAAAAATTCATAACAATACTCTATTTCCGTGAAAGTATGTGATATTGTGTTCAGCTCTATTTCTATAGAACAGCATATGAATGGAATTTCAATACAATTATCTACATGGTTGTATTATCATGCAAGGCGATATTAGGAACACTTTTCTTTTTTTAATTCTGCGTATTATTTTCTTCTTTCTAACACTTAGATATGAAAAATTGTATTGTATCAGTAAATTGGAGTAAAACCTTAACTCACCTAATTTAAACCTTACAATGGAAAAAAAATTTCTGCTCAATGCGCTTTATCTTTTTTTTTTTTTAAATTTGCGATCAAAATTACCTTGTTCGACGTTAGCGAGAAAACGACTTATTCCGCTGGCATTGAATGTGACGCTTCGCATCTTGGCTTGAAATGCCGCAGAGGAAACTAGATTTGCAAGTTTCTCGCAAATCACACCAACCTGTACGGAATGTGGCAATGGTCTAACAACTCTTTCAACGCCAACTATTTGGCAGAAACCTCACGATAACTATAGAAATCTATAGGCGTCTCTTGACGTCACGGACTTTGTTGACTGTTTTGTTCGGACTGGTTTTGGCTCGGTTTTGGGGCATTTTCTTTTCTTAATATTTAAATGACTAATTTTTTTTTAAAGAACTTTTGTTTAAATATTCGGAACCAGAAAGAAATTCTTCATAAATATATTCTAATTTCACTCATTTTTATAAAATGCGGGAATTGTCCATTGTATATATTTAATTAAAAAATAAAGTTATTATTCATCTGTTTTAAAGGCTGTCCCTTAACAGTATACAAAATAATTTTATTAAAAATATTGAACTTGTATGTCGTTTTGTTGACAACGATAATTTTTTTTTTTTTTTTTTTTTTTTTTTTTCATTTACGCAATAAGTTTTAAGGCATTAGGGGTGAATATACAATGAATTGAAGAGAAATAATTAACATTCTGACGTAATTTCAATTAAAAACCGATGTTTTGGATAATACTCTTATAATATAAAAAAACAAATCAATTATACTTTTTATGTATACTAAAAGAGGTTATTTTGTAACGTAAATTTCTGATTACAGTGCATAAGTATTATTAAGAAAACGTTTATTCACTACAACTATATCATAATTTTCAATTTTCTATCAAAATCGAAATGATAATTTCCGATTGATAAAATTGCACCAAAACAAACACTGACATCTTATGACTTAAGTTTTTACATATTCCAAAAGAGAGTGCATAATAGTCCGAGAGGCAACTGTAATTTTTGGACCCCATCGAACATCATTCTGAATTTTTTATAGAAATTTACGAATCCACTGGTCTGCCGTGGCAAAAATGGCCGAGACTGATCAAAAATCGACTTGGAATGATTTGAACTAAAATCCGATTGCCAAATATGTCATGACTTGCCAAAAATGCTAAAATGAGAACAAACTTTTTCGTCTGGCAACCCACTACATTTTGATTTTCAATGAAAAAAAGCGCAAACGATTTCTGATCCATGGCTCGGAAAACTTGTATCTTTTAAAAGTAAGCCAAATTGGCGATATCAGTGACATAATGTTTATCGCCATTTTGGCTCATTTGTGAAAGATGCAAGTAAGCCGTAGCCACACAACACATCCGAATCGTCTGCAACCTTCTTAATTAAAAAAAGAGTGAGGGTTGCCAAATAAAAAAAAAATCATTATTTGGCAAGTTATGACGCATTTTGGCAATTGGATTTAGTTCAACTTATTAAAAGTCGATTTTTGATCGGTTTCGGCCATTTTTGCCACGGCAGACCAGTGGATTCGTAATCTACTCACTTTTCTCCAATTTCTATAAAAAATTCAGAATGATGTTCGATGGGGTTTAAAAATTGCAGTCGCCTCTCAGTCTATAAGGTAAAGAGATAATTTTATAACACTTTCTTGTTTACTCTGTAACCATGATATTCGTATCTTTATTAGCATGAAAAAAAAAATGCTTTTCTTTTTTTCGAAATCTTTGTATCTACACATCTCCAAGTATAATTTGGTATCAGAAGTTTATGTTCCCTCTATCTGGTCTTTGCACATTTTGGAAAAAAAAATCAAAATCGTTATAACTAGTAATTAGTGGAGCACGAACTCTTTAGCCGATCATCATTTGTCGATATTACCAACATAGAGAGGACAGTTGCCAAAATACGTTAAAAGAAACTGTGGGTCAAAAATTGATAAATTGCATTAAAAGCAAAATCACAAATTCCGAATTGAATTTATGGTTTGGATGAAGTTTTTATTTTTTCTGAGCTTTTCCTACCAGCAATAAAAAGATTTCAATGTTAGAGAATTCCCCCCTCCCTACCATCACATCGTTCTCAATTAAGACTGATTTACACGTTGCCAGTAGATGGCATATCAGCTGTTAAGTTAATTGGAAGATCATTGCCACGCGTTTATTGGAATATCAGTTTTACTCAGTGCCAGCAACTACTAGAAGTTCCATCCTTACGCTGCCAGTTGGTGATAACGGGAAAGCACAGATGATGGTAGCTTTTGCGCTAACAAATGTTTCATCTACTGGAGTGGTCAGCTAATGGCGCGCCAGTCTCAACCTGACATTTGTAGTGACTAGATTAAAGCGTATAGATGGTGCTCGTTGCTGGCATCATCTAGCGATCCCGGACTTCTACTGGCACAACGACAGATAACGTGTAGATTAGCCTTTATCAATTATAAAACTCTGTAATAAAACTCTGCAGTTAGATCAACTGTAACTGCATAACACAGTGGTTGAAGTAACAAAACAGTTGTTGTTGAACCCTCGAGATGTTAATTCGTGTTTGTCAAAATGCTGTGTTCAACCCTAGATGGCAGCACCGCTGAACTTTATCTCTCTATATATAAGACAAAGCCCTCACTCATTCACTGACTCACTCACCACTTATTCTCCCACTTCCCACATGTCCACAACTCTGAAAATTGGTACAAATATCAACAATGGTAAACATAGAAAAGTAAGCTATTCCGATCTCGATTAACCCACTTTAAGGGGTGGAAAAGGGGTTAAACGTTCCAAACGAGGAATATTCGAATGTCCCACTTCCGACATGGCCACAATTTTGAAAATTGGCTTAAATACCAACAATGGTAAACATAGAAAAGTAAGCTATTCCGATCTCGATTAACCCCCCTTTAAGGGGTCGAAAAAGGGTTAAACGTTCCAAACGAGGGATATTCGAGTGTCCCACTTCCCATTTGGTCACAACTCGGAAAATTGGTGCAAGTGTCGACATAAGCAAACATAGAAAAATTAAGCTATTTCGAACTCGATTAACCCTTTTTTAAGGTGTCAAAAAAAGGTTAAACGTTCCAAACGAGGAATATTCGAATGTACCACTTCCCATATGGTCACAACTCTAAAAATTGGTACAAATATCAACAAAGACAAACATAGAAAAGTTAAGCTCTTCCGAGCTTTGATTAACCCACTTTAAGGGGTGGAAATGGGGATAAACATTCCAAACTCGAATATCCCACTTCCCATATAGTCACAACTCTGAAAATTGGTATTAATGTCAATAAAGATAAACGTTGAAAAAGTAAGCCATTCCTTTCCCGATTAACCCACTTAAGGGTTGCAAAGGGCGTCAAACGTTCCAAACTAGGGATATCCGAATGACCCACTTCCAATGTAGTCATATTTCTGATATTTGGTGCAAATGTTAAAAGAGCAAATGTTAAAAAAATAAGTCGTTCCAATGTCGATTAACGAGTTTTTAAGGGATGAAAAACCGACGCAACATTGAAACTATACGAGGATTAACTTAATGTCTCAATTCCAATGCAGCTACTACTTTGAAATTTAGAACTAAGAGCAAACATAAACACAATAAACTATTCCAATTTACGATTCACAATTATAAATTCTGTTAAAAATGTCAACAAAGGAAAGTTCCTATTTTGATAAATCAATTTGTCGGAATCGAAATGGGAGCATACGTCTGAAGTGTAGAATACATGAATGTCTTTTGATCGCTAAAATGCACATGGTAAAATTTCGTAGGGCAGCACGGGTATTCAGCTGGTTATTCTATATTCTTGAAGCAAGAACTCGTTTCCATCGTCATTCTAATTCTATTCTGGACACGACGTCAAGTTTTATCTCTCTGTAATTTCTGCTCTTTGCGCGTGTGTATGTTTTTATTTCTCATCGAAAAATTCGAATTAATCACATTTCGTGCGCTGTTCAATGTGTTCCGTTACATAGTAATTCCAGGATTATTACTTTAAAAATAATTTTCATTCAAACGATTCAGTATTTGTAATCCTTAAATCTAAGTCTCGTTCTTAATTCTCTATTTTACATCTTCCATGGAGACCAAACGATATAGTGGTTAGCGTGCTAGATTCTAGACCGCGAGGTTCCGAGTCCCGTGTTAGGCATGGGTGTTTGTAAATGTATGTTGGCTTGTCTAATGACGAATGTTTCGGCGCATTATAGCCCTCGTGTTGCTGACGGTGCCAGATAATCTGAAAACAACCAATCTACATCTTCCATTGTCACGTTTTCCAAAAATCCAAAATTGTAACCATTAAGTCGGATATTTGCTTTATTTGAAAGAATTGCGAGATACTTTTCTCTACTTTAGAACAAGGCAGACACAAAACACGTTTCTATGACAAGTTTTTTTTATTATTATTATTATTGTAACTCATCGTAGTACAACCGATTTTTTGACCGAGTTCCAAAAGAAACTCAAAAAGTTTTCTCGAAACACTTTTTCTTGTGTCTCGTTCACCGAGTAAAGCATTCTTCAAAAGTGGAACAGCGAATGGAAAAAAGCGCGTAATGTCGCCTTGAGATCTGTATATTATTTTAAGGTTAAAAGTGCGATGGTGTACAACAAAAAACGTATGGATTCCGTCAATTTTCTTACAAAAATAAACTGCGTTCTATTTTTAAAAAAAGAAGGTGTGCGTTATTTTCTGCAGAGAAATAAGTTCAAGGTTGTGTTTTTCAACTTCAAAAATACTTATTTACCAATTTATTATGAAAAATATCCAAAGAGATGAGTTTTGTTGATGTTCAGTTATATACAAAAAGACCTCAACAAAAATTTCATTAGTTGTCTCCTTAAAAGGTGGTTCTAGTAAGGATCATTCCCTATACTCGCTATGTTACGATCTTGTCGCCCAGTGCATTTAGAAACTACTTTCTATAACCACCTTGACATTTGGTGAGTAGGTACGAAAAAGATCACTTTTGAAATGCCATAAATTGTTTTTATTTAATGTGTATTTATTATAAATGAAAATTAAAATAGCAAAAGACAAAACCAGATGGACCCACAATACATGCATTGACATAAGGATTTCAAATATAAAATAAAATATATGAGACGCTATTTTCGAATTTTTAATTTATGTCATTTCATTAAATTATAATTTTCATACCTACTAACCAAATTTCAAGGTGGTTATAGAAAGTAGTTTCTAAATGCACTGGGCTAGAAGATTGTAACATAGCGAGTATATGATCCTTACTATAACTGTCTCTTCATATTATGATTATTTTCAATTTTAATTTTGGCATTCTTTTTATAAAAATACATATTTGTTCATTACAAAATCGAGTGGAAATCTGGTAGAGTAAAATGTAATGTTAAATATCAGAGAATAATGTCAATGGTGATAAAACAAATTTTCTAAAATACTTGATTTTATGCATCAATTCTCTGATGCTTTTTAAAAATCTTATTATATTATATAATTCTTAAATACTTTATAAGTGTTACATATAAAATTCTTTCAACCTATTTCTAAAATAGAATTGTTATGAAATAGAAGTTATAACAAAAATGCTCTATGTGAAACCATAAATTTATAGCATTACCTTTTAACATACTTAAGGATATAAGCTTAAGTGCTGGCATAAATGTTATATAATTTTACCCTTTTTGTCTGTCTAGAAAATTTCTAGAAAAATAAAGTTGAGGTATACCAATGCTTTTTTTACACCATTACTAGCAATCTGTAGTTGTTGAAATATATTTTTATTAAATTTGGCATACAAATGCATTTTGCTCAGACAGGAATACTTCTTCTTTTTCATCACATATCAAGATAAATATAAAGAAATGCTATATAAAGTCCTGTGATGACATTCCTAATTAGTATAATGCTTTTCATACGTATAAGCATTGATTCAATATTCGTCTTACAATAAAAAAAAAAAGATTTTAAAGCTCACAATAAATATATTTAAAAAACGTCCCATTATACGCATTTTTTAGCCTAAAATAATTCTGAATTATTGTAATTCTGCCATTGTACCGATAAGCAGAGATTCCTTTCCGATACCATCAATGGATTGTTCTGTTTTAATCATAGTCTCACCAACCTCCACCCTAATACAAAAAGAAATTCCCTGTAGGCATCCATAGTAAATTATTACTTCGATTACTGTCCTGATTCATTGCTTACAAACATTCATAGTACATCAGAATAAGTTCCAACAGTAACCTACAAACACTCGTCCAATCTTCTACAAACATCCATAATACACCACAAACTTCTGTGACAATTCTGGTCCACTGAATCGCATCCATAATCAATTCTCTATAAACAACGATATAAAATTTGAATCCAGCACGTTTTAGAAGATGCTTAAGATGCCATATAAACTAGGGCAGTCTTTCTGAGTGTTCGATAGGAGTCCAGACTTCAACAATCTGGGTATTGCTCTTGAAATTATTTTTCCCTGTCAAACTTGAATCACCGTACTTAAAAGTACTATTTCGAGACTTATGCACTCAAATTTACTCTGCAGATAATCCTCCAAATTTATGTGCATCTAGACATTTTATTCCTGCAGTAAAAAGAGAATGTAAGCCTCTTATAGAAGAGACTCTTAGAAGTTTCTGCATTGACTGTTCATTCAACCAAATGTATAATCTCTTCCACAGTAAATGTCTGC
Source organism: Linyphia triangularis (assembly GCA_963978545.1). Lineage (NCBI taxonomy): Eukaryota > Metazoa > Arthropoda > Arachnida > Araneae > Linyphiidae > Linyphia > Linyphia triangularis. Next base: position 85,747,452 of record OZ021729.1, on the reverse strand, counting down.
AATAACATCAAACTCAGTGGTAAGATTCTATCACTCCCCTCAAACGATATTTTTATTGCGTTAAAGTACATCTGATTGTTCCACGATGGTTTCGGAAAGCTTCATTTCTCTGAATAGAGCTTCCACAATTTTCTGTCGTCTTCACGTGTCAAACCTGAGGTTTTCAAGAGGAGATTCAAAAGAGGTATTTCAGATTCTCCACAGAGACGGTATTTCACCATCTTCCCATCAAAGCATTTTTTTTTTTTTTTTTACTCATCGAAATAAAACCTGACAAGTTCCACGCAGAGTTTTCAGATCGCGATCAAGTGCTCTTTAAAGTAATCCCCCCTTCTCCTTTCCCACTACTTTTAACAAAAGCATCCATTTTCACAGCTGATAAGTTCCACATGTAGAATCGAGTTGACGTCTTCCTAAATGGTTTCCTTGTCAATAAAGAGGGGGGGAGATTTCGTTCCGAAGATGTAGAGCCTATTCTTAGAAGCCACTTTATTCGAGAGAAGTGTTTGTGTGGGTTTGAGCACCAGAAGAGACGTTGCTTCAGAGTGCGTGAAGGTTGTCGCACGACTTGCTGGTCATGCATGTCTTCCTCCACAGCCTCTTGATGATGCAGGTGGCTTTACTGCGCTGGTGCTGGCTGCTGGTTCGCTTCTTCTTCTCTGCCACCCGAGCCTTGATTCGGATCTGGGTGATGATGCCCACCAGCAACTCGTCAAGCTGGTGGTTGATGGCCACCGATGTCTCGATGAACTTGCAGCCGCGCTCTTTGGCCAGGGAACGACCTTCTAGAATAAAGATAGTAATGACCATGTCAATAAAAAATACCAAAAGATAAAAAATAAAATAAAAAAATAAGAGTTTTGGAGAATTATTATACTAAACTCCACCTTAACTTAACATCACTTAGACGGTAGATCTTCTTCGTGCCCATTGGAAATTCATCCATTTTTGCAGCGTGGAGGCACGCTGGGAAACTCAATCCAGCAACTCTGTAGAGAAGAAAAGACTATATCGGTTTGGCGAGCATTATGCCTTCACGCCGCCAAAATGGATTAATTTCTTATGAGCACGGTGAAGATCTACTGTCTAGTGATGTAAAATTAAGTTGGAGTTTAGTACAGAAGAGAGTTACAGAATTAGAAGTCCACTTCTAGAGGAACTCTCAGGTAACATTGCATTATTGGCTAAGGAAGTGTGGGAAGATTGGCCAGTCCATGCCGAAACTCAAGCATCGTTCCAAAATACACAACTCAATGTTACTATATAAGTTGTGATTTGCTCTGAACTATATCTTTTACGCGGAAGGATCCATCCTACAGAGTATTCAATGAGGTCAGGATAAGTTGTCTGGGACTACAGTCTCTGGCATTTAAAGATTGGCGACCTCAACTCGTTCGTCGACTAGTAACGTGTGAATTAACCTTAAGAACCGGTTTGGTAAAGTAAAGTAATGCAATTTAAGGCTCTGATGGCCTTGAGGTAGAGTATCGGGCTCTTGACTGGAGGGTTCTGGGTTCGATCCTGTGACGACCACCGAAGATCGGTATGTTCCTAAAGAGGGTTGGTGCACATTAAATCTGTCGTGGCCTCAATGTACTCTCGTTGGTGTGGTGGGGGGTTGGAGAGAGGGGTTTACACTCGAAGATTTCGATCTCGTATTCTTCTAGATGCTCAAAATTACGAGACGTATTTGGCTGTGACAAGCACTTAAATGTGGCAGGAATAGACAGCCGGTAGTTCCAAACAAACGCAATTTACGTGCGCATGTTTAAAGGTGAATATAATTTTTTTTTTTAATGTTTATACTCTACTAATCAAGAGAAAGCAAAAAAAGGATCTTACCAACTGTGGGTACTGTCCTCAGCCTTGCCAGATCCGTCTTGTTGCCCACCAAGATGGCGGCTTTTGTCCCGAAAGTTGTCTCTATCTTCGAGAGTATCTGCCTCGCCTGCAGGTAGCTCCGCCTGTTGGTCACGGAGTAAACTACGATGAAGGCGTCGGGAAGAGGATCCTCCTTCAGTAGGCACTGGAAGAGAGAGAGAGAAAATTAATACAAAATCAAATCAAAAGTTGCAATTGAACATTGGTCAAGAGGAAGAACTTGTAAGGGTCATTTCCTACATTCGCTATGTTACAATTTTCTAACCCCAGTGCATTTGGAAACTACTTTCTATAACCGTTTTGAAATTTATAGAGAAGGTATGAAATTGATTCACTTAATGAAATGACATCAATTGTTTTCATTTAATGTCTTATCTATCATAAATGAAAATTAAAATACCAAAAGACGAAACCAGGTGGAGCCACTGCATTTACATTAATGTAAAGATTTCAAATATAAAATAAAATATATGAGACGCCATTTTCGAGTTTTTTTAATTATGTTATTTCATTAAGTGATCATTTTCGTACCTACTCACCAAATTTCAAAGTTTTGTACAAAGTAGTTTCTAAATACACCGGACTAGAAGATTATAACATAAAGGGTATAGGGAATGATCCTTACTAGAACTTCTTCTTAAAATCAAAATGAGGCGCAAAGAAAAATGTGTAAAAAAAAAAATAATTTCTAAATGGTGTTTCAAGAAAAGAAACGTATATCCGAACTCAAATAAATCATATAAATAAGTTTCATTTATTACAAGTGCAGGCAAAGTGCACTTCATTTAAGTTAATTTCTATTCAAATCCGTAAAAGCGTAATAAATTTCAGCTTCAAATAATTAGAGCACTTTTTCGTGCGCAAACTTCAAACGCAGGAAACTTTATTAAATTGATTCTATTTATAAGATCTAAGGGGACAGAAAACTATATACAAGGTTCGTCTAAGGAGTTGTTATGTGAATGACTTAAAAAGAAAGAAAGCAATAGTTGTTATTTATACAACTATGCTAAACTTCAACTTAACTTGACATCACTAGGCGATAGATCTTCACCGTGGTCATAGGTATTTAATCCATTTTGGCGGAGTGAAGACATAATTCTCGCCAAACCTTTTGTTCTCTATACAGGGTTGTGGTTTGGCGAACATTATGCTTTCACGCAGCCAAAATGGATTAAATACCTATGAGCACTGTGACGATCTACCGTCTAAGTGATGCCACGAATTTGATTCAAAATGATTAAAGAAAAAGTTTAATTTTTTGCACGTTGTCATAAAATAAAAAAAGTACTTTTATTGACTTTCAAATCAATTTCCATTGTCTACCATGCAAGTTGGAAAACGCTTTCAAAAGCTGCTGGAAATCGAGCAAGGTGGATTCTTGTGGAATTGATGGAAATGTCACACGGTTTTACATGAGCGGCAGATCGGAAATGAAGAGGGCTACTTCAATGAACGATCAGAGTCCGTTTTTCACAATTCTCCAGAAAAGCTGATTTAAAGTTTCAAGTCTCAGGTTTCGCATCAGGTAAATGCTTGCTCAATGTCTCCCGTACCAAGAGATTTATTTGCCAGAGGACTCCGCAAGGTTAAACTATCTGTTATAACTTTGCAGATGGCAGGATGACCTCGATTTCAGAAAAAAATTGGAAACTGATCGTTCTTTGCCGCGGCCTTTCAAATGTATGTTCCTTTCAAGATTCCCTTGAGCATAGGGAACATGAATAAGTCTACTTTCAAGTACCTACAGATTTCGTGTTCCTTCTGATCAAGGAAATTCTGAAAGGAACACACATTTCAGATCTACAGCTCCATCCAAAGACATGTGACAATTCCATCGATCCCAAAAGAAACCCTTTCTCACAGTCGACAATTCTCGCATTTTTTTTTTTTTTTTATCATTATTATTATTATTATTCAATTCTGCTTGTTGCGCTTTCCCCCCCCCCCCCCCTCCCCCTTTTTTTTAAAATTTGCAGCCAAAGTTTGCTTGTTAGTTTTGACGAGAAAAACCACACATTCGGTTCGAAGCGAATGTGACGTTACTACATCTGAAACAACTTGGCTTGAAACGCAGCAGCGAAAACCAATTTGCCAAGTTTCTCGCAAATCGCGTCAATCGGTATGGGATATGGAAGTTGTCTACCAAACACCGATACCGAACACACACCAACTATTTTGGAAGGAACCTCACGATAACCATAGAAACGGAAGGATGTTTTGACGTCACAGATAAAAAGTAGCGTTTTGATCAGACTGCAACGGTAAGAGGTTTTCGGGCATTTTCTTTCCTTGATATTTAAATAACTAATTTTTTTTTTAAAGAACTTTTGTTTGAATACTTGGAATCAGAAAGAAATTCTTCATAAATATAAACTAATTTCACTTTTTTTTTTTTTAAATGCGGAAACTGTCCATTATCATCATTTTTTTTTTTTTTTTTTTTTTTTTTTTTTTTTTTTTTTTTTAAACGTCATTGATAACCAGAAGAAATTTATTTGAAGGTAAATACAAGTATTTTGTTTTCTTTTCTGATACCTTTTAGCGAATTTTTTTTACTCACTTTATATAATTTCTATTCTTAATCATTGTGTAAAGTGCGTAATAGACATAAACATTTAGAGGTAATGATATAATGTAATTAAGATTTATATAATCTAAATGTAACAATATTGTATTCGTGACAAATCCGAAGGCGAATCCAAAATTATCCTCAACGTTGACAGAACTTTTCTTACATCGTTCATACTGAACTCTGTCCTCGTTTATTTTATTGTTATCTTGTTGTGGTCCTGATTTGCAATTCCGATCCTAATTCCTCCATTTGTTTTCCTTTTATTCAAGGCTTGACTGGCATCACTTATGGCCCAATTCACATCATGTTTTCGAAGCCCTTTACATATATATATAAAAAAAAAAAAAATGTGGAAATGTGGAGGAGGCGTCCCGATATTTATTGCCCGTGTTTGTTGGAAGGATTTTCGTCTTTAAGCTTGGCTTCCACCATCGCTAAGCAGAGTAGAGCAGATCAGAGCGGAGTGGATTAGAGCCAATTACAAGGCTCTCAACGCCCATTGTAGCTCGAGGCTCGTGCTATAGTAGACATTGGCAGCCTTGTAATTGGCTCTAATCCACTCCGCTCTGATCTGCTCTACTCTGCTTAGCGATAGTGGACGCCAAGCTATAATCTGGAAATTTATTGAAAGCCATTTTCTAAAGACTAAAAAAAAAATCAACCAAAATATAATGCATTTGAATATTTAGCTCATGTTTTTTCGAGATTTAACTGTTTAACGACTTCTGCTTTAAATCAGTTTAAGGTTACAGTGTATTTAAGTCCAAAACGTTATTGAAAATATTAAGAAAGGACACAGGACTCAATTTAACGACAAAAACTTTGAAAAATTGTGCCTCTCCCCCATCCCAAATGTCGGGGCACCAAGCCTGGACTTTATAGGCTTGTGTGGAAATCAAGCCTTGCTTTTATCGCAGATAGATGATCATGACGGTTCCATTAAAAGTTAGGCACCAAAGAGGACCAACGAGCAGTGATCCGGTTTTTATGTTCGGCATGTGTGTATCAGGAGCCGCAATCCGTTAAAGACTTTCGGGAACAGTGTCTTGTCCCAACGAAAGTGTCAACGAAATAGATTGAAAGATTCAGAAATGGTCGCACGAGTGTTACGCATGAGGAGGGAGGCGGACAACCATATACGCCCACAATTGATGACAGCATTAAGCTTGCACGTGACATGGTTCTGCTAGACAGACGAGCGACTATTGATGGTACAACCTGCCGACCACAAAAACTGGATCACTGCTCATTGTTCCTCTTTGGTGCAAACTTCTAATAGAGCGGCCATGATCTATCTGCAATAAAAGGAAGACAAATGAAGGATTTAGGACCGAAATTCCATGGCAGAATCACAATAACAGAACAATAAAGTAAACAAAAACAGAAGTCAGTGTGAACAACGTAAGAAGAGTTATTACGGATAATTTTTGAACTCACCCTCGTAGCTCAAAAACCTCATTTTCTACTATTACTTCTGAAAAAGACAAATAACTGTTACCTCGACTGACGCGTATTCCACTATGTCTAATTCTGCTTCTTCTCCGTCCAAAGACACCATCACACTTTGATTCGGAGTCTCATCTGAAAGTAGTCAGAAAGGATCACATTTCGGTACGAATTTAAGACGGATCATTGAGACATTGCTGTTAACTGCTGGATTTGTATATAAACTATACTAGACTTCAACTTAATTTGACATCACCAGACGGTAGATCGTCACAGTGCTCATAGACATTTAATCCATTTTGGCGGCGTGAAAGCTCGCCAAACCACAACTCTGTAGAGAAAAAAAAGGCTATAAGGTTTGGCGAGAATTATGTCTTCACTCCGCTAAAATGGATTAAATGCCTATGAGCACAGTGAAGATCTATCGTCTAGTGATGTCAAGTTCAGTTGGAGTTTTAGTATAGGCTTGTGGAACATCGCACAACTTTCAATTACGATATATAATGCTATAATATTGGTCATTGCAGTATAATGTAACATTTAACATTTTCTTATTTTCACTCATTTAAAAAAAAAATGGCCAGTATGGCGATATTTTTACATGAGCAAAAAAAAACAAAAAAAACGCTGAAATGGAAAAATTTAGTGATGTTATTAGGTAGATATTATATTGTCCTTGCTTGTGCGTGAAACGAAAAAAAAGAAATCGTTGATGGACAATGCTCAAGGGCAGTGAGCTCTGTATCAAAGGCACTCGTTTTTCAACTTTTTCCGCTTTTATCGCATTTTTTTTTTTTTTTTTTTTTTTTAAACCTCGGAAGTAAGTATGTTTAGAACACCTTCAGAGGAATTACCACAGCGATTTTGATCCGCTTTTTAGCATGATTTAGCATGAAAAACATGATTTTTTTCAATGGCAGCTACCTTATGCGCATGCGCGTGGTAATGGTAGTTACCAGTGCCATCACCTACTCGCAAACCAAATTTGAACATCGTAGGTCAATTTGTTCGAGAGTTATACTGACCACCGTACACACATACATTTTTTTTTTTTGACCGAAATTATACTTTTATTACTTAATGTATACATATGGGTAATTGAAAGTAAAAAAGGAAACTTAGAAAGGAACTCGCAATAATGACATTGATTTGGTAACTTTCTGGTTTACGTGTACGGGTTGGCGCGAATTTGAAAAGTTGCAACAAGACCAAAAAGTAGCGGCGATACACCGTTAGACAAAACCTAATTTCAATATGGTCATCAAAAAAAAAAATCTTTTTTCCGTCGCATTCCAATTAGGGTTACCATAAAATCTCTGTCGTATGTGTGGTAAAAAAAAGGGTTGCCAATTGTGGAATTTTATCGTTTTCAAAATAGCGCCAAATTAGTTTGGCGATATTTACACTTCAACTAGGAATAGACCATTGATTCTTGTATCATGGACTCTAATGTTTTCTGTAACTGTTTGTAGATACTTTATACTTTTTTTTTTTTTTTTATTACTAAGTAACAGACAAATGAAAGAATTTTTTTATACATTAAAAAAAAAAAAAAAAAAAAAATCATGGCAATAACTTTATTTTATTTTGCAGTATTCTACCCTATCTTAGTGATTTCATATCAATTTTGAACTCTTTCGTGGATTTTGACCCATTCCTCTATGTTGCTAATAAAATGTCGTAATAAATGTCGTAATAAATCGTCGTTATAATAGATTTGCAGATAATTTTCATGATTTTCCCAAATTGAAATTCCAGTATCTACAATATAAAGTTAAAATGATCCAGAAAACTTCGTGACTGTAGCTAGTTAAAACATTTGGACAACGCTAATTTAGCAGATTGTTTCAACTATTTTTTTTTTATTTCTATCAAATATTAATTGTAATATAATAATAATTTTATTTTTGACATTAAGTGTTGTTCTTACATTACATCAGATGATTTTTCTAATTTTATCTTATTTTTCCGTAAAATTTCAAAAAAGTGAAGCGTCCACCATAACAACATTGCTGAATAGCATTTGCGATCAAGAGGGATTGTTTGAAAGTGATGTAATAACGTGATCGTGATCGCATTTTTAAATCCTTTTTATTAACTTCGATGTTGTGTTTCAATGGCGTGCAAATCTGCTGAGACCTAATTAACCCCCTAGCCGTTATCCAATCAATCTGAAACTTGGCAGATAGATTCGATGTCGATGACAATGCATTCTATCAAATTTTAGGACTGCAAATGTCACAAAAAGGTCGCTTTTATGAAATACTAATAAACTAACTTGCCGTAATCCAAACGCGCTAAAATAGCATTAAACCGACCATCGAAAAGACTCTTTCCTGTTACCATAATTGAATGTAACAAGTTATGAATACTAGGAAGAATTCCGGGCTCAAACATTGATATTATTATTTGTTTTTTATATACTACTATTACTTTTTACCTGTGTAAATATATATGTGTAATTGAAAGTAATAATGTTTGAAGCTTCAGTAATGTATAGGAGAGCTCACAGAATATTGATTTTTCCTTAATAAGCTTTTAGCCATCGGTATGGATAAACAACTGGATAGACTGCTCCATTGTCAATGCAAAGAGAAAAGCGCGCCGGGGATTGCGAAGCTGGTGGGAAGATTAACCAATCACAGTTCTCTTTTATAGTTGGATGGAAATGCGAAAAACCTTGTAAAATGTTAGAGTATATATTTTTTTGCACATTATTACTAATTAAGGTCTACTATTGACATTTCTGCTGTGTACAACCCAAAATTTTATTTTCAATCCTCGACAATCCGTATTTTTTATCCCCCCAACGTCATCTGGCAACGGCTTCATTTTCCCAGCGTTAAGCAGTCTATCCAGTTGTTTATCTATATCGATGCTTTTACCTCCATTTCTTGGGATGAGAACATTTTTTAAAAAAGATGTTCAATACGCATTCAACAAAGCTTGATTGACTACATTCAACGCATCACACGCAACATTCTATAGCTATCTCGAAAAATCGCAAACCGGAAATGGTACCAGCAACGGTCATATAGGTCTTCAAGACGAGTTTATCGACACCCAACATGCCATAGTTATCACAACAAACCGGAAATGGTACCACCGACGGTACACTTGGTACCAGCAACGGTCATAGGTCTTCAAGACGTGTTCATCGACACCCAACATGCCATAGTTATCACGAAAAACGACAAACCGGAAATGGTACCACCGACGATACATTCGATACTACTAACGTACTTAACTTATCTACGACATACAACATGCCACAGCTATCTTGATTACTAACAGAGCGTAGTGCGGTTTGCCCCTTGCACCATGAAAAGTTTCAACAAGACGGCCAGCGTAGTGCCGTTTGGTCCTTGCACAATGAAAAAGAAGTCAGTATGGAATTTGCAGTATGAGAAGTTTCAAAGGTACAGCCAATATAGTACTACCCGCAAACTTGTTCATATAACTTCCCCCATCGGGAACAGGCAGCGGCTGATGTTAATTGAAGCCTTTTAAGCCATACCTTTAAAAAGTGCAGACCTCACTTTTGAACAAACGAAAACAATACCCTTGGGCTTATAAGGACCAGGGTAATAATTAAATATCTATATTAGTTATGGACGCTAGTGTTGCTTTTGTTTATTACAGTCATGACAAGCAACACAAAATATTCTCGTCATCTTCATTTTTTCTTCTTTTTTTTCTTTTTCTTCTATTTAGCCCTGACGGAGGTGGCATGCTATTCTCAAAGCAAAACTATTCAGATATATGTTCTATTGTGTAAATAATTCCACTTGTAGGTTCTGGCCAAAGTCTTGTGAAAGAAAATATTTATCAGCAGGAATATCAACTATGCCCAAGTTTAAGATTCTTCAAGAAATAAAATATGCCAGAGTGATAACATTTCTGTTACTTACTATGAAAAGATGTTGCACCAAGGAATCAAATGCTCAGGTACAAATGTGCTTTGAGAACAGGATATGTTTATGCATTATAAATATGCAATTTCATATTGGTCAAGCACATGCTCTTTTTTTTTTTTTTTTTTTTTTTTTTTGCAACTTCTAGAAAAGGAAATCTGCAAAGAACGTTTTTTGGAAAAAAGAAGGATGAAAATGATTCTTCGAGCGATGTAGAATCTTTATAGTTTTATTTTTCTTCTGTTTATCTTTTTAATTCTCAAATGTTCAGGTGTAATTTAATAAAATTCACATTTGTAGTTTTAATTAATCTACATTTAATTAAAACTTCCAAGTAAATTTCTCTTCATTATCATTATAACATGAGCATTCCAATAATAAAAAAAAAACATTGTAATTGTAAAAGTAATGAATAACTATTACTTGGATGTTGCCAGTTAGATTTAAACACATCTAGCTTCCTAGAATTGTATACCATGATTATTTTTTTTTTACCATTTCATTATATTCCCCTTTAGGCTGAGCTCATAATGAAAAATTCATCTTCTCTGTTACAAATATATTAAGTTTTATCTCAAGCAAGTTTCTTAACCCATTTAAAAAAAAAAAAAAATCTTTTTCATGAGTTAATAGTGCAAATGGTTTACATTTGATGACATACTTCGATCATTCTATTTCATTTTTTAAATTAAATTTTTATGTAACAGTTGAATTTTATTTTTTATATTTAGGTTCATTAAAAAATAAAATTTTATTTGTAAGCTATATAATATGTAATGCATTGATGGTATTTTCAATAATTAATTTTATGCAATCAACTAAAAAGGCAAAAAAATATATAAAAACTAAGAAGAGCACAAGAAAACACGACTAGAATTTAGCATTCAAAATACAATATTTATAAAATAATAATAATAACAATTTTTTCAAATTCTCAAAGGTTTTAACTTTATAATATGCAAACTTTATAATTCAAATACATATAATTTCAATGCTTGGTTTTAGCGTAAAAATGTTTATTTACGAATTTAATTTTTAGTTAGTTCACGAAAAATTAATTCGAAAAATATATATTTTCCTAGATAAACTACCCTGCAATTGGAACATCAAAAGACCCTGAATATTATAAATCTTAAAAACAAATTTTTTAATATAAATCCTTTATATACATCGCCAAATTTTAAAATTTATTAACAAAGCGCCGTTTCTGTTTAAATATTAAAAAACATTTCTATCAGCAAAATGTGCGGCAAACTACGTTTCAAAACTTATTTATTAAAAATGAACGTGAATTTATGCACTCGCTTCGAAATATCTTTTATTTTGATCAAAACAATTTTATTATTTATTAAAGCAATTTTGGCAACAGTAAAGAGTTTCTTCAATGATCAGTTAAACGCTGATTTTCTTTCTCGATCTCACCCGGAGAAAGCATTACAAGATTCCTTCTGCTCCGAAATGATTTGACAACTTTTATTTTTATTATTATTATTAGTTCTTTTGTTCTCAACCTGTTCCAGAGATTTGGTTCTCTCACATACGTACGCGGAGGCAGGTGCTAGTTCGCAAAGTCCTTTCTTTCCACTCCCAGCCGGGAGTTCAACCAACCAACCAACCAACCAATGTTGATTTCAGCGCGATTGGATGATGTCAAGTTGGTTTAGTAATATTCCGTAAAAGCCACCTTTTAACCCTTTCACGCTCAAGGGAAATATTTTTCCCTTCTACAAAAATCGTTATCGATTGTTCAATTATTATTGAATCGATATTTTTCTTACTGAATGTCAAAATAAAACGTATGTCCAAGGCGGCAAATGTGTTTCTGAAAAAATAAAAAAAAAACGCATAGAAAATAGGACACATAATAAATGTGTTATGTGCAATGTCCACTTGTGCTTCACAAGTAAACGAAATTGTTTCGTAGAATATCATAACTAACTATTTATTTTACTTTTCTGGTAATTTTTATTACGTTTTTTGTACTACAAAGCAATAAATAAAATACCGATATAATAAACCTAACTCTTCGTTTATTTAATTTTATGGTCCATAGGGGAAAAATATTTCCCATGAAATTACAGGAAACCTGTACACCCTGCTATGTTTTTCTGGTGATATTCTCTTACTTTACACCCACAATAGCTAAAATATTGTGTTGTATTGGCATATTTAGTCTTGGACATCTTATGGTCCTGTAAGGGTTAATGACAGCCATCAAAGTTTGATAGAATGAGTTGTCATCGAATCTATCTGCCAAGTTTCAACTCCATTGAATAACGGAAAGGAGGTTAATTAGGCGATTTTACCGCCATCGACACCCCCCCCCCCCTCCCTACACACACTCAAAATCGAAGTTAGTATCAAGATAAAGGATTTTTAAAAAAAAAGAGAGGAGATTCCCTCACTCACCTTTCCAGTTATCGTATTGGCAAATATACTCGGAAGTCATGAACTGGTTCCTGATGGCCGACTTGCCCACTCCGTTGCATCCCATCAGCCACACCGTGTACTTCCGGACGTCCTTGGCGGGGATTGGCACCGAGGAGGAGGACGCCCCTGCGTCGTCGAAGGCGGGAAAGGCGGACTCGGAGGAGGAGTTCGGGGAGGTGGGCGTCGAGCACAGGGAGGTGGACCTGGACTTGGACCTGAAGGAGTCGCCCCTGTTCACGATGCCCTTCGAGGTGACGCTGAAGTTTCTCACCAGGTGGCCCTCTTCGCCGGACGGAACGGACAGGGAGTGACTGATGGAGGACCTCTGCTGGAATTAGGAACAGTTAGTTGAGTCACACTTGCGGGGGAAAGCAAAACTAACAAGTGTTGCCATTCCGTAAAAACTAAACTCTAATGAAATACCCACTGTGACGTCACCAACATCAGCCTATAACGAAAACAAAACCAAAACTAAAGCAGGAGAAAAACAGCACAACTCAGCTGCAGCAAAGTAAAACAACTCAACCCGACTTCCGGACACCCCCCCAACCAATCAGAACGCACCCGTTCGATGACGTCACTAAACCACACCCTTCCCACTCCCACTTCCGATCACATGACCACGCCCACTTCCGGCGCTAAAGTTTTCGGGGTTACTACGACGAGTGGTACGGCATTGGTTTCCTTCGAATATAAGTTTCGTACAGGAATAACTATTCAACATAGGAGGTTAAGAGGATGTAGTCCTAGTAAGGACAGGGCCTGATTTACCATTAGGCCCGGGCCTAGGGGCCCCCAAATTTTGAAAGTTTTCTGAAAATTTTAAATATAATGGTCTTTTTATGGGAAGTACTGAACAAAAATAATAAATTTTTTTTAGTTACACATCCGCAAATTCCATATTTTTTATAGTCACAGAGAGTAAAATTAGATAGATTAACCTAATAAAACCTAACTAAGCAAATCTTTCCGGTTCAGCCAATCATATACAACTTCTTCATATGTACACGGAGACGAGGGCTTTACGCCGCTGTTCTCCTTCTCTCGCCTCTTGTAAAGAGATGTTCACCAATCAACCATATACAACTTCTTATATTATGAAATGGAAGAATCTTTATGATTGGTTGGTTTGCAGGCTCTTCCGTGGACTTTTTTGGCCCTCCTTTTTGGTGAGATCGTGGAAACAGTGGAAAGGTTACTTTGTATTATTTACAATTATTGTTATAAAATTAAGTAATCTTTATTATTATATAATTTGTGAACCCTCTGTGGTAAAATGTAATTTTAAAATACAGGAAAGTGTGCTTTAAAATCAATGTTCATGGGGAGTCTTGATTAATTCAAAAGTTTTGAGCAAATCAAGATCATACTAATTATAACAAAAAAATCGTGTGAAAGTAAACTATGAGTTTTAATTGTAAAAAGTTAGTCTTAACGAATGTAGTTTGATCTGGTAATATTGTGACGTAAGGAAATAAATATTTGCTATTGGGGCCCCTCTCTGAATATTGGGCCTACAGTAAAAAAAATTCTAAATCAGGCCCTGAGTAAGGATCAACGATATAGTTGTTAGCGTGCTATCTTCTAGTCCGCGAGGTTACGGGTTGCGAGTCCCGTGTAAGGCATGGGTGTTTGTAAATGTATGTTGGCTTGTCTAATGACGATTGTTTCGGCGCATTATATCCCTCGTGTTGCTGACGGCGCCAGATAATCTCAAAACAACCAACCTAGTAAGGATCATTCCCTATACTCGCTATGTTGCAATCTCCCGGTGCATTTAGAAACTACTTTCTATAAAAACTACTTTGCATTTGGCGAGTAGATACGAAAATGATCACTAAATGAAATGATATAAATTGTTTTCATTTAAAGTCTGTCTGTTATAAATTAAAATTAAAACAGCAAAAGACAAAACCAGATGGAGCTAGTGTATTAGAGGTCGGAAATATTGATCATAATAAATATCGATACTTTATGGTTGTATTGAAAAAAATATTGATATATCGATACATGATTTTTTTTTTTTTTTTTTTTTTCAATTTTGCCAGAAACAAAGTTTTTCGGGGCAAATTTCTACTTTTCATGATTGCTTTTTTGTACGGTGACTACTTTTTCAACTGAAATGGATCTATTACAAAAAAAAAAAAAAAAACAGTTATATTTTCGCTTCATTGGTGCAGTGATTTTAAGAAAAATTTAGATAATTTTCAATAGCTTTTAAGTGTATGGTAAAATATTGAATATTAGTGCCATTTCAACTCTCTCAATCAAGTAGTTCAAACTTTAGTTTTGAAGTTTTTGAAAAGGGAATAAAGAAAATCGAAAAAAAACACATGGAACTACAAAACGATCATCAAAAAACTAAAAACGTTTGAAAATATCGATATATTGGTGACTTTTATCGATATTCTTAATATCGATATTTTTTAGAAATATCGATAAAAAATATCGTCGTATCGATATATCGCAGACCTCTACACTGCATATTAGGCATTGACGCAAGGAATTCAAATATAAAATATATTCGACGCTTTTTTCGAGTTTTTTATTCATGTCATTTCATTCAGTGATCACTTTCGTACCTTCTCACCATATTACAAGGTGGTTATAGAAAGTAGTTTCTAAATGCACTGGGCCAGAAGATAGCGGGAACGAGCATTACTAAAGACTTCCTTTCGATCCTCTTGAATGCACCACTTCAAAATAGCATTAATACGGTACAGTGATTACGTTATGCTCCGAGAGACAAGTTTAGAAATCTCACCGAACATCATTCAGTATAGAATAGAGAGAAAAAAAGAAGAGTATGAATTCACTGGTCTGCTGGGAGGAAATTGGCCGAAACTGTTCGAACAATGAACTTTGAATGAGTTGAACCAAATCCGATGGGCAAATGTATCATATCTTGCCAAATAATGACCATTCCTTTTTTTTTATTTGGTAACCTACCGCTCTTTAATTTTGAATATGGAAGTGTACAGACGATTTCTCTTCCCTGGTGACAAATACTTTCATCTTTTATAAATGAGTCAATGTGGCAATAAAAGTTACATCACCTCAGCAGTAACATATTATTTATTGAAACTTGTTACTTCATCTTTACCTTTTTTCACTAAAATTTAAAGAGCAGAGGATTACCAAATAAAAAAAAGTCATTATTCTTTCCAATATCTGCTTACCACGGGTAGATATATTGTGACAATTACATGTTTTGTTTGTGCAATTTGTAACAAGTCACGCACGCAATACGGTTTTGAATTGTTCTCATTTGTAGATATCATTTGATATCAAACGATCTAATTAAAGAAATTGAAGAAAAAAAATCTCCTGACCTTGAAGTCAACGATGACGTAATAACATTGGCTAATTAAAAACTGGATTTAAAAGAGAAAAATAATTTTACGGTAAAGAAAAAATAAACGATTTGATTTCTCGTTAAAATCTAAAAAATCAGAAGGTGTCACCCAAAAAAATTTAATTCCAAAGCAGTTTGAAATCAAAAGCAAAGCAAAGGTACCGGATTTTTCTGGGTCTGCTCTTATTCGACGTGTAAATATCGCCAAGAGAATTTGGGGCCGCTATGCGATAAAGTTGCACATTTAGCACCCTACTTCTTGCCCCGAATAAAATTTCAACGGCATTTTTATGGTAAATCGAATTGGAATGCTGTGTCTTGAGAATTTCAAATCAGCCGCCATTTTGAATTGGTAACGTCGCCAACTTTTCAAAAATACGCCAACCCATCCACGCCAACTAGGAATTTACTTTTTCTGTACTACAATTCATTTTGTAATACCTAAAATGTAAAAAAAAAAGTCAATTTTCACAGCCATGTATGCATAAGAAAAATGGAATTCACACATACTATTGGTTATGTTTATCTTTTCTTTTTCTTATGAAAATAACAATTTAGCAAAATTGCAATTCTGTTGCAAATTGTTCAATTCTGTTTTTGATACTTTTATGTGTTTGTTTGATATGAAATGCTCCAATTATTTGCAGTACCTGCCTCCTAAAACAAATGGCTCCATACAAAAAAATCTTGTAATTAGTTCTCCTAACTAACAAAAAGAAAAATTTAATGAAATCTTAAGTAAATGGACAATTATTTTATAAAGTTAACAATGGACGATTCCCGCATTTTTTTTTTTTTTTTTTTTTTTTTAAGTTAAATTAGTTTATATTCATGAAGAATTTCTTTCTGATTCCAAATATTTAAACAAAACTTCTTTAAAAAAAATTAGCTATTTAAATATTAAGAAAAGAAAATACCCCAAAACCGAGCCAAAAGCAGTCCTATCAAAACACTTCCCTATAGCTGCGACGTCATGACATCCTTCCATTCTGTGTGGATATCGTGAGGTTTCTGCCAAATAGTTGGCGTAGGTTTGGTAGACAGTTGCCATAACCCGTACAGGTTGGCGCGATTTGCGAGAAACTTGCAAAACTGGTTTCCGCTGCTGCGTTTCAAGCCAAGTTGTTTCAGATCAAGTGATATCACATTCAATGTAATCCGAATGAATCGTTTTCTCACCAAAGTCTAACAGGTGAATTTAGGTTGCAAATTAAAAAAAAAAAAAAAAAAAAATTAATTGAGCAGAAATTTTTGTGTTTATTTTCCTTTTCGAAACATTTAGAATTGAATAAACACAATTAAATAAAAATGCGGGTATTGTCCATTAAATTGACTTGAATGACAGTAAAAAGAGAAAAAATAAAATGCTTAAAACAAAATATCTCTTCTGTGGCCTTCGATTTATCACAAAATGTATATTATTATCTCTTGTTGAGCCTTTTGAAGTTCCAGCTTTATGTATGTAAACTGTTAACAATCGAAACTCATATAAAAACTATTTTAATAAAAAAATCAAAGTAATGCCATTCTAAATAAATAAAACATTTTATTAAACTTACGAAATATATATTTATACTTTTCAGAACTTTTTTATTTTCTATTTTCCCACTGTTATTTTTCTTATAATTAAACTAATATAGATTTGTTAAATAATTGTTTTTCTAATGCGAACTAAAAAAAATAATATACACTGCTAAAAATATTCCTTTCGACTATGGCTTAACACTAATTATCATTTACTAATTGACAACTAAATTGAATTATAAAAAGTTAAGGTTTCATTGCAATGAAATAAATAGGAAACTAAATAAAGGTTGAATAAGGAAAAATCTAACCCATAAAAACCCATTAATATAAATTCCTTTACATGCATAGCCAATTTTTTATATTCATTAACACAGAGCCGTTTCTGTGGTCAGCGTGTGCTTGGAATTTGCATTTAATTTTAAATATTAAAAACATCTCTATCGACAAAATATGCGGTAAACAACCTTTCAAAGTCTCTTCGTTAAAAATGTACGTGACTTTTTATGCATTCACATCCAGATATCTTTTATTTATTCTGATTAGAACAATTTTATTATTTATTTATTAAAACAATTTTGGCAGCAGGAAAGAATTTCTTCAATGATCGGTTAAGTGCTATTTCTGCACGATTGGATAACGGAAAGTTGGTATATTACTCTTTCGTAAAAGCAACCTTTTAGTGACAGTAACAGCCCCCAAAATTTGATAGAATGCGTTGTCATCGACATCGAATCTATATGCCAAGTTTCAGCTCGATTGGATGACGGGGTGAGGGGAGGGGGGGGGGCTAATTAGGCCTCCGCAAATTTGTCCGCCATCGACATACACAACCACCTACAAGCCTAAAATCGAAGTTAATATAAAGGATTTAAAAATATCGTTGCTCGGTTTTTCAGTGAAGAATAACAGATTTTCTCCAGCATGTACAAAGACTGTCGCTAAGAGACTTAAGAAAGAAACTGGAAGAAAAGGAAGTCATAGTAAGGATCATTCCCTATACTCGCCATGTTACGGTCTTCGAGCCCAGTGCATTTAGAAACTACTTTCTAGAAAACCTTAGCATTTGGTGAGTAGGTACGAAAATTATAACTTCTTGAAAAGACATGAAATGTTTTCATTTCATTTTTATCTATTATAAAAAAAAAAATACCAAAAGACTAATGCAGGTAAACATTGACGTAAGGATTTCCAATATAAAATAAAACATATCAGACTCAATTTTCTAGTATTAAATTTATGTCATTTCATGATGTGATCATTTTCGTACCTACTCACCAAATTTCAAGGTTTTGTACAAAGTAGTTTCTAAATGCACTGGACTCAAATATTATAATATAGCGAGTAAGGGAAATTATTCTTACTATACTAAACTTCAATTTAACTTGACATCACTAGACGGTAGATCGTCACAGTGCTCATAGGTATTTAATCCATTTTGGCGGAGTGAAAGCATAATGTTCGCCAAATTACAACCATGTAGAGAACAAAAGGCTATAAGGTTTGGCGAGCATTATGTCTTCACTCCGCTAAAATGGATTAATTGCTTATGAGCACGGTGAAGATCTATCGTCTAGTGATGTCAAGTTAAGTTGGAGTTTAGTATAGGATTTCCTCGAAATTGCAAGTTTGCTAAGAGAGGGAATGTGCAAGAATGTTGAATGTAATAATTCAACTAAAGAAATTTGATGCAGTGGTCTAAATTAAAATATGCCAAAACTGAGTAAATTAGTGTCTAAGTTATTTCACGAAGTATTTTTAAAATGCTAATAAATAAAAGTAAATATCACCAAAGTGAGTCAAGTTTCGTGCAATGTAAGTAACAGGAATAAACTCGTCCGACTAAATATGTTCTGTAAAATAAAATAACATTGAATAAAATATTCCAAATCCATGTTTAAAGCAAAGAAAACTAGACATATCTAAATCAATTTGTTGTAATGTATTAATTCTAACTTGAATAACTCATTCGTTATTCAAGTTAGCTTGGGAGAACTAAATAAGTTGCATAAAACGTTCGTTATTAAACAACGCAAATTTCATCTAAACGAATTGGTGATAAAATAAACTTGATTGAGCTAAATAAATTCAATAGAACGTTCGACACTAGAAGAAGAAGAAAAAAATCATCAAAAACAAATTGTTATCGTAGAATAAAGTAAACAATAGAACTAAATAAGTTGTACTGAATATTTGTTATTAAACGAAATGAATTGTTACAATGAAGTGAAGGAAACTCGATAGAACTAAATAAATTACTCGTCTAAAAATAAATTACAGAACTTCATTATTTACCAAAAACGAATTGTTATAGTGGAAGGAAATAAACTTGGAAGAACTGAATCAGCTAAAACAAAACGTTTGTAATTAAACTAGACAAATTTTACCAAAAACGAATTGCTGCCATGGAATGAAGTAAACTTAATAGAACTAATTAAGTTATAAAAAAGGTTCGTTACTTAAAAAAAAAAAAAACTTAACCAAACGCGAATTGTTACCGTGGAATGAAGTAAACTTGATAGAACTAATTAAGTTATAAAGAACGTTCGCAACTAAATAAAAAGAAAAACTCAACCAAACACGAATTGTTACCGTGGAATGAAGTAAACTTCATAGAACTAATTAAGTTATAAAGAACGTTCGCAACTAAATAAAAAGAAAAACTCAACCAAACACGAATTGTTACTATGGAATGAAATGAACTTGATAGAACTAATTAAGTTATAAAGAACGTTCGTAACTAAATAAAAGAAAAAAATTAACCAAACGCGAATTGTTATCGTGGAATGAAGTAAACTTAATAGAACTAATTAAATTATAAAGAAGGTTCATTACTAAAAAAAAAAAAAAAAAAACTTAACCAATAACAAATTGTTACCGTGGAATGGTCTGCCAGCTGCGTAGCACTCTGAGACTGTGGTATATAGGCCGAGTGTCTCTTGGCCCGCAGTGATCTTGACCTGTTGTGGTGGTTGCCAGTTCTGGTCTCCGAAAAATGGACAGCAGATGCCCTGCGGTTGCTGCACGGACTCGGACTCTTAGTGACCATCCGGAATGTTGGAGCGGCCAGCCTATTCTCCGGGGATCCGCCGTTGTCCAGCACTTTTTCCGAAGACCTACTTCGGGATTTGGAGGGCGATCGCGAGATGACCGTTCGTGTCGCCATCTGTGGGCGTTGTTTTGAACTTGGATCGGTTGACAGGATTGACAAGTGGTTTTTTAAGACTGAGATGGGATTGGGAAAGAATCGCAGAACTGTTGATAACTTCTTGGAGATGAACGAATATCCGATAAGTCTTCGAGTTATCAGGAAATGTGAAACTTCAGGATTAGGTTAACGTTATCGATAATTCTTTTGTCAGGTCTTCGAATTAGGGTGATTTGAAGAACTTCTTGATCAGAGAGCTTCAGATGGCACAAACTCTTGTTAGGGAAAGAAACACCGAATGAATCTTTCTGCAAGGAAATATCACGTTTTTGGGATAAACCAGGTACCTATTAAGAATGAAACGATGACGGTTTCTTGAGTTGCAAACAGAACATCGAACGAAACTCATGGTGAAGTGAATGCGATTCCATTATTCAAAGCGAAAAAAAGTCGAAAAGCGTTCAGAAAAACTGTTTTTCACCAAAAGTTTAAAAAATGAGGCACTAGATCGAGAAGCATGTGGTGTTCAGAACTGAAAGTTGGCATCTGTCCTACCATCCGAAGATTCTCAGCATCTCATCTTGTCGCCCTCATCCTCGGCTACGTCACAGAACTTCGCGGTCCAATAATCGCAAGTGACGTCACAACACCCATTGCTGCCAGATGCATGCAACTTTCCTAGTTTTCGTCGTTGTGCTTTTTTAGAACTGAACTGTTGATGGGTCTGGGTAAATAAAGGCTAATGTCCTTCAAAGTCCACATTTTTCAAACTCTTTCGAGGTGAAAGACAGAATATTTTCCTTCCCAAGTAACTGGATTTTAGTTTTAAAGTAACTGGAAAGTAACAGGACAGTTTTTTGCCACTTTTTTTTTAATTGAACTTAGCAACAGGGATACGTCGCTTTTACTAAGAAGAACATATAAGGTTATGAATTTTTATTTACAAGGTATATAATGTGTTTTGAAAATGGGAAGGGAGACATTGATTAGATTGTGATTTAATAAGTCGTTAAACTTCTCCGAAAAGTTTTTCAAGTTCCTTTAAAATTTTCTGTTGTACTTTATTGGGGACTAAGCTGTAAAATCTAAGTAGAAATTTTAAAAACTGTATGACAACACTTTTGGACAACATTTCCTAACTCTTTCTAAACAAAATCTCTACTTACAAAATTTCAGTAATTTTGGAAGAATTCTTTCCATTTTACCACCATTTAAAGAGAACTTTTTTTTTTTTTCAATAATTGACTTAAAAAAAAATAAAGTACATTTATATTCAGTGGCGATCCTTAATTCTTCGAATTTATAGAATTCCACTTTTTAAAAACGCCAAAAATCAGCTAAATTCAAAATTAATCTGAAATTACTCAAACAAATAAATAATCTTTGCACAAGTACCAGGAAATGAATACTACACATAACATTATTTAATTCCATGAAATATTCCAGGCAACCATCGTTTTCTTCCTATCAATAATCCAATATTTGCAATGAATGCAACAGATAATTAAATGTAAAAAAAGAATGTGTGTATTTAGTTGTCAGCATAGGATTGAAAGAATTACAATTTATGTAAATAATAATTTATTCAAGGCATATATTCAAGGCCTCAGAGTTTTTAATGCAATTTTATGCTTAATAGTTTAAAAGGCAATTCTGTAGGGATATTGCATGGTAAAAATCGCCGCTTAAATAGGATTTGCGTTGGTATCTAATTTTAAGTATTAAAAACATCTCTATCAGCAAAATATGGGGTAAACTACTTTTCAAAATTTATTCATTAAAGGGGAAAGGATCCTTACTAAACCTCAACTTAACTTGACATCACTAGACGGTAGATCGTCACAGTGCTCATAGGCATTTAATCCATTTTGGCGGCGTGAAAGCGTAATGTTCGCCAAACCACAACAGAACAAAAGGCTATAAGGTTTGGCGAGAATTATGTCTTCACTTCGCTAAAATGGATTAATTGCCTCTGAGCAAGGTGAAGATCTATCGTCTAGTGATGTCAAGTTACGTTGGAGTTTAGTATAGGAATAGGGATCCTCCCTCCTTAATAAATAAATTTTGAAAACTAGTTTACCGCATATTTTGCTGATAGAGAAGTTTTTAATATTTAAAATTAGATACCAATGCCAAGCACACGCTTACAACAGAAAAGGCGCTTTATTAATAAATATAAAGATTGGTAATGTATAAAAAGGATTATATTATTATACGGAATAAAAAGCTAGTACGATCGAAACATGCTTTCCTGAAGATAGTCAGCAGACAGAGGTGGACAACATTTCGACAGCAGGTGTGTCGAACCGACCTCGACTTCAATTCTGAATTAGTATCCCCCCCCCCCCCCCAGGTGCAACAACCGCCTTTGGAAAAGGTAAGAGGTGGCCAATGACACAGTTGGCAGCGCCCTCTCAAGGACACAAATGCTTCTTTATCCATCTCGTCTTCAAGATCTTGATCTTGGTGATCTACTTTTGGGAACAGAGTATTCCATTGTGTGGATAAGTAGCTCAGCAATATGCGTGCAGGACACGTTTAAACTTTCAAACAAAGCGAACAAGTTGAACTCGTGCAATGAATTCGTTCAGATTTCATATTTAACGCTAAATACTTTTAAGACGAATACCTAGTCTATACTAAACTTCAACTTAACTTGACATCACTAGACGGTAGATCGTCGCAGCGCTCATAGGTATTTAATCCATTTTGGCGGCGTGAAAGCATAATGTTCGCCAAACTACAACCCTGTATAGAGAACAAAAGGCTATAAGGTTTGGCGAGAATTATGTCTTCACTCCGCTAAAAGGGATTAATTGCCAATGAGCACGGTGAAGATCTATCGTCTAGTGATGTCAAGTTAAGTTGGAGTTTAGTATAGTAAGGATCATTCCCTATACTCGCTATGTTACAATCTTCTAGACCACTGCATTATAAAAGCTATTTTCAACAAAACCTTGAAATTCGGTGAGTAGGTACGAAAAAGATACCTTAATGAAATGTCTATCTATTATAAATGAAAATTAAAATAGGAAAAGTCAAAACCAGGTGGAGCCACTGTATATGCAGTGACGTAAGGATTTCAAATATAAAATAAAATATACTATACTAAACTTCAACTTAACTAGACATCAGTTAGACGGTAGATCGTCACAGTGCTCATAGGTATTTAATCCATTTTGGCGGAGTGAAGACATAATTCTCGCCAAACCTTACAGCCTTTTGTTCTCTATACAGGGTTGTGGTTTGGCGAACATTATGCTTTCACGCCGCCAAAATGGATTAAATACCTATGAGCACTGTGACGATCTACCGTCTAACTGATGTCTAGTTAAGTTGAAGTTTAGTATAGTACAAAATAAAATAGATTATACACTTTTTTCGAATTTTTATTGCATGTAATTTCAGTAAGTGATCGTTTTAGTACCTACTCACCAAATTTCCAAGGTTTTTATACAAAGTAGTTTCTAAATGCACTGGGCTAGAAGATTGTAACATAGCGAGTATAGGGAATGATCTTAACTAAGACTTCCTCATAAGACAAGTCGACTGACTTTGTCTTAAATAATTTGAAGCAAAACATGTACAAATCAATAGTCAGTTGCGGTGATTGAAAGAACAGTCCCAATTTTTCAATGTTTTTGCCCGCAAAATAGTAAAAGTGTCAGGAAACTAACTTATGTTATGTTTTCAGTAATAATACATCGGTACGAATTCGCTTTGAAACCAGGCTGTAATCGATCTCAACGCATCCGCTATACTAATTCGAAACACTAATCTTTAAGAAAAAGCAACCACTCTTGCCGGAGAGTGATTTTATATATTTTTAAATATTTCCTATCAGGAAACTATGACTCTTCATTCAAATTTAAAAAGAAGGCGTTTTGTGGGTTTATTTTATTTCCCTTATACCAAAAAGTTCAAAGATTTTTCCCTTTAATACAATATATTTGTACGCAAGTTGCTTTAGTTATTTTAATGATAATTCTTTTAATTAATTATAATTGTAGAATTGTTTTTTTTTTATAATTTGTATAACTATTTAATTTATGAATAAACATGACTAGATGAATACTCGTGTGTGGCGGTAGGACTTTCAATTACCCATATGTATAGCATTTGGTCAAAAAAAAATTCGTTTATTTACATTTCTCCGAGTTTTGGTACATCCTGATTTCAAAAAAGTAATTTAGACAAATTGTATGTCTGTGTGTACGTAGTCTGTATACCTCTCGAGCAAACTGACCTACGATGTTCAAATTTGGTGTGCGGGCTAGTGGTGGCCATGGGACCTACCACTGAGGTTTTTGTCTAAATAGCGCATGCGCATAAATTTGAAATCATGTAAAATCATGAAAAAATCAATTTTTTTCAGCAATTGCTAAAAAATGGCTCGAATAATGTTGACTAAAATCTTTGTGCTAATGCCTCTTAAGATTTTCTAATCATCCCCATCTCCAAAGTTCTTGTAAAAATGCGATAAAAACGTAAAAAGTTGAAAAATGACTGCCTTTTACCCAAAGTTTTTTGCCCTTGAGAATCGCACATCAACAATTATTTTTTTTTTTTTTTTTTTTTTTTTTTCCAATTACGCATATGTGTACGTAGGGTAATAAAAGTGTATCATTCGGTAAAAAAAAAATCGATTTTTTTTTTTTTTTTCAATTACGCATATGTGTACGTAGGGTAATAAAAGTGTAGCATTCGGTAGAAAAAAAAAAACGATTTTTTTTTTTTTTTTTTTTTTTTTTTTCAATTACGCATATGTGTACGTAGGGTAATAAAAGTGTAGCATTCGGTAGAAAAAAAAAACGATTTTTTTTTTTTTTTTTTTTTTTTTTTTTTCAATTACGCATATGTGTACGTAGGGTAATAAAAGTGTAGCATTCGGTAGGAAAAAAAAAACGATTTTTTTTTTTTTTTTTTTTTTTTTCAATTACGCATATGTGTACGTAGGGTAATAAAAGTGTAGCATTCGGTAGAAAAAAAAAACGATTTTTTTTTTTCAATTACGCATATGTGTACGTAGGGTAGTAAAATTGTAGCATTCGGTTTAAAAAAAAAATCGATTTTTTTTTTTTTTTTTTTCAATTACGCATATGTGTACGTAGGGTAATAAAAGTGTAGCATTCGGTAGGAAAAAAAAACGATTTTTTTTTTTTTTTTTTTTTTTTTGTGCATTTCTCCACATTTTGGAACATCCTGATTTCAAAAATGTCATGTACAAAAAATGTGTATTTGTTGTGTACGTGGGTCAGCTTAACTCCCGAATAAATTGACCTACGATGTTCAAATTTGGTGTGCGGATTGATTGTGGCTCAAACACCTACCATTAAGATTTTCGTCAAAATTGAGCCAGTTGCGCATGCGCACAAAGTAGCTGCCATTGAAAAAATCATGTTTTTCAATGATTGCTTAAAAAACGGCTCTAACGATTTTGATAAAAATCGCTGTGGTAATGCTTCTTAAGGTATTCCAAACATCCCAACCTGCAAAATTTCCGGGAAAAAAAAATGCTTTAATGGGGTAAAAGGTGGAAAAACCTTCAAAGTAGAGTTCTCTTAGTTAGAACATAGCTTATCAAAGATCGTTGTTTCTCCTCTTCTCCGTTTCACTTATAAGAAAGGATAATATAAGAATCACACATATAATAATATTCTATTCCACAATATAATATTCCACATAATAATATATAATATGTGGATAATATAATATTCCACATTTAGAACCCCTTTCCTATTCTTTATTGTCGTGAGTCGAAATCGTGATAGCCTAGTTTTACTATGCATAGAGTTAAGAGGGAATGTCATATATCTAATGCTTTATTTTTTTCCGACCACAATATTTGCCCCAGTATTGCTTTGTAGCATATGAAATTTTACAACTGGCATAATATCAGTAATAAAAGTTCGTTAAAGAAATTTGAAGGCAAACTAACTAGTTTTTATTATTATTATTATTATTAATTTTTAAGTAATTATGAGCTAACTTATATTACTTTATTATTGCTCTTAAAAAAATTTTATAAATCACAATTTTTTTTTTTTTTTAATATAAATCTCCTTTATATGATGCATTGTCAATTTTTTAAATTTATTAACAAACCGTCGTTTCTGTTGCCAGCGTGTGCTTGGTGTTGGCATCTAATTTTAAAAATCAAAGACATCTCTATCATGTGAATTTATGCACTCGCATCCAAATATCCTTTAATTAATCTGATTAAAACAATTTTATTATTTATTTTTTTTAAAAACAATTTTGGCAACTGGAAAGAGTATCTTCAACGATCGGTTAAATGCGTTTTCAGCGCGATTAAGATGATGGCGAATTGTTTTATTAGTATCCAGTAAAAGATAACTTACTTTTAGTAACAGTGACAGCCCCCAAAATTGGATAGAATACATTGTCATCGACATCAAATTTATCTGCCAAGTTTTTAACCCGATTGGATGACGGGAAAGAGGTTAATTACGCTTCCGCAGACTTGCCCACCATCGACAATAGAGGTCGAAAAAATCGATCAAAATAAATATCGTTTCATAGAAAAAAAAAATATCGATAAAATATCGATATATCAATAAATGATTTTTTTTTTTTTTTTTTTTTTTTTTAATTTGATTTTCAATTTTGCCAGAAACGAAGTTTTTCGGGTCAAATTTCTACTTTTCATGAATTCATGCCAAAATTGTTTTAATAATTAAATTAAAAAATTGTTTTTATAAATAAATTATAAAAATTGTTTTTATAAATAAATTATAAAAATTGTTTTTATGAATAAATTATAAAAATTGTTTTTATAAATAAATTATAAAAATTGTTTTTATAAATAAATTATAAAAATTGTTTTTATGAATAAATTATAAAAATTGTTTTTATAAATAAATTATAAAAATTGTTTGAAATTTTGGAAAGTACTTAACCGCGCATTTTGCTGCTAGAGATGTTTTTAATATTTCAAATTAGATGCTAATTCCAGGCACACGTTGGCAACCGAAACTGCGCTATGTTAATGACTACTAATAAATGATCGTATCTTTCCATTACATTATGTTTTCTTTTTGGTTAGGGTGCCATTTTAACTGCCTCTCAATCAAGTCCTAACTTTAGTTTTGAAGTTTTTGCAAAGGGAATAAAGAAAATCGAAAAAACACATGGAGCTACAAAACGATCATCAAAAAACTAAAAATATTTAAAAATATCGATAGTGACGAGCATAGATATTTTTGTTATCGATATTTTTGTTTTAAATATCCATAAAAATATCGTCGTATCGATACATCGCCGACCTCTAATCGACAAACAAACATACACACAAAATCGAAGTTAATATAAAAGAATTATTTTCCCATCAAATTTCTTTAAGGAATTTTTATTACTGATACTATGCCAGTTATAAAATTTCATACGCTTTGAAGCAATACAAAACATTAGGTGTATGAGGCAGGGATAGACTGACGTTGTGTAACTATTTTCATTATCCTGACTTTTTGAAAAAAGTAAGTGTAAAGAATTGAGAAAAGCAGATTTAACTGGAAAACCCAACGTAGAGTTAATAGAAGTCTAAAACGGACTGCAGTTATTAGTTTCCTGAAAACATGCCGAAACTAAGACATT